>CM060389.1:72522228-74930978 GCA_030545235.1 Helianthus tuberosus | reverse complement strand
ACGAAAGAAGGGAAGTTGATACAAGATACCGACCCTCCGAGCTTCATGCCAAGACCAAAAATAACAAACCAGAAGCCAAGCACAGGTCGTGCCTGCCGGGCATGGGGTCATGCCCCACTCAAGATTCCTTGAAGAAAAAGACAAACAGAAGCAGACAAGGGACATGGGGGCGTGTCTTATGGACACGGGCCGTGGTCAACTCTCAGATTTGCAAATCTAGGATCGTACAACAAGTACAAGGACCACGGGGTTGTGCCATTGACACGCGGGGCCGTGTGAGTATCTGGACTGACAAGAGCATTAAATGAAGACAGAGAAGGTCGTGCCTACCAGGCACGGGGCCATGTAAACCCATTGTTTTCAGCTATAAATAGAGGTTCTTGGTTCACTTGCAACTCAGCCCTTGGCAAACCACTTCTCTCACACCTGCCACCACTCCATCATCACAATACCACCATCATTCACCACATTCATCGATCATTCATCCTTAGAGTGTGTGTAGTAGTCTCGGGATCCAAGATTGATCGTAAGAGTTTTTGTCAAACAAAGGCTATGTTTGGCTAATCTCTTACATCACTTAGTGAAGACAAATCATTTATGTATTACTTTTGATTTCCAAGCTTTGGTAACTTTTTAATTGGGTATGTATTAATGAATTTAATAACTAGTTTTTTTTATATTGAAAGTGAACTTTATTCTATCATCTCTTTTTGTTTTCTTGATTCACTCATTCGCGTCTTTACGATCTATATAAAGCACGTTAACTACCTGGAAGGGGGTTAGAAGGGTGGTTTGGGTAAAGTTCTTGCCTCGTTCAGTGTATAGATCATGTGAGGACTTGATTCAAGCTTATGAGGACTTCTTTTGAGGCAGATAGCATCCAATCGGGGGAAGTAAGAGCGGCTTGAATCCCTTATAAATAAACTACTATTAAAACTTTAAACCGGCCTTGCGGAACTGTATCTCTGCTGACTTAGACCAATATGGCCGAGGGTAGCGTTGCCTCTAAAAGAGGGGTATGCCACATTTTGCATTAATAACTTACTTAATTAACTTTCAATAATCCCCTTGTGGGACTGTATCCCTGCTGACTCAGACCAATATGGCTGAGGGTAGTGTTGCCTTCAAAAGAGGGACATGCCACTATAACTAAGATAATCTCTTAAAAAACCCAAATTGTGGAAATCATGAAAGGGTACATAAATGATGAGTCGGATCCAAGTGATTCTATCTTATCCATCTGTTTCTTTATTTATTTAGTTTCTTTTGTTTTACTTATTAAAAATATTTATTCAAAAATTTGGTTAGATTAGACGTCTACGATATTCCGGTATTAAAAGCTCTTGTTTTCTTGGACGACCTCGGTATCTTACCATCACTAAACTACGCCAACAATGGGTGCACTTGCCCTAGCGTGTTGTAGAGAGTGATAGTTTTATATCATGTTTTTTTAATTTTAAAACTTGATAAAAGAATAAAAAGGGTTACTTAAAAATATAGCAAAAATCAATACAACCTGGACACGTACCAATACTCAAATTAAAGAGAATTAAAAACTCATTTTTGTGGTGTAACTTCTTTTAATAATATATTAACGTCCGAAAAAGTTACGGCCGTTTAAAAATCGATAGGGTAATTAGTTTTTATAAGGGAGTAAAGTGTAAATACTAAGTATCTGTTATTTTATTAGAGATGAGGGATTAAAATGTAATTAAGATGAGAGGATTAAAGTGTAATTAGTGTTTGAAAGACTAATTTACCCTCATTTTAGGTTGTATTGTATGCATTAAAGAGAAAAAAAAGTTCTTAACTTTTAGGTAACTTAGAATGCCCTTATCTCATGCATTATTAAAGAGAAAAAAAAGTTCTTAACTTTTAAGTATCTTAAAATGCTCTTGTCTCAGGCATTATATATATATATATATATATATATATATATATATATATATATAATATATAGATAGATAAGGTGTTTCTCTCACACAAGGAGACTCAAGATATTACATAGTAACAGATGGTCTAACCAGGGCCGTCTCCGAGAATGCTCGAAAATTCACGGACCCGGAGCAAGTAGAGAAATTAGGCCCCTATCACAAATTTTTGGATATTTGATATTATTTTGTAACAAAATGTAATTATAGCAAATAAAATGATTAGTTTGATCTATTAGACTATGGACATGAGTCTACAATTATGAAAATAATTACTTAAGACATCAACTTCTTTTGGCAAGGTTGAATCACCATGTCGAAAACCGACGCCTATTGGCAGGGTTCCTCCACTGTGTGTGCCTTTTCGGATGCTGATTGGGCTGCTGGTTGCCTGGATGACCGTCGATCCATGGGGGTATTATCCATAGATATGAGTTCCAACCTCATATCCTAGATCGCACAAAAACAGAAAACAATTTCTCGGTCCTCCATTAAATCAGGATACAAAACTCTAACAGACACAATGACCGAACTCACATGGTTAGAAACCTTACTAAAATAACTTGGGACAAACACAACCTCTGTTCAACTCTCTGGTGTAATAACCTTGGTGCTACCTATCTTACCAAAAATCTAGTCTTTCACACAAGAACAAAACACGTTGAAGTTGACTTTCACTCTGTTCGAGAAAAGGTTGCACAAGGAAACGAATGGGTCAATTCATATCTACAGAATATTAAATCGTTGAATTCTTTAGAAAGCCTCTTCCGACCTATAAATTTACCTTTTTACACTCTAAGATACAAGATATTCCCCAGCCTTAACTTACGGGGGGAGTATTAGACTAAATGTTATTAGGTGATAGTGTAGGGACTTATCTTGTAATTTGGTAGTATATATAAACCACCTTGTAACTTACAAGACCAGAGGATCGAGAGCTGCTCGTGATCGGCTCGGTTAAAAGCTCGAATGAGCCGAGCCTTAACGAGCCCGAGTTCGAGCCAGAAATAGAGCTCGTTTAGTTATCGAGCCCGAGTCTGAAATACAAAGTTCGTTAACGAGTCGAACCAATATTTTAATTTTTTTAATATATAATATAATAATAATGATGATAACATTGGCAAGCTGAGATTTCGCTCGTTTAAGCGATATTGAAGCGAGCTCGATCTGAGCTTTTAGCTCATTTGAGGTTGTTCTCAGAATAGGTCAAGCCGAGCTCGAGCTTTGGGTTTTATTCATGAGCCGAGCTCAAATATGTAGGCTCAAACGGAGCCGACCTCGAGCTTTATAACAACTTGATGAACCAAGATCAAGTCTAGTCGGGCCCGGGCTTTGCCCGACTCGTTTAGACCCCTATATGTACCCCTTCCTCGCACAACATTCAATATAAACAATTACAATTACACAAATAAGAGTGTTTCATCTTCATATGATAACATCAAACATCATAAATTACATGTTAGGTAATAACATTTACATAAATTTTAATGATCTATTTACCGCAATTTCAGAAGTATGGAACTCGTGCTCTGCTTTGGAATTCGCGCTCTGACATCGAGTCGGCCGCTGATGGGCCTACGACTGCTGACAGGTTTGTCTTCGGCTGGAACAGTTGGGCGCCCCCAAAAGTAAATTTCCTGCTTTGGAGGGCTTGTCTCGGAAAAATTGTGTCTAAGGTGGGGCTTATTCATAGGGGAATCCAGATTCAGGATAGCTTTTGTTCTAGATGTGGGATTTTGGATGAAGACCCTGATCATATCTTCGTTAATTGCCTTTGGGCTAGAAGTATATGGTGGAATATTTTGACTTGGATTCGCATTCGCTATCCGACGGATATTTGCAACCTAAAAGGTCTTACTTCCTACATCAGTTCATGTCCGGGAGGTAAGGTTTGGAAGCGCGTTGTATACACGATTGTCATGGCGACCGTTTGGAGAATTTGGAGTGCTAGGAATGAGAAGGTGTTCAATGATCTTTTCATTCCTATTAGCAAATCGGTGGAGATGATCAAAGAAGACGCTTTCCTTTGGATCTGCAACCGGGCTAACGTCAAGAGGCCCTCCTGGGATAATTGGAAGGCTTTTGATCTCTTAGATGTGATGTAATTTTGCTTTTGTTTTGCTGTGTTTTTCGTTTTGTATGTTCTCTCAGCCTCTTGCTGGCTCTTTATATATATATATATATAAAGTGTGGTTGCCGTTCAAAAAAAAATACCACCCGACAACATCGAAAGGCTGGTGTTGCCCAAGGGGGTGGCAAAATTTCCGTGGGCGTGGGGGGCATTTAACTTGTGCTTTGACCAAGATTTTGTGTGTTTTTCAAAAAGAGCCATTGTTGAATGACATTTAAAAAAATCAATTAAAAAATAACCTGATTAACCTTATAAAATAACCCACACTCACGCCCATATCAATATTATATAAAAATTCTTCAAGTTTTATAAAAAAAATGAACCCAACAACTATTCTTTCGATCTAAACAACACATATGGCCAACTCAAAACCCCGAATCCAAGTCCACCACAAAACCATAATATACAAGTTTCGGTTCCTACACCCGACCTAGCGGCGTACGCATCTTTGCTAACCGGCATATGGTATCCAAGATTTCCTTACGACAACGTACCTCACCAACATCCCTTCCTTTTTCCCCATCTCATCTTCAACTTCTAGTACCAAACATCCCTCACTAACAACAAGTTCCTATACCCCCCCCCCCCAACAGACCCTACACCCTAGTTCGTTCTGGAAACCTAATCGCAAAATATGAGTGAACTTTTGGCTAAAAAAAAGAAGCTACAAGAAGAAAACCGCAGCAGATAAGATCCCAAGTAGGTGTCGAGTTGCGATAGAATGGACAACAAAGGAAGAAATTATTTTAACCAAAGTTTCGATACACATATCGGAGGACTCGGTGATCGGTACTTTTATTTTGGTTTTTAAAGAAAAAAATAGTTTTTGTTGGTTTTTAATATGTCTTTTTTCCTATATATTTTTAATATGTCATATTTTTTAAATAGGTAATTCTCAATAAGAAGACAAATGTTGGGAACAAATTCGTGGTGTATATATATATATATATATATATATATATATATATATATATATCATGAAAGTTGAACCGAGATTAATACCGGCTTAATGATAGTCTCTCGTCACTTGACGTGAATTGAACAAAAAGATAACGGCTTTCAACGATTACTTCCATAACGCAAGAAGCAGTGAAAATGAAGTCGACTTTTTGGGGAGAGCGTTTAGCGAATACCAAGATAATGAAAAGCACTTGTTCCCATTTATTGATTGCTGGCAAGTGGCGCGTCACCATAACAAATGGGCGAAAGTACCGCTCACAATCCAATCTTCAAAAAAAGCAAAACAGGCTCGTCTACCCGTTCAGATGCTCGTAATGAAATTGATCTACCTTAAGCGACGATAATGTCGAAGTTAAAGCGAGCAGTCCACCCGGTAGAGATAAATAAAAATAACCCATCAAAATCATCAAGTGTTGATGTGGACTACACTGAAAGTTTAGCCAAGCTAACGGATCGTATCAGAACGTTTAACAATATTAGACAAAAGAAGCTCGAGGAAAAAAGAAGTATTCGTGCGCTTCTTCAAGAAACATTGAATCCGAAAAAAGAGAAAGAATTGACGAAACAACGAGACGATTTGAAGTTCCCCGCGGTGATAAACAACAAAAATATATGGTAATTTCGTACAACTTAAACTATTAATATATAATTACGTACATTAGACTTAATTATGTTATGATTGAGTCTCATAAGTCTAGCAATCTTCAGGAAATGCATAACATTGCATATTACATGTTCGTGTTCACCGCGTCTGTTGGTTAATTATCCGAACACACTATTTATGCCAGAAGAGTTTTGGCACTCCCTGAAACGTGAAGTATAGGACATGAAATCATGTTCAATGCAATAAATATATGAAACCCTAAGTGGGACAACAAGTTAACAAGATATAATTTTCCGGAAATGCACAAGTTATAAATTATCCAAATCTGAGCCATAAAAGTTACAATCCCAATATACCGATCACAATTACACTATCCATGGGGATGTAGAAAGTTTGCAAACTTAAAATGGGTTCTCTGGGCGATTTTGGCGATTTTGTAAAACCCTAATTTTCTTTTCCTAATCCTCGTCTCGATTGCTTTGCTTATCATCTTAGGGTTTATGATTGATCCTTAGGTGATATTCAATTGTTCTCGGATTAGGGTTCTGTAGTTAGGGTTTGTTTTCGGCGCTACTTTCTGTTTGCAATCGGCTCTGATTTTCGGTAATACATCTTTAGTATTCTGAAGTTACGGCTCCGATTTCGTTGTTCTGATTTCGGCTTGACATCTGATTTCGGCGTTACATCTGATTTCGTTGATTTGTTTTCGGCGCTAACAAGGTGATTCTAGATTTCGAGATTAGGGTTTTGAAGTCGTTGGTTTCTGATTAGCGAAGGGGTGCGGCTGGTTCCTTATTGTTTTAGGGTTTCAGCAGGTTTCTTTATCTTTGTATTGGCTGTTTTTGCTGATCAGAATCTGTCCGTATGGCTGACCAAAATGCAGAAAACTCAAATGTGTTTGCGAATAAAATTAAGAACATTGACGGTAAAACATTTGAGCCAAGACAAACATCATTTTTGGCGACTAGGGTTTCTGAAATGCCGAGTAAGAAGGTATGTTTTATGATGCCGCTTAATGATACTGAACATGTTATTGGCTGTTCTGATTCACCCAATCAGAATTATGCGAAAGTCTTTGACAAGAGAAAGGTAGCATTTGTGTTACCGGTGAATGATATTAGTCCTTCTCGAGTTCAAAATCTGAATCAAGATGATAATGCTCATGTCCAATCTTATGCGGATGTGGTCCTACATGAACGAATTGAGCAGGGTGATATTAAGCGGGGTGGGGATTCAATTCAGAATCAGAATGTAGATGAAAAAACTAAACAGGCCACTGAGGCAGATGATCAAGTTCCTAAAGTCAATTATCGACATCTTAACTCAGATGTATCATTGGATGGAGTGGATGTAGTGCTTCCGATTGATTCGGTTCGCCAGGTTAATAACAGGTTAGCAAACACTCTTTATGGTTATTTCCTGGGGGATAGGATTGCATATCCAGTAGTTGAATATTTTGTCAGAACAAATTGGAAAAAACATGGTCTTCAGAAAACTATGATGAATTCAAATGGTTTCTTTTTCTTCAAGTTTGAAGACAGAAAGGGTATGGATACTGTTCTTGAAGGGGGACCTTGGATGATCCGTAACAAACCTATGTTTCTCAACATTTGGTCTCCTACAAACACCCTTAAAAAAGAAGAGGTTAAAAAGGTTGCAGTTTGGGTTAAATTGCATGATGTTCCGTTAGTGGCATATTCTGATGATGGTTTAAGCATGTTGGCTTCAAAAATTGGGTCCCCTGTGCGCCTGGATTCGTATACTAGTGATATGTGTAATGAGGCTTGGGGAAGGAGCAGCTATGCTAGGGCTCTCATTGAAATATCAGCTGATCATGAGTTGAAAGAGGATCTAACCATGGCTATTCCTGAACTGGATGGGAACAATTATGTAAATGAGACTATTCGGGTGGAGTATGAATGGAAACCTCCTAGATGTGCCCACTGCTGTGTATTTGGGCATGATTCTGAGGAGTGTCCGAAACGCACTCGACCGACAGTGAAACCTCCTACATATAGTCAGAAAGTAGATGAGGATGGTTATACGGAAGTCAAGACAAAGAAGAATGTAAAGAAGAGCGGTTTTCAAGTTAACAATCAAAAGCCCAAGTTTGAATATAGACCTGTGGATAAAAAGAAAAAGGCAGTGAGTTCTGCCTACATGAATGCGCGGAGCACTAGTTCATCTAAGGTTCAAACACATAATTCGTTTAGCGCCCTTGGGTTTGTTGGAGGGAACGGGGATAAAGGGAGACGTGAGCCAAATGAGGAGTCTGATGATGACGAGGTAGAGGTTATATATGATGAAACGAATGAGTTTATGACATCGGGTACACATCCTACGTCTTCTAGTACAGGGGCAAGCACCTCTCACATAAAGTTGTCTAATGGATAGGTGGCTTCTGTTTCATGCTAAGGGGCTGCCAGCTGGTAGCAATTTCATTTTTGACGATGGCGGTTGACGTCTTTTGTTTGTTTTTTTCGTTTGTCTACTAGTTAGTCATTATCATGATTGTAGTAGGCTAGTTTAAGGTGGTAACTTGGTTTGTTTGGTTTTTGTTTACATATATGGGGCATGTCCTGTATATGAACTAGTGGGGAATTCATCCTCACTACTTGTACTTATTTGGCGGTTGTCTATAATAGAATCACCGGGGTAACCCTTTACCCAAAAAAAAAAATTACACTATCCATGGAACATTATATGATCATTGGACAATGTTAATGATCACAAATAATATCAAGGGCATCACATATAGTATGAGGATATACAAAATTTTAATTACCAAGTGATGTTACAAAAGTGACCGTTAATTATTCCGGAAGCGAAACTAGAGTCGGTTTAACTTCTAAACATTAGCTAGACATGTCTAATAACTAGTTAGACATTGTTTGACATTCTAATGCTAGAATAAGCTCATTTAAGATCCTAAATAACTAAATTAATGTAAATTACATAAATATCTAGAAATAGACATTCAATACATGCCTAAACAATAAACGAAACACCAAACCATACCTTACCACCCCCTATTTACAGTTTTGGCGAGGGTCCCACAAGCCCTAACCTAGTGTTGATGAGTGTGATCTAGCAAGATATGAGAAGCATGGTGTCGTGTTGACCAATGGTGTTCACGATTATAAGACCAAAAGACAAGCTCATATCTTATTTATTCACCACTTTTTACACCATCAAACGCCATATACAGAAAACGCCATATAAAAAACAAAAACGCCATTGTTTACCTCAAATAAGGATGTACAAGGCTGCTGGAAATCATTTATGTAAAACTTAACAAACCCATCGGGCTGATCTTCGTAACATTGATTTATGCAATCCACAATTCCGACTAGCTCAGCTTGAACGCCATAAAAAATATTTTTCATGTATATGTCAGCAGCTTGGCCCTCCAACACTTGGTAATTACTCTTAAACTAGGGGCGTTTGTATCAAGATTCATGATCATTTTTTCCAGTGTGTGTGACGCTTTGCTTCTATTGCAGTTTCATATTGAGTCATGAACTCAACCATAGTAGCTTTTGAATTGTACACTTGACTAAAAAAATGATTCTCACTCTCCGACCTCGATGTCGTACGCATAAGGCCCGAGAGCTCCTCCATTCTATAGTATGCATGGATCCAAGATTCCCCGAGTGCAAAAATATCAGAGAGCTAGTCATTATCGGCTAAATTGAACTCTCTGATATCCACTTCACATTCTGATTCAAACTCTTTGGGTGTAAGAATATCCGTCCACACAACACCACATATATGTTCTTTGAAATTGGTGGAATTGCATAGCCTAACACCAACCTATGTATAACACGAAAACGCCATGCAAGAAAAAACATATATATTACACACATACAAACTTACATGAAAAACAGTAACGAGGTACATAACGCCATATATTTTAAAATGCCAAACTTAAAAATAAGGAAATCAACCTTCAAAGAAAGTTTATGCATCACATGCCACATGCATAACCGATGCCTCGTGTCAACAAATACAGCAAAAATAGCCTTCGTCATTGCTAGATCTTGGTCAGTGACAACAACTTTTGGTTGAGAACCAACAGCTTTTAGAAAAACTCTCAACAACCAAATATACGTATCAACAGTTTCTGACGCCAATAATGCAGCACCAAATGTAACATTGCAGAGGTGATTATCTATACCAGTGAATGGTACAAACACCATAGCGTATCTGCATATGAAAACGCCATGAGAAATGAAACGATAATAAAAACGCCATTGCATGTAAACTCAGAAAACGCCAATGCATGTAACTAGTGAAAACGCCAAAAGAACATAAAAAATTAAATTATAAAATATTACTTGTTGGAACGATACGTGGCGTCAAACGAAATCACATCACCAAAAACGTGGTAATTACGTTTGGCTTGATCATCACACCAAAAAAAGTCCCTTCAAACGATTTTCTTCGTCTGTGAAGTAATCGTACGAGAAATTAGGCTGGGACTGTTTTTTTCATCCGAATGTCTCACAACCATCTCAGCGTCGTATTCCCCTATAAACAAGTTAATTTGCCTCCTGTAGTTCTTAAATTCAACTTTACTTGCACCGATGTCTTCAAAACCGCCAAAACAAGTCTTCATAACATTAAACGCCTTAACTGGACCCAAATTCAACTTAGACATGTTGTGTATAACATGCTTCTGGAGCTGAGTGAGGTGTCGTTCAGTTGGAAGAAAATGCTTATCAGGACGTTCAACAAGATCATGGTTGTGCTCCTCAACAAACTTATAGACCTTCCATGATCCAGCCTCAAAAATTACACATAACAGTGCACCACAATCAGTCCTCTTTGAAAAGTTGGATCGCACTAACTGTTCCTTTTGATTGGGGTCAAACGTATCAACCTTCTTGTCCTTATATACCCCAGCTCTCGTACACATGTACTACTTAATATGTCTTACACCTTTGGCGTTTATCTTTTCAGTCCCTTTCCTGACTGAAAAACCACAAGCTTTGGCATACGTAACATACATTAAATAACAATCATCGAGGCTTGTAAATATCATCTCCATTCTGTGCTTTATTTCTTCACTAATGTCATGAATGATAAATGGTAAACCAGTTTTGGGGCAAAACCTTTCACTCGAGGAAGCACATTCGTCTGAGAAAACACAGTGAGGAACAAAATTTCAGAAAAACGCTATTAAAAATAGAAAATATCTCCTAATAACATTATCGATGAAAAAGCCATTAATTGAATAATAAACAAGACATAATAAACACATAATTTGAAAACGCCATAATAAAACACTAACATACACACACCATAACTTTATTGAATAACAAATATGATGAATTAACAATACTAATGCAACGTGATAATGAAAACGCCATGAGATGAATAATTAAAAACAGTTAACAACATGAATAATTAACAAATATATCATAATGAAAACGCCATAGTTAACAAAACTGATGTTTACACAAATTAACAAATAGTATTAACTGATGTTTACAAATGCTACCAAATAATATTCAAAACTAATTAGATGTAAAACACCAATGATCGTAAAAACATAAGAAAAATACTAGATCCGAAACGATAATTAAGATTAATAATGAAACTCCAATTATCAGTTCTTACTAATTGTTTAACTACCAATTAAAACGCGAAAAAATTGGATACATGAACAACGCCATTGAAAGCATACAACACATTATGAAATATTAATTGGAAAAAAGATAACGAAACAATCATAAAAGAACAAAACGCCATATCTGTTGTATATGTGTTGCATCATTTTCTGGAACAAAAATATGAAACGTAATCAAATATTACTTTGTCGAACAGAATCCACGTTAGACGCCATAGATCTGAGAAGGCTTGGAAAGGAGGTAACAGCTAATACGAAATCTTTGGAGTTTTAATTTGAAACAGATTTATAACGCGAATTAGGAGGGAACGTACAAAAGGATAATCGTACCCCTGCATATCATTTAGCACCCCATGCCACGTGTTGGGCCAGGATCCGTTCTCACCATTCTCACACTTTAGGGCGTTTTCTCCTGATCCCGTACCTATATATATATATATATATATATATATAGAGAGAGAGAGAGAGAGAGACCGGTTATTGTACAAAATGCCTTAACGTACGCTGCGTACGAGATTTAGTATCAACATGCGAAATCTGGTCTATAACATGTGACGTTCATTTTTTTACATGCGATTTCACTTTTTTATGTACATGCGATTTTGAATTTTTTTTGAACATGTGATTTTCAGTTTTTTTAAAACATGCGACTTTCATTTGTTTGTAACATAACGTGCAATTTTGCCATCGCGTACGCAGTGTACGTTAAGGCATATTGTACGATACACTTTATATATATATATATATGATGAGGATCATTACAGAACACTAACTATTGCGAGAACAAAAAGAACAACTCTAAAACACTAAATTTTGGGATTTAAGGTTAATATTTATAAAAATTTATGTTTTTTTACATTCATATGTGTATTATATGTACATAAAAAAACCATATATTTTTACCTACACATAGCCTACATACATGTTGGTAATTTAACCTACAAATAACCTACATATGTGTAGGTTATACAAAAAGTGAAAAATTTTCATATTTTGTTTTGAATTCTGGTGTAGGAAATAATAAATCTTACATTTGTAACATTTTTATTTACTTCATAGGCTTTTCGAATTGAAAAAATAGGTGATTCATTGTGTTCTGCGTGTTCTCGCAATATTTAGTGTTCTGCATAGAACCTTCCCCTATATATATATATATATATATATAGGGAAAGGTTTAATTGAGAACGCTAAATATTGTGAGAACCGTGAGAACAAATCAAAAAACCGCGAGAACTTGTTCAAAAACAATTCAAATTCAAAAAAAAATTCTACACTTGTCATTATTATTCGAATACAATGTTAGAAATTTAATTTACACGTTTAAATTTACGTGAATTCATAAATAAAGAAAATTTACACATATGTAAGTTTGTTATTTACACATGTGTAAATCTATTATATTTACACATGTGTAAAAAATCTTAAAAGAGTGATTTTGAAAGGAGAAATGAATTATTTTATGTTGTAAATTCTTTTTTTGATGTTGTATCTTAATTACAATGAGGTTTGTATTAAAAAAATTGATTTTGATTGATTTTTTCATTCGTTCTCACGGTTCTCGCAATATTTAGCGTTCTCAAGATAACCCTCCCCTATATATATATATATATATATATATATATATATATATATAGGGGAAGGTTCAAATGAAAACTACTAATTATTGTGAAAACTCAAAAACTAATTAAAAAAGCCAAAAAAACATACCAAAATTTTTTTTGCATACCAATTTTCGCAGGTTTTTTTATATAAAAATAATTTTCAAAAAAAAAAAAATTGTAGTGCATATGTGTAATAATACTACACATGTGTATGTGTAATACACATGTGTATTATTGCACATGTGTACTACAATTTTTTTTTGAAAAAAAGTTTTATTTTTATATATAAAACCCTACGATTTTTATAAAAAAATTAAAAAAAAAATTTTGTGTGTTTTTTTAGGCTTTTTTTAGTTACTTTTCGAGTTTTCACAATAAAAGTGGTTTTCATTTGAACCATCCCCTATATATATATATTAACAAGGCTAGATAAAAATTATATGAATTCAGACAAGTAACCAAAATATATATTTTACCATCATCCAAGAAATATATATTTTACAAGTTGATCTTAAAAAATATATTATTTTTAAGAAACCTTAAGATATATATCTTACAAAATATAATTCCGGAAAAAAACCCAAACATCTCTATGGGTTAATTTAATCACTAAATACAAGTATACATATGAATATGAATATATATATATACTTATACGTACAAATATATGCCTACGTATACACAGAGTGAAAATATGTCACACCCCGATATTTCCACGTATACCGGTGGTCCCGGTGGGGAGTATCGTGACGAAGTTGATATAATCATAGTCAAATATTAACAGTTTAATGCATAGCGGAAGTCTTGGTAGAAAATAATATTACAAACCGAAATTCAACGTATAAATAAATATTATACAAACGTTTGTAAGAGGATCCACAGGCGGATCTAAAACAGAAATATAAAATATTGTTCAACAGACTTTAAGCGTTCAGAACTTGCAAGATTCTTTATTAACGCCTCGAGCTCCCAGCCAATTACGTACAGTACCTGTCACTTAGTCTTTTTGAAAAATACGTCAGTTTACACTGGTAAATACAATTAACCGACTCTATTGAAAACATTTATGAAAAGTGGTTTAAATGCACAAGGCACAAACATTTTATAACTTGGGACAATTATATCAATAACAATCTTGTATCAGATTTACATGTTTATCCAACATTTAGGGCCGGTATAAAAGCCGAACAAGATTAATCGACACACCACGAATATAAACTCACGGCGGGTCATCCCAGCAAATGAGTATATCTTTTACATACGCAACGGACAGGTGTATGCCTACACCCCGTGCTTAAGTCGTGGTCATTTACGCTTTTTAAATGAGCCTAGGATATCCAGGACACGGTCGTTAACCCCCAATGTTATTTGTTATCAAGCAACACTGATTAAAGCGGGATTATACAATTTACCCATATTCGATTAAAAGGTTTCTACACCCGACCAAGCGGTAATAATTTACCGTATCCCAAGCCTGTATAAGGGAAAATATGTTAAAAGTATTTACCGGAGCTTAAATGCAATTTAGTATTCTCAGCCATAAATTCTACTCAAACAAGTGCAAATACTTCTACCGGGGCTCTTAATCTCGAACGAAGGTTTTATTAACCTATTAGATTCCTAACGGGTCTTATTTAAGTTGTAACTTAGACCGGTTAGATTTAAAGAAAGGTTTACGGCATGAAACGCTAGATTAAGCGGTGACCGGATTGGAATGTGATTTAGACCCGATAAGTATGAAGACTTGTATAAAATGGGTAAACTAAATACATTCTGGATTTTGAAGTAAAAATGATAAGATTTGACCCGTTTCGGCTAATTTATGCAAACTAGTTACATAAACCGTACCGAATGCGTAAAGACACAACGGGTAACCGGATGAGTCAAGTATAAGTTCCATAAGTTATTATGCTTAATATATGTTGTGATATCAGTAGGATATCAACAATTATGCCCCAAATGAATTTAAGACCAATTTAAGTCTCGTAAGGGTATTTTGGTCATTTTAAAGTTTATAAAAGAGGTTTAGACATAAACCGTGGTTCTGGTCTAAAAAATTCAGTAAAAATATTTATTTTATCACGTTACGTCAGTAAGATATCATACATATGTGAAGTTTATCATTTATGGTCAAACTATGCACCGTAGGGGCATTTTGGTCATTTCACATATGTTTTAAGGACCAAATTGGAAGTCTGAGTTCAAGACTTATACTTACTGTTAAAATATTAAAATTTATTTATAAAATCAGTAGGTATCATGCCTTAGGTGCTAAATATGGTTTTAAACCATACTATGCGCCTAATTTGCGTAAAAGTCGATAATTGACGATATTTGAGACGTTTATGGAAATCTTAGATTTTGATCAGCCATTAAGGTTTAAAATCTTTTATTTAGCATATAACATCAGTAGGAAAAGTTTTGGCGTGCTAATCATGTGTTAATCTCATTTTATGAGTGAAAAGGGTATTATCGTCATTTATCGAATTATACGAGAACTCAATGATATGGTCAGTTTATAATCTGACCAAAAATTCAAAAAATCTCTAAAAATAATATCAAAACAGTAGGTAAGGGTTTGGTTCCAAAATTTGGGTTTAAACATGATTTATGCTAAACATGTAATTTAATTAACAAAAAGTTTTGTTTTACGATATCTTGGATAACTTTAGTTTGAGACCAGAAACTGATGTCAAATTTATTTGACATACTTATATATCAAGAATAAAGCTTTTTGTCCTCTCACATTTTCAAAAATCTCGTATTTATAACATAAGGGCATAATAGTCAATTTTTAAGCAAATAACGGAAACATGCAAATGAACTATGATTTCTAAGGGACCATGAAGTATAACCTCAGAGGGTTATGCTAACATATAATATGGTCACAAAGGAACCCTAAGGCATAAAGATACTAAGCTAATTTGGGTCAGAATTGAAAGGCAAAGCAAAAGTCAACTTTTGCGACTTTCGGTTGCGAACCGAGCCTAAACTTAGAATTGTCGAGTTGAACATGTCTAAACATGTTCGTATAATATTTACCAAGTAATTAAAGTGATAAAATGTATTTTATAACCTTTACATTATCAGTTATGAATTTTTAATAAAAACTGACTCGTTTGACTTTTTTGTTCATTACTTTGACCCATCAATTGACCAAGCAAATGTGATAATTAGGAGGTGCCCTTTTGAGGGTTTAACACCTACATAATTACCAACACATAGCCACATTCATTTAGAATTATGGCTGGACCGTTTAAGATTAATCTACAAGTCAAAGCAGAATTATGCTAACTTTGACTTTCGGTCCTTATACTAATAAAATCTTAACTACAGAAGCTAAGAACACTTACAAAGGTCCTTAGCACGAAGATTAAACTTGAGAAAGCTTCCTTAATGATCAGGATGCTTCAGAGATAAAGCTTTAGAGAGAGCAATTCAGATTTTGAAGTGGGCAAGTCTTGAAAGCTCCAAATGACCTCTATTTATAGTAAATTCCATCTCATAAGATCAAGGCAAGTGTAATCTGATGTTTCTAGATGATTACAAGTGTCCAAGTGGTATTTAAAAACCATTAACAAGCTGATGTTTACGCCCTAGAATTGCAGAAGATCAGAAAAAATGTACAGGTTGCATGCTGGGCACCTACCAGTTCTGGCTGGAAAATGGTCCCGCCTGCATGTCGCGCCAGGTGCAGGTTAGTCATGCGCGACACGCCTGAGAGTGCAATTTCAAAAATGTTTTTGTTTGTTTGCATGATCAGTCCCTGCACTTTCAGAACTCGAATAACTGACATTTTCTGCATGAGGGGCCCATATAATCAGGTCTTGATAGTTCTTGGGAGTAAAACCATGCATGCATATGTTTTGGATTTATTGAAAAGGTCTCCCGAGAGTACAATTGTCACTTTGACAATTTTAACCCTTCTTCTTGGAAATTGCAATTTATATCACAAGATTGTACAGAAACTTCATGGAATCATTATCTGATATTCATGAGAGTATAATAATATATTACAAAGCCTCGGTATTGTTAAAAGGTCATTCAGAGGTAAGAATTAACATGTTGACACTTTTAACCCCTGTGTTTTGTAAACTTTTGATTTTAAGCACAAACGGCTTCTTGTGTCCGACAATTTATTCAATAAAGAATACGAACATCATATGAGGTCAATCAGAGGCACAAGTTTGGCATGTTGACACTTTTGGTCCTTCCACATACATCTTTTCATTGTTTGACAACTTTAGTCCCTCAAGTAAACTTTTAACATGATCAGGGTTTATGACACGTGTCATTACTGTATTGGACATGATTTTGCAAGGTGTTACATCCTCACACCCTTAAAAGAAATCTCGACCTTGAGATTTATTGAAATAAATGAGGGTATTTTTGTTTCATCGTGGATTCAACTTCCCACGTATATTCTGGGCCTCTACGGGCATCCCATTTTACTTTTACAATTGGCACATTCTTTCTTCGTAGCTTTTTAACCTGTCGACCCTCGATCGACAAAGGTTTCTCTACAAACTTCAAGCTTTCGTCAATCTGCACGTCCTTATGAGATATAGCTAGCGACTCATCGGCTAGACATTTCTTTAAATTGTAGATGTGGAATACATTATGAATTCCACTAAGCTCTTCAGGTAGATTCAGCTTATATGCCATGCTCCCTACACATTCGATGATCTCGAATGGTCCGATATATCTTGGCCTCAGCTTGCCCTTTTTACCAAATCTCATCACTCCTTTCCAGGGTGACACTTTAACCAATACTTTATCACCTACCTCGAATTTTCGAGGTTTGGGCCTCTTATCTGCGTAGCTTTTCTGCCTATCCCAGGCAGCTTTTTAACGATCATGGATCTGAACAATCTTATCCGTTGTTTCTAGGACTATCTAAGGTCCTGTTAGTTGGGTTTCTCCAACTTCCGCCCAACAAACTGGCGTTCTGCACTTTCTTCCATACAAAGCCTCAAAAGGCGCTGCTTGGATGCTCGAATGATAACTATTATTGTATAAAAATTCAATTAAAGGAAGATGGTCATCCCAACTTCCTCCTAAGTCAATAACACAATCCCGGAGCATGTCTTCAAGTTTTTGAATCGTACGCTCACTTTGTCCATCCGTCTGAGGATGATAAGGAATACTGAAATTCAAACGAGTGCCTAGAGATTGCTAAAATCTTTTCCAAAAATGAGATGTGTATCTAGTATCCCTATCAGAGATAATAGATACTGGCACTCCATGGAGAGATACAATCTCATCCACATATAGTTGGGCTAGTTTATCGGAGCTATGCGTCTCCTTTATGGGTATCAAATGAGCTGACTTCGTCAGTCTGTCGACTATAACCCATATTGTATCATTCCCATGTTTCGTCTTTGGTAACTTGGTAATAAAATCCATAGTTACCATTTTCCACTTCCAGGTGGGAAGTTCAGGCTGTTGTAGTAAACCTGGCGGCTTTTGATGCTCGGCTTTAACCTGGGCACACGTCAAACATTTAGCCACATATGTGGCGATAGATTTCTTCAAACCTATCCACCAATAATTTGCCTTCAGATCCTGGTACATCTTATCACTGCGTGGATGAACTGAATATTTTGAACTATGCACTTCTTGGAGGATTACATCTCTAAGTTCTCCATGAATTGGAACCCAGATTCGACCATTCAATCGAAGGATTCCATCTTTTCCAAAAGACAACTGATCAGCCGTGACGCCTAACTTCTCATTCGGAAAGTTAGTTTCCAATATAGCTTCCTTTTGGGCAGCTAACAGTCTTTCATTCAAACTATTCTTTAGTTCAATACTTTTGGCATTGATCCTAATGGGTTTAATCCTTTCTTTCCTGCTTAGTGCGTCGGCGACCACATTAGCTTTGCCCGGGTGGTAATGGATTTCGCAATCATAATCGTTTAGTGTTTCCATCCAACGACGTTACCTCATATTGAGATATTTCTGGTTAAATAAATGTTGAAGGCTTTTATGATCTGAATATATTACACACTTGGTTCCATATAGGTAATGCCTCCAAAGCTTGAGTGCAAATACAACGGCACCCAATTCCAAATCATGGGTGGTGTAGTTCTTTTCGTGCACTTTCAATTGTCGTGAAGCATAGGCAATAACCTTGCCTCTCTGCATAAGCACACAAACCATACCTGTGTGCGATGCGTCGTAATAGACAACAAATTCTTCTATCCCTTCTGCCAATGTCAACACAGGAGCATTACTTAACTTCTGTTTAAGAATATCAAAAGATTCTTGTTGTTTGGGTCCCCAATCATACTTTATATTCTTGTGAGTTAACGAAGTTAAAGGTGCAGCAATTCTTGAAAATTTTTCGATAAAACACCTGTAGTAGCCTGCCAAGCCTAAGAAGCTGCGAATTTCTGTGGGCGTCTTAGGTGCTTTCCAATTCATAATCGCTTCCCTCTTAGCGGGGTCCACCTGGATACCACGTTCACTTAACACATGTCCAAGAAATTGGACTTCTCGAAGCCAGAATTCACATTTAGAGAACTTTGCGTAGAGCTTCTCTTGTTACAGAAGTTTAAGGATACACCGGAGATGTTTTTCATGATAATAAATAAGTATGTCATCAATGAAGACAATGATAAACTTGTCTAGATACGGATTGCAAACACGATTCATGAGATCCATGAATGCTGCAGGTGCATTAGTGAGCCCGAAAGGCATCACTAAGAACTTGTAGTGACCATATCGTATTCTGAATGCAATATTGTGTACATCTTCGGTCCTGACCTTCAACTGATGATACCCTGATCTCAGATCGTTCTTTGAGAAGTAACTTGCTCCTTGCAGTTGATCGAACAGATCGACGATCCTGGGCAATGGATATCGATTCTTGATTGTAACTTTATTCAGCTCGCGATAATCGATACATAGACGCATCGAGCCATCTTTCTTCTTCACAAATAAAATAGGCGCTCCCCAAGGAGATGAGCTTGGTTGAATAAAACCTTTCTCCAATAGATCATCCAACTGTGTTATTAATTCTTTCATCTAGGTCGGTGCCAACCAATAAGGAGCTCGTGCTACTGGGGTTACTCCTAGAATAATATCAATTCTGAATTCCACTTGTCTGTCTAGAGGTAAACCAGGTAGTTCTTCAGGGAATACATCTGGGTAATCAGAAATAACAGGAATTTCTTCAATCTTGGCTTTGGCTCATCTATCGTCACTTGGGCCATGTAAATAACACAACCTTTCTCCAAACACTTAGATGCCTTAAGCATAGATACTTGTTTAGGCAATCCATGTTGTGTATCTCCTTGAATTGTAAGTGATTCACCACATGGGGTCTTGATAACAACTTGCTTTTTATCACAGGCAATTTGGGCTTGGTTAAGAGATAACCAATCCATGCCTATAACTATATCGAATCCTGCCAACTTCATCGGTAACAAAGACAACGGAAAAGAGTGATTCCTAATGGATATGAAACATCCATCTAAGATTGTTGAAGCAGTCTCTAAAGTACCATCGGCCAATTCTACCTCATCTTTTATGTCTAGAGTTTTAACAGGCAGATTTAATAGTTTACAAAATTTATTGTCTACAAAGGACTTATCTGCGCCAGAATCAAATAGAACTCTAGCATAAACATCATTTATGAGGAAGGTACCTGTTATAACATTATCATTCTGCACTGCCTCCTGGGCATTCATCTGGAAGACTCAAGCGTTTGTCTTTTTGGCCTCTTCCGGCTTCTTTGCAAGTTTGGGGCAGTTGGTCTTGATATGCCCTTTCTCGTTACAGTTGTAACAAGTTGCATTCTTCAACTCCTTCCACTCTAAAGTTTTATGACCCTTTGTCTTGAAAATTCCACAAAGGTTAGCATGCGGGTCAATCGTGCATTTTCCTGAATGGCGTTTTCTACAGTTCTTGCACTTAGGCCAGTTATCCGTCTGATTTGAGTTTTTCTTAAACTCAGAACCTTTCTTTTGCTCAGAATTTCCTTTCCTCTTTTTGTCGGAGCGACGTGAGTTCTCATCTTCTCTTTTCCTCTTCCCCTCATCAGAAGTCTTAACAGACTTATTCCTTATTGCATCAAGAGTGAGGGATAAGGACAAATCCACCACGAACCTATAAGTGGTAGGCCTGGAAGCTTTTACGTTTCCTTTGATTTCCGGGGCCAGGCCTCTAATAAAGCGCACTATGCGCTTAGGTTCAGGGGTAACCAGATAAGGGACAGGCCTAGACATGGGGTTGAAACTTGTAACATAGGCTTGGCAATCCAAATTCTTCATGACCGGAGTCAAGAAGTCTGTTTCAATCTTTTCTACCTCATGCTGAGGACAGAAGTTTTCCTTGATCAGTGCCACAAATTGCTCCCATGACAAGTTATATAGTGGGATTTTCCCCGTGGCTTGAATTAACGATCTCTACCAAGCCAATGCCTCCCTTTAAACGACTGTGAAACAAACTTCACAACATCCTGCTCCGCACAACCACTGATATTCACAATGGTATCCATCTCATCAAGCTATGTCATACAGTCAATGGCACCTTTTTCGCCTGTAAAGTCCCTTGGCTTGCAAGAGACGATGTATTTGTAAGAACAGGTCTTTGAATGCGGTTCCTGATTAAGCACAATTTGTTTAGATGGCAAACTTTTCTGATTCGATGAATGCCTAGAACGTCCCTATGAGATGTATGTGTCTTGGAAGGGGGCCTTGAATGAGCCACAGTCTGCGTCTTGGTGTGAGTATTACTTGGTTCTTTGAACTTTCTATCAATGGCTTTAGTGACAGCATTGTCTATTATTGCTTGTAGGTCTACACCCGTTACATTCATTCTAGTGTTGTCATTCCTCACATTGGGATGACTATTAACTTCTTCAGATTCAGGCATGCTGAAACTTGTTTGCTATAAACAACTGACAATAATTTGTTTAGAAGTCTATTATGGAATCATCATTTTCGATGATTCATCAACCATGGTATAAATAGACCATATTTGGTTAATTTGATAATCAGATTTATTTTAAACTTTTCATTATAGTTATACCCATTTATAAACCATTTAGGAATTTAAAGTGGCATAAAAGGCCTTGTCACAAGGACAGTTTTAATTTATAAGCCATGATATTCTAGGATCAAGGCATTAAGGTTTGAACATAGTTCATTACCTTTCTTGACAGGGAGTCATAGAATACATCTGTCATTTGTCTTATTGGACAATAAGTATAGCCCGTAGGCATTTCATCACTAATGGATGTTTGTAATATGATCATCACATTGATGATCTAAGCCATGATTTCTAGATCAATAGGCTAAATAAGAAATCGGAAGAATCCAATATTAGGATGACTAGTGTGAATTTATCGAATCACATTTGTCAAGAGTGCTAACACGTTCTTAGGCGTTAACAAGGATTTATTATCTTAAGAAGGCTTTACCATCATGGCCATGTCTAAAATGACATATAGGCTAGGTTATACCTTTAAGATTTTCTTTTTGAGATTGATGGCAGGTCAAATAAAATTGAATTGATATTTTGATTTGTGATATAATGTATATGTATATGTTTAATGCCAAAGGTAATTGTAAAAGGAAAATTCTCATAAATAAATCCTACGAATTACAATAATGCCCTAAACGGGTCTTTAACAAATAACTTGTCCTCGTAGGGACAAAAATAAGAAAGACAAGTTCACGCAGGGACTAAATACATAAATAAAATGTCCACGCAAGGACTTGATTGAAATTTGAAATTACAAAACAATAATTAAGGGTTTCTAATAATCCCTCTTCTTTTTCCCCTTAATGAGGTTTGCCAAACCCTTTTGAAGACCGCGGCGACTTCTTTGCTCTTGTTCTACCCTTTGTTCCACCTCGTGCAACCTTTGGAGGATTTCTTGTTGCTGAGGCTGTTGAAGTGGCGGTTGCGGCGGCTGCTGCTGAGGTTGAGGAGGTGGTGGGTATTGATACCCATATGCAAGGTACCCAGTTGGGTACGCAAGTAGAAAGGGTGAGGGGTAGAGAGCATTGAAGTTTGCTGCCTCGATGTATGGGTCGACGGCAAGTGCATTGTTGTAGTTATAACCCGAATAAGCTTGCTGCTCAAACGGGTTGTACCTAGCTGCATCTGGGTAAGATGGTATTGGGTTTTCATAACCCATGGGTGGTGCAGGTGCGACTGGTGCAGAGTCGACTTTAGAAACAACATTTGAAGGCCCACCCATTTGCGGGTCTTCATAGAGCGGAGGGTAGTTGTTGGAGTGTTGGGGGTGCTGAAATGAAAACCCCCACGCACGGACATCCGTGCACTTCTTCTTCACCTTGATGGTTCTGGAGGGGGTGGTTGCTCAGGCGCTGGTGGTGGCGGTGGCGTGACCGCCTGAAAATGTGGGTCCTCAGAGGGAACCCGCTGATGTGGAGGTGAGTTGTGGTGAGGGGGAGTATACTCCCACTTATACGTGCTCCATCTTTCGGCCCAGATATCAGGGCCCCTGTATGGCGAACCATGAAAAGATTATCCGCTAGAAATATCGATGGGATGCGTCGGCGTCCCTGATGGAGGCATTTCGGGATCTGGATCATCGTCCACATCCATATTTTGGTACTCGGGAAAATGGTCTTCTGGTCCCAAAGGGTTTTCACCCTCTGGTTCTTCAACTTGGTTCATTGGGTTGAACCTGCTTTGAAAGAAGGGTGTGGGGTTCTGAAATGAGTGGTGAGAACCCGAACGCTGCAGGGGAATGTATGAGTGGTGTGAGTCATTGAGCTCGTCTTCCTGCTGCGGCTCGAAGGAGTTATGGTATGATGGCGAGGAGCTAAGTGAGACAGAGCAACTCGCAGGTTCGAGATAGGTTCTCCAGTCTTCATGCGGGTTGGAGCTAAAGGATGCTGAGGGTGTGCGTCTGTGTGCCGGTCCTGCTTCATGATCATTCCTAGTTCCCATCGGTGCCTTTCCTCGACCTCCACGTCCTCTTACTCTTGGCGGCATGCTTTAAGTAATCCTGACAAAACAAGAAAAACAAACAAAAGATATAAACCAAATAAGATTAGGATTAATCCTAGGTCGTTTGCCTAGACTCGGAAGTCAAGGAATGTGTTACTGTGTCATTGAGATTAAACACAAAAGGCTAGTGTTTAATTCACTCAATGTTGGCTCTGATACCAACCTGTCACGCCCCGATATTTCCACGTATACCAGTGGGCCCGGTGGGGAGTATCGTGACGTAGTTGATATCATCATAGTCAAATATTCAAAGTTTAATGCACAACGAAAGTCTTGGTAGAAAATAATATTACAAACCGAAATTCAAAGTATAAATAAATATTATACAAACGGTTGTAAGAGGATCCACAGGTGGATCTAAAACAGAAATATAAAATATTGTTCAACAGACTTTAAGCGTTCAGAACTTGCAAGATTCTATATTAACGCCTCGAGCTCCCAGCCAATTACGTACAGTACCTGTCACTTAGTCTTTTGAAAAATACGTCAGTTTACACTGGTAAATACAATTAACTGACTCTTTTGAAAACATTTATGAAAATTGGTTTAAATGCACAAGGCACAAACATTTTATAACTTGGGATAATTATATCAATAACAATCTTGTATCAGATTTACATGTTTGTCCAACATTTAGGGCCGGTATAAAAGCCGAACAAGATTAATCGAGACACCACAAATATAAACTCATGGCGGGTCATCCCAGCAAATGAGTATATCTTTTACATACACAACGGACAGGTGTATGCCTACACCCCATGCTTAAGTCGTGGCCATTTACGCTTTTTAAATGAGCCAAGGATATCCAGGACATGGTCGTTAACCCCCAATGTTATTTGTTATCAAGCAACACTGATTAAAGCGGGATTATACAATTTAACCATATTCGATTAAAAGGTTTCTACACCCGACCAAGCGGTAATAATTTACCGTATCCCAAGCCCGTATAAGGAAAAATAAGTTAAAAGTATTTACCTGAGCTTAAATGCAATTTAGTATTCTCAGCCGTAAATTATACTCAAACAAGTGCAAATACTTCTACCGGGGCTCTTAATCTGGAATGAAGGTTTTATTAACCTATTAGATTCCTAACGAGTCTTATTTAAGTTGGAACTTAGACTGGTTAGTTTTAAAGAAAGGTTTACGGCACGAAACGCTAGATTAAGCGGTGACAGGATTGGAATGTGATTTAGACCCGACAAGTATGAAAACTTGTATAAAATGGGTAAACTAAATACATTCTGGATTTTGAAGTAAAAATGATAAGATTTGACCCGTTTCGGCTAATTTATGCAAACTAGTACATAAACCGTACCGAACGCGTATAGGCACAACATGTAACCGGATGAGTCAAGTACAAGTTCCATAAGTTATTATGCTTAAAATATGTTGTGATATCAGTAGGATATCAACAATTACGCCCCAAATGAATTTAAGACCAATTTAAGTCCCGTAAGGGTATTTTGGTCATTATAAAGTTTATAAAAGAGGTTTAAACATAAACTGAGGTTCTGTTCTAAAACATTCAGTAAAAATACTTATTTTATCACATTACATCAGTAAGATATCATACATATGTGAGGTTTATCATTTATGGTCAAACTATGCACCGTAAGGGCATTTTGGTCATTTCACATATGTTTTAAGGACCAAATTGGAAGTCTGGGTTCAAGACTTATACTTACTGTTAAAATATTAAAATTTATTTATAAAATCAGTAGGTATCATGTCTTAGGTGCTAAATATGGTTTTAAACCATACTATGGGCCTAATTTGCGTAAAAGTCGATAATTGACGATATTTGAGACGTTTATGGAAATCTGAGATTTTGATCAGCCTTTAAGGTTTAAAATATTTTATTTAGAATATAACATCAGTAGGAAAAGGTTTGGCGTGTTAACCATGTGTTAATCTCATTTTATGAATGAAAAGGGTATTATCGTCATTTATCGAATTATACGAGAACTCAATGATATGGTCAATTTATAATCTGACCAAAAATTCCGAAAATCTCTAAAAATAATATCAAAACAGCAGGTAATGGGTTTGGTGCCAAAATTTAGGTTTAAACATGATTTATGCTAAAAATGTAATTTAATTAACAAAAAGTTTCGTTTTACGATATCTTGCATAACTTTAGTTTGAGACCAGAAACTGATGTCAAATTTATTTGACATACTTATATATTAGTAATAAAGCTTTTTCTCCTCTCACATTTTCAAAAATCTCGTTTTTATAACATAAGGGCATAATAGTCAATTTTTAAGCAAATAACGGAAACATGCAAATGAACTATGATTTCTAAGGGACCATGAAGTATAACCTCAGTGGGTTATGCTAACATATAATATGGTCACAAAGGAACCCTAAGGCATAAAGTTACTAAGCTAATTTGGGTCAGAACTGAAAGTCAAAGCAAAAGTAAACTTTTTCGACTTTCGGTTGCAAACCGAGCCTAAACTTAGAATTGTCGGGTTGAACATGTCTAAACATTTTCTTATAATATTTACCAAGTAATTAAAGTGGTAAAATGTATTTTATAACCTTTACATTATCAGTTATGAATTTTTAATAAAAACTGACTCGTTTGACTTTTTTGTTCATTACTTTGACCTGACAATTGACCAAGCAAATGTGATAATTAGGTGGTGCCCTTTTAAGGGTTTAACACCTACATAATTACCAACACATAGCCACATTCGTTTAGAATTATGGCTGGACCGTTTAAGATTAATTTACAATTCAAAGCAGAATTATGCTAACTTTGACTTTCGGTCCTTATACTAATAAAATCTTAACTACAGAAGCTAAGAACACTTACAAAGGTCCTTAGCACGAAGATTAAACTTGAGAAAGCTTCCTTAATGATCAGGATGCTTCCGAGATAAAGCTTTAGAGAGAGCAATTCAGATTTTGAAGTGGGCAAGTCTTGAAAGCTCCAAATGTGCTCTATTTATAGTGAATTCCATCTCACAAGATCAAGGCAGGTGTAATATGATGTTTCTAGATGATTACAAGTATCCAAGTGGTATTTAAAAACCATTAACAAACTGCTGTTTACGCCCCAGATTTGCAGAACATCAGAAAAATATTTGGATGTTGCATGCTGGGCACCTGCCAGTTCTGGCTGGAAAATGGTCCCGCCCGCGTGTCGCGCCAGGTGCAGGTGAGTCCTGTGCGACACGCCCGAGAGTGCAATTTCAAAAATGTTTTCGTTTGTTTGCAAGATCAGTCCCTGTACTTCAGAACTCGAATAACTAACATTTTCAACATGAGGGGCCCATATAATCAGGTCTTAATAGTTCTTGGGAGTAAAACCATGCATGCATATGTTTTGGATTTATTGAAAAGGTCTCCCGAGAGTAGAATTGTCACTTTGACACTTTTAACCCTTCTTCTTGGAAATTGCAATTTATATCACAAGATTGTACCGAAACTTCATGGAATCATTATCTGATATTCATGAGAGTATAATAATATATTACAAAGCCTCAGGATTGTTAAAAGGTCATTCAGAGGTAACAATTAACATGTTGACACTTTTAACCCCTGTGTTTTGTAAACTTTTGATTTTAAGCACAAACGGCTTCTTGTGTCCGACAATTTATTCAATAAAGAATACGAACATCATATGAGGTCAATCAGAGGCACAAGTTTGGCATGTTGACACTTTTGGTCCTTCCACATACATCTTTTCACTGTTTGACAACTTTAGTCCCTTAAGTTAACTTTTAACATGATCAGGGTTTATGACACGTGTCATCACTGTATTAGACATGATTTTGTAAGGTGTTACAAAATACAAGGTTGCCAATATTATACGTGTATATATGTATACGAACAAATACAACACACGTACCTAACTCAAAAGTACATAAGCAAGCATATACACATGGGTACACCTATACGTACAAAACATATAACAAATACATGGATTGAACAAGTATACAAACAAGTATATGTACATGTATACTTATACCAGCACAATGTTAAAAATATTATTTTTAACAAAGTATTGGAATTGAAACATATAAATATATTTAAGGATAAATATAAATACCTGGACTTGGTCAAAGTTCATGACAACAAAGATACATGAAACAAGAATATATTTTGATAACAAAATATATTCTTAATGTCACACCCTAACTTTTACGAAAGCGTGATTATGTGTGACTTACTTAATATCATTGCATTCAATCATAACAACAGCTATATGATAAAAACCAATAGCCATGGGGTAATCAGTATCGGACAATCCACTCTCGGATGATGACATAGTGTCTGTAACAAAACAATCACAACATATGCACATATATCAACTACTAACACTAAACATGCAATCAATGATAATGCAAACATGTAATCATGTATCCTTCCTAGTCTCCCAGACTAAACCACCTAGTCTCCCAGACTAAACCACCCAGTCTCCCAGACTAAACTACCTAGTCTCCCAGACTAAACCTCCCAGTCTCCCAGACTGAACCACCCAGTCTCTCATACTGAACCATAAACATAAACCTTGAAATGTGTTTCGTGTCTTTTTGTTTGTAAAAATGTTTGTTTTCCTGGATCTGGGCGTTTCGTGTATGCAATGAAAACATGTTGTAAAAAATATTTTCGTGAGAGCCCTAAGGATTGTAGTCTAGACTCGAGAAGGAATCCTAGTTCGCTACAATCGAAGCTCTGATACCAAGCTGTCACACCCTGACTTTTGCGGAAGCGTGATTATGTGTGACTTACTTAATATCATTGCATTCAATCATAACAACAGCTATATGATAAAAACCATAGATGGCCATCCATTAGATAAGTTTAAAAACATCACAACATCATTATTTGAAACATAGACTTCAAATTTAAGTTTTACAACCTATACGAATTGTTTAGAGTTCACTAAGGACTCATCAAAAGACTTTAAATAAAATCAGGCTTTGGAAGATGTGTCTCGTCCAGGAATAAGACACACTAACCAAACCCTAGGACAATGGATGACATCCTTTATTCTTAACCCGACTTGAAACATCCAACGCCCGCCAGATCCACTTTTAATTCCCTGAAATACATGTATTTTGAAAACATCAACAAAAGTTGAGCGAGTTCATGTGTTTGTTTGTGTGTATGAATAAACCTTTGATATCATTTTATGTATGTATGTCTTGTAAATCCTGGTATGAAAGCAAAACAAGGAAACAGATCGATTAATGGTTTGCAAGGCCATTAACATGCGTGCAACGGCGTAGGAAGGCTCAAACCTAGCAGATTTTGTACCGGGCCTCCGGTTGTAAGACATAGTCACCTCATGGGCCAAACCCCGGTCCACATGGGTGTGGGCTCGCTACACCCAAATAGATCTATCACTCATGCCCCTCGGTCCTAACACGAGGATTAATGGTCTTAGGAGTGCGCCTACCCATTCACATGATCTACTATACTTCCATAGCTAAGCATACCAATTGTAATTGTATGTAATCATTTTGTAAGATGTACTTCACCCCCGAAGTTATAAAACAAAACAGTTTAAAGAAAAGGGGGACATGAACTCACAGTCTTGTGTCTTCAATCACCGTCACTCAAGCTCCTTTAGGTAAACACTACTACCTACAACGTGCTATGATCTATTAGACGGGCGGGTCGTGCCTTGACTTAGTATTATTGTCTTTGAGTTACGTTTCTTTTGTGTCTTCGATATTACTCCAAGTTATATAATTATTTGTTAAAATAATTAATATTTTAACTTAAATTATATTTATTAAATTTTGGAATAATTATTAAAACAATATATATTAACTTAATACTTCCCAAGTATTTATACTTGTATATCCTTCCCAAGGATGGGGGGTATCTTATACTTGTATATTTTTGCCATGTATTGGGGTCGTATTCCGATGTGTATTTATACGTACGAGAATACGTATTTTTATTGTATTCATTAAGTATCCATATACTTAATTTCATATTAATTTCCCGAAATAATATTCTTGATAAAAGTCCATCAATATATATTTCCAAAAAAAAATATATATTGTAATAAACATTATTTAGAAAAATTATTTATAATTTTTCTCTTGGCAAAAATATTTGTATTTTCTCATAAGCTTCAAAAATAATATATTTTCATGTCTAACTTGGAAAATATATATAAACTCATTTTTCTCCAAAAATGATATATTTCATATTTATTTGAGAAAATATATCTTTCACTCCAAAATATTGTATTTCATGTTTGTGTAAGAAAATATATATATTTCTTAAAAATAATATATCTTCTAAAGATTTCAAGAAAATTATATATATTCCTACTTGCCAAAAATAATATATTTTCCCTTTGTCAAAATATGATATATTCTTGTAGTAATTGTAAAAATCATATTTTCATTTCCTTGGTGTCCAAAATATTATTTACCAAAATATACTTTGTGAATAAATTTTCTGGAATATTTTGTAAGTCTTATTCCATCGTTCGGTTTCACCAATATTTTGGATGTAATTTGTGTATTTAATTCTTGGAATTTTGGTAATATTTTGGATTGTAATTTTTGGTATTTAGATGTATTATATTATTTCATGTCCTAAAATAATATAACTAAGACACAAAGTATACAAATAATCACACACATGGTGTCATCTAAATATATGTTTCCTAAATACATATTTAGTCACTTTTATTTATAAAAACCAACCTCCAATAATTATAATTTTTGTAACAAAAATTATGGCAAAATTTATGTGAAAAAATCATGGTTTAAAATACACTTGTAAATATTTGTTTAGAAATATTTTTCTAAGTGTTTAATTTTTAGAAAAAAATTTACCATAGTTTCCCCTAAAAATGGAGGTTTCCATGCTTTCAAGCATATCATTTTCTAATACTTCATGAACTTGAATATTTGTAAAAATTTGTAGGAACTTACTAGTGTTCTTAGTAAGCCTTGTTACCCTTAAAAGTGTGATTAGTTCTTTAAAAACTTCATTTCTAAAATAAGGTTTGTTTATGTAAGAACCAAGATTTAGTAAAACTTATATTTTTAACTTGGTTTCTTTAGAAATCATCCATAAAATTTCTAGATCTACAAGTATCACAACTTACTTGATCATTATTTTTCAAGAAATCAATGTATTCTTTCAAGTTCATGCTTCTCATAAGGATGATCCATTAACTTTCATCAAGTTCATCCTCTCATCTTGCTAGATTATGTTTTTAATCATGATCTAGCAAGATCATATGATGATCAACATCATTTTCACAAACAATCAACAATCATCAAGCATAACAACTCATAAACAACTTAGTTTCTTCATTGATCATGCTTATGTTCAAGTTTACTTCTTATGATTCTTAGTGTCCTTCAAGATTATGATTATGATTCTTCTTTTAACCACTTAAAATAGAAGTAAACTAGCAAGATTAAGGTTCTTACCACTAGCACAAGGCTAGGGATGATCAAGTGAAGAAATCAAGTGGGTAAAAGCAAATAGAGAAGGTCCTTGTACTTCCATAAGCTCCTAGCTCCTTTGTATGTCTTCTAACACCTTTGTATGAGCTTGGATTGTATGAGAAAGATTGAATGATGGTGGATGTATGTGGGGTTGAGTTCGGCCGAGAACACCAAGGGGAAGAGAAGTTTATGTGTGTGAGAAATGAGCTCATGAACTTACATGTTATACTTATAACCATATTTTCCTTCTAACTCTTGTATATTATGTCACAAAAAGCATAAACATGATCCAATATAAAATTAAAACAAATCATCTTGTGGGACCCTTGTTGGGGCCGTAAATAGGTGGGGGGTAGTAGATTAGGCTTGAAACTAAGTTAGTTTGTTTAGGTTAAAAACCAAGTATCTAGTTAGTTATTCTAGTTACTAGATATTTATGATGTGTTATGATGTTCAGGGACCATAACTAGCTTGGTAATGTTAAAACAGTGCTTCTAGTGTAAATTTGATGTTTCGGGTAGTGTCCGGTTGTTCGGTTGGTTACTGGTTCATTAAAGTGCTAAACTTTGCAGTTTAGTGTGCTTTATGTACCCTTTTGTGACACTTTTGATTCCTGACACTTAGGAAAGCATTCAGTACCATTTAACCATATTTCTGCATAAAATTAGATTGTTAAAATGCTGTTTATTGCTGAATTCAGCACCTTTTGTGAGTTTTAGGCACTTTCCGGCACTTAAACTATCTCTAGGAAGGCAGTTTTATGATCCTTACTTTCCTACACACTATACTAGTGTGGTACTTAGTTTCTTCCTCATTCTGTGCCTCAATGTACTGTCTGTCTATGTGCTGAGTTCTGTCAGCATTTTCCTGATTTATCAGATAACTGTGCTAACTATGTTTCGTGCATCATTTGAGTCAATAAAGCTCTCATGCAATCATGTCATAACATTTAGCAATATATGATGCACATATATGTATAAAGCAGTAACCAGAAAGCAGTTAATTGTAATTCAGCTCAGTCATTAAGCACTAATCATGGTTAATTAATTGTACGGATACCTGAATTTTTGACAGTTGTCACAGTTAAAGCCAAACAAAGACAATCGTATGGGACACGAGGACATACAAGGGGGTGAGGCCCGAACATCACACGCACAAAGATGAGGCAATCGTTTGGTACACGAAGATACACAAGGAACTAGGCCTTGTTCATATGCAAACAAGGATACAAATTTAGGGGTTGGTTCACGTACAATTGGCCTTAACGTACGATGCGTACGCTGTGAAAATATAACATGCGGAATTGAGGTCATAACATGCGGCTTTTAACACACAAACTCGAAAGACTACCAAACCCAGAACATTCACCATGCGGCTTCACAAACCCTAACAACCTATAACATGCAGATTCCCAAACCCGGACAACCTATAACATGCGTATTCACAAAATCGGAAAATATAACATGCGGATTTCCTAAACTCGGAAATATAACATGCTACTTCACAAACCCGGACACCTATAACATGCTGCTTAACAAACTAGGAAAAATATAACATGCGGACTACTCATCGTGTACGCTCGTACGTTAAGGCCAATTATATTTTACACTTTCTCTACAAATATATATATATATATATATATATATATATATATATATATATAAACAATTATACGGATAATCAAACTACAATGTGTCTAAACTAAATAATAGTTTCAAACAAACAAAACAAGGTTAAGTCTTAACAAGGTTAATGATGACAAACTTGTACATGATCAAACAACGATACCTAAGTATCTTAACGAATTAGGACACTTGTAGGTCGGGTATAAATCTAGAGAAACATTGATTGCTAGCAGAGCACGAAACGCGAACTATGAGCTCATGTCCCCTCTTTTAAATATATTTTGTTTTCAAAACTAGGGGGAGATACATGTTACATAAAAATGGTATGATAGTTATGGAATGAAATCCCTTTAGATCATGTACGCGTAAGGAGAGAAACTTTAGTAACCATTAGTCACAATGCAAGTGTGACAACCCTCATAATTACAGGTATTCGTACAACTAATTAATATTAATTTGTGCTTAATGACTGTGCTTAATTACAACTGATGATATAAACTACTCTATGATTTCTGTATCATACATACATATGCATCACATTTCATACTGTCACACCATTTATTACAGACAGACTTTAGTGACATACATGATGCACAAAACACAGATAGCACAGTTAGCGGATAACTCAGAAATATACTGACAGTGCCAGTGACAGTGTTTTGAGGCCCAGTATGAGCCAGAGACAAGGTACTACACTAGTATGGAGTGTAGGGAAGTAAGGACCATAAAACTGCGTCACTAGGTGATAGTTTAAGTGCCGGAAAGTGCCTAAAACCCACTCAAAACGCAGAATTCTGCATTAACCAACAAAATTCAGCATTTTAACATGCTAGTAATGTGAAAAAACATGGCAAAATGGTCCTGTATGCTTTCCTAAGTGTCGGGAATTAAAAGTGTCACAAAAAGTTACATAAAAGACACTATACGGTATAACTTAGCACTTTAACGGGTCGGTATCTAACCGCACAATCGGACATTACCCGGAACACTAAAATATTGCTAGAAGCATTGTTTTTATTTTTCTGAGCTAGTTATGGCTCCCGAACACTTAAACATACCACATAAAGCAACCTACACATTAAACACTAGACATAACATTTAACCTTCCACTAATTACCCCTTTTACCATCAAAATTACAATTTACCCCCCCCCCCCCCATTCACAATTCACGGCTCACTTAGGGACCCCACCCCAAGATTTACATAATCCCCATATAATCTTCCATAATCTTTCATTGGATTTTGAATTGATCTTGTTATGTACTTTCTAGACACTTTAACCCTTGGATAATAGAACTATATGAGATTATAAGTAACATAATCACTCACCATCTTCAACATCATAACTCTCCTCTCTCCCACATAAAAGCTACGGCCGAAAACCCTTACCCACACACCACCATTTTCGGTTCAATCCAATCCAATCCAAGGCCATCACAAGGTGCTCAAATGTGTTTTAGGAGGCTCGGTGTTCACGGATCTTGAAGGACCTCTCTTGTGTGCTTTTATCCACCACATTTTCAACCTTGTTCTTCCCTAGCTCTAAGCTAGTTGTAAGATTCTTGAACACTCTTGTTTACTTCATATTTATGGTGGTTAAAAGATATAACATGTTGAAATAACAAGAACACTAAAAGAACATGCACTTGAATCTTGAAACATACAGATGAAATATGATGAAATATTGTTAGTATGATGTTGTTTTGTATATGTAGATGATGTTTGTTTGTTGTTTACTAAAGATGTTGATGTTGATCATAACATGGAACTTGCTAGGTTATGATTAAAAACATGATTTAGCAAGATAGGGGATGATTATGTAACAACATGAAATAATCATCTTCTTGATTAAACATGAACTTGAAAGTAAAATGATTTTCTTGAAAAATAATAAACAAAGTGGGTTAATAATCATGTAGATCCAATATTTGTGAATGATTTTCCAAGAAAACCAAGTTAAAAAGATGAATTTTGAAAGATCATGATTTTTATTAAACCTACACTATTTTTAGTGACAATACAAGTGTAGAAATACTTTTAAAACAAGAAGATGTTATAAATAAACATTTTTGCAAAATGTGTTTACAAGTTATAAACACTTAAATTCTTTAAGAATGGGGTTTTTAAGGAAATAAACACACTTTGGAGGGTAACAAAGGCTACTAAATACTTTACCAAGTTACTACACATTTTTGGGAAAAATCAAGTTCATGTTAGTATGTGAAATATATAGTCTTTACACTTGGTAAGTGTAAGATGATTAGTGATTTGTTGTTGATTGTTTGGATGAATTTTTGAAAAGAAAATGATATGCTAAATAGCATGGACACCTCCATTTACAATGGAAATTATGGCAAAATTTTCTAAAAATTCCAACACTTAGGAAATATTTTCTAACAAGTGTTTACAAATTTGTTTTTACCTTTGTTTTGCAATATAAACTTTTCCATAGATTTTGTTACAAAGTACAATGTATTGGAGGTTGGTTTTTGTAAATAAAATGGGTAAATATATATTTAGAATATATATTTTATACTAAGACGCTTGTGTGAATATTTGTCTACTTTGTGGAGTAGTTATATTATTTTAGGGTAAAATAATATAACTTAACAAATACCATGGAAATTACAACTCCAAAGTAATACCAAAAATCTCACGGAATAAATATTTAAGTTACACACTTGATATTGTGAAACCGAACGCAAAAACGTAACGTACGAAATATTTTGGAAACAAAAGAGGTGAACATATGATTTTTGTAAATATTACTAAGTTATATCATATTTTCAACAAAAGAGAAAATATATTATTTTTGGGAAGTTAAAAATATATATTTTCCTACTATATTTAGAAGATATATAATTTTTGGAAAAATATATATTTTCTTGGGAATACATTATTTTTGACAATGAGCTATATATATTTTCTAAGTGGGACTTAAAAATATAATATTTCGGAGCTACATATACATGTATAAATACCCCCATCCTTGGGAAGGAAATACGGAGTTAAAATACTTGTGAAGTATTAATACAAAAATATTGATTAAACAATTATTCCAAAATTAAATATAATTTAAAGTTAAAATAATTATTATTTTAACAAATAATTATAACTTGGAATAACTTAAGAACGCAACTCAAAATGTTAAACTCTAAGCCGTACAACTAATTAATATTAATTTGTGCTTAATGACTGTGCTTAGTTACAACTGATGATATAAACTACTCTATGATTTCTGTATCATACATACATGTGCATCACATTTCATACTGTCACACCATTTATTACATACAGACTTTAGTGACATACATGATGCACAAAGCACAGATAGCACAGTTAGCGGATAACTCAGAAATATACTGACAGTGCCAGTACATAGACAGACAGTGTTTTGAGGCCCAGTATGAGCCAGAGACAAGGTACTACACTAGTATGGAGTGTAGGGAAGTAAGGACTATAAAACTGCGTCACTAGGTGATAGTTTAAGTGCCGGAAAGTGCCTAAACCCACTCAAAATGCAGAATTCTGCATTAACCAACAAAATTCAGCATTTTAACATGATAGTAATGTGCAAATGGCAAAATGGTCCTGTATGCTTTCCTAAGTGTCGGGAATTAAAACTGTCACAAAAAGTTACATAAAAGACACTATACGGTATAACTCAGCACTTTAACGGATCGGTATCTAGCCGAACAACCGGACATTACCCGGAACACTAAAATATTGCTAGAAGCATTGTTTTTATTTTTCTGAGCTAGTTATGGCTCCCGAACACTTAAACATACCACATAAAGCAACCTACACATTAAACACTAGACATAACATTTAACCTTCCACTAATTACCCCTTTTACCATCAAAATTACAATTTACCCCCCCCCCATTCACAATTCACGGCTCACTTAGGGACCCCACCCCAAGATTTACATAATCCCCATATAATCTTCCATAATCTTTCATTGGATTTTGAATTGATCTTGTTATGTACTTTCTAGACACTTTAACCCTTGGATAATAGAACTATATGAGATTATAAGTAACATAATCACTCACCATCTTCAACATCATAACTCTCCTCTCTCCCACATAAAAGCTACGGCCGAAAACCCTTACCCACACACCACCATTTTCGGTTCAATCCAATCCAATCCAAGGCCATCACAAGGTGCTCAAATGTGTTTTAGGAGGCTCGGTGTTCACGGATCTTGAAGGACCTCTCTTGTGTGCTTTTATCCACCACATTTTCAACCTTGTTCTTCCCTAGCTCTAAGCTAGTTGTAAGATTCTTGAACACTCTTGTTTACTTCATATTTATGGTGGTTAAAAGATATAACATGTTGAAATAACAAGAACACTAAAAGAACATGCACTTGAATCTTGAAACATACAGATGAAATATGATGAAATATTGTTAGTATGATGTTGTTTTGTATATGTAGATGATGTTTGTTTGTTGTTTACTAAAGATGTTGATGTTGATCATAACATGGAACTTGCTAGGTTATGATTAAAAACATGATTTAGCAAGATAGGGGATGATTATGTAACAACATGAAATAATCATCTTCTTGATTAAACATGAACTTGAAAGTAAAATGATTTTCTTGAAAAATAATAAACAAAGTGGGTTAATAATCATGTAGATCCAATATTTGTGAATGATTTTCCAAGAAAACCAAGTTAAAAAGATGAATTTTGAAAGATCATGATTTTTATTAAACCTACACTATTTTTAGTGACAATACAAGTGTAGAAATACTTTTAAAACAAGAAGATGTTATAAATAAACATTTTTGCAAAATGTGTTTACAAGTTATAAACACTTAAATTCTTTAAGAATGGGGTTTTTAAGGAAATAAACACACTTTGGAGGGTAACAAAGGCTACTAAATACTTTACCAAGTTACTACACATTTTTGGGAAAAATCAAGTTCATGTTAGTATGTGAAATATATAGTCTTTACACTTGGTAAGTGTAAGATGATTAGTGATTTGTTGTTGATTGTTTGGATGAATTTTTGAAAAGAAAATGATATGCTAAATAGCATGGACACCTCCATTTACAATGGAAATTATGGCAAAATTTTCTAAAAATTCCAACACTTAGGAAATATTTTCTAACAAGTGTTTACAAATTTGTTTTTACCTTTGTTTTGCAATATAAACTTTTCCATAGATTTTGTTACAAAGTACAATGTATTGGAGGTTGGTTTTTGTAAATAAAATGGGTAAATATATATTTAGAATATATATTTTATACTAAGACGCTTGTGTGAATATTTGTCTACTTTGTGGAGTAGTTATATTATTTTAGGGTAAAATAATATAACTTAACAAATACCATGGAAATTACAACTCCAAAGTAATACCAAAAATCTCACGGAATAAATATTTAAGTTACACACTTGATATTGTGAAACCGAACGCAAAAACGTAACGTACGAAATATTTTGGAAACAAAAGAGGTGAACATATGATTTTTGTAAATATTACTAAGTTATATCATATTTTCAACAAAAGAGAAAATATATTATTTTTGGGAAGTTAAAAATATATATTTTCCTACTATATTTAGAAGATATATAATTTTTGGAAAAATATATATTTTCTTGGGAATACATTATTTTTGACAATGAGCTATATATATTTTCTAAGTGGGACTTAAAAATATAATATTTCGGAGCTACATATACATGTATAAATACCCCCATCCTTGGGAAGGAAATACGGAGTTAAAATACTTGTGAAGTATTAATACAAAAATATTGATTAAACAATTATTCCAAAATTAAATATAATTTAAAGTTAAAATAATTATTATTTTAACAAATAATTATAACTTGGAATAACTTAAGAACGCAACTCAAAATGTTAAACTCTAAGCCGTACAACTAATTAATATTAATTTGTGCTTAATGACTGTGCTTAGTTACAACTGATGATATAAACTACTCTATGATTTCTGTATCATACATACATGTGCATCACATTTCATACTGTCACACCATTTATTACATACAGACTTTAGTGACATACATGATGCACAAAGCACAGATAGCACAGTTAGCGGATAACTCAGAAATATACTGACAGTGCCAGTACATAGACAGACAGTGTTTTGAGGCCCAGTATGAGCCAGAGACAAGGTACTACACTAGTATGGAGTGTAGGGAAGTAAGGACTATAAAACTGCGTCACTAGGTGATAGTTTAAGTGCCGGAAAGTGCCTAAACCCACTCAAAATGCAGAATTCTGCATTAACCAACAAAATTCAGCATTTTAACATGATAGTAATGTGCAAATGGCAAAATGGTCCTGTATGCTTTCCTAAGTGTCGGGAATTAAAACTGTCACAAAAAGTTACATAAAAGACACTATACGGTATAACTCAGCACTTTAACGGATCGGTATCTAGCCGAACAACCGGACATTACCCGGAACACTAAAATATTGCTAGAAGCATTGTTTTTATTTTTCTGAGCTAGTTATGGCTCCCGAACACATAAACATACCACATAAAGCATCCTACACATTAAACACTAGACATAACATTTAACCTTCCACTAATTACCCCTTTTACCATCAAAATTACAATTTACCCCCCCCCCTTCACAATTCACGGCTCACTTAGGGGCCCCACCCCAAGATTTACATAATCCCCATATAATCTTCCATAATCTTTCATTTGATTTTGAATTGATCTTGTCATGTACTTTCTAGACACTTTAATCCTTGGATAATAGAACTATATGAGATTATAAGTAACATAATCACTCACCATCTTCAACATCATAACTCTCCTCTCTCCCACATAAAAGCTACGGCCGAAAACCCTTACCCACACACCACCATTTTCGGTTCAATCCAATCCAATCCAAGGCCATCACAAGGTGCTCAAATGTGTTTTAGGAGGCTCGGTGTTCACGGATCTTGAAGGACCTCTCTTGTGTGCTTTTATCCACCACATTTTCAACCTTGTTCTTCCCTAGCTCTAAGCTAGTTGTAAGATTCTTGAACACTCTTGTTTACTTCATATTTATGGTGGTTAAAAGATATAACATGTTGAAATAACAAGAACACTAAAAGAACATGCACTTGAATCTTGAAACATAAAGATGAAATATGATGAAATATTGTTAGTATGATGTTGTTTTGTATATGTAGATGATGTTTGTTTGTTGTTTACTAAAGATGTTGATGTTGATCATAACATGGAACTTGCTAGGTTATGATTAAAAACATGATTTAGCAAGATAGGGGATGATTATGTAACAAAATGAAATAATCATCTTCTTGATTAAACATGAACTTGAAAGTAAAATGATTTTCTTGAAAAATAATAAACAAAGTGGGTTAATAATCTTGTAGATCCAAGATTTGTGAATGATTTTCCAAGAAAACCAAGTTAAAAAGATGAATTTTGAAAGATCATGATTTTTATTAAACCTACACTATTTTTAGTGACAATACAAGTGTAGAAATACTTTTAAAACAAGAAGATGTTATAAATAAACATTTTTGCAAAATGTGTTTACAAGTTGTAAACACTTAAATTCTTTAAGAATGGGGTTTTTAAGGAAATAAACACACTTTGGAGGGTAACAAAGGCTACTAAATACTTTACCAAGTTACTACACATTTTTTGGGAAAAATCAAGTTCATGTTAGTATGTAAAATATATAGTCTTTACACTTGGTAAGTGTAAGATGATTAGTGATTTGTTGTTGATTGTTTGGATGAATTTTTGAAAAGAAAATGATATGCTAAATGGCATGGACACCTCCATTTACAAAGGAAATTATGGCAAAATTTTCTAAAAATTCCAACACTTAGGAAATATTTTCTAACAATTGTTTACAAATTTGTTTTTACCTTTGTTTTGCAATATAAACTTTTCCATAGATTTTGTTACAAAGTACAATGTATTGGAGGTTGGTTTTTGTAAATAAAATGGGTAAATATATATTTAGAATATATATTTTATACTAAGACGCTTGTGTGAATATTTGTCTACTTTGTGGAGTAGTTATATTATTTTAGGGTAAAATAATATAACTTAACAAATACCATGGAAATTACAACTCCAAAGTAATACCAAAAATCTCACGGAATAAATATTTAAGTTACACACTTGATATTGTGAAACCAAACGCAAAAACGTAACTTACGAAATATTTTGGAAACAAAAGAGGTGAACATATGATTTTTGTAAATATTACTAAGTTATATCATATTTTCAACAAAAGAGAAAATATATTATTTTTGGGAAGTTAAAAATATATATTTTCCTACTATATTTAGAAGATATATAATTTTTGGAAAAATATATATTTTCTTGGGAATACATTATTTTTGACAATGAGTTATATATATTTTCTAAGTGGGACTTAAAAATATAATATTTCGGAGCTACATATACATGTATAAATACCCCCATCCTTGGGAAGGAAATACGGAGTTAAAATACTTGTGAAGTATTAATACAAAAATATTGATTAAACAATTATTCCAAAATTAAATATAATTTAAAGTTAAAATAATTATTATTTTAACAAATAATTATAACTTGGAATAACTTAAGAACGCAACTCAAAATGTTAAACTCTAAGCCGTACAACTAGTTAATATTAATTTGTGCTTAATGACTGTGCTTAGTTACAACTGATGATATAAACTACTCTATGATTTCTGTATCATACATACATGTGCATCACATTTCATACTGTCACACCATTTATTACATACAGACTTTAGTGACATACATGATGCACAAAGCACAGATAGCACAGTTAGCGGATAACTCAGAAATATACTGAAAGTGCCAGTACATAGACAGACAGTGTTTTGAGGCCCAGTATGAGCCAGAGACAAGGTACTACACTAGTATGGAGTGTAGGGAAGTAAGGACTATAAAACTGCGTCACTAGGTGATAGTTTAAGTGCCGGAAAGTGCCTAAAACCCACTCAAAATGCAGAATTCTGCATTAACCAACAAAATTCAGCATTTTAACATGCTAGTAATGTGCAAATGGCAAAATGGTCCTGTATGCTTTCCTAAGTGTCGGGAATTAAAACTGTCACAAAAAGTTACATAAAAGACACTATACGGTATAACTCAGCACTTTAACGGATCGGTATCTAACCGAACAACCGGACATTACCCGGAACACTAAAATATTGCTACAAGCATTGTTTTTATTTTTCTGAGCTACTTATGGCTCCCGAACACTTAAACATACCACATAAAGCATCCTACACATTAAACACTAGACATAACATTTAACCTTCCACTAATTACCCCTTTTACCATCAAAATTACAATTTACCCCCCCCCCCCATTCACAATTCACGGCTCACTTAGGGGCCCCACCCCAAGATTTACATAATCCCCATATAATCTTCCATAATCTTTCATTGGATTTTGAATTGATCTTGTCATGTACTTTCTAGACACTTTAACCCTTGGATAATAGAACTATATGAGATTATAAGTAACATAATCACTCACCATCTTCATCATCACAACTCTCCTCTCTCCCACATAAAAGCTACGGCCGAAAACCCTTACCCACACACCACCATTTTCGGTTCAATCCAATCCAATCCAAGGCCATCACAAGGTGCTCAAAGGTGTTTTAGGAGGCTCGGTGTTCACGAATCTTGAAGGACATCTCTTGTGTGCTTTTATCCACCACATTTTCAACCTTGTTTTTCCCTAGCTCTAAGCTAGTTGTAAGATTCTTGAACACTCTTGTTTACTTCATATTTATGGTGGTTAAAAGATATAACATGTTGAAATAATAAGAACACTAAATGAACATGCACTTGAATCTTGAAACATAAAGATGAAATATGATGAAATATTGTTAGTATGATGTTGTTTTGTATATGTAGATGATGTTTGTTTGTTGTTTACTAAAGATGTTGATGTTGATCATAACATGGAACTTGCTAGGTTATGATTAAAAACATGATTTAGCAAGATAGGGGATGATTATGTAACAACATGAAATAATCATCTTCTTGATTAAACATGAACTTGAAAGTAAAATGATTTTCTTGAAAAATAATAAACAAAGTGGGTTAATAATCTTGTAGATCCAAGATTTGTGAATGATTTTCCAAGAAAACCAAGTTAAAAAGATGAATTTTGAAAGATCATGATTTTTATTAAACCTACACTATTTTTAGTGACAATACAAGTGTAGAAATACTTTTAAAACAAGAAGATGTTATAAATAAACATTTTTGCAAAATTTGTTTACAAGTTGTAAACACTTAAATTCTTTAAGAATGGGATTTTTAAGGAAATAAACACACTTTAGAGGGTAACAAAGGCTACTAAATACTTTACCAAGTTACTACACATTTTTGGGAAAAATCAAGTTCATGTTAGTATGTAAAATATATAGTCTTTACACTTGGTAAGTGTAAGATGATTAGTGATTTGTTATTGATTGTTTGGATGAATTTTTGAAAAGAAAATGTTACGCTAAATAGCATGGACACCTCCATTTACAAAGGAAACTATGGCTAAATTTTCTAAAAATTCCAACACTTAGGAAATATTTTCTAACAAGTGTTTACAAATTTGTTTTTACCTTTGTTTTGCAATATAAACTTTTCCATAGGTTTTGTTACAAAATACAAAGTATCGGAGGTTGGTTTTTGTAAATAAAATGGGTAAATATATATTTAGAATATATATTTTATACTAAGACACTTGTGTGAATATTTGTCTACTTTGTGGAGTAGTTATATTATTTTAGGGTAAAATAATATAACTTAACAAATACCATGGAAATTACAACTCCAAAGTAATACCAAAAATCTCACGGATTAAATATTTAAGTTACACACTTGATATTGTGAAACCGAACGCAAAAACGTAACTTATGAAATATTCCGGAAGATACTCTTACAACTATAATTTTTGGTAAATATTATTTTGGAAACAAAAGAGGTGAAAATATGATTTTTGTAAATATTACTAAGTTATGTCATATTTTCAACAAAAGAGAAAATATATTATTTTTGGGAAGTTAAAAATATATATTTTCCTTGTATATTTAGAAGATATATAATTTTTGAAAAAAATATATATTTTCTTGGGAATACATTATTTTTGACAATGAGTTATATATATTTTCTAAGTGGGACTTAAAAATATAATTTTTCGGAGCTACAATATACATGTATAAATACCCGCATCCTTGGGAAGGAAATACGGAGTTAAAATACTTGTGAAGTATTAATACAAAAATATTGATTAAACAATTATTCCAAAATTAAATATAATTTAAAGTTAAAATAATTATTATTTTAACAAATAATTATAACTTGGAGTAACTTAAGAACGCAACTCAAAACGTTAAACTCTAAGCCAAGGCACGGCCCGTTCGTCTAATAGACGTTAGTACACTATAGGTAGTCGTGATTAGCTGCGGAGATTTGAGTTGACGATACTGAAGACGCACTACTGTGAGTTCATGTCCCCCTATTCTTTTAACTGTTTTCAGTTTTATATTTCGGGGGTGAAATATATGTTACGATTATTACAAACGTTTTATACATGGTATGATTAGCTTAAGGAAGGTTTACTACTAGATCATGTGAAGGGTGGGTACGACACTTAAGGCCATTAATCCTCGTCATAGGACCGAGGGACATGAGTGATAGATCTATTTGGGTGTAGCGAGCCCACACCCATGGGGACAAGGGTGGCCCATAGTGGTGACTATGTCTTCCAGCCGGAGGCCCGGTACAAATTTGCGAGGTTTGAGTCTTCCTGCACCATTTCACACATACCATTGGCTTTGCAACCCATTGGTGATCTCTTTTTCCTTAATTGCTACATACCAGGGACTTTCATACGTACAGAAATACTTTAAAGGTTTATACACACAGACATACACATAAACTCGCTCAACTTTTGTTGATATTTTTAAACTACGTGTATTTCAGGGAACTAGTGGATCTGGCAGGGTATGCATTGTGTGGTCAAGCTGCGTAGTGAAATAAAAGATGTTATCCATGGTTGTTGAGTTTAAAGGGTGTATCCTAATCCTGGACGGGATACATGATTCTAAACTCAGGTTTTACTTAAGTACTTTTGTTAGGTCTTTGTGAACTCGTTTAAACACGTCATGGTTTGTAACTTATTTCGGTATTGATGTTTTCAAACAATGGTATTATGGTAGTTTTCTAAACTTTATTAATGGATAAACATCTTGTGTTTTTATCATATAGCATTGTTGTGATTGATTGCTATGGTATTAAGAAGTCACACCAAATGACCACGCTTCCACAAAAGTCAGGGTGTGACAGCTTGGTATCAGAGCCTCGATCATAGCGAACTAGGATTCTTTCTCGAGTCTAGACTATGATCATCAGGGCTCTCACGAAAATGTTTTCAAACATTTTTACATTGCATACACTAAAACGTCCAGATACAGGGAACAAACATTTTTACAAACAAAATACACAAATACACATTTCAAAAGACTATGTTCAGTCTTAGAGACTGGGGAAATTCAGTCTTAGAGACTGGGGAAATTTAGTCTTAGAGACTGGGACAGTTTGGTCTTAGAGACCAGGGAGGTAGTCTTAGAGACTGGGAAAGTTGGCCTTAGAGACCAGGGAGTTAGTTTGTGAGACTGGGTAGTTCAGTTTGGGAAACTAGGGAGTTTTAGTCTGAGAGACTAGGGAGTTCAGTCTAAGAGACTGGGTGGGATAGTCTGGGGAAGACTAGGATGATTGCTTGCTTACATTGTTATTACTTGCATGCTTATTCGCTGATTATTGATATATGTGCATATGTGTGATTGTTTTGTCACAGACACCATGTCATCATCCTCCGAGAGTGGAGTGTCAGACACCATAGACCCGATAGCTATAGTCTCGGACGAGGAGATTGCCTCAGACCCAGAGATATTATCTGATGACACTGATGACTTCCAGCCCTTCGCCTTACCGGATTTTGGAGATTATTTATCTTTAGCTGATGGTTTTCTTGACGGGGATCTACCCCTTACTCAGATCCCTGCACCTATTCCTCTTACTGCTTTTCCCGTTGAGGATCTGCCTCTCGACGATATGTCAGATGATGACGTCGATCTCTTCATCGAGGGTCCCCCTGAGGATGACCAGGATGGCGGGGCTCCGATTGATGATGATGTTGCTATTCCTCTTGATGAGATTCCAGTTGTCGATGCCATTGTTATTCCACCTGTCGAGGTTCCTGTTGTGGAGGTTTTATCTGACCAGTCTGGTCCCGATTCATTTGAGTCCGTGTCGTCTTCTACTCTTCATGCACTGGGATTACAGTGATATCCCTCAGACACTGATTCCGACACTGCTATGTCAGATGCCCCTGGTTCGCCACACGATTTTGAGTTTGATCCTGAGTTTGACGATGAGTTTGGCCCTGTCTTTCCGCACTATTTTGACCCCGACCATAAGGTTGAGTTTGTCCTTGATGAGCAGCCTTTGGAGGCACCTGTTGATCTTGATTTCGATCCTGAGCAGGAGATTGACTTTATTCCTGCTGAGCAGCCCATTGATGCACCCGTTATTCCTGATGATCAGCTCCTTGATATACCCGCTGATCATGAGCTTGCTCCAGCTGATCCAGAGCCTGAGATTGCACCAGAGCCTATTCTTGCTCACGACCTTCCACCTGTGCATGACCCTATCCTTGTTGATGTACCCGTTATTGCACCTCCTCTGCCTGACCCGGTCCCTGTACTTGTTGACCGTGCTCCATTTGCTACCCATGTGGACCCTAGATATGCTCACACCCGCAATGGGTGGATTGAGGATGATGACGACTATCCTCCTTTTGTCAAACCAGTTACTCCTCCTGCTGCACCTGTTCAGGCACCCGTTGATGTCACACAGTTTCACCCGCACTTGTCAGATGCACACCGCACAGACCTACCAGTTACATTTCTTCAGGACATTCCTCCTCCCCGTCCAGGGGAAGGACCTTCGAGTCAGCAGCACGATCACATACCACCTGTGTCCGTAGCCCTTCCGTTTATGCCCCCATTTGCACCTGCTGCACACGTTGCTTCTTCTTCTGCATCCACGGATGAGCCATTCATGTGGTCTTCGCCCAACGTCATGCCTTTATCAGATCCATACCATCCCTTCCACATGGGATACTTTACGGATGATCTGCTTTTATCCTTGCAGCTCCAGCAGGATATGTTGAGTCGTAGAGTCACTGAGCTCGAGAGGATCCCGCATCCTCCACCTGGTGCTGGTCCGTCACAGTCTGCTTTTCCACCTGCTCCACTGTTTCCTTACCCGGATTTTGATATCCGTTTTCTCACCATGGAGCAGCAGATTGCCTGTTTGTTGCAGCTTGTTCATGCGCTCGAGGAGGAGCTAGCGCGTATGCGCCATTTGCTTTTCATTCCTCCACCTCCTCCTCTCCCATCAGCTTGAGGTTTTTGGTTTGTTGCATGTAGCATTACTTTTGATGAGAGTTCAGCTATTGAGCCTGATTGCACAGCATTTTGAAGACCACATTATGACTTTTGACATTTGACTTTTGGTTGTTGTAGATTGTTAGACAATTCAGACATGGGAGATGTGACCCTTAGTCTCTTTTGATGTATGATACAATTGCGAAACTTGTAAACTGTACTTTTGGTCTTGTTATATGATAGCTCAATTGCAGCATTCTCATTACATGCGTTGTTGGATTATTTGTTTGGTGTTATGACATGGGATGTTATGTGTTATTGTGTTGATGGATGTTATTACATGCGCGTGTTACATACTTACTATACTTATTATGGCCTGACCTATACAATCTTCTTATAGAAGATGCCACCACGAAGGGAAAATCGTTTGCCCACTACTGAGGCCGAATTGCAAGCAAGGATCTCTCAAGCAATAGCGGATTACGAGGCCTCACGCGCCGAAACTAGCGGGGGTACCTCGAGGAACAACCCACCAAATGGTAATGTTTAAGTCACTTGAGACACATTACATTACATTTGGACATTCCATGTGCAATTGCTAACGCTTCCTGTGAATGACATTACTTGTACAGGCTGTACCGTCAATCAATTTTTAGACTGTAAACCGCTAAATTTTGACGGCACCAGGGGTGTTGTGGCTTATGTTCGATGGACAGAAAAGACCGACTCAGTGATAAGGATGAGTAAATGCGCACCAGAACAGCAAGTCACCTACATTTCCGGATTGTTCACTGATGGAGCGCTTTCATGGTGGAATCTCCAGGTCCAAACTATGGGAGAGGCTGCAGCATACACTTTGACTTGGAACGAGCTGAAGGAGCTCATGCGTAAAAAGTATTGCTCCAGGGCCGAAATTCAGAAGCTGGAAACTGAATTTTGGAACCTTAAGATGGACGGCCCAAAGATCGCCGAATATGTTCAGAGATTTCATGATCTGTCTCACGTGGTACCATACATGGTCAGTCCGGAATTCAAATGCGTGGAGCATTTCATCTGGGGGTTGGCACCTCAGATTATGAGTATGGTAACATCTTCAAAGCCTGCAACAATTACTGAGGCTATCGATCTGAGCGTGTCACTGACTGAGGAAGCTATCAGATTAAACAAGTTTTCGAATTCTGACCCGAAGAAGAAAGAAACTCATGTTGAATCCTCAGGAGAAAACAAAAGGAAGTTCTCCAATTTTAAAAAGGGTACCAGCAGCGTCAGCAAGAAAAAGAATGTGAACCCACCAGAGGAAGTTAAAACTGGTGCTGAAGTCAAGGGAAGAGGATATGTGGGCGCTCTGCCCAAGTGTGATGTATGCCAGTATCATCATTCTGGCCAGTGCTGATTAAGGAAATGTGAGTCTTGTGGGAAGACTGGCCACTCAAAAGAAACATGCTGGGCTGGTACTGGTGTGGGTCATGGTAATCAAAGGGGTTATGGAAGTGGGAATGGAAACCGCCAACAGGGAGGAAATGGCGGGAATGGAAATTGTGGAAATGCTGGGAATCAAGCTGGTAACCGGGGAGCGAACATCAATCGAGGCGATAATGGTAATGGGAATGGTCGAGGACCAGGGTGTTTCAATTGTGGAGACATGGGGCACTTTAAGCGGGAATGCCCGAAACTCAATCACGCACAAGGAAGAGTTTTCAATATCGGTGCGAGGGAAGCACGCCAAGATCCAAATGTGGTTACTGGTACATTCCCTATTAATTAACACTTTGCATCTGTACTGTTTGATACTGCTGCCGATTATAGTATCGTATCGCTAGAATTTAAGAAAATGTTTGGGTTAACTGCTAGTAAGTTAGACATCCCGTACTCAATTGAACTGGCTAATAGAAAGCTAGTTGAAACGAATGAAGTCATCAGAGGATGCGTAATAGAGCTGGGAGAGCACGAGTTTGCACTGGATCTACTGCCAGTCGAGTTGGGAAGCTTTGACGTGGTAGTAGGGATGGATTGGTTGTCAAGCAACAGAGCCGAAATTGTATGTCACGAGAAGACCATTCGCATCCCAATGGCGGATGGAGAAACGATTGTGATACATGGAGAGAAGCGCAATACAACTCTAAGGATCATTAGTTTCTTGAAGGCTCTAAAGTGTTTACAGAAAGGATGTGTTTCCTTCTTGGCACACATCGTGGATAAAGAAGCCGCTGAGCCGAAACTAGAAGATATTCCAGTCGTGAAGGAATATCCTGAAGTCTTTCCAGAAGACTTGCCAGGATTGCCGCCACAAAGACTAGTTGAGTTTCATATTGACTTAGTTCCAGGCGTCGCGCCTGTAGCTAAGGCACCTTATCGACTTGCACCTTCAGAGATGCAAGAGTTGTCAACACAACTCCAGGAGCTATTGGATAAGGGATTTATCAGGCCAAGCTTTTCGCCTTGGGGAGCTCCAGTTTTGTTCGTTAAAAAGAAGGATGGTAGTTTTCTCATGTACATCGACTACCGGGAGCTGAATAAGTTGACAATCAAGAACAGATATCCTTTGCCAAGGATCGATGACCTGTTCGATCAATTACAAGGTTCAAGTTTTTACTCAAAGATCGATCTATGATCAGGTTACCACCAGTTGAGGATTCAAGAGGAGAGTATCCCAAAGACTGCCTTCAGAACTCGTTATGGACATTACGAGTTCCTGGTTATGCCGTTTGGTCTAACGAACGCGCCAGCAGTATTCATGGATTTGATGAACAGAGTTTGCAAGCTGTACCTCGATAAGTTTGTGATCATGTTTATTGATGACATTTTGATCTACTCGAAGACGAAAGAAGAACATGAGCAACACCTAAGGGCTATCTTAGAGCTGCTTAAGAAGGAGAAGTTATACACGAAGTTCTCGAAGTGCGAGTTCTGGTTACGGGAAGTTCAGTTTCTTGGTCATGTGGTTAACAAAAATGGGATTCATGTGGATCCCACAAAGATCGAAGCGATCAAGAATTGGGAGACTCCTAAGATGCCAACAGAGATTCGACAATTCCTTGGTTTGGCAGGATATTATTGCAGGTTCATTTAGGATTTCTCTAAAATCACTCAACCTCTGACCTCCCTACCCAAAAAGACAAGAAGTTTGATTGGGGAGACAAGCAAGAAGAGGCATTTCAGTTGCTGAAAAACAAGCTTTGTGATGCATCGATTTTATCTCTACCCGAAGGCACTGACGACTTCGTGGTATATTGCGACGCCTCGCGTCAAGGTTTGGGGTATGTACTAATGCAGCGTCAGAAGGTTATAGCATATGCTTCTCGCCAGTTGAAGTTCCACGAGAAAAATTATACCACTCATGATTTGGAATTGGGCGCGGTGGTATTTGCATTGAAGATTTGGCGACATTCCTTATATGGCACGTGATGTACAATCTATACTGATCACAAGAGTCTGCAACACATATTTGATCAGAAAGAGCTTAACATGAGACAGAGACGCTGGGTAGAACTATTGAACAACTATGATTGTGAGATCAAGTATCACCCAGGGAAGGCGAATGTGGTCACCGATGTCCTGAGTCGAAAGGAAAGGGTCAAGCCCATAAGGGTTAGGGCTTGGGAAATGGTTATCCAAACAGACCTCTCATTGCGCATTCGTGCTGCGCAGAGAGAAGCTCTCAAAAAGGAAAATCAGGTGAATGAATATCTCCGTGGGATGGAGAAGCAGTTGGTACCAAATGAGGAAGGAACGTTGTGCTTCATGAAACGAATTTGGGTTCCTCTATTTGGTGGTATGAGGAATGTTATTTTTGATGAGGCTCACAAGTCACGGTACTCGATCCATCCAGGATCGGATAAAATGTACCAAGATCTAAAAGATTTCTATTGGTGGCCGAGAATGAAAGGCGACGTTGCGATATATGTTGGCAAATGTTTAACTTGCGCCAAGGTAAAGGCTGAATACCAGAAGCCTTCAGGTCTTCTGCAACAACCTGAAGTACCCCAATGGAAATGGGAACAGATTTTGATGGAATTTAAAACGAAATTGCCAAAGACACCAAGAGGTCACGATACGATTTGGGTAATTGTAGACCGTTTACCGAAATCTGCACACTTTTTAGCAATCAAGGAAAAAGATAACAGAAGCAAGCTAGCTGAGCTATACCTGAGAGAGATTGTTGCACGACATGGAGTGCCTCTCTCAATTATCTCTGATAGAGATGGGAGATTCGTGTCAAAGATTTGGCAATCCTTTCAAGAAGCATTTGGTTCTCAGTTGAATCTGAGTACCGCATTTCATCCGCAGACAGACGGACAGAGTGAATGAACGATTCAAACGTTGGAAGACATGTTGCGAGCTTGCTTAATGGATTTAGGTAGAAGTTGGGACACTCACCTACCATTGGTTGAATTTTCATACAACAACAGCTACCATGCAAGCATTCAAGCCGCACCGTTCGAAGCTCTCTATGGACGCAAGTGTCGATCACCCTTATGCTGGGCAGACGCGGGTGAAAGACAGCTTGTTGGCCGGGAATTGGTTCAAGAGACTACTGACAAGATTATACAGATCCGAGAGCGCATCAAAGCGGCTCGTGATCATCAAAAGAGTTATGCGGACCAAAGAAGGAAACCTCTGGAATTTGAGGTGGGAGATATGGTTTTGTTGAAGGTTTCACCCTGGAAGGGTGTGGCACGCTTTGGGAAGCGTGGGAAGTTGAACCCCATATACATTGGACCCTTCAAAATCCTGAAAAGGATTGGCCTTGTAGCATACAAGTTGGATTTACCTGCTGAACTGAATGGTTTCCATGATACATTTCATGTATCTAATCTGAAAAAGAGTCCAACTCAAGAAACAGTGGTCATTCCTGCCGACGAAGTTCATATTGACGACACACTCCATTTTACTGAAGAACTCGTTGAGGTTACTGATTGGAAGGTCAACAAAACACGCAGGAGTAGTGTCAAACTCCTCAAGGTTCGATGGAATGCACGACATGGCCCAGAATTCATGTGGGAGCGTGAGGATCGCATGAAGGAAAATACCCACATTTATTCCCCAAGACCCCTGCATCTAGTAGCAGAACTAAAATTTCGGGACGAAATTTTCTTAACAGGGGGAGAATGTGACAACCCTCATAATTTCAGGTATCCGTACAACTAATTAATATTAATTTGTGCTTAATGACTGTGCTTAGTTACAACTGATGATATAAACTACTCTACGATTTCTGTATCATACATACATGTGCATCACATTTCATACTGTCACACCATTTATTACATACAGACTTTAGTGACATACATGATGCACAAAGCACAGATAGCACAGTTAGCGGATAACTCAGAAATATACTGACAGTGCCAGTACATAGACAGACAGTGTTTTGAGGCCCAGTATGAGCCAGAGACAAGGTACTACACTAGTATGGAGTGTAGGGAAGTAAGGACTATAAAACTGCGTCACTAGGTGATAGTTTAAGTGCCGGAAAGTGCCTAAAACCCACTCAAAATGCAGAATTCTGCATTAACCAACAGAATTCAGCATTTTAACATGCTAGTAATGTGCAAATGGCAAAATGGTCCTGTATGCTTTCCTAAGTGTCGGGAATTAAAACTGTCACAAAAAGTTACATAAAAGACACTATACGGTATAACTCAGCACTTTAACGGATCGGTATCTAACCGAACAACCGGACATTACCCGGAACACTAAAATATTGCTAGAAGCATTGTTTTTATTTTTCTGAGCTAGTTATAGCTCCCGAAAACTTGAACATACCACATAAAGCATCCTACACATTAAACACTAGACATAACATTTAACCTTCCACTAATTACCCCTTTTACCATCAAAATTACAATTCCCCCCCCCCCTTCACAATTCACGGCTCACTTAGGGGCCCCACCCCAAGATTTACATAATCCCCATATAATCTTCCATAATCTTTCATTGGATTTTGAATTGATCTTGTCATGTACTTTCTAGACACTTTAACCCTTGGATAATAGAACTATATGAGATTATAAGTAACATAATCACTCACCATCTTCAACATCATAACTCTCCTCTCTCCCACATAAAAGCTACGGCCGAAAACCCTTACCCACACACCACCATTTTCGGTTCAATCCAATCCAATCCAAGGCCATCACAAGGTGCTCAAATGTGTTTTAGGAGGCTCGGTGTTCACGGATCTTGAAGGACCTCTCTTGTGTGCTTTTATCCACCACATTTTCAACCTTGTTCTTCCCTAGCTCTAAGCTAGTTGTAAGATTCTTGAACACTCTTGTTTACTTCATATTTATGGTGGTTAAAAGATATAACATGTTGAAATAACAAGAACACTAAAAGAACATGCACTTGAATCTTGAAACATAAAGATGAAATATGATGAAATATTGTTAGTATGATGTTGTTTTGTATATGTAGATGATGTTTGTTTGTTGTTTACTAAAGATGTTGATGTTGATCATAACATGGAACTTGCTAGGTTATGATTAAAAACATGATTTAGCAAGATAGGGGATGATTATGTAACAACATGAAATAATCATCTTCTTGATTAAACATGAACTTGAAAGTAAAATGATTTTCTTGAAAAATAATAAACAAAGTGGGTTAATAATCTTGTAGATCCAAGATTTGTGAATGATTTTCCAAGAAAACCAAGTTAAAAAGATGAATTTTGAAAGATCATGATTTTTATTAAACCTACACTATTTTTAGTGACAATACAAGTGTAGAAATACTTTTAAAACAAGAAGATGTTATAAATAAACATTTTTGCAAAATGTGTTTACAATTTGTAAACACTTAAATTCTTTAAGAATGGGGTTTTTAAGGAAATAAACACACTTTGGAGGGTAACAAAGGCTACTAAATACTTTACCAAGTTACTACACATTTTTGGGAAAAATCAAGTTCATGTTAGTATGTAAAATATATAGTCTTTACACTTGGTAAGTGTAAGATGATTAGTGATTTGTTGTTGATTGTTTGGATGAATTTTTGAAAAGAAAATGATATGCTAAATAGCATGGACACCTCCATTTACAATGGAAATTATGGCAAAATTTTCTAAAAATTCCAACACTTAGGAAATATTTTCTAACAAGTGTTTACAAATTTGTTTTTACCTTTGTTTTGCAATATAAACTTTTCCATAGATTTTGTTACAAAGTACAATGTATTGGAGGTTGGTTTTTGTAAATAAAATGGGTAAATATATATTTAGAATATATATTTTATACTAAGACGCTTGTGTGAATATTTGTCTACTTTGTGGAGTAGTTATATTATTTTAGGGTAAAATAATATAACTTAACAAATACCATGGAAATTACAACTCCAAAGTAATACCAAAAATCTCACGGAATAAATATTTAAGTTACACACTTGATATTGTGAAACCGAACGCAAAAACGTAACTTACGAAATATTTTGGAAACAAAAGAGGTGAACATATGATTTTTGTAAATATTACTACGTTATATCATATTTTCAACAAAAGAGAAAATATATTATTTTTGGGAAGTTAAAAATATATATTTTCCTAGTATATTTAGAAGATATATAATTTTTGGAAAAATATATATTTTCTTGGGAATACATTATTTTTGACAATGAGTTATATATATTTTCTAAGTGGGACTTAAAAATATAATATTTCGGAGCTACATATACATGTATAAATACCCCCATCCTTGGGAAGGAAATACGGAGTTAAAATACTTGTGAAGTATTAATACAAAAATATTGATTAAACAATTATTCCAAAATTAAATATAATTTAAAGTTAAAATAATTATTATTATAACAAATAATTATAACTTGGAATAACTTAAGAACGCAACTCAAAATGTTAAACTCTAAGCCAAGGCACGGCCCGTTCGTCTAATAGACGTTAGTACACTGTAGGTAGTCGAGATTAGCTGCGGAGATTTGAGTTGACGATACTGAAGACGCACTACTGTGAGTTCATGTCCCCCTATTCTTTTAACTGTTTTCAGTTTTATACTTCGGGGGTGAAATACATGTTACGATTATTACAAACGTTTTATACATGGTATGATTAGCTTAAGGAGGATTTACTACTAGATCATGTGAAGGGTTGGTACGACACTTAAGGCCATTAATCATCGTCATAGGACCGAGGGACATGAGTGATAGATCTATTTGGGTGTAGTGAGCCCACACCCATGGGGACCAGGATGGCCCATACTGGTGACTATGTCTTCCAGCCGGAGGCCCGGTACAAATTTGCTAGGTTTGAGTCTTCCTGCACCATTTCACACATACCATTGGCTTTTCAACCCATTGGTGATCTCTTTTTCCTTAATTGCTATATACCAGGGACTTTCATACATACAGACATACTTTAAAGGTTTATACACACAGACATACACATGAGCTCGCTCAACTTTTGTTGATATTTTTAAACTACATGTATTTCAGGGAACTAGTGGATCGGGCAGGGTATGCATTGTGTGGTCAAGCTGCGTAGTGAAATAAAAGAAGTTATCCATGGTTGTTGAGTTTAGAGGGTGTATCCTAATCCTGGACGGGATACATGATTCTAAACTCAGGTTTTACTTAAATACTTTTGTTGGGTCTTTGTGAACTCGTTTAAACACGTCATGGTTTGTAACTTATTTCGGTATTGATGTTTTCAAACAATGGCATTGTGGTAGTTTTCTAAACTTTATTAATGGATAAACATCTTGTGTTTTTATCATATAGCATTGTTGTGATTGATTGCTATGGTATTAAGAAGTCACACCAAATAACCACGCTTCCGCAAAAGTCAGGGTGTGACAACAAGACCGAGGAAAAAAAGTGATAGATCTATTGAGTGTGGGGGAGCTCCACTCCTGGTCCGTGAGCCCCCTTTGGAGTGCTTTTGTGTCCGGCAAAGTCACGCGTCACTAGGTTTTAGTGATTCGGTTGGCGGAATACATCGTCAAGTTTTGGTTGCTAACTTATGTCAGCACCTACATTAATGTCCTAGCTAAACATTAATTGATACACGAATTTCATTGACACAATGCATACCGGTTTTATATACAAGGTTTATCAAATGTTTTAAAGATTCATTTGGGACAAAACAAAACAAAATAGTGAACTCACTGACATTATTGTTGACCTTTTAAACTTAACATGTATTTTAGGAAAGTAAACATTTCATGGTGGAAAACCAAAGTGAAAAGAAAAGCAAAGAAACGATGCCTCTTTTGTAGGATTTGCCTTTTATATACTGCACTCGTGCGGGAATATAGGAGTCAAAACCTTGATTTTTTTAAAAGAAGAAAAACTATATTTGATTAAGTTATGTTGATAACTTGAAATACTTTTGGGATGTTATGAACAAGCACTTTAATATTATACTTAAATTTCAAACGATACATGGAATGACATCTTTGTTTATTTTATTCGTGTAGATTGTTTATACTATCGAATGCTATGAAAACCTTTCATGGTCACACACATGCACTTCCGCTACGAGCAGGGTGCACCACTTGTTATGAACATCAATCACATTACCGGGCCCGAAAGATAAATGTACAAGGATATGAAAAAACAAATTATGGAAAAATATAGTCGTAGTTAGTGATGTTTTTCAATGTCTTTTAATTATGTTTTTTTTTATTATTGTAATTCTTTTTATTTTATGCAGTGTTATTGTTTAACTTAAAATAAATGTCTTTTTTTTATTTAATTGTTTTGTTATTTAATATTTTTTAACGGCAACTAAATAACCAGATAAGCATCTTGGGATATCTTCAATAGAGCAAATGCATCCCCTCCTCTATAACAGTAAGAGTTGGATGCATACCCGAGCTACCAAACCACCAGTTCTGGGGAAAACCCGCCCGCCCGAAGGCCCACTCCGGTAAAACCCTGTTCAGCTCGGTTTTGAACTGGCGACCTCAAGAGAGAAACAAAATGACTAACCACTAGACCAACTTATCAGTACAGTATTTTTTAATGATAAGAATAAAAAAAATAATTTCAGTAAGAGTAAACTACCATTTTGGTCCCTGTAGTTTGGGCACTTTTGTCATTTTAGTCCAAATCTCAAACTTTTTACATCTGAGTCCCTGTGGTTTGCATTTTGTTGCCATTTTAGTCCAAAAGTGATATTTGACCAGAATCCCCAAATTAAAACCTCCTGTTTTGTCCTTACCCTCAGGGCTATTTTGGTCATTTTAAAATTATTATAACTAAATATTGAGATTTGGACATCATAAAAGAATCTTCATCTTTTCCCCAGATCTTCATCTTCCCCAAAAGTCTCCCACCTCTCTCTCTCTCTCTTCTCTCTCTCTCTCTATCTCTAAAGTCTCCCACACTCTCTCTCTAAAGTCATTACTCTCCTCCTCCTCCGGTTAACGCCGCTGCAGCTGACGTGGCGGTGGAGACGAAGACACTCATCCTCCGGATTCCTCTGGTGAACGGTGCTGATAGTGACGTGGCGGAGGCGTTTGCTGGACGGAACCACACGGAACACGTGATGAGAAGTTTCCGGTGCCAAATCAAAACCTAAGCTCGCTATTTCTGTAAAGGTAATTTCCAGTTGAAAGGTTGAAATTTTTGGGTGTTTGTGGTTGTTTGGTTAGGGTTGGGGTGGGCGGCGACGAAGTGGTTGTGGTGGACAAAATAATCAGATCCACCATGTTTCTCTCTCATGTTTCTCTCTCTCTCTCTCTCTCTCTTTCTAGTGCAGAATGGTGGTGGGGGATGGTGCTTGTTTCAGATATGTTGGCGTGGTGGTGCGCCATGAGAGATGGTGGTTCAGATCTTGAAGATGATGTTCTGGTGGTAATGGAGGCGGTGGTGGTTGCGGTGGAAGCGTGTGGTGGTTGCGGTGGATGGTGAGTGAGGATGGTGATTTTCTGGGTTTTAGATGTTCTTGAAGATGATGTTCTTGATTTTATGGGTTTTGATGATGATGTTTGAAGATGAACGATCTCTGGGTTTTGATGATGTTCTTGATTTTCTGGGTTTTGATGATGATGTTTGAAGATGAACGATGTCTGGGTTTTGATGATGTTCTTGAAGATGATATTCTTGATTTTCTTGAAGATGATGTTCTTGATTTTCTGGGTTTTGATGATGATGTTCTTGAAGATGATGTTATTAATTATTGAAATATTATAATAAATTAACATGGACCAAAATGCCCCTGCACTAAAGGATAAAATAATCGGTTTTCAACAATCAAAATAGAGGGTTTTTGGATTTTGGACTAAAATGGCAACAAAATGCAAACCACAGGGACCCAGATGTAAAAAGTTTGAGATTTGGACTAAAATGGCAAAAGTGCCCAAACCACAGGGACCAAAATGGCAGTTTACTCTTTCAGTAAATACTAACATGCCCTCTTGTTTTGTCCATTACCCCATGGTTTTTATGTTTTGAAAGGAAAAATCTCACCGTATAGATGATGTATACGTGACACAATTTACCCTTTTACCCTATGTTCAACGAGAGATAAAGCATTCAATTTTGGATCTCTACGCTAGATTAAATAAGAAAATTAAATAGTATACAACAATCAAAAGTACAATTTGATACTCATACTTCTTTTTGGCAAGTTGAATTTCAATGCTTATGGCGTTCAAAAAAACATGTTAAAGCTTGTTGAAAGAAGGTACGATTCCCCCAATAACTATTTTAAAGCTCGATAAGACTATCTGTAGTGGGGGGTTTTTTGACTTTTTCTCCCCAAAAGACGCCCCCAAACGCCCATGTAACCGCCCTGGAGCGTTGTTGATAAAAAAGCCCAAAGCGTGCTTTTAAAAACGCTCTCTCCGGCTCACTTTTCAAAATCAAACCGTTGTAAATGGTCAAAGCGTATATATATATATAGAGGAAGGTTCAAATGAAAACCACTAGTTATTGTGAAAAGTAGAAAACTAATTAAAAAAGCCAAAAAATCTACCAATTTTTTTTTTGCATACCAATTTTCGCAGTTTTTTATATATAAAAAAAATTAAAAAAAATATATATTTTGTAGTGCACATGTGTAATACTACACATGTGTACTGCAACAAATTTTTTTTTTTTTTTTGAAAAATTATTTTTATATAAAAAAACCTGCGATTTTTTATAAAAAAATTGAAAAAAAATTTCGTGTGTGTGTGTTTTTAGGCTTTTTTTAGTTAGTTTTCAAGTTTTCACAACAAAAGTGGTTTTCATTTGAACCTTCCCAGCGCTAAAATGAAAACACCTCCAGTTGTAAGAAACGCGAGAACCAGTTCCTAACCACTAGATCAACAAGATGGATGGATGAGAGTAAAAGTAAATAAAATTAATATTAAATACATTTTGTCTTATTATGTCTTTAATATTTTAATCCAAAAGGTTTTTTTTTTTTTTTTTTTTTTTTGGAAGGTGACTTTCTATGTACTGGACCAGTGGTCACCGGGTTTATGTCAAAGACATTCCCCCGTCAGCCCCGCATCTGCGGACGCGATGTTCGATTGGGCCCCGGCCTGCCGCGTGAGCTGACTTCCGCCCGGAAACCATACTGCCCCCACACGAGAGACTCGCTGGGGTAACAGCTGGGTAAAACCGGGTAGCCCTCAAGACCGTTCCATGCCTCGGTAGGAGACGATCCATCATCGGGACATCCCAACCCCCAAACCGTAGACGCCGGGATTCGAACCGGGGTAGCCATTGGCAAACCCCCGGCCTCCTCCCAACTGAGCTAGGGGGCGGGACTATTTTAATCCAAAAGGTTAGTTTAGTAAAATTACCCTTTTTTGTCTTAATTATTTTTTTATTACTTTTTTTGTTTTATTATATTACGTTTTGTTTTTTTTTAAAGAATTTTTTTATTAAAAGTATTTTTAAATTCAAAATTTTTTAACAAGACAATTTTTTTTACGCGCCGGTTTTTGCACGCCGTTTTTACGCCCGGCTTTTTCATGTATCGTTTTTTAACGGTTCGTTTTTGCACGCCGTTTTTTACGCTTGGCTTTTTCAAGCGTCGTTTTTTTAACGCGCCTTTTTTTACGTCCAGTTTTAACGCGGCGTTTTTTACGTCCCGTTTTTTTCGCCGCATTTTTATGCGCCGCATCCACACCCCTTGTTTAGGCGCCGTTTTATCACACGGTTTTTTACGTTTTACAATTTACGTAGAAAAAGTTTTACGTTTTACGTTAAACTTTTTAAACTTTTTACGTTTTACATAAAAAATTTTACGTTTTACGTTAAGATTTTTACGTTTTACGTTAAAATTTTTACGTTTTACGGTAAACTTTTTACGTTTTACGTTAAACTTTTTACGTTTTACATTAAAAAGTTTTACGTTTTATGTTAATCTTTTTACGTTTTACGTTTAACGTTAAACTCTTTACGTTTTTACGTTAAAAAGTTTTACGTTAAAAAGTTTACGGTCTAACTTTTTTTTTTTTCACAAAAACTTTTTTACGCAAAACGAACGCACCCAGAAATCGCAAACTCGGTAGGTGTCTCAGATAGAATGTTATCATCATCGACTGGGGAAAAAAATAAAAAACCAACAACATCAAAACAATGTGTATCTCGAAAAAAAAACGGGGTTTGGCTCAGATTTTCGGATAATCAAAAGGCTGCAAAAGTGGGGTTGCAGGTTCAAAAAACCTACCCTCCGCCGTCCTTGCCGTGCCATCGTCATCCAAATCTACGTTTTTTTTTTTTTTTTTTTTTTTTTTTTTTTTTTTTTTTGCATCATCGCCACCCAAACGACCATATCAAAACCCACAGATTCAAAGAACACAAATCAAAAGGCCCAACATACCAAAAAACCATCAGATTCAAGAATACAAAACAAAACAGAGATCAAAGAACACATATCAAAACCCCCAACATACCAAAAACCCATCAGATTCAAGACACACACAAATAAAACCAGTTTGACACAATCACCACCTCTGCCGTTACAGTCGCATTGCCACCACCACTTCAGTTGATGTCACGGGCCGGTAAAACAGTTGGCCGCCGTCGGCCATCAAAACACCACCGTCACCATCAACACCCCCCCCCCACTGTCAACCACCACCTCCTGCAACCACAAGTCTGGTCGGAGAATTAACTGATTCAAACGGATCTGAAAGAAGTAGATGAAGGAAAGAAACAAAATAAAATGGACTCACCCGAGTTGGATGCTGCTGAAACCACGGAGCTGCATCTTCTGAGCTCGTCGCTGGAAAATCAGTTACCGGAAACACAGAGAACATCGGCGTAGCTCTTTCTCCCTTTCGTCTCTCTCTCTCTCTTCGCTTGACGTCGGTAGCTCACCGCCACCGCCACCGTAGAAGCGGAGCCGGTCGTTGCCGATTCCTCCCGCGTTTTGACCCGATCAGAAATGAGAGGGAGACACTGCGTGCTCGGAAAAAAGAGGGAGGAGGTGGTTATAGGGTGAGGTTGTCGGTAAACGGGGAGAAGGAGGATGGTGGTGTGTGACGGAGAAGTCGCCGGTGAACGAAAACGAGGGAGCTCGGTGGGTTTTTGGGGGTTTGTCGGAGGTGCTGGGCGTCGGAGTACCGGCTGACATCCGGCTCCGGTCGTCGGTGAGATGAGGGAGGAAGCAGAGGTGTAGGTGTTTGGAATTTGAAGTTCTTGCTTGGTTGTGGGAGGTGAAGAATAGGATCAGTAGTTGTTGGTTGCACAAATGAGGAAAAGAGACAAAGACTAATGCTTTAAATGCAGAGAGAGAGAAAGGGGGGATTTGACATTTGGGGTAAAAGATCAAAATACCCTTTTAGTTGGCATAATCTGATTGGTTGAGAGTGGTTCTCGCGGTTCTTACAACTGGAGGTGGTTTCTATTTTAGCGGGTCCCTATATATATATTTAATTCAACTTTTAACCTACATAATACCCACTTTTCACCACATTTTTTATAAACTTTCTTCACTTTTCACCCACATTCTCTACTTTTCACCTTTTTTTCATAAACTTTCTCTACTCTTTCTTTTCATTAGTAAATCATGAATCCTTTCCGACCCCCATTCGGTGTGCCGTTGAAACCCTGCAACCCCAATACATATCGGCCGAACACCACGCAACTGCAATCGAACTTCAACCTTCAAGACATGGATCCGAATGTATTTGCGTACGTGCAAATACTAGGCATGGGCGGTTCGCGACATTTCTTTCAAGTTCCACAAACCTTTCCAACCATGGGCGGTTCATAACCGTCTACCCAAGAAACTGGTCCGGAGATAGAAACGGTACTGGAGACACAACCCAAGCCAGTTGTCGAGGGATCTAAACGTGGGAAAAGATCTCACAAAAAGAAAGATCCAACCGCTCCTAGTCGAAAAGGAACCTACCTAGTATGGACGAAAGACGAGGAATACGCATTGTCACTTGCGTGGCTAGATATATCGGAAGCCCCCGATGTTGGTAAGCATTTTAAAAAGTATATTAGTTTATTTTTTTACATATTTCGGTCCATGTTATTGTATTTTTTTTTTTTGTATTTTAAAAAAATATAACATTATAATTTTTGTTTTTTCGTAGCAAATTATCAAACAGGTTTTTTGGCAAAAAATTCGTGAAACATTCTTTAAAGCGATGGGGAAAGATAAATATCGGGATAAAGATTCTATTTCGAGCAAATGGACCGATATCTACTTTAAATGTCATTAGTGTCAAGAGGTCTTCCAACGCACTCGGGACAATTGGGGAAGCGGCCAAAACGATGCAAATATTTTAATATGAGCGTGGAAGAATACAATGCTACGAAAGGCAGTTTCACATATTTCAGATGTTGGGAGCTTTTACGAGGAAGTCTCAAATGGTCAAACGTACCGACGATAACGTCTAGTGGTAAACGTAAATCAATGCGGTCCAAAACATCATCGTCGGCCGACCCAGACACACCCACCTCAGATGCTCGTAATGTCGATTTAAATATTAATTTAGACAACGACGAGGATTTGGAGTTGGAACGACCGCCCGGTAGAAGAAGTGCCAAAAATAAGGGAAAAAGAGGAGTCCTCCTCATCTAATCCCGACATAATGAAGCAAGATTTTGAAGAGATGAATCGACGCCTTCAAGACATTCGAGATCTCAGTGATAGGCGTTTACAAACTATGGAAGAAAGAAACGACGAAAACAAAAAGTTTGTCGCGATACAATAATCGAGGCAAATGGAGAAAGACATCGAATTTTTGTTTAAACCCATCGACCATCTCACTGGCGACGCGTAGATCCTAACGCAAATGCGTCGGCAACAAATCCGTCAAAAATACAGACTCTAGATTATTAATTTTTTTTTCGGTTTTTTATTTTATTTTAGCATTGTAATTTTTTATTTCTTATTTCGGTTTTTATTTAATTTAACAATGTAATTTTTTATTTAATAAAATTATATTAATTTTAATTAACAAAAATTAATAATTGGTTAATGATTGATGAGACATTATTGGGCATTATCCCCACTACGTCCATTTGTGAAAAATGCCCATTTGCTGACTGGGATAACACGTGTCACACAATTCCCATGAGTAAGGGCATTATTCATGCTCTCCACTACACATGGTCTAAGCTTCTATACAACTTTTTTTTACCAAGTATATTACTATACCATACAAAAATCAACAAAAAGACACCACAAAACATTACACCGGTTCAGAATAATTAAACTGAATTTCACAAAACATTACGTCAGTTTAGAATAACTAAATTGAATTCCACATCACTGTTAGACTAGTGGGTATGGGGAGGCTCATCCCCATGAGGATGGGCCGCCACGTAGGCGCCACATCACCATCCCATGGAGGATGGGCCTCCTCCATTTTTGAGGGAGGGTGGATGATGGGGCTACCCCTCACAATTTTTTATTGTTTAATTTATTTATTTGTTTAACTTTTATTGTTTAATGTTTAACTTTTTTATTTGTTTAATTTTATTATTGAGTAAACTGCCATTTTGGTCCCTGTGGTTTGGCCAGTTTTGCCACTTTAGTCCAAATCTCAAACTTATTACATCCAGGGCCCTGTGGTTTGCATTTTGTTGCCATTTTAGTCCAAAAGTGAAATTTGACCAGAATCCCCAAATTAAAACCCCCTGTTTTGTCCTTACCCTCAGGGGTATTTTTGTCATTTTAGAATTATTATAACTAAATATTAATTAAATCTTTTTCTATTTATAAGTTATTATAAGAAATAAAAAAAAAACCTAAAATACACATCTATAAAGTATCTGCATTCTCTCTCTCTCTCTAAAGACTGACTCTCTATCTTCTCTCTCTCAATAACACTCTCTCCCAACCGTCGCCCCCTCCACTTTCCAAAACCCTAACCCCCAAATTCATCACCACCTCCATTTTCCTACCGTCTCCGACCACCACCACGCCGCCACCTCTGGACAACCACCAACACCACGATCCTCTCAAAACCCCAACAACCACCATCCAACTGTGGTGGGTGGTGTCGGTTGGGAGATCGAAGAAGAGAGAGACGAGTAGAGAGAAAGAGATTGACGAATAGAGAGAGTACGAGGAGAGAGAGAGCGGTGGGAGAAGGCGGAGCCGGTTTGATTTAGTGGCGGTGGTCAGGTGGCGGTGGTCAGGTACGAGGAGAGAGAGAGCGGTGGGAGAAGGGCGACCCCCCTTTCGTCGCTTATCTTCCTCTGTCAAATCCCCTCCTGAAAAAAAGAAGCAGATGTGTTGAGCCTGAGGTCAGGATCCCAAAACTGATTTGTGCAGCCAGAGCACCACCGTCCGCCGCCGCCCCGCCACGACCGCACCACCGCCGGCGCCTTGAACCGCCTATGCAGCCACACTATCTGCTTCTACAGGTTTCTGTTTAATTTTATTTCTTGCTTAATTTTTGTATAGTTGATTTGTGGCTGTAATTGCTTGTGGGGTTTGTTTGAAACTTGACTGTAAATTTTGATCTGATTTCGATTTGATTTAGCGGGCTTGTTTGTAATTTGGATACGGTTATTGGGTTTTGATCAATATTTGATTTTGTTTGTGGGTTTGTTTTTTAAGTTTATGGGTGGTGTTGGCGGCAGTGGGATGGTGGTGGTGGTGGGGATGATGCGGTGGTGGGGGTGGTGGTATTTTAGAGAGAAAGAGCAGAGTTTGGAGATGGGTGTTTAGAGAGAGAACAGATTTTATGTTGAGAGAGAGAGAGAGATGTCTGAGATGAGGTTGAAGATGATGATCTAAGGGTTTTATTATAAATGAGTTATTATAAAGAGATAATAAATCTAAAATGACCAAAATGCCCCTGAGGGTAAAGACAAAATAGCAGGTCATTAATGGGAAATCTGGTCAAATTTGAAATTTGGACCAAAATGGCAACAAAAACCAAACCACAGGGCCCTGGATGTAATAAGTTTGAGATTTGGACTAAAGTGGCAAAACTGGCCAAACCACAGGGACCAAAATGGCAGTTTACTCTTTATTATTTGTTTAACTTTATAAAAACAATTCAAAATTTAAAAATAAGACATAAAATCCATTACATAACAAAAATAAAAATTATATAACCTAAAATTTATAAAAAAAAAAGACAACATTTAAAAATTTAAAAAATTACACAACTCGTCTTCGCCTTCGTCTTCGTCACCGTCCCCGTCGTTTGCGTTGTTCCATATATGTTCTACCAAATCCTGTTGAAGGTTTGCATGCGTGTAGTCGTTGGTTGGCGTGAACGAGTTTAAATCCTGTTGTGTCGGATCTACCGGGACAGTATTCCCGTAAGATGCATTCTCATCATACTCACAAATCACCCGACCTTCGTCTTCAATAATCATGTTATGGAGCAAAATGCAAGCGTACATACAAAGGCGCAACCTCTTCGGTGTGAACGCACGTGCATGTTCTTGCCGCGTAGTTCTTGCCGACATCTGTAAGTACTCGTCCAAAGCGTCGGCCACTGTCCCGTACGCCAGTTGGCGAATGGCCGCAGTACACTTTTGTGGATGACATTGTGGATGAAAAGATATTTTGTTATAAAATAATGGTATAAAAATGAGAGTGTTTTGGGTTGAAACTTGAAAGTGGGGAGAAAATGGTGAAAATGGTATAAAATGAGATGGTTTTATAGAAAAAAGGAATTTTTTTTATTAAATGTATATAGCCGTTGAGCGGCTATATATTCAAAAAATGGGCCCGTCAAGATCGTCTTCACCAAGCCGGTTATCACATAATGGGGCGAGGGGGTGGTGTGGGGGACCGGCGCCGGGCATTGCCGGGCCTAAGCCGGCCCCCATACCGCTTGGTCTTACCGAAGCTATTGCCGTGATACCGAATCACCAAATTATAACAGTCATACATCCAAAAAGACACCTCTCCATCTACGTCTCCTACTCACTGTTCCTACCGTCATGACACAGATGAAACCAAACCGACGCGTCTCCTCCAACTGCCTTTTCCCCTATCGTTTGCCACCATTTTACACCCTATATAACCCCATCGTCTCATTAAAACCCAATCAATCAATTTCCAATTGCTAACTCCAGTGGCCGCAACACCGGTTGCCTCGAAACACCAACGTTTCCGGTGCGGGTTTCGGGACCAATCTTCATCTTCATCACCATCACGATTCAATAAAAAGAAACGAATGTTGATGTGTGTAGTGTTGCAGGGGGTTTGGGATGCTTTATGGGTAAACGATGCATAAAAAGGCGATAGGGCAGCGGCCTCTGCATCTACGGAGGAAGATGGAGTTTGTGTAAAGGGTGGGGAGTTTAGGGAATTTGGTTTTGGTTTTTACTGTGTTGGTCTGGAGAATGATATTCAGAAAGAGATAAGATAAGGAATCCATAGTTTTGGTATATTTTTATTATTAGAGAAAAATGCAATTTGCGTCCCTGTGGTATGTGTGAAACATCAACCTGAGCCCCTAAATTCATTTTTTTAGTTTTTTGAGCCCCTGAGTATATGAATTCATAACAGTTTGAGTCCCTCCGTCAGTGTGTCGTCTGTTTGACTGTTTGACAATTGTGAAATGTCCTTTATACCCTCAACTCTTAATGATAAACATATATGTATGATTAGAACGATCACACTTCTCAATAAAATCATTGAAATCTTCTCTCAAGTCCCAAAACACAGATCTTCATCTTCATCTTCATCGGAATCATCTTCATCTTCATCGGAATCATCTTCATCTTCTGTAATCTCCACCGATCATCATCTTCATCTTCATCTTCATCATCTTCATCTTCATCATCTTCATTGAATCTCCTCACCGACCATTTGTTGTTATAACAATCCAAGGTAAAATCACATACCTAAAACATGATCGACACTATGTTTTTGATATGCTAGAATGTAACAGGTTTTGTGTGAAAATATTTTTTGATTCTTGTGGGTTTTTGTCTCGGGTATCAAAACAGAGGTTTGGGTTTTGGTTATTATGAAGGTTTGCTTCAGGTTTTGTGTGAAAATATTGTTTGATTCTTGTGGGTTTTTGTCTCGGGTATCAAAACAGAGGTTTGGTTTTGTTTGATTCTTGTAGGTTTTTGTCTCGGGTATCAAAACAGAGGGTTATCTTCATACGGGTTAGATAACTCATATACGGAATGAATACGGTACTAAATTCATTATAGGGTTTGATTCTTGTGGGTTTTTGTCTTGGGTATCAAACCTGAGCCCCTAAATTCATTTTACAGTTAAATAACTCATATATACGGAATGAATACGGTACTTTGTGGGTTGACTTTGCTTGTATACGGAATGAATACGGTTAAATAACCCATATATGTAGTTAGATCTTGGGTTCACACGGTTTCAATGTTGGTAACAAAACAGAGGTTTTGTTTGATTCTTGTGGGTTTTTGTCTCGGGTATCAAAACAGAGGTTTGGGTATGATTGTTGTTTTGTTTCTCATGTTTTGTTTCTGTTGTTCATCTGGATATGAGATCAACTGTGTTTTGGGTTCCTCATATTGGGTTCCTCATATATGTATCAGCCGTCTTACTATGGATGTTTTTATTGTACAGAATGGCTGTGGATGTAAAGATACGCAAAACACCAACTACGAAGGCGAGAACACTTGACAACCTCCTGGAAGATGGTGCGGTGCACATAAGGAAGTAATTGATCAGAACGATCAATTGCATATGAATGAATATAACCCAGTGGCAGATATGTAATTAGCGAGCTCTGGAATTTCAAGGAAAATCGAAGAGCTACACTGGGGTTATATTCATTCATATCTGCTACATTCCGAAGTGCACCCGTCAGTAAAGATCCACAATTTCTTTCTTGGTATGACGTTTTGTCTCTGTATTGTATGTTACGGTCTTTTGTTATCGAGTCTGTAAGTTCCGTCAAGTCTACGAAGTTGGATATCCTTATATCTTTCTTGGTATGACGTTTTGTCTCTGTATTGTATGTTTAACATAATGCAAGTATTTAAGTACAACATTCAATACTTTGTCCGACTGTGATATATTGTTTGCTTAAGATGTTTATATTGTTTGCTTAAAACGAGTGTTTCCAAGTCTGCTAACATATTTAAGTACAACATTCAATACTTTGTCCGACTGTGATATATTGTTTGCTTAACATGTTTATATTGTGATCCAAAATGAAACCATTTAATTATTAGATTGCATTTATTTAAAAAGAGTTAATTTGAATTATTAAATCAATGATTTCTTAACAAAAAAGCAAGAAAATAATTTAGGGGCTCAGGGTGATGTTTCACTCATACCACAGGGACGCAAAGTGTTATGAATATATGCCAAAAGACGGTCTTACCCCTGGCTCAAACAGTCAAACAGACGGAAGTGTGACGGGGGGACTCAAAGTGTTATGAATTCATAAGCTCAGGGGCTCAAAAAACCAAAAAATGAATTTAGGGGCTCAGGTTGATGTTTCACACATACCACAGGGACGCAAATTGTAGTTTTCTCTTATTATTATAAACTATAAAGTATAATTCTAGGAATCATAGACTTACTAAGTTTATAATCATCATACTAAAAAATATATTTTTCTATTTAGTTATATACATGATTAGGGGTGTTCATCGAATCGAATATCGAATTTTCGAATTATTCGAATCGAATTATTCGAATAATTTTTATTTTCCCTTGAATTCGTATTCGATTAAAATCTACCAAATTCGATTCGAATTCGTATTCGAATAAAAAACCCAATTCGTATTCGATTCGTATTCGATTAAAAATTCGAATTCGAATCGAATTCGAATACATTCGATTTGATTAAGATTCTTTAAAACATGTAAAAAAACTATCAAAATGAAACATAAATTTTAAAGCAACCATAAAGCACAATATCATATTAAAACATTTCCAAATAAAGTATCATTAATCTAAAATTCAAAACGAGAAGTCGGGAATAACTACTCCATATTACAAGTTAATATTTTTAGGGTTAGAATTTCTAACTTAGAAATCCATTGATAGATTTGTTACTTAGGTTTTAGTTATGGGCCATGTAGTTGGTTTGGTAATGAGTAATTTTAATACTTGGAATAAATTTTGAAAATAATTTATAGTATAGCCTAATAAAAGTTATATATGTATTATATATAAAAATAATAAATAAAAATGTATAATTTTTATTCGAATTTCAAATCGAATCGAATCTGAAATTGTAAATTCGTATTCGATTAGTATTCGATTTACTTGACTCGAATTGAATCGAATTCGAATTTTTATAATCGAAACGAATTCTTGATAATCGAATCGAATTTAAACGAATTACTTTTATTTCCTAAATCATATTTTGCTACATGTCCTCTATTTCAAACTAGCAAGTTTATTATTGGTACGGCAAAAAAAAATTATGTTATTAAGCTCTCTAAAAAGTTTAAATATTCAAATTAAAAAAAAATAATAAAGTAATGACTTATTACATATTAAAATGAAAACCATAAAATAGTATAAACTTTTATACAGAATATTATATGTTTTTGTATGAAATTTTAAAGTTATAAAGTAAACAGATCATATTCGTTTTTTTCCCAAGTATATGCATTCGATCTTAATATTTATCAAGATAAGAGTTAATGGACTTTGTATTTTTTTTTTACTCTAGAAGTTGATTTTTTTACTATTGTGTATGGATGCCACAAAGCCGTGGGTATTTCATATATTTTAAACCTAGAAAGCAATAGCTTTAGTTGTATTTTTTGTGTACTTTAGAAGCTAAACTTTACTTTTGTGTATGTGTATAGTTATTGTAGTATTTTGCATTATGGATGTCCGCAGCAACACGCGCGGGACGACTTACTAGTTATCCTTGATTTATCATGCTAGATTTTACATACGATGCTTTTTCTTTCAGGGCTTATAATTCTGTTTCTGAGATATTACCTTCCACTGATATCTACTTAGTAGGCCTCAACGAGCACTTAGGCTTGTGGGTATGGTGACGGAGCTGAAGCCGGCGACGGACCGAAGACGGAGGGGGCGGCACGGTGTTCAAACCGACGACGGAGGGGGGACCCATTGTTTTGCTCCGTCCTGGACGTCGGAATACCGACGGAGACGACGATGACTGGACGGCGACGGACCTGGCGGCACGGTGTTCAAACCGGCGACGAACCAAGCCGAACCGGGGACGAACCCCATACCGAGTAGCCTTACATGCCTTTGGACTCACGACCAGGTGATAGTATAAAATTAGGAATATCTTGACATGCTAGGTATAGTGAGCTATACTGGGTCTTAGTAGCCAGTCATCCCACTGCTTAATAGGATTGTCGAGCCTTATGAGTTTTTTTTCTCATTTTTAAAAGTCATATAGGAGAGAGAGTGGTGAGGTGGAGGAGAGAAGATGTAGATTAGTTTGTGGTGAAATATGAGAAAAAATGAGTTTGTGAGAGGGGGAAGGAAGAGAGAGGAAAGAGGAAAGAGGAAAGAGGAGAGAGAAAAATGTGTTTTTATGGGTTGTGAGAGGGGCAAGAGAGAGAAACTTTGTTATTGGTTGGGCAATGCCAACATGGCAACCCAAAAACATCAAAAAATGGATGGTTAGACCACCCGTAGTGGGGCGTGGTTTTTAAAAAATTTTCAAAAAAAACGCCGGATAACGCCTCTGTCCCCATTACACCCGGCGTTTCCGGGCGTTTTTTTTTGGAAAAAAAATCACTTTGGCGTTTTAATTAAAACGCTTAAATTGTATTGGGGCTCGAGATTGGACCGTTGCCAAACGGTCAAATGTAATTAATTTTTTTTTAATTAAAAAATTTACCCACTATATATATATCAACCCACTTTCTCCTATTTTTTATAAAAAAACTCTTACTTTCTCTCCTACTTTCTCCTATTTTTTATAAAAAAACCCACTTTCTCCTATTTTTTATACAATCATGCATCCATTCCGACCCCCTTTTGGTGTCCCCGCAAGACCCACGAACCCGAACACAACCCAACCGCAACACCCGTATAACCTTCAAGACATGGACCCGAGCTTTTTAACGTACGCGGCTTACTTGAGTGGCGCCACTCCGTTCGTGCCTCCCACCTTCGGCTATGGTCAAGCCGGCGGGTCGCAACCGTCACAACAACAAGCCGAATCCGAACCCGATGTCGATGTCGTGCCGGAGACGCAACCCGAACCGGTGCAAGAGAAAACGAAACGCGGCAGAAGGTCGCATAAGAAGAAGGAAAAGGACGAACCTCGACGTACAAAAACTACCATTAAATGGACGAAGGACGAGGAATTCACGTTGACTCGGGCGTGGCTCGACATTTCGGAGGACGAAGAAACCGGTAACTTTTATATATATTTTTTTACTTATTTTTTACCTTTATTTTTAACATACAACTTATATTTTTACTTTTTTTTTTAATTTGTAGCAAACTTTCAAACGGGCCCCGTTTTTTGGGGATATGGTTCGTGCACTCTTTTTTAGCACGTGGGGTCAAGGCGAACATCGGGACAAAGATTCCATATCTAGCAAATGGACCGACATCAACAACAAGTCTCACACGTTCCAAGAAGTTTACCAACGTAACTACGATACTCGCCCGAGCGGTGAAAGTGACGTCGGGGTTTTAACGAGGACTTTGGAGGAGTTCGAGAGAACGAAATGCCCTTTCGTATACTATAAGTGTTGGGATCTACTACGAAAAAGTCCAAAGTGGGCGCTAGTTAATCCAATGACGTCTAGTAGTAGACGTCGAGCTAAAAGGTCAAAAACATCATCCTCCTTTGACTCTTCAACTCCGACATCGGATGCCCGCAATGTCGATTTAAATGAGGTGGTGGACGTTGACGAGGAACTTCAAGAAGAGTTGACCCGACCGCCCGGTAGAAGAAAGGATAAGCGAACCGGGAAAAAACGGTCGAGTCGTCTTCCGATCTCGAGTTAAAGGAAGATTTCGAGGAGATGAACCGTCGTCTCCAAGACATTCGCGACCTCGGCCACCAACGTTATGAGATTATGAAAGAACGAGTGGCCGAAACCAAAAAGTTTAACGAGATGCAAGAGGCGAGACAAATGGTAAAGGACATTGAGTTTTTGTCCAAACCTATCGACCACCTCCAAGGCGATGCGTTGATCCTTGCGCAAATGCGTCGCCAAAAAATTCGAGAAAAATATGGACTCTAGATCATCTTCTTTTTTTTTAACTTTATTTTTTTTCGGTTTTTTATTTTCTGTTTTATTTATTCGGTTTTTTTATTTTTATTTCAAGTAGTGTAATTTTTATTTTAAATTAATGAAGTTTTTTATGTTTTAAATTAAAAAAATATAATTGGGAAATGATTGCATGGGCGTTATTGGAATAATGCCCCACTACACCACTTTATACTATAATGTCCCATGCTGACTGGGATGACACGTGTCGAATAATGCCCCATGGTGGGGGCATTATTTTGATTTACCACTACACATGGTCTTATTGGGGATGCTCTTAGGTTTTAGTATGCTAGATTTTACGATTCATATCCATGATTAACATTAGGTCTTAAAAGTCATAATAGCTCTTAATGTGGCATGATCACACTTAGGCTTGAGAGTGTGGGATGGAGCCTCTAGGGGCTTTATCAAGACACATCAGCGCCACCTAGGATCCACCTCAGCCATGGGGCTTTATCACGCCCCCCCTTTAACTTGCATGGTGTGGGATGTAGCCCCCTATTAAACAAGATTTAAAATATTTATATATATTGGCTGAAATGATGTGGGCCCCACCTGATAAAGCACTTCTCCCTCGTTACCATGATGGAGCCCCATCAATGGCGCCCCGATTTAATTTGCATGGTGTGGATGGTGACGCCGAGGGAGGCGCTATAGGCAGTGAGGTGGCACGATGGAGCCCCCCCCCCCCCAACCCTCCGGCCTTATTAGTTCATACTACTTAGTACTTAGCGTGTTAGATTTTGTGACTTACGCCCACCTTAACCAACAATTATTAAGTACGTTTGAGGATGGGTGCCTTTGACGAACCGGTCCTATTCTAATACTATCTCAAACAAACCGATAAATACAAATTAACTAGATAATTATACACTTTCTTAATACTAGAAGTATGATTCAAACTTTAGAAAAATAAATGCACTTGATCTTTAATTGGCCGAATTAATCTTCATCACCAATTTGAAATCAAAATTATCCCTTCAAGTTATACATAAGGAATTATTTGTTGAGTGCAAGATGATAGTCTTCCAGAAATGTTTGGTGAGAGCATGACAAACGCATGAAAAATGGCCCAAATAAAATCAAGTATAATTAATATTGGATCTGAATAAGTTACTAAACCTACTGCCCACAAAAAGCTTTGGATGTGCCAGTAAATGGGCAATCGACCTATGGTGGGCTAGTGGCTTGTACTTCGGGTCCAAATACAAAATTTAATTTGATGAGATTTCATGTATTTTTTGAACGGTGTACGGTTAGGATATCGCTAACCGGGTTAGTAGTTAGCATGTTAGTTTCACCAAGTTAGTATTAAAACCCCCTTTGCCTGGACTTAAACCCAAGAGAAGCAAAGCTCGCTCTCTCTCTCTCCCCCCCCCCCCCCCCCCCCTCTCCTAACCACTAGGCCAAGAGATCATTGGTTTTAATTCGAGTTTTAGGCTAAACTTTGCTAAAATAAAGTTAACAAAACTATTTTAGTCCAAAGCGGTTGCAAATTAATTTAACAAAACTCTATTTCGTTTGTAAAAGCGGTCGTAAAATAAGCGATTGAAACCAGAGACAAATCAGTGCAAAAAGACGCTATTTTTTTAAATAATAATATAAAAAGCCTAAGAAACAAAATTTTGGTTTTTTTTGTTAATCTAAAAAACTTTTGCAACTTCTTGATGAAAACCCGAAAAAACAAAAATAATTAAATTTTCTTAGGTCGCAAACTTGGAACGATACTCGGTCACAATTTTGTTTCTAATGCTTCGGTCGCCAAATAGTCAAGTTCAAAATTCAATTACAAAATGTTTCGATTACTAACAGTCCAGTTGGAAAAGGTTAGGCCACAAAAAAGTTTTGGTTGCAATAATTTCAATCACAACTACCGTCGCTAAGAATTTGGTTGCAAAAGAATCGATCGGTAAAAGTTTGGTCATAAAAGGTTCCAGCGCAAACTCAGTTGCAAAAGCCTAGTCACAAAATCTGTCGCAAGCTTTAGATTGGAGATTCTGGTCACAACAAGATCCAAGTCGAAAAAGTCATGCCACCATGGTTTAAGAAATTACCATAACCAGTCGCAAAAGGCATTGCGACTCTTTGACCATCGTAAATGGTTCTTTTTCTAGTGAAGGGGATATCTTTATTTTTGAGCTAACTTCTGTTTTGCTCCCTGTGATTGGTCACTTTAACAGTTTTGCCCAATCATTTAAAAACGGCCATTTTCCTCCGTGATGTTTCCATCTTGTCGCCAGTTTGCTCACCGGCTCTAACTCCATTCATATTTTATGTTAACTGGAAGAGTATTTTGGTAATTTCAAGTATAAAGTAAGGGTACTTTGGTAATTTATATTTAAATTGATTTTTTATATAAAATCAATTTCTTTTTATAAAAAAATAAAAAAACATTACTATTATTGATATATACTCAGACATAACAAACATCAGCCACATTATCTCTCAAGTCTCACCCTCAACCATCAACATCGTACGTCAACTAAGGCTGACAAATCGTGTCTTATCGGGTTTAACAGGTCTCTGACGACGCGAATAACATAAGTATTAAACATGAATACAACTTGTTTAACTACTTTATTTCTCATGTCTATAACACAGTTGTATGTTTTATGTACCAAGGAGAAAAAATGATAGATTGTAGCCTCCTAATTCTATTTATTTTTAAAAAAGTAAAAAACCAAGTAGTGTACTTTTCCAGTGAACGGGTTCAATCGTGTCTTATACAGATATCTATTGCCAGCCTTGCCGATGATGACGGTAGTTGGTGGTTGGTGTTGGAAGGAGGTGGGTGTTAGATGGAGAGTTCTGTATTGTATAACTATGAGTGTGCCTATTGGCACACTAAAGTGCCTATTGGCACACCAAACCCTAGCAAAATTAGGGTTTATCTACGCTGCGTATTGGTCAATACGTAGCGTATAGGGTTAACCCTATACGCTGCGTATAGATCAATACGCAGCGTAGATAGACCATAGATCTCAGTGCCTGATAACCAATCATTGCACAGAAAACAATGTTCATATACGCTGCGTATTGGTCAATACGCAGCGTATATAAAACAGCTGCTTATTTGGGTTAACCCTATACGCTGCGTATTGATCACTACGCACCCTATGTCAGACTGATTTGACATGGTACTAGGTTTGACTGTCTGGTCGTGTACTTACCCCTTAAATACGCTGCGTAATACGCAGCGTATTTAAACCCTAAGTGTGCAGATAGGCAAACTGAGTGTGCAGATAGTGAGAGCCATAACTATACAGGAAAACGAAAATGAATTATTTGTATTTTGAATTATTGTATGTATGCTTCATGACACATAGAAAACAAAAATAAATTGTGTTTGAATTAATAATTAATGTATATTAATTCAAAAATGGATTTAATGAATTAATAATAAATAAATAAATCCTTATATCTAAAATTACCGAATTGCCCATATCTTTAACTAAATGATTTAACTGAGTTAAAAGTCGAGGAGCAAACTGGCAACAAGATGGAAATATCAAGGAGGAAAATGACCATTTTTAAATGAATGGGGGAAAACCGTTAAAATGACCAAACCACAGAGAGTAAAACGGAAGTTTACTCTTTATTTGTTTACTGGATGAATAAACACAATTTTTTAGTTCATTACTTTAATAAATTAGCGACTTTTTGCAACTGATATGCTTCTGGTCAATAATATTGGTATCTTTTTAGCTTCCGCTTAATTTGCGACCGGTTTTGTTTCCGTTGCTGTCGATAATCTAGTAACTAATGTTCCCCTGTGATTTCAATAGCATTTGATTATGAACCAGTTTATCTGACCCCGCACATCTATTACAAGATATATGTTTTTGTAACATTTTTTATTCATACTTACAATTCAAAGAAAAATGAAAAAACTCACTTTCTAAGGGGGGTAGGGGCACTCGAACTTGCTTCAAGTGCGTTATACACCTTCTCGAAAAATTCAAGTGTCTCATTGTCGGAAGACGTTTGACTAACTCTATCGCTGTCCATCGGAAACGAATCCGTAGGAAATTCCATTTGTGAAATATGTAGAATGTGTGATATATGTTTTGTTGTTGGTGAAATGGTATAAATATATGAAGAATGTGTGAAATATTTATAGATTGTTTAAGTTTTTTTTTTTTTTTTTAAATTCCAAACGGTCCATTCAACGGTCAAATGTCTCAACGTTCCAATTTTCAAATTTTCAACGCGTGATAGTTGTAACGCGTTTTAAAGTTCACGCGTTAAACAAAGGGGCGGCGGCGGTGTGCATGATTGTTCCACGCGTGGTCCATGTCCCATAACGGGGCGCCCCGTCCCCCTAATGGTCAATTGTGACAAAAGAAGTTGCGTCATGAGTACATGGATCCATAAAATCTTGAAACAATCTTGAGACTTGAGTGAAGTTACATTTCTTAGGTTTGACTTTTGTAACTGCACTAAACGCATGCGAAGATCCCTTACACAGGTCCACCACCTTAAACGTTTGGACCATCGATCCTTATGTTTCTCCATTCTTCTAGGAAGTGCAGTTATCCGAATCCGACCTACCACCACAAAGGTTAGGCACCACATCAGTTAAAGTGACCATTTATGTCATCATAACTTTTTCTATTTAAGATCATCAATCAGGCAACAAAGTGGTCTAGCCAACCTGGTACTTGCTATTCACTACTTTCTCAAAACATGTGTTTTTAAATGATGGCAAAGATGCAAGCTTATATAAGTGGAAGTTTGGCTTAGGCTTTGTTTTGATCATGTGAAAGTGACACATCATATTGCCACTATAATAAGGTAATTAAGAGCCAAATGAGTCATTGCTGATTAGTGTTTGTTCTATCTAGAACACAATTTACCAAATCCGATGAAAAAGATCCTTAGAGAACTCATTTTCCTCATGATGTATACTTGTCACAAACTTTTATCAAAGAAGGAAGACCGGCTAGCGCGAATCAAGAAGTAGAGAAAATAGAAAGAAAAACATTGCCCTAGCTACAAGGGAGCCAGAGTATACACATTAATATGCTAGAAAAAAAGTTTATAGGATTAAAAATAGTGAAAACCAAACCCCAAAGAACATATGAAAAGTTATTTTTTCTTTTCAAAATAAACTTTCACTTTTCAAATCACTTGCAGGATTAAAAATAGTGAAAACCCCAAAGATGAACATATGAAAAGTTATTAGTCCATGTGCTATACTTTGATGTGTGGATGTAACGGTGGAGGGAGTGTTTGCCTCCCATGTCGCACTTGCCACAACACATCTCTCCCCATCGGCTAGTACACATCAGGAATCATCACTACTCGCCTCTTATTTGTCACAACTTGCAAAATCAGAGGAAATGCATATGCTTCTCATCCCTCTCACGCCACAACCAATTTATAAATTAAATTAAAAAAAAAGCCTAACTATCATGGGATTAGTTAATGTTGGAAGGGCACCCCCTCTCTCTCACCTTGCGACGTCAACAGAAAAATGACAACCCACCTTGTCGCTTGCCACAACTCACCACATGGTCTTAATTAGAATGGAAACTCGCTGCACATGGTGTCATCATGTGGATTCGCACTCGAAGTGGACATACTAGGGGGTTGAGATATTCTCTCTTTGAGTGAATACACCGTTGGAAGTAGGGGTGTTGAAGTTCAGATACTTTGGAATTTTGGATATCCGAAAATTTTGGTTAGTGGATTTCGATATCCGAACCGAATCCAAACTTTCGGTTTCGGATTCAGATTCAGATATCAAAAAGGATATCCGAAACAAAAAATATGTATTATTTAATAATTTTTGTAAAACATGTTCAAAAATATTTCGAATATCCAAAATATTCGATTTAAAAATACTATCCAAAATTAGGTAGAGGATCCTGTACATTAATTCAGAAGTGTGAGAAGGCATTATTGCCTAGTGGAGATGGATATGATCGGGTGGTTCTGCTGGTGGCACGATGATACTCCAGTGGTCCGTCAGTGATCCTAATTTGCCGTTCAAAAAAAAAAAATCAGAAGTGTGAGAAGTGTATTATAACACTATATATAACACTATATAACACCATATAAACACCGTATAACAATATGTAACACCATATAACACTATGTAACACTATATAACAAATACAACACTATAGTTTGTCTGATAGCATGTCTATGATAGATGTATAATGTTATATATTGTTATATAGTGTCATATAGTGCTACATAGTGTTATATGGTGTTATATGATGTTACATAGTGTTATACGGTGTTTATTTGGTGTTATATAGTGTTATATATAGTGTTATAATACACTTCACACACTTCTGAATTAATGTACACTATCCCTACCCTCCGAAATTAATATCCGTAAAATCAAGAATTTAGATTTAATATTTTTTATTTAATAATTTAAAAAATATTTTCGATATCAGAAATATCCAAAATTTTTAAAACACGTTATCTGAATCCGAATCCGAACATTTCGGATATCTGAAATTCGGATCGCATGGGAGCATTCTGTCTCTCGCGGTTTAACCAGTTGGATTCTTCTCAACAACACCCTTGTCCCAACAGATCCATTCGACATCAACAATTGCTGGTTAGGTTCGATTACAATCCTTCCGGGAAACAAGTCGGTTATCGCAACCCCCGATCCCTGATTCACGGGGAACGGGCGGCCGCGAGCCAGTTTCGGTGGTATCTCGTATTGTCTAATTTGGCAGCGGATTTTTTTTTTCATCAGGACCGTAGTTAGGAAACATTGATCAGAGTAAAATACCACATTTTTATAACATTAAACAAATGGGTTAAAACCCAAGTTCATAGTACATGCTTTTTCATATGAATAAATCCTATTTATTTAATAAAAACATTCATTTTATTTTTAGGTAACTTTATTGCCACTTTTCCAAGCCTTCAGTGCTGTCCAGCTAGCTTCTATTTGGCTTTCACAGTTTGTTACCTGAAACGCGTTTTAAAAACATTTGTCAGTGGAAAATACTGGTGAGTGAATCCCAGTTTAATCAAGTTTAATTAAAAATCCCATTGTACAGTAGTGAGGGCGATCCCGCAATTATATTTGTTTACAAGACATCACAATTAACATCCATGGTACTGTCGAACCCGACTTGTGGAAATGTTACTCCTTGACCAGGTGGTAACAAATTTTGTATACAAAACCCCAACATACTCATCATAATTGTATTCTCACAAATACTCAATCACTGTTTAATATATAATTAATTAAATGAGGTTTTGCAAAAACAGTTAACAAAAAGCGGATCAACTCACATTGCTGTCTTAGATTTTCCGTAAGGGTTTCCTGATGACAATCTAAAATTTACACAAAAGTACACGCGTTAGTATTAATAACCCATTTTAACATTAGTAATACCCTTCTCGAGACGACACTCCAACGAATACGTCGGGCAGAACCACGACAGCCGTTACGGAACCCTAGATCAATCGGGCAGCGTATCTAATACGTATCCAGGGGTTATAATACTTACAACGGAGCAGAACTTCGCTAATTAGGGGGGTATAATACCCGTATAATAAGGCCTATATTTCAGAATTTGATATTGAGAAACGTTTGTGAGCGATCGGAACTGAAAGCCGATGCCATTCTTATATAGTGCCTGATTCTGTCTTTCTCGCAGCCCGCGTAAAACAAGGACAAGGGTTACGCGGCCCGCGTCAACCCTGGTCAAACATGTAGCTAGTCCGAGTCAGCAAGTAGGGTCAACACGCGTCGGCCACGTGGCCACACCCGGCTATGCCACTATCTTGATCTCACGCGGCTCGCGTAAGAGTTAAGGTTAGCTTACGCGGCCCGCCTAAACTTAAAATTCAACGAAATCAGTTTTTAACCTTTAAACCGCCCGCGTAAGGGTTGGGGTGGGTCTACGCGGCCCGCCTCAGCTTAAGTTTCAGATTTTTAATTTATTTTTAATACTATTTAATATATTTGAGGCCCGTTTTCGCGTATGGGGTGTATTTTGGGATATTTTTTAAATATTTTAAAATATATTAGGGTGTCGGTAAAATAATCGAGGGTGTCAGTTTAATTGAGGATTGTTATATCCTCCCCACCTTGTTTTACAGCTCGTCCTCGAGATCTACTGGAACAAGTGTGGATATTTTCTTTGCATTTCTGATTCAATCTCCCATGTGTACTCAGGTCCTCTTTTGGAGTCCCACTTCACTTTGACTAGAATTAATCTCTTGTGTTTGAGATTCTTGACCTTCCTGTCTTCAATCTGTAGAGGCCTTTCTATAAACTTAAGTTGTTCATTTACCTCTATATCCTTAAGAGGTACTATTAGCGATTCATCAGCTAAGCACTTTTTGAGATTAGATACATGAAACACGTCATGTATTCCTGCCATTTCCTCTGGCAGTTGTAGCTGATAGGCTACAAGTCCTATTCTTCTAATAATCTCAAAAGGTCCAATATACTTGGGACTTAGCTTCCCTCATTTGATGAATCTTACCACTCCTTTCCAAGGAGAGACTTTTAATAATACTTTATATCCTACTTGAAATTCTAATGGTTTTCGTATGTTATCAGCATAGCTTTTCTGTCGATCACATGCTGCTTTCAATCGTTCCTTGACTTGAATGATCTTGTCGGTTGTTTCTTGTACTATCTCAGGTCCAGATAGTTGCTTTTCCCCAATTTCTGCCCAACAGACTGGGGTTCGGCACTTTCGTCCATAAAGTGCTTTGAATGGTGCAGCATTGATACTTGTGTGATAACTATTATTATAAGAAAATTCTATTAAAGGTAAGTGATCGTCCCAATTACCTCCGAAATCAATTACACAAGCTCTAAGCATATCTTCCATTGTCTGAATTGTCCTTTCGCTTTGTCCGTCAGTTTGAGGATGATAAGTTGTGCTCAGATTTAACTTAGTTCCCATAGCTTTTTGGAAACTTGACCAAAAATGAGAGGTAAATCGGCTATCTCTATCAGAAACAATTGATAAAGGAATTCCATGTAATGAAACAATTTCATTTACATATAATTTAGCTAACTGTTCCATACTGAAAGTTTCTTTCATTGGTAGGAAATGAGCTGACTTGGTTAGCCTATCTACAATCACCCAGATTGTATTATTACCTTTCTTTGTTTTGGGTAATTTAGTAACAAAATCCATTGTTATCAACTCCCATTTCCACACTGGCATTTCTAGTTGCTGTAACAAACCTGAGGGTATCTGGTGTTCAGCTTTAACTTGTGAACAGGTTAAACATTTAGAAACATAGGCTGCTATGTCCTTTTTCATTCCTATCCACTAGAAATTTTTCCTTAAAACCTGGTACAATTTATCATTTCCTAGGTGCATCGTATACTTAGATTTATGGGCTTCTTCTAATATACTATGACGTAGATTTACTAATTTAGGTATCCACATTCTCTTTTTATGGAATCTCCAAATTCCATCTGTTCCTTGTTCTAATTCTTTAATCATACCTTTTTAGTTTTTCAGCATCATCCTTGATTATTGATTCTTATGCTTCTCTTATCTGATCATTTAAATCTACTTGTAGATTTAATTTAAGAGAGCGTACCCTTTTTGGCTTTTCATGATACTTTCGACTTAAAGCATCTGCCACTACATTTGCTTTTCCTTCATGATACTGGATATCACAGTCATAATCACTAAGCATCTCCATCCAGCGTCTTTGTCTGATATTCAACTCTTTTTGCCCGAAAACATACCTTAAACTTTTATGATCAGTGAATATGGTAAACTTACTACCATAAAGGTAATGTCTCCAAATTTTAAGGACAAAAATTATAGCTCCTAACTCTAGATCATGGGTTGAATAATTCTCTTCATGATTCTTAAGTTGTCTAGATGCGTAAGCTATAACCTTTTGACGTTGCATTAATACACACCCATAACATAACTTAGAAGCTTCACAATAGACTACAAAGTCTTCAGTTCCTTCTGGTAACGCTAATATGGGTGTATTAGTTAATCTTTGCTTAAGAATTCTAAAAGCTTCTTTTTTGTTTTGGTCCCCATTCAAACTTAATAGATTTACAGGTTAACTTAGTTAAAGGAATGACTATTCTAGAAAAATCTCGAATAAATCTTCTATAATAACCGGCCAATCCTATGAAACTTCTAACCTCGGTTGGTGACTCGGGGGTTTTCCATTTAGTAATTGCCTCGATTTTTGTTGGATAAACATGAATTCCTTCATGGTTTACTAAATGTCCAAGAAACTGTACATGTTCTAACCAAAACTCGCACTTTGAAAATTTAGCATAAAGCTTTTCCTTTCTTAATATACTTAAAAGTGCTTGCAAATGCTTTGCATGATCCTCTTTACTCTTAGAGTAAATTAGAATATCATCTATGAAGACAATTATGAATTTATCCAAAGATGGCTTACATATTCGGTTCATCATGTCCATAAATGCGGTTGGGGCATTGGTTAAACCAAATGGCATGACAGTAAATTCATAATGGCCATACCTTGTTCTGAATGCGGTTTTAGGAATATCTTCTTCCTGTACCTTTAATTGATGATATCCTGACCTTAAATCGATTTTAGAGAAAAATCGAGTTCCTTGCAGTTGATCAAACAGATCATCGATTCTCGGTAATGGGTACCGATTCTTAATCGTAACATTGTTCAATTCACGGTAATCAATGCACATACGCATTGATCCGTCCTTCTTTTTAACGAATAAAATCGGCGCTCCCCATGACGACGAACTTGGCTGTATGAATCCTTTTTCCAGCAATTCATCTAATTGTTTCTTTAGTTCCTGCATTTTGGTGGGTGCCAAACGATAAGGTTCTTTGGCAATCGGTGCTGTTCCTGGCAGTAGGTGAATTCTGAATTCAACTTCTCTATCCGGTGGAAGTCCTGGTAATTCTTCTGGAAAGACATCTGAAAACTGAGATACTACTGGAATGTCTTTTAGTTCTTTTCCTTTAGTGTTAGTGATTATGGAAATCAAATACACTATAGAACCTTTTCTTATATAACTTGCAGTTTTCATCACAGAGATGAATTTTGTGAATCTAGATGGTTTATCTCCTTTAATTGTGATCGTTTTACCCTTTGGTGAATTTACTTGGATTGACTTTTGATCACATAAAATACTGGCTTTATTGGCTATTAACCAATCCATTCCTAAAACGATATCAAACCTTGCCAGATTCATTGGATAAAGGTTTGCCATAAATTTTTGATTTAAAATTTCTATTCTTGCTCCCTGCAAGATTTCAGAAATCCTAACAGGTTCTCCATTAGCTGTCTCTACTAGACATTCTTGTGGTAGTTTAGTTAATGACTGATTTAGAAGTTTGCAAAATGAAATATTAATAAAACTTTGGTTCGCACCAAAGTCAAATAATACCTTAGCAAAAACATCAATAACTAAAAACGTACCAGCTATCACATCTGGAATCATCTTGGCTTCATCTGCAGTCAGAACAAATGCTCTAGCACTTTTAGTGTTCCTGTTGTTCACAGCTGGAGTCAGTTTCGGAAAGTTTGTCTTAATGTGACCCTTTTCTCCACAATTGTAGCATAATCCATTACTGGATTTTCTCCTGCAATCTTCTTCCTTGTGTCCTGGCATCTTGCAGAAATTGAAAAGAGTGGAGCATTTTCCAGAATGTTTTTTCTTGCAGACCTTGCAGAAAGGTGCAGAGGTAGAACCCATATTCCTACGGTTGTAATTCCCAGAACGGAATTCTTGAGTAAGCCTTTGGGTTAGATTTCTCCTCTGTTCTTCTTCTCTGGTACGGATTAATTCATCTGTTAAGGTATTTGCTAGTTCTACAGCTTCTTTTATAGTTTGAGGTCTAGCTGCCTTGACTACATGTCTAATTTCTCCAAGTAATCCCCAGATGTAACGGGAGATTAATACTGGTTCAGGTGATACAAGGGTTGGCACTATTCTAGCATATTCAAAGAATGTAGTAGTATAACCCTTACTATCTACCCCGGTCATTCTAAGGTTCAGAAACTTATTAGCTATCTGTTTCCTTTTCATTGGGAGGGCAGAATTTCCTTTCTACCATATTCTTAAATTCCTCCCATTCCATGTTGTATACCCTATCACTTCCTCTTGACTGGAGGATAGTGTTTCACCATTCTAAGGCTGAGTTTTTAAACAGATTAGAAGCAAACATTATTTTGTCTTCTTCAGCACACTTGCTTATTTTTAAAACAACCTCAGTTTTCTCTATCCAGCGTAGAGCTGCAATGGGTCCTTCATTGCCCGAGAATTCTATTAGTTTGCAGGACCAGAATTCCTTGTAAGAACAACCGTAAGACATGGTTCTTCTTCTTTTGGGAATGGGCACTTGAAGTACAGGGCCATTGTTTACGCTGTGTTCTGGTTCAATTGGTCGCTTACTGCTATGTTAACTTTTATTATTCGCTTCTTGAATCGTTTGAATAATAAATGGCATTGCATCTGTAATTCCTTGTGCCACTATGTGTTTGAACGGCACTATTATCCATTTGGTTTCCATTGTTATTGATGCTCGGATTCTCATTAACCACGTTAATGTTATTCTGGTTATCGTTATTCAGATTTCCTTGATTTCCTTCGTCTGCCATCTGAATTTTAAACATTTACCCCGTATTAATATCACAAAATAATATTAATATAGTCAATCACATGACACGCATTTTTGTCAAAAGCGTCGATCATTGCGACTTTACTCTATTCATATACTATTATGCATCTATTACATACCAGTACTGAAATAAAAATTACAATACCAACTGAAATAGAATTACACTAATAGTAATAGGCATCCGTACACACATATTTTATTTTATTTTTATTATTATATTATTATTACTATTACCGTCTCCTCCATCACATCACGGATATGGATTCATCCAAAAATCCATATTGCGCTCATCGTATTTCCATACGAGTCGCTCTCCCACCTGTCGCATTCTCTCACTACTTTCTAGAATTTCCTCACCAAATGTCCTAAGTTCTTGTACGTTTTCTGCACTCATTGGGGGTGCAGGTTCTAGGACTGGGTTCAGAATCTAGGGTGCGGGTTCCTGGTATGGGGGTGTAGGTGCCTGAAATTGGTAAGGATCTTCTAAGATCTCCCTAATGTATTCATCGTGGAAATAGGGATCTAAAGGGTCCAAACCTAGGTAAGCTCTTACGTTCTGCATGGGTGTGTCTTCATGTATCGGGTAGCGTTGCACGTAGTCCCTAACGTCGTCCCACCAGGGGTCGTAATTTGGGTCTAGGGGGTTTGGTGCTGGTACCCTAGGTATTTCTTCCGAATTGAAGTCATGCATCTCCACTTGGTTTTCGGGGTTTTCTATCTCCATGGGTTGGTCTGGGATTGGTGGCTGTGGTTGGGGTGCTATTATTTGCTCCAGATTTGGGTCAGCTGCAGTGGTTGCTAGTATGTGGATGTTGGCTATACCCCTATTTATCATATCCTGGGCATAGGCATCTGTCTCTCTCTTGGTTGCGGCTAATACCCTCTGATCTTGTAACTTTCTCACACGCTTCCTATGCTCGTGTGCCCCTCTACTGAACCATCCCCTCTTTTTCTGAGGAAATGGCTCTTCTGACTGAGCCTTAAACACAAAGATTCCTTCTTCCGTATCAGCAGAGTACCCTGAGAGGGCAGGCTGAGAAGAGGAGGTGCCTTCGCTTCTAGGCAAACCAGACAATTGACGGTACGCGTCAGATGGTCCTTGGTCGCTCATACTGTAAAACTAACAGTTAGTCAAATAACACATAACAAATAAATACCGTTATGCACGTATTTCCGTAATTTATTTCCTAACACTTTATAATTTGATGTCAGCAGAACACCTCTGTGGCTGAATCAGTGGCTTAGCTCTGATACCACCTCCTGTCGCAACCCCCGATCCCTGATTCCCGGGGAACGGGCGGCCGCGAGCTAGTTTCGGCGGTATCTCATATTGTCTAATTTGGCAGCGGAATTTTTTTCATTAGGACCGTAGTTAGGAAACATTGATCAGAGTAAAGTACCACATCTTTATAACATTAAACAAATGGGTTAAAACCCAAGTTCATAGTACATGCTTTTTCATAGGAAAAAATCATATTTATTTAATTAAAACATTCATTTTATTTTTAGGTAACTTTATTGCCACTTTTCCAAGCCTTCAGTGCTGTCCAGCTAGCTTCTATTTGGCTTTCACAGTTTATTAACTGAAACGCGTTTTAAAAACATTTGTCAGTGGGAAATACTGGTGATTGAATCCCAGTTTAATCAAGTCTAATTAAAAATCCTATTGTACAGTATTGAGGGCGATCCCGCAATTATATTTGTTTACAAGACATCACAATTAACATCCATGGTACTGTCGAACTCGACTTGTGGAAATGTTACTCCTTGACCAGGTGGTAACAAATTTTGTATACAAAACCCCAACATACTCATCATAATTGTATTCTCACAAATACTCAATCACTGTTTAATATATAATTAATTAAATGAGGTTTTGCAAAAACAGTTAACAAAAAGCGGATCAACTCACATTGTTGTCTTAGATTTTCCGTAAGGGTTTCCTGATGACAATCTAAAATTTACACAAAAGTACACACGTTAGTATTAATAACACATTTAAACATTAGTAATACCCTTCCCGAGACGGCATTCCAACGACTACGTCGGGCAGAACCACGACAGCCGTTACGGAACCCTAGATCAAGCGGGCAGCGTATCTAATACGTATCCAGGGGTTATAATACTTACAACGGAGCAGAACTTCGCTAATTATGGGGTATAATACCCGTATAATAAAGCCTATATTTCAGAATTTGAGATTGAGAAACGTTTGTGAGCGATCGGAATTGAAAGCCGATGCCATTCTTATATAGTGCCCGATTCTGTCTTTCTCGCGGCCCGCGTAAAACAAGGACAAGGGTTACGCGGCCCGCGTCAACCCTGGTCAAACATGTAGCTAGTCCGAGTCAGCAAGTAGGGTCAACACGCGTCGGCCACGTGGCCACACCGGGCTGCGCCACTATCTTGATCTCACGCGGCCCGCGTAAGAGTTAAGGTTAGCTTACGCGGCCCACCTAAACTTAAAATTCAACGAAATCAGTTTTTAACCTTTAAACCGCCCGCGTAAGGGTTGGGGTGGGTCTACGCGGCCCGCCTCAGTTTAAGTTTAAGTTTCAGATTTTTAATTTATTTTTAATACTATTTAATATATTTGAGGCCCGTTTTCGCGTATGGGGTGTATTTTGGGACATTTTTAAAATATTTTAAAATATATTAGGGTGTCGATAAAATAATCGAGGGTGTCGGTTTAATTGAGGATTGTTATATCGGTTGTTTTGTACACTGAACTCGATGCTAACAATCAACAAGTTCAAAATCTAGCAAAGCCTGAAAACTTACCAGATCCTTTTCTTAAAGCCTAAAATTCGAAATTTGGATATCTGAATTTTTGGAGGATATTTTGGATTCGGAAATTTCGGATAATTCGAATTCGGTTTAGGATTCAGATTTATAGGGACACCCATATTTGGAAGGGTTTCTTTGTGCATTGATGATCAATTGATTCAATTCAAGAGTTAGCAGACTCTTACCTAAACCAGTTTGATAGAGGAAGACATGCAAAAATGCCCGAACTTGAAAAGATCATAAGTTGGGCTATGGGTCCAGTATTAGATGGAAAGATAATAATTTTTGAACTTTTAATTAATTTATAAAAATAGTTATATTCACCTATCGTATGGTTGTGGTAGGTAGGGGTGTTCAAAACCGGATATCTAAATTCCAGATATCCGAAATTTCAGATAGTAGATATTCGCTATCTGAATCCGTATCCGAAATTTCGGATATCCGAAAAATATTAAAAGATAAAATTTATTCCACTTTCAAAATAAAATAAATTAAAAGAACATCAGATTCATCATCGAACAAGAAGGTTGTATAACTAACAAAATAAAAAAAAATAAAAAACAAAAATTACCTATGAAATAAACTAAGTATTGTAAAATATCATCAAGAGGATTTATATAAGCAAAAGATATTAAAGAACAAAGTTGATAAGCAAGAACCTACATCAATAGGCAGAAAAGTCGATGGAAAGGGTAGGGTTTTTCACTTATAGTATTTATAATTATAACTAGGAAGGTTCTCCCGCGCTTCGCGGCGGGTGCCGTTATCAGACTAAACTGAACTGAAATCGTTTGAACAACATATCGGTACGATACTGACACTCGTTGTAACAATCGAAAGGCAAACCCAAAAATAACGTCGTTATATGCCCAAAAGGATATCGACGCATATTTTACATAAATCGAAAACCATAAAAACGAATATGAGCAATGTCTTCCGAAATGAATATCAGTATTCATTCCGATGTTACAGATACCGGTACTGATGTTCGATTGGAATTGACGTGGTACCAATACTCGCTATAGCTTATGATAACTAAAAAATTCTATACTACCATCGGAGTTGTTCACACGGTATCAATTCAATTTGTCATGGTAAAAAACAAATGGTATAACTTCGATTCGTCAAGGTACCAGTATGGTATTCATACTCGCTATAGTTTATAATATAAAAAGATACTATATACCACTATCCAAGTTTCGCATGGTATTTGTTCAGTTGATCACGGTAAAGAACAAATAAAAATCAATTATATTGATCCGTTTGATTTTGAACAAAACTTTTAGCGGAACGAAGACAAAAATAAACATGTCGCTTATGTTCTGAACTTTATAAAGTATTACATTGTATTATTAGAATAATGAAAAAAGTAATGTCAATTTATATATAAAAAACTACATGTGAGTTAGGTTTATGTACGTTTGTACTTCGATTACTTCAACTTTACCACTAACAACTCAATTTTAGGAAAAAAAATGTATCAATACGTAGAAAAATTTAGACACGTCGCAACAACATACTCAAAACTATATAAAATATCGTATCTTAATAGTTATAAAAAACATGCAAAATCAATTAAAAATATATTAATAAAATAATTAATTGTTAAAAACAAACAATATTAAAATAATTTTAAAATACTATTCATGATCACTTTCTATTAATATATATAAAATTTAAGAATTAAAAAATGTTATTATTTAACATTTCGGATATCGAATATCTGAAATATTCAAAAATTTCCGTTTTCAATATCCGAATCCGAATCTGAAAATTCGGATATCCGTGCCGTGATTCGGATATCCGAAATTTTGGATAATTCGGATTCGGAATTTCGGATAAATCGGATTTGGATTTTTTTACACAAGTGGTAGGTGGATTTTTGTACACATGTTACATGTGTGGGATACCTTTTACTAACAAGACATACTTAGAATTCCTTTAAATTGGAGAGAACTTCTCACTAAACTTCACATTCTAGCAACTGAATTGAAATCTTAACATGAAAACTTTTGTGTTTTGTATCGTATACTTGTGCTGCGTTCTGCATAGCAATGGCATGGATATTCATGATACATTTCACGTCGCGCCTCTATCTCGCGATCAAACTGTGAAGAACCAACAAGGGAAACCATCTTTCCACCTCCGGCCTCCACATAACTGGATAAACGGTAATTAATATATCATTGCAACATAACAACAATTATATATGTTGTTGTTTGTATATTTTAGTATTTAAAAACCTTAGAACTCACATCTGGTTTCATTCTTTCTTTGCATGCATTTGTATCTTTGCATGGATTTGCCCATACAGATCCTAATGGTAATGTCCAAAGTTCCTACAATTTATAACTTTGCAAGATTTCAATATTTGATTGATTAAATGGTTAGGTTTTCACAAATTATTCATTTCAAACTGTAGGTCCGGTGTATTACAAAGGATTCTATCATTTATTCTACCAGTACAATCCGAAAGGTGCCGTTTTTAAGCAACCAATCGTATGGGGGCATTCTGTCTCCCGCGATTTAACCAACTGGATTCACCTCAACAACGCCCTCGTCCCAACTGATCCATTCGACATCAACAGTTGCTGGTCAGGTTCTACAACAATCCTTCCAGGAAACAAACCGGTTGTTTTGTACACTGGACTCGACGCTAATAATCAACAAGTTCAGAATCTTGCAAAGCCTAAAAACTTATCAGATCCTTTTCTTAAAGAATGGGTAAAGTATTCTGGTAATCCTTTAATGACTCCGCCGAAGGGGGTTACACGAGATAACTTTCGCGATCCCACTACAGCTTGGAAGGGCAAAGATGGGAATTGGAGGGTGGCTGTAGGTGGTCTGAGAGGTAATCTAGGAGTCGCGATTCTATATCGCAGTAAAGATTTTGTTCACTGGATTTTGCATGACGATCCACTTTATTTTGGGATGAATACTGGGATTTGGGAGTGTCCAGACTTTTATCCTGTGTCTGTCAACAGCAGATATGGGCTAGATAATTCGGTGAATGGGAAGAACATAAAGTATGTGCTGAAAGCGAGCTTTCAATCACACGACTACTATGCAATCGGAAGCTATGATTCTAACAAGGACAAGTTTGTGCCAGAAAGTAAAGGTCTTACTGGAAGTACCTCAGACTGGAGATATGATTATGGAAAGTTTTATGCATCAAAGACATTTTACGACAGTGTAAAGAAGAGGAGAATACTGTGGGGTTGGATTAACGAGTCGGATAGCTCATCTGATGATATTAAGAAAGGATGGGCTGGAATCCAGGTAACAATATTTTCCAAACTAGTTAAAATACGACTCATTTTAGCGTTAGTTTCTTAAGAAAAGTTATTTTTACAGTCATCGAACCACGCAAGTTATGAAACTGGTATCCATGATCACCCAAGATTAAGACAAAAGATGCACAATAACACACTAAATGAATAACCTTAATGAAAACCATGTAAGGTATTAGTTATTATGAATCAACTTTATATAAGGACATTTTAAAAAGGTAATATAATCTAATCAATCTTATCCTTGTAAAAATAAATACAATAGACCATAGCTAATATATACTATCTAATATTTCCTACTGAATCGTTTCGATGGGATTTTGCAGTCCATCCCTCGCCAAGTGTATCTTAGTAACACTGGAAGGCAGCTAGTACAGTGGCCCATTGAGGAAACTGAAAAATTGCGCGAGAAGCATGTTACTTACTCTAACAAGAAGCTCAAAGGAAAATCATTATTTGAAGTTACAGGCATCACAGCCTCACAGGTTACTTCTTTTACCAATTTCCTCTTACAATTATCACGTTTCTTAGCCATTGATTAATTTTCTATGCCTAGGTTGACATACAACTGTCCTTTAACCTGCCCAAAATAGAAGAGGCCGACGTTTTCGACCCAAAGTGGGATGATCCTCAAACTTTATGTAGTACAAAGACAGCAAGCGCCAGTGGTCGAGCAGGGCCATTCGGCTTATTGGTTATGGCTTCTCAAGATTTAACCGAACAAACTGCAGTCTTCTTCCGTGTATTTAAAGACAGCCACAAGTTTATTGTTTTAATGTGTAGTGATCAAAGCAGGTTCATACTCATATATTGATATCAGTGTTCACTTACTTTAGGTGATTCACATCTTCGCATTTTATGTGCTTTAAACTTTTGCAGGTCTTCGCTGAGAAAAGGGATTGATAAAACCACATATGGAGCTTTTATACACATGGATCATAAAGATGAAATGATCTCACTTAGGAGCTTGGTATGAAAACTTGTTTTTTCTTATCCTTGTTAAAGCTCAATATTGGGTTAAAATCATAGATTAATAACTCAGTTTTAATAATGTTCTAATAAAGTGAATCATAATTTTATTTTTCTAACTACAAAAATCATTTAAAGTTTCATTAATGTTCTATTGGTGTGAAACTTTTTTATAATGTAATCTTTTTGAAGTTAAATGACTTAAAACAAGTATATATGAAACTTGGTTAATATTTATTTAGTAATGATTTCTTTAAAGTCGACTTAACATGAATAATTATAAAACATGGTTATCATTTAATGAATTTTTTCTTCACAATTGCCTCCTACTTCAAATTGAATTTAAAAAAAATTACAGAATAGTAACCAACATTCGTTTAACTAGGTCACTTAATAGTAAAAAAAATGATTCAACTTTTAAATATGTTGCAGTAACTAAGGGTGTTCAAAATTATCCGTATCCGAAAATCCGATTCGAAATATCCGATATCCGAATCTGAAATATCCAAAATATCCGAAATTTCGGATATCCGAATTTTAAGATTCGGATGGTGATTTTAAAAATTTTTGGATATTTCGGATATCCGAAAATTTAATTTTTATTTTTTTTCGGATATCCGAAAATATTCGAAGTATTCAAAGATTATTCGAAATATCTGAAAAAATACCGAAAACTTATACTCAAAAATCCGAAATATCCGGTTCCGAATATAGAAAAATAATAAAAATTAAAAATTAAATAAAAAAATTGGATATTTCGATATCCTATTTACTGTATGATCGAATATCCGAAATTTCGAATATCTCGGATATCCGAAATTTCGGATACGGATTCGGATAGTGAAATCTGGTATCTGAAAGTTTCGGATATCCGAAATTCGGATTCGGATATCCGGTTTTGAACACCCCTAGTAGTAACAAAACAATAATGAAATTTTGAGTGATTTAGTGGAACACCGGAGAAACTTGGTTAGACCATATGTAGTGGTAAAGGAAGACCCTTAGACATTATCCAACATGTGGCGGTCCAGTCAGAGTAATAGAGTATTATGGGGCGTTTTTCTAAAATGGGTGTAGTGGTATAATGCCCCAACTCAACAATGATTACCTAATTATTAGCTTTTTAGAAAAATAAAACATATAATATTATCATAATGAGTTGAAAAATTTCTTATTGATCCATCAATTTTTCATCCGCGTTTTAATCTACACGCCCAACCAAAAAAATGCAAAAAAAAACTCTATAGGGGGCGGTGCGCAGGCGTTTTTGGGCGTGAATGGGGCAAAAAAAACGCCTAATTTGGCTTCCACTATGGGTGGTCTTAGTGTTTAATGAAAAAATATTTCGTATGTTTCTAATTCCACTTTGACTTCACTCTTTGCAGGTAGATCATTCGGTGGTCGAGAGTTTTGGAGCTGATGGAAGAGCATGCATTACGGCTAGAGTGTACCCGCAATTTCATGTTAAGAAAGAGGCTCATTTATATGTGTTCAATAAGGGAAGTAGTGACGTAGTTATCAAAACATTAGATGCTTGGAATATGAAGAAGAGCAAAGGTAACTAATAAGAAGAAACCAGAATTAAGAGTTTCTTGTAGAGGTTATAAATTTGGTGTGTAGGTTTAAATAAGGTACACGGATCGAACTTGTTTAGCTATATAATCAACATGCTCATGGTATTGTATACAAAGTAGAAAAACTTATATCCTTGAAAATCTCTTTGGTGTATCTTGTTATGTTTCCATAATATAACACCCAAAAAGTCAAACACCTACCCTAATGTATCAAATTTAGCTCTTGTAATAATAATAACAAAACATTATATTACTTCAATTAGTTTTTGTAATAAGTAAATAAAAATGGTTTATCACTTTGGTGAAATAATTAATAAATAATTGGTTATAATTTCATAAACGAATATAGATTACTTCAAAATAATTAAATTTAAAGAAATATGCATATCGAAACAACTTTTATAGTATGAAGTTTAAACAATTCCGATGTAACCATCACTTGTGACATACTCATACCCTCTTGGGCGGCCGACCTGGTCACTTGTAGACCACAGAGTTGTTATAATTTGTCTTAACTAGATTTAATCCCAGCGCACTGCAGATTCCACCACGATCGCCCAATAGTTTAACCCTCATGTTTGGTTTTCGCGCTCACCTCTTTAACTCGACAATCTTATATTTTTCTATTTATCAAATAAATAGACTTGACGCGAATACCAAAACATATCATAAAAAAACATATCGTATTGAAACTGACATTCAACCAAAAACAAAACCCAAAGGTTACTCATTTGCTTATGATGTAGTGAACAAAACATAAGACCATAGTTGTTAAAAGTCATCGCCTCTTGCGCCTATGCTCATTTTCCAGGCGAGGCGAGACAAGTGCACTTCTAGTCGTGGCAATTGCATTTTAATTCTCCAGGTGATGGTTCGGATTCCTAGATTTCTGATATTTTTTCCGGCCAAATTCTCTAAATGTTGGCAAAATTCTAGCTAGGTTTCTACTTTTATCTAAGGCAAACTACTTTTCTACACCAGTACACTAAATATTTTAGAACTTTTGGTACAAAATATATGATATTAAATGTTATATAATTGGGTTTGTTTATTTTATTTGAAGAATATTATTATTTTTCTAATACATAATATATTTCTCATTTTTTTTCACCGTGCGCTTTTCTTTTCTCAGGCTCTCTTTTTTTTGCGCCTTGTGCCTAGGCCCCAGTCGATGCCTATGCGCCTTGATTGCGTCTGGCGCATTAAATAACTATGCATAAGACTATTTCCAAAACTTGAGTGCTCGACTTTTAGCCTTGTCCTTTTGTGTTGTTTAAACTCAGCAGACAACTATTTTTTAGGATAACTTATTATCTATAAAGCAACACCGCAAACTTAGCAAGTCACTAAGTAGTGATGTACCAAGATAGTCGCAGCAGCTCAGCAACAACACTAAAAAAACAAGCAAACTACAATACATCAAAGTAGAGCATAACCTAACGACTATGAGAACCCACATAGAAATCTTGTCTTCAACTCCTTTCGACCTGCTATCCCATGATATATTCTTCCACTTGGATCTTGAAAAAAACCCACCAATAACTTGACCAGCCTTCGGAAAGGAGTGTGATACCATTTTGATTATCTATAAAGCAACACTGCTAACTTAGCAAGTCACTAAGTAGTGATGTACCAAGATAGTTTCTGAGCCATCATATCCTCCAACATGCTAGTAGTAGTAGGAACACCTCATTTTTTCTGTCAAACGCCTAAACCAACACTGCCAAAAGAACAAATACCGGCCCGGGCTTCGAGGAAGCAGTGCTAGAGGCTGCTGATAGTTTTGTCTTTAGCGGAGATCCGGATTCCTGTCTCACTTCTAAATTTACCCACATAAGAGCCCGGTTGAAAAAATGGAGGGACGGCTTTTTATTTAATGAAAAGGAGCATGTGAACGTGGCTTTATCCGAGCTGGAGGCTCTCGAGACGGATATGGAAAACAGGGATTTAACAGAGGAAGAAGAATGGGTGATGGCGGAGAATAGGAAAATAGTGAAAGAGGTGGATTACAGGAAAAATGCTGATCTTAGACAAAGATCGCGGGTGAAGTGGGTTATAGATGGGGATGAAAACTCTAAGTTTTTCCACGCCTTGGTTAACAATAGGAAAGCGGTTAATACGATACATGGTCTCAACATTAACGGCGAATGGTGCTCCAAACCTAAGTTGATTAAGAAACAGGTCCTCACTTTTTTCCGGGATAAGTTTAAAGAGAACGTTTTTAATAGGCCGGAGTTGGTGTGTCAAAACATTAAGAAGATTTCGGAGGTGAACAAGAGCTTTCTAATTGAACCTTTTAGTGAGCGTGAAATCAAAGAGGCTGTTTTCGAATGTGGGGATGAAAGGGCCCCGGGTCCGGATGGGATGAACTTCCGTTTCATTAAGCATTTTTGGGATATTTTTAAGGAAGATTTTGTAAAAAATTTTGAGGCGTTTTATAGTTCAGGTGATATTAACCTAGGAAGTGGAGCTTCCTTTATTGCTCTCATTCCTAAGGTCAAAGATCCGGTATCTCTTAATAACTATAGGCCCATCAATCTGGTGGGAGTGATAAGTAAGGCGATCTCGAAGGTGCTTGCAAATAGGCTAAAGACGGTTCTCGATGAGGTTATTTCCGACACCCAGTCGGCTTTCATTAAAGGGAGGTACATCTTGGATGGGCCGCTTATCGTTAATGAATTAATCTCTTGGATCAAGAAAAAGAAGACCAAGGCTTTTTTCTTAAAAATCGATTTCGAGAAAGCGTACGATAACGTGAGTTGGGAATTTGTTGTGAGTATTCTACTACAAATGGGATTTCATAATAAGTGGTGTTCTTGGATTGTTGGGGTCCTCAAATCGGCGAATTCTTCGGTTCTGGTTAACGGCTCTCCGACTTTTACTTTTAGGTGTGAGAAGGGTATGCGTCAAGGCGACCCGCTTTCGCCGTTTCTGTTTTTGGTTGTAATGGAGGCTTTATCTTGCATGATCTGTGCCGCTAAAGATTCCAAGATCATTAAAGGGATTCACATTCCGAACAACGGTCCCACCTTGTCGCATCTCCTTTATGCGGACGACGCGATAGTGATGGGAGAATGGTCTAGAGCTGAATTAATTAACATTGTAAGAATTTTGCGTGTTTTTTATCTTTGCTCAGGTCTTAAAATAAATCTCGAAAAGTCCAATCTTTTTGGTATTGGTGTGGGATTGGCAGAAACTGGGGAATTAGCTAATGTGGTGGGGTGTAAACCGGATTGTTTGCCTTTTGTTTATCTCGGCCTCAAAGTTGGAGCCAACATGAATCGGATTGCAATCTGGCAACCGGTTTTAGAAAATTTTCGGGCTCGATTATCTAAATGGAAGTCACATCTCCTTTCTATAGGGGGAAGGGTGGTCCTAATTAAATCGGTTTTAGAAAGTCTTCCGACATACTATTTCTCTCTCTATAAAGCTCCAAAAAAGATCATATCGGATTTGGAATCGATGATAAAGAGTTTTTTGTGGGGAGGGTCCTCGGTAGAGAGAAAGTTACATTGGGTTGCTTGGGACTTGGTTACTCGGCACGTAAAAGATGGTGGTTTGGGTCTGAACAAACTTGAATTGGTGAACACGTCTTTGTTGTCTAAATGGGTTTGGAGATTCAAGACGGAAGGTAATAACCTTTGGAAACAAGTTATCGGGGCTCTTCATATGAATAGGAAGGGATGGGAGTGCATTCCATATAAAAAGTCTCTCTCGGGAGTTTGGAGTAACATCGCTAAAATCTTTATAAATACTAAGGTGGAAGGTCGGCCTATAAGAAATTATTTAAAAGGAACAATTGGAAACGGCGAGGAAGTGGCGTTTTGGCTCGACTGCTGGTTGATGAACGAACCTCTCAAATCAGTCTTTCCGGATCTGTTTAGTGCGGATTCGGATAAGAGGTGTTCCGTAGCGGATAGAGTTAAAGTTGTTAATGGCGAGAAAATATATATTTGGAGCTGGAACTTGGATATATTTTCTGATGGTTTGGTAAACAATTTCAATCAATTGCTAGACGCGCTCTCGGGTATTCAGATGTCATCCGGTCAGGATAGGTGGCAGTGGACGGCTGATTACGATGGATGTTTCTCGGTCAAGAGTGTTAAGAGGCTGTTAAAGAAGGGTACCGGAGACAATAATCGTTTCGTTTTGGATTGGAACAAATGGGTGCCAGCCAAAATCAACATCCATGCTTGGAGGTTGGGTTTGAATAGAGTTCCCACGGCAGAGGCCCTGTTACATCGTAACATTGAAGTTAGCGACCCGAGCTGTCCGTTGTGCGGGTCTGATTCGGAGTCGGCAGATCATCTTTTCACAGCCTGCTTCGTCGCGACATTGATATGGAACGGGGTGAGTCTGTGGTGCAAGATTCCTCAAATTTTTGCGTTTTCTTCACAGGATCTGTTTAGAATTTATAGCAATCTTGGGGTGTCGGAGAAGAAAAAGGAGGCGGTGCAAGGAATTATAATGGTTTCTTGTTGGTGTCTATGGCGGGCCAGAAACAGTTATAAGTTCTCGAATGTGCCGGTTAAAATTGAAGACATTTTAAGTGAAATTAAGGCGTTAAGTTTTTTATGGTTTTCTAAAAGATCGAAACACATAGATATAGATTGGAAGGAGTGGTGCTCGTTTGTTCATATGTAATTTTTGGTTGTAGTTTTTCGTTGGCCCGGCTTGGGTCGGCGGTGTTGTTTAATAAAGTTTACCTTTCCAAAAAAAAAAAAAAAAAAAAAACGAAAGGAGCACAATAAAACTACTATGCTAACATATTATTTCAAAAAATGTACAAACTATAAAAACAGAGGCACTAATACCATGCTTTAGGACGGTTGAATGTGACATAGAATCCTTTTATTTTAAGAATAAGAAGGTGAATGATCATCATATTTGTATTAACTAGGATTGCGACCCGCCGCAATGCGGCGGGGATTTTTTAGTTATAACTAAGTCAATCTAGGACCCGTACGTTATGTTAAACCTGTCAAATGGGGAAAAATAGACGATGTAAAAACGTTCACCCACACATGCACGTTGCGTCGTGTTAACTCGTAAAATTTAGAACGAAACGTAAAAACGTTAAACCAAAGACGCACGTTGCGATTTGTTAAGTCACAAAATTTAGAACCAAGCATAAAGCGAAAAATTTGCGGAAAATGAAAACTATAAAAGACCAAAGTTGAAAGTAAAAAAAGTTATGAGGATAGATTGCAAAAGATAAAAAGTTTTGGGTTAAAAGTAAAAAACAAATAGTTTTGAGTTAAAAGTAATTTATGAAATACTTTTGTGTAAAAAGTAAAAAAAAAATCATTTTTTTTTGGAAAACCCCCAAAGCCAACGTTACGACAACCATATAAATAACCATTTTTTATTTGAAAACCCGCGTTGCGGCGGGGCATAAAACGGTGTCAAATAGTACTAATGTCACACAACCGTCATCGACCACCAACACTGACTCGACCTAAGATATGCATGTTGCGACGAACCTGTCAAACATGGAAAAATAGAGGTAAAAACATTGAACCACACATGCACGTTGCGTCGTATTAAGTCGAAAAATTTAGAACTATACGTAAATCGAAAATTTGCGAAAGATGAAAAGTATAAGTGACAAAAGTTGTGAAGTTAAATTGCAAATAATGAAAAGTTTTGGGTTAAAGTTAAAAAAACAATTATGTATGGTTAAAATTGTAAAAAGTAAAAACTTTTGGGTTAAAAATAAAAAATCAACTTTTTTTTTTTGAAAATCACCCAAAACACAATGTACAAGTGTTAATGCACAAAAAAGTTGCAAACTTATATATGGAATATTATAAGGGTTCATCGATATATTTAAAAAACCGACCAAATTCTACATATTTATCATCATATAAGTCATATAATACCAAAAGGATTGATAACACCTTCATGAACAGAAAACTACCTCGTGCTCGCCGACTGTCTCGCCATAATCTCATGCCGTGGGATCCGTTTTCCTGTATCGTCATACTCAAATTCGTCAAAATCAGCTTCCGCCGAATTTCACTCAAATCTTGTTTCAGCATGTTGACCGGCAACGACAATGAAATCATAATCTCCGTCACATCCTATAGTATAAGGGTTCATTATGTAATTAGTTAATAGATAATTTATGTTAGAATTAGATTAGTGAAAGAGGTGCGGGGTCTAGATGCGACAAAACAAAAGTTAGTAACCTACATGTTTTGGATCGACACATCCAGGGGGTCGCATCCCTTCTCTGATCGACGATAGGAAGCACAAGGACAAGGGACGCAACCCTTCATCTTCGATTTCAGCCACAAGATCAAAAGACATACCTATTCGTGAAGGGACACGTCTATTGGATTCGCACCTCTTCGATATGTATAAATAGGGTTAGGATTTTCAATTGTAAATACAACTCTCAATCATTCTGTACAATTACATTCAATCAGGTTCAATTGAATTCTTATTGTTTATTATATTTGTTGTTTCATCTTTATTTTCATATCAAGATTCATAGATTGGGACCAACAATTGGTATCAGAGCCTAGGGCTCAATTCTGTTCAATTCAATTCGTTTGGCAACCGTGATTATAATCGATTCAGAGAAAATCGACAGACACAACAAATCAATTCAGTAATTATAAATCGATTCAGAACCAGAACCCACGAAGCCAGAAGAAATCGATTCAGTATACTTCGAAACGCAATCTGCAAACCAGGAGGAAATCGACTCAGACAAATTTGATTCAGCGAAAATCAATTCAGTATTGAAGAAGAAGAAGCATAATCGATTCGGTATATAATCGATTCAGTACCAGAAAGCCACCAGGAAGGAACTGACAGAAGAATCCAACCATAAATCGATTTCAGATTTACAAATCGATTCAGAACACCGGAAGAGAGAAACCGAAAATCTTAAAGATCGAAATCGCCGACTAAGATCTTCGTCTCAGTTATTGGTGTTGTGTTCGAAAAAGGGAAACAAGTTTTGTTTGTCGTTTGGGTTACTGCTGGAAGTCAAAGAAGAAAAGGGAAAATTTCAAGTTTGTTCATTGGCCACAACACAAAAGCAAAAGAAGTTCAGAATCACATATGATTCAAAAATTCCAGGTTATACGTTCTTATTATTCTGGAATTTTAAAATTACTACAGTTTTAAGTAATTTAGTTTAGTGATTCCCGTTAGAATCATTGTTGGTTTAGAAGAAAACCTAAGTCACGATGTCAGAAAAATCATCGTTAGATACAAACAATAGTGCAACTGTACCACACAAGGATATAGGATCCTTGACACATTTCCAATGCCCCATTCTAACATCTACAAACTATACCATATGGGCTATCCGTATTAAAACCATACTTGAAGCAAACGGGCTATGGGAAATGATAGAACCAAGTGCTGGTACGCAACTTGATGTCAAGAAAGACAAAGCCGCAATAGCGTACTTGTTTCAAGCACTATCAGAGGATATATTATTACAAGTTGCAAGTTATAAGAGTGCAAAAGAAATTTGGGAAGCTTTGAAGGTTAGATATGTTGGTGTAGACCGGGTGCAGAAGGCATGCCTACACACTCTCAAATCAGAATTTGAGATGCTACAAATGAATGATGAAGATCCGATCGATTCCTTCACCGCAAAGTTGACAAGTATTGTTACAAGGGCAAACGGCTTGGGATCAACATTTGATCAACGAACCCTAGTGCGGAAACTTTTAAACTCCGTGCCAGATAGATTCATTCAGATTATTGCATCTATTGAACAATACTCAGATTTAGACACTATGACTCTTGACGAAGCAATTGGAAGATTAAAAACCTTCGAAGAAAGAATCAAGTGTAAGAAGGGAATCCTTGGAGATGGCCAAGACAAACTCTTGTTCACACATTACGACAACAATTTTGGTCGTGGTAGACACTCTGGAAACCGTGGACAAGGAAGACTTAATCAGTCACGAGGCCAAGGCCGTGGCAGGTTCAGACAAGAAGAAAGAGAAGATGACATGTCACACGATAATAATCATGATTATGATAGACGGAAGAGATATCCAAGAAATCAGGACAAATTCGTGTTTGACATAAGCAAGGTAAGGTGTTATAATTGCAATGATTATGGACACTTTGCCTCAGATTGTCCTAAACCAAACCAAAGAAAAGAAGAAGCAAATATCGTGCAACAAGACGAAGAACCAACTCTCCTAATGGCACAAGTTGAAGAACTAAGATGTCAAGCAAGTAATGGGTAGAAAGCCGATGCTCAGAGACAAGGATCTACTACAACAAGCTCGGGATAAAAATGGAGAAGCACATGATGGCAAGCAAGACATAGAGAAAGATCAAGGTGCAACTTAAGGATGTTCGAGATTAGGGGGGTGAATGAAATCATAATCTCCTTCACATCCTATAGTATAAGGGTTCATTATGTAATTAGTTAATAGATAATTTATGTTAGAATTAGATTAGTGAAAGAGGTGCGGGGTCTAGATGCGACAAAACGAAAGTTAGTAACCTACATGTTTTGGATCGACACATCCAGGGGGTCGCACCCCTTCTCCGATCGACGATAGGAAGCACAAGGACAAGGGACGCAACCCTTCATCTTCGATTTCAGCCACAAGATCAAAAGACATACCTATTCGTGAAGGGACACGTCTATTGGATTCGCACCTATTCGATATGTATAAATAGGGTTAGGATTTTCAATTGTAAATACAACTCTCAATCATTCTGTACAATTACATTCAATCAGGTTCAATTGAATTCTTGTTGTTTATTATATTTGCTGTTTCATCTTTATTTTCGTATCAAGATTCATAGATTGGGACCAACAGACAATGTCGTTCCTCCGACCACCGCATATGCCGAGTACTTTGATATCACCTTAAGATCATAATATTAGACAATTTATGTCCCTAATCTGTAGAACGACATATAATGCCAATTAGAAATCCAAAATTTGCAATTGGGGATCACATACCTTCTTCAACGAAAGCCAATCTAAATCGATAAGGAATTGCAGGTGTAGTCCCTCATGAATTTTCGAATATCCAGTTTTTAACACCCCTTGCAGTAACAATAGAACAATAATGAAATTTTGAGTGATTTAGTGGAACACCAGAGAAACTTGGTTAGACCATGGGTAGTGGTAAAGGAAGACCCTTGGGCATTATCCACCATGTGGCGGTCCAGTCAGTAATGTAGTATTATGGGGCGTTTTTCTAAAATGGGTGTAGTGGTATAATGCCCTAACCCAACAATGATTACCTAATTATTCGCTTTTTAGAAAAATAAAACATATAATCCATGTTTTAATCTACATGCCCAACCAAAAAAATGCAAAATAACTCCCAAGGGGACGGTGCGCATGCCTTTTTGGGGGTGAATGGGGCAAAAAAACCCAATTTGGCTTCCACTACGGATCAGGGGCGGAGACAGCTTGTTAGCAGCCGTAGCACGGGCTACGGCTCAAAGTCGTGTTCGCAGTGTTTCGCAGTGTTAGTTTTTTGTTTTTTTTTTCGATTTTATATAAAGGATACCCCTAAAAAAATACGATGATACTCCTATAAAGGATTTTATATGAATACACCGTAATTTTTTTTTTTTTGATACCCCTAGTGTTAAAGTCTAGCTCCGCCACTGCTACAGATGGTCTTAGTGTTTAATGAAAAAATCTTTCGTAAGTTTCTAATTCCACTTTGACTTCACTCTTTTCCGGTAGATCATTTGGTGGTGGAGAGTTTTGGAGCTGATGGAAGAGCATGCATTACGGCTAGAGTGTACCCACAATTTCATGTTAAGAAAGAAGCTCATTTATATGTGTTCAATAATGGAAGTAGTGACGTAGTTATCAAAACATTAGATGCTTGGAATATGAAGAAGACCAAAGGTAACTAATAAGAAGAAACCAGAATTAAGAGTTTCTTGTAGAGGTTATAAATTTGGTGTGTAGGTTTAAATAAGGTACACGGATCGAACTTGTTTAGCTATATAATCAACATGCTCATGGTATTGTACACAAAGTAGATCGAGCTATATCATTGAAAATCTCTTTGGCGTATCTTGTTATGTTTCCATAATATAACACCCAAACAGGCAAACACCTACCCAAATGTATCAAATTTAGTTTTTGTAATAATAATAATAAAATATTATATTACTTCAATTAGTTTTGTAATAAGTAAATAAAAATGGTTTATCACTTTGGTAAAATAATTAATAAATAATCGGTTATAATTTTATAAACAAATATAGATTACTTCAAAATAACTAAATTTAAAGAAATATGCATATCGAAACAACTTTTATAGTATGAAGCTTAAACAATTCCGATGTAACCATCACTTGTGACATACACATACCCCCTCTTGGCCGGCCGACCTGGTCACTTGTAGACCATAGAGTGCGCACTGCAGATTCCACCACGATCGCCCAATAGTTTAACCCTCATGTTTGGTTTTCGCGCTCACCTCTTTAACTCGACAATCTTATATTTTTCTATTTATCAAATAAATAGACTTGACGCGAATACCAAAACATATCATAAAAAAACATATCGTACACTTGAAACTGACATTCAACCAAAAACAAAACCCAAAGGTTACTCATTTGCTTATGATGTAGTGAACAAAACATAAGACCATAGTTGTTAAAAGTCATCGCCTCTTGCTTCTATGCCCATTTTCAGGCGAGGCGAGACAATTGCACTTTAATTCTCCAGGTTATGGTTCGGGCACAGATTTCAACGAGATTCCTAGATTTCTGATATTTTTCCGGCCAAATTCTCTAAATATCGGCAAAATTCTAGCTAGGTTTCTACTTTTATCTAAGACAAACTACTTTTCTACACCAGTACACTAAATATTTTAGAACTTTTGGTACAAAATATATGATATTAAATGTTATATAATAAGGTTTGTTTATTTTATTTAAAGAATATTATTATTTTTCTAATACATAATATATTTCTCTTTTTTTTTTTTCATCGTGCGCTTTTCTTTTCTCAGGCCCTCTTTTTTTTGCGTCTTGTGCCTAGGCCCCAGTAAATGCCTATGCGCCTTGAGTGCGTATGGCGCATTAGATAACTATGCATAAGACTATTTCCAAAACTTGAGTGCTCGACTTTTAGCCTTGTCCTTTTGTGTTGTTTAAAGTCAGCTTACAACTATTTTTTTAGGATATCTCATTATCTATAAAGCAACTCCGCAAACTTAGCAAGTCACTAAGTAGTGATGTACCAAGATAGTCGCAGCAGGTCAGCAAGAACACCAAAAAAACAAGCAAACTACAATACATCAAAGTAGAGCATAACCTAACGACTATGAGAACCCACATAGAAATCTTGTCTTCAACTCCTTTCGACCTGCTATCCCATGATATATTCTTCCACTTAGATCTTGAAACAACCCACCAATAACTTGACCAGCCTTCGGAAAGGAGTGTGATACCATTTTGATTATCTATAAAGCAACACTGCAAACTTAGCAAGTCACTAAGTAGTGATGTACCAAGATAGTTTCTGAGCCGTCATAGCCTCCAACATGCTAGTAGGAACACCTCATTTTTTCTGTCAAACGCCTAAACCAATGCTAATAGCCATTTATCATCATATAAGTCATATAATACCAAAAGGATTGATAACACCTTCATGAACAGAAAACTACCTCGTGCTCGCCGACTGTCTCGCCATAATCTCACGCCGTGGGATCCGTTTTCCAGTACCGTCATACTCAAATTCGTCAAAATCAGCTTCCGCCGAATTTCACTCAAATCTTGTTTCAGCATGTTGACCGGCAACGACAATGTCGTTCCTCCGACCACCGCATATGCCGAGTACTTTGATATCACCTTCAGATCATAATATTAGACAATTTATGTCCCTAATCTGCAGAACAACATATAATGCCAATTAGAAATCCAAAATCTGCAATTGGGGATAAAAACACATACCTTCTTCAACGAAAGCCATTCTAAATCGATAAGGAATTACTCCCAATAATTTTTTTTAATATATGCTGCAGGTTATGTAACTCGTGAGATTTTTAAAATACAAAAAAAAAAAAAAAACGAAAATCAAACCTAAATTTATCAACAGAAGAGAGTATTCCATTGTTTATTATAGTAATAAACTAATTAACAAAATTGTAATACAAACCTCTGAAAGTATGAAACATAGATCATTGGCAAAGCCATTGGAATTAAGGTGTTGCTCCCCTAGAGGTCAACGGTTTGAGCCACACCGAAGGCGGATTTGGTGTAATTTAAGCCTGTCGATAAAAAATAAAAATAAAAATCTGCTTCAATTTATTTTTTTTAAGAAAATACATAATCAGACTATTGGCTAATTAGAAAAAAAAAATTATTTGAAAAAGGTAACCTTAATAGTACCCTTGGCTTAAATGGCACCGATCAACTCGATTTTGGAACATGTAGTTTCGTATGATTATCACTTATTAGGTGCGCTCGACAGAACTCTAAGTCGCTGATCTTCATCGTGTTGCCACTTTCTATATACACACAGAGAAACAAAAAAAATCAACAGATGACTCTATAACATGAAATACGAAACATAACTGTTCTAATACTCATTTCCGAAGCTAACAATAACCTTGGCATCCATGACCAAAAGTTGCACTAAAATTGAACAATGTTGCACCAGACTCCCTTTTCCTCCCTGCAAGTAATCCTATAAACATATATAAGAAACCCTAATTAAATCAGTAATTTCTCAAAAGGTTCAAGCCAAATCAACTATGCAAAAAAAAAAAAAAAAGTAATCAGCTACTGGAAACACAAAACCCATCGCATAACCCACCTCATGAGACACAACATCAAATTTTTATTCAGAAATTGTAAGCGGTTTTTTTGTAACCTTAACCTTGCTTGTTCTTAACGTGAATGAAGATAAGTAGAGTAGGTGAAAATTAAACCTGATTTGTAGAATCGGTATGGTTGCGATGGCGGGAATAACTCTGTGCGGAGAAATGGTCGGTCGTCCTCCGCCCCTCTCTCATGGAGACGACAAACATCATCACAGCTACCGGATTCAGCTGAAAAAACAACAAATCTTCTTCTCTTGACAAACGCCGCCGCAATATCTCCACCCCTCGCTCTCTCTATGGTATTCTCTTTCTTTCTCTTGTTCCCAAGTCTCACTTAGGGCATGTTTGGCTTTCCTTATTTTCAAAAGTTGAAAGAGAAAAAAAGTCAGGAATTCCGGACTTTTGAACTTCTGACTTTTGAACTTCTGCCCTCACATAAGAAGAAACCCCAAACATTTTCAAAAGTCATTTTCACTCAAAATAAGTCATAAGTCATAAAAATAAGGAACCCAAAACACCCCCTTAACATCACTTAACAGGGGAGGGGAAAGAAAAACAGATGAAATATAAAAAAAAACCAGAGAAAAATATCCGGATAGTCCATGTGGTTTCGCCTTTTTTCACCTATAGTCCCCAACTTTCTAAAACTACCTCCCCAAGTTTTCATTTTTTGTTCCCGGATAGTCCCTGGGTCTAACTTCAGTTACTTTTCTCTGTTAAAATGATGTGAAATGACAAAAATACCCTTTCCTTAAAAGGCCAAACCATAGGGACTATCCGTGCATCTTCTTCATTTTTATTTATAAAACCCCACCACCACACTCCTCCACCCTCCCCCACCACCCTAAACACAAACCTCAAACTCTCAAACCGCTTTCCACTGCTACTGCCTCCCTCACCACCACCACCAGTTCGCCGGAAAAAATGGCGAGCACAAAGCAAAAGAAGAAACCACCACCATCCACCACCGACACCTCCGACCTCCAATCTGAAATCGCCAACTTCGCTTCTTCACTCGGCCTCTCTTCCTCCGCCCCTTCCTCCGGCTTCAACGACTCCGATTTCCGCAAACCCCGCACTATCACCAAACCTCCTAAACACGAATCCAAATCCACCAATCCAAACATCCAAAACAACAACAACAACAATAACAACAAAAAAGTGACGTCACCGCCTCTATTGAAACCTAGGGTTCAACCGCAACTAACCGTCGACAATTCAAAACTATTCGATAAATTCAAGCATCTGCCGAAACTGTCGTTGATGAAGGCGAGTACGATAGGGTTGTGGTATAAGGATGCGGTGGAGTTAGAGGAGAAGTTGATTGGAAGCGGTGCGAATCGGAAGAAGGCGGAGTTTAAGGAGGTTGAAGAGTGGAGGAGTTTGGTGGAGAAGAAGGAGGTTGCTGAGAGGTTGTTGGCTCAGTATGTGCAGGATTATGAGTTGAGTAGGGGACAGAGTGGGGATATTAAGATGGTGTTGGCTACGTAGAGGTCGGGTACGGTGACGGATAAGGTGTCGGCGCATTCGGTTTTGGTTGGGGATAATCTGATCGCGAATATTAAGTCGATTGATTCGCTTTTAGGTGCATTTGTTAATGTTGATGTTTAGTGTTGGATGTGAATTTATAGTTGTTGTTAACTTGGTTTGTGTGTGGGATGAATGTTGATTGCAGGTATGGTTACGTCTAAAGTTGGGAAGCGGTATGCGTTTACCGGGTTTGAGGCGTTGAAAGAGATGTGCATAGCGGGAAGCGGTTTGAGAGTTCGGGTATACTCGGTCCAAGGTACGGTTCACTTCAGATTCAGGTTCGGTTCAGTCGACACCGGTCAAGGTTCGGTTCACTGTGGCGGTGATGGTGGAGGGTGGAGGAGGGTGATGGTGGGTGGAGGTTGAAGATGAAGTGTGGTGGTGGGGTTTTATAAATAAAAATGAAGAAGATGCCCGGATAGTCCCTGTGGTTTGGCCTTTTAAGGAAAGGGTATTTTTGTCATTTCACATCATTTTAACAGAGAAAAGTGTAACACCCGTGTCATTTCAACCATCAAACAAATGCCAAACCAATGAAATATTGTATTTCATACTTTGGACTTTTATAAATATGTGTATCTTTTGCACATATCAACTCTTGTTCGATTTCAAGCTCTAAATCGCTTTCTGGAAGGTTATACGCGCACTGATGCGTAAATATAACCAGTTTAATGCAATGAACACTCCGGAATAGTGAAATAGGCTTAACATACCTTAAATAACCTTTACATAGCTTAGATATAAGCTTTGAGGTGTTCGGTATGCTAAAATAAACTTTTGTGTCATTCAGGGACTAAAAGCGTCAAAAAGTGCACAAGTTTGCATTTTTACGCGTAACTCACGTTCTGCATACATTCGGACATCCAAAAATTTATGTAAGCATGACTACATTATATTTTAGTGTTCGCCATAAGAAAAATCCATTCGTTTCGTCATTTGGATCGTTTTTCGCGCTTATGCGCATTCCGTCGTAATTAAGCGAACATCGCGTTCGTACGGCTAAACGAACCGACATCCGAGATATTTTTGAGCATGTTTTAAGTTCCCTATACTTTAACTTCATTTTAGAGCTTTGAAATGGGGTTAACGGGCCTTAAACGTGTCAAAAATGGCCTAAATACAGTTCAGGGACCAAAACTGTAATTCTGCCAAAGTTCACCCATACGATGCGTATGGTATATATACCATACGATGCGTATGGGGTCTCCAGACCAGGTGCAATGTTTAACAGCCTGTTTTCAGCAGGTTTAACCACAACCACATGTTTGCAACTTGCTTAATCACTAAGTTTAGGGGCATATGTGGCTCCATAACCTTCCGACAAGTGTACGGCTTTGATCGTTGCCTCCTTTTCCAAGAAACGATCCTAGCGGTGGACCATTTCCTATAAATACCAACCAACATCACAACCAAAAACTCACACCTTTGAATCTGAACTTGCTCTCTAAGTTGTCGTGTTTAACACTTCATACCTGAGAGTGTTCGGATCCAAACCTTCCATTCTTGGACCCTTCGTAAGTATTCTTTCGTTCTTTTCCTTATTTTACTGCTTTTCGAGTCAGAAAGTCAAACTTTGTTTGACTTTCAGCGTTGACCAGTAATGGTCAATGCGAAGTTCGTAGGAACTTCGCAACGTGAGTGTAATCACGTTGGTCATAGTCCCTTGGGACTATGCCCACTGATTACCACGTTGTCTAGGGTCGTAGGGTAGGCGATCTGATAAATCGCCTATACCTTCGAACCCGACCCAGTTTGGTCGATCATTAGGATCCGACCAAACACATTAGGTGACCATAGTAGGTAGGGAATAACCTTTCGAGGTTATACCCTATGGTCACATCGTTTAAGTAGTTGTATGATAGGTAGTTTATATGCCTTAGGTAAATTACCAGAATACCCTTTTCATGTATAATTGGTAATTAAGCATATGTAACCTAAACCTTTGTCACGTAACTGATTATGTAACATGTTTAGGCATATAACACTTGTCATAGGACTAGTTAGGCGGTCCGAACGCGTTTCACGCGCACGACACGTTAAAGTAGCATAAGCTACCCAAACGGGTCGTAATGGGTCGTAGACAGTTATGTTAGGTTTCATTTAGTATGTAGGCTTTGTTAAACCATATCACACGAGTCTCCACACTCGTTTGGTTTACAAACCCTAATGCTACCCAGTCTTCCAATTTAGGTCCGGTTTATTAATGTAGTTACCTATATTAGGTGCCGTTTGATATTCCGCGATCTCTAGCATTGTTTTGGTTGTTACTCAAGGACTACTGAGCAATCTCAGGTGAGTACATAGACCCCTCTTTTGCTGTTTTCCAAACTGTTTTGGGGTGGAACACATGTGCCTACTTGTTACTTTCGTGCTTTCCTGTTTTCATATCATATACTGGTTATGTTCATTAGTACACTATTAGTACATTGATTTACATGACTTTTCTGCTTTGTATGTTAACTTAGCATACTTAGTACATCGTTTTACATTACATTTCTGTTGCATATGTTTACTCAGCATATGGACACATTATCTCAGTTCACATGCTATGTATGTTTGTTGTTGCATACTTAGTACAGATATTTCAGTTTACATGCTATGTATGTATGTTGTTGCATACTTAGTACACTTATTATTCATTACATGCTTACATTTTGGCAATTGGTTTAAACATAGACATTGTACATTGTTGGTTTGGTTTGATTAAGTGATTAAGTAACAATGCGTGTGTAATATGATACAAGCATGGTGGATACGCCGCTGGTACTTCCTATATATAAGTGTTTATATGGTATTACATATTGTAGCGTTATCTGAATCATTTCAGGTTGAGACATAGAACATTTTATACAAATAACATATTTTTCACAAGACATTGATTTACAAACAACTTATCTAATACAAACTCATTTTACATGGTTATTCATTTAACCATACATTATACATTATTTATACATATCATCTGATCTTATCGATTTTCAAATGATTTACAAAACAAAGCAAATAACAAGGTTCATGACTAAACATTTTCTCAAACATAAGTCATGAAACCTATTTTCACAAAACCTATGTATCTCACCGGCATTTTTATGCTGACGTACCATATTTTCACATGTGTTTTTCAGGAACTGTTGCATAAGATGATCAAGATACATATAGGCAGATTTGGGCTTTAGTGACAATAAAAGATGCAAGACTAGTTAATTATGTTGTATTTCTTTGTTTATTAATACATTGTAACACTTTTAATCAATAAAACGAAACTTCAATTGCCATGGATTTGAAACAATTAATTCTGTTACAACACTCCCCGACGATTTCGCCACGTTTTGTATGTTCCACGTGGTCGGGGTGTGACAGAAAAGATGGTATCAGAGCCAATGGTTATAGGGAATTAGGTTATTAGTAATGCTTTGACCTAGTCTATAACTTTCTTAGGACCCTAACGCGAGTTTACTTGCGTTTAGTCATAAAACAATACCGTCACCTATCCTTAGGCGACGACCACAACAAGAACATAAATTTCAAAACCGCTTTGAAAACTAATCATCTGTTCTAGGATGATTTATTACAAGGTTTTGAACCCTCTATTGTAAGGTTTTGAACCCCATTGAGTTTTCAAAATCTCGTCATGGTTTTGGGTTTTAAATAATGTGAACACGTGCAAACTGGAAGGGTGAATGCCTGTATTCTGGGTTTTCTGTCTAGGCAAGCACTTCGTATACATCTCATCAGACGCGAGACCAGTTGTGCTTACCTGGGAATTCTTGGGATGAGTGTTCACTTATAGGCGAGCATGTCTTCGCGATACATTATTTTTGACCTATTTACTTTGATAAATCACCGAGGTCGTTTGTTGCTTTGTAGTAACAAACAAATGACCACTACCCTTGCTTTCATCAGATTTGCTTCATCTCATTCATTTCGTCTAATTCTCTCACTCGTTTCCTTTCATGTTCTCCTCTTTTAGAATGCCTCCACGACGCGAAAATCCAGTATCTGTTGACGAGCTGGCAGCTGTCATTACACAGCAAATGACTGCTGCAATCCCGATCATCGTTGCCCAATGTCACCAAGCTATCAACAACAATAATGCCCTCTGCAGCTTCAAGACGTTCAACTCGGCCAAGCCATCAAAGTTTTCTGGGTCTCAAGGAGCGACTGCACTTCTGCAATGGTTCGAGAGTCTAGAGAGCACTTTCAGGCATGTTCAATGTCCAAACGATCGAAAGGTAGATTTCGCATCCAGTGTCTTTGAGAAACGAGCTTTGACATGGTGGAACGGTGTGGTGAGAGATAGGGGTGCCGATGTGGCACTGGCCCAAACTTGGGAAGAACTTCGAGCACTGATGATGAAGGAATTATGCCCTCGTCACGAGATCAGGGCATTGGAAAGGGAATTCGACGATCTTAAGCAAGACAGCGGTGAACATCGAGCATACACTGATCGATATGAGGAGCTGAGCCTGTTGTGTCCTACCATGGTTACGCCTTTGGATAAGGCGATCGAAAAATACATTGATGGTCTCCCTGACTTAGTTCAGGACATTGTTACCGGTAGTAACCCCACTACGGTTAGGCAGGCCATTGAGCTATCTGCAACGTTGACTGAATCTCAGATCAGGAAACGTAAGCTTTTTCGAAAGGGTGACAAGAAACCAGTTGAGGAATCAAAGACCATGGATGTACAGACTGAATTCCCTGAGAAGTCAAAGAAGCAAAAGGCTTCTCAGAACTTCGCCATGGTTACTTACAGTAATCAAGCTATCCCCAACCAACCAGCTCAACCCCGTACTAGGAAGCCATACAATGGAACTTCACCCTTGTGTAACCGATGTGGCCTACATCATCATGCTAATGTGAAGTGCCGCGAATGCGAAATTTGTGGACTTAAAGGTCATGTGGCAAAAGTTTGCGTTGCAGCAGTTGCACCGAATCAAGCCAACAACAAACCCGCTCGAGCTCGCTTTCCACCAGGTTCTTGCAACAAGTGTGGTGAGATGGGACATTTCCGAAGAAATTGCCCAAAGCTTGCTAATGCTAATCCAGCACAGAGATGAGCATCTGATCGACTAGGGGACAACACTCTTTAGAAATAATCATATCTTATGTATTATTTTCTTTTGTTGTCAAGGTTCATGAAACAGTTGTTATCATTGTTAATAAATAAATCTTTTTATTTACATTACAATGTATTTATGTAGTTGTATGCATAAACAACATATCCCCTAAAATACCGACAATCGAGGAATCGTATTCCTTGAAAAGCAAACTACTCCCAAAATTCTTCTATTTTACAATCTCTTGCGTTTTCCACAAAGATCCTAAGTACCCGTCTCTTGTAAAGAGACGAAGTACAAGGTGCAAGTTATAATTCTGTACGAATACCCCAAGTACCACTATAAATTCTTAATAGGGTACCTAAGGGTATTTCCGTATATCCTAAATTATTGTGTACCTTAATTCGAATATTGCGTTTTCCTGAAAACGAAAATCGAATTTTTGGTAGATCATCCTATCTTCATGGATGGATTCTTGAAATGATTAAAGTACCAAATGAAATCCACGAATTGGATTTCCTGGTGTACTTTAAGTATCCGCGTCCAAAGATAACAAATTAATAACCAAGTTAAACAACTATGTGATTATGTGCTTATGTGTTTTCTTTTATGATTTTGTGTAATCCAAGTTTTGTTATCCAAATCCTCGTAGAATCTTCCATATCTTTGTATAAGGAAATTCATAGTAGGATATCCAAAGGTACTATATTAAATCCTCAATGGGCTTCTACGTTGTAGTTAAGTCCCTCGGATTATATTGTACTATTCCATAATTAGACCCCTGAGTGGTCTAGTTAAACAGATTGATCCAAAAATCTGGTTAGGAATATCATGTGATGATATAGCTGAAAGGACTCCTTGGTGGTCTAATTAAAAAGATCATGTGTTGATCTGATTAAGAGGACCCTAGGGTGGTCTAGTCACACTCATCACAGATTTGATATTTTTCCCCTACACATCATGAAATGCACTGTGCGGACTGTGCAAGGAATTTCGTAATTATGGACGCGTACATAATTATAAAATTTAGTGCACAGAAACCACAGCAAGTTTTGTCATGTATCTAGAGTTTACTCTGTTCATTTTTGTTTCTGAAGATGTAAAATGACTATTCCGTTCATTTTTGTTTCTTAAGATGTAAAATGACTATTCCGTTCATTTTTGTTTCTGAAGATGTAAAATGACTATTCCGTTCATTTTTGTTTCTGAAGATGTAAAATGACTATTCCGTTCATTTTTGTTTCTGAAGATGTAAAATGACTATTCATTTTTGTTTCTGAAGATGTAAAATGACTATTCCAATCATTTTTGTTTCTGAAGATGTAAAATGACTATTCCGTTCATTTTTGTTTCTGAAGATGTAAAATGACTATTCTGTTTTGTTTCTGAAGATGTAAAATGACTATTCCGTTCATTTTTGTTTCTGAAGATGTAAAATGACTATTCCGTTCATTTTTGTTTCTGAAGATGTAAAATGACTAATCATTTTTGTTTCTGAAGATGTAAAATGACTATTCCGTTCATTTTTGTTTCTGAAGATGTAAAATGACTATTCTGTTTTGTTTCTGAAGATGTAAAATGACTATTCTGTTCATTTTTGTTTCTGAAGATGTAAAATGACTATTCTGTTCATTTTTGTTTCTAAAGATGGAAAATGACTATTCTGTTCATTTTCATTTCTAAATAATTCCTGTTGAAAATAACTCCGTTCATTTTTCATTTCAGAAAAATGTTCGTTAAAGAGAAATTACAGGATTATGTCCTGTTTATCTTTGATGGTTATTTAACACAAAGTCACATATAGACTCCTACGAATTAATTTCGGGACGAAATTTCCTAAAGTAGGGGAGACTGTAACACCCGTGTCATTTCAACCATCAAACAAATGCCAAACCAATGAAATATTGTATTTCATACTTTGGACTTTTATAAATATGTGTATCTTTTGCACATATCAACTCTTGTTCGATTTCAAGCTCTAAATCGCTTTCTGGAAGGTTATACGCGCACTGATGCGTAAATATAACCAGTTTAATGCAATGAACACTCCGGAATAGTGAAATAGGCTTAACATACCTTAAATAACCTTTACATAGATATAAGCTTTGAGGTGTTCGGTATGCTAAAATAAACTTTTGTGTCATTCAGGGACTAAAAGCGTCAAAAAGTGCACAAGTTTGCATTTTTACGCGTAACTCACGTTCTGCATACATTCGGACATCCAAAAATTTATGTAAGCATGACTACATTATATTTTAGTGTTCGCCATAAGAAAAATCCATTCGTTTCGTCATTTGGATCGTTTTTCGCGCTTATGCGCATTCCGTCGTAATTAAGCGAACATCGCGTTCGTACGGCTAAACGAACCGACATCCGAGATATTTTTGAGCATGTTTTAAGTTCCCTATACTTTAACTTCATTTTAGAGCTTTGAAATGGGGTTAACGGGCCTTAAACGTGTCAAAAATGGCCTAAATACAGTTCAGGGACCAAAACTGTAATTCTGCCAAAGTTCACCCATACGATGCGTATGGTATATATACCATACGATGCGTATGGGGTCTCCAGACCAGGTGCAATGTTTAACAGCCTGTTTTCAGCAGGTTTAACCACAACCACATGTTTGCAACTTGCTTAATCACTAAGTTTAGGGGCATATGTGGCTCCATAACCTTCCGACAAGTGTACGGCTTTGATCGTTGCCTCCTTTTCCAAGAAACGATCCTAGCGGTGGACCATTTCCTATAAATACCAACCAACATCACAACCAAAAACTCACACCTTTGAATCTGAACTTGCTCTCTAAGTTGTCGTGTTTAACACTTCATACCTGAGAGTGTTCGGATCCAAACCTTCCATTCTTGGACCCTTCGTAAGTATTCTTTCGTTCTTTTCCTTATTTTACTGCTTTTCGAGTCAGAAAGTCAAACTTTGTTTGACTTTCAGCGTTGACCAGTAATGGTCAATGCGAAGTTCGTAGGAACTTCGCAACGTGAGTGTAATCACGTTGGTCATAGTCCCTTGGGACTATGCCCACTGATTACCACGTTGTCTAGGGTCGTAGGGTAGGCGATCTGATAAATCGCCTATACCTTCGAACCCGACCCAGTTTGGTCGATCATTAGGATCCGACCAAACACATTAGGTGACCATAGTAGGTAGGGAATAACCTTTCGAGGTTATACCCTATGGTCACATCGTTTAAGTAGTTGTATGATAGGTAGTTTATATGCCTTAGGTAAATTACCAGAATACCCTTTTCATGTATAATTGGTAATTAAGCATATGTAACCTAAACCTTTGTCACGTAACTGATTATGTAACATGTTTAGGCATATAACACTTGTCATAGGACTAGTTAGGCGGTCCGAACGCGTTTCACGCGCACGACACGTTAAAGTAGCATAAGCTACCCAAACGGGTCGTAATGGGTCGTAGACAGTTATGTTAGGTTTCATTTAGTATGTAGGCTTTGTTAAACCATATCACACGAGTCTCCACACTCGTTTGGTTTACAAACCCTAATGCTACCCAGTCTTCCGATTTAGGTCCGGTTTATTAATGTAGTTACCTATATTAGGTGCCGTTTGATATTCCGCGATCTCTAGCATTGTTTTGGTTGTTACTCAAGGACTACTGAGCAATCTCAGGTGAGTACATAGACCCCTCTTTTGCTGTTTTCCAAACTGTTTTGGGGTGGAACACATGTGCCTACTTGTTACTTTCGTGCTTTCCTGTTTTCATATCATATACTGGTTATGTTCATTAGTACACTATTAGTACATTGATTTACATGACTTTTCTGCTTTGTATGTTAACTTAGCATACTTAGTACATCGTTTTACATTACATTTCTGTTGCATATGTTTACTCAGCATATGGACACATTATCTCAGTTCACATGCTATGTATGTTTGTTGTTGCATACTTAGTACAGATATTTCAGTTTACATGCTATGTATGTATGTTGTTGCATACTTAGTACACTTATTATTCATTACATGCTTACATTTTGGCAATTGGTTTAAACATAGACATTGTACATTGTTGGTTTGGTTTGATTAAGTGATTAAGTAACAATGCGTGTGTAATATGATACAAGCATGGTGGATACGCCGCTGGTACTTCCTATATATAAGTGTTTGTATGGTATTACATATTGTAGCGTTATCTGAATCATTTCAGGTTGAGACATAGAACATTTTATACAAATAACATATTTTTCACAAGACATTGATTTACAAACAACTTATCTAATACAAACTCATTTTACATGGTTATTCATTTAACCATACATTATACATTATTTATACATATCATCTGATCTTATCGATTTTCAAATGATTTACAAAACAAAGCAAATAACAAGGTTCATGACTAAACATTTTCTCAAACATAAGTCATGAAACCTATTTTCACAAAACCTATGTATCTCACCGGCATTTTTATGCTGACGTACCATATTTTCACATGTGTTTTTCAGGAACTGTTGCATAAGATGATCAAGATACATATAGGCAGATTTGGGCTTTAGTGACAATAAAAGATGCAAGACTAGTTAATTATGTTGTATTTCTTTGTTTATTAATACATTGTAACACTTTTAATCAATAAAACGAAACTTCAATTGCCATGGATTTGAAACAATTAATTCTGTTACAACACTCCCCGACGATTTCGCCACGTTTTGTATGTTCCACGTGGTCGGGGTGTGACAAAAAGTAACTGAAGTTAGACCCAAGGACTATCCGGGAACAAAAAATGAAAACTTGGGGACTATTCAGGTAGTTTTAGAAAGTTGGGGACTATAGGTGAAAAAAGACGAAACCACAGGGACTATCCGGGCATTTTTCTCAAAAAACCATGTTCCTAACTTTTTTTAATGGTAGGAGGGCAGGGAAAATGGAAGAAAATTTATCCATATATTTATTCTCTCAAATTGGAAAGATTAGAAGAGAAAATATTATTAATTACTAAATTTTCCTCATATCTAAATAAAATGTTTTATGTTTAAATGGTATAATGCTAAGAATATTCCTTTCTTTTCTTTTCCTCCTAACTCAGAAACACATAATTATCTTTTCCTTTATTTTTCATTAAACTCGGGAACACGAAAAAAATCACATTATTTCCTTCTTTTTCTCTCTTAATTTATTTTCCTTCCCTTCCCTTCCCCTTGTTAAATGAGACTCGGGAACTTAGAAAAGCCACTACTAGGGGCACCATCGGTGACCCCTTCGGTGAGTGAAGGGGTATGGTCCTAAATCCGTTAACCTCAGGTCGCGTGCGGGACCATATCCATATCAGACCAATTTGGTAACTTCCCAGACCTTGCGCCGACTAATCAAGTATAATCCAAGTCGCACACGTGGTCAGGACCAACATAAGATTAAATTTGACACTTAATTCCTTGGATGAAAACCCTGACTTCCTGGAACTTGCGCCGGCTACACGGGATATTCCCGGGTGTCGCGCGGAGGTAAGAAGTGCAGGTAAACCTCGGACAAGTACCAAAGGTACAAGTTGTAACCACCCTGGTTTTCACACTCGCATTTATTCCGACTTGCATAGTAACGAATATCGTGTTTGGAATGAAACTTAATTGAACATACTTGCTTTGTGCTTATACATACTTATACCAATACAAACACGTGAAACAATTACAAAGTTGTTGAGTTTTATACAATTAAACAAGACTACATAAACTATAAGGGCCTATTATGACATTTTGTGAAACTACAATTTGAGGGATCTAATTTTCAATCCTTGAAACTTGCTTGAAAATGTTGATTTTAAGTCCGAGGACTAAAACCGTCATTTTTAGAAAGTACAAAAGTCTGGGGACTAAAAAGTCATTTTTGGAATCTTGTAATTTCGGGTTAAAAATGTAAATATTAAAAACTCAAAAGTTTAGGGTCCTAATTGTCATTTTTGAAAATTATATTTTAAATAAAATAAATATATTTATTTTTGAATAAAAGTCAAGGGACCTATTGGTCATTTTGAGAAACTTGAACTACAGGGACTGATATTGTCATTTTCTAAATTGTTTTTAACCAAAGATCCTAACCGGGTTAAATAATTATAAGGATTTCTTGTTTAAAACACTAACCTAGTTAATCTACTCAGTTAACTATTTCAGGGATTATTTAAGTAATCCTGAAACCACAGGGACCTAAGTGTAAATTCTAAGTTATTTAAATAAATAAAAGAGTTAAATGCTTGGTTGGTCCCTGTGGTTTTCAAAAATTGCAGACTTGGTCCCAGTGGTTTACTAATTACACGCGTGGTCCCAGAACTTATCAAAAATGCACTCGGTTGGTCCCTAGCCCTAACATCAGTTAGATTTCTCAGTTAAGTATATGTGAAATTACTATATTACCCTTGAATAATTAAAAAAATAAAAAATATAAAGAAGAGGGGCCCACAACTCATCTTCTTCCTCACTCCCCCCCTCTCTCTCTCAAAAACTCATATCAATCCCCTGTTTAATACTATATAAGCATGTATCTATCTAAAACACAAATACGGTTTTGTTCCGAAACATTGACCAAGCCCTAGGCTGACATAAGAAAGTAAACTCTGTTTCTTAATTGATCCAATTGTTCATCAATTTGCATATTTTAAAAGAAATTCTCCAGCTATTTTATCTTATGGCATCATCCTTCTATATATACTTACATTCCAGTCACAAATTTGTTCTTCCACAGGCTTGTTAACCAATAGAAACTCCATATTCTCATACACAGAGCTAATAAATGGAGAGCAAAGCCGTAGGTTTCTGCGCAATTGTGGCGGTGCTTGGAATAATATCAGTAGCAGCCGGTTTTGGAGGGGAGCTAATAAACGAAGTGGTTAGAGTCGCCGTTAAAATGGGGTGGGTGGGTTCGAGAAACAGGGGTGCGTGTTGAATTGGAGGAGTTAGAGGTGGTGTAATGGTGATCTGAGAAGGTGGGGCTGAAATTGAGCGGTGAGGGTGAAGAATTGGAGGATTTTGGTGGTGGGTTTTGATGGTCAACGATGGTGGTGGCGGTGGTTGTGAACTTGTGATGGTGGTAGTGAATAATGGTGGGGATGAACGAGAAGCAGAGCAGCCCATTTGAGTTGACAGAAGTGAAACTGGAGTAGTGGGTGTTGTGATTTGGGGTTGTTTGGTTGTTGATTTGTTGCTGTGAGTGTTAATTTTGGAGTTGATGAGGGAGTTTTGGAGGGTTGAAGCTATGGTGGTTTTTTTTTGGAGGTTGAAGATGAAGAGAGAGAGAGAGATTGGGGAATTATTAATGAAGCAAAACAGGGGATTGATCTGAGTTTTTGAAAGAGGGGGGGGGGGGGGTGAGGAAGAAGATGAGTAGTGGGTCCCTCTTCTTCATATTTTTAATTTTTTTAATTATTTAAGGGTAATATAGTAATTTCACATATATTTAACTGAGAAATCTAACTGATGTTAGGGCTAGGGACCAACCGAGTGCATTTTTGACAAGTTTTGGGACCACGCGTGTAATTAGTAAACCACTGGGACCAAGTCTGCAATTTTTGAAAACCACAGGGACCAACCAAGCATTTAACTCTAAATAAAAAAAAGGGGTTTATAACCCAAAGAACCGGCCACAACTAGGATCGAACTCGAGACCTCTCGGTTAACAAACAAACACACAACCACTCGGCCGGGCATGCCACATCCGATCTATAACAGATTTATATTATACTTATACACTATTTACGAATTAAATATAATAAATCAAATCTGAATCGGACAAGTTGCCGGTTCGATCTGTTTCGTTTGTTTATTCGTTTAATTGATCCGGAAACATTCCCACGTTGTTCCCCATCACTTGCCAACTCGATTACCCACTCCAATTTGACATAACAACGTGCCAAACCAATTGTTATCAGAATTTTTATAAAAAAATAAAAGTGGATCGATCCCACTATGTTTGGTCGAATCTGAGATCGATCTGAAACGCTATTTAAGTTCCCCGTACCTTCATGAACATCCTACACCATTCACATTACTTTGAAACATCGATTCTCATCGGAAACAGAAACCTGCAACTGCCGGAACAGTCACGGTTGCCGGAATCTAGCCGTTCTGACATTACAGACGATACCGATATGTTTTTAATCGTTAAATCCGTTCGTTTATACTCATAGAATGCCCCTGTAAAATTAATTTGAAAATAAACCAGTTTTGATCGGTTAATTTCGATGTTTGACTATCGTTGACCAGTTTGGGGAAGAAGACAATGAATAGTATTTTGTTTTCTTTTTATTTAAACAGTTTTATTCAATAATCCATATTTAATCGATTTTAATCAGTTAAAGTACGAAATTTTTAACATGTATACTTTAAACACTGATACATTTACTAAAAATATAAAACTTGCAAAAGTATTTATAAAACCAATTTTTATATTTTTAAAACAGATTTATACTTTAAAATTCATATTAAATCCGATTTTCAGAAATAAAATCTGAAAATTTTATGATACTTATTTTATATGTTGTACATTACAGAAATAATTTTATTACTAATATTTCATGTAATTCTATTATTTTTATAAATAAATCCGTATTTACACTATAAAAATATAGTTTGATTTAACATATTTAAATTAAATAACTATATAATTTTTATCCGAAATTATTTTTATGATATTATATACATTATTCTGAGTTTATATAAATTTTTTCACTGTTTTATTATTTACAGTTTATGTTACATAATTAAATCAGTTAAGTTATTTAATTAAACTTAACAGTTTTATTTATATAATTATACAAACTCTGCCCGAAAATATTTTTATAACAAAATACATAATTTTTTGGGTTTATAAAATTTCTGAAACTGATTTTTTATTTATATATTATTTTAATAACTAAAACCATATAAACCATTATTATTATTTTAACCTTTTATTCCAAATTATTTATATAAAAATATTCAAAGACTCTAATAATTACTGTAAATCAGTAATATTACAAGTTAATAATAAAAAATGTTATTTTTAATTTTTCTGATATATATAAATTATTTAGATAATTAAACTTATATAAACTTATTTATTGCTATTTTAACCATTTTAATTCGTTTTATTTATTAAAAATGATTCCAAGGCCATAATAATTATTTTAAGTCAGTAATATTAAAGTTCAATAATTAAAAGTATTATTTTTAATTATTCTAATTTAAATTAATTATTTTGATAATTAATCATATAATTATCATATTAATTCTTTTAAACAAAATGCTTATTATTTATCAAATAATTATATACTTTTGTACTTCTAAATTCAATTATAAAGTTATAAATTAATTATATCACTTGTACAATATTTTACCAATAATCATTTTATTTAATTATGTTATTTAATTATACTAATTAATTATATTTGATTTATTATTACAAGTGTTTATATTAAACCAATTACATATTTTTGCAAATTCAATATTTATGTTAAATTAACATTTTTCATAAATAAATTCCGTTACCTCATATTCATTTTTCTGAGTTCTCTATTAGGTTATCCAAACCTTATAGTCACCATTTAAACAAGACACTACCGAATCCTATAGATTTAGGATTTTCAATTATCCAATTAAAACATTATTGTTGATACATATCCCATATTGTTGCATGTTCAATCAATTAGAGTGACGTGGAATCTTATTTCCAAGAACTCTCACATTTGCATACTCGTTAGGACTTACTCGTAATCAAGGTGAGTTCATAGTCCCTTTTTACATTACTTTTGGGATGATACATATGTTACAATGTGATACAAACTATTTGCTATACATGGTTTCCCCGATTGTTTTTGCATTTGCTTAATACTTTGTTGTTTACTTTAAGAAGTTTACGTTCATTAGCATGTACTTGCCCATCGGTTGTATTATAGCGCTATAGGATTGACGCCCCATCTCACTTCTCAAACTATTTGTTGCAATTGTTGTTGTTGTTGGTACTCATGTGAAACTTAGAAGTGAGGTGATATTTCCGAGTACGTCTGAATGGTTTGAATGTACCACTAAGTAAATACATGTATTACTCTTTTGCTATAAAGACATATCGACAACCACTTTTTGTTGAAACTATATCTATATCACATTGACAATTTTTGCAGAAACAAAACCTATGAATTCACTCAACCGTTTGTTGATCCTTTTACTCCTAACATATGTTTCAGGTGACAATGTTTGATGACATGACTTGCAAGAATATTTTTCATAGGATTGATTCAAGACTTATGCCTTAGACTAAATCCGAAATCAATTGTAATTGTTATGTTGTATTTTGTTTATGTTCAAGAATTTCTTTTGGATTTGAATGCAATCTATTTAATTGAACCTTAATCATATTTCAACTTAATTTAAACTCCATGTGCTCAAATGCATTCTATCAAGTTTCGTGACACCTTTGGCTTTTCCGCCTTCGGCCGGGGTGTTACACAAGTGGCAGAGTAATGGGCCAATGAGCATCCAACAGGCTGTATCCAATCATGCTGCACGATGGAAAATCGTACAGGGGACAAAAAGGTACACAAGGACACACATGTGGCACCAATCATCGTGCACCGACCACTGCTCCACGATCTCCACTTAGATGCTGATGACAAACCAGACAACGAGGATAGTTGTCAGGAAACGTGGATCCATTCTGCACGCGCCAGCTACCCTCTCGCCTAGAATCACCAACGGTCGTGAAAGAGGGGATAGAATGGATATTCCTTGTTGTCGTCTATATTCCCTAGGCCCATCAGCCCATCTCCTTCACAAACCACCTCAGCTATAAATAGTGAACTCCACCTCCAGGTTTAAGGATCGCTATCTTGCTCGCTCACTTTATACACACACTATTATCTTCAAAACAGATACTTATTCTCACGTCGGAGGGTGGTTACAAGGAGAACCCCCCCTAATTCCCTTCCTTGTAACGAGCTTACGATATGTTGACTATTTTGCAGGATCATAAAGAAGATTAAGCTTTATTTGTCGAGGCAAAAACCACAAACTAAACACTTGTTTAGTTTGGTGTTTCTTCATTGGTGCCCACCGATTTTTTACAATCACTTTTTATATTCTTTCTGAGCTGTTATTCTTGATCGACGGCTAATCAACGAATTCCTTTCCCACCATTTGGTGCACGCTCTCAATTGGGTACGACAGCGGACAACTCGCACGTCCAAAACCTACCTGTCACACCCCAACCGATGGCGGAAACATCAGAGTGAGACGAAAACGAGATTGTTCGAGACTTCATAACACTATTTGCGACAACATTTAAATAAAATTGATTTCATTTCATTTCATAACAATTCAAGTACAACAAGGAAAGGAAATACAACATTGTTTGTTACAAAATACATTAAATTACAACTAGTATCGAACGTCTAAACTAATAAGCATGAATTCGAGTTTGGTGCGTTTCTAGACATCCTACTAAGTTCCGTGCATCATAAAAAATCATCATAAACCTGCAACATGTTTTAAAAGCATAGTTCAATACAAATGTATTGGCGAGTGCACTAGTTTTAGACACATAACATAAGTATAAAAAGTATTTCTCAAATCCAACATGGCAATTTGGTATACAAGGTTGAACTAGCATGCATAACTAAAAGTCAAACCCGAGTGTCCACTGTCACACCCTGGCTTTGCGGAAGCGTGGGTTTATATGGTGTGACTTCTTAATACCATAGCAACAATCATAACAATGCTATATGATAAAAACATGAGGTATTCATCCATTAATAAAGTTTAGAAAAATCCCATTTTCAACAATCATAAAATAAGTTACAAACCTTAACTTGATTTAATTGAGTTCATAAAGACTTAGCAAAAGACTTTAAACTACACTAGGTTTAGAGATATGTAACCCGTCCAGGAAGAGGTTACACCTTCTAAACCCTGGATGACTTCATTATTCAAACGCAACTTGAAAATATGTGCATACCATGCCAGATCCATTAGTTCCCTGAAATACATGTAGTTTAAAAAGTCAACATAAAGTTGAGCGAGTTCATGTGTAAGTGAGTTTGTATAAACCCTTGTAAAAGTGTCAGTATGTATGAAAATCCCTGGTATGTAGCAATTAAGGAAAAAGAGATCACCATTGGGTTGCAAAGCCAATGATATGCGTGAAGTGCTGTAGGAAGACTCAAACCTAGCAGATTTTTGTGTCGGGCTCAAAGTCACCACCTGGTTCATTCAGCGGACTCAGGGGTTGGGCTCGCTACACCCAGATAGATCTACCGCTAATGACCCTCGGTCCTATGATGAGGATTAATAGCCTCCAGTTCCCGTCTACCCACTCACATGATCTAAGTAGTAACCCTCCTTACGCTAACCATACCATGTAAAAAGTATTCGTAATCATAGTAACATGTATTTCACCCCCGAAGTATGAAAATTGAAAACAGTTAAGAGAAAAGGGGGGACATGAACTCACAGAAGTGCGTCTCGAAATAGTAAATCCTCAAATCAACCTGCTGCGTGACGACCTACACGTACTAACTTCTATTAGACGGACGGTCGTGCCTTGGCTTAAGGTTTAACGTTTTTGGGAAATAGTTAGGCAACTATTTCGTATTTCCACTTCTTAATTATTTTATAGTTGTATTCCTTCCCAAGGATGGGGGTTTCGATACATGTGCGTTTTGTAATTCCAGAAATATATTTTTAAGTCTCACTTAATAAAATATATTTTTATTCATTTGTCTAAAATATTCTATCTCCAAAATATACATATTTTTCCCAAAAATATTATATTTTATTCCATACGATTTCCAAAATAATACTTTTATCAAAATACGCATTTAAGAGTATTTTTTTCCAAAAATACATAGGTTACATTTAAAGTTCGGATGGTAATAATAATACCGGTGTAACTTAGACATTTATTTGTGAAGGCGTTGGTATTATTTTGGAGTCGTTACTTCATGATATTTTCCAGGTTATATTATTTTTACTCTAAAAATAATATATAGTTCACAAAATAATCATAAAATCACACAAGCGTTTTACTATGAAATATATATTCTCAATATATATTTAACAAGTTTCATTTACGAAAATCCACCTCCGACACTTGGTAATTTTTGTAATAAAAATCATGGCGAAGTTTGTTTGGAAAACAAGTCAAAAATATATTTATAAACACCTGTCACCAAAATATTCTAAGTGTTATTTTCTGGAAAAATTTCGCCAGAGTTTCCTCTGTACCTGGAGGTGGCCACGCTTACTAGCGTATCATTTTCTTTTCAAAATTTAATCAACAATTTTCCAATCATCACTATTCAATGTTCAATCGTCAAACTAGTCAAAATAAGCATAAATCGCAAACACATGAACTTGTAAGTTGTGTAAAAGTATGTAGTAACTTTCCAATATTTTTAGTTGATCTTTCTATCTTTAAAAATGAATCGGTTTCCTGAAAAACTTTATTTTTAAAGAAGATGTAACCTTACAACTTCTAGTCAAAAATTACGGAAATATTTCTTTGTTAAATCCTTTTGTTACACAAGTGTTTACACACTTGTTTGTTCACAAAAACACCTTTAGTTTATGAAAGATCCAGCTTTAAAATAAGACTTGTATATTTTACTTGGTTCTTCGAAAATACCACTTGTAGATCTTTAGATCTACTAGTTTAAAACTCTATTTTACAAGAAACATCAACTTTACACAAGTTCATGTTTATGTATAGAAGGGTTTGTCATCTTGTATCTTCTACACTTAACATATTGCTAGTTCATGTTCCCTGAACATGATCTAGCATGGTTAGATGACGATCCGTTCCACTACTAGCAACCAACAACATAAAATAATCACAGCAAAACAAGATTCACAAGTTTTACACCATTTGTTACTCTTTAACCATCATATTCATCTTTCATTCAAGCCTTTTAGATTTGTTCTTGTATGTTCTCGAGTTTTAACCGTTAAATCTCTTATTAACCACTTTAAACAAGAACAAGAAGATGTTTAGAAGCACTTACAACTAGCTCAAGGCTAGGGAAGAATCAAAGCGAAAACTAGGTGGATAAAAGCGATGTAGAGAGGTCCTTGTGATTCCGAAAGCACCGGGTCTCCTCGTATGATCTCTAGCACCTTTGTGTGTATGAAAATAGCTTGAACAAGATTTGAAGGATGGTGAGGTGATGGTTGTGGGGTTTGGCCGAAGGTAAGAGGAGAGGGAAAGAGAGATCAATTTTGTGTGAAGTGTTTATGAGAATGAAAGTCTTGTCCATGATGCATACTTATAGTCCATTTTCTACTATTACCCATTATATAATATGTAACCAAGATATTAGACAATCAAAATAAAATATTAAAAAATTGTGTGGTGTGTCCCCACATGGGGAAACCGATCGGACCATGGGGGGGGGGGGGGGGTTATGGTTTGTTTCCAACTATATAGTTAAGTGATTAGTGAGTTTAGTTAGAGATTAAAATTAGTTATTAGTGTGTAGTGTATTATAACGGGTGTTAGGGTATTCGGGGACCCTAACTAGCTCAGAATAGGAAAAACAATGTCATTGACAATATTTTTATGTTCCGGTTAAAGTCCGGTTGTTCGGTTGGATATTAACCCGTTAAAGTGCTAAATAAGCATTTAAAGTGTCTTTAATATTATTTTTAGTGACACAATAAATTCTCGTCACTTTGGAAAGTGTCTAGTATCATTTTTCCATGTTTTTGCACTTTAGTTGTTTAGTTAAATGCTGAATTTTGTAATAAAGTGCAGAATTTTGTGATTAAAGCATGTTGTAGGCACTTCCCGGCACTATAACTATCACCTAGTGACGCAGTTTTACAATTCTCACCTCCCTACACTCCCTACTAGTGTAGTAATCTATTCCCGGCTCATACTGGCCTCAGAGACAATGTCTGTCTAGTGCTGGCAATGTTAGCATGCTTACTGGGTTATCCGTATAGTGTGCTCACTGTGCTTTTGTGCATCAAGGTTGTCACTGATGTTTGTGTGTAAGTGACAGTATAATGTGTGATGCATGAGTATGTATGTATCAGAAATCAAAAAGCAGTTTAACCACAGTTGTAAGCAAGCACTGTAATTAAGCATTAATTAAATATTAATTAATTCATACGGATACCTGGTTTGGTGAGGGTTGTCACATTCTCCCCCCGTTAAAGAAATTTTGTCCTCGAAATTTGTACTACCCTACTCCTTATGGTTAAGTCACACACGTATGTATATGAATAATATCGAAGTAGATAATCATCAAATCGAAACAAACATTACTCACATTAGGTGAGTCCAAGAATATATAACAACCCGAATCCTAGGGTTGAAAGGTGTGTGCTTCTAGCATTGGATGTCAAAGGTACAAGACACATTTGACGTATAGTCTAGTGTAATCCAGCTAGCAGGGGTTCCACAAAAGTGGAGTTTTGACTAATAAGATTTTTAATCGATCGGTTGCAATATGCAAACGAGTTTTCACAAACCATAGCACCCGCTATATGAACTCAAAAGCAACAACTCAACGTAATAGTAAAATGACCTGTCAACTCCTGACTAAATGTCTGGTAAGGTTTAGTTTGTTGACATTTTTGAATGGTGAAGGTACACCGAATGGAAAACAAGCGAATCTGGTGTATCATTGTCTTGATTCGTAGTTGTATCAGAAATGTTTAAATGATAAATCAAACAAAAGTATGTGTGGTATCGTGTGAAACGGTTAACCATGATTAGCACAAGCTACAAGTTTATGATGACACCACAAGGTGTCGTAATGGCATTATCCAATAATAGTGGTGATTGAACAACTTCACCGCGTTTGAAATCAAATGAAAGTGTACTGAGACAATCTGAAGATTTGATTTATACCATGTTATAGAGTTTCCAATTAAATACGGAACATCAAAGGACCACTGTTTCCAATCGAAGATGAAATGTAATAAGTATCGCAAGGCATTTGATTGACAACGAAAGAATCGTTAGGAGGTACATTGTGCTTATGAAATGAATATATGTACCATTGCCTTAACACACAATTGTGTTGAGACTGCTTTGATCGTGAAGATCCAAAATGGATTGTTAACAACTAAATAGGGAATTGAATCCGTGTACGAAGTGAGTAACCAAATTAGCGCAAGCTTCAATTTTGTGAAAGTATCACTGCAAGGTATCGAAATCAATCAACGATTTAGTAGAGTCATAGACCAACAAGTCTACTACGACTCGAAACAAAAGAATCTGTGCCAAAGTATTATAATATGATGCTCTCAATACATCATATGGCATCTCAAATCAAACATGTGAACTGGATAAATTCAAGCAATTGAACTTAGTTTCAACGTAACCCAACAATAAACGTACATATCAACAAGGGAATCTTAGCATGATAGCAAACATGTGACTTAAAAGAAAGCGGTTTCAAGAAAGTGTGTTGACTTGATAACAAAAGAGTCAACAATGACAAGAATGTAGGTCATTCGAATCACAAACCAGTAATTAGATTTAGCAACGTAATATCTGAACTTTAATGAAGAGTTTATTCGAAATGAAACCGCATGCGTAGCAAATGGTGCATGGGTTATATATAAGTTTTCAAGTGATGAAGCGATGTGTTTCTACCAAAAGGAAGAAGTTACCAAGTATACGAAGCAAACGTGTGTTCGCTCTCAGCGAAGGAAATCAACGTGATGCAACTACTTTGAGGGGAGTAGAGATGCAAATATCTACTCGTTAGAAGTAGAAGTGAAGACTTCAACGGAAGAAAATTTAAGTACTTTCGGTTTTGTTAACTGCAATGACAAGTTTGTCAAGTTAATGATGTTTGATTGAGTTGGCAAATATGGTTCCTAAGTAAAACCCTTACGAGTTTGGTCCTGGGTTCCCAAAGGTCCTAGATATAAGTTTTCTAGATTCTCCAGATTTCGTATCCCGTGTGGATTCGGTTTGTACATTGTGTAGGAAGCACCATTTTGTCTATGTCTAAGAACAAGTCATTGTCCCACAATTTCGCCCTGGTATACTTCTTCCTGAATTTCACTGCTAACGACGCTCGATCATCGACCTGTCGTGTAGTAGTAGTTGGGTCCTCATAGTCAGTTATGTAAGAGGTTCGTTAACCCTTAGTAAGAGTCACCGACTCTCATGCGTTAGCTCGTTCGGCTCCTGGTAGTTGATGTTTATTTGAAAATCGTCATCCTTCTTTCTGACGAGCAGAAATGAGGTTATCCAAAACAAAATTTTTGGTCTATTATCTTCCTTCTTTATCAACCGCTAAGGTTGCACTGTCAATCCTTGCATCTCCGGAAGTGTAAGTCCCTACGATGCATCGGCTACAGGCGTGGTGCCTAGGATTAAATCGATGCGAGACTCGACTAATTGTTGAGGAGGTGATTCTGGCAAGTCTTCGAGGAAGACTTCAGGATATTCTCCGATCACGGGGGTATCTTTAAGTTTTAGCTCTTCGGCTCCCTTGTCCCCGACATGAGCCAGGAAACAACACATCCTTCCCACAACAACTTTCGTGCCTTCAAGCAATTCGTGATCTATAGAGGCGTATCCTACTTGTGAGTCGAGATCGTTCCTTCATTTGTCATTTGGATGCGAACATTAATCTCCGCTCGACCGTTTGTCAACTAATCCATCCGATTACCACGTTGAAGCTTCCCAACTCAACTAGCAATAGATCTAGCGTAAACTTACACTCTCCGGGTTCTATCTTGCTGATTCCACTTACTTCGTTGGCTTTCACTAGCTTCCCCTAAGCTAGTTCTAATGGGTACTGGAATATCTACTTACTCGCTACTTACACCAATTATACTCCCGAACTTTAGATGTGCGAATCGTAAAATTTGCAACAGTATTTGGCAATACAAATGCATAACATTGAGTAATTCGGGACGTACCGATATCCATGCTTGAATCCCTGGCATGTCTCCCTAGCTCCGGTGGGGAGCTTTCATCCTTGTGCCTGCTTGTTTTTAGGGAAATATTTTCTGAAATGCTTTTTGCTTCCACAGTTAAAACAACCGCGAGCACGTTTATGTTTATCACTCATTCTGCTTTGACAATTGTCATTGTCGTTGTCCCCATCGTGATTCTCACTACCGTCTTGGCCCCCATTACTACGTTCAGTATCTTGCCAACAAGTTTCTTTAGGATGCCCCCTCTTTCCACAGTTAGCACATTTTCCATATCTACATCGCCCGACATGATAACGTAAACAATTGTCGCACTTAGGTAGGATACCCATGTAGTCTTTTCCCTTTTTGGCCTTCTTCTTGCTACTCCCCCGAGTAACCATCTTGAAATTTGTGAGCTTTCTCTTGTTATCCCCAGATACCTCTATAGCAGTCTCCTTTTTCTCCTCAGCAGTGGAAAATTCTCCTTGTCTAACTGCTTCTTCCGTGAGTGCCATGCTTATGTTGATAGCCTTGGTGATCGTTGAAGGTTTAGATGTTGTTACCAGGCTTAGAATCTGAGGTGCCAATCCCCTTATGAACTGTTCAATTCTCTTAAACTCTGGTTCCCCCAGTAGTAAAGCAACTTATGATAATTCGTTAAATCTCTGCACATACTCCGCTATCTTTGGTCCTTCTATTTTTAAGTTCCACAGTTCTGTTTCCAACTTCTGGACTTCTGCCCTCGAGCAATATCTCTTATGCATCAGATCTTTCAGTTCATCCCATGTCATAGCGTACGCAGCGGTCTCGCCCATTGTCCGAACTTGATGGTTTCACCATGACAGGGCCTCATCTACCAATAGTCCAGCTATATACGTGACTTGATGTTCGGGGTCACATTCGCTCAATCGTAAAACAGAATCCGTCTTTTCAACCCAGCGCACGAAGGCTAAGGCACCCCCAGTGCCGTCGAACTCTCGAGGTTTGTGGTCCAAGAACTGCTTGTAGGTGCAGCCTGCGATGCAAGCAACATTATTCGCGTAAGGCCTTAGCAAGGCACTCGTGGAAATGTCCAAACGTTTTGTAATGTGTCTTAAAGGACTAGACATTACCGTTGGGGGGGGGGGTTATTTCCTGAGCTACCTCCGCTGCAATCGGAGCGACGGGCCTCGTACCATGCGATGGCCTGTAAGAGGCGCTCTTGCATTTCCGCCTCTGTTGTCGGTAGAGGGTGGTTGATATCGGTGTTCCCTTGAGTCAACATCTTCCTAGAAGAAAGTCGGTTAGGTCAGGTCTTGTGAAGGACGAGAGCACACAAGTCTCTTTTTAACGAATAAGACCTCAGAAGTGTATTACATATACGTATATACGCAGTTGTTATAACATTCAATCGCATATTATCTCATGTATTGCACATCTTGTAAATAGGAATGTAGCAAGTAAGCATGTAGCATTATAGTTATAGCACAAATATGTAGATCAACATCGTGCTTAGTGGGGACATAGCGACGGAGTTTTTCGTTAGTCATTAGTCATAAGTATTTTTGCGTGTTTAAAGATGATCGGGCTTTCATTATCCTCCAGCCACAATCACTGTGTCTTACAAAATGCATCAAAATTACGTAGTCAGGAGTGGTCCTCAAAAGTCTCCGCAATCCCGGCTTATCATTAGTGTCTTTACTCAAGCGTAAATCAATCCACATAATCCAGAAACCAACTATACTGGTGACTGAGGTGGAGGAGAAAAGAAAAGAAAAGTAAACTATCGACATGCTTGAATTCCTCCGCGAGCTTGTATATACCTCGAAATAGTCATCTGATTTGCCGCTCGATGGTAAAAGGAACGAGCATCAGAATCCCGGGAATGGTGAAATAGCAAAGGTCAAGAGCACAAAGGAATCTTGATGTATGTGGCGAATCATAGCATGCTGGTGATAGACAGGGTGGAGGACGTGGTGTTTTACATAAACTTTTCAGACAATATGCTGTCTTGTGATGTAGACACTCAAATCATGTTTTCGGTAATGTAGTGTTTTGCATTTGAAGTTGCCAATTGTGGCGTCAGCTCAAGCTCCAACATTCTCCGACTCATATCCTTAAACTGTAGTTGATGTTACAGGAGCAACTCATCTCGCGTGTGGCCTTCATAATGTAGGGGTCTAACTTCAGCACCATTTACCATAGGATTCACTAAAATGGCTCGTCCGGCTGTGTTGAGGTGACTGTAGCAAATGGTGTGGCCTGTGGGGTGGGGGAAAGTGCTGCTGTAGCAAAAAGGATCGTTATGCGGGTGCCGACCTGGAGTACTCTTCCGGGGTGCGGGTATGTCCTGAAAGAAAGCGATGGCGCAATGGGCGTCGGTCTTTACAAGAGTAACATCAGCGGGTGTAGGTGCAAGAACAAACGTTTCAACCAGTAGGGAAATTGTCAGGTGCTGGTACTGGGTTAGGTAGTAGGGGTGCAATGTCTAGTAAACCAAAAGTAACAGGGTCACAATCAAGCAAGGGTGCAGGACCAGGAGTTGCAACATCAGGCTAACTCAAAAGGTGTAGAAGCTAGCTCAAGAGCATGCTCTGGGTCGTGTAACGGTGTGGTGTCTCGAGCAGGTGATAGAGCAGCAGCCATATCATCATCGTCTTGTGTCAGTAGTAGAATGCTGTAACACAGCGGTTTGTAAGGTTGCAGGTATCTCAGACTCAAAGGAGTCTGAATGCATTCTAGAATCAGAGGATGGCTTGTTAACAGGGGTCTTAAGAAGTGGAGTTAGTAACAGTGTTCTCGTCTAATTTTCTATCGTTATGGGCGTCGGCAGGTGGACCATCGATAAGCATGCCAACGTAGTCATATATTGTTTGTCGAGTAGCCAACCTTCAGTAGAAATGTCCGCAGGAGGCGCATCATCGAGGATTGGAGCCATGGTGTGTCCATCATCGGGATGACCAGTGATGGAGTGGTCATGGATTGAAACAAGAGTGATAGAAAGATTCTTGTCAGAAACCATTAGCAAGGGTGAAGTATCACCAAAATCTTGCATCTCAGACGGTGCAAGACGATATGGAGCTCTGGCAATGGGATTTGCACCAGGTACGAGATCAATGCGGAACTCGACTTGGCGTGCTGGGGGTAGACCAGGTAAGTCTTCAGGGAATACTTCAGAATAATCCCGAGCGACAGGAATATCTGAAATAGACTTACCCTTGCCTTTATCTGCTGTAACATGTGCTAAGAAGGCCACATAGTTCTTCCGCAGATATTTCCGAGCTTTAAAACAAGACATGAGCTTGAGGCCACCAGACGGTTTCTCACCTTGAACCTGTAGGATCTCGCCTGTCGGAAGCGGCACACGAACAATCTTCTCAAAACAAACTACCTCTGCGCGATGCTTGGCTAACCAATCCATACCCACAATAACGTCGAAGCTTCCAAGTTGCATTGGCGTGAGGTCGATAGGAAAAAGATGATCGTTAAGGTTCAACTGGCAGTTGCGAAGAACAGAATCAAGAATAATGGGTTCACCACTAGCAACCTCTACTGTCAAAGGTTTACCTAGTTTCGTTCTAGACACGCGAAGCATTGGCTCAAAAGACAATGACACAAAACTCTTATCGGCACCCGAATCAAAGAGAACATATGCAGGCTGATTATTAATAAAGAACGTACCGTTCACCACTTCATTGTCTGCTTGTGCCTCTTGAGCATTCATGTTGAAGACTCGCCCTCGAGCCTGAGCCTGATTATGGTTTAGATTCTGATTCTGGTTAGCCAGCCTTGGGCACCGGTTTCTGTAATGGGTCAGATCCCCACAGTTATAACAAGCACCTGGTGGGTAGCGTGGTCGTGCAGCTTGACCCTGTTGCTGAGCAAGAGGCTGTGTAACTTGTTGAGCCGGGTTCTGAACTGCGCGATTCTGAGCAAACCGACAAACTTCGGCAAGATGACCTGACTTCCCACAGTTAGTACAGAAACGGCACAGATGATGCGGCTGCTGGTGACTGTTGCATCTATTGCACAAAGGTGCATTCCCTGAATAGGGCTTCTTCGCTGGAGGCTGTGCAGGTTGGTTGGGAGCTGCCTGGTTAGCTTGGGCAGTGACAGCATAGTTTTGGGAAGCCTTACGCTTCCTTGCCCTTTTCGATGAACCAGAATCCTTTCCATTCTTGTTTTGACCTTTCTTGCTATCTTCCTTGTCAGCCGACTGTTTCTTGCCCTTATCACCCTTCCTGTGTAACTTATTCTTCCGAATCTGCGACTCAGTCAATGTCGCTGCTAACTCGATAGCCTGACGGAGTGTGGCAGGGTTACTACCAGTAATGATGTCTTGTACAGAGTCAGGTAGACCATCGATGTATCTTTCGATAGCCTTGTCGAGTGGGGTAACCATTGTTGGGCAAAGCAAACTCAACTCCTCAAACCTATCAGTATATTCCCTGTGCTCGCCACTATCTTGTTTCAAGTCATCAAACTCCTTCTCCAACGCTCGTTGTTCATGACGAGGACAAAACTCCCTCATCATAAGAGCTCTAAGTTTAGCCCATGTCTGTGCTAGAGCAACTTCTGCACCACGGTCTCTCATTACCCCATTCCACCATGTAAGAGCCCTCTTCTGAAACACACTCGAAGAAAACTCGACCTTGCGATTGTCAGGACACTGCACATGGCGAAAAGTATTCTCAATGCTCTCGAACCATTGAAGAAGCCCAGTCGCTCCTTCAGAACCACTAAACTTGAGTGGTTTAGTCGAGTTAAAATCCTTGTATTTGCATGGAGCATTGTTGTTGTTGTTGGCTTGGTTCCATTGAGCAAAGAGGTTTGGAAATTGAGCAGCCATCTGCTGCGTAATGATTTCTGCCAGTTCGGCAGTTGCTATCTGGTTTTCGCGTCGAGGAGGCATTCTAAAAGAGGAAAACATGAAAGGAAACGAGTGAGATGATTGGGTGAAAAGAATGAGATGAAACAAAATTAACAAAAGAAAATATGGTGGTCATTTGTCCGCATTACCAAGCAAACAAACGACACACAGTGACTAATCAAAGTAAATGGATCAAAAATAATGTATCGCGAAGACATGCTCGCCTATAAGTGAACACTCATCCCAAGAATTTCCAGGTAAGCACAACTGGTCTCGCGTCTGATGAGATATATACGAAGTGCTTGCCTAGACAGAAAACCCAGAATACAGGCATTCACCCTTCCAGTTTGCACGTGTTCACATTATTTAAAACCCAAAACCTTGACGAGATTTTGAAAACTCAAAGGGGTTCAAAACCTTACAATAAAGGGTTCAAAACCTTGTAATAAATCATCCAAAAACAGAAGATTGTTTTTCAAAAATCGTTTCAGAAAATTGGGTTCTTGTTTTGATAATCACCTAAGGATAGGTGATGTGCATGTTTTAAGATCTAAACACAAGATAACTTGTGTTAGGTTCCTAGAAAGGTTATAGTCTAGGTCAAAGAATTACTAATAACCTAATTCCCTATAACCATTGGCTCTGATACCAACTCTTCTGTCACACCCCGACCGCGTATAACATGCAACCGCGACGGAAACGTCGGGGAGTGTTGTAACAGAATTAATTGTTTCACAACCATGGCATACAAAGTTATATTTTATTTATTAAACAAGAGTGTTATATTGTCTTAAACAGGAAACAAAGAGTTCATAACATAATTAAACTAGTCTATATTCATTTTTAGTCTCTAAGGCACAGGTCCGCCCTAGTGTCACGATCATCGTCCAATGCAAAAGCTCCTGAAAACACATGTGAAAATAGGTACGTCAGCATAAAAATGCCTGTGAGATACATAGGTTTTGTGAAAATAGGATTCATGACTTATAAGTTTTAGGAAAAGTTGTTTAACAAAAGTCAGTCATGAACCTTGTAAGTTGTTTTGTTTTGTAGATCTTTCAAAAAGCAATGATATGTATAAATAAGAGAATAATGTAAGGCTAAATGAATAACCAAGAAAAATGAGTTTGTATAAGATAAGTTGTTTTGTAAATCAATGTCTTGTGAAAATAAGTTGTTTATGTAAAACGTAATATGTCAAATATTGAAATGATTTAAGTAACGCTACGACATGTAATATCATACAAACACTTATTTATAGGAAGTACCAGCGGCGTATCCACCATGCTTGTATCATATTACACACGCCTCGTTACTCAAATCACTTACTCAAACCAACCACCAATGTAAATTGTTTATGTATAAATGAATTGTCATGTGTTAATGTGTAAACCAAATCGAAATGTCTATGTCCAATGTAAACCACTAAATGTGTATATCAATGTCAAAATGTTTATGTTTAATGTATATCATGTAATGTGTACCCAAAAATATTATGTATGGTAAGTGAAATATATCAACTAAACCTTATGTGAAATGCACAAAAACAACGTATTGAAGTAAAACATGGTTTTAATCAAAGTTATGTTTTGTGGAACAGATGCATGCTATACTGATACAAACATCTATGCGGTATTGTGAAAATGCATACATCCAAGCCTTGAGACTGTGGCGATAAACCCTTAAACAAATTAAAGGTTTATCTAAGTTATGTGTATCGAATTCGGTCATTCCTTCCAATCCAAACAAACCCAGGATTTCAGGAACGGGAGTTGTCAATTCCTATGGTACCACTACCTACTAACGAACGGCGAAGCTAATGTTAATGAATGTATTGTTCCATTTTAAACAACCCAAATGTCATACCAAAATGTAAACATGTGATGAAAACTACTGTATTAAGTATGCACACAATGGGCATACATAGCATGAAATGTAATGTGAAACAATGTACTAAGTATGCACACAATGGACATACATAGCATGAAATGTAATGTAAAATAATGTACTAAGTATACACACAATGGACATACATAGCATGAAATGTAATGTAAAATAATGTACTAAGTATGCACACAATGGACATACATAGCATGAAATGTAATGTAAAACAATGTACTAAGTATGCACACAATGGACATACATAGCATGAACACAATGAAATCATGTACTATAAATGTAGTAATGAACATAGCAAGTATATGATGTGAAAGCAGGAAAGCACGAAAGTAACAAGTAAGCACATGTGTTTCACCCCAAAACAGTTTGGAAAACAGTAAAAGAGGGGTCTATGTACTCACTTGAGATTGCTCAGAAGTCCTAAGATAACCACCAAGCAATGCTAGAGATCACGGAATCAAACGGCACCTAATATAGGTAACTATGTTAATAAACCGGACCAATATCGGAAGATTTAGATAGGATGAGGGTTCGTAAACCAAACGAGTATGGAGACTCGTGTCATATGGTTTAACAAAACCTACATACTAAATGAAACCTAACCTAGTGCTTACGACCCATTACGACCCGTTTAGGCAGCTTAAGCTACTTTAACGCGTCGTTCGCGTGAAACGCGTTCGGACTGCCTAACTAGTCCTATGACAAGTAGAATATGCCTTAACATGCCTAATATTGTCGCCAAATTAGTTTAGATGTCAAAAGTTATGTCACATATGTTTATAATGAATTTTGGCATCAAAGATGTATTTTGGTAATTTACCTAAGGCATATAAACTACCTCTCATACAACTACTTAAACGCCGTGACCATAAGGTATAACCTCAGAAGGTTATTCCCTACCTTCTATGGTCACCTATTGTATTTGGTCGGATCCTAATGATCGACCAAATGGGTCGGGTTCGAAGGTATAAGCGATTTATTAGATCGCTTACCCTTACGACCCTAGACAACGTGGTAATCAGTAGGCATTGTCCCAAGGGACTATAACCATCGTGATTACAATCACGTTGCGAAGTTCAAACGAACTTTGCATTGACCATAAACTGGTCAACGCAGAAAGTCAAACAAAGTTTGACTTTCGGACTCGAAAAGCAATAAAAGAACGAAGGAATACTTACGAATGGTCCCCGAATGCTAATCTCGATCCAAGTAACTCAGGTATGAAACAATGGTTTCAACTTAGAGGTTCTCAAATCAAAATTCTAGTGGGTTTTGCAATGGCATGGGGGGGGGAGTATTTATAGTTTTCGGTTAGCCGTTAAGATCGTTTCTTGGAAACCGTGCTTTGATCTTGGCCATACACCTCAAGATAGTGGATTTTGAAAACCATTTGAGCCCATAGATTGCCCCAAAACCATGTGCAAAAGTGAAAATGGACCAAATGCAATGTTTCTGTCCAGATGAGGCGCTCGCGTAGCGTGACGGTAAAGGCCTTAGGGCTCGCGCTACGCCACCATGCACCAGATTCAGAAAAGTTTCAAAAATGGCAGAAATGGTCCCTGCAGCCCGTTTAAGCTATTTTCGATGCGTTTGAACCCCGTTAACCTCATTTCAAGGCTCTAAAATGAAGTTAAAGTATAGGGAACTCAAAACATGCTCAAAAATATCTCGGATGTCGGTTCATTTGACCGTATGATCGCGACGTTCGCTTAATTACGACGGAATGCGCACAAGCGCGAAAAACGATCCAAATGGCGCGACGAATGGATTTTTCTTACGCAAACACTAAAATAAAATGTTTTAGTGCTTACATAAATTTTTGGATGTCCGGATGTATTCAGAACGTGAGTTATGCGCAAAAGTGCAAACTTGTGCACTTTTTGACACTTTTAGTCCCTGAATGACCCAAAAGTTTATTTTAGCACACCGAACCCCTCAAAGCCTATTTCTAAGCTATGTAAAGGATATTTATGGTATGTTTAACTTATGGTCATGTTCCGGAATGTCTGTTATAGTTCAAATTGGCATACTTTCGCAGTTTGTCAAATTTAGTCCCTGTAGCCGAATTAACTTGTTTTTGCCATACCAAAGCCTTTAAAACTTATTTCTAAGTTATGTAAAGGTTATTTAAGGTATGTTAAGTATATTTTGATGTTCCAGAGTATTTTTCGCATTAAACTGATTACGTTTACGCATCAGTTTGCGTATAACTCTCCAGAAAGCGATATAGAGTTTGAAATTGGATAAAAGTCAAAACATGAAAAATGTAAAACACAACCAAACAAACATTGGGATCAAATAACATTGTTTTATTGATAACAGAATTGTTCACAATGATTACAAGCACAGATGTTACAGTCTCCCCTACTTGTGGAAATTTCGTCCCGAAATTTATTTAGAGGAAACTCGTGGGAAAAGATGCGGATATTTCGCCTTCATTTGATCTTCGCGTTCCCAAGTAAACTCGGGTCCACGTTTAGCTTCCCAGTGAACTTTGACCAAAGGAATGCGCTTGCGTTTAAGCCATTTGACTTCACGTTCCATGATTTCCACTGGCTTCTCAACAAATTTCAGTGTTTTACCAACACGAATTTCGTCAAGTGGTATGTGGAGGTTCTCATCAGCTAAACACCTCTTGAGATTGGACACGTGAAAGGTTGGATGAACATTTCCAAGTTCAGGAGGTAACTCAAGTCTGTAGGCTACCTTTCCGATTCTTTCGACGATCTTGAATGGTCCAACGTATCTAGGTGCAAGTTTTCCTTTCTTTCCAAATCTGATCACACCTTTCCAAGGTGAGACCTTAAGTAATACTCGATCACCGACTTGAAATTCCAAGGGCTTGCGTTTTGGGTCCGCGTAACTCTTTTGACGGCTTCTAGCTGTCTGAAGGTTATCACGTACTTTCTTAATCTTGTCAGTTGTCTCTAAAATGAGGGCATGTCTAGTAAGTTGAGCCTCGCCAATCTCATTCCAGCAGACTGGTGAACGACATTTTCGACCATAGAGAGCCTCGAAAGGAGCCATTTTGATGCTGGTGTGATAACTGTTGTTGTAGGAGAATTCAATTAACGGAAGATGTGAATCCCAACTACCACCAAAGTCGATCACACAAGCTCTAAGCATATCCTCCAGAGTCTGGATTGTTCTTTCAGATTGACCATCCGTTTGCAGATGATAAGCTGTGCTCAGATTAAGTTGGGTCCCCATAGCAGATTGCATGGTTCTCCAAAAATGAGAAGTGAAACGAGCATCTCTGTCAGAAATGATGTTCAAAGGAACACCATGTCGAGCTACAATTTCATCCACATAGATTTTTGCAAGTCTGTCAGCAGGAAAGTCCTCACGGATTGGCAAGAAATGTGCTGACTTAGTAAGACAATCAACGACTACCCAGATGGCATCATGACCTTTCTTTGTGCGTGGAAGTTTGGTAACGAGATCCATAGTAATGTTTTCCCATTTCCAAACTGGGATCTCTGGTTGCACCAATAAACCAGAAGGACGCTGATGTTCAGCCTTAACCTTAAGACAAGTAAGGCATTTTGATACGTATAAGTCAATGTCTTTCTTCATACCAGGCTACCAATAGTGAATACAAAGATCCTTATACATCTTATCTGAGCCCGGATGAATAGAATAACGAGACTTATGGCTTCATCCATAAGCAAGGTACGAAGATCATCCTGGCTTGGGACCCACAAACAGTCCATGAAGTAATACGATTCATTGTCCTTCAGTTCCAGGTCAGGTGTTATGTGATAGGGAAATTCCGTATCCATCAAACCTTGTGAAACACAAGATTGTTGAGCCTGAGAAATGCGGGCTTGGATATCGGATCGTGCTTGAATAACAGATTGAACACGTACACAATGAAGCTTAGTACGCTCCTTACGACTCAATGCATCGGCTACGACATTCGCCTTACCAGGATGGTAGCGAATTTCGCAGTCATAGTCGTTTAGTAGCTCAACCCAACGTCGTTGCCTCATGTTGAGTTCTTTTTGGTTGAAGATATGTTGAAGACTTCTGTGGTCAGTGAAAACCACAAATTTTGTACCGTACAAATAGTGTCTCCAGATCTTAAGAGCGAAGACAACTGCACCTAACTCAAGATCATGAGTGGTGTAGTTTTTCTCATGTATCTTCAACTGCCTCGATGCATATGCTATGACTTTGTTCCTTTGCATTAGAACACAGCCAAGACCCAATTTCGATGCATCACAATACACGACAAAATCATCATCACCCTCAGGCAATGATAGAACAGGCGCATCGCAAAGCTTCTGCTTCAAGTTTTGAAAAGCTTCTTCTTGTTTGAATCCCCAATCAAAGGGTTTGTTCTTCTGAGTTAGAGCAGTTAGAGGAACTGGAATCTTTGAGAAGTTTTCTATGAAGCGGCGATAATAACCCGCTAGACCAAGAAAAGAACGAACCTCAGTAGGAGTAGTAGGCGTATCCCAATCCATAATCGCACTGATCTTGGAGGGATCTACATGAATACCTTGTTCGTTGATAATATGTCCTAAGAATTGAACTTCTTTAAGCCAAAATTCTCACTTGGAGAATTTGGCGAAAAGTTGCTCTTTCTTTAGGAGTTCCAAAGTAAGACGAAGATGTTGCTCGTGATTAGCTCGCGTCTTAGAATAAATCAAGATGTCGTCAATAAAAACAATGACGAACTGATCCAAATAAGGCTTGCAGACCCTATTCATTAAGTCCATGAAAACAGCAGGAGCATTAGTCAAACCGAATGGCATGACTGTGAATTCATAACGCCCATAACGAGTACGGAACGCTGTCTTGGGAATATCTTCTTCATGCACCCGAAGTAGATGATACCCGGAACGCAGATCAATCTTCGAAAAATAAGAAGCACTCTGTAACTGATCAAAGAGATCATCTATGCGAGGTAGGGGATATCGATTCTTAATGGTAAGCTTGTTAAGCTCACGATAATCGATACACATCCTAAAGGATCCATCCTTCTTCTTGACAAAAAGAACGGGAGCACCCCAAGGTGAAAAGCTAGGACGGATAAAACCTTTGTCAGAGAGTTCCTGAAGCTGATTAGACAACTCTTGCATCTCAGACAGTGCAAGACGATATGGAGCTCTGGCAATGGGATTTGCACCAGGTACGAGATCAATGCAGAACTCGACTTGGCATGCTGGGGGTAGACCAGGTAAGTCTTCAGGGAATACTTCAGAATAATCCCGAACGACAGGAATATCTGAAATAGACTTACCCTTGCCTTTATCTGCTGTAACATGTGCTAAGAAGGCCACATAGTTCTTCCGCAGATATTTCCGAGCTTTAAAACAAGACATGAGCTTGAGGCCACCAGACGGTTTCTCACCTTGAACCTGTAGGATCTCGCCTGTCGGAAGCGGCACACGAACAATCTTCTCAAAATAAACTACCTCTGCGCGATGCTTGGCTAACCAATCCATACCCACAATAACGTCGAAGCTTCCAAGTTGCATTGGCGTGAGGTCGATAGGAAAAAGATGATCGTTAAGGTTCAACTGGAAGTTGCGAAGAACATAATCAAGAATAATGGGTTCACCACTAGCAACCTCTACTGTCAAAGGTTTACCTAGTTTCGTTCTAGACACGCGAAGCATTGGCTCAAAAGACAATGACACAAAACTCTTATCGGCACCCGAATCAAAGAGAACAGATGCAGGCTGATTATTAATAAAGAACGTACCGTTCACCACTTCATTGTCTGCTTGTGCTTCTTGAGCATTCATGTTGAAGACTCGCCCTCGAGCCTGAGCCTGATTCTGGTTTAGATTCTGATTCTGGTTAGCCAGCCTTGGGCACCGGTTTCTGTAATGGGTCAGATCCCCACAGTTATAACAAGCACCTGGTGGGTAGCGTGGTCGTGCAGCTTGACCCTGTTGCTGAGCAAGAGGCTGAGTAACTTGTTGAGCCGGGTTCTGAACTGCGCGATTCTGAGCAAACCGACAAACTTCGGCAAGATGACCTGACTTCCCACAGTTAGTACAGAAACGGCACAGATGATGCGGCTGATGGTGACTGTTGCATCTATTGCACAAAGGTGCATTCCCTGAATAGGGCTTCTTCGCTGGAGGCTGTTCAGGTTGGTTGGGAGCTGCCTGGTTAGCTTGGGCAGTGACAGCATAGTTTTGGGAAGCCTTACGCTTCCTTGCCCTTTTCGATGAACCAGAATCCTTTCCATTCTTGTTTTGACCTTTCTTGCTATCTTCCTTGTCAGCCGACTGTTTCTTGCCCTTATCACCCTTCCTGTGTAACTTATTCTTCCGAATCTGCGACTCAGTCAATGTCGCTGCTAACTCGATAGCCTGACGGAGTGTGGCAAGGTTACTACCAGTAATGATGTCTTGTACAGAGTCAGGTAGACCATCGATGTATCTTTCGATAGCCTTGTCGAGTGAGGTAACCATTGTTGGGCAAAGCAGACTCAACTCCTCAAACCTATGATGTATATGCCCTGTGCTCGCCACTATCTTGTTTCAAGGCATCAAACTCCTTCTCCAACGCTCCTTGTTCATGACGAGGACAAAACTCCCTCATCATAAGAGCTCTAAGTTCAGCCCATGTCTGTAACAACTGTGCTTGTAATCACTATGAACAGTTCTGTTATCAATAAAACAATGTTATTTGATCCCAATGTTTGTTTGATTGTGTTTTACATTTTTCATGTTTTGACTTTTATGTAATTTCAAACTCTATATCACTTTCTGGAGAGTTATACGCAAACTAGTGCGTAAACGTACTCAGTTTAATGCGAGAAATACTCCGGAACATCAACATATACCCAAAATACCTTAAATAACCTTTACATAACTTAGAAATAAGTTTTGAAGGCTTTGGTATGTCAAAAACAAGTTAATTCGCTTACAGGGACTAAATATGACAAACTGGGAAAGTATGTCAATTTGAACTGTAACGAACATTCCGGAACATGACCATAAGTTAAACACACCTTAAATATCCTTTACATAGCTTAGAAATAGGCTTTGAGGGGTTTGGTGTGCTAAAATAAACTTTTGGAACATTCAGGGACTAAAAGTGTCAAAAAGTGCACAAGTTTGCATTTTCGCGCATAACTTACGTTCTGAATACATCTGGACATCCAAAAATTTATGTAAGCATGAATACATTTTATTTTAGTGTTCGCCATAAGAAAAATCCATTCGTTTCGTCGTTTGGTTCGTTTTTCGCGCTTATGCGCATTCCGTCGTAGTTAAGCGAACATCGCGTTCGTACGGCTAAACGAACCGACATCCGAGATATTTTTGAGCATGTTTTAAGTTCCCTATACTTTAACTTCATTTTAGAGCTTTGAAATGGGGTTAACGGGCCTTAAACGTGTCAAAAATGACCTAAATACAGTTCAGGGACCAAAACTGTAATTCTGCCAAAGTTCACCCATACGATGCGTATGGTATATATACCATACGATGCGTATGGGGTGTCCAGACCAGATGCAGAGTATTTAAACAGGCTGTTTGCACATGTTTAATCCACAACCACATGTTCCTAATTATCTAGTCATGAGATAAGGATGGAATTAAGCTTCCATAACCTTGCAACAAGTGTACGGGCTAGATCTTTTCCCCTTTTCCAAGAAACGATCCTAGCGGTAGTGCTTTTACTATAAATACCCATCCATCCTCAACACAAAACCCACACCTTTGAACCTTTGAATCTTGGACCCTTCGTAAGTATTCTTTCGTTCTTTTCCTTATTTTTTTTACTGCTTTTCGAGTCGGAAAGTCAAACTTTGTTTGACTTTCAGCGTTGACCAGTAATGGTCAATGCGAAGTTCGTTTGAACTTCGCAACGTGAGTGTAATCACGTTGGTCATAGTCCTTTGGGACTATGCCTACTGATTACCACGTTGTCTAGGGTCGTAGGGTAGGCGATCTAATAAATCGCCTATACCTTCGAACCCGACCCAGTTTGGTCGATCATTAGGATCCGACCAAACACATTAGGTGACCATAGTAGGTAGGGAATAACCTTCCGAGGTTATACCCTATGGTCACATCGTTTAAGTAGTTGTATGATAGGTAGTTTATATGCCTTAGGTAAATTACCAGAATACCCTTTTCATGTATAATTGGTAATTAAGCATATGTAACCTAAACCTTTGTCACATAACTGATTATGTAACATGTTTAGGCATATAATACTTATCATAGGACTAGTTAGGCGGTCCGAACGCGTTTCACGCGCACGACGCGTTAAAGTAGCATAAGCTTCCTAAACGGGTCGTAATGGGTCGTAAACAATTATGTTAAGTTTCATTTAGCATGTAGGCTTTGTTAAACCATATCACGTGAGTTCCGACACTCATTTGGTTTACAAACCCTAATGCTACCCAGTCTTCCGAGATAGGTCCGGTTTATTAACATAGTTACCTATACTAGGTGCCGTTTGATTCCGAGATCTATAGCATTACTTGGTGGTTATCTTTATACAACTGAGCAATCTCAAGTGAGTACATAGACCCCTCTTTTACTGTTTTCCAAACTGTTTTGGGGTGGAACACATGTGCCTACTTGTTACTTTCATGCTTTCCTGTTTTCACATCATATACTGCTATGTTCGTTAGTACATTATAGTACATGATTTCATTTCATCTTATGCTAGGTATGCCCATTGTGTGCATTACTTAGTACATCGTTTTACATGACATTTCATGCTAGGTATGCCCATTGTGTGCATTACTTAGTACATCGTTTTACATGACATTTCACGCTATGTATGTTCATTTGATTACATACTTAGTGCATTGTTTTCACATGCTCACATTTTGTTATGACATTTGGTTTGTTTACATGGGACAATATATCCATTAACATTAGCTACGCCGTTCGTTAGTAGGTAGTGGTACCATAGGAATTGACAACTCCCGTTCCGGACATCCCAGGGTAAGGGGACAGAAAGGAATGACCGAATTCGTTGACATAAGACAGATAGACCTTTAATTTGTTTAAAGGGTTTATCACCACAGTCGCCAGGCTTGGATGTATGCATATTCACAATACCACATAAATGTTCATATTAAATAGTTGCATGCATTTACACAAAACATAGCTTTGATTTAAACCAAGTTTTACTTCAATACTTTGTTTTTGTGCATATGGTTTAGTTGAGACATTTCACTTGCCATACATGACATTTTGACATAGACATTTTTCACAAAGACATTTGACATGGATATTTGACATAGACATTTGACATGGATATTTGACATAGACATTTGACATGGATATTTGACATAGACATTTTGACATGATTTACATCTTGACATGAACATTTTACATTGTTTGGTTTGGTTTGATTAAGTGATTAAGTAACGATGCGTGTGTAATATGATACAAGCATGGTGGATACGCCGCTGGTACTTCCTATATATAAGTGTTTGTATGGTATTACATGGCGTAACGTTATTTGAATCATTTCAGTTTGAGACATAGAACATTTTATACAAATAACATACTTTTCACAAGACATTGATTTACAAACAACTTATCTTATACAAACACATTTTTACATGGTTATTTATTTAACCTGACATTTACTTATACATATCATCTGATCTTATTGTTTTCAAATGATTTACAAGTCAAAGCAAATAACAAGGTTCATGACTAAACATTTTCTCAAATACAAGTCATGAATCTTATTTTCACAAACCTATGTATCTCACAGGCATTTTTATGCTGACGTACCTATTTTCACATGTGTTTTCAGGTGCTTTTCCATAGGATGTTGATCATGATACTAGGGCGGACCTGTGCCTTAGAAACTTTAAAAGAAGATAGACTATGTTTAATTATGTTCTGAACTCTTTAATTACCTGTTCAAGACAATGAAACACCCTTGTTTAATAATTAAATAAAACTTTGTATGCCATGGTTATGAGACAATTAATTCTGTCGCAACACGCCCCGATGTTTCCGCCGCGATTTGTTGTTTTACGCGGTCGGGGTGTGACAGAAGAGTTGGTATCAGAGCCAATGGTTATAGGGAATTAGGTTATTAGTAATGCTTTGACCTAGACTATAACTTTTCTAGGAACCTAACACAAGTTATCTTGTGTTTAGATCTTAAAACATGTACATCACCTATCCTTAGGTGATTAACAAAACAAGAACCAAAAATTTTCCGAAACGATTTTTGAAAAACAATCATCTGTTTTTTAATAAATTTTTACAAGGTTTTGAACCCTCAATTGTAAGGTTTTGAACCCTCTGTTATATGGTTTTGAACCCTTTTCAGTATTGGTTTTTGGCCTTGTGCCTTCTAATTTTCAAAAATCCCGTCAAACGTTTTGGGTTTTAAATAATGTGAACGTGTGCAAACTGGAAGGGTGAATGCCTGTATTCTGAGTTTTCTGTCTAGGCAAGCACTTCGTATACATCTCAACCAGACGCAGAGACCAGTTGTGCTTACCTGGGAATTCTTGGGATGAGTGTTCACTTATAGGCGAGCATGTCTTCATTATACATTATTTTTGATCCATTTACTTTGATTAGTCACTGTGTGTCGTTTGTTTGCTTTGTGATACGGACGAATGATCACCATCTTTGCTGTTTGCAATTCTTGTTTTTATCATCTCATTCTGTTCATCCAATCATCTCACTCGTTTCTTTTCATGTTTCCTCTTTTAGAATGCCTCCTCGACGCGAAAATCAGATAGCAACTGCCGAGCTGGCAGAAATTATTGCGCAGCAAATGGCTGCTCAGTTTCCAAATCTCTTTGCTCAATGGAACCAGGCCAACAACAACAACAACGTTCCATGCAAATACAAGGATTTTAACCAGGCTAAACCACTCAAGTTTAGTGGTTCTGAGGGAGCGACTGGGCTTCTTCAGTGGTTCGAGAGCATAGAGAATACTTTTCGCCATGTGCAGTGTCCGGATAATCGCAAGGTCGAGTTCTCCTCGAGCGTATTTCAGAAGAGGGCTTTGACATGGTGGAACGGGGTTATGAGGGACCAAGGTGCAGAAGTTGCTCTCGCACAGACATGGGCTGAACTTAGAGCCCTTATGATGAGGGAATTCTGTCCTCGCCATGAACAGCGAGCGTTGGAGAAAGAGTTTGATGTTTTGAAGCAAGATAGTGGCGAGCACAGGGCTTATACTGATCGGTTTGAAGAGTTGAGTCTGCTTTGCCCAACAATGGTCACCCCACTCGACAAGGCTATCGAGAGATACATCGATGGTCTACCTGACTCGGTACAAGACATTCTTACTGGTAGTGAACCTGCCACACTTCGTCAGGCGATCGAGTTATCTGCGACATTGACTGAGTCGCAGATCCGGAAGAACAAGTTACACCGGAAGGGTGACAAGGGCAAGGAACAATCGGCTGACAAGGTGGATAGCAAGAAAGGTCAAAACGGAAATGGAAAGAACTCTGGTTCTTCAAAGAGGGCAAAGAAGCGTAAGGCTTCTCAAAATTTTGCTATCACTGCCCAAGCTAATCAGGCAGCTCCCAACCAACCCGCACAGCTTCCAGCAAAGAAACCCTATACAGGGAATGCACCTTTGTGCAATAGATGCAACAGTCACCACCAGCCGCAACTTCCATGCCGTTTCTGTACTAACTGTGGGAAATCAGGCCATCTCGCCAATGTTTGTCGATCTGCTCAGAATCCCGCGGTTCAGAACCCGGCTCAACAAGTTGCTCAGCCTCCTGCTCCGCAACAGGGTCAAGCTGCAAGACCACAATACCCACCAGGTGCTTGTTACAATTGTGGGGATCTGACCCACTACAGGAACCGGTGCCCAAGGCTAGCCAACCAGAACCAGAATCAGGCTCCGGCTCGAGGCCGAGTTTTTAACATGAATGCCCAAGAGGCACAGGCTGACGATAATGTGGTGAACGGTACGTTCTTTATTAATAATCAGCCTGCATCTGTTCTTTTCGATTCCGGTGCCGATAAAAGTTTCGTGTCTTTGTCTTTTGAGCAAATGCTTCGCGTGTCTAGAACGAAACTAGGCAAATCTTTGACAGTAGAGGTTGCTAGTGGTGAACCCATTGTTCTTGAGTCTGTTCTTCACAACTGCCAGCTGAATCTTAACGACCATCTTTTTCCTATTGACCTCGCGCCTATGCAACTTGGAAGCTTCGACGTTATTGTGGGAATGGATTGGTTATCCAAGCATCACGCAGAGATAGTTTGTTCTAAGAAGATTGTTCGTGTGCCGCTTTCGACGGGCGAGATCCTGCAAGTTCAAGGTGAGAAGCCTATCGGTGGTCTCAGACTCATGTCTTGTTTTAAAGCTCGGAAGTATCTGCAGAAGAACTATGTGGCTTTCTTAGCACATGTTACAGAAGATAAAGGCAAGGGTAAGTCTATTTCAGATATTCCTGTCGTTCAGGATTATTCTGAAGTGTTCCCTGAAGATTTACCTGGTCTACCTCCAGCACGCCAAGTCGAGTTCCGCATTGATCTCGTACCTGGTGCAAATCCCATTGCCAGAGCTCCATATCGTCTTGCACCGTCTGAGATGCAAGAGTTGTCTAAACAGCTTCAGGAGCTCTCTGACAAAGGTTTTATCCGTCCTAGCTTTTCACCTTGGGGTGCTCCCGTTCTTTTTGTCAAGAAGAAGGATGGATCCTTTAGGATGTGTATCGATTATCGTGAGCTTAACAAGCTTACCATCAAAAATCGATATCCTCTACCTCGCATCGACGACCTCTTTGATCAGTTACAAGGTGCTTCTTATTTTTTCGAAGATCGATCTGCGTTCCGGGTATCATCAACTTCGGGTGCAAGAAGAAGACATTCCGAAGACAGCATTCCGTACTCGTTATGGACATTACGAGTTCACAGTCATGCCATTCGGTTTGACTAATGCTCCTGCTGTTTTCATGGACTTAATGAATAGGGTCTGCAAACCTTATTTGGATCAGTTCGTCATTGTTTTTATTGACGATATCTTGATTTACTCTAAGACGCGAGCTGATCACGAGCAGCATCTCCGTCTTACTCTGGAACTCCTGAAGAAAGAGCAACTTTTCGCCAAATTCTCCAAGTGCGAATTTTGGCTTAAAGAAGTTCAATTTTTGGGACACATTATCAACGAACGAGGTGTCCATGTAGATCCCTCCAAGATCAGTGCGATTAAGGATTGGGATACACCTACTACTCCTACTGAAGTTCGTTCTTTTCTTGGTCTAGCGGGTTATTATCGCCGCTTCATTGAAAACTTCTCTAAGATTGCAGTTCCTCTTACTGCTCTAACTCAGAAGAAAATGCCCTTTTACTGGGGATTCAAACAAGAGGAAGCTTTTCAACACCTGAAGCAGAAGCTTTGCGATGCGCCTGTTCTATCATTGCCTGAGGGTGATGATGATTTTGTCGTGTATAGTGATGCATCTAAATTGGGTCTTGGCTGTGTTCTGATGCAAAGGAACAAAGTCATAGCCTATGCATCAAGACAATTGAAGATACATGAGAAGAACTACACCACTCATGATCTTGAGTTAGGTGCAGTTGTCTTTGCTCTCAAGATCTGGAGACACTATTTGTACGGTACAAAATGTGTGGTTTTCACTGACCACAAAAGTCTTCAGCATATCTTCAACCAGAAAGAACTCAACATGAGACAGCGACGTTGGGTTGAGCTTTTAAATGACTACGACTGCGAAATTCGCTACCATCCTGGTAAGGCGAATGTCGTAGCTGATGCATTGAGTCGCAAGGAACGTACTAAGCTTCATTGTGTACGTGTTCAGTCTGTTATTCAAGCTCGATCCGATATTCAAGCGCGCATTTCTCGAGCTCAACAATCTTGTGTCTCACAAGGGTTGATGGATAAGGAATTTCCCTATCACATAACACCTGCTCTTGAACTGAAGGACAATGGATCATATTACTTCATGGACCGTTTGTGGGTCCCAAGCCAGGATGATCTTCGTACCTTGCTTATGGATGAAGCCCATAAGTCTCGTTATTCTATTCATCCGGGCTCAGATAAAATGTATAAGGATCTTCGTATTCACTATTGGTGGCCTGGTATGAAGAAGGACATTGCCTTATACGTATCCAAATGCCTTACTTGTCTAAAGGTCAAGGCTGAACATCAGCGTCCTTCGGGTTTATTGGAGCAACCAGAGATCCCAGTTTGGAAATGGGAAAACATTACTATGGATCTCATTACTAAACTCCCGCGCACAAAGAAAGGTCATGATGCCATCTGGGTAGTCGTTGATCGTCTTACAAAGTCAGCACATTTCTTGCCAATCCGCGAGGATTTTCCTACTGACAGACTTGCTCAAATCTATGTAGATGAAATTGTGGCTCGACATGGTGTTCCTTTGAACATCATTTCTGACAGAGATGCTCGTTTCACTTCTCACTTTTGGAGAACCATGCAATCTGCTATGGGGACCCAACTTAATCTGAGCACAGCTTATCATCCGCAAACGGATGGTCAATCTGAGAGAACAATCCAGACTCTGGAGGATATGCTAAGAGCTTGTGTGATCGATTTTGGTGGTAGCTGGGATTCACATCTTAAATTGATTGAATTCTCCTACAACAACAGTTATCACACTAGCATCCAAATGGCTCCTTTCGAAGCTCTCTATGGTCGAAAATGTCGTTCACCAGTCTGCTGGAATGAGATTGGCGAGGCTCAACTTACTGGACCTGCCCTCATTTTAGAGACAACTGACAAGGTCAAGAAAGTTCGTGATAACCTTCAGGCAGCTAGAAACCGTCAGAAGATTTACGCGGACCCAAAACGCAAAGCCTTTGAATTTCAAGTCGGTGATCGAGTATTACTTAAGGTCTCACCTTGGAAAGGTGTGATCAGATTTGGAAAGAAAGGAAAACTTGCACCTAGATACGTTGGACCATTCAAGATCGTCGAAAGAATCGGAAAGGTAGCCTACAGACTTGAGTTACCTCCTGAACTTGGAAATGTTCATCCAACTTTTCACGTGTCCAATCTCAAGAAGTGTACAGCTGATGAGAATTTCTCCATACCGCTTGACGAAATTCGTGTTGGCAAAACACTGAAATTTGTTGAGAAACCAGTGGAAATCATGGAACGTGAAGTCAAGTGGCTTAAACGCAAGCGCATTCCTTTGGTCAAAGTTCGCTGGGAAGCTAAACGTGGACCTGAGTTTACTTGGGAACGCGAAGATCAAATGAAGGCGAAATATCCGCATCTTTTTCCACGAGTTTCCTCTAAATAAATTTCGGGACGAAATTTCCACAAGTAGGGGAGACTGTAACAACTGTGCTTGTAATCACTATGAATAGTTCTGTTATCAATAAAACAATGTTATTTGATCCCAATGTTTGTTTGATTGTGTTTTACATTTTTCATGTTTTGACTTTTATGTAATTTCAAACTCTATATCACTTTCTGGAGAGTTATACGCAAACTAGTGCGTAAACGTACTCAGTTTAATGCGAGAAATACTCCGGAACATTTTTCATGTTTGTTTGACAGTGCAAGACGATATGGAGCTCTGGCAATGGGATTTGCACCAGGTACGAGATCAATGCAGAACTCGACTTGGCATGCTGGGGGTAGACCAGGTAAGTCTTCAGGGAATACTTCAGAATAATCCCGAACGACAGGAATATCTGAAATAGACTTACCCTTGCCTTTATCTGCTGTAACATGTGCTAAGAAGGCCACATAGTTCTTCCGCAGATATTTCCGAGCTTTAAAACAAGACATGAGCTTGAGGCCACCAGACGGTTTCTCACCTTGAACCTGTAGGATCTCGCCTGTCGGAAGCGGCACACGAACAATCTTCTCAAAATAAACTACCTCTGCGCGATGCTTGGCTAACCAATCCATACCCACAATAACGTCGAAGCTTCCAAGTTGCATTGGCGTGAGGTCGATAGGAAAAAGATGATCGTTAAGGTTCAACTGGAAGTTGCGAAGAACATAATCAAGAATAATGGGTTCACCACTAGCAACCTCTACTGTCAAAGGTTTACCTAGTTTCGTTCTAGACACGCGAAGCATTGGCTCAAAAGACAATGACACAAAACTCTTATCGGCACCCGAATCAAAGAGAACAGATGCAGGCTGATTATTAATAAAGAACGTACCGTTCACCACTTCATTGTCTGCTTGTGCTTCTTGAGCATTCATGTTGAAGACTCGCCCTCGAGCCTGAGCCTGATTCTGGTTTAGATTCTGATTCTGGTTAGCCAGCCTTGGGCACCGGTTTCTGTAATGGGTCAGATCCCCACAGTTATAACAAGCACCTGGTGGGTAGCGTGGTCGTGCAGCTTGACCCTGTTGCTGAGCAAGAGGCTGAGTAACTTGTTGAGCCGGGTTCTGAACTGCGCGATTCTGAGCAAACCGACAAACTTCGGCAAGATGACCTGACTTCCCACAGTTAGTACAGAAACGGCACAGATGATGCGGCTGATGGTGACTGTTGCATCTATTGCACAAAGGTGCATTCCCTGAATAGGGCTTCTTCGCTGGAGGCTGTTCAGGTTGGTTGGGAGCTGCCTGGTTAGCTTGGGCAGTGACAGCATAGTTTTGGGAAGCCTTACGCTTCCTTGCCCTTTTCGATGAACCAGAATCCTTTCCATTCTTGTTTTGACCTTTCTTGCTATCTTCCTTGTCAGCCGACTGTTTCTTGCCCTTATCACCCTTCCTGTGTAACTTATTCTTCCGAATCTGCGACTCAGTCAATGTCGCTGCTAACTCGATAGCCTGACGGAGTGTGGCAAGGTTACTACCAGTAATGATGTCTTGTACAGAGTCAGGTAGACCATCGATGTATCTTTCGATAGCCTTGTCGAGTGAGGTAACCATTGTTGGGCAAAGCAGACTCAACTCCTCAAACCTATGATGTATATGCCCTGTGCTCGCCACTATCTTGTTTCAAGGCATCAAACTCCTTCTCCAACGCTCCTTGTTCATGACGAGGACAAAACTCCCTCATCATAAGAGCTCTAAGTTCAGCCCATGTCTGTAACAACTGTGCTTGTAATCACTATGAATAGTTCTGTTATCAATAAAACAATGTTATTTGATCCCAATGTTTGTTTGATTGTGTTTTACATTTTTCATGTTTTGACTTTTATGTAATTTCAAACTCTATATCACTTTCTGGAGAGTTATACGCAAACTAGTGCGTAAACGTACTCAGTTTAATGCGAGAAATACTCCGGAACATCAACATATACCCAAAATACCTTAAATAACCTTTACATAACTTAGAAATAAGTTTTGAAGGCTTTGGTATGTCAAAAACAAGTTAATTCGCTTACAGGGACTAAATATGACAAACTGGGAAAGTATGTCAATTTGAACTGTAACGAACATTCCGGAACATGACCATAAGTTAAACACACCTTAAATATCCTTTACATAGCTTAGAAATAGGCTTTGAGGGGTTTGGTGTGCTAAAATAAACTTTTGGAACATTCAGGGACTAAAAGTGTCAAAAAGTGCACAAGTTTGCATTTTCGCGCATAACTTACGTTCTGAATACATCTGGACATCCAAAAATTTATGTAAGCATGAATACATTTTATTTTAGTGTTCGCCATAAGAAAAATCCATTCGTTTCGTCGTTTGGTTCGTTTTTCGCGCTTATGCGCATTCCGTCGTAGTTAAGCGAACATCGCGTTCGTACGGCTAAACGAACCGACATCCGAGATATTTTTGAGCATGTTTTAAGTTCCCTATACTTTAACTTCATTTTAGAGCTTTGAAATGGGGTTAACGGGCCTTAAACGTGTCAAAAATGACCTAAATACAGTTCAGGGACCAAAACTGTAATTCTGCCAAAGTTCACCCATACGATGCGTATGGTATATATACCATACGATGCGTATGGGGTGTCCAGACCAGATGCAGAGTATTTAAACAGGCTGTTTGCACATGTTTAATCCACAACCACATGTTCCTAATTATCTAGTCATGAGATAAGGATGGAATTAAGCTTCCATAACCTTGCAACAAGTGTACGGGCTAGATCTTTTCCCCTTTTCCAAGAAACGATCCTAGCGGTAGTGCTTTTACTATAAATACCCATCCATCCTCAACACAAAACCCACACCTTTGAACCTTTGAATCTTGGACCCTTCGTAAGTATTCTTTCGTTCTTTTCCTTATTTTTTTTACTGCTTTTCGAGTCGGAAAGTCAAACTTTGTTTGACTTTCAGCGTTGACCAGTAATGGTCAATGCGAAGTTCGTTTGAACTTCGCAACGTGAGTGTAATCACGTTGGTCATAGTCCTTTGGGACTATGCCTACTGATTACCACGTTGTCTAGGGTCGTAGGGTAGGCGATCTAATAAATCGCCTATACCTTCGAACCCGACCCAGTTTGGTCGATCATTAGGATCCGACCAAACACATTAGGTGACCATAGTAGGTAGGGAATAACCTTCCGAGGTTATACCCTATGGTCACATCGTTTAAGTAGTTGTATGATAGGTAGTTTATATGCCTTAGGTAAATTACCAGAATACCCTTTTCATGTATAATTGGTAATTAAGCATATGTAACCTAAACCTTTGTCACATAACTGATTATGTAACATGTTTAGGCATATAATACTTATCATAGGACTAGTTAGGCGGTCCGAACGCGTTTCACGCGCACGACGCGTTAAAGTAGCATAAGCTTCCTAAACGGGTCGTAATGGGTCGTAAACAATTATGTTAAGTTTCATTTAGCATGTAGGCTTTGTTAAACCATATCACGTGAGTTCCGACACTCATTTGGTTTACAAACCCTAATGCTACCCAGTCTTCCGAGATAGGTCCGGTTTATTAACATAGTTACCTATACTAGGTGCCGTTTGATTCCGAGATCTATAGCATTACTTGGTGGTTATCTTTATACAACTGAGCAATCTCAAGTGAGTACATAGACCCCTCTTTTACTGTTTTCCAAACTGTTTTGGGGTGGAACACATGTGCCTACTTGTTACTTTCATGCTTTCCTGTTTTCACATCATATACTGCTATGTTCGTTAGTACATTATAGTACATGATTTCATTTCATCTTATGCTAGGTATGCCCATTGTGTGCATTACTTAGTACATCGTTTTACATGACATTTCATGCTAGGTATGCCCATTGTGTGCATTACTTAGTACATCGTTTTACATGACATTTCACGCTATGTATGTTCATTTGATTACATACTTAGTGCATTGTTTTCACATGCTCACATTTTGTTATGACATTTGGTTTGTTTACATGGGACAATATATCCATTAACATTAGCTACGCCGTTCGTTAGTAGGTAGTGGTACCATAGGAATTGACAACTCCCGTTCCGGACATCCCAGGGTAAGGGGACAGAAAGGAATGACCGAATTCGTTGACATAAGACAGATAGACCTTTAATTTGTTTAAAGGGTTTATCACCACAGTCGCCAGGCTTGGATGTATGCATATTCACAATACCACATAAATGTTCATATTAAATAGTTGCATGCATTTACACAAAACATAGCTTTGATTTAAACCAAGTTTTACTTCAATACTTTGTTTTTGTGCATATGGTTTAGTTGAGACATTTCACTTGCCATACATGACATTTTGACATAGACATTTTTCACAAAGACATTTGACATGGATATTTGACATAGACATTTGACATGGATATTTGACATAGACATTTGACATGGATATTTGACATAGACATTTTGACATGATTTACATCTTGACATGAACATTTTACATTGTTTGGTTTGGTTTGATTAAGTGATTAAGTAACGATGCGTGTGTAATATGATACAAGCATGGTGGATACGCCGCTGGTACTTCCTATATATAAGTGTTTGTATGGTATTACATGGCGTAACGTTATTTGAATCATTTCAGTTTGAGACATAGAACATTTTATACAAATAACATACTTTTCACAAGACATTGATTTACAAACAACTTATCTTATACAAACACATTTTTACATGGTTATTTATTTAACCTGACATTTACTTATACATATCATCTGATCTTATTGTTTTCAAATGATTTACAAGTCAAAGCAAATAACAAGGTTCATGACTAAACATTTTCTCAAATACAAGTCATGAATCTTATTTTCACAAACCTATGTATCTCACAGGCATTTTTATGCTGACGTACCTATTTTCACATGTGTTTTCAGGTGCTTTTCCATAGGATGTTGATCATGATACTAGGGCGGACCTGTGCCTTAGAAACTTTAAAAGAAGATAGACTATGTTTAATTATGTTCTGAACTCTTTAATTACCTGTTCAAGACAATGAAACACCCTTGTTTAATAATTAAATAAAACTTTGTATGCCATGGTTATGAGACAATTAATTCTGTCGCAACACGCCCCGATGTTTCCGCCGCGATTTGTTGTTTTACGCGGTCGGGGTGTGACAATGTCTGTGCTAGAGCAACTTCTGCACCACGGTCTCTCATTACCCCATTCCACCATGTAAGAGCCCTCTTCTGAAACACACTCGAAGAAAACTTGACCTTGCGATTGTCAGGACACTGCACGTGGCGAAAAGTATTCTCAATGCTCTCGAACCATTGAAGAAGCCCAGTCGCTCCTTCAGAACCACTAAACTTGAGTGGTTTAGCCGAGTTAAAATCCTTGTATTTGCATGGAGCATTGTTGTTGTTGTTGGCTTGGTTCCATTGAGCAAAGAGGTTTGGGAATTGAGCAGCCATCTGCTGCGCAATGATTTCTGCCAGTTCGACAGTTGCTATCTGGTTTTCGCGTTGAGGAGGCATTCTAAAAGAGGAAAACATGAAAGGAAACGAGTGAGATGATTGGGTGAAAAGAATGAGATGAAACAAAATTAACAAAAGAAAAGATGGTGGTCATTTGTCCGCATTACCAAGCAAACAAACGACACACAGTGACTAATCAAAGTAAATGGATAAAAAATAATGTATCGCGAAGACATGCTCGCCTATAAGTGAACACTCATCCCAAGAATTCCCAGGTAAGCACAACTGGTCTCGCGTCTGATGAGATATATACGAAGTGCTTGCCTAGACAGAAAACCCAGAATACAGGCATTCACCCTTCCAGTTTGCACGTGTTCACATTATTTAAAACCCAAAACTTTGACGAGATTTTGAAAACTCAAAGGGGTTCAAAACCTTACAATAAAGGGTTCAAAATCTTGTAATAAATCATCCAAAAACAGAAGATTGTTTTTCAAAAATCGTTTCGGAAAATTGGGTTCTTGTTTTGATAATCACCTAAGGATAGGTGATGTGCATGTTTTAAGATCTAAACACAAGATAACTTGTGTTAGGTTCCTAGAAAGGTTATAGTCTAGGTCAAAGAATTACTAATAACCTAATTCCCTATAACCATTGGCTCTGATACCAACTCTTCTGTCAAACCCCGACCGCGTATAACATGCAACCGCGGCGGAAACGTCGGGGAGTGTTGTAACAGAATTAATTGTTTCACAACCATGGCATACAAAGTTATATTTTATTTATTAAACAAGAGTGTTATATTGTCTTAAACAGGAAACAAAGAGTTCATAACATAATTAAACTAGTCTATCTTCATTTTTAGTCTCTAAGGCACAGGTCCGCCCTAGTGTCACGATCATCGTCCTATGCAAAAGCTCCTGAAAACACATGTGAAAATAGGTACGTCAGCATAAAAATGCCTGTGAGATACATAGGTTTTGTGAAAATAGGATTCATGACTTATAAGTTTTAGGAAAAGTTGTTTAACAAAAGTCAATCATGAACCTTGTAAGTTGTTTTGTTTTGTAGATCATTCAAAAAGCAATGATATGTATAAATAAGAGAATAATGTAAGGCTAAATGAATAACCAAGAAAAATGAGTTTGTATAAGATAAGTTGTTTTGTAAATCAATGTCTTGTGAAAATAAGTTGTTTATGTAAAACGTAATATGTCAAATATTGAAATGATTTAAGTAACGCTACGACATGTAATATCATACAAACACTTATTTATAGGAAGTACCAGCGGCGTATCTCCCATGCTTGTATCATATTACACACGCCTCGTTACTCAAATCACTTACTCGAACCAACCACCAATGTAAATTATTTATGTATAAATGAATTGTCATGTGTTAATGTGTAAACCAAATCGAAATGTCTATGTCCAATGTAAACCACTAAATGTGTATATCAATGTCAAAATGTTTATGTTTAATGTATATCATGTAATGTGTACCCAAAAATATTATGTATGGTAAGTGAAATATATCAACTAAACCATATGTGAAATGCACAAAAACAACGTATTGAAGTAAAACATGGTTTTAATCAAAGTTATGTTTTGTGGAACAGATGCATGCTATACTGATACAAACATCTATGCGGTATTGTGAAAATGCATACATCCAAGCCTTGAGACTGTGGCGATAAACCCTTAAACAAATTAAAGGTTTATCTAAGTTATGTGTATCGAATTCGGTCATTCCTTCCAATCCAAACAAACCCAGGATTTCAGGAACGGGAGTTGTCAATTCCTATGGTACCACTACCTACTAACGAACGGCATAGCTAATGTTAATGAATGTATTGTTCCATTTTAAACAACCCAAATGTCATACCAAAATGTAAACATGTGATGAAAACTACTGTACTAAGTATGCACACAATGGGCATACATAGCATGAAATGTAATGTGAAACAATGTACTAAGTATGCACATAATGGACATACATAGCATGAAATGTAATGTAAAATAATGTACTAAGTATGCACACAATGGACATACATAGCATGAAATGTAATGTAAAACAATGTACTAAGTATGCACACAATGGACATACATAGCATGAACACAATGAAATCATGTACTATAAATGTACTAATGAACATAGCAAGTATATGATGTGAAAGCAGGAAAACACGAAAGTAACAAGTAGGCACATGTGTTTCACCCCAAAACAGTTTGGAAAACAGTAAAAGAGGGGTCTATGTACTCACTTGAGATTTCTCAGAAGTCCTAAGATAACCACTAAGCAATGCTAGAGATCACGGAATCAAACGACACCTAATATAGGTAACTATGTTAATAAACCGGACCTATATCGGAAGATTTAGATAGGATGAGGGTTCTTAAACCAAACGAGTATGGAGACTCATGTCATATGGTTTAACAAAACCTACATACTAAATGAAACCTAACCTAAGTGCTTACGACCCATTACGACCCGTTTAGGTAGCTTAAGCTACTTTAACGCGTCGTTCGCGTGAAACGCGTTCGGACCACCTAACTAGTCCTATGACAAGTAGAATATGCCTTAACATGCCTAATATTGTCACCAAATCAGTTTAGATGTCAAAAGTTATGTCACATATGTTTATAATGAATTTTGGCATCAAAGGGGTATTTTGGTAATTTACCTATGGCATATAAACTACCTCTCATACAACTACTTAAACGTCGTGACCATAAGGTATAACCTCGGAAGGTTATTCCCTACCTACTATGGTCACCTAATGTATTTGGTCGGATCCTAATGATCGACCAAATGGGTCGGGTTCGAAGGTATAAGCGATTTATTAGATTGCTTACCCTTACGACCCTAGACAACGTGGTAATCAGTAGGCATAGTCCCAAGGGACTATAACCATCGTGATTACAATCACGTTGCGAAGTTCAAACGAACTTCGCATTGACCATAAACTGGTCAACGCAGAAAGTCAAACAAAGTTTGACTTTCGGACTCGAAAAGCAATAAAAGAACGAAGGAATACTTACGAAGGGTCCCCGAATGCTAATCTCGATCCAAGTAACTCAGGTATGAAACAATGGTTTCAACTTAGAGTTTCTCAAATCAAAATTCTAGTGTGTTTTGCAATGGCATGGGGGGGGGTATTTATAGTTTTCGGTTAGCCGTTAAGATCGTTTCTTGGAAACCGTGCTTTGATCTTGGCCATACACCTCAAGATAGTGGTTTTTGAAAACCATTTGAGCCCATAGATTGCCCCAAAACCATGTGCAAAAGTGAAAATGGACCAAATGCAATGTTTCTGTCCAGATGAGGCACTCGCGTAGCGCGATGGTAAAGGCCTTAGGGCTCGCGCTATGCCACCATGCACCAGATTCAGAAAAGTTTCAAAAATGGCAGAAATGGTCCCTGCAGCCCGTTTAAGCTATTTTCGATGCGTTTGAACCCCGTTAACCTCATTTCAAGGCTCTAAAATGAAGTTAAAGTATAGGGAACTCAAAACATGCTCAAAAATATCTCGGATGTCGGTTCATTTGGCCGTATGATCGCGACGTTCGCTTAATTACGACGGAATGCGCACAAGCGCGAAAAACGATCCAAATGGCGCGACGAATGGATTTTTCTTATGCCAAACACTAAAATAAAATGTTTCAGTGCTTACATAAATTTTTGGATGTCCGGATGTATTCAGAACGTGAGTTATGCGCAAAAGTGCAAACTTGTGCACTTTTTGACACTTTTAGTCCCTGAATGACCCAAAAGTTTATTTTAGCACACCGAACCCCTCAAAGCCTATTTCTAAGCTATGTAAAGGATATTTATGGTATGTTTAACTTATGGTCATGTTCCCGAATGTCTGTTACAGTTCAAATTGGCATACTTTCGCAGTTTGTCAAATTTAGTCCCTGTAGCCGAATTAACTTGTTTTTACTATACCAAAGCCTTTAAAACTTATTTCTAAGTTATGTAAAGGTTATTTAAGGTATGTTAAGTATATGTTGATGTTCCGGAGTATTTTTCGCATTAAACTGATTACGTTTACGCATCAGTTTGCGTATAACTCTCCAGAAAGCGATATAGAGTTTGAAATTGAATAAAAGTCAAAACATGAAAAATGTAAAACACAACCAAACAAACATTGGGATCAAATAACATTGTTTTATTGATAACATAATTGTTCACAATGATTACAAGCACAGATGTTACACTAACCATACCATGTAAAAAGTATTCGTAATCATAGTAACATGTATTTCACCCCCGAAGTATGAAAAGTGAAAACAGATAAGAGAAAAAGGGGGGACATGAACTCACAGAAGTGCGTCTCGAAATAGTAAATCCCCAAATCAACCTGCTGCGTGACGACCTACACGTACTAACTTCTATTAGACGGACGGCCGTGCCTTGGCTTAAGGTTTAACGTTTTTGGGAAATAGTTAGGCAACTATTTCGTATTTTCACTTCTTAATTATTTTATAGTTGTATTCCTTCCCAAGGATGGGGGTTTCGATACATGTGCGTTTTGTAATTCCAGAAATATATTTTTAAGTCTCACTTAATAAAATATATTTTTATTCATTTGTCTAAAATATTCTATCTCCAAAATATACATATTTTCCCAAAAATATTATATTTTATTCCATACGATTTCCAAAATAATACTTTTATCAAAATACGCATTTAAGAGTATTTTTCCAAAAATACATAGGTTACATTTAAAGTTCGGATGATAATAATAATACCGGTGTAACTTAGACATTTATTTGTGAAGGCGTTGGTATTATTTTGAAGTCGTTACTTCATGATATTTTCCAGGTTATATTATTTTTACTCTAAAAATAATATATAGTTCACAAAATAATCATAAAATCACACAAGCGTTTTACTATGAAATATATATTCTCAATATATATTTAACAAGTTTCATTTACGAAAATCCACCTCCGACACTTGGTAATTTTTGTAATAAAAATCATGGTGAAGTTTGTTTGGAAAACAAGTCAAAAATATATTTATAAACACCTGTCACCAAAATATTCTAAGTGTTATTTTCTGGAAAAATTTCGCCAGAGTTTCCTCTGTAACTGGAGGTGGCCACGCTTACTAGCGTATCATTTTCTTTTCAAAATTTAATCAACAATTTTCCAATCATCACTATTCAATGTTCAATCGTCAAACTAGTCAAAATTAAGCAAAAATCGCAAACACATGAACTTGTAAGTTGTGTAAAAGTATGTAGTAACTTTCCAACATTTTTAGTAGATCTTTCTAACTTTAAAAATGAATCGGTTTCCTGAAAAACTTTATTTTTAAAGAAGATGTAACCTTACAACTTCTAGTCAAAAATTACGGAAATATTTCTTTGTTAAATCCTTTTGTTACACAAGTGTTTACACACTTGTTTGTTCACAAAAACACCTTTAGTTTATGAAAGATCCGGCTTTAAAATAAGACTTGTATATTTTACTTGGTTCTTCGAAAATACCACTTGTAGATCTTTAGATCTACTAGTTTAAAACTCTATTTTACAAGAAACATCAACTTTACACAAGTTCATGTTTATGTATAGAAGGGTTTGTCATCTTGTATCTTCTACACTTAACATATTGCTAGTTCATGTTCCATGAACATGATCTAGCATGGTTAGATGACGATCCGTTCCACTACTAGCAACCAACAACATAAAATAATCACAGCAAAACAAGATTCACAAGTTTTACACCATTTGTTACTCTTTAACCATCATATTCATCTTTCATTCAAGCCTTTTAGATTTGTTCTTGTATGTTCTCGAGTTTTAACCGTTAAATCTCTTATTAACCACTTTAAACAAGAACAAGAAGATGTTTATGTGACAACTCGAGTTTCCGACTTTCTTTTTTCGCATTTAGTGCACGTTGACTTTGACTGTGTAGTTGTTTGACTTGTTTAACTTGTAACTGTATACGTTAATTTATAATGAACAATTGTGGTTGCATGATTTTGTGTTTGGCTGTATATCATGAAACACCTGTTGAAAACTTAAACTGTTTAAAACATGGAAGGACCTGACGAAACAGACTGTTTCGTCATATACATTCCGACGAAACTGGTGTGTTTCGCCATCAAGCAACTCGACGAAACAGTGTGTTTCGCCATATCACCTCACGACGAAACTGATGTGTTTCGTCGGCCCATTGATTCGCAAAGCCCATTAAGGGCCCAGAACGGTAATTCGTGGATATTAAGTGAAACCGACTTCCTGTTTCACACTTTTATCAAAAATAGAAACCCTAGAACTCTCTCTTTTGAAAAGGCGATACCCATCATCAACCATCATCTTTCTCTCTCGAATCCTCCCTTGTTCATCCCGAATATCTCGGTTAGTGCGTGCTTGTCTAAATCGGTTTCTTTGTCCCTTGATTTCTTTATACATGTTGTGTTTATGCTTGATTTCTGGATTATAGGAGTGTATGTGTATGATGAATACTTAGGGTTTCATGAACCTCTCAATGATTATGCATGTTAGCGGGTATGCATAGAGTATGGATTTTATGAGTGTTGTTTTGTGATGATTACATGATTTTATTGATGAAGATGATGATATGATCCCTGGTTCATTGATGTTTCGGTTGTGATGCATAGATTAATGGTTGGTAACATAAGACTCATTATATTGAGCGAGGATTGAATGATTTCTGTGTTGAACGATTTCTGTATGATGAGGAATTGCTGTTTTACGGCTGTTAGGGTTTATGTGTTTTTCGCTCTGCTGTAACTGATGTCTGCGAAACTGAACTGTTCGACGAAACAGAACTCTCGGCGAAACAGAATGTGTTTCGCCAAGAGTAGTCGACGAATCAGAAGTTCTGTTTCGCCAGGGGACACCTCGACGAAACAGAATGTGTTTCGCCATTATATGTGTTTCGTCATTATCTGTGTTTCGCCAACATGCGTGTTTCGCCGAATAGCTGATCTGTGCAGTAACTTGAGTTAATTCTGTTAAGTGTTAACTGGAATATTTGACTGCTGTTAAGTGTAGCCATCTTGTATATGATTGTGATTACGTGCTACATGTTTATACGTGCATAACTTGGACGCAAACTGATTTCACATACGTGCATACTTTAGGACGTGATTGACTTACTTTGAGCACATACCTAGCATACCGAGCAAACAAGGTGAGTTCACACTTCTACCAAGGCATGGGATTCCCAGGGCTTGGGAATGGGATTTAAGGAATAAGGTTGAATGGATTCATGCGGACATTATTACTAGACTACCATACCATCGTCCTCGGTTGTGCAGGACCCATATGTAAAACCTACGTATACTTATGCTATTCACTATCCTCGGTTGTGAAGGATACTCACGTAAAACCTACGTGAATCTATATTTACTACTGCCTCGGTTGTGTCAGGCACTTACGTAAAACCTACGTATACTTATGCTATTTACTATCCTCGGTTGTGAAGGATACTTACGTAAAACCTACGTATACTTATGCTATTCACTATCCTCGGTTGTGAAGGATACTCACGTAAAACCTACGTGAATCTATATTTACTACTGCCTCGGTTGTGTCAGGCACTTACGTAAAACCTACGTATACTTATGCTATTTACTATCTTCGGTTGTGAAGGATACTTACGTAAAACCTACGTATACTTATGCTATTTACTATCCTCGGTTGTGAAGGATACTTACGTAAAACCTACATAACACTTGTACGTATTACTGTTCTCGGTTGTGAAGAACACATAGTGGTTACAAATAGTCTAGTGGTTATAAAACACGGGAAGCCCCCACCAATAGAACTTACTACCGGCCCAGTAGAGCCACATGTTACAAACAAACTTACTATTACGCATTACTTTCTGTGAGCTCGCTCAACTTTTTGTTGATCCTCTGTTACATGCCTTGCAGGACCATAGGTACTTTTGGAGCTTGCACGGGAGGCACAGTCGTTGTGGACATGGATCGTGATTGTGTTGTTAAACATTATAACATTTTGTACTTAAACTTTTGTTGGGTTTACATTAAATGCTTCCGCTACACACTTGTTTATATTTGGTTTTGTAAACACCTATCGTATTGATGAATGACTTTTGAGATACATACTTATGTTCAATATGATTGGTGGCTTGATCCTGGTCATGTCACGCCTCCAAGCGGTAGTACTCCGCGTGTGGAATTTGGGGGTGTGACAGATTGGTATCAGAGCCATTGGTTATAGAGAACTCGGTTTTAATAAGGGAAAAACGTTTTTATTAAAACCAGACTATAACCAGAACAGTGCTCAACGATCCACAACGACGCCTCGCTCCACGTGCAAGACTCATCACTCTAGGTAATATGGTACATGTCTTATTGCCTACTTGCTAGAATTGCATAGAACTTTGCTCCGGGTATGCTTAGGTTAACTTGACACTATTGCATGAGAACACTTGTGTGATTACTCCCTTTTGTTATCGCACTACTCGCGAACCTCTCTCACTTATGTCATATTTACTATGAAGATCATGTCTGGACGTATCAACATGACGCAAGCCCAACTGACGGCTCTTATTAACGAGCGAGTTGCTGAGGCACTTACAGCCGCACAAGCAGGAGGTATACCCTGCAGTTGTTACTCACACTAGGATCTTTAGATCCTACACTCCTAAACCAACTCTTGTGTTTTAATCTTGTACTGGATTCTTATATACAACAGGTCAGCATGCTCAGCCACCTGTTTGTACCTTCAAAACTTTCATGGACTGTCGTCCTACTACTTTTAGTGGCACGGAAGGAGCGGTTGGACTCCTCCATTGGTTTGAAAAGCTCGAGTCCGTATTCGAAATGTGCGAATGCCCTGAGGCTCGCAGGGTGAAGTACGCCACTGGTACACTAGAAGGCATTGCGCTGACTTGGTGGAATGCGCAAGTGCAGATGTTAGGATTGGCTGTTGCTAACGCCACACCCTGGAATGATTTCAAGGATTTGATTAAAGAGGAATACTGTAGCCGTGATGATATTCATAAGCTGGAGGTAGAGTTTTATCACTTGAAAATGACTGGGTCAGAAATTGAAGCGTACACCAGAAGATCGAACGAGTTGGCTATTCTGTGTCCTACTATGGTGGACCCTCCCATTAAGCGTATCGAACTGTATCTCAATGGCCTGGTGCCGGAAATTCAAAGCCACGTAACCTCAGCGAATCTTGGCACTATTCAACAGATCGTCAAGCTAGCTCATCGCCTCACCGATCAGGCAGTGGAACAGAACAAGCTGCCTAAACGCATCAACGCTACTACTACTGCTACTGTTTCAGCAACTACTCCTGCTACCCCCAGTGATAACAAGAGAAAATGGGAGGGGGATTCCAGCAAAGGTTCAGCTTTAGTACAGTCTCAAGTTCAGCAGCGAAAGACTGACAACTATCAGAGCCCAAGTCAGCAATCTTCGGGCAGTCACAGGCAGGGTGGTTATCAAGGGAACCTCCCAAAGTGTAACAACTGTAACAGGCATCACAGTGGCCAGTGCAACAAGGGTCGTTGTCGGAGGTGCCTCAGGATGGGCCATGAGGCCAAGGATTGTAGGAGCCCACGGCCTGTAACTCAGAATCAACAGCAGCAGCAAACGCAGCAGAACCAACAACAGGGTAACAAGGGATGTTTTCATTGTGGTGCTGAAGGTCACTTCAAAAGACACTGCCCTCAGTTAAACCGAAACCAGAACAACAACAGCAATAATCGGGGCACTGGGAACAACAATGGGGGAAACAACAACAACAATGGTGCAAAGGGTCGTATGTTTGTGATTGGTCAGAGTGACGCAAGGAACGATCTTAATGTGGTTTCGGGTAAGTTTCTTCTCGACGACTTTTATGTTACGGTATTATTTGATTCGGGTGCGGATATCAGTTATATGTCTCTGAAAGTTAGTAAAATGCTTAAACGCGCACCAACACTGTTAAGCACCAAACATGTAGTAGAGTTAGCTAACGGTAAAAGTCTAGAGGCCACACACATAGTTCAGGGTTGTAATCTTATCCTCGCTGGTCAGACTTTCTCTATCGATCTCATTCCTATAACTCTGAGTAGTTTCGACATTGTCATCGGTATGGATTGGTTATCCCAACAGCAAGCAGAGATCCTATGCAAGGAGAAGATCATTCGTATTCCTCGTTCTGGCAAAGAACCTCTCGAAGTTCAAGGTGACAAGAGTGGTGTCGTGAGTGGCATCATCTCCTTCTTGAAGGCTCAGAAGTGTCTGCGAAAGGGCCACGTAGCTATTTTAGCACTCGTTACTGATACATCGACGACAGAGAAAAAGATTGGGGATATTCCTGTAGTACGCGACTTTCCTCAGGTGTTTCCTGAAGAGTTACCTGGGTTACCGCCTCATCGCCAAGTCGAATTTCAGATCGAGCTAGCTCCAGGAGCAGCACCTATAGCTCGAGCGCCTTACCGCTTAGCTCCAACTGAACTGGAAGAACTGTCTAAGCAATTGCAAGAACTCTTGGAAAAGGGTTTCATACGTCCTAGCTCTTCGCCCTGGGGAGCTCCAGTATTATTTGTAAAGAAGAAAGACGGTACCTTTCGTATGTGCATAGATTACCGTGAACTGAACAAGGTGACGGTGAAGAACCGTTATCCACTTCCACGTATCGACGACTTATTCGACCAGTTGCAAGGGTCGAGCTATTACTCAAAGATTGATCTAAGGTCGGGTTACCATCAACTGAGAGTCCGGGATGAGGACGTCTCCAAAACAGCATTCAGAACTCGCTACGGCCATTACGAGTTTTTAGTCATGCCTTTCGGGCTAACGAACGCGCCTGCGGTTTTCATGGATCTTATGAACAGGGTGTGCAAACCTTATCTTGACAAGTTTGTTATTGTTTTCATTGACGACATCCTGATTTACTCGAAGAATCGGGAGGAACACGAACAGCATTTACGACTTATTCTGGAACTCCTTCGAACGGAACAACTGTACGCTAAGTTTTCAAAATGCGACTTCTGGCTTCGTGAAGTCCACTTTCTAGGCCACGTGGTAAACAAGGATGGGATACATGTTGATCCATCCAAGGTAGATTCGATCAAGAATTGGCCTGCGCCTCGTACACCAACAGAAATACGCCAATTCTTGGGTTTGGCGGGTTATTACAGACGGTTTATCAAAGACTTCTCAAAGATTGCACAGCCGCTTACATTACTGACACAGAAAGGTATTGCTTACCGTTGGAGTGATACACAGGATACAGCGTTTCAGCACTTAAAGGATAGACTTTGTAGCGCACCTATCCTCTCATTGCCTGAAGGCACGGACGACTTTGTAGTCTACTGCGATGCATCTATCCAAGGTCTTGGATGTGTGTTGATGCAGCGGGATAAAGTTATTGCTTATGCTTCACGCCAACTTAAGATTCACGAACGGAATTACACTACACACGATTTAGAGCTTGGAGCTGTTGTTTTTGCGCTCAAGATATGGCGACATTATCTGTATGGCACCAAGTGCACCATTTACACCGATCACAGGAGTCTTGAGTATATTTTCAAGCAGAAAGACCTGAACATGCGACAGCGTCGATGGGTCGAGCTACTGAACGATTACGAATGTGCTATAAAGTACCATCCAGGCAAGGCCAATGTGGTGGCCGACGCCCTCAGTCGAAAGGATACTATACCTAGACGTGTACGAGCGTTGCAACTCACTATTCAGTCTAGTCTTCCTTCACAGATACGAGATGCTCAGGTAGAAGCATTGAAACCGGAAAATGTCAGGGCTGAAGCTCTACGCGGCTCAAGACAACGGTTAGAACAAAGGGCAGACGGCGCCTATTATGTAACCGGACGCATCTGGGTCCCACTCTATGGCAACCTACGCGAGCTTGTAATGGATGAAGCTCATAAGTCTCGCTACTCAGTACATCCTGGTTCAGATAAGATGTACCACGACCTCAGAACTACATATTGGTGGCCTAGCATGAAGGCCCACATAGCAACTTACGTTAGAAAGTGTTTGACTTGTGCGAGAGTCAAGGCAGAATATCAGAAACCATCAGGCCCACTCCAGCAACCTGAGATACCACAATGGAAATGGGAGCAAATTTCCATGGATTTTGTTACTGGTCTACCCAGATCTCAACGTGGGAATGATACTATTTGGGTGATCGTGGATCGACTCACAAAGTCTGCTCACTTCTTGGCTATCAAGGAAACGGATAAGTTCTCCACTCTAGCAGACATATACCTTAAGGAAGTTGTTTCGAGGCACGGGGTGCCCACATCTATTATCTCTGATCGTGATGCACGTTTTACTTCAGAACTGTGGCAAGCAATGCACAAATCTTTTGGCTCTCGTTTAGACATGAGCACAGCTTATCATCCTCAGACCGATGGGCAATCTGAGCGCACTATTCAAACTCTAGAAGACATGCTTCGGGCGTGCGTAATTGACTTTGGCAAGGGCTGGGAAAAGCATCTGCCACTTGTGGAATTTTCATACAACAACAGTTACCACACCAGCATTAAAGCTGCTCCATTTGAGGCATTGTACGGGCGTAAATGCCGATCACCTCTTTGTTGGGCAGAGGTGGGTGACAGTCAGATCACAGGTCCAGAAACGGTAGTTGATACTACTGAAAAGATTGCTCAAATACGACAACGCATGGCGGCAGCACGTGACCGTCAGAAAGTATACGCCGATAAAGACAGGAAAATACTCGAATTCCAAGTTGGGGATCGAGCACTACTCAAAGTTTCGCCCTGGAAGGGTGTGGTTCGTTTTGGCAAACGAGGCAAGCTCAATCCGCGTTATGTCGGACCTTTCGAAGTTATAGAGAAAATAGGCAAAGTGGCCTACAGACTGAACTTACCTGCTGAACTCAGTGCAGTTCACAACGTCTTTCACGTGTCGAATCTGAAGAAGTTTCAGTCAGATGAGACCCACATAGTTCCTCTGAAGGAGCTCATTATCGACGAACGATTGCATTTCGTCGAGGAACCAGTTGAAATCACGGACCGGGATGTTAAGGTCCTCAAGAACACTAGAATACCTCTTGTACGAGTTCGTTGGAACTCCCGTCGCGGCCCAGAGTTCACCTGGGAGCGCGAAGATCAAATGGAACTCAAATATCCCCAGTTGTTCGAAAACAATGCAACTACTACTGAGGCTGAAGCTACTACAGAAGTTCGGGATGAAATCCCAACTCAACGGGGGGATGATGTGACACCCCAGGAAAACCAGTAAACGATAACTTACCTAGCTTCCTCAGTAACCGCATGCTAAATTTCGGGACGAAATTTCTTTCAAGTTGGGGATAATGTGACAACTCGAGTTTCCGACTTTCTTTTTTCGCATTTAGTGCACGTTGACTTTGACTGTGTAGTTGTTTGACTTGTTTAACTTGTAACTGTATACGTTAATTTATAATGAACAATTGTGGTTGCATGATTTTGTGTTTGGCTGTATATCATGAAACACCTGTTGAAAACTTAAACTGTTTAAAACATGGAAGGACCTGACGAAACAGACTGTTTCGTCATATACATTCCGACGAAACTGGTGTGTTTCGCCATCAAGCAACTCGACGAAACAGTGTGTTTCGCCATATCACCTCACGACGAAACTGATGTGTTTCGTCGGCCCATTGATTCGCAAAGCCCATTAAGGGCCCAGAACGGTAATTCGTGGATATTAAGTGAAACCGACTTCCTGTTTCACACTTTTATCAAAAATAGAAACCCTAGAACTCTCTCTTTTGAAAAGGCGATACCCATCATCAACCATCATCTTTCTCTCTCGAATCCTCCCTTGTTCATCCCGAATATCTCGGTTAGTGCGTGCTTGTCTAAATCGGTTTCTTTGTCCCTTGATTTCTTTATACATGTTGTGTTTATGCTTGATTTCTGGATTATAGGAGTGTATGTGTATGATGAATACTTAGGGTTTCATGAACCTCTCAATGATTATGCATGTTAGCGGGTATGCATAGAGTATGGATTTTATGAGTGTTGTTTTGTGATGATTACATGATTTTATTGATGAAGATGATGATATGATCCCTGGTTCATTGATGTTTCGGTTGTGATGCATAGATTAATGGTTGGTAACATAAGACTCATTATATTGAGCGAGGATTGAATGATTTCTGTGTTGAACGATTTCTGTATGATGAGGAATTGCTGTTTTACGGCTGTTAGGGTTTATGTGTTTTTCGCTCTGCTGTAACTGATGTCTGCGAAACTGAACTGTTCGACGAAACAGAACTCTCGGCGAAACAGAATGTGTTTCGCCAAGAGTAGTCGACGAATCAGAAGTTCTGTTTCGCCAGGGGACACCTCGACGAAACAGAATGTGTTTCGCCATTATATGTGTTTCGTCATTATCTGTGTTTCGCCAACATGCGTGTTTCGCCGAATAGCTGATCTGTGCAGTAACTTGAGTTAATTCTGTTAAGTGTTAACTGGAATATTTGACTGCTGTTAAGTGTAGCCATCTTGTATATGATTGTGATTACGTGCTACATGTTTATACGTGCATAACTTGGACGCAAACTGATTTCACATACGTGCATACTTTAGGACGTGATTGACTTACTTTGAGCACATACCTAGCATACCGAGCAAACAAGGTGAGTTCACACTTCTACCAAGGCATGGGATTCCCAGGGCTTGGGAATGGGATTTAAGGAATAAGGTTGAATGGATTCATGCGGACATTATTACTAGACTACCATACCATCGTCCTCGGTTGTGCAGGACCCATATGTAAAACCTACGTATACTTATGCTATTCACTATCCTCGGTTGTGAAGGATACTCACGTAAAACCTACGTGAATCTATATTTACTACTGCCTCGGTTGTGTCAGGCACTTACGTAAAACCTACGTATACTTATGCTATTTACTATCCTCGGTTGTGAAGGATACTTACGTAAAACCTACGTATACTTATGCTATTCACTATCCTCGGTTGTGAAGGATACTCACGTAAAACCTACGTGAATCTATATTTACTACTGCCTCGGTTGTGTCAGGCACTTACGTAAAACCTACGTATACTTATGCTATTTACTATCCTCGGTTGTGAAGGATACTTACGTAAAACCTACGTATACTTATGCTATTTACTATCCTCGGTTGTGAAGGATACTTACGTAAAACCTACGTAACACTTGTACGTATTACTGTTCTCGGTTGTGAAGAACACATAGTGGTTACAAATAGTCTAGTGGTTATAAAACACGGGAAGCCCCCACCAATAGAACTTACTACCGGCCCAGTAGAGCCACATGTTACAAACAAACTTACTATTACGCATTACTTTCTGTGAGCTCGCTCAACTTTTTGTTGATCCTCTGTTACATGCCTTGCAGGACCATAGGTACTTTTGGAGCTTGCACGGGAGGCACAGTCGTTGTGGACATGGATCGTGATTGTGTTGTTAAACATTATAACATTTTGTACTTAAACTTTTGTTGGGTTTACATTAAATGCTTCCGCTACACACTTGTTTATATTTGGTTTTGTAAACACCTATCGTATTGATGAATGACTTTTGAGATACATACTTATATTCAATATGATTGGTGGCTTGATCCTGGTCATGTCACGCCTCCAAGCGGTAGTACTCCGCGTGTGGAATTTGGGGGTGTGACAGTTTAGAAGCACTTACAACTAGCTCAAGGCTAGGGAAGAATCAAAGCGAAAACTAGGTGGATAAAAGCGATGTAGAGAGGTCCTTGTGATTCCGAAAGCACCGGGTCTCCTCGTATGATCTCTAGCACCTTTGTGTGTATGAAAATAGCTTGAACAAGATTTGAAGGATGGTGAGGTGATGGTTGTGGTGTTCGGCCGAAGGTAAGAGGAGAGGGAGAGAGAGATCAATTTTGTGTGAAGTGTTTATGAGAATGAAAGTCTTGTCCATGATGCATACTTATACTCCATTTTCTACTATTACCCATTATATAATATGTAACCAAGATATTAGACAATCAAAATAAAATATTCAAAAATTGTGTGGTATGTCCCCACATGGGGAAACCGATCGGACCATGGGGGGGTTTATGGTTTGTTTCCAACTATATAGTTAAGTGATTAGTGAGTTTAGTTAGAGATTAAAATTAGTTATTAGTGTGTAGTGTATTATAACGGGTGTTAGGGTATTCGGGGACCCTAACTAGCTCAGAATAGGAAAAACAATGTCATTGACAATATTTTTATGTTCCGGTTAAAGTCCGGTTGTTTGGTTGGATATTAACCCGTTAAAGTGCTAAATAAGCATTTAAAGTGTCTTTAATATTATTTTTAGTGACACAATAAATTCTCGTCACTTTGGAAAGTGTCTAGTATTATTTTTCCATGTTTTTGCACTTTACTAGTTTAGTTAAATGCTGAATTTTGTAATAAAGTGCAGAATTTTGTGATTAAAGCATGTTGTAGGCACTTCCCGGCACTATAACTATCACCTAGTGACGCAGTTTTACAATTCTCACCTCCCTACACTCCCTACTAGTGTAGTAATCTATTCCCGGCTCATACTGGCCTCAGAGACAATGTCTGTCTAGTGCTGGCAATGTCAGCATGTTTACTGGGTTATCCGTATAGTGTGCTCACTGTGCTTTTCTACATCAAGGTTGTCACTGATGTTTGTGTGTAAGTGACAGTATAATGTGTGATGCATTAGTATGTGTGTATCAGAAATCAAAAAGCAGTTTAACCACAGTTGTAAGCAAGCACTGTAACTAAGCATTAATTAAATATTAATTAATTCATACGGATACCTGGTTTGGTGAGGGTTGTCACATCCACAAGAATAATGAGCATCCCTCACCACAAAAGTGAACGAGACCGTTATGTATAATAATGTGCTTCCCTCGATACTGAAGTAATCGAGACTGTAAAGTATATAACTTAACAAAACCCCCTCGGGTGGTGTGCTACTCCTATAGCGCTATAATTGTTAAGGTGGTCTAGCTAAGTTAATGACAAGTAGCATGTATGAATCTTGCATTAACCTAAGCATAACAAAAGCATCTATAACGGATTGAGAGATTAAAGTATGTTTGTGTGTGTTTATGTATTTTGTAAGTTAACATGTTACAACCCAAAGTGTGTAAAAAGAAAATGGGTCAAGTGTACTCACAAAATAGCTAAGTCTTCCGATTATCTGTGTATTGACGAGTTAATGAGAATGGGAGAATGAATATGTTCGGTGTTGGAGTTTATGGGTGTTTAGATTCAGAATTAGGAATTTAAAGTACACCAAAGTATGTATATGAGAAAGTAATCATCTAGACTTAAACACTCGTTCTTGACACAATGCGTCCCGTATGGGTTTATGTGATTTCATGGGCTAAGATGCCCATTAGAATCGTAACGAGAGATTTAAGTCTTAGATAATATAACTTATTACCATGACAAATAATCATTTGATTATTATCAAGGGTTCGGTTATGTATATATTTAATATATTTTATATAGTATGTAGTATGTCCAACATGTTTATCATGGAATTTCATAGAAGTCATGCATGGAGGTAGGAGGATAACCGTCCTTTAACCTCTTTCGTAAGATTCACCAATACGCAAGTTGTCACAAGGACAACTCGGATGGTCATGAATGAAGTGGAAAGGAAATACTTCTCAAGGGGAAATCACCAAGTGAGGTAGTGGATTGAAAGTAGGATAGCCAAGGCTTCCAAGTAATCACACTCATACCAGGGCTCAAGTCTTGTTACAAGAACAAACTTGGATGGTTCCAACACTTCTGGGTTAAAAACCCTTACAAAACAGAAAGTTTAGAGGCAATTAACACCTCTGAATTTGAGTGAAACAACCTTGGTTAGGGTCACTAATCGTGGACTTGATTAGTGGCATAAGAACACAAGTTTGTATGAGGAAAACACAAGTTTGAAGAAAGTTTATAAAGATTTCTTCCAAAACAGAAAGTTTGGACCTCAAAATGGTGATGTTCCACCTTGGTTTTCCATGGAAAACTTGTGGAAACACTCCTAGAGGTGTTCCAAGCCTTGTAGAGGAAGAAGTAGTGAAGAAAATGGATGAAAAGTGAGTATGAACTCACTTATGTAACTTGTATGAATCTGCCTTGAATCTGATTATAATATGAGAATTTGCTGCTATTTGAGAGTGTTTTAGGTAGGATTGAAGTGCTTGTAAAGTGGTAAATGAGTGGAGAAGAGGTGGGTTTTATAGTTGAAGTTTAGGGTTGAGTTAGGTGAGTAATTAAGGAGAAAACACAACCAAACAAACACACAATTGCCCAATCCTTGAGCTGAAAAGAACTTACTGCGAATTTCGGGGTCTCGCGTGCGACCTAGGGGAGTAGTTGTCGTCGCGGGGCGCGACGGCTTAATGCCGTATGTTTTGTTTGTTTTGTGACGAATTTGGTCCTTGAACTTTCACATGAGTTATGCTTTAGGGTATATAGTGTGTTATTATGGTGATTTGAGTATAACAAGCATAGTATAAGGTATTAAATACATACGAAAAGGATAGTTTAGGTATTGTAAACATAAAATCAAGTTTGGTATGTTTAAAGTGTGTAGGAGAACTCGTATTTGCGATGGCGGTATACGAATTTATGTAAGTGTATACGAGAATAACGACCATGTATCATGTGTACTTATGAATGAAAAACGAATACGATTAGTTTAAAATAAAAATGGTCACATTTTACTACGAATCAAGTTATAAATTATGAAAGTGGAAGTGTAATACGATTATGTTATGGGTATAAGTTTCTAAAAATAGGAGTGTATACAATCTGTCTAATTAGGGTAAGTTTCAAAGCGAGAGGCATTACACTACCCACTGACGAGTACATCAAGGGGGGAGGCATAAACATTGGATCCATCTGCGCAAGTGGCATCCGTACCACCTAAACGGTGACTCCAATAAGTCACGGTGCTGGTCCTTTAGCACCAGCGATATCTAGAATGCCTACGATGTCAGGATTACCAGAGTGGGAAACTCTCGCCTCGTGGTATGCGAAGAGTCAAACAACTTTGAATCTCATCTATGCGCAACTGTGCGCGCAACAAGGGCAAGTATAAGCCTAGACGCCACAGTCTCCAGTGGTGACACCAACACCAAGACAGCTGAACTATGAGACGCTGCATCAGGAGCGCGCATGAAGACAGCAGAATGAAAGGTCATCGTCACCAAGAAGACAAAGTTCACGTGACACGCGTGACACTTATGATGATACAGAGAGTTACTATGACACCCACTCACATCCACAACGAAAACCTCCATTGAGTAGCCGACTCGGGCCGCGCAACATCAGCGATGAATGGGATCGAAACACTTATGAAGAAGACTCAACTTATCAACAAGAAGTAAACTCATCAGTTTTCAACTTTTTGTAGAAAAATCATGAGTCATACAAGCAAAAACCGCACATAACGTACTATGAAGCGGCAGAACATGATTTCAGCCTTGTGTACAGGCCAGCAACAGTAGCTGAACATTCCAAGTTCATCCGGAACATTGCTTTAGCACAATTGTAAAAAGCCAAAATTCCACAAACTGTGGGTAAGTTTAACGGCTTAACTCACTCAGTGTAGCTAACTTTTGCATGTATATTAGATTGTTTGCAAGTTAAAGTGAGTGATAGCTTGGAGCTCTTGTCTGCGCATGAAGCTTCTTATGGAGTGGGGTGGCATTCGTATAAATTTGATGTGTAGCTATTTACTAATTGATTCTAGATTAGATTTGATGTAAATTGATAATGTTTTAGTACGTTTTCCACTACGTAGTGTTGTTTGATGACCAATCTTTTAAGCTATTTCGTGTGATGATATCCAGTTGTGAGGTGCCTGGTTTAAGGCCTTACATAGCTTCTATCACCATAGCTGTGTCATCATGCATGTCTCCGTCACTGTAACCTTTGATCTATCCTTCCCGTTGGATGACAAAAACTAATTGTAAATCAGACATTGTTTCTAAATTTTAAAATTGTTGTTTTCCCCCTTTTTCTAATATTGTATGTACTTATTGATCTATAAACACTTATTATATAAGGGTGCATTTCATACTTCTTGTTGGATCTGAGTTTGGTTTTGATTGTATTTTCTGTTTGAATTAAAATGGAAATGGATGAGTTGTGCAGCGGAATTAATATGGAAACAAACTTTGCATACAATCAAACGAGAGTATTGCTTTGATTAAGACATTTTCAACATAGAACCGAAAGATTGAATTTAGTTTCAACAACGATTACAATGTAATGCTTAATACAAACTCCCCCTCAGCCAGAGCTCAGCGTTTGTTCGTGCAGGAAAACAAGTTTGCAAAGAGCTAATAGAACAGTACAGAGCACTGTTCTATTTATAGGCACTAGCAAACCACTGAGCATCTAAGCTGACGTCACCATGAAAGTGACATCTAACCTGCTAACAAACTCTAACCTCTGATCAATACAAACACTGCTATGCTAACTACTGCTATTACATTATATTACAAACAGACAATAGAACAGCTGCTGCAACCTTCCACTGCTGTGAACTCAGCAGTACTTGTCCGGATCAGCAGTGCTTAACTCAAGGCAGTAGATTGAATCAGCAGAGCTTTAGTCTTTCATCAGGGCTTTACTTGAGCAACAGTTTGACGGTCAGTAGCTTGTATGGTCAGTAGATAGGAGGTCAGCAGATGTTGAAACCACTTTCAAGGGGAGAGACTTGTATGTAACATCTGCTTATTCTGGATCCACTGCTCTGATCCAGTTTTGGCTTTAATTATATGTTCCTCTGGTAGGGTTCAATCCCAACAATCTCCCCCTGGAATAGATAATGCCAAAACTCTTCATTATTATGGAATTTTATTGCCTCATTAACAGTTCCCTTATCTGTCCTTTAAATTGTAGTTCAAAGTCTAGGGAATCTGTGTCTTCATCATCCCTGCTAAGTGGAAGATCAAGGAGATCCTGCAAATCTTCAAGACTCAGGCCAAGAGCTTGTTCCCTTGATATTTTCTTCACTTCTCCACCAGACCTGAGTAAAGTCAATACGTAGGTCTGTTTGTCAGTTTCCCACTTTTGTATTTTTGAGCCTGGTGGGTTTCTTGGGAGATGTTTATTTGCAGAGGTATTTGGTGAGGCTGGCCTATTCATGACTGGCTGAGCAGTGCTTGCAGGTTGTTCCAATTCAGGATCTTCTTTCATCATTAATCTAATGCCCTCTTTTACAATGGCATTTCCAGCAATTAGATCTTGAACTGTTTCGGCATCTGACTGGTTTTGGCTCCTTCTTTTGTAGATGGCAGCACCAGCTGGAGCAGTGGTTCTTTTGACTTGCAGCTTTGGTGGTCTTTTTGAGACCTCTGCTTTGGAGTTGTCAGGCTTTTGTGGAACTTTTGGATCTTTCTTTCTAAGTTCCTCTAACCTTTTGTAGGTAGCCCTGACCCTATCTTCTCCCCACTTTGACACTGAATTCTTTGACCCATAATCAGCTGCTATCAGCTCCTCTTTCATTCTCTTCAACTCTAAAATCTTATCAGCTTCAATTTGTTTGAATTTTTCAGGAGGAGTCTGCTTGACCTTATTTTTGATCATTTCTTGAATCCTGGCTGCCTCTTTTTCAAGCTCAGGAATGGTCCAGTTTTTGTACATGTGTTTCTCCCCCTTGTATTTCTTGTAGGTCATGATGTTCTCAATGTAGTCTTTTCTCAAGGACTCATCTGCCATTTCTGAGAGTTGCTGACATACATTTTTAGCAAATCGCTCCATAGCACTGACCTGTGTGAGTAGGAACTGATAGTTTTGCTGAAATTCTCTATCAGATTTCCCTTGTCTGTTTTTTATTGCGATATCCTCTGCTTGCTTGGCCTTAAGTTTCAAATATTCTTCAATATTTTTAGGCCTGTGATATCCTTCAACTGATGGCAAACTCCTTTTAGCTGTGTCATCCTCATAGTAAAAAGATTTGATTTCCTCTCTAACTGCAATAAGTTTCAGAGGAAATGAAACACCAGCAGGAGGTAATGGCTTTACAATTTGAGCTGAAGAGAGAGGCATGGGTTTTGGAATTGTGATAAGTGACAGAGATTTTGAAGATGTAGGTGGTGGAGATGTGTCATCATCTTTGAGGATTAGCCTTCTCCTTTTAGTTTGAGGAGGGACTGATGATGTTTAGGGTGGAACAGTGGTGGTAGATTGGGTGGCAGTGATTTGTGTTAGACTAACAGCTGTTGAAACAACTGGTGCTTCAACCACCGTTGTCATTACAACAGATGTTATAACATCTGTTGTCTTCTGCTTTTTGTCAGCAGGTGATGTTGTTTTTGGTGGTGATGGTGGTGAAGCAGTAGATGTGGTGTGTGTTGAAGTGGTGTGTGTTAAAGTGAGAACAGATGTTGAAACCACTGAAGTACCAGCAGTAGTTGATACAACAGGAGTTACAACAGCTGTTTGGGTGGAGGTTTGATGCTGATGGCTTTTGGATGGTGGTTTTGGAATATGCTTTGGAATTCTGGATGGGATGGACTTAGGTTTCCTTTTTGTCTTAGGATTTTTAGTATCCTTTGACCCAGAACAACCTTGCGCATACAGCTCCATGAAAGCTCTTTTCTCCTCATTCCACCTTGAAATATCCTTTGCCACTCTATCCCTCTTTACACTTGCTACTCCTTCATCAAGTGCTTCTTGGGTTGCATCAACCTTTTTACTACCATCTGGGACAGGAATTTTTCTGGTCATAGCATCCCTTTCTGGTTCGATGTAAAGACCATCATCTATTCCCTTCTTCTTCCACTCCTGAATTTTCTCCCCCTTTTTGGCATTATCTTCTGGGAGTTGATCAATGAAAAGTACTGTTGGAGGAGCAGTGCCAGTGGTTTCCAATAACTGGGCCTTGATTGCCTTAATGTCTGCTTGAGTGTTCTTGTACCTAGACTCCATTATGGTTCTCAGCTTTGTGACATGTTGTTCATGTTGCTGATCTGCCAGTTGTGCTTGTTGATGGAGAAAAGGTTGAAATAGATCCCAGAGCTCATTTGCAGCAGGTGCTTGTGGTGGAGCAGGTGCTTGAGGTGGAACAGCAGTAGATTGTACCTTTTGTACTTGTAATAACTGTTGCAGCATATCTTTGAGTTCTGCAATAGAGTTATCAAGTTTTTCAACACGATCCGTCAATTTCTGGTACTTTAAACCATCACCCAATTTAATGGGATCATCTGATTTCCCACTAGCAGTGGTTTTATCAGTGGTTGAGGTAGGGAGTTTACTCCAGACATTAACCACTGATGCCCCTTTTTCTTGGTACTGGGGTCTTCTCCCTTCAACACTTGACAGTCTTTTGATGTTGCCGGAGAACAAGAAAAGTCCACTGGTAGATGTCAGAGGTGCTATAGAAGGAATTGCCTCCAAGGAAGTCTTATTAATGTAACCACTGTCCAACTGTAAACCAGTGAGTTCAACAGTTGTAGCGGTTGCTTAACTTGGATTACCACCAAGAGTTACTTGTAACTCAAGGGGTGTAACCTCCTCAGGTTGTGTTGGTGGGTTAGCAAAGGTTGATACATCAGACACAGTCATTTGTTGAGGCATATTCTCATTGATAGGTGATTGAGAAGGACTGTTTAATGCCTGGTTTAAATCAATTGCTTCCAACAGAAGTTTAGTTGGTGGGGGAATTGTGGATGTGAAGTTTGGTTTGGAAACAGAATGTGCCCCGGGAATTGGGCTGTGGATGATGAAATCAAGTGATTTCAGAGCATCATGATGTGGTGTCCCAATTTGTACAACCTGTTCTTTTTGTGAAGAAGTAGGAGGAGCTGTCGTTATGGGTTGAGATATTTTGACCAACTGCTGTAAGGAAGTAGCAGCAGTGGTTTTGAGTGACTTTTGTTTTGTCACAGGCAGTTGCTCTGGTATCTCATCCTTCAGAGTTGCCTTTTTGATGGGTTTGGGGGGTTTTTGAGTTTTTCTTTTTGTTGGCTTTTTGGTGATTGTAGGTGTGGGTTTCAAAACAGTTGTTCTGCTGCTTTGATCACCTTGAGCAGTGGGCTCAGCAGCAGATACCTGAGGAGCAGTGGTAGCTGCTAAATTCTGCTCAGGCACCTCTGCTTGTGTTTTGCAAGGTGTTAACATTCTTGTAAAAGTTTCAGCAGTTAAGCTGTTCATTTGAAAATAATCACCTTAGTTTATTGCAGTAATATCATCCTTACTGAATTTCTTTTCAAAATAATAACTTAAAAACTTGGAAACAGTAAGAATGATTTTATTTCAACATTATTAACCAGATCATTAAAGATTTCCCGAGAATAGTTAAAATTTTCTTCTTGAAGAATAGCATATCCCAGATTTTGAATCTTTAATGGTATTTCATTAAAAGAAGTGGTTTTTGTCACACCCCCAAAATCCACCTGCGGAGTACTACCGCTTGGAGGCGTGACTGACCAGGATCCAGCCACCAATCATATTGAACAAGCATATAAGTAGTTATAAAAATCCAACCAATACAATTGGTGTTCAGACAAAGCATAGTTAAGTTGCAAGCGGAAGCATAAGTCTTAAATCAAGACATAAGTTTAATTGTTTCATAGTTTAACATGGCACACAGTCGTCCATGTCCCACAACGATCCTCCTCCATGCATGCTCCAGCTTAAGAACCTAAGGACCTGCAAAGCATGTAGTAACGAGTCAACAACTAGTTGAGTGAGTTCACGGTTGGGTGTTCGTTTTAAGTTGTTTCGAAAACAGTTTCCTTTAGCTGGCATACCGCCGTGGGGGTTACCCCATAGTTAAAAACGTGACTTGTTTATTCCCGGTTACTCTGGCAATCCTGCCGTGGGGGCTACCCCGTGTTAGTTATCTGGCATTTCGGCCGTGGGGGCTACCCCATGTATACACTAGACTCGTTACCATATCGACTGCTGACTGTAGTCATGTTTATGTGCCCTGAACTGTCAATGTCTATCATCATTGACGTGCCAGTAGTCCATTAGTTCACGCCCGTCCTCTGCGGCACGGTGTGAGGTTTGTCAAACCTAAATAGCGCTATCTAACTAATGACCCGCTCGCCATTGGCCTCGGCGATTAAGTCGATACAAAGATGAGGGACTTCGTGATAGAGTTTTGGTCTAGTACGAGTTATCTGTCCGTGAGGACGAGGAATTACATTCCTGAACCTTTGCTGTCCTACCCAAGGAGGACGAGGAACCCAGTTCCTTAACCCCAATTCCCGACCCCTGGGAATCCCATGCTTTGTAGAGGGTGTGAACTCACCTTGGTTTGCTCGGTAGAAAACACAGAAAAGTCAAACAAGCAACGTTGAGGCTACTCACGTCCTATCATAGTTGTATCATACAATCAGGTTCGCATTCAAGTAGTGCACGTATGGGTTACACGTTCAATCATAGCAGATCAACAACATTCACGTTCAACAGTAACATGTAAGGTCTGTACATTGGGCCCAAGAGTCCGGCCCAATCAAATAAGCCCATAATTAAACAAGTCCAACAGTGTGTACCCGTATATGATTCCGAGTCGCAACTAGGCGTTTGCGACTCGCAACCTGAGTCGCAATCGTGGTTTCGGTCCGTGCTGATTTGGTTACGAGTCGCAACCGGACTCGCAACCGTGGTTTCGAGTCACAAAGCTGGTGTGCTGGTCAGGTGTGGTTTCGAGTCGCAACCGGGTGTTTGCGACTCGCAATCTGTGTCGCAACCGGGAGGTTTCGACTCGTTGTGCTTGGTTTCGAGTCGCAACTGCTGGTTTCGAGTGGACATCTACTGATTCGGAACAGTGTACTATTCTGATTTCAGGTAACAGTTTGTACTAACCAACCAAATTCCTTAAACATGTTCCTTGTCTAGCAGTTTACTAAAAATGGATCAAACAAATCAGGATTCAAATATTCAACCATGTTCTTATGATATTCATCAAGTTCTTCATGTTCATCAAATATTCAAAACACATTCAACATCTATTCAGATATTCATCAAACACAAACAGCCCCTATTAAACATATTTTGCATTTTCGGACAAGGGTTATATTATCTAAACTAGATATCAAAGCTCATATTGCAACAAACATGTATTCTATAATCCTTATCAAGAACCGATAACATTTACTCATAGCCAAGCCTACATTGTTCATCCCAACATAATCCATATATTAACATATCATCTTTAGTCGAACATAGACATACTTCATGAAGCACTTATGAACCGATTACTCAAAAAGGGTGTATTTAGCATGCATAAGCTTAACAAGTAACCACATTATTACATAATCTTCATCATACATTATCAATAAACCGAAACACACATCTAGTATGAATCACTAACCGGTTGAGTTTCAAAGGCGAGTATGAACTTCCGAGTGTGTGTGTGTTGATTCGAGAGCCTCTAACACCACCGGTTTGAGTCCGAGAATGAGGGAGGAGAGGTGATGTTGGGTGTTTAGGGTTTTAGTGTGAGAGTGGAGAGTGTGTGTGGAAGAGTATGAGTGTTATCAAGAATGGCAATATGTCTAACAATCAAGTTTATATATCCGCACCAAGTAATGCACCCTAATGGGCTCTCGGTTGGGTTAAGTGAGGTGTATGGCTCATCCGGCCCAATGTCACACTAGTTCACTCGAGACCACATGGTCTCGAGTCGGGTTCGTGTTATCTCGGTTCCTATATACATACATCGCATACAAACACATAAGCATACACACGAATAACACATAATCACGTAACAGTTCATTTGTCATTAATCACATGAGTTATCTAGCCACACCTTTAAGCATACAACGAAAGGTTCTAAATTTCGAGTTGTCACAGTTTTGTTTGAAACACACAAGAGGAGGGTATGGAACAAAAATCTGGTTGCAGAAGGAAAGAAACCTTTTTGTAAGGTAGCTTTCTTCATCATTGTGTTTGCATACACTCTCTCAATGAAGTCAATTTTTAACTCATTTTTGGGCAAAGAAAATGTACCTTCCTGATCATCGAGTTGAAAGACCTCTGAAATTGATGGTGGTGTAATCTTGACAGCTTTTCCCTTTAGAGAAGAGTTGATGGCTATTACAGTGTCTCCTTGTTTTTCAAGGTTTGCATTTTTCCAAAACTCTCTTTGGGTTGTCAAGTAAATTGGTGCATCCGCTGTTAACAAAGTTTTGTACTTTGATGCGGAGATGGTAGCAAGGATGGAATCGAAAGCATCTGTGGTGCCGGGTTTTGTGAGAAGACCCAGAAGATTGTGAGATGGTTTGAATGGAAGTTCGGTGGGATTGGCCTTTTGAGAGGCCGCTTTCGACGATGATTTGGAGGAGGGTTTTGCAGATGACTTTGATTTTGTCATTTTGAGGATGATGATCGAAGAAATTTGTGAAGAAATGAGATGGAAAAACTGCTTTGAGAAGAGAATTTTTGAGAATTCAATTCGACAGTAAAACCCTGTTTTTGATGTGAAGTGGGGGTTTTATAGAGGAAAAAGTGAAGGCTGACGTGGCAGCGGTTACAAAAGGTCTGACCATAATGTACTGCCCACGTGACAACCCCTGATGAAATGAAGGACAGTACTTTTATGAAAGTTACCGGTGAAGGCAGTGGTTATGGAAGCAGTGGATGATTTTTACTATCAGTAGATAGCATATCAGTGGATAAGACACTGCTTTTGAACAACAGTGATTATCAAGGAATGAGTGAGCAGGGGTTGACTTTCAGCAGTGGACAGACTTTGAAGCAGAGCAGACTTTTGAACAAGCAGTGGATATGACAGACTTTTAAGGATTTTAATGAAAATTTCATTTTTAGCTATTTTTAAGGATGGATTTTTGATTTTCTGAAAACATTTTAATGCTTTTATTCATAGAAAAACAAGATGTTGCTTGTTATTCCATGTTTAGCATCCCAATTCTAGAGACCAAGCTTTCAAAAGTGGCTGTGTCAAGTGATTTTGTGAGCACATCTGCCAACTGGTCTTTAGTTGGGACATGATGCAGAGAAATCAAACCTTTTTCATAGCAATCCCTCACAAAGTGATGTCTGATGTCGATGTGTTTGGTGGTTGAATGGGAAACTGGATTTTTGATGATATTTTCTGCTGCCTGGCTATCCAACATGAGTGGTTTCTTTAAGGCAGTGATACCAAAATCCAGCAACTGGTTTTGAAGCCACAGGAGTTGGGCTGTACAGCTTGCAGCAGCAATGTATTCAGCTTCAGCAGTGGATGTTGAAACAGCTGCTTGCTTTTTGCTTTGCCATGAAACTAAGCAATCACCTAGAAACTGGCACCCTCCTGATGTGGACTTCCTTGTGGTGTGACATCCAGCAAAGTCACTGTCTGAGAAACCTGAAAGCTTGACATTCCCATTAGCTGGATACCAGATACCAAGTGTGGGAGCACCTTTTATGTATCTGAAGATCCTTTTTACAGCAATGAGATTTGATTTTCTGGGGGCTGATTGACTTCTTGCACAGACACATGTTGCAAACATGATGTCTGGTCTAGATGCAGTTAGGTACAATAAAGACCCAATCATGCTTCTATAAAGTGTTTGGTCAATCAGCTCATCCTTTTCATCAGACATGACAAGCTTATTTGTTGCCATGGGTGTGCTGCATGGTTTACAATCATTCATGTCAAATTTGTTTAAAAGTTCTTTAGCATATTTTCTTTGATGAATGAAAGTTCCATTTTGCATCTGCTGAACTTGGAGACCAAGAAAGCATTGCAGCTCACCCATTGCACTCATTTCAAACTCAGCTGGAGCTTTGAGTAGTACCCGCTCCCCAACCTGGAGCTCAAGTGGTTTCCTGCCCATGTCGGCGTAAACTTTCTGACGTTCACGAGCGGCCGTCATGCGTTTTCGTATCTGAGCGATCTGCTCGGTTGTATCTACCACATATTCTGGACCAGTGATCTGACTATCTCCCACCTCTGCCCAGCAAAGAGGAGACCGGCATTTACGTCCGTACAATGCCTCAAACGGAGCAGCTCCAATGCTGGTGTGGTAGCTGTTATTGTACGAGAATTCCACAAGTGGCAGATGCTTTTCCCAGCGGTTGCCAAAGTCGATTACACATGCACGAAGCATGTCTTCTAAGGTTTGAATAGTGCGCTCGGACTGCCCGTCCGTCTGAGGATGGTACGCTGTACTCATGTCTAATCGTGAGCCAAAGGATTTGTGCATTGCTTGCCACAGCTCCGAAGTAAAACGAGCATCTCGATCTGAGATAATGGAGGTGGGCACCCCGTGCCTCGAAACGATTTCCTTGATGTATATTTCTGCAAGAGTGGAGAACTTATCCGTCTCCTTGATAGCCAGGAAGTGTGCAGATTTTGTGAGTCGATCCACGATCACCCAAATAGTATCGTTCCCGCGCTGGGATCTAGGTAGGCCGGTAACAAAATCCATGGAAATTTGCTCCCATTTCCATTGTGGTATCTCTGGTTGTTGAAGTAGGCCTGATGGTTTCTGGTATTCCGACTTGACTCTCGCACAAGTCAAACACTTGCTGACGTAGGTTGCTATGTGGGCCTTCATGCTAGGCCACCAGTACGTAGTCTTGATATCATGATACATCTTATCTGATCCGGGGTGTACTGAGTAGCGAGACTTGTGTGCTTCATCCATCACAAGTTCGCGTAGGTTGCCATAGAGTGGGACCCAAACGCGTCCCGTTACGTAGTAAGCACCGTCTTCCTTCTGTTCTAAGCGTTGCCTCGATCCGCGTAGGGCTTCAGCCCTGACGTTTTCCGGTCTCAGTGCTTCTGTCTGAGCAGCTCGTATTTGGGAGGGAAGACTAGAATGGATCGTGAGTTATAAAGCTCGCACGCGCTTAGGCGCAGTGTCCTTCCGACTGAGGGCGTCGGCCACAACATTGGCCTTGCCCGGGTGATACCTGATTGAGCACTCGTAGTCATTTAGTAGTTCGACCCATCGTCGTTGTCGCATATTCAGTTCCTTCTGCTTGAAGATGTGCTCGAGGCTCCTGTGGTCGGTGTAGATGGCGCACTTGGTACCATACAGGTAATGTCGCCATAACTTAAGTGCAAAAACAACAGCTCCCAGCTCTAAATCGTGCGTAGTGTAGTTCTTTTCATGAACCTTGAGTTGACGTGAGGCGTAGGCTATAACTTTGTCTCGTTGCATCAACACGCAACCAAGACCCTGAATTGATGCGTCGCAGTAGACCACAAAGTCGTCTGTGCCTTCCGGCAAGGAAAGGATAGGTGCGCTACAAAGTCTATCCTTTAGGTGCTGAAATGCCAACTCCTGTGCGTTTCCCCAGCGATAAACAACGCCCTTCTGCGTTAGTGAGGTGAGAGGCTGTGCAATCTTAGAAAAATCCTTTATGAATCTCCGGTAGTATCCTGCCAAACCCAAGAATTGACGAATTTCCTTTGGTGTACGAGGTGCAGGCCAGTTCTTTATTGAGTCTACCTTGGATGGATCAACGTGAATCCCATCCTTGTTTACCACGTGGCCTAGGAAATGGACTTCTCGAAGCCAGAAGTCGCATTTCGAGAACTTTGCATAAAGCTGCTCTGTTCGAAGGAGTTCCAGAATAAGTCGCAGGTGTTGCTCATGTTCCTCCCGACTCTTGGAATAGATCAGGATGTCGTCGATGAAGACTATAACGAACTTATCCAGGTAAGGCTTGCACACTCGGTTCATCAAGTCCATGAAAACCGCAGGTGCGTTGGTCATCCCAAAAGGCATGACCAAAAACTCATAGTGTCCGTATCGAGTTCTGAAAGCTGTTTTAGAGACGTCCTCTTCCCGGACTCTCAGCTGGTGATAACCCGATCTCAAATCGATCTTCGAATAGTAGCTCGATCCCTGCAGCTGGTCGAACAAGTCGTCGATACGCGGTAGAGGATAACGATTCTTCACCGTCACCTTGTTGAGTTCTCGGTAGTCGATGCACATTCTGAAAGTACCGTCTTTCTTCTTCACAAATAATACTGGAGCTCCCCAGGGAGATGAGCTAGGACGAATAAAACCCTTATCCAGGAGCTCTTGTAGTTGCGTGGAGAGTTCCTTCAACTCTGATGGGGCTAAACGATAAGGTGCACGAGCTATAGGCGCAGCTCCAGGAGCTAGTTCAATCTGAAACTCGACTTGGCGATGAGGCGGAAGACCAGGTAATTCCTCAGGAAATACCTCTGGATAATCGCGTACAACTGGGAAATCTTCTATCTTCTTCTCTTTCTCCGTGGTGTCAGTAATAAGAGCCAAAATAGCGGTATGGCCCTTTCGCAAGTACTTTTGGGCCTTGAGGAGAGAAATGACGTTCTCAACAGCACTCCTCTTGTCGCCATGAATCATGAGAGGTTCACCATCGGGACCTGGAATACGGACAACTTTCTCGTTGCAAAGAATCTCTGCTCGGTGTTGGGATAACCAATCCATCCCAATGACAACGTCGAAACTACCCAAGACGATAGGGATGAGGTCGATAGAGAAGGTCTGGTCAGCGAGGATGAGTTTACAACCCTTGACTACGTGTGTGGCTTCTAAACTCTTACCATTTGCTAGCTCTACGGTGTGCTTGTTGTTCAAAGGGGTTGGAATACGCTTAAGCATTCGACTAACTTCTAGTGACACGTAGCTAGTATCGGCACCCAAATCAAATAAAACTGAAACATAAAAGTCGTCGAGAAGGAACTTACCCGCCACAACATTGGGGTCGTTCCTTGCTTCACCTTGGCCGATCACAAACATTCGCCCCCTGGCGCCATTGTTGTTGTTGTTCCCATTGTTACCATTCCCCTGATTGTTGTTATTGTTGTTGTTGTTCTGGTTCCTGTTCAGTTGGGGACAATCTCTCTTGAAGTGGCCCTCAGCTCCACACTGAAAGCACCCTTTGTTATCACCTTGTTGCTGTTGCTGGCGCTGGTTCTGTTGAGCTTGCTGACGATTCTGATTGGCGGGGTATAAGCTCCTGCAATCCTTTGCAGCATGACCAGGCTTGTTGCACCGATGACAGTTGCCCCTGGTGCATGGTCCGCTGTGGTGCAGGCTGCAGCGATTGCATTTGGGGTGATTTCCTTTGTATCCACCACCAGACGATTGCTGATTAGGGCTCTTGTAGTCCTCAGTCTTTCTCTGCTGAGACTGGGACTGAACAGAACTCGAACCCTTACTTGAAGTTCCATCCCATTTCCGTTTGTTGTCACTAGAGGTACCAGTAGTAGTTGCAGCGCCAATGCGTTTTGGTAACTTGTTCTGCTCCACCGCTTGATCCGTGAGACGGTGAGCCAACTGGACAGTTTGCTGGTAGGTAGCGAGGTTCGCTGAAGTCACATGACTTTGGATTTCTGGCACTAAGCCCTGAAGAAACAGTTCGATGCGTTTGATGGGAGGATCCACCATAGTAGGGCACAGAATTGCCAGTTCGTTCGACCTTTTCACATAAGCTTCAATCTCCGACCCCGTCATCTTGAGGTTGAAGAACTCCACCTCGAGTTTGTGAATCTCATCACGACTGCAGTATTCCTCTTTGATCATTTCCTTAAAAGTTTCCCATGGGGTGGCGTTGGCAGCAACCAACCCTAGCATCTGAACCTGAGCGTTCCACCATGTGAGGGCTAAACCCTCGAGAGTACCAGTAGCATACTTCACCCTGCGCGCCTCAGGGCATTCACACATTTCGAAAACAGACTCTAGTTTCTCAAACCAGTGTAGGAGACCTACAGCTCCTTCAGTGCCGCTAAAAGTGGTTGGTCGGCAGTCCATGAAAGTCTTAAAAGTGCACACGGGTGGCTGAACATGCTGACCTATCGTGGGTGAAAGAAAAGACAGAGTTTAACACAAAGGTTGGTTCACGAGGGTGGGATCCTAAAGATCCTAGAATAAGTTCGGACTGCAGGATATACCTCCTGCGTGTACAGCTGCAAGTGCTGCGGCAACTCGTTCGTTAATCAGAGCCGTCAACTGGGCTTGTGTCATGTTAACGCGTCCAGACATGATCTTCACATCAAGAAGAACGTGAGTGAGAGGGGTTCGCGAAAGTACGATGTCAGAAGTGAGTAAGTGCACACGTGTTCATGCAACAGTAGTTATACTAACCAAGCATACCATAAGCAATGTACCATGTAACTAACAAGTAGGCAATATATACACGGATCATATTACCTAGAATGTCGAGCCTTGCATGTGGAGTGAAGCATCGTTGTGGATCGTTGGGCACCGTACAGGTTATAGTCTGGTTTTAACAAAAACGTTTTTCCCCTTTATTAAAACCAAGTTCTCTATAACCAATGGCTCTGATACCAATCTGTCACACCCCCAAAATCCACCTGCGGAGTACTACCGCTTGGAGGCGTGACTGACCAGGATCCAGCCACCAATCATATTGAACAAGCATATAAGTAGTTATAAAAATCCAACCAATACAATTGGTGTTCACACAAAGCATAGTTAAGTTGCAAGCGGAAGCATAAGTCTTAAATCAAGACATAAGTTTAATTGTTTCATAGTTTAACATGGCACACAGTCGTCCATGTCCCACAACGATCCTCCTCCATGCATGCTCCAGCTTAAGAACCTAAGGACCTGCAAAGCATGTAGTAACGAGTCAACAACTAGTTGAGTGAGTTCACGGTTGGGTGTTCGTTTTAAGTTGTTTCGAAAACAGTTTCCTTTAGCTGGCATACCGCCGTGGGGGTTACCCTATAGTTAAAAACGTGACTTGTTTATTCCCGGTTACTCTGGCAATCCTGCCGTGGGGGCTACCCCGTGTTAGTTATCTGGCATTTCGGCCGTGGGGGCTACCCCATGTATACACTAGACTCGTTACCATATCGACTGCTGACTGTAGTCATGTTTATGTGCCCTGAACTGTCAATGTCTATCATCATTGACGTGCCAGTAGTCCATTAGTTCACGCCCGTCCTCTGCGGCACGGTGTGAGGTTTGTCAAACCTAAATAGCGCTATCTAACTAATGACCCGCTCGCCATTGGCCTCGGCGATTAAGTCGATACAAAGATGAGGGACTTCGTGATAGAGTTTTGGTCTAGTACGAGTTATCTGTCCGTGAGGACGAGGAATTACATTCCTGAACCTTTGCTGTCCTACCCAAGGAGGACGAGGAACCCAGTTCCTTAACCCCAATTCCCGACCCCTGGGAATCCCATGCTTTGTAGAGGGTGTGAACTCACCTTGGTTTGCTCGGTAGAAAACACAGAAAAGTCAAACAAGCAACGTTGAGGCTACTCACGTCCTATCATAGTTGTATCATACAATCAGGTTCGCATTCAAGTAGTGCACGTATGGGTTACACGTTCAATCATAGCAGATCAACAACATTCACGTTCAACAGTAACATGTAAGGTCTGTACATTGGGCCCAAGAGTCCGGCCCAATCAAATAAGCCCATAATTAAACAAGTCCAACAGTGTGTACCCGTATATGATTCCGAGTCGCAACTAGGCGTTTGCGACTCGCAACCTGAGTCGCAATCGTGGTTTCGGTCCGTGCTGATTTGGTTACGAGTCGCAACCGGACTCGCAACCGTGGTTTCGAGTCACAAAGCTGGTGTGCTGGTCAGGTGTGGTTTCGAGTCGCAACCGGGTGTTTGCGACTCGCAATCTGTGTCGCAACCGGGAGGTTTCGACTCGTTGTGCTTGGTTTCGAGTCGCAACTGCTGGTTTCGAGTGGACATCTACTGATTCGGAACAGTGTACTATTCTGATTTCAGGTAACAGTTTGTACTAACCAACCAAATTCCTTAAACATGTTCCTTGTCTAGCAGTTTACTAAAAATGGATCAAACAAATCAGGATTCAAATATTCAACCATGTTCTTATGATATTCATCAAGTTCTTCATGTTCATCAAATATTCAAAACACATTCAACATCTATTCAGATATTCATCAAACACAAACAGCCCCTATTAAACATATTTTGCATTTTCGGACAAGGGTTATATTATCTAAACTAGATATCAAAGCTCATATTGCAACAAACATGTATTCTATAATCCTTATCAAGAACCGATAACATTTACTCATAGCCAAGCCTACATTGTTCATCCCAACATAATCCATATATTAACATATCATCTTTAGTCGAACATAGACATACTTCATGAAGCACTTATGAACCGATTACTCAAAAAGGGTGTATTTAGCATGCATAAGCTTAACAAGTAACCACATTATTACATAATCTTCATCATACATTATCAATAAACCGAAACACACATCTAGTATGAATCACTAACCGGTTGAGTTTCAAAGGCGAGTATGAACTTCCGAGTGTGTGTGTGTTGATTCGAGAGCCTCTAACACCACCGGTTTGAGTCCGAGAATGAGGGAGGAGAGGTGATGTTGGGTGTTTAGGGTTTTAGTGTGAGAGTGGAGAGTGTGTGTGGAAGAGTATGAGTGTTATCAAGAATGGCAATATGTCTAACAATCAAGTTTATATATCCGCACCAAGTAATGCACCCTAATGGGCTCTCGGTTGGGTTAAGTGAGGTGTATGGCTCATCCGGCCCAATGTCACACTAGTTCACTCGAGACCACATGGTCTCGAGTCGGGTTCGTGTTATCTCGGTTCCTATATACATACATCGCATACAAACACATAAGCATACACACGAATAACACATAATCACGTAACAGTTCATTTGTCATTAATCACATGAGTTATCTAGCCACACCTTTAAGCATACAACGAAAGGTTCTAAATTTCGAGTTGTCACAGTTTTGTTTGAAACACACAAGAGGAGGGTATGGAACAAAAATCTGGTTGCAGAAGGAAAGAAACCTTTTTGTAAGGTAGCTTTCTTCATCATTGTGTTTGCATACACTCTCTCAATGAAGTCAATTTTTAACTCATTTTTGGGCAAAGAAAATGTACCTTCCTGATCATCGAGTTGAAAGACCTCTGAAATTGATGGTGGTGTAATCTTGACAGCTTTTCCCTTTAGAGAAGAGTTGATGGCTATTACAGTGTCTCCTTGTTTTTCAAGGTTTGCATTTTTCCAAAACTCTCTTTGGGTTGTCAAGTAAATTGGTGCATCCGCTGTTAACAAAGTTTTGTACTTTGATGCGGAGATGGTAGCAAGGATGGAATCGAAAGCATCTGTGGTGCCGGGTTTTGTGAGAAGACCCAGAAGATTGTGAGATGGTTTGAATGGAAGTTCGGTGGGATTGGCCTTTTGAGAGGCCGCTTTCGACGATGATTTGGAGGAGGGTTTTGCAGATGACTTTGATTTTGTCATTTTGAGGATGATGATCGAAGAAATTTGTGAAGAAATGAGATGGAAAAACTGCTTTGAGAAGAGAATTTTTGAGAATTCAATTCGACAGTAAAACCCTGTTTTTGATGTGAAGTGGGGGTTTTATAGAGGAAAAAGTGAAGGCTGACGTGGCAGCGGTTACAAAAGGTCTGACCATAATGTACTGCCCACGTGACAACCCCTGATGAAATGAAGGACAGTACTTTTATGAAAGTTACCGGTGAAGGCAGTGGTTATGGAAGCAGTGGATGATTTTTACTATCAGTAGATAGCATATCAGTGGATAAGACACTGCTTTTGAACAACAGTGATTATCAAGGAATGAGTGAGCAGGGGTTGACTTTCAGCAGTGGACAGACTTTGAAGCAGAGCAGACTTTTGAACAAGCAGTGGATATGACAGACTTTTAAGGATTTTAATGAAAATTTCATTTTTAGCTATTTTTAAGGATGGATTTTTGATTTTCTGAAAACATTTTAATGCTTTTATTCATAGAAAAACAAGATGTTGCTTGTTATTCCATGTTTAGCATCCCAATTCTAGAGACCAAGCTTTCAAAAGTGGCTGTGTCAAGTGATTTTGTGAGCACATCTGCCAACTGGTCTTTAGTTGGGACATGATGCAGAGAAATCAAACCTTTTTCATAGCAATCCCTCACAAAGTGATGTCTGATGTCGATGTGTTTGGTGGTTGAATGGGAAACTGGATTTTTGATGATATTTTCTGCTGCCTGGCTATCCAACATGAGTGGTTTCTTTAAGGCAGTGATACCAAAATCCAGCAACTGGTTTTGAAGCCACAGGAGTTGGGCTGTACAGCTTGCAGCAGCAATGTATTCAGCTTCAGCAGTGGATGTTGAAACAGCTGCTTGCTTTTTGCTTTGCCATGAAACTAAGCAATCACCTAGAAACTGGCACCCTCCTGATGTGGACTTCCTTGTGGTGTGACATCCAGCAAAGTCACTGTCTGAGAAACCTGAAAGCTTGACATTCCCATTAGCTGGATACCAGATACCAAGTGTGGGAGCACCTTTTATGTATCTGAAGATCCTTTTTACAGCAATGAGATTTGATTTTCTGGGGGCTGATTGACTTCTTGCACAGACACATGTTGCAAACATGATGTCTGGTCTAGATGCAGTTAGGTACAATAAAGACCCAATCATGCTTCTATAAAGTGTTTGGTCAATCAGCTCATCCTTTTCATCAGACATGACAAGCTTATTTGTTGCCATGGGTGTGCTGCATGGTTTACAATCATTCATGTCAAATTTGTTTAAAAGTTCTTTAGCATATTTTCTTTGATGAATGAAAGTTCCATTTTGCATCTGCTGAACTTGGAGACCAAGAAAGCATTGCAGCTCACCCATTGCACTCATTTCAAACTCAGCTGTCATGAGTTCCCTAAACTCTTCACACATTTTGTTACATGTGCTTCCAAAAATAATGTCATCCACATAAATTTGGACAATCATTAAATCCTTCCCTCTCCATTTTAAAAACAGTGTTTTATCAATGGTACCTCTTTTGAAACCATTTGAGAGTAAGAAGTTGGAAAGAGTTTCATACCAGGCCCTAGGTGCTTGTTTCAGGCCATACAAGGCTTTGTTTAGCCTGTAGACATGATCTGGATAAAATGGATCCTCAAAACCTGGAGGTTGACAAACATACACCTCTTCTTAAATTGTACCATAGAGAAAAGCACTTTTGATATCCATTTGGAACACCTTCATGTTGTGGTTGACAGCAAAGGCCAGGAACAGTCTGATAGCTTCCAATCTTGCTACAGGGGCAAATGTTTCATCATAATCAATCCCCTCTTCCCGTCTGTAACCTTGAACCACAAGCCTGGCTTTATTCTTGACAACAATACCCCTTTCATCAGTTTTGTTTTTGAAGACCCACTTTGTGCCAATGGGACTAACCTCTTCTGGCAGTGGTACAAGCTCCCATACTTGTTGTCTTTTAAACTGCTGGAGCTCCTCTTGCATGGCTTCTACCCAGCTGTTGTCTTTCAGTGCCTCTTGGTACTTGACTGGCTGATGGAGTGATAGAAAACCAGCAAAAAGACAAATGTTTTGGGTTTGGCTTCTTGTGAGCACCCCTTCATTGATGTTGCCAATGATTTGATCAGGTGGATGAGATCTCAAGAAGATTAAATCTCCTTGGTATGGTATGATGGCATTTGTTGGTGAAGGCTGCAAATGTGTATCATCTGAGATAACCACTACTGGTGACTTTGATGACCCAGCAGTGGCTACAAAAGGTGGTGGAATAGGAGGTAATGGTGAGGACACATGCTGACTTTTATCCACTGTTTGGGGACTTTTATCAACAGTGTTTGATGTGGAAGCAGTGGTTGATGGGCTACTTTGGTCAACAACTGTTGAGGTAGCAGTGGTTGAGCTTTGACAGCTGTTTTGTACATCTGCTGCTCTTCCCATTTTGACAGACTTTTGAGGGATGATAATTTCATACCCATAGTCTGGTGTTGAATCCTCTGATGGACCTGCACTGTTAGTCTTGACAACAGTATTTTCAAAAGTGAATTTATCAAGATCAAACAGATCTGCAGGATTTATTGGATTTTCATTGATGAAAGTTCATTGAACTTTACATTCAAAGTCTCCTCCACTGCCTTGGTCCGTGTATTGAACACTTTGTAGGCCTTGGCAGTGGTTGAGTATCCCAGATGATAACCACAATCAATTTTGGCTGCAAATTTTGAAATGGAATCTTTTAAGTTCAGAATAAAGCATGGGCAGCCAAAAACCTTGAAGTATGAGATCAGTGGTTTGATTTTATACAGAATTTCATAAGCAGTCTTTTTGTGCCTAGGGTTTATTAAAACTCTGTTCTGGACATAGCAAGCAGTGTTTACTGCCTCTCCCCAGAAAGTTAATGGCAAACCTGAATCAGCAAGCATGGTTCTGGCAGCCTCAATCAAAGTTCTGTTCTTTCTTTCAACTACCCCATTTTGCTCTGGTGTTCTAGGGATGCTGTACTGCCTTACAATCCCTTCCTTCACACATAAGGCATCCAACTTCTTATTTTTAAATTCTGTGCCATTGTCACTCCTGAAGCTTTTCACTGGAAGGTCAAATTGCTTTTCAACCCGTGTCACAAAGTCTTGCAAAATGCCTGCAGTCTCATCTTTTGAGTGTAAAAAGAAAGTCCATGTAAACCTAGAAAAGTCATCAACAATAACCAAACAATATCTTTTCTTTTTGAGACTCATGACTTGAACTGGGCCAAACAAATCCATGTGTAGCATTTGCAAACACTGGGTTGTTTTGGACTCTTCAATGGACTTATAAGAAATTTTATGTTGTTTTCCTTTTAAACAGGAAATGCAATGTTCAGGATATGAAAACAGTTTTTGTGGCAGGCCTCTTACCAAACCATTTTTTGAAATTTCAGTGATTGTCTTAAGATTTGTGTGCCCCAGTCTTCTGTGTCAAAGTTCTGTCTCTTTGTTAGAGGCAGCTGAGAACAGATAGGCATCAGCTCTAGGACACTCTTTTAACATATCAACAACATAAACATTGCCACTTCTTTGGTCCAACAATCCTACAACACTCCTTTGTGAAGAATGACCTATACCCCTTGTCACTCATTTGTGAAACACTCAGGAGGTTGAATTTCAGACTGTCTATCAGATTGACATTTTCAAATTTTACATTTCCAGATTGTACTTTCCATACCCCAGAACTTTTCCTTTACTGTTATTCCCAAAGGATATATCACCCCCTCCATGTATTTTGAAATCTTTGAGTAGGGCTTTACATCCAGTCATGTGCCTGGAGCCTCCACTATCAACATACCAAAGGCTATCTAAACAGGCAGAAGCTCCCTGCACATGAAGTAAAAGAATTAGTTCATTAGGGTTTCCAAAGCCAATAAGGCTTTGGATGGGGTCTCAACAGTGTCTGGGATGGATGTACATTGATGGACAATGGTTAAGTTAGGGGTTGGGACAGTTTTAGTACTATTTCTTGCTAACCACTATTGGGGGTCTTGACCAATCACCTGTTGGTAACCAAAAGGTTGCCTATTCACTTTAGGTTTAGAGGGCCTTTTGTAGGCCTCATAAACATGTGGAATCCTTTGGTAAGACTGTTTTTCCATGCCTTTTCTGAACTGATTGGCAGGGGGTGCATCAGTAACCTGAACATCTCTTTTGACAGATGTTTGGTTCAGCTGTTTTGTGACAGCTATTTGAACTGGCACAAACAGTGGTTGGTTCTTGGTGAATTTGACAGATGATGTTGATGGACTCAAGGATGTTTTAGCAGTGTATTCATTCTTTTTCACATCAAAGTTTTTGAGATACACACATGCTTGAGTTTTGTGGTTTGTTTTACCACAAACAATGCAGCTTTCAGCAGGAACAATGACACTTGTTTTGTTTAAATCATATGCTTTTAAATGGAAACAATCTTTTGTTAGATGATTCCTTTTCTCACAGAATTCACAAAACAGGTTATTGATCTTTTCTTTCTTCTTTCTCTTTTCGGACACCTTTGCAGCAGAGGTTTTAACCTCTGTTGGGATGTCCTTGAGATGAATGACTTTAGCTTTTGGAGCTTTAACACCATCAGTTGATGTAAAGTCCATAGGCTTGAAATTTTTAAGAATATCACACTCATCAGACCACTTTGGTTTAAACTGATAATTTTCAAGCTCCTCAAAAGTAGAGGATTCCATTGGTCTGTCAAGTGTGATTTTGTTACCAAGTTTATCAGTGATTTCCACTTCTTGGCCATTCTTGTTTTTGCGGATGAACTCAGTGGTTACATCAGTGGTTTGAACAGATTTTTCAAAAGCAGTGTTTTCATCATCATGTTTTCTATAACCAACACCAAATTTTACATTGCTTTTTATCTGTTTTTCAAGCATAACCTCATACCCTTTGCATGATTCCACCCATCTTTCACAGGTGATCTGGGTGGACTCCAACTCCTTTTTGCAAACTTGGTATTTTTCTACCATAGTTTGGAGTTGGGTTTTGGTTATGCTCTGTTCTTCTTTAGGACTGCTGATCTCTTTTTCCTTTTCAGTCAATTTGTTTTTTAGTTCTTTTAAAGACCTTTCAAATTTGACTTCATCAGTTAAGATTTTATCCCGAAGGTTTTCATTCACCTCTTTGATGTTAGCAAAAGCAATAATGCAATGGTCAGAACACAGTTTTTCAAGAACTTGAGGAGATACCTTGGTAGCAGCCATCATTGCACAATCACATTGATGATTTTCTTCATCATCAGCTCTTTCTTCTTTCTCATCTGCTTTCTCATTTTTCTCTTCTTCTTTGTTTTCTTCAGACCATGGTTCTGTCATTGGTTCAATCAGGGTTCCTGAACTTTCTCCCAGCAGTAGTTCACCAGCCACAGCAGTAACCACTGCTTCAGTCACCTCATCCAGTTTTTCATCACTTAGTTGTTCACCTTCAATTTCAATCCCCTCTGGTATTGACTCTAATTCCATCAAACAAAATTCATCATTAGAAGGTTCAATAGAAGCATAGAGTGCAAAATTTTCATCACCAAGCTCATCAGGCATGCTGCTCCAGTCAACAAAGCCTTGAGTGAAAAAGCTTTGCTGATCTGGTTGTACCACTGCTGGAGCAGCTGTTTGAGGTGCAACAGGTTGCACTTGTGCCTGGGGGACAGGGGTTTGAACATATTGAATTTGTGGAACAGTAGTTTGGACATAATGCACAGGCATAGGGGTTGCAGCATAGTGAGCAGTGTTCACATGAGCCGCAGGGGTATATTGGGTATATTGGACAGTGCTTTGATTTTGTGGTCTAGGGTTTGAACTGGGATGAGTGATTATAGGACCAGTGGTTTGACTCCTGCATTCCCTAGCAAAATGACCTAGCCTATTGCACTTGTAACACTTGATTTTCGATTTATCCAACCCAACCCTTAGATTCCCATGTAAACCTGGGAATTTTCGCCTTGTTCTTTTGTAGAATTTGCTAGTTCTAACACTGAGCAAAGCCAATTGGTGCAGGATGTCCATCTCTTCTAAGTCAGTGGGATCAAAATGTTGCAAATCATTGAGTTCAAAGCACAAATTATCTGACATCTGGTTTTCATTAGCTGTAAATGCATAGTTTGCAGAGTGAGGATCAGTGTTGTTAAAGTTTGCACCAGCAGTTATATCAATGAAGTGATCATAACCCTGATCCTTACTACTGCTACCAGATTCTTCTTGACCAAGAAGAGCTGTGGTACCAAATGAGTAATCATCCGTAGCTTTTCCAGACTCTTGCAACTTCTTTTTCTGGTTCAACTCCCTTTCATAGGTCAGGAGTCTACCATGAAGTTGGGTCAGGGTCAGATCTTTGAATTCAACAGAGTTTCTAGTCACAAAAGCAATTGTGTCCCATTTATCAGGCAGTGATCTAAGAAACCTGCTATTTTGGGTTGATTTTGGAAATTCAACCTTAACAAGTCTTAGCTCACTGATGAGACAACTAAAACGTTCAAACTGTTGGGTCAATGTTTCACCCTTAATGTGACAAAAGGTTTCATACTGCTGATTCAGAATTTCCCTATTGTTTTCAATAACTTCTTCGGTACCCCCAAACTGTTCCTTCAATGCATCCCATAGCTCTTTGGCACTGTTACAATGTAACAGTCCAACATATATCTCATTTGGTAATGCAGATGCTATGATACTAAATGCTTTGGCATCTAGTTCAAACTTTTGAAAATCAGTTTCAGTATAGTTTTCATAAGGTTTTGGTACGTTCTTCTTTGGATCCTCAGCACTTGGCACCATAGGAACATGGGGACCAAAAACAACAGACCTCCAACATCCAGTGTTCTGTTGAGCAAGGATGTGACCCATCCTTCTCTCCCAGATGTTGTATTCATTACGTTTAAGCATAGGTGGTTTAAAAAGCGAGCCAACATTATTCTTATCATCTTGTGATAGTGACGTCATCCTGGTTGTTTTACAGGCACTGATTAATCAACTTTAATGGTGAGTAAACCTTACTCTGTTTTTCAACAAACCGAAAAAACTATCGATATCAACGATTTTGAGCTGAACTATTTATGTCAAAATGATTGTAAAATCAAATTTGACTGTCCAAGCTCTGATACCAATTGTTGGATCTGAGTTTGGTTTTGATTGTATTTTCTGTTTGAATTAAAATGGAAATGGATGAGTTGTGCAGCGGAATTAATATGGAAACAAACTCTGCATACAATCAAACGAGAGTATTGCTTTGATCAAGACATTTTCAACATAGAACCGAAAGATTGAATTTAGTTTCAACAACGATTACAATGTAATGCTTAATACAAACTCCCCCTCAGCCAGAGCTCAGCGTTTGTTCGTGCAGGAAAACAAGTTTGCAAAGAGCTAATAGAACAGTACAAAGCACTATTCTATTTATAGGCACTAGCAAACCACTGAGCATCTAAGCGGACGTCACCATGAAAGTGACATCTAACCTCCTAACAAACTCTAATCTCTGATCAATACAAACACTGCTATGCTAACTACTGCTATTACATTATATTACAAACAGACAATAGAACAGCTGCTGCAACCTTCCACTGCTGTGAACTCAGCAGTACTTGTCCGGATCAGCAGTGCTTAACTCAAGGCAGTAGATTGAATCAGCAAAGCTTTAGTCTTTCATCAGGGCTTTACTTGAGCAGCAGTTTGACGGTCAGTAGCTTGTATGGTCAGTAGATAGGAGGTCAGCAGATGTTGAAACCACTTTCAAGGGGAGAGACTTGTATGTAACATCTGCTTATTCTGGATCCACTGCTCTGATCCAGTTTTGGCTTTAATTATCTGTTCCTGTGGTAGGGTTCAATCCCAACACTTCTTGTATCTACTAAGGGGCTATTTGGCAACATCTGAATGGTTAAGTGTTGAACCAGTAAGAGGTTTGAACCATTAAGTGTTGAACCAGTAAGAGGTCTGAACCATTAAGAGCCTGTATAATGCTTAACCGTTCAGAGGCAAATGTCTGACCAATTCAGATTAGAGGTCTTAATCATTCAGACTCTCTATAAATCTTAACCATTCAGAGGCAAATGTCTGAACCATTAGACATCTGCTCATGAAACAAACAGTCTGAACCATTAAGTGCTGAACCATTAAGAGGTCTGAACCATTAAGAGGTAAACAAACAGCCCCTAAGTCTAAGTTATTATTTTATTTATATTATTTGTTCCACCCATCAGTGGACATCAATGATTAATAATAAGCCACCAAAGGTCCTAAAGGTCTTAAACCCTTTCAAAAAAATAAAATAATAACAAATGGTATCAAGCTAACAAAGGTCCTAAACCCTTTCTTTTTCCCATCTATCTCTTCTTCCTCACAACCTCTTCCTTTGTTTTCCAACATGGTCGCTTCCTCTTCTGATCGCACCTTATATTATACAATCTCTCACATGATCACCATGAAGCTTACTTAGAATAACTAATTGGCATGGGTACATCAAATAACCACCATAAGCAAGTGTTAGAACTTGATCGCTCATGTCGACAGCTTCTCGTCTGCTCTTGTTTCCACCATCAGATGCAATGACAAAACCGTTCAGAACCCCGAATACGCTGCTTGGGCAGCCGACAATCACCGTACAATCATACTTCTCAACGCCTACTTATGCGAGGAGGTCATCACCATCATTATTGGTTTACCTGTGACAACTGGCCCAAACCGGTAATTTCCGTACACATTAATTATTGCTTAATGACTGCAATTATGTGCTTAATTGTCAGCAATACCTGATTTCCTACTAAACAAGTGAATTCATGCACGTTGTATACTACAAAATATTGCTTTATGCATAAACGAGAGCGTTGCGTCAAAAATACTAGTAAACTCACCGGTATGACACACTGTGTCAACAGAACTGCAGAAAGCAGTCAGACAATAAAGTTGGAGCCTAGGTGTAGGTCCGACAACAAGAATGCATTAAAACCCAAGAGTACATACAAGGGTTTAATATACATGCAATGCGAAAGCAAAATTAAGCACTAAAAAGCACCCGAAACGCACTTTAAGTGCAGAATTTATATAATTCAGCAATAATTCAGCATTTAGACATATGAATATTTTGCAGAAATGTCGTTTTATTATCTAGAATATTTCCCTAAGTGTTGGGAATCGATAGTGTTATAAAAGATACTTATTAAACACTAAAAGGTGCAATTTAGCACTTTAACGAATCGGTATGCAACCGAACAACCGGACTATACCCGGAACATAAAAATATTGTTAATAACATTACTTATCTTTTTCTGAACCAGTTAGGGTCCCCGAATACCCTAACACCCGCTATAACGCATAACACACTAGTAAATGGTTACACTTCCTAATTCACTTAACTATACTTAACTATTAGTTAGAATTGGACTAAGGACCCCCCCCCCCCCCATCCAACGAATTCGATCCCCAAGGGACACCCTTGTCCTATTTTGGATTAAACTAATCCTTCTTGTCCTATATCATCTAGACATAGAAACCATTGGATAATGATCTTATGAATTGCCTATAAGATCCACACTAAACACAACATACCAATCACCACCCACACTTGAACTTCATCACTCTCTCTCCCTCTCCTAGAGCTTACGGCCGAACACCCCACACCCATCCATCCATCTTTCAAGTTTGATCTTGCAAGTTCCAAGCATCTACAAGTGTTAAGGGTCGCATATAAGGAGTCTTGGTGCAAACGGAAGGCGAAGGACCTCTCTACTTTACTTTTATCCACGCATTTTTCGCATAGATTCTTCCCTAGCCTCGAGCTAGTGGTATGTTACTTAAATCACCTTCTCGAACTATTTTAAAGTGGTTAATACGATTTGTAACGGTTAAAACTCGTAATCTTACAAGTTGAAGCATAAAAGTCTACTAAAAACACTAAAAATGATGGTTAAAAGCTCATATGTTGTGTAAAAGTTGTAGTAATTGATTTGTGTGATTATTTGGACCCGATCTATGTTGTGGTAGCTCGGATCGTCATTTAACCCGGGTGGTCATGATCATGGATCATGACATAAGGTTGTTTTGGAAGTAACAAGGATTAAATGATGAAACTCTACCACACACGAATCATGAACTTGTGTAAAAGCGATTTAACTTGTGAAATAGTGTTCAAAACTAGTAGATCTACGGATCTACAAGCGGTACTTTCAAAGGACCAAGTGTCCAAGAAATCATATTTTCTAAAGCCGAGTCTTACATGAAAAAGAATGATTTTAGCAAACACACGAGTATGTAAACACTTGTGTAACACAAAGTTTCGACAAAATAACTATTTTTGTAAATGTTGACCGGAAGTTGTAAAGATGTAACTTCTTTAAAAGCGAGACTTTCAAGAAACAAAGTTGGTCTATACAAAGATCCACTAAAAATAATGGAAGGATACTATCTATTTGGGAAAAACCACAAGTTCATGTATTTCTGCGATTATATCTATTTTAACTAGTTGCATATTGTTTATTGTTGAATGAGGAAATTGTTGACGATTTAAAAGAAAATAAACACATGTTTTGAAAACATGGGAAACCTCCATTTTTAGGGGAAACTCTGTCAAAATTTTTATAAATTTTGACACTTAGAAAAATATAAGTTTTTGAGAAACTTATTCCCTAAAAATGTGTTTAAAAGTATTACCAAGGTTTCCCTAATTTTTGGTGATAAGAAATGAGGACTTCTTCAAAAATAAAAATGGATATTAAGTATGTATATATTTTTGAGAAAAATATATATATTATTTTATCACCAACTTTTGTGCTAAGTGTATATAGTATGTGTTATACGTGCTAGCGTATTAAGACTTAAAAATACACTAAATACTCGTGAGGAGTATAAACATAAAAAAAAATACACATACTAAATACAAGATACATAATTCGGGTGCGAAGTGCAAAACACAAAAGACTTATATTTATTTTAGAGGAAATAATATAAGTAAGATACGTAGTTAAAAATATGAAATATTTTTAACACAACAATACAAATACAAAAGAGAGTGACTGTACTTGTGCGATGCAAGTCTAGTGACTAACATTAAGAAAACGCGTATAGGTTACGACGTTAATTAAGCAAATCCGGTGAAGTTTACGACGCACAGGAACGCAAAGTTGTGAGTTCATGCTCCCCCTTTTCTCTTTAACTGTTTTCAGTTTTTATAACTTCGGGGGTGAAATACATGTACAAATGTACAAAATTTATAATTGGTATGATATAAATACAAGAAGTACACTTGGTGAGAACGAGAACCAAGTGTGACGAAATATAAGAATATGAGAAGCGCACTTGGTGAGAACGAGAACCAAGTATGAGACGCTATGAGAAATGATAACAAGAAACGCGCTTGGTGAGAACGAGAACCAAGTAGGATGCGTTATGAGAAATAGTGTCACGAATAGGGCACAAAAGCACCATTAATCGTGTACATACTTAGACCGCAGAATAAAAGATTAGATCTAATGGGTTCCGGGCAGCCCCACTCTTGGCCACTCTTTTACCAAGCAGTGTTTTTGTGTCTCAGTCGTGAATCGACTACAGAAAAATGCCTATGGTTTGGTGACTTCCTATGTCGTGTCACATGTTAATGGCTTTGCAACCCATTAACACTTGATACATACAGAAATATTTGATTTATACATGAGTACGTGGTGTACACAAAAGACTTGATTTATACAAAACACAAATTATGTTTTCATACAAAGTATACAAACGTGAAATACAAAAACTGCATGAATTCACACCAACTTTATGTTGACGTTTTTCCAAAACTCACATGTATTTCAGGTAACTAGGATGGATGTGCGCGTGGTCTTCCTCATGCTCGTGGATGTCGCTTTGTTTATCTTTAAATAAAGTTGTGACTTTTAAGACAATATGTTATCTCGTGTTGTAAACACTTGACATATGTTTTCAGTAATGTAATATTTGAAGGTATTTTTGAGCATGTAGTATGTTTACTCTTCGTATGCAATGAGAACCTTTCATGATCACACCTCGTGCTTCCGCCGCAGAAAGGGGTGTGACAGATTGGTATCAGAGCTGCGATTGTAGTGAACCAGGATTCCTTCTCGAGTCTAGTCTACAATCTCTAGGATCCTTTCACGAAAACAATTTTCAAAGAGTTTTCATTGCATAAAACGTCCCGCGACATCCACTGCCTGAAACTGTCTACATGAGTCTAGAAAAGACACTACGAGACTTAGAGTGCACTTGAGTAGCACTTGTCGTTGACTAGAAATTACTTGCAATTATGTGTGATAATTAGCTTGTACTAGAAGTAGAATGTCACAAGTATATGTGACTTTACCTGAAAGCTATGGCCTACCTGAAGGAAGAAATACGAGGATGAAACGAACTGTGCGGACTATGCAAGGAGTTACGTAATTATGGATGCATACATAATTATGGAATTCAGTGCACAGAAACCACAGCAAGTCTTGTCACGTATAGATTCCCTCAGTGCAAGCCTACTAAATACTCTGCTAGAGTAATAATTGTTTGATGTCACTTATGTGGTATATATACCTGTGAATATATATGATACTACTGTCTAGTGTGATGATATCAAACAAATGCCTAACCCTGTTGTGTTATGTTCTGTCAGAACATGGCACCCAGGAAAGCTGTGAATGCTCGCAATGACGATCAACCTCCTCCTCCCCCACTGCCAAGAACTGCCGAAGAGCTGAACGCTCTACTGGAGGAAAGGATCTCCGCTGCTATCGCCCAGTACGAGGCGAACCGAACTCAAGACAGTGGAGGACCAAGCAACGCTAGGCGTAATGGGAATGGAGATTCGTCTGGAGGCAATGCAGCTCAAGGCTGCACTTTCAAGCAGTTCCTCGACTGCAAGCCGATGAACTATGATGGCACAGGAGGTGCAGTAGCATTTGTGCGCTGGACGGAGAAGACTGAAGCTACTATCTGCATCAGCAAGTGTACCGCGGATCAACAAGTCACTTTTGCCACTGGGTTATTTGTCGATGAAGCTCTGACTTGGTGGAACCTGCAAGTCCAAACCTTGGGTGATGATGCCGCTTATGGCCTAACTTGGGATGAACTGAAGGAAAGAATGAGAGAGAAGTACTGCTCTCATGCTGAACTCCAAAGGCTGGAGACGGAGTTCTGGCACTTGACCATGGAAGGTGCTGACATTAATGGTTATACTCGAAGGTTCCACGACCTGTCCAGAGTGCTTCCCTACATGGTGACTCCCGAATTCAAGCGTGTTGAACGCTACATTTGGGGACTGGCCTCAGAGTTTCGTGGCATGGTGACATCGGCCAAACCACAAACAATCACCGAGGCTGTAACTCTGGCTGTCAGCCTTACTGAAGACTGTGTTCGGATGAAGAAGCTATCACTGAACCCAACAGAAAATACCGAGACGCATGCTGAGTCGTCTGGCGACAAGAAAAGGAAATATGCAAACTTGAATCAAGCAACTCGTAACAACAAAGGTTCCAACAAGAAGCGTGACCCTAACCCACCTCAAGGGGCGAAATCTCTTGCAGCTATGAACGACGCACCAGCAAGGGGATACCGGGGCAACTTGCCCAAATGCCATCGGTGTAAACACCATCACGAGGGAGCTTGTCGCATCCCAAAGTGTGACAAGTGTGGAAAGTTGGGTCACCGCACTGAAGACTGCTGGAGTAAGAGGAACGGAAATGGAAATCGTAATGGGGCTGATGATAGGAACAATGGTGGAAATGGAAACGGTGCTGGCAACGAGAATGGGCGAAACCAAGGATGCTTCAGATGTGGAAGCAAAGATCATTTCATGAAGGACTGCCCAGAGAGAAACAATGCTCAGGCCCGAGCATTTGTGATTGGAGCAAGGGACGCACGCGAGGACCCTAATGTGGTCAACGGTACGTTCCTCATTAACAATCACTTTGCATCCATATTATTCGACACTGGCGCCGATTATAGCTTCATGTCTGTGGAATTTAAACGCATACTCGGAATAGAATCTAGTAGATTAGAAATTCCTTATTCCATAGAACTAGCCAATGGTAAACTTGTTGAATCGAGCGAAGTTGTTAGAGGCTGCACGCTAGAACTTGGTGAACAAAAATTTAGCATCGACCTCCTACCTATTCAATTGGGTAGCTTCGATGTAGTAGTCGGAATGGACTGGTTGTCCAAGAACAAAGCTGAAGCTATTTGCCATGAGAAAATCATTCGCATCCCTATAGCGAATGATGAAACTCTCATTGTGCATGGAGAAAGACGAAACACGCCTCTACGAATCATCAGTTGTATGAAGGCACGGAAGTGCTTAAGGAAAGGATGTGTTGCTTTCCTAGCACACGTTGTAGATAAGAAGGCTGTGGAGCCAAAACTCGAAGACATTCCTGTGGTGAAGGAATTTCCTGATGTGTTCCCTGAAGATCTGCCAGGACTACCTCCGCAACGACAAGTCGAATTCCGTATAGACTTGGTTCCAGGAGCCGCTCCTGTGGCCAAGGCTCCCTATCGACTTGCTCCATCCGAAATGCAAGAATTATCTACACAACTCCAGGAGTTGTTGGATAAAGGATTCATAAGGCCAAGCTTCTCACCCTGGGGAGCTCCAGTATTGTTCGTGAAGAAGAAGGATGGATCATTACGGATGTGTATCGATTACAGGGAACTGAACAAGCTCACAATCAAAAATCGGTATCCGCTACCGAGGATTGATGACTTGTTTGATCAACTACAAGGATCAAGCTACTATTCCAAGATCGACCTACGATCTGGATACCATCAGCTGAGAATCCAAGATGAAAGCGTGCCAAAGACTGCATTCAGAACACGCTATGGGCACTACGAATTTCTTGTGATGCCATTTGGATTGACGAACGCGCCAGCGGTCTTTATGGATCTGATGAACCGCGTATGCAAACCATATCTCGATAAATTCGTGATTGTATTTATTGATGATATCCTGATTTACTCGCAAACGAAAGAAGAGCACGAGCAACATCTCAGAACCATCTTGGAGCTGCTGAAGAAAGAGAAACTTTATGCAAAGTTCTCGAAATGCGAATTCTGGATTCGCGAAGTACAATTTCTTGGCCACGTGGTGAATGAGAAGGGCATTCATGTAGACCCGTCCAAGATAGAAGCGATAAAGAATTGGAAAGCTCCCAAGACCCCAACTGAAGTTCGACAATTTTTGGGCTTAGCGGGCTATTACCGACGATTCATCGAGAATTTCTCAAAGATAGCTCAACCGCTAACGACCCTTACACAGAAGGACAGGAAATACGACTGGGGTCACAAACAAGAAGAAGCCTTTCAGCTACTTAAGAACAAGCTCTGCGATGCACCGATACTATCATTACCCGAAGGCACTAAAGACTTCGTGGTATACTGCGACGCCTCACGACAAGGCTTGGGTTGCGTGCTCATGCAACGCCAAAAAGTCATCGCTTATGCTTCAAGACAACTGAAGGTTCACGAGAGAAATTATACCACTCACGACCTGGAGCTGGGTGTAGTGGTATTCGCCTTGAAGATTTGGCGACATTATTTATATGGTACTCGATGTACAATCTTCACAGATCACAAAAGCTTACAACACATATTTGATCAGAAGGAATTGAATATGCGCCAGCGACGTTGGGTCGAGCTGCTAAATGATTATGACAGTGAGATTAAGTACCATCCTAGAAAGGCGAACGTTGTAGCGGACGCGTTGAGCCGAAAAGAAAGGGTTAAGACCCTAAGGGTTCGAGCATTGGAAATGGCGATTCAAACGAACCTCACTGCACGCATTCGTGATGCACAACAAGAAGCTCTTAAAGGAGAGAACCGTAAAGCTGAATACCTTCGGGGTATGCTGAAATACATGGCGCCAAATGAAGAGGGAGCCTTATACTTTAAAAAGCGCATTTGGGTTCCGCTCTATGGTGGCCTACGAGAAGTCATCCTTGATGAAGCGCACAAGTCAAGATACTCGATCCACCCAGGGTCGGACAAGATGTATCAAGACTTGAAAGAATATTATTGGTGGCCGAGACTCAAAAGCGACGTTGCTGTCTATGTTGGAAAATGCCTAACCTGTGCTAAGGTTAAGGCAGAATATCAGAAACCGTCCGGCCTACTACAACAACCAGAGATTCCCGTGTGGAAGTGGGAACAAATCTCGATGGACTTCATAACGAAATTACCCAGGACCCCGAGAGGGCACGATATGATATGGGTAATAGTTGATCGATTGACGAAGTCTGCGCATTTCCTACCAATCCGAGAGAAGGATAGCACTGGAAAGCTTGCAGAGATATACTTAAGGGAAATTGTGGCACGTCATGGAGTGCCAATCTCAATCATTTCAGACAGAGATGGATGCTTTGTCTCGAGAATCTGGCAATCATTTCAGGAAGCCTTCGGATCTCAGTTAGATCTGAGCACGGCATTCCATCCGCAAACAGACGGCCAGAGCGAACGGACTATACAAACGTTAGAAGATATGCTTCGCGCATGTGTCATGGATCTAGGCGGCAGCTGGGATACTCATCTACCTTTAGTTGAGTTTTCCTACAATAACAGTTATCATACGAGCATAAAAGCCGCGCCGTTCGAAGCTCTGTATGGCCGCAAATGCCGATCGCCCTTATGTTGGGCAGATGCCGGAGATAAACGTATGGTTGGTCCTGAACTTGTACAAGAGACAACCGACAAGATTGCGCAGATCCGAGAGCGCATTAAGGCGGCTCGAGAGCGACAAAAGAGCTACGCTGATCCGAATAGAAAATCGGTAGAATTCAAGGTGGGAGACAAAGTGTTGTTAAAAGTCTCACCATGGAAGGGCGTAGTCAGATTTGGAAAGCGTGGAAAGCTGAATCCACGATATATCGGACCATTCAGAATACTGAAGAGAATTGGTACCGTGGCATACAAGTTGGAGTTACCGGAAGAACTTAACAGAGTACATGATACGTTTCATGTATCCAACCTGAAGAAGAGTCCAACACAAGAAAACGTGATCATCCCGATGGATGAAGTGCATATTGATGAAGCCCTCCGATTTACAGAGCAACCCGTTGAGGTTACCGACTGGAAAGTCAACAAGACTAGGAGGAGCAGTGTGAAGCTTGTCAAAGTACGTTGGAGCTCTAAGCACGGACCCGAGTATACATGGGAACGTGAAGACCAGTTCAAGAAAAAGTATCCCCACCTATTCAAGAAGACTCCAGCGAGAGTGAGTTCAGCCTGAATTTCGGGACGAAATTCTTTTAACGGGGGGAGACTGTGACAACTGGCCCAAACCGGTAATTTCCGTACACATTAATAATTGCTTAATGACTGCAATTATGTGCTTAATTGTCAGCAATACCTGATTTCCTACTAAACAAGTGAATTCATGCACGTTGTATACTACAAAATATTGCTTTATGCATAAACGAGAGCGTTGCGTCAAAAATACTAGTAAAATCACCGGTATGACACACTGTGTCAACAGAACTGCAGAAAGCAGTCAGACAATAAAGTTGGAGCCTAGGTGTAGGTCCGACAACAAGAATGCATTAAAACCCAAGAGTACATACAAGGGTTTAATATACATGCAATGCGAAAGCAAAATTAAGCACTAAAAAGCACCCGAAACGCACTTTAAGTGCAGAATTTATATAATTCAGCAATAATTCAGCATTTAGACATATGAATATTTTGCAAAAATGTCGTTTTATTATCTAGAATATTTCCCTAAGTGTTGGGAATCGATAGTGTTATAAAAGATACTTATTAAACACTAAAAGGTGCAATTTAGCACTTTAACGAATCGGTATGCAACCGAACAACCGGACTATACCCGGAACATAAAAATATTGTTAATAACATTACTTATCTTTTTCTGAACCAGTTAGGGTCCCCGAATACCCTAACACCCGCTATAACGCATAACACACTAGTAAATGGTTACACTTCCTAATTCACTTAACTATACTTAACTATTAGTTAGAATTGGACTAAGGACCCCCCCCCCCCATCCAACGAATTCGGTCCCCAAGGGACACCCTTGTCCTATTTTGGATTAAACTAATCCTTCTTGTCCTATATCATCTAGACATAGAAACCATTGGATAATGATCTTATGAATTGCCTATAAGATCCACACTAAACACAACATACCAATCACCACCCACACTTGAACTTCATCACTCTCTCTCCCTCTCCTAGAGCTTACGGCCGAACACCCCACACCCATCCATCCATCTTTCAAGTTTGATCTTGCAAGTTCCAAGCATCTACAAGTGTTAAGGGTCGCATATAAGGAGTCTTGGTGCAAACGGAAGGCGAAGGACCTCTCTACTTTACTTTTATCCACGCATTTTTCGCATAGATTCTTCCCTAGCCTCGAGCTAGTGGTATGTTACTTAAATCACCTTCTCGAACTATTTTAAAGTGGTTAATACGATTTGTAACGGTTAAAACTCGTAATCTTACAAGTTGAAGCATAAAAGTCTACTAAAAACACTAAAAATGATGGTTAAAAGCTCATATGTTGTGTAAAAGTTGTAGTAATTGATTTGTGTGATTATTTGGACCCGATCTATGTTGTGGTAGCTCGGATCGTCATTTAACCCGGGTGGTCATGATCATGGATCATGACATAAGGTTGTTTTGGAAGTAACAAGGATTAAATGATGAAACTCTACCACACACGAATCATGAACTTGTGTAAAAGCGATTTAACTTGTGAAATAGTGTTCAAAACTAGTAGATCTACGGATCTACAAGCGGTACTTTCAAAGGACCAAGTGTCCAAGAAATCATATTTTCTAAAGCCGAGTCTTACATGAAAAAGAATGATTTTAGCAAACACACGAGTATGTAAACACTTGTGTAACACAAAGTTTCGACAAAATAACTATTTTTGTAAATGTTGACCGGAAGTTGTAAAGATGTAACTTCTTTAAAAGCGAGACTTTCAAGAAACAAAGTTGGTCTATACAAAGATCCACTAAAAATAATGGAAGGATACTATCTATTTGGGAAAAACCACAAGTTCATGTATTTCTGCGATTATATCTATTTTAACTAGTTGCATATTGTTTATTGTTGAATGAGGAAATTGTTGACGATTTAAAAGAAAATAAACACATGTTTTGAAAACATGGGAAACCTCCATTTTTAGGGGAAACTCTGTCAAAATTTTTATAAATTTTGACACTTAGAAAAATATAAGTTTTTGAGAAACTTATTCCCTAAAAATGTGTTTAAAAGTATTACCAAGGTTTCCCTAATTTTTGGTGATAAGAAATGAGGACTTCTTCAAAAATAAAAATGGATATTAAGTATGTATATATTTTTGAGAAAAATATATATATTATTTTATCACCAACTTTTGTGCTAAGTGTATATAGTATGTGTTATACGTGCTAGCGTATTAAGACTTAAAAATACACTAAATACTCGTGAGGAGTATAAACATAAAAAAAAATACACATACTAAATACAAGATACATAATTCGGGTGCGAAATGCAAAACACAAAAGACTTATATTTATTTTAGAGGAAATAATATAAGTAAGATACGTAGTTAAAAATATGAAATATTTTTAACACAACAATACAAATACAAAAGAGAGTGACTGTACTTGTGCGATGCAAGTCTAGTGACTAACATTAAGAAAACGCGTATAGGTTACGACGTTAATTAAGCAAATCCGGTGAAGTTTACGACGCACAGGAACGCAAAGTTGTGAGTTCATGCTCCCCCTTTTCTCTTTAACTGTTTTCAGTTTTTATAACTTCGGGGGTGAAATACATGTACAAATGTACAAAATTTATAATTGGTATGATATAAATACAAGAAGTACACTTGGTGAGAACGAGAACCAAGTGTGACGAAATATAAGAATATGAGAAGCGCACTTGGTGAGAACGAGAACCAAGTATGAGACGCTATGAGAAATGATAACAAGAAACGCGCTTGGTGAGAACGAGAACCAAGTAGGATGCGTTATGAGAAATAGTGTCACGAATAGGGCACAGAAGCACCATTAATCGTGTACATACTTAGACCGCAGAACAAAAGATTAGATCTAATGGGTTCCGGACAGCCCCACTCTTGGCCACTCTTTTACCAAGCAGTGTTTTTGTGTCTCAGTCGTGAATCGACTACAGAAAAATGCCTATGGTTTGGTGACTTCCTATGTCGTGTCACATGTTAATGGCTTTGCAACCCATTAACACTTGATACATACAGAAATATTTGATTTATACATGAGTATGTGGTGTACACAAAAGACTTGATTTATACAAAACACAAATTATGTTTTCATACAAAGTATACAAACGTGAAATACAAAAACTGCATGAATTCACACCAACTTTATGTTGACGTTTTTCCAAAACTCACATGTATTTCAGGTAACTAGGATGGATGTGCGCGTGGTCTTCCTCATGCTCGTGGATGTCGCTTTGTTTATCTTTAAATAAAGTTGTGACTTTTAAGACAATATGTTATCTCGTGTTGTAAACACTTGACATATGTTTTCAGTAATGTAATATTTGAAGGTATTTTTGAGCATGTAGTATGTTTACTCTTCGTATGCAATGAGAACCTTTCATGATCACACCTCGTGCTTCCGCCGCAGAAAGGGGTGTGACATTACCCATGACTTTTTATATGTAGGTTGAATTAGAAAATGCTTACGGTAATGTGTCCACTAATGTGTTCATAATCTATAGGACCAACTCCGATATTACTCCGAATGGACCACAAACTGTTGCTTAATATGGCCAAACCTTTAAAAGCCTTTGTGATTAATTCTCTGTGATTGCGTATCCGGTTGATCCCAATGATCAACTCCATTGGTTCTTGTGTGGTCTCAAACCTTCTCCACAACTATAAGACACAACACCCTCCGCGTCCTTTCCCGATCAATTTGCTCGTGTCGAAAGTCACAAGTTGTTGACTCGTGCACTTCATGGAACCACTTTGCCTCCCGTTGCTTTCTCGGCTCAGTCACATCGTAACTCCTCCTCATCTCGGGATAAGGTGGTTGTTTTTACCGTGGTCCAAACTCACCCGATGGCCATGGTGGCCCTGATCATGGACATCGCCTGCCACACTGTCAATTATGTTCTCATGATTCTAACGCCTGTCCAAAATGTCGCAACCCTTGCTTCTCAAGCCATGCCTACCGATGAAGTCTTGGCTAATGCCTTTTTATCTCAATGCAACTTACGTGGTCCAGATTGGTGTGCGGATTCTAGCGCAACCAATCACATAGCTTCCAATGAAAATGCCAATAACCCCAGCCAAAACAAGTAACAATTTTCTAACTTTTGGGAATCACATATTGTTGTGCGCTCCAATCCAAGAGGTTGTGTTCCTTCCATTTTGAATATGGGATCGATTATATTATAGATAGAATATAAAAATTAGGCTTTATTGTAATTATCTCTACCATAATCAACAAATATGATTTGATTAGACTGTATCTTTTATTCATCTTGTTGCCCAGAATGATCTTTGATCTCTAGATCGCAAATGATAAACTAAAACTTCATAAAACTTGAATCGTAAACGTAATACAATGATTGAATGTATGCGTATGTGTAAATTGAAAATATGAATTGAACATGAACAACTACAAATGAAATTCTAGAGCCTATTTATAGTTTTCCTAGAGTCATGAGTGTAGAGACGTGTCTCTTTATGAATATGCATGTCCTTTGAGTGAATGGTTGTGATCGCATATGAAGAGGTACGTCTTTTCCTTCTTAATCACAGCCACTAATCGAATAGGTGTGTCTCTTGGTGGTGCCCCTTGAAGCCATCGATCAAAGGAGGCAGCCCTACGGATTTCACACCCTTTGGGATGGAAGTTACCAACTTCTGAAATGCCATAAACAGCCCCTGAACTTTGTAACCGCCACTCCTTTCTTTAATTACCATAAAGCCATTGTAGTTTAGGATGTGTAATGATTAGCAATTTCATTCACCCCCTAATCATGAACATCCTTAGTTTGTTGCAAATCTTGAACTCCGAGCAGTTCTCTCATAGTAGCAAACTTGATCCTTGCTAGAGCTTTTGTTAGTATATCTGCCCATTGTAGTTCTCCACTTATGTGTTCCACATTGATGTGTTCGTTCTCCACGCATTCTCTTATGAAATGATAGCGTGTATCAATGTGCTTGCTTTTTCCATGAAAGACTGGATTTCTCATGAGTGCTATTGCAGAAACATTATCCACTTTGAGTGTTATCTTCTCTTCCTTCCAGTCTGTAATTTCACTTAATAGTCTTTTAAGCCATAGTGCTTGGCATGCTGCTGCAGTGGCTACCATGAATTCCGATTCACATGATGATAGTGCCACTGTCTGTTGCTTCTGTGTACACCAGGTTATAGGTGATTCTCCAAAGTAGAATACTTGACCAGTTGTACCTTTTCCTTTGTCTGTATTAACTCCATAACTGCTATCACTATAACCTGTGATCCTATATCCTCCTTATTTCTTGTAGATGATTCCATGCTCTTTAGTTCCTTTTATATAACGTAGTACTTGCTTCACTGCTTTCAAGTGTTGCTCCTTTGGTTCTTGCATGAATCTACTAAGCAGACTGACTGTGTAACATAGATCTGGCCTTGTATGCAATAAGTACCCGAGAGAACCTATCAGGCTTCTGTAATGTGTTGCATCTACTAGATCTCCTTCTTCAGTCTTTGTTAATTGTGTTCCTGGATTCATAGGAATGTTTGTGTCGTTGCAGGATAACATATCAGTGTCTTTGAGTATCTTGTTGATATAGCCTGTCTGCTTGATGGCAATCTCACCCCCTGCTTGAATAACTTCTATTCCCAGATAATATGCTAGCAATCCTAGATCGCTCATTTCAAACTTGTTCTTTATCTGAGATTTGAAAACATCTATCTCCTTCCTTGATGTTCCAGTGACTATCAAATCATCAACATAGACTCCAACTATTAGTGTAGAAGTCTTATTCATCCTTGTATAGATTGCATTCTCTAAAGTGTACTTCTTGAAGTTAAGTGACTTTAGGGTTTGATCTAACTTCGTATTCCAAGCTCTTGGTGCTTGTCTCAATCCATACAGTGCTTTTGATAGTTTATAAACCTTTCCTTCATCTTCTAGCTTTATAAATCCTTCTGGTTGTGAGACATAGACCTCTTCCTTGAGATCTCCGTGTAAGAATGCAGACTTCACGTCTAGTGATGTACCTCCCAACCTTGATATGCTGCTAAAGCCAACATTAGTCGAACTGTCTCTATGCGTGCTACTGGTGCAAAGACTTCGTCAAAGTCTACTCCGTGTTGCTAAACATATCCTTTTGCTACCAGCCTTGCTTTGTGTCTGACCACGTTTCCGTTTGCATCTTTCTTTGTCTTGAATACCCACTTTAAACCTATTGCCTTGTGATCTCTTGGCAACTCTATCAATCTCCAAGTGTTATTCTTGTTTATTGAGTCTAACTCGGCCTTCATTGCTTCAATCCACTCTCTGTCACCAGATGCTTCCTTGTAATTCCTTGGTTCTTCTTCAGTAAGTAGTAATTCTTGTGGATCTATTTGAATTTCCTCTGTCTCTTCATACAGTTCTTCGAGACTTCTTAGTTTTACTGGAGTGTCACTAATACTCTCTATTGTACTTTCAGAGGTAGATGGACCTCTACTTGATAATCTGCTTGAACTTCCTGATGAGTTTTGATTGTACGAATGTGCTGGCGGGGTTACATAGGAGTTTGGTTCTTCTGTCGGATCTACTCCTGAATCTTCATGATGTGGCCCGCTACTACCAGGACTACTTGGTTCATTTTCTTCTAACTCTGGTGGGTTGTCATCTTCTTGAATAACAAAGTTTGTCCATTCGGGATTCCCTGAATCTACCGTTTCCATATAACTATTCCAGTTCCATGGTTGATCTTCCATGAACTTTACATCTCTACTGACACATATCTTGTTCTTTTCCGGATCATATAATCTGTATGCCTTTGATCCTTCTTCTATTCCAAGATATACCACGGGTGCACTTCTATCATCTAACTTCTTTTGTTGAAGTGGTAGTACCTTAGCGTATGCTGTGCAACCAAAAACCTTTAAGTGTTCCAGATTCGGCTTTCTTCCTTTCAATGCTTCATACGGGGTCTTGTTTACCAAAGCATTCGTTGGATTCTGGTTTAATACATATAACGTATGTCTTATTGCTTCTCCCCATAAATTTTGTGGCATGTTCATTGCCTTTAACATACTTCGAGTAGTTACAACATCATCATGTTTCTTCTTTCAACTACTCCATTTTTTTGTGGAGAATATCGCGATGTAAGCTGTCTTGCTATGCCATTGTCTTTGCAATACTTGTTGAATTCAGCCGGCATGAATTCTCCTCCTATGTCCATCCTTATCATTTTTAACTTGGTTCGAGTTTCTGTCTCCACCTTTTCCTTGAACTGCTTGAAAGTTTCGAATGCTTGATCCTTGGAAGTTAGTAGATATGCCCACATGTAGCGAGTACAGTCGTCTACAAGTAGAAATATATACTTTTTCCCAGCATGTGTTGGTGGAGATATAGGACCACACAAATCTCCATAGACTAAAGCCAGAGGTCTTAGTGATCTGAATTTTGCCTGATTTGGAAATGGTGTCCTAGTATGTTTTCCTAGTAAGCATGCGTCACATACTTGATTGACATGACTTATTTGTGGAACTCCATGTACCAAGTTCTTTCGAGTCATTTCCTTGATAGCATCGAAATGTAAATGGCCTAACCATGCGTGCCATAACCATGCTAAGTCTTCTGTGTTTGAGAGCAGGCAGATTGGCCTTCCAATCTTCAACTTTATCTTATACAGCATGTTCCTCATTCTCCTGACTCGCATTAGTAACTTTCTATTTCTGTCGCAGACTGTTAGTAAGTCTCCATCCATTACTACTTTGCAACCGATTTCTGTGAGTTGTCCGAGGCTCAATATGTTGCTTTTCAGACTTGGAATGTAATATACTTGAGACACAATCTTCTGTTCTTGGTTCAGACATTCCAGCAGTATTGAACCCATGCCTTTAATTTCTACGTGTGACCCGTCACCAAAACGAACTTGCCCTGTCACCTTTTCATCTAACTCTCTGAAGTGACTTCGCACTCCTATCATGTGGTTGCTGGCCCCGTTGTCTAAATACCATAGACTTTCATCTTCTGTGGCGTAACTTGCTGGTTCTATGCGTTATTCGTTTAGTAGAACCCTTTCTTAAACAATGTTTTGTTCTTGTATTGCCATTAGTAATGTTGGTGCTCCGTCTTCCTCAACGAGGTTTGAGTGTTCTTGTACAACATCTTTCTCAGGACAATCTTTCTTGAAGTGTCCATACTTCTGACACTTGAAGCACTGGATCTTACTTGTGTTTGTTTGGTTTCTTCCAAAATTCCTCCAATTCTTAGACCTTCCACCTCTAGGTCTATACGAAGATCCTTCATTCTTAGTGCTTTGCTTGTCTTTATTGTCTCGCCAGTTTTCACGCGGTTGGTTGAACCTGCCACGCCCGCGGTTTCCAAACTGTCTTCCTCTACCTGAGTTGTTGTCGTGATGTGTAAACATCAACTTGTCTTGACTTTCTCCTGGGCTTCCTTTCTTTTGCTTAAGTCTTTCTTGTTGGTGCATGCGTCTGTCGACTTCGTCTTGTATCGAGTCTTGTATTAGATTGTATAGATCAGGGCACGAAGTACGAGAAATCAGTCAAAAGGTTAATTTCGCACGAAATTGGCAACACGCTATTTCACACGAAATTACATGGTAATTTCGTACGAAATAGGTATTTCGTGTGAAATGTGATTCGCTTGGGTAGGTTCATGCGAAATCACATTGCCTACATATAGGTGCCTGGTCTTTGTCATTTGTAACGAAATTAGATTCCGGTTTGAGAGCTGAAGTGCTGCCGAAGTGTCTACTCGCTGTAAAACTTTGTCAAATCATTCTAAAAACAGTTTAAAGTGATATTCTAGTTGAATTGAACTCGATATGTCTGTTTTCGCCTTTCGTATTGAGAAAAACTCTTCTGATCGACTCATTCGGGTCAGAAAACGATCCTACAAGTGGTATCAGAGCTCAGGAGGAAGAGTTCTTACCAATTCAGCTTAAAATTCTGATTTCTACACCTTCTTTTCAAAATTAAACTTGATTTCAAAGTTAAAATGACTTGAATTTCTCACATTATATGCGCAATAGTGTTTTAACAAACCCTTGAAAGTTTCAGACTTAAAATAGGACAAAAACCTGATCAATTGAACCAAAAACAGATCGAGATGATGACATCAGCAGTATTTCGCACGAAATAAGCGTTATTTCGCACCAGATTGGTATTTTGCTTGAGTGTTTCATACGGAATTAGTATTTCGTTTGAGTATTTCGTACGAAATTAGTTGTTTTCACTTGAAACCTGATTTCGTTTAGTAATTTCGTACGAAATTACCTATTTCGTTTGAAATTTCTGATTTCGTTTGAATTGGTATTTCGTTTGAAGTTGTCTTGCAGGTGATTTCGCATCAATTGGTCATTTCATTTGAAACTGTAATTTCGCTTGAGTGGTTATTTCGTTTGAAAGTGACTGTTTTGTGAAAAAGTTTACCGAATCATGGAAGAGGAATTTTATAACGCATTTGCTACTGCCCCGACTACTCCTACTGCCATTGCTCAGAACATGAACATGGAAAATGAAACTGGAACTTTACAAAAACCCCCGAAGCTAATGAGCATTGAGGAATATTATGGATGGAAAGATCGGTTTGAAAACTGGGTTCAAGCAATTCATTTGAGATCTTGGGAGTGTATTGAGAAAAAGTATGTTAAACCTCGTACTGATATGGGAGTTATCAAAACTATTTCTGAGTTTACGGACAAAGAGAAAGACATGTATAAAGCAGAAAAGATGATGATCAGTTTACTCCAGCAAGCTATCAAAGAAGACATCTTCATTTTGCTCCAACATGATAACACTTCACGTTCAATTTGGGAAGCTCTTCGAATTAAGTTTGAAGGAAGTGAGAAGATGATTAAGAGTAAAAAGGCATTATTAAAGAAAGAATTTGATTTATTTTCAAGTTTGCCGGGAGAAGATACAAAGAAATTGATTGAAAGATATTGTCACTTAGTACGATCAATGTCATTGTTAAACATCAACAAAGATCGTGAGGAATGGGTTGACAAATTAGCTGATGCTTTACCTCAGAAAGAGTGGGGTACATTTTTGATGATATTAAAGAATACTGGAGAATATGAAGGCTTGACAATTTCCCAGTTCATTGAAAAGATTGAAGGACAAGATCTTGAGCAACAGAAGATTGCAAGAATGAACAATTCAAGTGCACAACAAGATGTTAAGATGTATTTCAAAGGGAGTGTTCAGAATGTCGAAGCTAGTCCGAAAATCCAAACTGCTTTCAGTGCAGAAAACTCATCTGGATCAGTCAATCAAAGTCCAAACAGCAGCAGTGGATTTTCTTCATATCCAAGTGTTAATCCGAAGGAATCAACTTCGAGTCATCAGTTTCAAAGTTCAAACAGCAGTAATGGTCATGTTTTACACTGCAACATTGCGTTGCATCTTCAGAATGGTTAAAATTTCTCTGAAGAAGTTGCTAAAAGTCATATGTCATTGCTAGCTACAGTTTTGGAATCATATGAAGGGTTGGTTGCAGGAAGGATCGGAAATCCTATGTTGACGAATGAGGATTACGATCAGATCGCTGCTGAGGAAATGGAGCTTATGGACATTAAATGGTGTTTAGCAAGTGTTCTGAGGAGAGCAGAAAAATTCAAGATGATTACTGGAAGAGATGATTTCTTGGATGCAAATGTTTCTACTTTGGGTTTTGATAAATCTAATGTTACTTGTTTTCGATGCTGGGAGAAAGGACATTTCAAGAGAGAATCTAAAAATTGAGAAACAAGTGGAGCACAAAATCCATTTGGAAAAGACGATTACTATCAGAAAGCCATTTATCAACAAGTTACTTATCAACCGTATCAACAAAAGGAACCACAAACTGCTCATGCTAAAATGATCGTAGAAGCAAATAAGAAAGCTTATTATGGATTAATGGTCAAGATGATGAAAAACTAGCAGAAGGGTTCAGTTGGGATAAATATATTCCATCTGATTCAAAAACAGTTGCATTAATTGCACAGATAATTCAAGAGCCAGATTTGATGAAAGAATGGATGAAAGCGTTTGTTAGTGATGAGAAAAGTCAAGATGAAGAGTTTGTTTCTTCAGATGATAGTTCAGAACAAACACAAGTGTTTGATCAATCATTAACTGATGACAGTGATGATGATGAAGAAATGCATATTAATATTGCAAAAACTCATTTATCTCCTGAAAGTTTTGAATTTTATTTTGCAGATAGATTGAAGAAGCTGAAGGAGAGACGAGCAGCAAAAGAAAAGAAAAAGGTGAAATGTGAGAGTGTTGTTCAAGAAGAGAAGAATGAACAAAGTGATAAAGTTAATGTTGCTGAGATAGTGGTTGAAGCTGAAAAGGTGTTTGAAGATGAGAAAGTGGTTGAAGTTGAGAAGATAGTCGAAGTTGAAAAGATTATAGAAGTTGAAAAGATTGTTGAAGTCATCAAACCATGTTTGAAGTGTTCAGAAACTTGCAAGCAGTGTGAAGAAAAAGAGGAGAAGTTGAGAGGGCAAGATAAGATGAAAGAAAACTTATTGTTCAATATCAATTATGTGAAAGAATCATACGATGTGCTGAATAGAATGGTAACTGGTCTACAAAAGACAAATTCTGAAAGAGAAGATGCGTTGACTATGATGAATGCAGTGATGATGACAAAGCAGAAGGCCATTAACCATTACATTGAAGAATGTGCAAAATTAAAGCAGTAGTTGGAAACAGAAAATATAGAAAATGAAAGAATCAGGCGTTTACTGCAAAGTTATTCTGGTTCTGATTATTTGATTGATAGAATTTATCCAACTGTTGCAGGTATGGAAGCCTTTCAGGACAAGAAGACTGAAGTGAAGGATACTGGTAAGAAACAAAGTGCAAATTATAAAAAGTGTCTGCCTCCGATCTGGGAAGGTTATTCTCCTAGAAAACCAAATGAGGAGCAAGTAAAAAAGGCAGTCAATATAAAGTTAAAGTCCGAAACAACTAATGAGTTACCAGAAAATATTGATGTCACATTCACATCGTCTGACACTGATCATGAGTCTGAGTTAATAAAAAAGGTGGTCGATCAGGTGTTGGATAAAGATGAGGAGTCAGAGTCAAATTCGGAGTCCAAATGTTCGAGTTCATCATCAGTTGACAGTCCAAAGTCGTTGGTTAAAAGGGTTTACAATAAAGAATTCTTGTTATCAAAATCTAATTTGAATGACGAACCAATCAAAGTGGCATATACTTTGAATGATTCAGACAAATTATATTCTGATGAGGAATTTCCAATAAGAGGTGTTAAAACTAAAATGATTAACAAGGTTTTCAAATTAACAGAAATTAATATTTCTGAAATAAAAGATGTAAATCTTTCTGAAAAACCAAAATCTTACACCTCAAGAGTTCAACAACGTTTAAACAAGAAAAAGGGTTACAGTTCTGGTTCTGGTTTTCAAAAGAAACCAAACCATAACGGTAATTACAAAAAGAAAGGTCTCGGTTTTATTCCACCTAAAAATCATAAAAATGAGAAAAATTATAAACCAAAAACAGTATTTGTTTCAGGAACAAGTTCGGAAGAAGAACAAAAGAGCTCATTCTGGAAGCAAACAAACAAATAATTCTTTGCAGAAAGACAAAAGTTTAAGAAGAATGGAGCTTATCAGAGAAAGGAGACAAGAACCTGTTATAGATGTCAAGAAGTTGGTCACATTGCCTGGAACTGTCCAATGGCTACCAATACAAAACAAGAAGTTGTTTCTAAACTCAAAGAGAAAATTGTTGACAAAACTGAACCACCAACTGAAAAATTCAAAGTGTTTAAAAATTCAACATATGAGGTTGGTGAATGTTCGAAAAGATTTTACAAGAGAAGAGTGAATCTTGACAACCAGAAGTGGGTTGTTAAGACATCAGATGTGAAATCTGGCGATGGATCTGAATCCACAAAGTCAAAGGAGCCAAAAGTTGAGCTAAAAATTGAAACATCAGTACCGCCAATGGATGATGTCAATTTTCCACCATTGCGGGCTGAAAATTTTAAACAAAAAGTTGGAAAGGTTGAGATCTCAAATCAATTCTATTCTGAGAAGAAAGAATTTGATGTTGAAAAGGTTTTTAATGAAAATGTGAAAAAGATTTTTGGGAATATGGTCGATGGGAAGGTAAAATGGGTAAAAGATTTTTATGAAACAAAGAAAGCAACTTACTACCCAAGTGAAACTGAGGAGGTAACATCCAAGTTTGGTGAAGCTTGGATGTCTGTTTGTCATATGTGAAAAATATGACTTGCCGGGGCTCCCAAGTTGGTAATCGCGGAGCATGAATCGGCATCATTCTTGAAAAATTGTTTTTGAAAAGGTTGACTTGCCGGAGCTTCCAGGTTGGTAAGTGTGAAGCAGGTATCGGCATATTTCTTGAGAAATTCACGAAAGTGATTTCGACTTACAAGTGGTAAATCAGGGACATTAAGTTGTACTTGATTTTCTACAAGTGGCATTTGTTGTTTGATTTTAAAACTGTTACATTTTTCAAGTGATCTACAAAGTGATGATCTAACCCTAACCTACAAGTGGTTTATGAAAATCAACAAAACTTATTTTCCGAAAAAACCATTTGATTAAAACAAACTTAAGTGTTTTGAAATCACAATAGGAAAATAGTTTGTTGTGAGGGGGAGTTCTGATTGTTTATGCCAAGAGGATGGTGATTTGAAGCGATTCGATATCAGTTGTCACGTTACTTGTATAGTTTGTTTTCAAATTTTCCTTTAAATGATTTTGCATTTTAGGGGGAGTAAGAAATTTTCAGAAAATCCAAAAACATTTGAAAATTTGAAAAAGCCAAAAACATGATAAAATCAAAAATGAGTTTTGTTGTATAAAAGAGGAAATGATAGTATATCAGTGGACTATCACAACATGCTAAAGAATTGGAAAGTCAAATGTGATAAACGGTCTCACTGATGATGTGCCAGTAGGTTTTTGCACATTTAGTAAATTGTGACGAGATATAAACCTAAATTTCAAACTTACTTATATCGTGGGGAACATATCTCAGATATATGGGTAACCCCCGAAATCTTGTTTGAAAGGTCCCTCTTTCTGAGATACTAGGTCTTTATACTCAGTGATATCTGGGGTATTATCCCAGGACTTCTGATTTTGCGGAAGCAATGGCCTAGTCCCCGTATAATACTTTTTGCTTGCTTGAAATATAGCACCACCCTCAGTACAAAAAATGATGAAACATTGAAAAATTTTAATCATGTACTGTTGAAGAAAAGATTCTCTAAAGGGAACACACCAAAAGTCGAAGTCGTCATCTCTCTGATTTTGCGGAAGCAATAGCCTGAGCTCTCACGGCCCTTGCATTTTAACCCTTTACAGATATCATCTAGGTATACTCACCTGTAAGACTGAATATTGGGATCTGGATACGGGAGTATATTCTGAGGTGGGACACGCGAATAAGTTTAAGTGCTTAAAACATTAATCTCGTATCTCGAATCAATTGAACTTTGTGTGAAAATTTAAATGGATCAGTATACTAACAATCTAAGTGAATCGTTTAGAACTTAAAATGTGTAAAGCTTAACGGTGTTGGTGATTTGTTTCAAAAATTGATATGATCCTCTTACACAAACTCACAAAAATATTGTCTGTAAATATTTCTTTACTGCATTTTCTTTCAATATAAACATTTCAAAAAGATTTTCAGTGTGTTTTAGTATAAATTTTTGAAAAACACAAAAAGAGTTTCGACAACTGATGTTGGAGAGCTGATTTTCAAAATTCCGAGTGCTAAACATGATGGATATCAAGTAAGGGAGAGTCTGTTTGAAAGAAAAATATGTTTGAAAAGATTTTCTTACAAGTGGTTCATCAGAGTTTAAAATGTTAAATCATTTTGTACGATGCAAGTGTGTTTGTGTCTAAAAGTGATAAGCAGAGAATAAATTTGTAAAATTTTAAATTTTTGAAATTTATTTTTGGGTTAAGAGTGTGCATGTTAGCCAGGTTTCGATCTTGATCAGAAGGTGAACCAGATTGTAGAGCCAAGTTCAGATTCTGATGTTCACGCAAGCTGATGATGCTGATGAACTTAAGGTATCAAGCTGATCAAGAGAATTAGAGTGAGATAAGAACCAGGTCCAGATTCTGGAGAAGAAGAGAAGACAGAGATTGAGGATGCTTTACATTGTTAGATACTTTGGAAGAATAAAAGACTGATAAAGACTGAAGATTGAAGACTCGACACTGAAGACTCGTCAACATTCGAGGGGGAGTCTGTTGGTGCATGCGTCTGTTGACTTCGTCTTGTATCGAGTCTTGTATTAGATTGTATAGATCTGGGCACAAAGTACGAGAAATCAGTCAAAAGGTTAATTTCGCACGAAATTGGCAACAAGCTATTTCACACGAAATTACATGGTAATTTCGTACGAAATAGGTATTTCATGTGAAATGTGATTTCGCTTGGGCAGGTTCATGCGAAATCACCTTGCCTATATATAGGTGCCTGGTCTTTGTCATTTGTATCGAAATTAGATTCCGGTTTGAGAGCCGAAGTGCTGCCGAAGTGTCTACTCGCTGTAAAACTTTGTCAAATCAATCTAAAGACAGTTTAAAGTGATATTCTAGCTGAATTGAACTCGATACGTCTGTTTCCGCCTTTCGTATTGAGAAAAACTCTTCTGATCGACTCATTCGGGTCAGAAAACGATCCTACATTTCTTCGAATTTTTTAACCTTCCGACCGCTTCTTCTAGCGTCATTGTTTCTAGATCGAAGTACTGTTCCATCAAGGCGACAATCTGAGTAAACTTATCTGGCACTGCATTTAGGAGTTTGCGTACCAGAGTCGGTTGACTCAATGTTGTCCCTAATTCGCTTGCCCGGGTAACTACACTTTTTATCTTTGCGGTGAAGGAGTCGATAGTGTCATCTTCCCTCATTTGCATTAACTCAAATTCTTATATAAGTGTATGCCAACGAGCCTTCTGTACCCGATCAACACCAACATGTCTTGTCTTGAGATTTTCCCAAATTTCCTTTGCAGTTTTACAATTTACAACTTGCAATACAACATCCTCCGGTATTGCTTGGAACAGATATGCAATTGTCGCCTTATCTTTCTTAACATCCGTTTGCGTATTTTCTGCCGGTTCAATCGTTTCCCAAAGTCCATTCGCTTCCAAAATCGTTTTGATGCGAATTTCCCAAACCATATGTTTGTTGGTTTCAAAATAGGACACTGGAATTGGGAAAGAGAAATTCCTTCCTTTTGAATTACAACTTGTGAATTTGGTCCGGTTGCTCTTGACATGTCTTCCGACCGAACAATCTTCACTTTCAAAACCTTTTATCTTTCTTGGTTTCAACAAACCTCTAATCCTTAACCCTGCGTATAACCCAACGCATAACAATCAATCAATCAAATTCGCACTAAACCCCAGAATCAAAACCCTAGATCCCTAACCCCTGTTTCGACCCTGAACCGAAAATAAACTAACTTGCAAATTGAGAAAGAATAATAAAACCTGATCGCGAATTCCCTGCGATGCCTAGAGCTTGATGCTCTGATACCAATTGTTGCCCAGAATGATCTTTGATCTCTAGATCGCAAATGATAAACTAAAACTTCTTAAAACTTGAATCGTAAACGTAATACAATGATTGAATGTATGTGTATGTGTAAATCGAAAATATGAATTGAACATGAACAACTACAAATGAAATTCTAGAGACTATTTATAGTTTTCCTAGAGTCATGAGTGTAGAGACGTGTCTCTTCGTGAATAGGCATGTCCTTTGAGTGAATGGTTGTGATCGCATATGAAGAGATGCGTCTTTTCCTTCTTATTCACAGCCACTAATCGAATAGGTGTGTCTTTTGGTGGTGCCCCTTGAAGCCATTGATCAAAGGAGGCAGCCCTAGGGGTTTCGCACCCTTTGGGGTGGAAGTTACAAACTTCTGAAATGCCATAAACAGCCCCTGAACTTTGTAACCGCCACTCTTTTCTTTACCATAAAGTGTTGATCAGTTTTGTTTAAACATAATGGAAAACATGAATAACATACCTGTTACAGCAGATAGGCCAGCAGAGAATCCAGTCAGAGATGCAGCCATTGAGTTCGACATACTTGTCAGGATGATCTGGTTCCTCCTTAGGGTGTAACGTTATGATGGTGATGAACCAAAACTAGGGATGGTTTCGGTTAGGAGAGAGAGCCGAGAATGATGTTATGAGGGTTGTCTAACTGTGTCACCCTTAAACTCTCTAATAATCTCCTTATATATACACCCAAGAGGAAATCTAATTAGTTAATGAGGGTAATATGATCCATCAACAATTGCCAACTAATTATTAATAGGTTATTAATATATTTTAATCTATATAATATAAATGATTATAATGGCTACAAGATTAAATATTATGATAATTATATATTTAATCTCACATTCTCCCACTTAGCCGATAAACCAAGAACTCATTTTATATTAGATGAGCCTGGCCAGGAGTTAACACTCATTTTAGCCATAAACCAAGAACTATAGCAGAGAAATACAGCCGTTGAATCATCATTCGACTCAGGACCCCCATTAGTCATACTATAGCTGTGACAACTGTCAAATTTGCATGCATCCGTACGTTTAATTAACATTGATTTATGCTTAATGACTCTGCTTAATTACAACTGTTGATTAAACTGCTTTCTGTTACACACATACATACGCATCACATTTCATACTGTCACTTCATTTATTTCATACAAACATTAGTGACAAACTTGATGCACAAAGCACAGTTAGCGCACTGAGCTGTTGATTCAGAAACATACTGACAATACCAGCACATAGGCAGACAATGTTATTATGGCCAGTATGAGCCAGGGACAAGGTACTACACTAGTACGGAGTGTAGGGAGGTGAGGACCATAAAACTGTGTTACTAGGTGATAGTTATAGTGCCGGGAAGTGCCTAAAACACACCATAAATGCAGAATTCTGCATTTATTGTAAAAAAATTCAGCATTGTAATATGCTAGTAAAGTACAAAATATGGCAGAATATCCTGTATGCTTTCCTAAGTGCCGGGAATAATTTGTGTTACAAAAATATTTATAAAAGACATTTTTCGGACTAATTAAACACTTTAACGGGACAGTATCTACCGGATAACCGGACATTACCCGGGACACTAAATTTTTGTCAAATACTTTGTTTTATTATTTTTGGCTAGTCATGATTCCCCGTTTGCCATAACACCCATTAAAAACCTTATAACTAACACTTATAATCAAGTTACTTGCTTTCTAACTAGCCATTACATGTAGTCACAAAAGTTGCAACCAAACCCCCCCCCCCCCAACTGAAAATCGGTCCCCTTGTGGACCCACAAATCATCCTCCATACTTCATATATTTGATTAGATTTTATGGCAATTGTTTATTTGATTATTACTTGTGTAAGTATCCAAAATATATAGAAGTAATCTTATAAGTATGGAGCCATGATTCACTCATCATTCTCAATCTTTCACCTCTCTCATTCCTCACTCTCTCTCTCATTTTCGGTCACCCCAAACCGCCACCCTCACCACCATATAACCACCATCATCTTCCCTATTCAAGTAACCTTCAAGCTTTGAAGGTGATTCAAGGAGGTTGCACTTGTGGAGCTTCAAAGGGAGCTTTGTTCTTGCTTGTTCTTCATTTTTCTCATCATCTTTTCCACTAGATTCTACCCTAGCCTTGTGCTAGTAGTAAGTCCTTGTTAAACTCTTGTCTACTTCTATTTTCATGGTTAAAAGATTATGCTCCGATGAAATCATATGAACACTACGAGAACACAAACATAAGACATGAACATAAGGCTTTACATAATGATCATGAGATGAAATATGATGATAAATCTGAGTTAAATGAAATATAACCTGCTGTAGACGACTTATGACCTGCTGTTAATCGTTATTAGAAAGTTATGGCGATCATATGTGTGCGTTTTAGTAACATTTAAGCTGGAAACAGCATGCTGAGTAACGATTTCAGCCGACTTCGACTGGCTGTAACCAGACCATTATAAGTCGAAAAATTGATTTTCTTAAGTCTAAATTATGTATTTTCGAAGAACGAAGTAAATGGCACTGGAATCATATTTTTTTGAGGTCGTTTACAATTTTTAAAGACTCGTTTTGTAACCGCAACTAAAGCTGAGTTTTTACTGCAGTAAATGGGTGATGTGTTTTTAGGCATAACTTGAAATCCATGTTGAATCAGCTCAGAAAATGGTACTGTAGATGACCACTGATGTCGTAGTAATTCTCCCACTGGAATTTCATCAATCGGACTCACGATAAATTTTAGATGAATTATTTCGTAAACTGCAATCAGAAAGTGATAAATCTGATTGCAGTCCGGTAAATAAATTTTTATAAAATATTGGTAATGAACTGGACCCCGATATTTCTACAAAATAATATTTGGATCGTATAAGACGTTCTGTAAAAAATTGACAATTTTTGGAATAAGATAACTATTTTATTAAAATGCCCGAAAATAGCCAAGTTTTGCATATTAAAACTGAAATGATATAAGTAGTCTTTTGCATGTCTAAACGTCGGGTTGGTAATTTGAGAACGATCTAACGTGTTATATGTTAAAGAAAATGATATGCTATTTAGCATGGGCACCTCCATTTACAAAGGAGACTATGGCAAAATTTTCTAAAAATCCTAATACTTAGTAAATATTTTCTAGACAAGTGTTTACTAGTATATTTTAGACTATGTTTTTCAAAACATAAACCTCGCCATAATTTTTGTAAGAAAATACAAAGTATCGGAGGTTGGTTTTATACACGAAAATGGTTAAATATATATTTAGAATATATATTGTTTTGAAGTAGTATATTGAGAATATACCGGCATATTATTATTTGGAACACTACACCGGGATACGACGCCAATACATGGCAAGTTACACAAACACAAGAATACGAATATACATGTATAAGTACCCCATCATTGGGAAGGAAATACGAAGTTAAAATACTTGAGAAGTAGGAATATGAAATATTGTTTAGCAATTAATCCAAACATTAACTAATTATTATAACTTGGAATAATATCAGAAACGTAACTCAAAAACATAAATACTGAGACAAGGCATGGCCCGTTCGTCTAATAGATGTTAGGCCATTGTAGGTAGTCGTGTGGCTGAGGAGAATTGGGTTACAAGTACCGAAGACGCAATACAATGAGTTCATGTCCCCCTTTTCTCTTAACTGTTTTCAGTTTTATACTTCGGGGGTGGAATACATGTTACAATTATTACAGACACTTACAGACGCTTTTATACATGGTATGGTAACTTAAGGAGGGTTTACTACTTAGATCATGTGAGTGGGTAGGCGGAAACTTAAGGCCATCAATCCTCATTGTAGGACCGAGGGACATGAGTGATAGATCTATTTGGGTGTAGCGAGCCCCACTCCTGAGTCCGCTGAGTGGACCATGTGGTGACTATGTCTTACAGCCGGAAGCCCGGTGCCAAATCTGCTAGGTTTGAGTCTTCCTGCATCACTTCACACATATCATTGGCTTTGCAACCCAACGGTGATCTCTTTTTCCTTAATTGCTACATACCAGGGATTTTCATACATACAGACATATTACAAAGGTTTATACATACTCACTTACACATGAACTCGCTCAACTTTATGTTGATTTTTGAAACTACATGTATTTCAGGGAATTAGCGGATCTGGCGAAGGATGCATAAGTCAAGCTGCGTTGGATAAGATGTCATCCAGGGCAGTAGGTTTGGGAGGTGTAACCCTTACCTGGACGGGTTGCATGTCTTAAACCTCGTTTTATTAAAAGTCTTTTATTGTGTCTTATGAACATGTTTTAGGCAAGTACGGTTTGTAAAATTATTTTAAGTATCGACTTTTCCAAACACTGATGTTGTAGAATTTTGAAACTTAATGAATGGATGAACGTCTTGTATTTTTTATCATATAGCATTGTTATGATTGTTGCTATGGTATTAAGAAGTCACACCAAATAAACCCACGCTTCCTTAAAAGTCAGGGTGTGACAGCTTGGTATCAGAGCCTCGATCATAGCGAACTAGGATTCCTTCTCGAGTCTAGACTATGATCATCAGGGCTCTCACGAAAACGTTTTCAAACATTTTTACATTGCATACACAAAACGTCCAGATCCAGGAAACAAACATTTTTACAAACAAAAAGGCACAAGTACACATTTCAAAATTCATGTTCAGTCTTAGAGACTGAGGGAGGATCAGTCTTAGAGACTGAGGGAGGATCAGTCTAAGAGACTGAGGGAGGATCAGTCTTAGAGACTGAGGGAGGATCAGTCTTAGAGACTGAGGGAGGACCAGTCTTAGAGACTGGGAGGTTGGTCTTAGCGACCAGAGATTTAGTCTTAGAGACTGAGGGAGGATCAGTCTTAGAGGCTGAGGGAGGATTTAGTCTTAGAGACTGGGAGGTTGGTCTTAGAGACTAGAGATTTAGTCTTAGAGACTGAGGGAGGACCAGTCTTAGAGGCTGAGGGAGGATTTAGTCTTAGAGACTGGGAGGTTGGTCTTAGAGACCAGATATTTACTCTTAGAAACTGGGAGGTTGGTCTTAGAGACCAGGGATTTAGTCTTAGAGACTGGGAGGTTGGTCTTAGAGACCAGGGATTTAGTCTTAGAGGCTGGGAAAGTTGGTCTTAGAGACCAGGGAGTTAGTCTGAGAGACTAGGGAATTTAGTCTGAGAGACTGGGTGGGATAGTCTGAGAAGACTAGGATGAATATGTGAATACATGATTACATTATGAATTATCCTTATTTGCAATACATAAAGTGTTAATAATTACTATGGATATGCATACTATGACCATTATGTACCGGCACACATGTCACACTATTTAGAAGGCGAGTTATCAGACATTGATAACCCCACGGCCGCCGCCACAGATAATGAGACTGTACCTGCGCCAGAGATGTTTACGTCAAACACTGAGAGTGACCCTGACATGATGACCAAGGACGAGGACGACTTCCAACCGTCCGCGCTGCCAGACTTTGGCGATGAATTACCCTTGTTGATGGCTTCCTTGATGAAGATCCCTCTGTCATTCATGTTTCGGCCCATTACCACTTCATTACTGGTCATCCCGTTGGTAAGCACACCATGGCTCCGATCCTCGACAATGCGCCTCTTGTGGGCATTCCTTCCGAAGGTTGGATACTCGATGAACAATTGATAACGATAGTGACGTGATATTGATGGTCCTTCCGATAACGCCCATGGTGATGGAAAATTAGACGAGAACGTCGTTACAAATTTCACTCTTGAGATCCCTGTTGACAAGCTACCCTCTGATTCTAGTATACACCCGATTTCAGACTCCTTTGAGTCTGCGTCGTTAACGGCCTTACAGATGGTCAGGTTGCCGCTTTTCACTACTAACTCGGACGAAGACATCACTATGACTGCTGCACTACCACCTGCTCGAGATCCCACACCCTTACACGATCTAGGGTCTGCTCCCGAGCCAACTCTTTTCCTATTGAGACAGCCTGATGAGGCACCTGTTGATCCTACTTAAACATGACCTTAATTCTTTTGGACTACCATACATTGCACTCCTTGTACCAGGACAAGTGCCTGCACCTATTGACCCTCCTTGCATTAAGACATTTACTGCTGCACCTGCACCCGCTAATATTACTCCTATGGAGAACGACGTCCATTGCGCCAACACGCCTATTTCTTTCTTTCAAGACATACCCGCACCCCGGAAAGGAACTCCAGGTCAGCACCCGCATAACGATCCTTTATCTACAGCAGCAGTCCCTCTGATCTCACAGGCCGCACCGTTTGCTACATTCACCTCTACATCGCTGGACGAATCGTTTCGATGGTTCCCATGATACACTATACTGAATTTAGACCCTTATCAACCCTCACTTTATGGAGGCTACACACGGGATGAGTACACCTATCACAACAACTACAGGTTGAGGTTATAAACCGCGGAATGCCAGAGCTTGAGCTGACACCACACCCTGTCTGTTGCCAGTATACTTTGGTTCCCCACATATATCAAAGATTCCTGCTGAACTCCTGCCTGCTGCTATTACACCTTTCCCAGGTTTTGATGCTCGGGCGGCAGATTGGTTAATTACTTTGAAGTACATCAAAGCTCGAGGTGAAATTCACGCATGATAACAGCTTACTTTTCTTACCCCCTCCACCTCAGTCACCAGTATAGTTGGTTTCTGGATTATAAGGATTGCATTTGGGTAAAGACACTAATAATAAGCCGGGACGGTGGAGACTTTTGAAGACCACATATGACTACGTAATTTTGATACACTAATAAATTTTAGGCAAGGGTAGGGTGACCCTGTATCCCTGTTGATGTGATACATTTTGTAAGACAATGCAATTGTGGTCGGAAAACAACGAGAACCCAATCATCATTAAACATGCGACAAAGCTATGTGGCCAATGACCAACGAAAGCTCAGTCGCTATGTCTTCATTAAGCGCGTTATTGATCTATATGTGTGTGCTATAATTATAATGCTACGTGCTTACTTGCTATGCTCTCGTTAAACATGATTACCAAATTACTTGGTTATGCTACGATTATGCTATTAATTGATTGGTTGGTAAGATGACCTATTATGTGTATGTACTTATGACCACTAAACTACTATATGCACTCCCTGAACAATAAGACCTGACCTAACCAATCTTCTTCTAGGAAGATGTCGATTCAAAGGAACGTCGATACCAACAACCCTCTGCCGACAACCGCAGAGTAAGAACTGCAAGGACGCATCTCGCAAGCCATCGCACAACTCGAGGCCCTTCGCTCTGAACACGGCAGAGGTACCACAGGAAATAACCCACCCAGCGGCTGCACTTACGAGCAGTTCTTGAACCACAAACCTCGAGAATTCGACGACACTGGGGGTGCCTTAGCTTTTGTGCGTTGGGTGTAGAAGACGAATATTGTCTTACGGTTGAGAAAATGTGCCCCAGAACATCAGGTCACGTATATAGCTGGACTATTGGTAGCTGGGGCTCTGTCATGGTGGAACCTTCAAGTTCAGACAATGGGCGAGACCGCTGCGTATGCTATGACATGGGATAAACTGAAAGATCTGATGCGTAAGAGATATTGCTCGAGGGCAGAAGTCCAGAAGTTGGAAACTGAACTGTGGAACTTGAAAATGGAAGGACCAAAGATAGCTGAGTATGTGCAGAGGTTTAACGATTTATCACAAATTGCTACGCTCCTGGTAGGACCAGAGTTTAAGAGAATTGAACGTTTCATAGGGGGATTGACACCCCAGATTCTAAGCCTGGTAACAACATCTAAACCTTCAACGATCACCTAGGCTATCGACATAAGCGTGGCGCTCACTGAAGAAGCAGTTAGACTAGGAAATTTTTCTATTATGGAAGAGAAAAAGGAGACTCCTGTAGAGTCATCTGGAGACAACAAGAGAAAGCTCGCAAATGTCAAGAAGGTTACTCGGGCAAGTAACAAGAAAAAGGCCAAAAAGGGAAAGGACTACGTGGGTCTCCCGCCCAAGTGTGACAATTGTCTACGTTATCATGTTGGGCGATGTAAATATGGGAAATGTGATAACTGTGGCAAGAGGGGACACCCAAGAGAAACTTGTAGGCAAGATACTGAACGTAGAGATAGGGGCCAGGATGATAGCCAGAATCACGGAGGAAACAACAACGACGACGACAACTATCAAGGAAGGATGAGTGAAAAACAAAAACGTGCTCAAGGTTGCCTTAACTGTGGGAGCAAAAAGCATTTCAGAAAATATTGCCCTAAAAATAATCAAGCACAAGAATGAAAGCTCAACACCGGAGCTAGGGAAGCACGCCAGAGATTCAAGCAAGGATATCGGTATGTCCCATATTACTCGATGTTATGCATCTGTGCTGCTAAATACTGTTGCAAATTTTAGCTTCACATCTCTAGAGTTTGAGGGTATGCTTGGTTTAGTAACAAGTAAGTTAGATAATCCGCACTCGAAAGAACTAGCTAATGGGAAGCTAGTAGACGCCAACGAAGTAATTGGAAACGACAAGATAGAACCTGGAGAGCGTGAGTTTACGCTTGATCTACTGCCAGTGAATTGGGAAGCTTCGACAAGGTAATTGGACGGATTGGTTGTCAAGTGATCAAGCGAAGATTGATATCCGCGTCCCGATGCCAAGCGAAGAAACGATCGTGACCCACGAAGCTGGATACACCTCTACAGATCACGAATTGCTTGGAGGCACGAAAGTTGTTGCGGAAAGGATGTGTTGTTTTCTGGCTCATGTCGGGGATAAGGGAGCCGAGGAATTAAAACTCGAAGATACCCCCGTGATCAGAGAATACCCCGAAGTCTTCCCTGAAGACTTGCGAGAACCATCTCCTCAACGACAAGTCGAGTTTCACATCGATTTGAGTTCCAGGCGCCGCATTTGTAGTTAATGCACTCCGGTGACTCACACCTTCGGGAATGCAAGGATTGACAGTGTAGTTTCAGTAGTGGATAGAGAAGGAAGATAACAAACCAAAACTTCCGTTTTGGGTAACCGCAGTTCTGCTCGTCAAAAGAAAGGACGATGAATTTCAAATGACCAGGAGTCGGATGAGCTAGCCAACTAGAGTCGGTGGCTCTTGCTAAGGATTGACGAATTACTTATTGGACTAACTGCGAGGATCCAACCCGTATGTCCCGACTGATCAATGATCAAGTAGATGTAAGTTCAGGAAGAAAATATACCGGGGGAAAATTGTGGGACAATAACTTGTTTTAAACATACACAAGAATGGCATTTCCTACACGATGCACAGAATAATTCTACACCGAATACGAAACTCTGAGATTCTAGGAAACATGTACTTAGGACCATCGGGAACCAGGTCCAGACCCACAAAGGTTGTTACTTAGGAACCACGTCCGTTAAACCAAGAAAACACCATTATTCTGACATACATGCTATTTCAGTTAACCAAACAGAAAGTACTTAAATTTCTTTTGTTTTGTTAAAATCGTCACTTTCGCTTCTAGCGAGTAGATGTTTGCATCTCTACTCCCCTTTTACTGTAGTTGCATCGCGTCGATTTTCTTCGCTGAGAGCGAACACATATTTGCTTTGAATACTTGGTCATATCTTCATTTTAGCAGATACTCATTGCTTCAGTACTCGAAAAATAATAAATCACACATGCACCATTTGCTACGCATGTGGTTTCGTTCCGAATAAACACTTCATTGAAGTTCGAATATTATGTTACTAAATCTAATTACTGGTTGGTGATTCGAATGACCTACATTATTGTAATTGTTGGCTCTTTTGCTATCAAGTCAACACACTCTCTTGGAACTTCTTTTATTTCAAGTTACATTCATGGTTTATTTTTGTTACCATGCCGAGATTTCCTTTGTTGATACATACGTTTATTGTTGGGTTACACCGAAACCAAGTTCAATTGCTTGAACTTATCCATTTCACATATTCAATTTAAGACGCCATATGATGTGTTGAGAGCATCATATTCAAACATTTTACAAAGGTTCTTTTGTTTCGAGTCGTAGTGGGCTTGGTTGGTCTACGACCTCACTAAATCATTTGTTGATACCTTATGGTGATATTTTCACGGAATTGGAGCTTGCGCTAATTTGGTTACTCACTTCAGACACGAATTTAAATTATTTGCTAATTCTCTCTAAATCCGTCATGTTTATTTCAATTAAAGCAGTCTCTACACAGTTGTGTGATAAGGCAATGGTACATAGGTTCATTTCATAGCACGGTGTACCTCATAATGGTTCTTTCATTACAAATTAAATACCTTGTAGTATTTATTGTTTTCCACTTTCAAACAGAGACAGTAATACCTTGATGTTCCGTATTCAATTGAAAACTCTATGACAATATGTAAATCAAAACTTCAGGCTTTTCTCGGTACATGTTCATTTGATTTCCAACACGGTGAACTTGTTCAGTCACCACTATACTTGAATTATGTCATTGCAAACTTGTAGCTTGTGCTGATCATGGTCAACCGTCTCACACAAAACAGCATATACTTTTGTTTGACTTGTCATTTAAACATTTCTGATGCAACTACGAATCAAGACAATGATACACCAAATTCGCTTGTATTTCATTCGGTGTACTTTCGAAATTTAAGAATGTCAACACACTAAACCTTACCATTCATTTACTCGGGAGTTGACGGATCATTTTACTATTACATTTGAGTTGTTGATTTTGAATTCATATAGCGGACGCTATGCCTTGTGAAAACTCGTCTGCATATTGCAAACGATCGTTTGAGGACCTTATTAATCAAAACTCCCCTTTTGTGGAACCCTGTTTGCTGGATTACACTAGACTATACGTCAAATACATCTTGTACCTTTGACATCAAATGCTAAAAGCACATACCTTTTAACCATAGGGTTCGGGTTGCTATATATTCTTGGACCCACCTGATGTGAGTAAGGTTTGATTCGGTTTGGTGATTATCTACCTCAGTATTATTCATATACATACTCGTGTGATGTAACCATAAGGAGTTAAGGTAGTACAAATTTCGAGGACGGAATTTTCTTAACGGGGGGAGAATGTGACAACTGTCAAATTTGCATGCATCCGTACGTTTAATTAATATTGATTTATGCTTAATGATTGTGCTTAATTACAACTATTGATTAAACTGCTTTCTGTTAATAGTTACACACATACATACGCATCACATTTCATATTGTCACTTCATTTATTTCATACAAACATTAGTGACAAACTTGATGCACAAAGCACAGTTAGCGCACTGAGCGGTTGATTCAGAAACATGCTGACAATACCAGCACATAGGCAGACAATGTTATTATGGCCAGTATGAGCCAGGGACAAGGTACTACACTAGTACGGAGTGTAGGGAGGTGAGGACCATAAAACTGTGTCACTAGGTGATAGTTATAGTGCCAGGAAGTGCCTAAAACACACCATAAATGCAGAATTCTGCATTTATTATAAAAAAATTCAGCATTGTAATATGCTAGTAAAGTACAAAAATATGGCAGAATATCCTGTATGCTTTCCTAAGTGCCGGGAATAATTTGTGTTACAAAAATATTTATAAAAGACATTTTTTCGGACTAATTAAACACTTTAACGGGACAGTATCTACCGGATAACCGAACATTACCCGGGACACTAAATTTTTTGTCAAATACTTTGTTTTATTATTTTTGGCTAGTCATGATTCCCCGTTTGCCATAACACCCATTAAAAACCTTATAAATAACACTTATGATCAAGTTATTTGCTTTCTAACTTGCCATTACATTTAGTCACAAAATTTGCAACCAAACCCCCCCCCCCCAACCAAAAATCGGTCCCCTTGTGGACCCATAAATCATCCTCCATACTTCATATATTTGATTAGATTTTATGGCAATTGTTTATTTGATTATTACTTGTGTAAGTATCCAAAATATATAGAAGTAATCTTATAAGTATGTGTGACACCCGTGTCACTGCGACCATCAAACAAATTCCAAACCAATGAAATATTGTATTTCATACTTGGGATTTGTAAAAATATGTGTATCGTTTGCACATATCAACTCTTGTTCGATTTCAAGCTTTAAATCGCTTTCTAGAGGATTATACGCGCTCTAATGCGAAGATATAACCAGTTTAATGCAACGAAAACTCTGGAATAGTGAAATAGGCTTAACATACCTTAAAATACCTCTACATAACTTAGAAATAAGTTTTGGATGGTTTGGTATGCCGAAATCAAGTTAATTCACTTACAGGGACTAAATTTGACAAACTGTGAAAGTATGCCAATTTGAACTGTAACAGACATTCCGGAACATGGCCATAAGTTAAACACACCCTAAATATCCTTTACATAGCTTAGAAATAGGCTTTGAGGGGTTCGGTGTGCTTAAATAAACTTTTTGGTCATTCAGAGACTAAAAGCGTCAAAAAGTGCACAAGTTTGCACTTTCGCGCATAACTTACGTTCAGAATACATCCGGACATCCAAAAATTTATGTAAGCACTAAAATATTTTATTTTAGTGTTTGGCATAAGAAAAATCCATTCGTCACGCCATTCGGATCGTTTTCCGCGCTTATGCGCATTCCGTCGTAAATAAGCGAGCATCGCAACCGTACGGCTAAACGAACTGACATCCGAGATATTTTTGAGCACATTTTAAGTTCCCTATAGTTTAACTTCATTTTAGAGCTTTGAAATGGGGTTAACGGGCCTTAAAAGTGTCAGAAATAGCTCAAATGCATAACAGGGACCAAAACTGACAATTCTGTAAAGTTGTTAGCTTACGGACCTCAACATTGTGAGTGTTACGGTCCGTAAGCTGTCTTCAGACAGCAGAAACTTGCAGAAACTTTGAATCTGGTCCATTCCACCTTGCACATGGTTTTGGGGCAATACCATGGGCTCTGATGGTTTTCAAAAACCAGGGTTTTGAGGTGGAGGGTTGAGATTGAAGCACGGTTAACGAGGAACGATCTTAACGGCTCTACGAATCCTATAAATACCCCTTGCCTTCATTTGCCAAAACCCACAAGAATCTTGATTTGAGAAGCTCTAAGTTGAAACCATTGTTTCATACCTGAGCTACTTGGATCGAGATTAGCATTCGGGGACCCTTCGTAAGTATTCCTTCGTTCTTTTATTGCTTTTCGAGTCCGAAAGTCAAACTTTGTTTGACTTTCTGCGTTGACCAGTTTATGGTCAATGCGAAGTTCGTTTGAACTTCGCAACGTGATTGTAATCACGATGGTTATAGTCCCTTGGGACTATGCCTACTGATTACCATGTTGTCTAGGGTCGTAAGGGTAAGCGATCTAATAAATCGCTTATACCTTCGAACCCGACCCATTTGGTCGATCATTAGGATCCGACCAAATACCTTAGGTGACCATAGTGTATAGGGAATAACCTTCCGAGGTTATACCTTATGGTCGCTTCGTTTAAGTAGTTGTATGATAGGTAGTTTATAAGCCTTAGGTAAATTACCAGAATACCCTTTTCATGTATAATTGGTAATTAAGCATATGTAACCTAAACTTTCGTCACTTAACTGATTATGTAACATAATTAAACATTTTAGGCATATAATACTTGTCATAGGACTAGTTAGGCGAACGCGTTTCACGCAAACGACGCGTTAAAGTAGCATAAGCTACCTAAACGGGTCGTAATGGGTCGTAAGAACTTAGGTTAGGTTTCATTTAGTATGTAGGCTTTGTTAAACCATATGACACGAGTCTCCATACTCGTTTGGTTTATGAACCCTCATTCTATCTAAATCTTCCGATTTAGGTCCGGTTTATTAACATAGTTACCTATATTAGGTGCCGTTTGATATCCGTGATCTCTAGCATTGTTTGGTTGTTACTCAAGGACTACTAAGCAATCTCAAGTGAGTACATAGACCCCTCTTTTACTGTTTTCCCAACTGTTTTGGGGTGAAACACATGTGCCTACTTGTTACTTTCATGCTTTCCATGTTTTCACATTATATACATGCTATGTTTATTAGTACACTATTAGTACATGATTTCATTACATTTTATGCTATGTATGTCCATTGTGTGCATACTTAGTACATTGTTTTACATTTACATTTTATGCTATGTATGTCCATTTGTTACACACTTAGTACAGTTGTTTTCATCACATGCTTACATTTTGGTATGACATTTGGTTTGTTTAAAATGGAACAATACATTCATTAACACCGATCACGCCGTTCGTTAGTAGGTAGTGGTACCATAGGAATTGACAACTCCCGTTCCTGAAATCCTAGGTAGGTGTGGATTGGAAGGAATGACCGAATTCGATACACATAACTTAGATAAACCTTTAATTTGATTAAGGGTTTATCGCCTCAGTCTCAAGGCTTGGATGTATGCATTTTCACAACACCGCATAGATGTTTATATCAGTATAGCATGCATTTGTTCCATAAAACATAGCTTTGATTTAAACCATGTTTTACTTCAATACTTTGTTTTTGTGCATATGGTTTAGTTGATATATTTCACTAGCCATACATATCATTTTGGGTTACACATTACATGATTTACATTTGACACATAAACATTATTGACATTGGTTATACATTACATGACTTACATTAGACATAAACATTTTACTTTGGTAGTTTGGTTTGAGTAAGTGATTTAAGTAACGAGTCGTGTGTAATATGATACAAGCATGGTGGATACGCCGCTGGTACTTCGTATATATAAGTGATTGTATGGTATTACATATCGTAGCGTTATTTGAATCATTTCAATTTGGACATATAACATTTTATACAAATAACATACTTTTCACAAGACATTAATTTACAAACAACTTATTTTATACAAACTCATTTTACATGGTTATTCATTTAACCATACATTATTCTCTTATTTATACATATCATCTGATCTTATCGTTTTTCAAATGATTTACAAGACAAAACAATTTACAAGGTTCATGACTACACTTTATTAAACAACTCTTTCTAAACTTACAAGTCATGAATCCTATTTTCACAAAACCTATGTATCTCACAGGCATTTTTATGCTGACGTACCTATTTTCACATGTGTTTTCAGGAGATGCTGCATAGGACTTATCAAGACATACTTAGGCGGACCTGTGCCTTAGTGACTTAAAACGAGACAAGAACTAGTTAATTTATGTTATGTACTCTTTGGTTCTTGTTTAAAACAATGTAAACTTTCATGTTTGATTAATAAAACGAAACTTCAATTGCCATGGATTTGAAACAATTAATTCTGTTACAACACTCCCCGACGTTTCCGCCACGTTTCGTTGTCTCACGTGGTCTGGGTGTGACAGAAAAGTTGGTATCAGAGCCAATGGTTATAGGGAATTAGGTTATTAGTAATGCTATAACCTAGTCTATAACCTTTCTAGGACCCTAACGCGAGTTTACTTGCGTTTAGTCATAAAACAATACCGTCACCTATCCTTAGGCGACAACTACCACAAGAACATAAATTTCAAAACCGCTTTGAAAACTAATCATCTGTTCTAGGATGATTGATTACTAGGTTTTGAACCCTCTATTGTAAGGTTTTGAACCCTTTGTTATAAGGTTTTGAACCCCTTTGAGTTTTCAAAATCTCGTCAAAGTTTGGGTCTTATAATGTGAACACGTGCAAACTGGAAGAGCGAATGCCTGTACCCTGAGTTTTCTATCGAAGGCTAGAGTGTTCGTACAAATCCGCAGTATCGGACCAGTCAATCTTACCTGGGAACTCTTGGGGTGAGTGTTCACTTATAGGCGAGCATGTCTTCAGTGATACATTAATATGATCCGCTTACTTTGAGTAGTCACCATCTCATTTGTTTGCCTTAGGTAACAAACAAATGATCGCAATTTTCATGCGTTACCATTCTGTTTTGATTATCCGATAACCTTTCACCTGTTTCTTCCTATGTCTTTCATTTTCTTCTAGAATGTCACTTCATCGCGGTGACGTCCAGATATCCGAGCAGACAGCCAAATTTGCCCAGCAAATAGGCGAAGTAGTCCTGAAGACTGTCGAATTAGCTACTGCCATGTATCGTCTCCAGGATGAAGCCACTCAAGAATCACCAAAGGAGATGGAAGCCAAGTCTTCACCAAAACCAAAGAAACGTAAAGCTTCAAGGAAACCCGCAGCAGTTACACCTAATCAAGCAGGACCTAGCCTAGTGGCAAGGCCACCGGCTAGGAAGCCATACATAGGAGCTGCCCCATGGTGCAGGCGATGCAACCGTCATCATTCAAACCTCATGCCCTGCTCCAAATGTACCTACTGTGGACGGCGGGGACATTTGGTTAACATATGCCGCTTTGCTATCCAAAACAAAGCTGCTATAAATCTTGCTGCTACCCAACTCCAAGTTAACCCTACTCAAGCTCGTTTTCCGCCTGGTACTTGCTACAACTGTGGCGAGACGAGCCATTTCAGGAACAACTGCCCGAAGATTGTTAATGCAAATCCAGCACAGGGATGAGCATCTGACCGAATGGAAGACAACGCTGTTTAGAAATAATCAATCCTTATGTATTATTCTCTTTTGTTGTCAAGGTCCAAGAAACAGTTGTTATCGTTGTTTATAAATAAATCTTTTATTTACATTGCAATGTATTTATGTGGTTGCATGTATAAACAACATATCCCTTACAATACCGACAATCAAGGAATCATATTCCTTGAAAAGCAAACTACCCCCAAAATTTTTCCATCTTAGGATCTCTTGCGTTTCCATGAAATTCCTAAGTACCTGTTTGTTCTAAGGAAAACGAAGTACAAGGCGCAAGTTACAACACAAGACGAATACCCAAAGTACCACTATAAATCCTTAATAAGGGTACTTAAGGATATTTCCGTGAATCTTAAAATTTTTCTGTTCCTTAATTCGAATGTTACGTTTCTTTGAAAACAAAATCGAATTTTGGGAGATCATCCTATCTTTTCAGATAGATCCCAGAGGACATTGAAGTCCAGCGAATGGTTTCCTGGTGTACTTTGAATGTCCATATTCAATCACTAACAAATTAATAACTGAGTTAAGCAACTATGTGATTATGTGTTCCCTTTTATGTTTTTGGTGTAATCCAAGTTTTTGTTATCTAAAATCCTTAGTGGACTTCTACATAGTAGTTAAGTCCCTTGGGTTATAAAGTACTTCTCCATAATTAGACCCCTTGAGTGGTCTAGTTAAACAGATTGATCCAAAAATCTGGTTAGGAATATCATGTGATGAAATAGCTGAAGGGACTCCTTGGTGGCCTAACTAAGAAGATCCTCAGTCGATCTAATTAAAAGGACCCTAGGGTAGTCTAGTCACCCTCATCACAAGTTTGATATCCTTCCCCAAAACATTACAAAACAAACTGTGCGGACTGTGCAAGGAATTACGTAATTATGGATGCATACATAATTATGGAATCTAGTGCACAGAAACCACAGCAAGTTTTGTCGTGTATCTAGAGTTAACCCTATTCATTTTTGTTTCTGAAGAAATTGTGGAAAATGACTCGTTCCGTTCATTTTCGTTTCTGAAGAAATTGTGAAAAAAATGACTCGTTTCGTTCATTTTTGTTTCTGAAGAGATAGTGGAAAATGACTCGTTCCGTTCATTTTCGTTTCTGAAGAAATGGTGAAAAATGACTCGTTCCGTTCATTTTTTGTTTCTGAAGAAATGGTGGAAAATGACTCATTCCGTTCATTTTTTTTTCTGAAGAAATGGTGGAAAATGACTCGTTCCGTTCATTTTCGTTTCTGAAGAAATTGTGAAAAATGACTCGTTCCGTTCATTTTTGTTTCTGAAGAAATTGTGGAAAATGACTCGTTCCGTTCATTTTCGTTTCTGAAGAAATTGTGAAAAATGACTCATTCCGTTCATTTTTGTTTCTGAAGAAATGGTGGAAAACGACTCGTTCCGTTCATTTTCATTTCGGAAGAAATTGTAAAAAATGACTCGTTCCGTTCATTTTTGTTTCTGAAGAAATTGTGGAAAAATGACTCGTTCCGTTCATTTTCGTTTCTAAAGAATGCCTGTTGAAAATAACTCCGTTCATTTTTCATTTCTGAAAAATGTCCGTTAAAGAGAAATAACAGGATTATGCCTTGCTTATCTTTAATGGTTACTTAACACAAAGCCACAGACAGACTCCTACGAATTAATTTCGGGACGAAATTTCCTAAAGTAGGGGAGACTGTGACACCTGTGTCACTGCGACCATCAAACAAATGCCAAACCAATGAAATATTGTATTTCATACTTGGGATTTGTAAAAATATGTGTATCGTTTGCACATATCAACTCTTGTTCGATTTCAAGCTTTAAATCGCTTTCTAGAGGATTATACGCGCTCTAATGCGAAGATATAACCAGTTTAATGCAACGAAAACTCTGGAATAGTGAAATAGGCTTAACATACCTTAAAATACCTCTACATAACTTAGAAATAAGTTTTGGATGGTTTGGTATGCCGAAATCAAGTTAATTCACTTACAGGGACTAAATTTGACAAACTGTGAAAGTATGCCAATTTGAACTGTAACAGACATTCCGGAACATGGCCATAAGTTAAACACACCCTAAATATCCTTTACATAGCTTAGAAATAGGCTTTGAGGGGTTCGGTGTGCTTAAATAAACTTTTTGGTCATTCAGAGACTAAAAGCGTCAAAAAGTGCACAAGTTTGCACTTTCGCGCATAACTTACGTTCAGAATACATCCGGACATCCAAAAATTTATGTAAGCACTAAAATATTTTATTTTAGTGTTTGGCATAAGAAAAATCCATTCGTCACGCCATTCGGATCGTTTTCCGCGCTTATGCGCATTCCGTCGTAAATAAGCGAGCATCGCAACCGTACGGCTAAACGAACTGACATCCGAGATATTTTTTAGCACATTTTAAGTTCCCTATAGTTTAACTTCATTTTAGAGCTTTGAAATGGGGTTAACGGGCCTTAAACGTGTCAGAAATATCTCAAATGCATAACAGGGACCAAAACTGACAATTCTGTAAAGTTGTTAGCTTACGGACCTCAACATTGTGAGTGTTACGGTCCGTAAGCTGTCTCCAGACAGCAAAAACTTTGAATCTGGTCCATTCCACCTTGCACATGGTTTTGGGGCAATACCATGGGCTCTAATGGTTTTCAAAAACCAGGGTTTTGAGGTGGAGGGTTGAGATTGAAGCACGGTTAACGAGGAACGATCTTAACGGCTCTACGAATCCTATAAATACCCCTTGCCTTCATTTGCCAAAACCCACAAGAATCTTGATTTGAGAAGCTCTAAGTTGAAACCATTGTTTCATACCTGAGCTACTTGGATCGAGATTAGCATTCAGGGACCCTTCGTAAGTATTCCTTCGTTCTTTTATTGCTTTTCGAGTCCGAAAGTCAACCTTTGTTTGCCTTTCTGCGTTGACCAGTTTATGGTCAATGCGAAGTTCGTTTGAACTTCGCAACGTGATTGTAATCACGATCTAATAAATCGCTTATACCTTCGAACCCGACCCATTTGGTCGATCATTAGGATCCGACCAAATACCTTAGGTGACCATAGTGTATAGGGAATAACCTTCCGAGGTTATACCTTATGGTCGCTTCGTTTAAGTAGTTGTATGATAGGTAGTTTATATGCCTTAGGTAAATTACCAGAATACCCTTTTCACGTATAATTGGTAATTAAGCATATGTAACCTAAACTTTCGTCACTTAACTGATTATGTAACAAAATTAAACATTTTAGGCATATAATACTTGTCATAGGACTAGTTAGGCGAACGCGTTTCACGCAAACGACGCGTTAAAGTAGCATAAGCTTCGTAATGGGTCGTAAGAACTTAGGTTAGGTTTCATTTAGTATGTAGGCTTTGTTAAACCATATGACACGAGTCTCCATACTCGTTTGGTTTACGAACCCTCATTCTATCTAAATCTTCCGATTTAGGTCCGGTTTATTTACATAGTTACCTATATTAGGTGCCGTTTGATATCCGTGATCTCTAGCATTGTTTGGTTGTTACTCAAGGACTACTAAGCAATCTCAAGTGAGTACATAGACCCCTCTTTTACTGTTTTCCAAACTGTTTTGGGGTGAAACACATGTGCCTACTTGTTACTTTCATGCTTTCCATGTTTTCACATTATATACATGCTATGTTTATTAGTACACTATTAGTACATGATTTCATTACATTTTATGCTATGTATGTCCATTGTGTGCATACTTAGTACATTGTTTTACATTTACATTTTATGCTATGTATGTCCATTTGTTACATACTTAGTACAGTTGTTTTCATCACATGCTTACATTTTGGTATGACATTTGGTTTGTTTAAAATGGAACAATACATTCATTAACACCGATCATGCCGTTCGTTAGTAGGTAGTGGTACCATAGGAATTGACAACTCCCGTTCCTGAAATCCTGGGTAGGTGTGGATTGGAAGGACTGACCGAATTCGATACACATAACTTAGATAAACCTTTAATTTGATTAAGGGTTTATCGCCTCAGTCTCAAGGCTTGGATGTATGCATTTTCACAACACCGCATAGATGTTTATATCAGTATAGCATGCATTTGTTCCACAAAACATAGCTTTGATTTAAACCATGTTTTACTTCAATACTTTGTTTTTGTGCATATGGTTTAGTTGATATATTTCACTAGCCATACATATCATTTTGGGTTACACATTACATGATTTACATTTGACACATAAACATTGTTGACATTGGTTATACATTACATGACTTACATTAGACATAAACATTTTACTTTGGTAGTTTGGTTTGAGTAAGTGATTTAAGTAACGAGTCGTGTGTAATATGATACAAGCATGGTGGATACGCCGCTGGTACTTCCTATATATAAGTGATTGTATGGTATTACATATCGTAGCGTTATTTGAATCATTTCAATTTGGACATATAACATTTTATACAAATAACATACTTTTCACAAGACATTAATTTACAAACAACTTATTTTATACAAACTCATTTTACATGGTTATTCATTTAACCATACATTATTCTCTTATTTATACATATCATCTGATCTTATCGTTTTTCAAATGATTTACAAGACAAAACAATTTACAAGGTTCATGACTACACTTTATTAAACAACTCTTTCTAAACATACAAGTCATGAATTCTATTTTCACAAAACCTATGTATCTCACAGGCATTTTTATGCTGACGTACCTATTTTCACATGTGTTTTCAGGAGATGATGCATAGGACTTATCAAGACATACTTAGGCGGACCTGTGCCTTAGTGACTTAAAACGAGACAAGAACTAGTTAATTTATGTTATGTACTCTTTGGTTCTTGTATAAAACAATGTAAACTTTCATGTTTGATTAATAAAATGAAACTTCAATTGCCATGGATTTGAAACAATTAATTCTGTTACAACACTCCCCGACGTTTCCGCCACGTTTCGTTGTCTCACGTGGTCGGGGTGTGACAGTATGGAGCCATGATTCACTCATCATTCTCAATCTTTCACCTCTCTCATTCCTCACTCTCTCTCTCTCATTTTCGGTCACCCCAAACCGCCACCCTCACCACCACATAACCACCATCATCTTCCATAATCAAGTAACCTTCAAGCTTTGAAGGTGATTCAAGGAGGTTGCACTTGTGGAGCTTCAAAGGGAGCTTTGTTCTTGCTTGTTCTTCATTTTTCTCATCATCTTTTCCACTAGATTCTACCCTAGCCTTGTGCTAGTAGTAAGTCCTTGTTAAACTCTTGTCTACTTCTATTTTCATGGTTAAAAGATTATGCTCCGATGAAATCATATGAACACTATGAGAACACAAACATAAGACATGAACATAAGGCTTTACATAATGATCATGAGATGAAATATGACGATAAATCTGAGTTAAATGAAATATAACCTGCTGTAGACGACTTATGACCTGTTGTTAATCGTTATTAGAAAGTTATGGCGATCATATGTGTGCGTTTTAGTAACATTTAAGCTGGAAACAGCATGCTGAGTAACGATTTCAGCCGACTTCAACTGGCTGTAACCGGACCATTATAAGTCGAAAAATTGATTTTCTTAAGTCTAAATTATGTATTTTCGAAAAACGAAGAAAATGGCAGTGGAATCATATTTTTTTTGAGGTCGTTAACTATTTTTAAAGACCCGTTTTGTAAATGCAACTAAAGCTGAGTTTTTACTGCAGTAAATGGGTGATGTGTTTTTAGGCATAACTTGAAATCCATGTTGAATCAGCTCATGAAAATGGTACTGTAGATGACCGCTGATGTCATAGTAATTCTCCCACTGGAATTTCATCAATCGGACTCACGATAAATTTTAGATGAATTATTTCGTAAACTGCAATCAGAAAGTGATAAATCTGATTGCAGTCCGGTAAATAAATTTTTATAAAATATTGGTAATGAACTGGACTCCGATATTTCTACACAATAGTATTTGGATCGTATAAGACGTTCTGTAAAAATTTGACAATTTTTGGAATAAGATAACTATTTTATTAAAATGCCCGAAAACAACCCAGTTTTGCATATTAAAACTGAAATGATATAAGTAGTCTTTTGCATGTCTAAATGTCGGGTTGGTAATTTGAGAACGATCTAACATGTTATATGTTAAAGAAAATGATATGCTATTTAGCATGGGCACCTCCATTTACAAAGGAGACTATGGCGAAATTTTCTAAAAATCCTAATACTTAGTAAATATTTTCTAGACAAGTGTTTACTAGTATATTTTAGACTATGTTTTTCAAAACATAAACCTCGCCATAATTTTTGTAACAAAATACAAAGTATCGGAGGTTGGTTTTATACACGAAAATGGTTAAATATATATTTAGAATATATATTGTTTTGAAGTAGTATATTGAGAATATACTGGCATATTATTATTTGGAACACTACACCGGGATACGACGCCAATACATGGCAAGTTACACAAACACAAGAATACGAATATACATGTATAAGTACCCCATCTTTGGGAAGGAAATACGAAGTTAAAATACTTCAGAAGTAGGAATATGAAATATTGTTTAGCAATTAATCCAAACATTAACTAATTATTATAACTTGGAATAATATCAGAAACGTAACTCAAAAACATAAATACTGGGACAAGGCACGACCCGTTCATCTAATAGACGTTAGACCATTGTAGGTAGTCGTGTGGCTGAGGAGAATTGGGTTACAAGTACCGAAGACGCAATACAGTGAGTTCATGTCCCCCTTTTCTCTTAACTGTTTTTCAGTTTTATACTTCGGGGGTGGAATACATGTTACAATTATTAAAGACACTTACAGACGCTTTTATACATGGTATGGTTAGCTTAAGGAGGGTTTACTACTTAGATCATGTGAGTGGGTAGGCGGAAACTTAAGGCCATCAATCCGCTAAGTGGACCATGTGGTGACTATGTCTTACAGTCGGAAGCCTGGTGCCAAATCTGCTAGATTTGAGCCTTCCTGCATCACTTCACACATATCATTAGCTTTGCAACCCAACGGTGATCTCTTTTTCCTTAATTGCTACATACCAGGGATTTTCATACATACAGACATATTACAAAGGTTTATACATACTCACTTACACATGAACTCGCTCAACTTTATGTTGATTTTTCAAACTACATGTATTTCAGGGAATTAGCGGATCTGGCAAAGTATGCATAAGTCAAGCTGCGTTGGATAAGATGTCATCCAGGGCAGTAGGTTTGGGAGGTGTAACCCTTACCTGGACGGGTTGCATGTCTTAAACCTCGTTTTATTAAAAGTCTTTTGTTGTGTCTTATGAACACGTTTTAGGCAAGTACGGTTTGTAAAATTATTTTAAGTATCGACTTTTCCAAACACTGATGTTGTAGTATTTTGAAACTTAATGAATGGATGAACATCTTGTATTTTTTATCATATAGCATTGTTATGATTGTTGCTATGGTATTAAGAAGTCACACCAAATAAACCCACGCTTCCGCAAAAGTCATAGTGTGACAATAGCCTCAATTTAAAACCTAATAGTTATGATCAAAATATACATAAGCCCTTTAGCGTCTGATTTATATTTATATTTGTCTATACGTCATTACACCGGCAGAACATATGTTAGAGACATACAAAATCAAACTAAGGAAATTTCATTAATTAAAACATAAGCTAGTAAAATATGCCGTTAAATAAGGTCTTTAGTAAGTCCCATATTCGATACATGTTCTTCGAAAACTTTAGGTGGGAGACCTTTAGTCATCGGATCCGCAAGCATATCTTTAGTACTAATATACTCAATACAAAGATTATTTTCCTCAACTCGTTCACGTATGGACAAATATTTTGTATCGAGATATAAATCAGCTCCAGTCGAACTGTTACTGTTCGAGAAACTAACGGCAGCTGAGTTATCACAGTAAAGCTTCAATGGTCTAGAAATGGAATTAACGATTTTGAGTCCAGTGATCAGATTTCTAAGCAACATTCCATGACAGGTTGCGTTGTAAACAGCAATGTATTCTGCCATCATTGTGGAAGTTGTAGTTAACTGTTGTTTATGACTCTTCCATGAGATAGGTCCGCCTGCTAACATAAAGATGTAGCCCGAAGTGGATTTCTTGTCATCATTGCATTTGGCAAAGTCAGAATCAAAATAACCTACCACTTCTAAGTGATCACTTCTTCTATAAGTCAGTTTATAGTCTTTCGTCCCTTGCAGATATCTAAGGACCTTCTTAGCTGCTTTCCAGTGATCTAGGCCAGGATTAGTCTTATAACGGCCTAGCATTCCAGCAATATAAGCGATATCTGGGCGAGTACAGACTTGAGCATACATCAGGCTCCCGACTACTGACGCATAAGGTATTTGGCTCATTTGCTCCTTTTCAACCTCTGTTGTCGGACACTAGAATGAACCGAAAACATCTCCCTTAGCTACTGGAGCGACGGAGGGTTTACACTGTTGCATGTTATAACCTGTAAGGACACGATTTATGTAAATCTTCTGAGACAATCCTAAGATCCCTTTGTGTCTATCTCGGTGAATTTCGATGCCAATGACATAAGAAGCATCTCCGAGATCCTTCATGTGACAACCCGTAATTTCGAGGTAAAAACCGTTCGTTTTGCTTTTGAAAATTAATTATATACTTATCCAATTTATAGTGCGCAAATGATTATTCGAAACCATATCTATATCGTGTTGAACCGACCCAAACCGTTTGAACCAACGTGTCTCGCTTGTTGATCCAACTCGCTCACGTAACTTGAAACTCGTGAGGTCCAAACCATAGCATAAATATTATAGATGTATATTTGTTGGTTATGTTAAAATAATACTAAAAATAATAATAAATAGTATAAGCAAACAACCAAATCATGTAGTTATCATCCCCACCCATTTACGTTTTTGTGTGCAGCCACAATTACATCTCTTGCAACTTCATCTTGCAGCCCAAACCACCCAGCCCAAACCCCACTCATGTTTTCGGTTCACTAAAAACCCAAACCGCCCACCCATGTCTCCTCTTTATGTATTATACGTAAATAATGCAAAACAAATTTAATCCATCACAATCCCTAGTTTGCGATACCATCACTGCCCACCTTCCTTCTCCCTGCTGTTGTGGATGAGAGACAGGTCCAAAGACCCAAGAACAAGTCGACTCTAGGCTAATCGATCATCATCTCTCGGTAACTAGTTTTATGCTTCTTGTTGTAAATAAAAGCGATTATATATGATTTATATGGTTAAAATCTGATTATCAAGGCTGAATCTTCTGTGTTATTTAATGAGCTATGATATATGTGGGTGTTTGATTTATTTTTTTTGATAAAACTGTAATTTGTAATGATTGATCAGTTGTGTTGGTCTATATTGTTTTAAGTCCTTGTGATTTTTGAATCAAGTTGTTGATCGAGTTGTTGAACTGTTAATTTTAAGTAGAGGATTTTATATATAAAATCTGAACAGGGAATGTTGTATTGGTGCACATTTGTGGGTTAGTGGATTGAAGGTATTTGATTCTTGGTTTAATGTATAAATGCTAAACTGTTCGGTAGATGCATGTGTTAGAATAATTAACATAGTTGTTCTAGATATGAATGATGATAATATGCTCGCTACTGTTTCCATAACAAACTGTTAGTGTAGGTTTTTCACATATGAATGTTTTAGGGTAATGAAGAAGATGATGAAACAGTTGTTGATACATGAATTTATTAGCCATTTGAGTGAAAACAACTTTAATTCACATAATAAGTGTTGAGAGTGAAAGCTGAAACCAAACAGCTTTCACTGCAGAAAATACGCCAACTTTGGCAGTATTTTTCGGGACTGAAACTTATTGAAACTCTGCGTTTTTGGAGCCTAAAACCAAATATCTGGAAGCAGCTTTCAAACCGCAGTGATTTCATATTTTTTGGACAGGTTTAAGTATTTTTAACGGATTAAATCGTAAAACTGCTCTAAGCTGTCATTTTCTACAGAAAACGCAGCTCACGTTTTGTGCCATAACTTGTTATGTGTTTACAGTTTAGGCTTGAAACTTTTACTGTAGATGCTCTTAAGTGTCCGTGCAAACCTCCAACTAGAATTTCGTCAATCAGACTTATGATGAATTTTAAATGAATTTTTTTGTGGACTGCAGTCAGAAAGTGATGAATCTGATTGCAGCCCGGTAAATGAATTTTATAAGATAATTGGTGATGAATTGGATCCCGAGATTTTGATACAATAATATTTGGATCGATTGAAATAATCTGTAATTTTTGGGAACTATCCAGTGCCCGAACGGTCCCAATTAACGCACCGCAAATTGTCCAAAAATGCACCAAAAAGCTGAAATTTTGCGACAAGATTTATTGTGTAATTTGTGACAAAAATGTGGCCACTATTTCGAATAGCGACACTTTGCATGCATGTGTACATATATAGATATTATAATATTTTACGTGCTACGTGTTAGATACGTGTAGGAGTTTTGTGCATTACTTGAACATGAACCTGACTTATATGGTAACCATGTTAGGACGTGGTTGACCACATTAGCTCAAGTGACCATTTATCTGCCGAGCTAATCCAAGGTGAGTTCACACTCTTAAGGCATGGGATTCCCAGTGGGTTAGGAATGGGATTAAGAAGCTAAGACGAGACCTGTATACTCACCACTAATAGACTACTTACCTCCGTCCTCAGATTGGGAAGGAAGCCTACACTAAACTTGCGTATTCTCGGATTGGGAAGGAAGACTACATTTAACCTACGTATTCTCGGATGGGTAGAATACGTACCTCCATCCTCGGTTGGGAAGGACGCCAATGTATATAACTAGTCTAGTGGTTCACAACATGGGGTAGCCCCCACTGGTCATGGTTTGGGAAACAAGGAACTGAATAACTACTGGTTTTCGAATGAACTTATGGTTTTTGGAACAAATTTAAAACGGACAACCAACTGTGAACTCACTCAACTTTGCTGTTGACTCGTTGTTACATGCCTTGCAGGCCTTTAGGTGCATAATGTTGGAGCTTGCTATCTGGGATGCTGGAGTGGTCATGGGTCGAGATACATGGAAACGCGAGACGAATCTAATGGCTTTCCCACACTTGGTTTATGAATTTTTTTAATTAATGTATTATGCTTCCGCTGAACGTTAAGTAATGTTTTGAAACACCTCTATCAATAATAAATGAAAGTTTTATTTGGAATAATTGTTATGAGTTCAATATGATTGGTGGCTTGGATCCTGGTACGTCACACGCCCCGCGGTGATTCCGCATGTGGTATTTTGGGGGTGTGATACTTCATGTCGAAGTTATGTGAGAGTAACCGCTTCGACTCATGCAACATGTCTAAACTATTACTTGCCAATAGAATATCATCTACGTAAAGGACAAGTATAGTAAAGTTACTCCCACTCATTTTGAGGTAGGTGCATTGATCCACTTGATTCTTCATAAAACCTAGGCTCTTCATGACTTCATCAAACTTAAGTTACCATTGACGTGATGCTTGTTTTAACCCATAAATGGATTTCTTCAACTTACAGGCTAGATGCTCCTGACCTTCAGGTTTAAAGCCTTCAGGTTGTTTCATGTAAACATCTTCGTCTAAGTCTCCGTTAAGGAAAGCAGTTTTGACGTCCATCTGATGCAGCTCCAAATCAAAATGAGCTACTAGGGCCATAACGATCCTTAATGAATCTTTACGAGAGACAGGTGAAAACGTCTCTTGATAATCAATTCCCTCTTTCTGAGTGTAGCCCTTTGCAACCAATCTCGCTTTGTAGCGTTCAACGTTCCCATTCGGATCCAATTTTGTTTTGAAAACCCATTTACATCCTACAGGTTTAACACCGATGGGTAATTCGACCAAATCCCAAACGTCATTTTTCTTCATGGATTCAAGCTCATCAATCATTGCTTTGTTCCATTCAGAAGACTGATCACTGCTAATGGCTTCATTATAAGAGATAGGATCATTGAGCTTTCCAGCATCCATTTCATGATCACTGCTAATGGCTTCATTATAAGAGATAGGATCATTGAGCTTTCCAGCATCCATTTTAGTCAGGTAGGTAACATAATCATCCCAATTAGTAGGCCTTCTTTGCCTAGTTGACCTCCTGAGTTGATTATCGGGTTCAGCATTGTCTTGGTTTTGAGCGTTTGATGTGCCTTCGTTATGAGGTATAATGGGTTCTGATTGTGGAGATGAAATTGGTGTAGTAGCTTCAGGTGCAGTTGTTGCATTGGGTACAAGAGGAGTAAACAGAGTAATGGTAAGCGACGAGTCTCCCCCCCCCCCCCACGCGTCTTGTACTTCTTGCAATTCTTCGTAAGGGTTGGTACTGCTCCCACTGACCTTGAAATCCTCCAGGAACGCAGCACGTTTGGTTTCAACAATACGGGTGACATGGGAATGACAATAGAAACGATAACCCTTCCAATGACCAGGATACCCGATAAAGAAACATGTAACTGTTTTAGGGTCAAGTTTCCTTAGGAAAGGATTATAGAGTTTTGCTTCAGCAATGCAGCCCCATACTTTCATATATTTAAGACTCGGTTTCCTTCCTGTCCAAAGTTCATAAGGAGTTCTAGGGACAGACTTAGAAGGAACTCTATTGAGTATAGGAACAGCTGCTTTTAACGCTTCAGTCCAGAGGAATAATGGTAAATTAGTGTTGGCTAACATACTGCGCACCATGTTCATAAGGGTACGATTTCTTCGTTCAGCGACACCATTCTGCTGAGGTGTACCAGGCATGGTGTATTGGTTCACAATCCCCTGGCCTTACAAAACTCATAAAATGGACCAGGAGCTTAACCCACATCAGTATGTCTTCCATAATATTCACCACCTCTATCTGATCTCACAACTTTAATCTGACGATCTAATTGCTTTTCAACTTCAGCTTTATAATCTTTAAAAGTTGTAAGAGATTCAGACTTTTCCTTAATGAGATACAACTACATGTAACGAGAATAATCATCAATAAAAGTGATAAATGAAGTATGTCCTGTTATGCCAGCGATTTGGTAGGGACCACTAATGTCAGTATGAATGAGTTCTAATAGATTAGAGCTCCTAGTGGCACTTTTCTTATTCGCTAATGTCATTTTGCCTTTAAGACATTTGACACATGTTTCAAAATCAGTGAAATCGAGAGGAGGTAAGACTTCATCCTTTACGAGATGATTTAATCGTTCTTTTGAGATGTGGCCTAAACGTTGATGCCACAACATGGATGAAGTCTCTAAGTCTCGAATCTGTTTCATCTTTGTGAGTGATTCATTAATATTATATGACAACAAAGATTTGGAAAAATCATCATCTAGTTCTAATCTATAGAGACCACCATCCAGAATGCCAGTACCATAAACAACGGAATCATAGAGAATAGAGAGTTTGCGATGACCATGGGAAACAACAAAACCGTCCATGTCTAACTTTGGTCCTGATACAAGGTTCCGAGTTACCTCAGGAACATATAAGGTATCATAAAGTTTAATACATAAACCAGTTTTCAAAAAATAATTGTAATGTTCCTATGGCCTTCACTTCTAATTCCCGATCATCCCCAACTTTAAGTGTTCTTTGGTTTCTTCCCAGCTTCCGGATTAAAACGAATCCCTGAGTACCAAGAATCAAACCACCAAGAATTAGCAGGAACATTTAAATTAAAGGACTCAAGTATCATGAAAAAATCGTTACCTTTCTTAGCCAGCCACTCCTTGAAGTCAGGGCATTGCTTTTGCTTATGTCCTGTTTTCTTACAGAACTTGCAATAGGGTTTGCCTAAGGAGCTCTTAGAGCTAGAAGGTGTACTTGTATTAGGATTTTGCTTTTGGACTTTGGAAGCATCCTTCCTTTGATGATTGTTCTTCCTCTTCTTAGAGTTAGAGGTGGTGAAGTTAGCAACATCAGTGGTGCGATCCATCTTCATACGTTCTTCCTCCTGTACGCACATAGCGACCAGCTCACTCAATGTCCATTTGTCCTTCTGAGTGTTGTAATTGATCTTGAATGCTTCATAGGACGAAGGAAGCGAAGTGATGATGAAGTGAACAAGAAAACCATCACTGATTTCCATCTCTAGCCCTTTCAACTTATTGGCCATGTCATGCATCATCATGATGTGTTCGCGGATGCCGCTCCTCCGATCATACTTAGTCATCACCAGCTTGAGGATAAGAGTGCTAGCATGTGCTTTTGATGTTCCTTTGAATTGAGCCTCCACAGAAGCCAGATAGGTTTTAGCATCTTCAGAATCAGGAATAGCTCCTCTAATTGCATTATGAATTGACTGCTTCATGAACATGAGAGACATGCGGTTACACCTAGTCCATTTTTCATGAACTATCTGCTCAGCGGCAGTACTTTGAGTGGTAAGGTCCGCTGGCTTATTCTCTCTAAGAGCATAATCGAAGTCTAGTAATCTAAGTGTAAGCATGAGGGCATCCTTCCATTCAGCAAAGTTATCACCAGTCAAAGGTGGAATCCCATAATTGGGTGCTGATAGTGGAAATAAGATGAGCGAATTATGATACTAAGAAAGAAGTCCTAATGTGAACTAAGGGCATGTTATACTAAGGCAGGCATAAATATTGACAATTTTAATTATGAAGCTGTGATATTGTCTATTACTAACATCAAAATAATTATGAAGACAAATCAGCTTTGGCCAGAATTGTAATAATTTAAGTATGTGTGCAAAGTAATCGTGACAAATCAGCTTTGGCCAGAAATGAGACAATCACTTTAGTTATGCACTTGTCAAGTATGCTAGACATAAATGAATTAAAATCAGCTTTGGCCAGAAATTAAGACATTTCACGTTTGTAATGCATACTTAACATAGCTTTTATAATACTTGAACAATAAATAGATGTATTAAATCAGCTTTGGCCAGAAATGATACATCAGAAGCTCATTCAAGTTAAGCTATTTTGGTTTTGTAAAAAAGTTATCTGATTCTGATTAGGTAATTAAGTGTTAACAAAACCAAGTATTTAAAAGCAAACCACCTGTTAGCGTGGATCGAACTCCGCGGTGAGTACGCTGGGGGGGTGAAGGGGAACAGTGTGCCCCAGCACGGGGTTCGGGGCGGAGCCCCGAGCTAAATTTTAGTTCACATGAAACAGCCTAAAATAATGAGGTTTCGAGTCAGGTCTCGACTGAGTTATGAAATCTCGAGTCAGTTATGAGGTCTCGAGTCGCAACCTTGTTGTTTCGAGTCGGAACCATGGTCTCGACTACTGTATTTTATGAGATCTCGACTCATAATGAGGTCTCGAGTCGCAACCACGGTCTTGAGTTGTGAAGATTGAAGGCCTTAGTCGAAATCTCAGTGGTCTCGAGTTGAAATTTTATGGTCTGGAGTCGAGACCTTTGTCTCGAGTTGTAAAGATTTTAGGACCTTATGATTTCGAGTCGAGACCTTGTAGTCTCGAGTCGAGATCTGATGGTCTCGAGTCGTAATCTGATGGTCTCGAGTCCACTGTTAACAGCTGTTTTGTGATAATAACTGAAAGCTCGAAATTTTAGGGATTGTGGGATAGTGTTTCCTGTTTTATTGTTGATCTAAACTTATCAAAGATTTCGAAAATTATAACTTGTTATCTTTTAACAGTTTTCAAAAATTTTAATAGATAAAATTCGGATCAAAACAGTAAAAACATCCACTAATCCAAATTATATTCCAAAATTTAAGGAATTTTCGAGTTTTCTTAGAACAAATGATGAACCCTAAAATTTAAAACATAATTCTGGGATCCGAAACCTTAACTTTAAGAGTTCTATTAACAGATTTCGGATATTAATTTGCCCATTATGGTTTCGGGTGACATGATTAACCACCCTTTTTCTTAAAACACTGATTTCGGCTCAAAGAAAACCGAAAACAGCCATGATCTTTATAAACTGTTAAAAAATTCTGTTTTCCAGATTTTGATCCCAGAATAATGGATACGAAAAACAGAACTGATTTATCAACATATGCTCTGATAACACATGTTGATCAGTTCTGTTTAAGCATAATGGAAAACATAAATAACATACCTGTTACAGCAGACAGGCCAGCAGAGAATCCAGTCAGAGATGCAGACATTGAGTTCGACATACTTGTCAGGATGATCTGGTTCCTCCTTAGGGTGTAACATTATGATGGTGATGAACCGAAACTAGGGATGGTTTCGGTTAGGATAGAGAGCCGAGAATGATGTTATGAGGGTTGTCTAACTGTGTCACCCTTAAACTCTCTAATAATCTTCTTATATATACATCCAAGAGGAAACCTAATTAGTTAATAAGGGTAATATGGTTCATCAACAATTACCAACTAATTATTAATAGGTTATTAATATATTTTGATCTATATAATATAAATGATTATAATTGATACAAGATTAAATATTATGATAATTATATATTTAATCTCACATAATGCCCTTGTAGTTTAGGATGTGTAATGATTAGCAATTTCACATCTCCATTATATTTTGATTTGATTTTTTTTATAATTATCTTCACCGTTCAAAAAAAATCTCTTTATATTGATTGATAATATATAATATATAATAATGCCTTTTCGAGGGCCGTGTATGAATTTTCAATCACATTTGTTATACAAATCCGCCTCTTGATTGAATCAGTGTCACATCTTGGAGATATTTGAAATTTCCCGTCTGTGGTTGTCGCGTTGTTACTCTAAAACAAGAATAAGATAATTTATAAAACTGGTAAATAAATGGAGACTAAAATGATCAAAATAATATTTTGCCTATAGGAGATAATTTTAATTTTAATTCTCTATAATTATATACACTTAAAATCAATGAACGAAAACCTATCCATCATCATTTCTGTTAACTTTTCTTTTTTACTATATTTCTTATTTACATATGACTGAATCACTGAACATAACAGCAGTACAACTTTAAATGCTTGAAGCAGATATTTTCCCTTTTAATATCCCCTGCGTAGAAGAAAATGAAAGATAATTTGTACTGATCGAACTTTAACAACATAATAAACTCTAATGACCAATAAAACAATGCATGTATGCACTTAAAAACCACCATAAAAGAGTGAAAACAAGATTGTATCTTACTATTATCAAGCATGAACTAGCTAGCTAGACATTAACCATGCCAAGGTAAGTGGTTTTGGTTCTGGTTTTGGTTGGGATCATGCTGCTGCAGCGGATGATGATAAGGTGAAGAAGTGTTTAAATGATCTAGACCAGCCATACTTAGAAAATGTTGATCACCACTAGGTGGTGGAAACCCTGTTAGACCCAAGAAATCTCTTGTCAACTCATCGTTTCCACCACTAGTCGGGTTCCGAGGTGGTTCGGTTGATGCTGATGCTCTTGGAAAGAAGGGTTCTTGAAAAGCATTATTATAAGCCTCTTGGAAAGCATTAATGGAGCCAACACTTTCACAAGCCAATGAATTGTGTTGAGAATTAGCAAACCCACCACTTAACCCTAGCATCTCTTGCTGATTCTCATCAGTTGAAGACAAATTTTCAAGACCAGAAGCATGATGATGAGCTGTCAATAGTGTTGTAGGTGCACACATGTGATCATTTTGGTTGGACCCACTTAGAATGGACTGGTGCTGCTGTTGTTGCTGTTGCTGTTGTGACATGACAATGACAGTATTGGTACTAGCTGCAGGCTTGCTCATGGTCTCACCCATCTGAGCTGCCTTTTGGAGCAATGCAGTGGCAGACATGTGAGCTGGAGAAGGTGATGGAAAATCAATATTATTATTACTTGCATTGTTAGGGTTTGAGTTTGGTTGATGATGGTGATGAACAAACCATGATGGTAATTGATTGTTTTGTTGCAAATGATCATTAGTCATTATGTTGGAGTTGAGTTGTGGGTATTGGAAGAGATGTGGTTCAGTTTTGAGTGGGTAGTTTAATGGCAGATGAAGGGGAAGCTGATGGTTTGGTGAGAGTAGGGTTGTTGATAAAGATCTTGCATTTTCTCCTGCTAAAGCACCACAGAAAGCTCTGTGTGTGATGAAGCTGTCCCTCCTGTTGTGATTGTGATGGAACCAAAATGAAACAAACAAGTTAGCACTCTAAACAATGAAACAAAACCCACTGATAATATGCTCTTCTGTGTAAGCTTAAAGAGTATGATGATACAACACTTCTCTCTCTCTCTCACTCACACACACACTTTTACACTTATAATACAAGTGATGATCATAAAATAGATTATTATTTTCGTACTTAGGGTATGTTTGGCTAAGTTTTTCCACCCCAACTTATAACTTATTGAATTTTACAAAAAGCTAATAAGGAGATTTAGTGTTTGGCAAACCCAAAATAACTTTTCAAAATGACTTTTTATATAGGAGAAAAAATCATTTTTGAGAAGTTAAGATGTAACTTTTTGAGCAGCTTATGACTTTTTGAGCAACTTTGAGTCATTTTACATCAATAAGCTAGGCCAAACACTTTTTAAAAAACAACTTATTAACTTATTGGCTTTTCCCACCTCATAAGCTAATCCATACACTTTTTTAAAAACTCTATTTCAAAAAGTCATAGTCAATAAGTTTTTTTTTCACAAAAATCCTTTTTAAGTTAAATAAGCTTAGCCAAACATGCCCTTATAATATAAATGGTTATTTCGTAAGAAAGATTACACATCGTTTATACTACAGTGTCAGTTTTCTGTATAAATCGTTATGGTTTGAGATTTTTAAAAACCAACGGATCAAAAGCTAAAGAAAAAAACAATTGTGAAACCATACCGAAGACTGGCTAAGGCGGTTTCAGGGTTTGAAACTGAAACGTGAACACCCGTGGAATTAAATGAGGACAAATTAAGAAGACTTGTTTGGTCATTAAAAGAATTAAGCTAAATTCTTTAGTGTTATCAACTGTTCCACATGTGAAGTATGAAATGTATTTTAATTTAATTGATTAAAAATATGAAATTTATATATATTTAAGCATTTTGTAATCAAATATCCTATTTATTCAAAGATTTACCTTGAAAAAAGAGTGCCACAATCACATCGATATTCTCTAGTGCCACAAATCTTGGAATGAGCCTTCCAGTCGGATTGAACCGCATATCGTTTTGAACACTTGTCACACTTCCACTTCTTCTCACCATGCTTTCGTGAGTAATGCTTCTTGATACCAGTGAGATCTCCAAGAGCCCTTGCAGGTTCATGGTGCACACAACTCGGTTCGGGGCATACGTACACCTTCTTCCTAACCACCTCCTGTTTTGATCTTTGCTTTAGCTTCCATGGAAGATTATGACCTCTTCTGTGCAGTTGAAGATTTTGGTCTCTTTGAAACCCTTTGTTGCAAATCTCACACACGAATCTATTTGTTGCCATTAGTGTTTTGGGGGACATTGCTATCACCTCAGCTTCAGGGTCTTCATGTTTCAATCATAAGTAGTTATAAATACTTAATAATCAAAAGATATGTTCTTTCGATACTTTCAATGCTAAAAGTTAGAAGCCCATAAAGAAAGCCATCAAGTGTTATATATTTCTTAGTTTTCCATAAGTGAAAACCAGATATTTTTATATAAAGAGATTTGAATGAAAACTATATATATAATAATAAAACATCAATAAGTAGAGATATAATAATAATAATAATAGTTAACAAACAAAATTAAAGATAAGTGATAAATCTGATAATAAGAATAATAAGTATAGTCGGTAATAAACTTGGGTAACAGCATTTAATAATGCATGTACTTGAAGAATATGTCTCAACTGGATTTTATAAGAATCAAACAAACTCTTTCTCAAAAGAACTATAAAAACTTATGTATATCTATCTATCTAGCTAGCTTGATTTACCTGGATTCCCTGGAAGATTTCTCTTTTTCTTGTTGGTTTGAGTTTGATTGTTGGAATTAGTTGGCACTGAAGCAAAGGACTGTTGCACCTGCTGTGATGGAGGGTACATAGTACCCACTTCATTCTTGTTACTTGATGAAGATAGGCTTGCTTCATTAGATGCTGATGTCAAGTTTGACATACTGTCATCCAAAAACATGACCTTCATCTCTCTCATCACTCTTTCTCTCTCTAGGTTATTTAATGAACTGGATTTTCAACAAAAAAAAATTCTTTTAATGATTTTCTTTGACTGGGTATATCAGAAAGATTGACTGGTGACCTTCAGATCAAGCTTTGTTTGCTTTGAAAATCCATGTGTTATAGAATTGATGACAAGAAACACTATAAAAAGAAAGTTAACACCAGAAAGTGGCTTTTGTTCTTGATGTTTCTAATATAAGTTAAAGAGTGATCATAAATAACTAAAATCAAATGTGAAAAAGTTCAGACCTGGCAGGCACTGACCAAACTTGTTCTTGTCCAAGAAAGTATACGAGTATAGCCAACTCTCAAAGATGATCCAACCCAAATTCACAATACAAAAACAAAATTCCAATCCGTACAAGTTAAGATAGCATGTTCATATTCAAGACTGGGTGTGTGTGTTTGTGTGTGTGAGAGAGAGAGAGAGAGAGAGAGAGAGAGAGAGAGAGAGATGAGATGTGGATCGGAAGGTATCCCTAATTTTGGATCTCTTTCAAGTGGGCAGCTTCAAAATGAAACCAAAAAACCAAAAAGCAAGGGAGTCTGAAGTTGCATGTTTTTGTCCTATCCTTTGTTTGCTTCTCATTCAGAAATAAAAATCATATGCATTATTGGTTTTGCTTTTAGGGTTGTACATTTACTACTTTCTCCCTCTCAAACATATCTTAATCAAGTGTGTTTTGGTTAGGGTGAGGGGGGCACTCCCCTAAGAGGGGAGTCCCCTCTCTTACGCATAACCAATCCTCGTGTGTCACGTCAACTCCCCTCTTAAACTCCCTTAACACCCCAATTTGATGGCGGCACTCCCCTATTAGGGGAATTGTTTTTTTATTCAAAAAAAAAAAAAAAAAAAAAAAAGAAAATAATTGATTGGTTGTTACAAGCTATGGGCCCACCATCTCCTCTCTCTCTTGTGCGGTGACTTCTCCCCCAACCCCCTCCCCGATTTCCCTCCCCTCTTTGATGGCGGTACCCTTACCGCTCGGCAACAATGGTCCCCGAAGGGTGTCACCGAGGGTGCCCCGAGTGCCCTTAGAAGGACATTTAAAAAAAAAATAAAATCTTTTAAATATGAAAGAATCGAAAATGAGATATGCGATATATGTATTTGAAATTTGAAAATAAAATAAAATTCTGAATTCATGTTTTTGTATTATAATATTTCTTTGTGAATATAACAGTAGCATAACTTTCCAATCAATCAAGGGGCGGCCTTGAAGGTGGGCGGGGAGGATCACCTGTTAAAGCCCGATATTTCGTAGGGCACGCCATTTAACAAAAATCGATATGTATATGTAAAAAAAATTAATAGAGTATGTCCATACAAACACCAACATAGGTCAACTTACAAAATTATTGTTATGGTTTAGATTACTTATTAGCCCATTGGCATTAATTTTAAACTTTTAGTCAGCCCAATATCTAATTTCAATAAGACTAAGGGTACGTTTTTTCGAGCTCGAACAGGGTACACGAATTATTAGAGCTAGCCCTGATACAATCTACTATAAACTTTCGTTTAATCTTTTTTAATTGTTTAAACACATTCTTATAATAATGTTATTAAAAACTTTTATATGATTTTGAAACGCTTTTCATATATTATGAATTTGGAAAACTTTTCTTATTTTTAAATTTGAAAAACTTTTCTAAACCTTTTAGGTATATTTTTTTTCATGTTTTTGGTTCTCAAACTAATAATAAATTTAGGCCCCTTTTATTTTCACACCCCTTAAATCTTATTTTCACACCCCCTATTGTATATGGGTCGTATAACATTATACGGCCCGTATAGAATGTTTTTGAATAGCAAAATGTGCATGGAATGTTTTTTGATTTAATAGTATACGACACGTATAAAGTTATACGGCCCGTATACATTTGTATACGATCAGTAAAACGTGTACGATCCAGTGGATTTATTTTGTGAGGTTTTACCAAAGTTTTTGGTGTTACCACATGGATACGGGCCGTAAAACTGTATATGGGCCGTATATAAGTTTATTTTTTCCATTAACCATTTTTCCAATAAAAACACAATCATTATAGGGTTTCAAAACTCTTCATCACCTTTAACAATTTCGGTAAACGTTGATCGGAACACGCCGTTTAAATCGGAGCACAAGTAAAGTAACGTTACCGATCAGTCCATTGATGAAAACCTTAGCGATTGCAGAGATCTTCGTGTTGGTTATTTATAGATTCCGCTAGTTATTCGGAATGTTTCGAATCATCATAGAAGACGTGTCGGGTTTGTATTTCTCATGCGGTCTCGATTGAAGATGTAATTGCAAGACTGTTTGTCGGGCTTCCAATGCTCACACAGGGTGACAAACAACGCTGATATTGAACGGATTATTGAACCAACTGCTCGAAATCCCTTTCGTTTCTCGAAATTGAACAGATTATTGAACCAAGAATATGAAGATCAATAAAGATGAGTTGGTATTGAACCAATAATATGAATATCAAAGTGCAGACACGTGGGAAGAAAGTTATTGGACAACAACAGATGAAGTCAAATGTGATCAAACTTGGACATCAAACGTAAATCTTGAAGCAAATATGTGGTTCCCAATTGATTACAGAAACCACTAGCAGAAGAACCCGACACGTCTTCTATCTAGTCTAATACTTGAAAATGGATATGATCGTGTCAAGATCTTTATCTATCAAGTCATCGACCAACTGCTCGAAATCCCTTTCGTTTCTCAAAATTGAACGGATTATTGAACCAAGAATATGAAGATCAATAAAGATGAGTTGGTATTGAACCAAAAATATGAAGATCACGGTGCAGATACGTGGGAAGAAAGTCATTGGACTGCCGCTGATGAAGTCAAATGTGATCAAACTTGGACATCAGACGTAAATCTTGAAGCAAATATGTGGTTCTCAATTAGTTACAGAAACTACTAGCAGAAGAACCCGACACGTCTTCTATCTAGTCTAATACTTGAAAATGGATATGATCGTGTCAAGATCTTTATCTATCATGTCATCGACCAACTGCTCGAAATCCCTTTCGTTTCTCGAAATTGAACGGATTATTGAACCAAGGATATGAAGATCAGTAAAGATGAGTTGGTATTGAACCAAGAATATGAAGTTCACGGTGCAGACATATGGGAAGAAAGTCATTGGACTGCCGCAGATGAAGTCAAATGTGATCAAACTTTGACATCAGACGTAATTCTTGAAGCAAATATGTGGTTCCCAATTGGTTACAGAAACCACTAGCTTTTTTTTTATAATTTTACAGACGATTTAGAGAAACAGAGAATACTTAACGAGATTCTTCGAGAATTAGAAAAGGAGAAAATACGGAACGACAAGGGTGTTGGTCTTTTCTCCCATGTGTGATCCAGAGGTTAGTCTCGGGTGGGCATAAGATATGTGGGCCCTGTTGTCGGATCTGTGTCATAAAAAGGAACATAATCCTAGATTTTCTAGAGAAGCGCTTTTATCACGTGTCATATTAGAGAAATATAATTTTACAGACGATTTAGAGAAACAGAGAATACGTTATTAGATTCTTCGAGAATTAGAAAAGGAGAAAATACAAAACGACAAGGGTGCTGGTCTTCAGGGGTCTAGTCCTAGCTAGTTTCTTTAGACAATCTAGGATTATGTTCCGTTTTAGGGTTTCTTCATCACCTATAACAATGTCGATAAACGTTGATCGGAACACGCCGCTTAAATCTCAGTTATGTCTCATTGCACTATGACAATACTGACATGGGTGTTGGTCTTTTCTCCCACTGTGCAAACTTGAAAAATCTCACCATAACACATTTGACGAGGTATGACCCAGAACGGCTAATCCGACCTGGTCATTACCTATTATTTTATTATAAATAATCAATTACACACGTTTATTCTAGAATGCTCCATAATGCATGGATAAACCACGTAACCGAATCCCCCAATATTTTGGGAAGATCATGCAAATTCCTAACTTATCGGAGTACATCCTAGTTTAGGGGAAACCCTAATGGTATACTATAAATAGAGGTAAACATCAAAGGTACGATTCATTCTGCCCTTACCTACTCTCTCTCCCTCTACATACTTTCTTACTCCCAAATACCGAGACTTATTCTCACGCTGGATGGTGGTTACAGCAATAACCCCATTCCTGCAACGAGTCCTAACAGTGTTCTGTTTTGCAGTTAGCTGTTCGGATCACCAATAGTTGAAGTTCTAGTTGGAGCCTTAACGATCAGGTCAGTGTTTCTTCATTGGCGCCATTCTTGGGACCTTTCGATAACACCAGTAAACTTAGACCCAATGGCAAGCGTTCAAAACACGACAACAACACCAAGTCAGGCAGTGACCACCAGTTATTCACCGTCAACGATGATTTCCGTGGTTACTACTACTCCGGCATCACCAGCGATAACAAGGTCTCTTGACTTGGAGTTCGAAGCCGAAGCCCCACCTAGTTTTCAGAGGTCTTATGCCGCCTCCTATGGGCTGGTCTCTTAAGACCCTTTATCTTACACCTCATGGCAATTACGAAAGGTGGCTCCGACCTCAGCAATCACCACTGTTTCTACCCCATCATCAACTACAACTGCACAGACTATACGTCACAGCACTAGGCCAATGATCACATCCGCAGCTCCAGGAAACGTTACCCAGCAGATGAGCATGGCCTAATACTATCAGCCACCTCTTACTTATGCTATGCCACCCCTATATTCTTCGGCGCTTACAGCAGCATTATCCACGCCACCCCATCAGCCGGTGGTCATGCTAGCTGGAGTCATGAATGCTCCGATCACGCCCGGGAATCAGGCTTATTTCCCAGGCTATTACTATGCACCCCCTTACGAGTACCTGCCTCCGTACAATAATCAGACATATTCCCCTCAGATGACAGCTTAAAGTTACACCCAGCAGTCGCTATATGCGGCCTACAAGCCGCCTTGGTGGTCTTTCCCTACCCCGCAACAGACTTACGGTCAGGCCCCGCCTATAACAGAGCCTGTTTATCACAGGGAAAATGTAACACCTAACAAAATCATGTCCAATACAGTGATGACACGTGTCATAAACCCTGATCATGTTAAAAGTTAACTTGAGGGACTAAAATTGTCAAACAATGTAAAGATGTATGTGGAAGGACCAAAAATGTCAACATGCCAAACTTGTGCCTCTGATTGACCTCACATGATGTTCGTATTCTTTAATGGATAAATTGTCAGACACAAGAAGCCGTTTGTATTTAAAATCAAAAGTTTACAAAGCACAGGGGTTAAAAGTGTCAACATGTTAATTCTTACCTCTGAGTGACCTTTTAACTATCCCGAAGTTTAGTAATACTTTATTTTCCTCTCATGAATGCCGGATAATGATTTCATAAGGTTTTGGTACAATCTTATGATATATTTGCAATTTCCAAGAAAAGGGGTTAAAAGTGTCAAATTGGCAATTCTACTCCCGAGAGACCATTCTATAAATCCAAAACATGTGAATACATGGTTTTACTCCCAAGGACATTTAAGACCTGATTATGTCGGCCCCTCATGCTGAAAATGTCAGTTATTCGAGTCCTGAAAGTACAGGGACTGATCTTGCAACAAAACAAAACAATTTTGAAACATGTAGCCTCGCGTGGTATGCCAGGGTTTGCCTGGTCTAGCGCGTGGTGCGACAGGAACCAATTTTCAGCAGGTTACTGGCAGCTGCCAGCATGCACACCAGCAATCTTTTGAGAATCTCTGCAACCTGTTTTGGATTCAGCTGCATGTTGACGGTTTTGTAAAACCATTTGGACACTTGTGAGCATCATAATTCACATAGGGACACTTGGATTCATCTCAATTCATCCAATTCCTCTATATAAAGGCCCTCATTCTCATTGTTGAACTTGCTCATTTCAAATCAGAATTCCTCTCTCTAAAGCTTTGATTTTGGAGCATCCTGGTCATTAAGGAAGCTCTCTAAAGTTTAAACTTTGTGCTAAGGACCCTTGTAAGTGTTCTTGGCTCCTATAGTTCTGTTTTTATTAGTTTAAGGACCGAAAGTCAAAGATATCATAATTATACTTTGACTTTGTGATAAATCATAAACGGTCCAGCCATTATTCGAATTGAAAGTGGCTATGTGTTGGTAGTTAAGTAGGCGATAAACCCTCAAAAGGGCACCTTCAAATTATCACGTTATCTCAGTCAATTGTCGGATCAATGCAACTAGTCAAAAAGTCAAAATAGTCAATTTCTCAAAATATAATTAAAACTTATAATGTAGAAGTTATAAAACATGTTTTGACACTTAAATAACTTGGTAAATATTATAAGAACATGTTTAGACATCTTCAACTTGACAATTCTGAAGTTTAGGCTCGGTTCGCAACCGAAAGTCGCAAAAGTTGACTTTTGCTTTGACTTTCAGTTCTGGACCGATTTAGCTTAGTTTTTTGTGCCTTAGGGTTCCTTTGTGACCATATTATATGTTAGTATAACCCTTTAAGGTTATACTTCATGGTCCCTTAGAAATCATAGATCATTTGCATGTTTCTGTTATTTGCTTAAAATTGACTATTATGCCCTTATGTTATAAAAACGAGATTTTTTAAAATGTGAGAGGACAAAAAACTTTATTACTGATATATAAGTATGTCAAATAAATTTGACATCAGTTTCTGGTCTCAAACTAAAGTTATGCAAGATATCATAAAATGAAACTTTTTGTTAATTAAATTGCATTTTAGCAATAAATCATGTTTAAACCCAAATTTTGGCACCAAACCCATTACCTACTGTTTTGATATTATTTTTAGGGATTTTTGGAATTTTTGGTCAGATTATAAACTAGCCATATCATTGAGTTCTCGTATAATTCGATAAATGACGATAATACCCTTTTTGTTAATAAAATGAGATTAATATGCCAAAACTTTTTCTACTGATGTTATATGTTAAATAAAATATTTTAAACATTTATGGCTAATCAAAATCTCATATTTTCATAAACAACTCAAATATCGTCAATTATCGACTTTTACACTAATTAGGCGCATAGTATGGTTTAAAACCATATTTAGCACCTAAGACTTGTTACCTACTGATTTTATAATGAAATTCTAATACTTTAACAGTAAGTATAAGTCATGAACTCAGATTTTGAATTTTGTCCTTAAAACATATGTGAAATGACCAAAATACCCCTATAGTGCATAGTTTGGCCATAAATGGTAAACCTCACATATATATGATATCTTACTGATATAACTTGATAAAATAAATATTTTTACAGAATGTTTTAGACCAGAACCTCAGTTTATGTTTAAACCTCTTTTATAAACTTTAAAATGACCAAAAATACCCCTTCGGGACTTAAGTTGGTTTTAAATTCATTTGTGGCATAATTGTTGATATCCTACTGATATCACAACATATTTTAAGCATAATAACTTATGGAACTTGTACTTGACTCATCCGGCTACCCGTTATGCTTATACGCGTTCGGTACGGTTTATGTAACTAGTTTGCATAAATTAACCGAAACGGATCAAACCTTATCATTTTTACTTCAAAATCCAGAATGTATTTAATTTACCCATTTTATACAAGTCTTCATACTTGTCGGGTCTAAATCACATTCCAATCCGGTCACCACTTAATCTAGCGTTTCGTGCCGTAAACCTTTCTTTAAAACTAACCGGTCTAAGTTGCAACTTAAATAAGACCCGTTAGGAATCTAATAGTTTAATAAAACCTTCGTTCCAGATTAAGAGCCCCGGTAGAAGTATTTGCACTTGTTTGAGTAGGATTTATGGCTGAGAATACTAAATTTGCAAGCTCAGGTAAATACTTTTAACTTATTTTCCCTTATACGGGCTTGGAATACGGTAAACTATTACCGCTTGGTCGGGTGTAGAAACCTTTTAATCGAATATGGTTAAATTGTATAATCCCGTTTTAATCAGTATTGCTTGATAACAAATAACATTGGGGGTTAACGACCGTGTCCTGGATATCCTCGGCTCATTTAAAAAGCGTAAATGGCCACGACTTAAGCACGGGGTGTAAGCATACAACTGTCTGTTGCGTATGTAAAAGATATACTCATTTGCTAGGGTAACCTGCCATGAGTTTATATTCGTGGTGTGTTGTTTAATCTTGTTCGGTTTATTTAATACCGGCCCTAAATGTTGGACAAACATGTAAATCTGGTACAAGATTGTTATTAATATAATTGTCCCAAGTTATAAAAATATTTGTGCCTCGTGCATTTAAATCAATTTTCATAAATGCTTTCAAAAGAGTCAGTTAATTGTATTTACCAGTGTAAATTGACGTATTTTTCAAAAAGACTAACTGACAGGTACCGTACATTATTGGCTGGGAGCTCTAGGCGTTAATAAAGAATCTTGCAAGTTCTGAACGCTTTAAGTCAGTTGAACAATATTTTATATTTCTGTTTTAGATCCGCATGTGGATTCTTTTATAACCGTTGTATAATATTTATTTATACTTTGAATTTCGGTTTGTAATATTAATTTTCCTCCAATACTTCCGCTGTGCATTAAACTGTGAATGTTTGACTATGACGATATCAACTACGTCATGATACTTCCCGCCGGGCCCACTGATAATATGTGGAAATATCGGTGTGTGACAGGTTGGTATCAGAGCCAACATTAAGTGAATTAAACACTAGCCTTTTTGTGTTTAATCTCAATGACACAGTTGCACATTCCTTGACTTCCGAGTCTAGGCAAACGACTTAGGATTAATCCTAATCTTAAATTGTTTTTGTTTTGACAGGACTACAATCAACATGCCGCCAAGAGTTAGGGGTAGAGGTGGACGTGGAAAAGCCCCGATGAGGGGTAGGAATGATCAAGAAGCTGGACCATCTCACCGGCGTACACCCTCGGCAACACTCAGCTCCAGCCCACACGAAGATTGGAGGACCTACCTTGAGCCCACGAGATGCTCTGTCTCGCTTAGCTCCTCACCATCTTACCATGACTCCTTCGGGCTGCATCAGAACGACGAGTCCCACAACTCTCACCATTCTTTCCTACCCTTGCAGCGAGCTGACTCACACAGTTCCTTCCAGAACCCAACACCCTACTTCCAGAGCCGGTTCAACCCAATGAACCTAGTCGAAGAACCAGTGGGTCCAAACCCACTAGGACCCGCTGATCACTTTCCTGAGTTTCAGGACATGGATGTGGACGAAGATCTAGATCCTGAGCTGCCACCGCCTGGGACGCTGACGCATCCCATCGTGATTTCAAGCGGATCATCCTTTCATGGTTCGCCTTACAGGGGCCATGATATTTGGGCCGAAAGATGGAGCACGTATAAGTGGGAGTATACTCCCCCTCACCACAACTCACCTCCACACCAGCGGGTCCCTTCTGAGGACCCATATTTCCAGGCGGTCACGCCACCGCGACCGCAAGAGCCGGAGCAACTACCGCCACCAGAACCGTCAAGGCGGTGAAGAAGTGCACAGATGTCCGTGCAAGGGGGTTTTCATTTCAGTACCCCCCAGCATTCCAGCAACTACCCTTCGATCCATGAAGACCCATAAATGGGTGGGCCTTCAAACGACTTTTCTGAAGTTAACTCTGCACCAGTCGCACCTGCACCACCGCCCATGGGTTATGAAAACCCGATCCCCGCCTACCTAGATGCAGCTGGGTATAACCCGTTTGAGCAGCAAGCTTACTCGGGTTACAACTACAACAATGCTCATGTCGTTGACCCATACTTGGAGGCAGCACATTTTAACGCTCTTTACCCTTCTCCCTTTCCACCAGCGTACCCAACTGGGTACCCTGCATATGGGTATCAATACCCACCGCCTCCTCAACCTCAGCAGCAGTAGCCGCCACAACCTCAAATCCAGCAACCGTAGCAGCAAGAAATCCTCCAGAGGTTGCATGAGGTGGAGCAAAGGGTAGACGAAGAGCGTAGGAGTCGCCGCGGTCTTCTAAAGGGATTGGCAAACCTCATTAAGGGGAAGAAGAAGAGAGATCATTAGATCCTATTTATTGTTTTGTAATTTAAATTTTAATTAAGTCCCTGCGTGGACATTCTATTTAAGTATTTAGTCCCTGCGTAGACTTGTTTCTTTATTTAGTCCCTGCGAGGACAAGTTATTTATTTAAAGTCCCGTTTAAGGCAACTATTGTACTTCTTAAGATAATTTATGCAATGTTTCTTTTTAAGTTTTTTATTGTCGTTATATATATGCATGTATAATATAATGCAAATCAAAATATCATTTCAAATATATAATCGATCTGTTATTTAAAAATCTCAAAAGAAAATCTTAAAGGAATGACCTAGCCTATATGTCATTTTAGACATGGCCATGATGGTAAAGCCTTTCTAAGATAATAGATCCTTGTTAACACCTAAGAACGTGTTAGCACTCCTGGCAGATGTGATTCGAGAAAGTCACACTAGTCATCCTTATATTGGATTCTTCCAATTCCTTATCTAGCCTAATGATCTAGAAATCATGGCTTATATCATCAAATGAGATGATCATATTATAAACATCCATTAGTGATGAAGTGCCTACGGGCAATATTTATTATCGAATAAGACAAATGACAGTTCTAGTCTTTGACTCCCTGTCAAGAAGGGTAATGAACTATGTTCAAACCTTAATGCCTCGATCCTATAAGATCATGGCTTACAGAATAAAACTATCCTTGTGACTAGGCCATTTTGTGCCACCTTAATATCCATAATAGCTTATAACTGGGATAAATTATAATGGAAAATTTAAATAAACTAAATTATCAAATTAACCAAATATGGTCTATATATACCAAGGTTAATGAATCATCGAAAATGATGATTCCATAATAGACTTCTAAATAAATTTTTGTCAATTGTTGTATAGCAAATCAAGCTCCGAAATGACTGAATCTGAAGAGGTTAACAGCCATCCTAATATGGGGAATGACAACACTCGAATGAATGTAACGGGGGCAGATCTCGAAGCAATGATAGAGAATGCTGTCACTAGAGCTGTTGACAGAATGTTCAAAGAACCAAGTGGTACTCACACCAAGACGCAGACTGTGGCTCATTCGAAGCCCCATTCTAAAACTCATTCATCAAAGAAAGACGATTTACGGCATTCGTCTAATCAGAAAAGTTTACCGTCTAAGCAAATTGTGCTTAATCAGGAACCGTGCACAAAGACTTGTTCTTACAAATACTTCGTCTCTTGCAAGCCAAGGGATTTTACAGGCGAAAAGGGTGCCATTGACTGTATGACACGGCTTGATGAGATGGATACTATGGTGGATATCAGCGGATGCGCGGAACAGGATATCGTGAAGTTTGTTTCACAGTTGTTTAAGGGGGAGGCATTGGCCAGGTGAAGGTCGTTAGTTCTAGCCACGGGGAAAATCCCACTCTATAACTTGTCTTGGGAACAAATTTGTAGCACTAATCAAAGAAAACTTTTGTCCTCAGCATGAGGTAGAGAAAATTGAAACAGACTTCTTGACTCTGGTCATGAAGAATTTGGATTGCCAAACTTATGTCGCGAGTTTCAATACTATGTCAAGACTTATACCCTACTTGGTTACACCAGAACCTAAACGCATAGCGCGTTTCATAGGAGGCCTGGCCACAGAAATAAAAGGAAATGTTAAAGCTTCCCAGCCTACCACTTATAGGTCCGTGGTGGATTTATCCTTGTCCCTCACTCTAGATGCAGTAAGGAATAAATCTGTTAAGACTTCTGAAGAGGGAAAAAGGAAAAGGGAAGATGAGAGCTCTCACCGCTCCGACAAGAAAAGGAAGGGTAACTTCGAGCATAAGAAAGGGTCTGAGTTTAGAAACAACACAAATCAGTCTGATAAGAGGCCCAAGTGTAAGAACTGAAGGAAATGCCGTTCTAGAAGGTGTACAATTGACCCACAGGCTAAACTCTGTGGAATTTGCAAGACAAAAGGGCATAAGACTTTAGAGTGCAAAGATCTGAAAAATGCAACTTGTTACAACTGTAACGAGAAAGGGCATATCAAGACCAACTGCCCAAAATTTGCCAAGAAGCCTGAAGAGGCCAAGAAGACCAATGCTCGAGTCTTTCAGATGAATGCCAGAGAGGCAGTACAGAACGATAACGTTATAACAGGTACTTTCCTCGTAAACGATATTTATGCTAGAGTGTTATTTGATTCTGGAGCAGATAAGTCCTTTGTAGACAATAAATTTTGTAAACTGTTAAACCTGCCTGTTAAAACTCTAGACATAAAAAATGAGGTAGAATTGGCTGATGGTACATTAGAGACTGCTTCAACAATTTTAGATGGATGTTTCATATCCATTAGGAACCACTCTTTTCCGTTGTCCTTGTTACCAATGAAATTGGCAGGATTTGATGTGGTTATAGGCATGGATTGGTTATCCTTGAACGAAGCCCAAATTGCATGTGCCAAAAAGCAAGTTATCATTAAGACCCCATCAGGAAAGTCAATTATAGTTCAAGGAGATACACATCATGGATTGTCTGATCAAACAGCTATGCTTAAGGCGTCCAAGGGTTTGAAGAATGGTTGTGTCATTTACATGGCACAAGTGACTGTAGACACGCCAAAGCCTAAAATTGAAGATATCCCTGTTATTTCGGAGTTCACAGACGTTTTCCCCGAAGAGTTACCTGGCTTGACTCCTAACAGACAAGTGGAATTCAGAATTGATATTATTCCAGGAGCAGCACCATTCGCAAGAGCTCCTTATCATTTGGCACCGACAGAAATGAAGGAGTTAAGAACGCAGCTAGATGATCTATTAAAGAAAGGTTTTATCCAACCAAGCTCGTCTCCTTGGGGAGCGCCAATCCTATTTGTGAAGAAGAAAAATGGTCAATGCGTCTATGCATTGATTATCGCGAGCTAAACAAGGTTACATTCAAGAACCAATACCCATTGCCCACGATCGACGATCTGTTCGATCAGCTTCTAAGGGAAAGTTTCTTTTCAATGATCGATCTGAGGTCGGGATACCAACAGTTCAAGGTCAGAACCGAAGATATACACAAGACCGCCTTCAGAAAAAGATAAGGCCACTACGAGTTCCTAGTGTTGCCTTTTGGGCTTACTAATGTACCTGCAGCATTCAATGATCATCTACTCCAAGAACCAAGCCGATCATGAAAAACGTCTCTGATGCATCCTTAAACTTCTGCAACAAGAGAAGCTCTACGCAAAATTTTCCAAATGTGAGTTCTGGCTCCGTGAAGTCCAATTTCTTGGACACGTGGTAAGTGAGCGTGGCATCCAGGTGGATCCCGCTAAGATTGAAGCAATTATGAATTGGCAAGCACCTAAGACGCCCACTGAAATTCACAGCTTCTTAGGTTTGGCAGGTTACTATAGGCGTTTCATCGAAAATTTCTCAAGAATTGCTGCACCCTTGACTTCGTTGACCCGCAAGAATATAAAGTTTGATTGGGGACCCAAACAACAAGAATCCTTTGAGATTCTTAAACAAAAGTTAAGCAATGCTCCTGTGTTGACATTTCCAGAAGGGATAGAAGAGTTTGTGGTTTATTGCGACGCATCGCACACTGGTATGGGCTGTGTGCTTATGCAAAAAGGTAAGGTGATTGCCTATGCTTCACGTAAACTTAAGGTGCACGAAAAGAACTACACCACCCATGATTTGGAGTTGGGTGCCGTTGTATTTGCACTAAAAATATGGAGGCATTACCTATATGGAACCAAGTGTGTAATCTATTCAGATCATAAAATCCTTCAACATTTGTTTAATCGGAAAGATCTTAATATGAGGCAACGTTGTTGGATGGAAACGTTGAACGATTTTGATTGTGAAATTCGCTATCACCCAGGCAAAGCGAATGTGGTCACTGACATGCTAAGCAGGAAAGAAAGGGTTAAACCTATTAGGATCAATGCCAAAAGCATTGAACTAAAGACCAGGTTGAATGAAAGGCTGTTAGCTTCTCAAAAGGAAGCTATATTGGAAACTAACTTTCCGAATGAGAAGTTAGGTGTAACTGTTGATCAATTGTCTTATGGTAAAGATGGAATCCTTAGATTGAATGGTCGAATCCGGGTTCCAATTCATGGAGGACTAAGAGATGTAATCCTCCAAGAAGCGCATAGTTCTAAATATGCAGTTCACCCGGGCAGTGACAAGATGTACCAGGATCTGAAGGCAAACTATTGGTGGATAGGTTTGAAGAAATCTATAGCCACATATGTGGCTAAATGTCTGACATGTGCACAGGTTAAAGCCGAGCATCAAAAACCGTCAGACTGAAACATGGGAATGATATAATATGGGTTATAGTCGACAGACTGATGAAGTCAGTTCATTTTATACCCATCAAGGAGACGCACAACACCGATAAGCTAGCCCAGCTGTATGTGGATGAGATAGCATCTCTCCACGGAGTGCCAGTGTCTATTATCTCTAATAGGGATACTAGATACACATCTTATTTTTGGAAAACCTTTCAATAATCTCTAGGAACTTGTTTAAACTTCAGTACTGCTTATTATCCTCAGACGGATGGGCAAAGCGAACGTACGATTCAAACGCTTGAGGACATGCTCAGGGCTTGTGTTATTGACTTGGGTGGAAGTTGGGATGATCATCTTCCTTTGATTGAATTTTCATACAATAATAGTTATCATTCGAGCATCCAAGGCGCGCCTTAAGGCTTTATATGGAAGAAAGTGCAGAACGCCAGTTTGTTGGGCTGAAGTTGGAGAAACCCAACTATCAGGACCTGATATAGTCCTGGAGACGACGGACAAGATTGCGCAGATCTGACTCGTCTGAAAGCTGCCAGGGATAGCCAGAAGAGCTACGCTGATAAGAGGCGCAAACCTCTAAAATTCAAGGTAGGTGGTAAAGTTTTGCTCAAGGTGACACCCTGGAAAGGGGTGATGCGATTTGGTAAAAAAGGGAAAGCTGAGCCCAAGATATATCGGACCATTCGAGATCATCGAATGTGTCAGGACTGTAGCCTACAAGCTAAATCTACGTGAAGAGCATAGTGGAATTCACAATGTATTCCACATCTGCAATTTAAAGAAATGTCTAGCCGATGAGTCGCTAGCAATGTCTCATAAGGACGTGCAGATTGACGAACGCTTGAAGTTTGTTGAAAAACCCTTGTCAATCGAGGATCGACAGGTTAAAAATCTTCGAAGAAAGAATGCGCCAATTGTAAAAGTGAAATGGGATGCCCGTAGAGGCCCCAAATATACGTGGGAAGTTGAATCCACGATGAAACAGAAATACCCTCATTTACTTCAGTAAATCTCGAGGTTGAGATTTCTTTTAAAGGGGTGAGGATGTAACACCTCGCAAAATCATGTCCAATACAGTGATGACACGTGTCATAAACCCTGATCATGTTAAAAGTTCACATGAGGGACTAAAATTGTCAAACAATGTAAAGATGTATGTGGAAGGACCAAAAATGTCAACATGCCAAACTTGTGCCTCTGATTGACCTCACATGATGTTCGTATTCTTTAATGGATAAATTGTCGGACACAAGAAGCCGTTTGTATTTAAATTCAAAGTTTACAAAGTACAGGGGTTAAAAGTGTCAACATGTTAATTCTTACCTCTGAGTGACCTTTTAACGATCTCGAAGTTTTGTAATACTTTATTTTCCTCTCATGAATGTCGGATAATGATTTCATAAGGTTTTGGTACAATCTTATGATATATTTGCAATTTCCAAGAAAAAGGGTTAAAAGTGGCAAATTGGCAATTCTACTCCCGAGAGACCATTTCTATAAATCCAAAACATGTGAATGCTTGGTTTTACTCCCAAGGACATTTAAGACCTGATTATGTGGGCCCCTCATGCTGAAAATGTCAGTTATTTGAGTTCTGAAAGTATAGGGACTGATCTTGCAACAAAACAAAATAATTTTGAAAGTAGCCTCGCATGGTGCGCCAGGGTTTGCCTGGTCTGGCGTGTGGCGCGACAAGAACCAATTTTCAGCAGGTTAATGACAGCTGCCATCATGCAAACCTGCAATCTTTTGAGAATCTCTGCAACCTGTTTTGGATTCAGCTGCATGTTGACGCTTTTGTAAAACCATTTGGACACTTGTAAGCATCATAATTCACCTGGGGACACTTGGATTCATCTCAATTCATCCAATTCCTCTATATAAAGGCCCTCCTTCTCATTGTTGAACTTGCTCATTTCAAATCAGAATTCCTCTCTCTAAAGCTTTGATTCTGGAGCATCCTAGTCATTAAGGAAGCTCTCTCAAGTTTAAACTTTGTGCTAAGGACCCTTGTAAGTGTTCTTGGCTCCTATAGTTCAGTTTTTATTAGTTTAAGGACCAAAAGTCAAAGATATCATAATTATACTTTGACTTTGTGATAAATCATTAACAATCCAGCCATTATTCGAATTGAAAGTGGCTATGTGTTGGTAGTCAAGTAGGTGATAAACCCTCAAAAGGGCACCTTCAAATTATCACGTTATCTCAGTCAATTGTCGGGTCACTGCAACTAGTCAAAATATCAAAATAGTAAATTTTTCAAAATATAATTAAAACTGATAATGTAGAAGTTATGAAACATGTTTTGACACTTAAATAACTTGGTAAATATTATAAGAACATGTTTAGACATGTTCAACCCGACAATTCTGAAGTTTAGGCTCGGTTCGCAACCGAAAGTGCAAAAGTTGACTTTTACTTTGACTTTCAGTTCTGACCCGATTTAGCTTAGTTTCTTTGTGTCTTAGGGATCCTTTGTGACCATATTATATGTTAGTATAACCCTGTGAGGTTATACTTCATGGTCCTTTAGAATTGACTATTATGCCCTTATGTTATAAAAACGAGATTTTTGTAAATGTGAGAGGACAAAAAACTTTATTACTGATATATAAGTATGTCAAATAAATTTGACATCAGTTTCTGGTCTCAAACTAAAGTTATGCAAGATATCGTAAAATGAAACTTTTTGTTAATTAAATTGCATTTTTAACAATAAATCAAGTTTAAACCCAAATTTTGGCACCAAATCCATTACCTACTTTTTTTATATTATTTTTACGGATTTTTGAAATTTTTGGTCAGATTATAAACTGACCATATCATTGTGTTCTCGTATAATTCGATAAATAACGATAATACCATTTTTGTTAATAAAATGAGATTAACACATGATTAATATGTCAAACCTTTTTCTACTGATGTTATATGTTAAATAAAATATTTTAAATATTTAAGGCTGATCAAAATCTCAGATTTTCATAAACATCTCAAATATCGTCAATTATCGACTTTTACGCTAATTAGGCGCATAGTATGGTTTTAAACCATATTTAGCACCTAAGACTTGTTACCTTCTGATTTTATAATGAAATTCTAATACTTTAACAGTAAGTATAAGGCTTGAACTCAGATTTCCAATTTTGTCCTTAAAAAACATATGTGAAATGACCAAAATGCCCCTACGGTGCATAGTTTGGCCATAAATGGTAAACCTCACGTATATATCATATCTTACTGATATAACTTTATAAAATAAATATTTTTAAAGAAGGTTTTAGACCAGAACCTCAGTTTATGTTTAAACCTCTTTTATAAACTTTAAAATGACCAAAAATACCCTTTCGGGACTTAAGTTGGTTTTAAATTCATTTGGGGCATAATTGTTGATATCCTACTGATATCACAACATATTTTAAGCATAATAGCTTATGGAACTTGTACTTGACTCATCCGGCTACCCGTTATGCTTATATGCGTTCGGTACGGTTTATGTAACTAGTTTGTATAAATTAACCGAAACGGATCAAACCTTATCATTTTTACTTCAAAATCCAGAATGTATTTAGTTTACCCATATTATACAAGTCTTCACACTTTTCAGGTTTAAATCACATTCCAATCCGGTCACCGCTTAGTCTAGCGTTTCGTGCTGTAAACCTTTCTTTAAAACTAACCGGCCTAAATTGCAACTTAAATAAGACCCGTTAGGAATCTAATAGGTTAATAAAACCTTCGTTCTAGATTAAGAGCCCCGGTAGAAGTATTTTCACTTGTTTGAGTAGGATTTACGGCTGGGAATACTAAATTTGCAAGCTCAGGTAAATACTATTAACTTATTTTCCCTTATACGGGCTTGGGATACGGTAAACTATTACCGCTTGGTCGGGTGTAGAAACATTTTAATTGGATATGGTTAAATTGTGTAATCCCGTTTTAATCAGTATTGCTTGATAACAAATAACATTGGGGGTTAACGATCATTTCCTGGATATCCTCAGCTCATTTAAAAAGCGTAAATGGCCACGACTTAAGCACGAGGTGTAGGCATACACCTGTCTGTTGCGTATGTAAAAGATATACTCATTTGCTGGGGTAACCTGCCTTGAGTTTATATTCGTGGTGTGTTGTTTAATCTTGTTCGGTTTATTTAATACCGGCCCTAATGTTGGACAAACATGTAAATCTGGTACAAGATTGTTATTAATATAATTATCCCAAGTTATAAAAATATTTGTGCATCGTGGATTTAAATCAATTTTCCTAAATGCTTTCAAAAGAGTTAGCTAATTGTATTTACCAGTGTAAAATGACGTATTTTTCAAAAAGACTAAGTGACAGGTACCGTACGTTATTGGCTGGGTGCTCTGGGCTTTAATAAAGAATCTTGCAAGTTCTGAACGCTTTAAGTCTGTTGAACAATTTTGTATATTTCTGTTTTAGATCCGCCTGTGGATTCTTTTACAACCGTTGTATAATATTTATTTATAATTTGAATTTCGGTTTGTAATATTAATTTTCCTTCAAGACTTCCGCTGTGCATTAAACTGTGAATGTTTGACTATGACGATATCAACTACGTCACGATACTCCCCGCCGAGCCCACCGGTAATATGTGGAAATATCAGGGTGTGACAGGAAACACTTCAAGGCCCCGCCTTTCTCCTAATAAGGGTCCCAACACCTAATTAAACCTTACGAGATCCCAGGCTCCGGTTACTAAAGGAATAAGCCTGGATGGGGCGTATCAACATATACAACCCATCAACGTAGAATACGACGACCTTACCCGGCCTTACAAGCCGGCGGATGCTACATTCAAGTCTAAACTCACGAGAAGAATCACCGAAGCTCCAATCAAGGAAAAGCCTAAGATGCCCCAAACTGTGGGTAAATACTACAGGCTAAATGATCCTGATGACAATCTGAATTTGTTTAAAAGTGCCGGGGAGGTAGCATGCTGGTCAATGCCTCTCTGGTGCAAGATGTTCGTTCAAACGTTGGTGGGGGCAGCACGTGTTTGGTGGGACGGCTTACCTGTGGGGGAAATTGATAGCTTCGAGGATCTCTTATCCAAATTTCAGCTGCAATTCAGTCAACAGAGACGCCACATAAAAGATTGGAACAAACTCCTCCACATCCGTCGGCGAGACAATGAAACTGTGGAAAGATTCATAGTCAGATTTAACAAGGAAATCCTGGCAATCCCCGGAATAACCAATGATCTAGCTTGTGGTGCTTTCTTACAAGGGGTAAATGATGACGAGTTGTTGAGAACGCTATATGGATGAGACGGCATGCCCTCAACAATAGACGAGATCTTAAGGATTGCCAAAGTGTATGTGACACAGGAAAAAACGGTAGCAGCAAGTCATGCTGCTAACAGGAAAAAGGAAACACACAAAAACCAGGTGGACAGGGATCAGCAGAGCTCAAAAGGTAAAAACAGAGGTGATAGTTTCCAAAAAAAAACGACCGGGTATAACAGGTCCGGGGCTCTTATTCAAGAAATGAATCATCCTCCATACCAAGGTCTGACTACCCCAATTTGAGCAAAACACCGACCGAAATCCTTGCTTCTGAAAACCTAAAACTCAATCCTCCGAAACCACTGAAAGATACGCCCAATAGAGACAACAACAAATACTGTGAATACCACAAGGGCAATGGCCATGACACTAACGATTTCTATCAGCTAAAGACGTAGATTGAGTATTATGTGAGGACAGGGAAGCTGGCTCACCTGGTTCGAAACATAAAGCAGAGTCCGCCCCCCAGCAAGGAAGACGCGGATAAAGGGGCAGGCAAGAGGCAGTGGGAACTAAATATGGTCTATGCTGATAAAGGGAAGGGGGTTAAATGGAGTTTCTCCACTCTCAAACCTTGGATGGTGGCAACTATGATGATTGAACCGTGTGTTGAGGTTTTAAACCTCACCATTGACCCCCTCATCATATCAGCCGCTGTAGGCGACTATAACATGAGAAGAATACTAGTTGACACCAGAAGCTCCAAAGATATAATATATGAACACTGCTACAACATGATGCAACCTGAAGACAAAAAGCTGCTCGAGTCGGTACACGCCCTTATAAAGGGGTTAACCGGGGAAAAGGTCGATCCAATCGGTCAAATCACTTTCCTGGTAACCTTTGGACTAGCTCCCCATGAAAGAACCATACTTCTTACTTTCCTCGTCATTCGTGCTGAATCATACCACAACTTCATAATCAGAAGGTATACCTTGGGAAAACTAGATGCTGTGGTATCCACAGCACGAGGGTTCATGAAGTTCCCCACGCCGAGAGGAATAGCAACAGTCCACCGGGACAAGGTGGGTGAAGTTTTGGATACCAAAAGATGTCGTCATGGACCTACCAGAGCAATCGGTCCAGAGAGATGGGTTCTAAGCACACGCCATCCCGAGAAAATAGTTACAATAGGAGATAGCCTCTCTCCGGAAACCAAAAGCAGTTTAAAGCAATTGCTAAAAAGAAACGCCGACATTTTTGCCTTCGAGCATTCTGATATGACCGGGATACCCTGTGATAAGGCGGAACACAGGTTAGCTACACTTCCAGGAATCAAACCGGTGGCTCAGGGAAAACAAAGCATGGCCCCTGATCGAAAAGAAGCAGTAATCAAGGAAGTACGAAAATTGGTCGAAGCTGGAATTCTTCGAGAAACAAAATACCATACATGGGTATTAAACCCCGTGATGGTCAAGAAGCCAGATGGCACATGGTGGATGTGCATTGACTTCAAAGATTTAAACAAGGCCTCCCCAAAAGACGCCTACCCATTGCCCAAAATAGAATTCAAAGTCGATTCCTTGGTCCCTTTTCGGTACAAGTGTTTCTTAGACGCCTACAAGAGTTACCACCAGATCAAGATGTCAAGAGACGACGAGGAAAAAACAGCTTTTCACACCGATATAGGCATTTTCTGTTACACCAAAATGCCTTTCGGTCTACGCAATGCAGGGGCCACCTATCAGCGACTCATGGACAAAGCCTTTGAGAAGCAAATTGGTCGAAACCTGGAGGTATACATCGATGACCTAGTAATTAAGAGAATGGAAGAAAAACAAATGCTCGAAGACATTGAAGAAACCTTCTGAAAGCTGAGAGAATACAGCATAAAGCTAAACCCCAAGAAATGTTTATCGGGGTAGAGGAGGGAAAGTTCCTGGGGGTGGTGGTCACCTGGGATGGCTTTAGAGCCAACCCGGAGAAGATAACTGCAATAACGCGAATGCCATCACCCATAACTTTAAAAGAAGCACAGGCTTTGAATGGGCACTTAGTTGCTATAAATAGGTTCCTAGCAAGACATGCTGAAAGGTCTTTGTCATTCATAAAAACATTGAAAGACTGCCTCAACAAAAACAACTTCAAATGGACCAGTGAAGCCGAAGAAGCCTTGCAAGACATGAAACGGTTCATCGAAAAGTTACCCACGTTGATAGCACCATACCCAAAGGAACTTTTGAAGATGTACTTAGCAGCGGCCCATAACGCCGTTAACGCGGTACTTATGGTTGAAAGGAATGGCAAACAGACGCCTATATACTACATTGGCCGGGTGCTAGCGGGTCCTGAAACGCGGTATCCCACGCTGGAAAAACTGGTATTGGCACTGGTTCACGCCACCTGGTGCCTCAGAAGATATTTCCAAGGTCACCAGGTACAAATCCTAACAAACTATCCCCTATAGCAAATCCTCCACAAGCCAGAAATTTCAGGGAGACTAGCTAAATGGGCAATCGAGTTGGGGGCCCTGGACATCGAATATTGAAAACGAACAGTGATTAAAGGGCAGGTGATTGCCGATTTCTTAGCAGAAATTCCTGATGGAGAAGTGATACAAGACCCAGTGGTTAATGATCGTTGTATTTTTTGTACACTCTAGTTTATTTTAATTATAAAAAAAATGCATCGATATTGTTATAAAAGATATCACTTTGATCGGTTTTGTTGTTTTGTAGGTTATGAAGAGAACTAGTTTAAAATGATGAATTTATAATTAATAAAACATAAATAATAAACTTTGAAAAATCAAATAAGAAATACTAATTGCAATTGATATTCAAATTGTTTTCTTTGTTTTTGGAGTCAACGAGAAAACTAAACATAATACTAAACAATTAACTTAATTAAAATTGCAATTAATGTATTTGTAATTAATGTTTTTGTTCTTTTGGAATTGGGTAGAGAATGAAATATAAATGGAGTTTAAAAAGTGTGTTGAAGAATAGTTATACAGAAGTCAAATGGAGCATGTGCAATTAATTGGGTTTTCTATAACTCTTGCCATAAACAATCATCCATAACCCACCATAGAATTTATCTTATTGGAATTAATTGATACATGTTGACTAAAAGAAAAAGGAAAAAACGTAACAACAACACTTATTTGGGAGTTTAAAAAAGTGATCTTGGAGCCACAACACACCACCACTTCATCTTCATCCATTCTCCACCATCCAAACCCTAACCCCTAACCCTAAACTCTCCTTCAAGACTTAAGATTATGGTTCGGTGCTCGTAATCATCCTCCGGTGATCGTGCCTCTTCGACCATGAACGACTAGTCTCTTCGGTTTCACCCCGGTATAGATTGTTGTAAGAATTTCTTGGGTTTATGCATTTGTATTTTCATTTGATTTTGTGACAAATTGTTTAGTATTTGAACCATTTGATAATTGTCGTGCATATGAATTGAATTTGTGAATTGTTGAATGATTATAAAATTTGACTTTGCGAAATGAATTTGTGCACTTATGCCTTATCGTAGGTTAAGATTTAAATGTCCGAGGTAACGAAGTGTGTTACGGTCCGTTGTCTATGACATCGATAGCAATTGGCACCTAAGCTTCGTGATAGTAATCCGTTAATCACTATATGCAATTGAATCAAGTTAAAACATGTAGGTACCCTAGGTCTTGCAATAATCGAACCAGGTGTGGAACTTGTCTCTAATTTCTTGTTTTAATCATTTAGTAATTTAGTTGCAATTTTAGTTAATCACAACTGTTTTAGATAATAACAATTTCGGGTCACTCCAATTTATTTTCCAACCAAATAAACTTATAAAAAAAATTAGCAATATTCATAATCACATTGTACATTTTTGTAAATAGTCAAACTAGTTGAACAGGTCATGCGATACTGACCACATGCTCTTTGTGGATTCGATACCCGACTTACCCTAGCTACCTAGGTTTAATTGGGTTTTTGACTGATCGGGATGACATGGTCACGTCAAAATGGCGCCATTGCCGGGGAGCTAGTGCGCTTAGTATTGCATTATTCGTTTGATTTGTTTATATTGGGTAGTTTTAAATCTTAAAAAAAACTCAAAAAAATAATTTTAGTTTTTAGTATGCTTTCTTTTTGTTAGCGCATATGTCTGTTGACTTCGTCTTGTATCGAGTATTGTAACTAGATTGGATAGACTGGAGCTCGGTAGACTAGAAAATAGGAGTTTAGGGAGAATTGACCAGGTCGCACGAACTGGCTAATCCAGTTCGTACGGACTGACCAGGTCGCACGAACTGGTGAAGCTGGTTTGTGAGGACTGGCGAATCCTATAAATAGGTGAGTCCAGGTCTTCATTTGTAACATTCTGATTCCGAAGACGAAGTGCTGCCAAAGTGTCGAACGATCTGTAAACACTATCAAATCAATACAATCGACAGTTAAAGTGATTCTAAGTGCAAATTAAGATGCTATAACATCAATACGTCTGATTTTCGTATTGATCGAGAACTCTTCTGAACGACTCGTTTGGTCGATTCCCCGATCCTACAAGTGGTATTAGAGCTCAGGAGGAAGAGTACTTACCATTTCAGCATGATTTCTTCAAAAACAACTGATTTCTACTCATTTCTTCTCACTTTTCTACACTTTTTCATCAAATTTACCGAGATTCCACGGATAAAATGATATGATTTTGTGATATAACACGTAAAACATTGTTTTAATCAATCCTTGAACAAATCAGAACCTAATTCAATCTAAATCTTGATAAAATTGACCAAACCGTTTGAATTTTGGCCAAATCGTTCGACAAACTTTCAAATCGTGTGAAAATACCCTCAGATCGTTCGGAACTCAGTCAGATCGTTTGAGATAGTCTTCAGGTCGTACAGTTTGATCTACTCAGACCGCACGAGGAGAGTTTGTTATTCCAGTTCGTTTGAATTAACAGTCAGACTGCACGAGGTGGTTCACATCGCACAGTTTGACTCAGATCGCACCAAATCAGATCGTTTAAGACATCATTAGGTCTCATGGTTTGATCAAACCAAGTCGCACGAAGTGATCAGGTTGTTCAAGAATATCAGATCGTTTAAGATTGTTGCTTCAGATCACACGAGGTCGACCAGGTCGTTCCAAATATTCAGACCGTGTGAATTACTCACCTGGTACGGATTAGAGATTTCCAGTTCGTTTCAAATCCCCAGCTCGCTTGAACGTTGTGTTTTTTGTATACTTCTACATCGAAACATGGACAACGAATTTTATAATGCGTTTGCTACTGCCCCGGCTGCTCCAGTTACAATTGCTGAAACTGTTGGTATCGAGAATGAAATGGGAACTTTCCAAAAGCCTCCAAAGCTTATGTACATTGAGGATTTTAAAGGGTGGCAAGATCGTTTTGAAAACTGGGTACAAGCAAACAAGTTTGATGCATGGGTTTCATTAGAGAAAGATTATACTTTACCGAAAGATGACCTTGGAAATGAAAAACAACTAAGTCAATTTTTACCTGATGAAAAATTAAAATACACAAGTGAAAAAGTGATGATTAGCATTATCCAACAAGCGGTAAAAGAAGATATTTTTGTTTTGCTTCAACATGAGGGAACTACTAGATCAATTTGGAAAGCGTTGATTAAAAAGTTTAAGGGTAGTGCTGATATGATAAAAAATAAACAAGCATTACTAAAAAAATCTTTTGATTTGTTTACAGCTCTTGAAGGTGAAACAACAAGAATGATTATTGAGAGATATTGTAGTCTTGTCATGGAAATGAAAAGATTGGACATCAAGAAAGAAGATGATGAATGGGTTGATAAGCTAGCCGATGCGTTACCACAGAATGAATGGGGAACATATCTGTTGATTTTAAAGCATAACCGACAATTTGAAGATATGAATTTTAGTATGTTTATCCAGAAATTGGAAGAACATGAGCTATCAATTCGAAAAACTGCTACGATGAGAAGTCCGAGTGCTCAACAAGATGTTAGTCTATACTATAGAGGAAGCAAAGTTGAGACCACTCCGAGTCCAAAGATTCAAACTGCGTTTAGTGCTGATGGTACTTCCGGAACAAATGCAAACAATACAAATCAGAGCAGTGGATATTCTTCATCTTATTCAAGTTTTGAACCAAATTTCTCAACACCAAGTTCTCAACAACAAAGTTCAACAAACTTTAACGGTCAAGTTTTGCAATGCAATGTTACATTAAATATTCAAAATGGTCAAAATTTCTCTCCAGATATTGCGAAGCAACACATGGCATCACTTGTTACTGTGTTAGAGTTATATGAAAGCTTGGTTGCTGGACGAATTAGCAATTCGATGCTCACTAAAGAGGATTATGACCAGATTGATTATGAGGAACTTGAGTTGATGGACATCAAGTGGTGTTTAGCCAGCGTTTTGAGAAGAGTAGAAATGTTCAAACAGATCACCGGAAGAGATGATCTTCGTGAAGCTTGTCACGGCCCCAGTCCCGGTGTGACCCGGTCCAGGGGCCGTGGGACAGAAACCCGTGGTATTTATTATTTGAGTTGACAGCGAAAGTTTAACAGGATCTTTTAAAACTTGAAACTGCCCAATTATTTTATTTCATAATTTGGGATAAACCCCGTAATTTACAATAGAGGAATTTCACAAGGAAATTCCCTGGTTTACAAAACATGTTTATTCATTTTAATGAGCCACCTCTTCAAGCTAGTTAGTGCTCCGTATCACTTTTCCTTGATTCACAGCAGGTCGCGTGAAACATGTTTTTAAAAATATTTTTATCACCGGGGAAATACTGGCGAGTCACTCAGTTTACATAAAATGACACATTAGTTATAAATTACAGCATAAGAGCGATTACAATGGCTACTATCTTATTTTTATCTGGCACCGTGTCACCCCCTGGTGACGATGGTCATACCACTATTGGGTCCTTTCACCCAAGTAGTGATGATTATCACTGTTAGGTTGATGAACCTAACCGTGAGAGATTAGTAATGTGCACAATACCCCACTTGCCAGTGATTCAAGATAACCAAGACTAAATCCCTGTAATTATAACTTTTGAAAATAAATGGAGTATTGTAAAACATTGTTGATAAAAAGAGAATGATTCACATTGCAAGTTTAAACGGGCAGAGTTTAGCCTACTGATAAGCCTTGTAACCTAAATTAAATGACAATGCATACGAACTAGGTCAGTAACTTAATACAACATTTACGATAACTCACGAGATCAAAACCCTCACGACGAATGACAAAGTGCAATACTTAAACATCCATCGAATTTACGACGAATGACAAAGTATAGCCCGAGTTTGAGCAGCACTTAAACATCCATCGGATTGGTTTCAATCGATCGATCATTGAATAGTAGGAGTGATCGAGTTAATACCCTGTATCGTAACAGCATTTCTCTACGTGAAAGTGTGATTTTGAGCAGTAGAACTTCGTTTTTGATCAAAGTTTTCGAAACAGATGAACAGGCCATGATCGGATCAATTTATAGCTGAAAAATGGGTTTTACGCGGCCAGCGTAAACCCCTTCTTAACATTTACGTGGCCCGCGAGGGCCACCTAGTCTACAACTAGGGCATCCGTGTCACAGGTAGGTCCGCCACGTGGCCTGTATCGCTTATCTGGTCAACATTGAGTTAACGCGGCCCACGTAGGCCTATGCTTATATTTACGCGGCCCGCGAGAAGACCAAATTTCATTTTTTCTTGGTTTTTCATGTACATTAGGGTTTCAGGGGTCCGGGTTTTCACTTACGGGTCGTTTTGGGATATTTTTGCAGGTCCTTACATCCTCCCCACCTTAATTAAAATCTCGTCCTCCAGATTTACTGAAATAAGTGAGGATATTTTCGCTTCATCTCCGATTCCAGTTCCCAGGTGTATTTGGGACCTCTTTTCGAATCCCACTTAACTTTAACCAGTACCAATCTTTTGTGCTTGAGAAACTTGATCTTTCTATCTTCTATTTGAAGCGGTTTCTCCATGAACTTCAACTTTTCATTTACTTGTATGTCTTGAAGAGGGATTACCAGGGATTCATCAGATAAACATTTCTTGAGATTGGATACATAAAATACGTCATGTACCCCGGCTAATTCTTCTGGTAGTTGTAAGCGATATGTAACTGGTCCTATGCGTTGAATTACTGGAAATGGTCCTACATACCTTGGACTTAGCTTTCCTTTCTTTCTGAATCGAACTAATCCTTTCCAAGGAGAAACTTTTAATAGTACCTTGTCTCCAACCTGGAATTCTAACAGCTTATGTCGATTATCTGCATATCTTTTCTGGCGATCTCTAGCCGTCTTTAGTCTTTCCTTGATTTGAGTGATCTTGTTGGTAGTTTCTTGCACAATTTCAGGACCTGATAATTGGCTTTCTCCTATTTCTGCCCAACAAACTGGAGTTCTACACTTACGTCCGTACAGTGCTTCGAATGGGGCAGCTTCGATGCTTGAATGATAACTATTGTTATAGGAGAATTCAATTAAAGGTAGGTGGTTATCCCAGTTTCCACCAAAATCTATCACACATGCCCTGAGCATGTATTCCAGGGTTTGAATCGTCCTTTCACTTTGTCCATCGGTTTGGGGATGGTAGGCTGTACTTAAGTTTAATCGTGTCCCCATGGCTTCCTGGAAACTTGTCCAGAAATGTGAAGTGAAGCGACTATCCCTATCTGACACAATGGAGAATGGAACTCCATGTAAGGATATTACCTCGTCTATGTACAACTTTGCTAACCTTTCCATGCTAAAGGTTTCTTTCATAGGTAGAAAAAGAGCTGATTTGGTTAATTGATCCACAATTACCCAAATCACGTCATTACCTTTTCTGGTTCTGGGTAACTTAGTAACAAAGTCCATTGTTATAAGCTCCCATTTCCATACAGGCATTTCTAATTGTTGGAGTAGACCTGAGGGTTTCTGGTGTTCTGCCTTAACTTATGAACAAGTTAGACACTTAGATACATATCTAGCTATGTCCTTCTTCATTCCTATCCACCAGAAATTATTCCTTAAATCTTGGTACATTTTATTATTACCAGGAAGCATGGTATATCTAGATTTATGGGCTTCCTCTAAAATTTTATTTCTTAAATCTCCCTGCTTAGGTACCCAAATTCGTTTCTTATGGAATCTCCAAATTCCATCACTCCCTTGCTCTAATTCCTTTATTCGTCCCTTCATTCCTTCAGCATCATTCTTGATTGCTGTTTCTTGAATGTGCTTCAATTGTTCCATTAAGTCTAATTGTAAACTTAATCTAAGAGCACGAACTCGCTTTTGCTTTTCCTGATACTTACGACTTAAGGCATCAGCAACTACGTTTGCTTTTCCTTCATGATATTGAATATCACAGTCATAGTCACTTAAAATTTCCATCCATCTTCTTTGCCTCATGTTTAATTCTTTTTGCCCAAATATGTATCTTAAACTCTTATGATTTGCATAGATAGTAAACTTACTTCCATACAGGTAGTGTCTCCAAATCTTAAGGGCAAAAATTACAGCTCCTAACTCTAAGTCATGAGTCGTATATTTTTCCTCGTGCTTTTTCAATTGTCTTGAGGCATACGCAATTACCTTCTTGCGTTGCATCAGCACACATCCTAATCCTAGCTTAGAAGCATCACAGTAAACTTCAAAATCTTCTGTTCCTTCTGGTAAGGCAAGAATTGGGGCATTGGTTAACCTTTGCTTTAAAATCTTAAAAGCCTCTTCTTGCTTAGGTCCCCATTCAAATTTAACTGATTTACAGGTTAGCTTAGTTAATGGTACAGTTATTTTGGAAAAATCCTTAATAAACCGTCTATAGTATCCGGCTAACCCTAGAAAACTTCTAACTTCCATAGCTGATTGCGGGACCTTCCATTTGGTGATCGCTTCTATTTTGTAGGGATCTACATGAATACCTTCGTGATTCACCATGTGTCCTAAAAATTGTACCTCTTGTAGCCAAAATTCACACTTCGAGAATTTGGCATAAAGCTTCTCTTTTCTTAACAAAGTTAAGAGTACATGCAGGTGCTCACAATGTTCCTCTTGGCTTTTGGAATAAATAAGTATATCGTCGATAAAAACAATTACGAATTTATCCAAATACGGTTTACAGATCCTATTCATCATGTCCATAAATGCTGCAGGGGCATTTGTTAGTCCAAAGGGCATGACTGTAAACTCGTAATGACCATACCTAGTTCTGAAAGCAGTTTTAGGTATGTCTTCTTCCTGTACTTTCAACTGATGGTATCCAGAGCGTAAATCTATCTTAGAAAAATATCTAACTTCCTGAAGTTGATCAAAAAGATCATCAATCCTAGGTAATGGGTATCGATTCTTAATTGTAACCTTATTCAATTCTCTATAATCGATACACGTTCGCATCGAACCATCTTTCTTTTTCACAAACAACACTGGAGCTCCCCACGGGGATGAACTAGGTTGTATAAATCCTTTACTTAACAATTCATCTAACTGCTTTTTCAATTCTAACATTTCGGTGGGTGCTAATCGATAAGGTGCCTTGGCTATCGTTGTAGTTCCAGGAATTAGATGAATTCTAAATTCTACTTCCCTATCGGGTGGTAATCCAGGTAGTTCTTCTGGAAATACATCTGGGTATTCTGATACTACCGGAATTTCCTTAAGTTCCTTACCCTTTGTGTTAATGATTACTGAAATCATATACACTATTCCTTGTTTTCTTGAATAACTGGTCACTTTCATTACTGAAATGAAATTCATTGGCTTACGTGGCTTATCTCCTATGGGTGTGTGTATTTCTATGGAATTCTTATCACATAGGATTCGAGCATGGTTGGCTACTAACCAATCCATTCCTAACATGACATCGAATCCAGCTAAATTCAAAGGTAACAGGTTTGCAGAAAATTTATGGCCTAAAAGTTCTATCTTTCCTTCTTGCAAAACCTTATCTATGTTAACAGGATTCCCATCTGCCGTTTCTACCATAAAAATTTGTCTAAGGTTGGTTAAGGGTAGATTAAGAGCTTGGCAGAATGAAGTATTTATAAAACTTTGGTTTGCACCAGAGTCAAATAATACTTTTGCATAGACGTCATGAACTAGGAACGTACCAGCTATCACATCAGGGATTAGCTCTGCTTCCTGGGTAGTCAGTTGGAAGGCTCCTGCGTTCTTTTTGGTAGTTCCTTCTGCAGGTTTGGCTTTGTTATCAGCTGGTTTGACCAGTTTCGGACAGTGTGGCTTAAAATGTCCAGCTTCTCCACAGTTGAAGCAGATTGTTGATTTCTTCCTTCTACAATCTTCTTCTTGATGCCCTGGAATTTTGCAAAATTGCAATACCCTTTGCATTTTCCAAAATGCTTCCTTTTACAGTTACTGCAAAATGGAGCAGTGGAAGATTGCCCAGTTCCCTTTTTCTTGAAGTTACTACTATTTCCCACACGGAATCCTTGGGTAATCTTTTGAGCCACTTCTTTCTTCCGGTTTTCTTCTCGCGTACGTACCAGTCCGTCTGTCAAAGTGTTGGCTAATTCCACTGCATCGTCAATAGTGCGAGGTCTCGCAGCTTTAACGATATCACGGATTTCACCAATCAAACCCCAAATATAGCGAGAAATAAGTACCAGTTCTGGTGAAGCCAGAGTTGGTACAACTCTAGCATACTCGAAGAATGTCGAAGTATACCCTCGACAGTCTACATCCACCACCCGGTGGTTTAGGAACTTATTTGTCATTTGTTCCTTTTCATATTCGGGACATAATTTTCTTTCTACTAGACTTTTAAATTCTTCCCAATTCATGGCATAAGCCACATCACTCCCTTTGGCTTGTAGTATCATATTCCACCATTCTAGTGTCCCTTCTTTAAAAAGATTTGACTCATACATGACCTTGTCTTCCTTGTCACATTTACTTATTTTAATTACTGCTTCGGTTTTCTCTAACCAACGCAGTGCAGCAGTTGCCCCTTCGTTGCCTGCAAATTCAACTGGTTTACAGGCAAGAAATTCCTTGTAAGTGCAACCAGGCGTTGCAGTTTTCATATTCTTAAGGAATGGGGCTTGCATCCCATCATTATCGTTATTATTATTGTTGCCGCCTCCGTTTACACTATTACTGAAATTATCGCCATGAGTACGTTTGCTGGGAATAATTGGTTGAGATTCAACTGGATTTCAGACAGCAGCAAGGATTGCTGGAATAGCATTGGCTATTCCCTGAGTAACAATATTCTCTATATCTTGCCTATTCAGAAATTGATCTTCATGGTTTTGCTCAGATTGGTTAACTTCATTAACTGGTTCATTATCAGTGTGTTCCATCTGGTAATTAATATATATATATATAAGTGATTAGCATCAAATAAACAACAACCAAACGCAATAAAACAAGCGCACATAATCACGTCAACACATATAGCCAAAATTGTCGACTTTGCGACGTCCATTTTTATATATTATAGTATGCATAGGTACACAATAAATATATTACAAAAAGTTTTATTTTTAGTTATGATTATATTTTTATTATTATATTATTATTAAACACCTACTACTACAACCACACAACCACAGTCAGCTGGCATCTCAGAAACGACGTTCCCTCTCGTCGTATTTCCATGAGATTCTTTCTCCCATATCCCTAATTCGGTTTCCTGCATCAATCAGCTCCTCACCGTAGTAACGAAGTTCAGCCAAGTTTTTAGAGCTCATTGGTGGGTATGGTGTAGGCTCCAGGTCAAACTGAGGGAAAAAGGTATTAGGGTTATTCAGGAGATTTTGGAATTGCTAGTTAGTGGTCCACCATTCTTCCAGCTCTCCTAGAGGTCGGGGGTCGATAATAGGATCTGGGATAGCGGGTTCCAGATTGACTGGAAGTTGTGCTTCCGCTGGGTAATCGAAGAGGTTTTCATTGGCATGTCCGATGAGGTCGCTATTTGCCAGTTGGTGGTCCAGCTCCTCCCAGGGTGGCATTTCTTGGGCTTGCCCTGAACTTTCTCCGATCTCTATTCCTTTGCCTTTATCCTTCGGATCCTCAGTCTTTATAACTTTCTGTATCACTGGTTTCTTCCTACGCACACGCCTCCAGCCTACGAGTCTTCTTTTCTTTTTCGGTTTAGGTTTTTCTTGAGGCTGGGCTTGGAATACCATTGGCTCTTCAGTGTCAGCCTGGTTGCCAGTGAAGGTACTGGTGGTATCCATATCTAAGCTATGGATAGAAAAGTTTTGAAGTGCTTCTGATAGTTCATTCATGCTGTTAGCATACATGAAGAAACACACAAAATTCTAAGTTAATTAAAATTTTGTAAATTAGATTTTAATAAAATCACAGAAGGGCACTCAGAAAAATTAAGTATTTCTAAATACTTAATTGGCTTAAATCAGTGGCTCTGATACCACCTTTTTCTGTCATGGCCCCAGTCCCGGTGTGACCCGGTCCAGGAGCCGCGGGACAGAAACCCGTGGTATTTATTATTTGAGTTGACAACGGAAGTTTAACAGGATTTTTAAAACTTGAAACTGCCCAATTATTTTATTTCATAATTTGGGATAAACCCCGTAATTTACAATAGAGGAATTTCACAAGGAAATTCCCTGGTTTACAAAACATGTTTATTCATTTTAATGAGCCACCTCTTCAAGCTGGTTAGTGCTCCGTAGCACTTTTCCTTGATTCACAGCAGGTCGCCTGAAACATGTTTTTAAAAATATTTTTATCAGCGGGGAAATACTGGCGAGTCACTCAGTTTACATAAAATGACACATTAGTAATAAATTACCGCATAAGAGCGATTACCATGGCTACTATCTTATTTTTATCTGGCGCAGTGTCACACCCTGGTGACGATGGTCATACCACTATTGGGTCCTTTTACCCAAGTAGTGATGATTATCACTGTTAGGTTAATGAACCTAACCGTGAGAGATTAGTAATGTGCACAATACCCTACTTGCCAGTGATTCAAGATAACCAAGACTTAATCCCTGTAATTATAACTTTTGAAAATAAATGGAGTATTGTAAAACATTGTTGATAAAAAGAGAATGACTCACATTGCAAGTTTAAACGGGCAGAGTTTAGCCTACTGATAAGCCTTGTAACCTAAATTAAATGACAATGCATACGAACTAGGTCAGTAACTTAATACAACATTTACGATAACTCACGAGATCAAAACCCTCACGATGAATGACAAAGTGCAATACTTAAACATCCATCGAATTTACGACTAATGACAAAGTATAGCCCGAGTTTGAGCAGCACTTAAACATCCATCAGATTGGTTTCAATCGATCGGACATTGAATCGTAGCAGCGATCGAGTTAATACCATGTATCGTAGCAGCGTTTCCCTACGTGAAAGTGTGATTTTGAGCAGTAGAACTTCGTTTTTGATTAAAGTTTTCGACACAGATGAACAGGCCATGATCGGATCAATTTATAGCTGAAAATGGGTTTTGCGCGGCCCGCGTAAACCCCTTCTTAACATTTACACGGCCCGCGAGGGCCACCTAGTCTACGACTAGGGCATCCGTGTCACAGGTAGGTCCGCCACGTGGCCTGTATCGCTTATCTGGTCAACATTGAGTTGACGCGGCCCGCGTAGGCCTATGCTTATATTTACGCGGCCCGCGAGAAGACAAAATTTCATTTTTTCTTGGTTTTTCATGTACATTAGGGTTTCAGGGGTCCGGGTTTTCACTTATGGGTCGTTTTGGGATATTTTTGCAGGTCCTTACAAAGCTGCAACATCTCAGCTAGGTTTTGACAAATTGAAGGTTACTTGTTTTCATTGCCGAGAAAAAGGACATTTTAAACGAGAGTGTACAAACAGAGAAGCAATCGGAAGACAAGATCCTTTTGGAAACAACGATTATCATAGAAAAGCAATTTATCATCAGGTTGCTCAACAACCATATCAACAACAATCTTCACACTCACGTACTATTGAAGAATCAAAGGGTAAAGCTTGTTTTGGTCTGCTAGATCAAGAAGATGAAAGGATTCCGAAAGAGTTCAATTGGGATGATTATGATCCTTCTAGACCTTCAGTTTCTAAAGCATTTGTTGCTCGATTCTTTGAAGATTCAACCTCGGAAGAAGGAACAATCAAATCTAAGAACAGTCCTTGAAGACAACTGATTTTTAAATCTCCAGAAAGTGATGCAGACACTGATGATGAGGAAGAGTATATTAATAAAGCTAGAAAACAATTGGATCCTTATATTTTTAATTTGTTTTTTTTGCAGATAAAATCGAGATATTGAAAGAGAAAAAGGCTGCTAGACTGAAGAGAGAAATGGAAGCAAGAAGGGTTGCTGAAGAAAAGACTTAAGTTAAGATAGAAGCTGATAAGGCAAAAGTTGATAAAAAATCGACAGAGAAGGTCAAGGTTGAAGAGAGTGAAGTGAAGTTGAGAAAGAACCGATTGTGATTGAAAAAGTGGTGGAGAAAATTGTTGAAAAAATTGTCGAAGTTGAAAAGATTGTAGAGGTTGAAAAACCTTGTGCAAAGTGTTTAGAATACTGCAAAGATTGTGCTGAGAAAGATACAAAGTATGCTGAATTGGAGAAGCTCAAAGAAAACTTGCTACACAATGTGAGAAGCATAAAGGTATCATATGAACTTTTAAGTAGCAAAGTGAAATTGTACAAAGGAGCTAGTGATGAGGATATTCATATGAAAAATCTTCTGAAAGTAACAGTTCTTCAAAAGCAAACTGCAATCAACAAATACATTGAGATTGTTGCAGGGCTGAAACAAGAATTGGCAGCGATGACGATCGAAACCGAAAGAGTGAATTCTTTACTTCGAAGTTATCAAAGTTCAGATTATGTTATTGATCGCGTTTATCCTACCGTGGCAGCTCATAAGTTTGCAGATGATAAAGAAAATTCTGGTAAGAAAACTGGTTTGAATTATAACAGAGTACCAAATCCAATGTGGGATGGCTATACCCCCGACACTTTGAAAAGGTGGCTGAAGCACTCAATCTGAATCTGAAATCCGAGTCTATCGGTGGATTACCAGATGATATTGATGTCACCTTCACAGCGTCTGACACTGATCATGAGTCCGAGTTAATAAAGAAAGTGGTCGATCAGGTGTTGGATAAAGATGAAGAGTCAAAGTCAGAGTCTAAATCTGAAAATTCGAGTTCATCAGACAGAAGTTCGAGTTTACCGGTCAAAAGGGTTTACAATAAAGATTTTCCGATGTCACAAAATAATTTGAATGACGAAACATTCAAAGTAGCATATACATTGAATGATTCTGACAAATTATATTCTGATGAAGAATTTCCAATAAGAGGTGTTAAAACTGAAATGATTAAGAAGGTTTTCAAATTAACAGAAATTAATATTTCTGAAATAAAAGATGTAAATCTTACTGAAAAACCTAAAAAATACACTTCAAGAGTTCAACAAAGATTGAACAAGAAAAAGGGTTACAGTTCTGGTTCGGGTTATCGAAAGAAACCAAACCATAACAGTAATTTCAAAAAGAAAGGATTAGGTTTTATTCCACCTGAAAATCATAAAAATGAGAAAATTTATAAACCAAAAACTAAATTTGTTTTAGGAGCAAGCTCTGAAGAGGAGAAGGAGAACCTTTCTCGAAACAGTCAAACAAGAGTTTCTGGCCGAAAAGCAAAAGAATATGTAGAAGGAATCTGAACAGAGAGTTGAAAGAAGAACCTGTTTCAAATGCCAAGAGGTTGGACATATTGCTTAGAATTGTCCAAAGTCCACCAACACAAAATAGGGTGTTTCTTCTAATTCTAAATTGAAAGAGAAATGTGTTGATAAAAAGGAACAACCAATAGAAAAATTTAAAGAGTTCAAAAATTCGACTTTCGAAGTTGGAGAAAGTTCGAAACATTTTTACAAAAGAAGAGCCAATTTAAACAAACAGAAATGGATTGTTAAAAAACCAGAGGTTGTTTCTGGCAATGAATCTGATTCGTCAAAGTCAGAGGAACCACATGTTGTGCTAAATGATGATAATTCCGTTCCAACAATGGATGATGAAATTTTTCCACCATTGTCAAACGGAAACTGGAAATCAAAAATTGGTAAGATTGAGATTTCAGATCAATTCTTTTCTGACAAGAAAGAATTTGATGCTGAAAAAGCATTTAATGGTAAAGTGCTACATATTTTTGGTAAGATGGCAGATGGGAAGGTGAAAGGAGTGAAAGAATTTTACGAATCGAAAGTTGTTAAACCAAATGAGGATGGTTCACCCATGATTGATCAGGCATGGGTGAGATTCTTTAAAAAGTAAAATCCTGACTTGCCGGAGCTCCCAAGTTGGTAATCGTGGAGCATGAATCGACATCATTCTTGAAAAATGTTTTTGTGAAAAACCTACAAGTGATACTTTTTACAAGTGGTTAAAAAGAACAAAATGATGAATTAAACCCCATGATGTGTGAATTCAACAAAACTAATTTTCTGGAAAAAACCATTTTGATTAAAACAAACTTAAGTGTTTTGAAATCATAATGGGAAAATAGTTTGTTGTCAGGGGGAGTTCTGATTGTTTGAGCCAAGTGAATCGAGAATTGAAGCAATTCACATCAGTTTGTCATTTTTTTTTGTACAGTTTATTGCTTTTACTTTCAAATTTTCCCGGAAAATCAAAAATTGAAACATATTTTTGTTTTTAGGGGGAGTAAAAAATTTAGAAATTTTGAAAATTTGAAAAATCCAAAAACATCGAAAAATCAAAAATGAGTTTTTGTTGTGAAAAAGAGGAAATGATAGTACATCAGTAGACAATCACAGTATGCTAAAGAATTGGAAAGTTAAAATGTGATAAACGGTCTCACTGATGATATGCCAGTAGGTTTTTACACGCTTACTAGATTGTTTTCGAGATATAAACCTAAATATCACATGCTTACTTATTTCGTGGGGAACATCTCTCGGATATATAGGTAACCCCTGAAATCTTGTTTGAAGGGCTTTCTATTTCTGACATACTAGGTATAGTATCTTGTACGGACTCGAAACGAGTCGATCAGAGGTGTTCTACACAATATGAAAGGCGGAAACATACATATTATGTATAATTCAGCAAGATATTCACTAATAACTGTCTTTTGATTGATTTCTGAGCAGTTACAGATCTGTAGACACTTCGACAGAGCTTTGCCGTTAGAAACAACCTTCTTAATTCCGTTTCAAATGAACCGGACTAACACCTATATATAGACTTTGTAATTCCGTTTGAACAGACTCAAACGGAATCACATTACAAACGAAATTAACATCTCAAACGGAATTACATGGTTCAAACGGAATTACATAACTAATTCCGTTTGGAATTACTTGATGACATCTTCAAGCGGAATTAACCTTCTCAAGTAGAATTAGCTATTTGACTTGATTTCTCAATCTTTGTGCCCTGAATAATGCAAGACTTGATACAAGACGAAGTCGATAAACGTATGCTGAAGTAGACTAATCATCATCTTTTCAGCTTTGTACATGTCTCGTTCTTTATCAGTGAATTCCGAGATTGTTTTTTCAATTTGCAAATCAGTACGTGGTAGTACATATTTTTTCAAAATACATTCCCAATATCTCAAATGATTTGCTTGAACCCAGTTTTCAAACCGATCTTTCCAACCGTAATACTCCTCAATGCTCATTAGCTTCGGGGGTTGTTGCATAGTTCCACTCTCATTTTCCAAGTTCATGTTTTGAGCAATGATAGCCGGAGTAGTCGGAGATGTAGCAAATGCATTATAAAATTCTTCACTCATGATTTAGTAACAAGTTTATCAAGACAAAAACTTCCAAACGAAATTAGTGCTTCAAATGGAATTACTCCAAGCGAGATTACCCTTTCAAGCGAGATTAACCTGCACACAAAACTTCCAAACAAAATTAAAGATTCAAACGAAATTAGACTCTTCAAACGGAATCACTGATTTCGTTTGAAATTTCAAGCGAAATACCTCTTGGAAATGGAATTACTAATTCCGTTTGAACTTTCCAAACGGAATTACACTCTGATGTGAATTTCTCAAGCGGAATTACGTTTTTCAAGCGGAATTAGGTGCAATTTCAAACAATATTAGGCTGATGTCATCATTTTGATTCAACTTTTCAAACGGAATTACAAGTTTTATCAGTTTTAGATCGAATTAAAATCCAATTTTCTCAAGGATTTGTTAAAATACTATTTCGCTTATGATGTAAGAAATTCAGATCATTTTGACCGTGAAAAGTTGTTCAAATGAGAAAAGACGGTGTAGAAGTAAGAAAACACAATGAAATCAAGCTGAAATCTGCAGAACTCCTTCTCCTGTGCTCTGATACCACATGTAGGATCGTGTACGGACCTGAAACTAGTCGATCAGAGGTGTTCTACACAATATGAAAGGCGGAAACAGACATATTGTGTATAATTCAGCAAGATATTCACTAATAACTGTCTTTTGATAGATTTCTGAGCAGTTACAGATCTTTAGACACTTCGACAGAGCTTCGTCGTCGGAAACAACCTTCTTAATTCCGTTTCAAATGAACCGGACTAACACCTATATATAGACTTTGTAATTCCGTTTGAACAGACTCAAACGGAGTCACATTACAAAGGAAATTAACATCTCAAACGGAATTACATGGTTCAAACAGAATTACATAACTAATTTCGTTTGGAATTACTTGATGACATCTTCAAGTGGAATTAACCTTCTCAAGCGGAATTAGCTATTTGACTTGATTTCTCAATCTTCGTGCCCTGAATAATGCAAGACTTGATACAAGACGAAGTCGACAAACGTATGCACCAACACTAGGTCTTTGTGCATGATGATATCTAGGGTATTATACCGTGACATCTGATTTTGCGGGAGCAACAGCCTAGTCCTCGTATAATACTCTGCACTGCTTTAATCATAAAGCTCACCCATAGCATTAAAAATGATGAAACATTGAAAAATGCTAATCATGTGCTGTTGAAGAAAAGATCCCCAAACGGGACACACTTAAAGTCGAGCCATCATCTCTTTGTCTGAACGGAAGTTCTAACCTGAGCTCTCATGGCCTCGCATTACCCGTCTACAGATATCATTAGTGTACATTCACCTGTAAGACTGAATATAGGAGTCTGGATACGAGAGTATATTCTGAGGTGGGACACGCGAATAAGTTAAGTCCATTAAAACACTAATCTCGAATCAATTCAACTTTGTGTGAAAATTTAAGTGGATCAGTATACTGACAATCTAAGTGAATCATTTAGATCTTAAAGTGTTTAAAGCTCAACGGTACTAGTGATTTGTCATAAACTGATATGATCTTCTTACACAAACTCACAAAAAAGATGTCTGTATATAGTTTATTTCCCAAAGTCCAAAAAGATTTTCAGTGTGCTTTAGCATAAATTTTTGAAAATTTAAAAAGATTTTATTTTATCTTATTTTTGACAACTGTTGTTGAAAAGCTGATTTTCAAAATTCCGAGTGCTAAACATGATGAACAACAGTAGGTTGGGAGAGTGTGTTTGAAATGAGAAATGAAGTTAAAGTTTGAGATAATTTGAGAAATGTTATAAGATAATCTTTCTAGTGGTGTTTTGAAGCTGATTTTACTGTTAGTTAATCAAAGTCATTAATTTGAACTTGATATAACTATTGTTGATGTTGAATGATATCTTCAAGTGGTTTCTAAATTTGTTAAATTTTAAAATTGTGAAATTTACTTTTGGGTAGAGATTTGTGCAGATCCCCTTGTCTAAGCCTGAGCAGAGTTTGAGCCAGGACACGATCTTAGAACGAGTGCTATGTCAGATTGCGATCCCAGAACAACTTAAGGGGGAGTCTGTTAGCAAAGGGGAGTTTGAAGTTTAAAAGAGCCAGTATCAGATTCTCGAACTTTGCTCGAGGAAGAAGCTGCTGATGCTGATAAGCTTAAGGAATCAAGAGACCTGATAAAGAGAATTAGAGAGAGGATAGAGCCAGGTTGAGATTCTGATAGAAGAAGATAGAGATTGATAAGGTTGCTTACAGAGAAAGATACTTTGGAAAGAGTGAGAAGACCGATCAAGACTGAAGACTCAATACACTGAAGACTCGTCAACATCCAAGGGGGAGTTTGTTAGTGCATATGTCTGTTGAATTCGTCTTGTATTGAGTCATGTAACTAGATTGGATAGACTGGAGCTCGGTAGACTAGAAAATAGGAGTTTAGGGAGAATTGACCAGGTCGCACGAACTGGCTAATCCAGTTCGTACGGACTGACCAGGTCACACGGACTGGTGAAGCTGGTTCGTGAGGACTGGCGATTCCTATAAATAGGTGAGTCCAGGTCTTCATTTGTAACATTCTGATTCCGGAAACGAAGTGCTGCCGAAGTGTCGAACGATCTGTAAACACTATCAAATCAATACAATCGACAGTTAAAGTGATTCTAAGTGCAAATCAAGCTGCCATAACATCGATACATCTGATTCCGCCTTTCGTATTGATCGAGAACTCTTCTGAACGACTCGTTTGTTCGATTCCCCGATCCTACACTTTTTTTTCTATTTGATTTTACTTTGGGTACTCGAGTTTTGTCTGTACAGGTATATGTTTTGCAAGCACCTTATTTCACCATGAATTGGGTAGATGATGACCCGTGTATATGTTGTGGGAGCAACTGTCACTAGTTGAGGATTGTCCGATGTTTGAAGTTAAATACGGAAATCATGGGAGGTATTGCTCTGAATATAGGCGAGAAAAAGGATATGTGAGGGTTTGCTATGATGATAATGGGATACCCTTCTATTATCCCAACTTTGAACCTCCTGCACTACTGGAGCAAGAAAATGACGCTTATCAATCATGTCCTTGTTGTGGAAAAGTTCACATACATGAAGACTGTCCAGTGTTTTGGAAAGATCCCGTGTTTTGGAAAGGAAAAATAAAGTCCGGTTACCAGCCACCTTCATATCAAGAATACTACCATTTAGAGATGAAATGTCACTATCAGCAAGAGCGGGATTGCAACAATTATGAACAAGAGATGTCGCATTTCTCAAGTTACCAGGATGAGTTTGACGACTACTATTAGGAATACCCTCAGCCGGCATATGAGGAGTCTCAAGATTCCGTTAACTCCAAGCTTGATGCAATCATGGACATGATAATGGAAATGAAAAGGGAAGACGGGCTTAGAAACAAATCATTTGAGGCTTTGGTTGTGCAAGTTGGTCAACTAACTGAGGAGTTGACCCAACTTAGACGGGACCAATAGATGTTGACTAGTGGTACCATGGTAGATGGTGATGTGGTGGAAGAGGTTATGAATCTTCCAAAGCAAGAAAAAGAGTGTTTAAATTTATATGAAGACATAACACCTTTCAGAGAAGTAGTAACCGAGGTAATCATAGTGTATCCTGACTATGATAAAGTTGGGGAAAAGAGCGTGAGATTGAAGGAAAGAAAGGTGAGATGGCAAGAACTCGCTCAAGCTACCATGAAGTGGCCCCGCATAAGTGTTTCAATTTTCATACCAATCGTTTGGATGGAAATGTGGAACTGGCAAGTCAACTACCGAGGGTATATTGGAAACTCGGTAGGCAAATGTTCACTTCGACCACCATGAGAGGCAAATCAGGTGTGATTGTTGTAGAGTTTGTATTATTATTCATTTTTTTCTAGATAAATGAACTTTGTGGGTGTGTTCCCTATATAACCCTCACGAGACCTTTCTCATCCTCCCGAGTTACTGGGAGGTTTAAAGGGCTTGTTGCGTACGCTAAATGCAACCGTGATTCCTACGAAAGTGAGTTAGGTTTGTTGTTGTAAATTATTTTTTTTCCACTAATCAAAGCAATTAATAGATTACTTGGCAAATGATTTTGTGAAATGGTAAAATGAACAATCTTATGGATTTTAATTGTTGTGAGAAGCTTGCTTCTACACATATTTGAGGTTTGTAGGTACCTTCATGCTTTGCTTTGGCAACCATTTCGCTTGGAAACAAGGACTATCATGAAATGTGAAGAAATTAGGTGTATCTATTTCTAATTCTCTATGCTTTGATTTTTGTATATATATATATATATTTTTTAATAGTGGATTGTAATTGTATATTATTGGGGTGAGGTCATTGTGGTGGTGGTTAAGTCTTGTGCATCCCAGTTACGCTTAAAAAGTTTTCAAAAGTTAAATTTAAATCTTACCCTTCATTCAAAACACTACACATTGAGGATGATGTTAATCTCAAGTGTGGGGATGGATAAAAATGGAAAATTTTGAAAACTTTGGCGTTTAAGTCGACTTGATCGTGTTTGAAGACCGAATTTCTCAAAGTAAATCATCAACGGGTTCCAAACCAAACCACATGTATAGGTCCTTAGTCTTGGTCATGTTCGATGTGATTGTAGTAGAAAAGATAATTCTAGCATTTTTTTAAGAAAAAGGAAAAGGAACGCCTAGCTATAGCTAACAAGCTTTTGGTAAAATAAATGCATGCTTCACATCGGTAACCTTTCTCCCCTACTAGGTGAGATTTTGAGCCTACTTTAAAACAAAAAAAAATCATTATCATATACATATATTTTTCATTTGTTTGAGAGTAGGCCATATGTTAGCTCTATGTTAGAACTTGTATGATTTGATACACGCCGAGGCCATGTATAACAACCCGCACGTTCGTGCGTTGTTACTACTCGTTATACTCATTACGCCTAGCACCAGAGATTCGGATCATAATGTAGATTTATCGCAGACATCGCTATTTCGCAGTATTTTCGCATATTACGCATACTTTATTGCCATAACACATCTCATCACACACATTAACGCCCACGATGACGTTGAGTGAGGACCTATTCTACCCTCCTCGATGGCCGTGAAGCGTCGCAAAGTAACGCATATTCGAAACGAAACCCGGTTATTGTATCACAACTTTGAAATATGGATATGTATACGACCCTATGAGACTAATTATAATGAATATACGAAAATGAGGTTGAAAATGTGTAACCATACTATCGCAACGCTTAACAATCTGAGCGAAATGCCAAAACTCAGCTCGCCGGAGGCGTTTGATCGAATGGCACTTCGATCGAATGGCCCTCCGATCGGATTGCCATCCGATCGAAAAACCATCCGATCGGACAGCCATCCGATCGGACAAGCCATCCGATCTGACTCACTGCACCACCTCCTCTCCTCTCTTGCCTATAAATACCCCTACTCTCACATCAAATGCCTTGATGTGACAGCTCCCACTCGACCAGCACGCTTTTGGGCTATTTTCTCTTGATTTCTCGCGATTCTTGTAAGTTTCTAACTCAAATCTTGTACTTATATGATCTACACACACTTCTTCATCATTTTCTCTTCTAAATCTTAACTTTTAACCGTGAAATCAATGGATTTGAGGTGTTCTAGGGTGATGTCATCACGAAGTTCTTATGAACTTCAAGTGTTGGCCTCATTCCACCAAGAACAACTCAGATCCAAAGGATTTCCACAAGAATAAACAACATTTTCACACAAATCTACACATAATCATGAATAAAAAGATTGAAAGATGGTTTTCCAACTTTCTTTCAACTCTTTTACACTCAATGCACTCAAAACCGATAGAATCGGAGCTTATACCGACCTTCTACTCATTCTTAGTGTCATGTTGGTACAAGATCTGATTTCTAACCAAGAACGACCATTACGAATCAGTAAACCGGTCAGATTTGGGTGATTCCTGTCCGATCGGGTCCCTTGGTTCGAGATGGGGCTTCTCTTGTTTAGCACGTCACAACACCGTCTCGATCAAAACCGCCAAAAACCTTCAAAGTTAGTCAAGTGCCAAGGACGACTAGATCGTCTGGACGGACTGCCGGCCGAACGGTCCGTTCGGACGGCTGTCCGCAGTCATCCGATCGGACAGGCAGTCATCCGGACGGACAGGCAGTCAATCCGAACGGACAGGCAGTTAATCCGAACGGACAAGACAACCATCCGATCGGACTGACATCAGATCGGATTTCACCTTGGGTCCCACACTTGACTTTAATTTCAACAACTTGGAATACTGTCAGATTCATTGACACCTTGCTCCGTTTAACGCACAGATCGGATTTCACCTTGGGTCCCACACATGACTTTAATTTCAACAATTTGGAGTACTGTCCGATCCATTGACACCTTTCCCCGTTTAATGCACAATTCAACGCTCACGCTATCGATCTGTAATCAGGGTAATCTCAGATGCACGCCCCCCCTTCAATCCAACCAAGCTGTGTTTACTTGCTGAACACCGACTGTGAGTATACTCGAACCCTTTTTATCGCATTTTGGGTGTAACATACATTCTTATTAAATCAAACTTACTAAGACGAATTATTCAATCAAACTACTTATCACTTGCGAATGACTGTTATGCATATTTACACGTGATGCTAGTTACATATGTGTTAGGACTTATACTCGCGAGGTCCCGCCTTAACTAGTATAGTACTATAGCACCCGACGGGGTCTAGTTAGGATGAATAGCAATCGCAATCGCAGCTCGAGTGACTTAGCTGGTAGTATATGTCTTATGCATGTATGTTGAGGTATCTCGTTTATGTATTTGGTAATTCGCAGCACTTTTATCTATTTACGCTTCACTATCAAAACTTGTATACTCGCCAATACTTTAGTATTGACGTTGTTTTAACGTATGTTGCAGGTTTAGTCGCAGTCTACATCAAATCAAGCTAGGAAGTCTAGAAACTCACCTAAAATCTAGGTTGTCGGATTTTTATTGTTCGAGAGGACAAGAAATCTGTGATAACTTATGTGGTTGTATTGTTTGTTAGTATGGGATAACAAATGAAATCAATATTGTCGCTTTAGTTGTTATGGATTCTCTTGAGCAATCTGATTCGCCTAGTGCCGCGCCCCGATGATTCCGCCATCGGTTGGGGTGTGACACCATGGACTAGACATTCGCACATAGATGATAAAGGAAATTTAGGACCACCTTTTTTGTTTTGACACCCTTATGTATTTTTACCAACTTACCCACAAATCACCCATTAGAAGGCAAACTTAAACCCTTTTCCATTCGTTTGTTAACCCATGACGGGTGGTCCGTAGGACAACCCTTAAGTGCCTTAAAAAGATTAAAATCCCATGCTTTACACGTTTAATTGTTTGAACTTGGTAACTACTAGTTGTTTGGATGTGCAGGTGCAAATGGAGCATAAAAGGGAAAGAATTTGGAGCATCAATAAAAAATCAATTTTTGGAATTGAAGAATTAAGAGGATAGCATGATAGAGGACGAAATTACGAGAACGTAGTCGAAAACGGTGAAGAAAACGGAGTTGAAACGAAAAAGTTATGCTGAAAACAAGTTTTCAGAATTGCCTGTCGTAAGACAGAAGACAAGGACCGTATGACTTGGCTGCTCGCCGTAAGCTATGGCCCTATGACGTAGGTTACGGCACCGACTGATCCAAACTCGTAACTTGTGCATTAAATTGTCATTTCATGGGTTTTTATGGTGGCTCATCATATGTTTTCGGTTACAACTTGTCTTGGGACGATTTGGGAGCAACTTTTGGAGACTAGAGCTTGAAGAACACAATCTTAATCATTAGTTTTATTGTCTTTGCTCTTGATGAACGATAATACTTGTGTTATGATGTTGATTCGAGCCATGAGTGGCTAAACACTTTGTGATCATCCTGGATTGAAGGTTTGTTTGAGACATTTCATGTTGTTTTCCTAATTTCTAGAATAACAATATCTATCTTAATGGTGTGTTTGTTATGATGTGTAATTGTTTGTTAGTAACTTGTTGATTCTTTCATTGAACTAATTAGAAACCATACGTTCTTGGTGCCGTTGGCAATCGAGATATCATGGGTATAGTTAGGCTCGGGTAAGGGTTGATTGATCATCGGGTAACAACCTCACGTTCTAGGAATCTGAGTACTTAGTTCCCTTTCATCACTGCGAGTAGTTACACGTGAGCTATGTCTATGTAGTTCTTTCTAGTGGAATGTTAACATGAATGTCAATTGAAACCAGAAATCTAGGATGGTCATTTGTCTCTAATTTGTTTACAACCAAAACTTTTCTCTTGCAATTTAACTAGTTAATTTAGTTTAAAACCAATCCAATCAAATCAACTCTTGAATTTTATTTTATTTGCAATTAGATTAATTTAGTCAAAGTTAGATCCTCTAGCCAATAACACATTTTCCACAAACTCCCTGTGTTCGATACCCACTTACCGCTAGCTAATTAGTTGTATTTGGATTAAATTTGATTATGACCACGACATCACGTCAAATTTTGGCGCCGCTGCCGGGGAGTAGTGCGCAACGTGTGTTATTTTCTTTCTTTTTAAGCTTGTTATTTTTCTGGTTTACGCTGGGTGTGTTAGTGTGCAGGTATTTACAGGTGCATGCATACTAGAAGCTCTCACAAGCTATCACCATTGGCGTTTGATCCAGAAATTGAGCGAACATTAAGGGGAAACAGAATTCTGCTAAGAGAAAACAAGTTAAGTGGTTCACCAACAACACCAACTACACCGATTACACCACTTCGATACATGGATCCACCACCACCACCACCCACCACGGGTGAACTTGTACCACCTTTTATGCAAACATCCACTCAACCGTCACCAAATACCACCATCCCAAACACTACCACCAAACCTACTTTACTTCATAATGTTACACCAACCAATACCACACAACCCATTACCACTCAAGAAGAACCAACCATTACTTTTAACCCTTCTACTACAATTCCACCTCTCACCCATTTCTTTCCAGGTGCGGGTCAGTCATATTCAAACTACACAATAGCACCTAACTCAAACATTGTCCATGCTACTTCTACTTTCAGACCATCGAACCAGTCGGGTTTTCAATACTCGACTCTTCCATTTGGGCAATCTTCGAGTATAGGGGGAGATGGATATGATGAGGGATATGAGGATTTTGAGGGTTATGATGAGGACGGTTATGCTTATGGGGGTGATGGTGATCAAGGGGAGTTTGCTTATGTGCATGGCCAATCTCAAGGAATGGCAAGTGTTGGTGGAATGCCACAACAACAACAAATTATACCACAACATATTCGGCCAAGGCCACAAGGGCCACCAATGCAACGCCCTACACCATTACAACAAGTTCATCCACAAAATGCACAACCACAATTCCATAGGCCAATTCAACACCCACCGATGCCACAACAGCAATTTCAACAACCATTCGCACCACAAGGGCATATACCAAGACCAATGGGTCCTATTCGTCCAAGGGGTCGGTTGGGTGTACCAAGAAGGCACCTTAGGGAACATGCGAGGGGTATTGAAGCGCATTTTAGGCCGGTAATTACTCACAACCCTTCACCGGTAGTTATTCCTCACAACAACCAAGGAAGAACTTTTGAAGTAAGGACTAATTCCTTACAAAGTTTGCCGAAATATAAAGGGCTAGCAACGGAGGAGCCTTATTTCCATTTGGAGGCCTATGACTCAATTTGCAATACTCTTGGGAGTCAAGGTTTTTCGGCCGATGATGTCAAGTTAGTTTTGTTTCAATTTTCTTTGGAGGACAAGGCAAAGAAGTGGTTCTGCACTTTGCCTTCAGCATCTATTTACACTTGGGCGGAAATGCAACAAATTTTCCTAGATGAGTTTTACACCGCTCAAAAGACCAATGATGCTAGGAAGGGGTTGAGGAGTTTTCAACAACAACAAGGTGAGATGTTCCATGAGGCCTTTGAGCGTTTCAACATGATGATTAAGAATTGTCCTCACCATGGGATTGAACTTTGGGAATTGATGAACGCGTTCCATGAGGGGTTGAGTGCCGAAGATGCTCGAGACTTAATGCCTATTACCGGTGGCACTTTTGGTACGAACAATGAGCAAGACGATTGGGAGTCTTTGGAGCAAATGGCAATTACATCAAAGAGGAAAGCTCAAGCATCAAGGAGAGCACGATCGGCCGTTACTCGAACACAAGTGCATGCGGTTGATGATGGTAATGTTCAAACCTCTAATCAAATTTATGATGTTTGTGCTATTTGCAATGAAATAGGTCATGCGGCTGAAAATTGCCAAGGAATGGTGGAAGGGCAATATGAAGAAGTTCATGCAGTACAAGGTTAAGGAGGGGATGGTAGAAATTACAACAATATGAATTCCAATACTTACCACCCCGATTTACGAATTCACCCGAACTTCAGATACGGGAATCCGTCAAATCAAGCCAACCCGAACTTCCAAGGAAACCAAGGATTTCAAAGGCAATATCAAACAGGTCAAAGCTCTTCGGGTGGAAATGAAGTAATGGAGATGTTGAAGGCGATGCAAATTGAGATGCAACGAATGAATCAACGTGATGAGGTTCGGATGCAAAAGGACGAGGCCCGTGATAAAGCAATTCAAACTTTGACCACCCAAATGGGTCAACTTGCAAGTGAAGTGGCGATATTGAAGAAAGCAAAAGGCCAGCTACCAAGTGACACAGTGATAAATCCCAGAAACATTAAAAGTGCTAATATCAATGTGGTAAGCACCGTTCCTAATAGTGAATTCAATGAAACATTTTTAACATCTTCTTGTCAAGTGAGTGCAGGTATAGGAAGGGATGCCAAGTTTGAAACGGACAAAGAGCATGGAGCACCACTTGTGCCGATCCGAGTGGGAAAATTAAAAATTCCCCATGCATTATTGGATTATGGGGCGAGTATGAGTGTGCTACCAGGCGATCTATACGATATGTACGACTTTGGTCCACTTGAAGATATAGACACCATGGTGAGCTTGGCGGTTGAAAGTTGGAGGTGTCCACGAGGAATGGTTAGGAATGTTAAGATTCAGTTGGGAGAGTTTGAATACCTGGTGGATTTTCTAGTTCTAGACTATGCTTCTACTAAAATGGCAGCACAACAAAGGGTAATCTTAGGTCGACCGTTTCTATACACAGCAAATGCTCAAATCAATTGTAGAGACGGGATTATTACCATGACCGAAAAGAACCGTAAGTTGTCCTTTGATGTTCAAACTAGAGTGATTAGTTATGAGTCCATTGAAAGGAAGGGTGGTGAGTCTAGTGTTTCTATGAAAAATGTATGTCAAAGAATGAAAATAAATCACCCACCGAATCGTGAAGAAAAGCATATGGGTTCAAGCAAGAGTGTATTTGATTACCCACTGAATCGAAACGAGACAGATGCATTTTGCTCAATGGCACGAGGAAGTGATGGAGTTGGCAGGAACCGTTTCTTTGAGCCACCCCAAATGGGGGTGGCACGGTCTGGCTGAAGACCTGAAAACTTAGCGCTACTCGGGAGGCAACCCGGGGTTTTACACTGATCTTGCTATTTCGTTATTTTTCTATGTTTCAGGGCCATGGCAACATTCAATTGAGGGGAGGATGTACGGATATTTGTGTGAAGGTGGTGATAGAAAGTCGGATTATCTACAACATCTGTTTTGTCAAACTTCACCAGGTCATGTACTCTTTCCTTAGTCTTGATATGTTCTTTAGCTTTGAAATATTGGTAGTTAGTTTGTTTGCTTTTGTTTAAAAAATAAAAAAAATACAAAAAGAAATTTGGGGTTTGAGAGTATAAGCAAATGTTGGTGTTTTTGTTGAAAGCGATATTCCCTTCAAAACCATACATTGGGACAATGTATCCCAAGTGTGGGGATGAGGGGAAAATTTTGAGAATTTTTGAAAAATTTGTGGAACCAAACGAAAAGTTGTTGGAATTTGAACACTTGACATTGTTCCGCATGACACACCGACTCCTCTTTCTAGTCATTTCATGGTGAGTTTTTGAGCCACATATGATTATTAAAGATGCTTTCCTTGTTTTGAGTGGTGGTGTGTGTATTGTGTTAATAGAACTTGTGTACGAATTCTTGTTGAAGCCTAGGATTAGCATGCTTGTGAAAATGATAGGGGACTTTTAGGTAGCCTCGTCTAGATGTGTGAGAGTGTGGGAATTGGGGGTTGGACCTCATACGTTACATATATGAGCTTGGTATAGTGAGGGGTGGGGGTTTGGTCTTTAGAAAGCCATGTTTGAGCCTTATACCATTCGGTTGTGACCCAAACCTACTTCTTACAAAAACTTTACCTATTGAGATGACCCGGTTTAGGAATTTAGTTTGTGATTGTTGTTGTTCTTGTATATATTTTTGAGTTCTATGCTTAAAAAAAACAAAAAAAAAAAGAAGAAAGAAAAAAAAAGAGAAAAAAATATGAGAAAAATACAAAAAGAAGGATTTAGTTGCAATAGTAGTGGAAAATATTGATGAAGTTGTGTATATAGTTGATGTTTGCTTTGTTTAGTAGTAGAAATAAAAACCGGGTCGAATCAATGAGCTACTTTCACATTCCCACTATTTCCTACCTTTACACATAGCCTCGTTACAACCCGAATGTCCTTTTGATTCATAAGCATGCTAAATATTTGATAGGAGGAGTTTTGATTTGTATACAAGCTTATTGTCGCACAATCACACACGTGCATTGAGTGTTTTAGCATAATGTGCTAATATTTCTTGTCACCGAGAGTTGTTGTGAGGGTGTTTCTTCTGGTGTGATAAAAAGTTAGTAAAAGGACGATACATTTTAGCTTGATTTGCATGTTGATAGCTTGTGGTTTTGAAATGGTTTTTGAATAGGTTGCTTGGGACAACCAACGAGTAAGTGTGGGGATGTGACGTGTGGTCCGTAGGACAACCCTTAAGTGCCTTAAAAAGATTAAAATCCCATGCTTTACATGTTTAATTGTTTGAACTTGGTAACTACTAGTTGTTTGGACGTGCAGGTGCAAATGGAGCATAAAAGGGAAAGAATTTGGAGCATCAATAAAAAATCAATTTTTGGAATTGAAGAATTAATAGGATAGCATGATAGAGGACGAAATTACGAGAACGTAGTCGAAAACGGTGAAGAAAACGGAGTTGAAACGAAAAAGTTATGCTGAAAACAAGTTTTCAGAATTGCCTGTCGTAAGACAGAAGACAAGGACCGTATGACTTGGCTGCTCACCGTAAGCTATGGCCCTATGGCGTAGGTTACGGCACCGACTGATCCAAACTCGTAACTTATGCATTAAATTGTCATTTCATGGGTTTTTATGGTGGCTTATCATATGTTTTCGGTTACAACTTGTCTTGGGACGATTTGGGAGCAACTTTTGGAGACTAGAGCTTGAAGAACACAATCTTAATCATTAGTTTTATTGTCTTTGATCTTGATGAACGATAATACTTGTGTTATGATGTTGATTCGAGCCATGAGTGGCTAAACACTTTGTGATCATCCTGGATTGAAGGTTTGTTTGAGACATTTCATGTTGTTTTCCTAATTTCTAGAATAACAATCTCTATCTTAATGGTGTGTTTGTTATGATGTGTCATTGTTTGTTAGTAACTTGTTGATTCTTGCATTGAACTAATTAGAAACCATACATTCTTGGTGCCGTTGGCAATCGAGATATCATGGGTATAGTTAGGCTCGGGTAAGGGTTGATTGATCATCGGGTAACAACCTCACGTTCTAGGAATCTGAGTACTTAGTTCCCTTTCATCACTGCGAGTAGTTACACATGAGCTATGTCTATGTAGTTCTTTCTAGTGGAATGTTAACATGAATGTCAATTGAAACCAGAAATCTAGGATGGTCATTTGTCTCTAATTTGTTTACAACCAAAACTTTTCTCTTGCAATTTAACTAGTTAATTTAGTTTAAAACCAATCCAATCAAATCAACTCTTGAATTTTATTTTATTTGCAATTAGATTAATTTAGTCAAAGTTAGATCCTCTAGCCAATAACACATTTTCCACAAACTCCATGTGTTCGATACCCACTTACCGCTAGCTAATTAGTTGTATTTGGATTAAATTTGATTGTGACCACGACATCACGTCAACCCATATCATTACCCAAGTTAAACCTTAACCACGTTTGAAAACTGTCTAGAGAAGATCCATTTGTTTATAGTTGTTGCAAAAAAAAAAAAGAAATAAAAAAGCCAACAAATGGGACGAACGACCACAATCGAGGCTAAAAAATATGAATAAGTTAGATACGGGTCAAAATTACCCAATATCTTTTAGTTTATTTGTTTAGAAGAAAATAGGGATTCTTTAACGGTTCGTGTTCACCATTTTTCATTTTAGTCACTTTTTAGCCAAAAATTCCTAACCTTCGCCTAAGCCAAAACCCCGTAAGACCTTTTAATATGTGCGATGTCTAGGTGTTGTAGTGGAGGTGTGATTGTCTTTCAAGCTTATAATTATAGAATAATATAGTTAGTCTTTGAGTGCTTATTACTAGTGTATTACATGCTAGTTCAGAAATGAAACCGAGAGGAGTGATCAATTGTGAGGGGTATGTTGCATGAGAATAAAAAACCAAAGCACGTTAGATTTAGTTAGGCATTTCCATGTTTTAAAAAGATTATCACTTTGATTTGCTATTTAATAACCAGTAAACTACGATTAACATTGTGAAAGGGGTATGACTATGGACCTTAACTAAGAATTCATAAGGAATTTGTGAAGTGTATTTGTTAAATAATGGTCGGATAATATTGAAAGAGTTTGCTTGCGGACAAGCAAAAGATAAGTATGGGGATGTGATCGGTGTATTTTTTGTACACTCTAGTTTATTTTAGTTATAAAAAAATGCATCGATATTGTTATAAAAGATACCACTTTGAACGGTTTTGTTATTTCGTAGGTTGTGAAGAGAACTAGTTTAAAATGATGAATTTATAATTAATATAACATAAATAATAAACTTTGAAAAATCGAATAAGAAATACTAATTGTAATTGATATTCAAATTGTTTTCTTTGTTTTTGGAGTCAACGAGAAAACAAAAAAGAATACAAAACAATTAACTTAATTAAAATTGCAATTAATGTATTTGTAATTAATGTTTTTGTTCTTTTGGAATTGTGTAGAGAATGAAATATAAATGGAGTTCAAAAAGTGTGTTGAAGAATGGTTATACAGAAGTCAAATGGGGCATGTGCAATTAATTGGGTTTTCTATAACTCTTGCCATAAATAATCATCCATAACCCACCATAGAGTTTATCTTATTGGAATTAATTGATACATGTTGACTAAAAGAAAAAGGAAAAAAAAAAAAACGTAACAGCAACACTTCTTTGGGAGTTTAAAAAAGTGACATTGGAGCCACAACACACCACCACTTCATCTTCATCCATTCTCCACCATCCAAACCCTAACCCCTAACCCTCAACTCTCCTTCAAGACTCAAGATTATGGTTCGGTGCTCGCATTCATCCTCCCGTGATCGTGCCTCTTCGACCATGAACGACTAGTCTCTTCGGTTTCACCCCTGTATAGATTGTTGTAAGAATTTCTAGGGTTTATGCATTTGTATTTTCATTTGATTTTGTGACAAATTGTTTAGTATTTGAAACCTTTGATAATTGTCGTGCATTTGAATTGAATTTGTGAATTGTCGAATTATTATAAAATTTGACTTTGCGAAATGAATTTGTGCACTTATGCCTTATCGTAGGTTAGGATTTACATGTCCGAGGTAACGAAGTGCGTTACGGTCTGTTTTCTATGACGTCGGTAGCAATTGGCACCTAAGCTTCGTGATAGTAATCCGTTAATCACTATATGCAATTGAATCAAGTTAAAACATGTAGGAACCCTAGGTCTTACAATAATCGAACCGGGTGTGGAACTTGTCTCTAATTTCTTGTTTTAATCATTTTGTAATTTAGTTGCAATTTTACTTAATCACATGTGTTTTAGATAATAACAATTGTCGGGTCACTCCGATTTATTTTCCAACCAAATAAACTTATAAAAAAATTAGCAATCTTCATAATCACATTGTTCATTTTTGTAAATAGTCTAACTAGTCGAACAGGTCGTGCGATACTAACCACATGCTCTTCGTGGATTCGATACCTGACTTACCCTAGCTACTTAGGTTTAATTGGGCTTTTGACTGATCGGGATGACAATGTCACGTTAAAATGGCGCCGTTTCCAGGGAATTATTGTAAATTATTTTCCACGTAAATCAAGGTGAATTAACGTATGGTTTGGTAACAATTTCATAAAAGTGGTAGAACTAGGGAACTAACAAATTTTAGTGGTTGTGAGAAGCATGCTTCTACACAAGGGTTAAAATTTGTAGGTACATTACGTTCGTGGGACGACCGCTTTCTTGAAGAGATGAAGAACACATGAGCCACTAAAGAGAAAACCAGGTGCATACTTTTGTTTTTACCTTTGATCTTTATTTTGCAAATAAGTGGAATGTAATTTGTATTTTATTATCCGGGGTGAAATTTTGGGGAGGTTAGCCTTGTCACATCCCTTGTGCGTTTAAAAGCTCAATTCTTGCACATTGAGGACAATGTGTAACTCAAGTGTGGGGATGGGAGAGTAAAAGTTTTTTTTGATTTTTGACCCGTTCATTTAAACACTACACATTGAGGACAATGTTGACCTCAAGTGTGGGGATGGGGGGGAATATCAAATTTTTTTCAAAAATGTCGTTGTTTGAAGCAATCTACAAAGCACAAGTAACTAAGTTAACGAGGGATAGCCCAACCCATTTGGTCTTTTGTCATGGTCAAGTTCGAGTTAATAGCATGACGGGTATTTAACGGGTGGTTATTTGGGAATAATCCGCCTAAGAAACTAGCACATCATGCATGTCACATACCATACCCTTTATATATGTGAGGTTTTGAGCCACTTTTACATCATAGAATTACATATTTATGTTTCTTTGTTTGAGTGGACCATTAGTCATTGTAGAACTTGCATCTTTTGATAAGTTTGAGACCATAGACCGAATACAAGCACGAGAATAATTAAGGCATTAGGTAAACCTTTTCCTTTTACACCATTTTCTTACCTTTACCCAAATAAATCCCCTAGTCACCCACTTTGACCCTAAACCTTTCGTTTGACCAACCAAATTAGCCCATAACCGTAAACCTTTTCTTTTTAAGTCCGTGTGATGAAAATTCGATTGTAGGAGTATATGTTCGTATAGTTGTGATTTATTTATTTATTGAAAAAAAATCATAAAATGTTACGAAGAAAAAGAAGAGAAAAGTTGTTGAGAAAAATACAAAAATATGTGTCTTAGTTTATTGAATAAAAAGCAAAAAGTGTTGCCTTCTAGTTCGTTGTTGTAGATAGTTGTGTTTAGCATAGTGATTTTGTAATAAAAATCGAGTTTCGTCACCTTAGCCACTTTAAAATATCCTATTCCATACCCTTTACCTAGCCCCGTTACAACCCCGTAAAGACCTTTTGACTTATGCTTAGTATTCGTGTTCGGTGGTGGAGAATGATTGAGTTGCAAGCCTATGCGGGTACGTGTTCTAATCGGTTTGAGTGATTATTTCAAAAGCGCTAATGCATCAACTATTAGCCAATTTTAAACCGAGTGGAGAGAACATTGTGAGGAATGTGCATGGTTTATTAGTTTCAAGGGCGGGTTAATCTTAGATAACCATTTTATATGTGATTATTCACTTTACCATTAGATATTTAGTAAATTGTAAAAAGTTTGAACCGGGTATGACTTTAGACCTTAACCTTACTCTCAGGAATGGGACGTGTGTTTCTCGTTCGACCCACGTGAAAGTGAAAAACAGATTTGCTTGAGAGCAAGCAAACGACAAGTGTGGGGATGTGATACGTGGTTAAAAACCGGTTATCGTTTATGCTTAAGTTGATGTTTTTATGTAGCTTTTAATCTTGAATAGCCTACTTTTAATGGAATTTGTGTTTTACAGGTCTAAAAGAGTTTAAGGAGCTAATCGGGAGCTAAACGGAGCACCGGGACGCGAATCGGGTAAACCGGGAATGTGAAATGAACAAAACTGGGTTAACCATGAAGATTGGATGTGTTTTGGGGGATGTTAATGGATTTAAAATGAAGATATTAGAAGATTTCATGATAGAGGGCTGAATTACGAGTACGCGGGCGAAAACGGTGAGTAAAACGGAGCTATAACGAAGAAGTTATGAATAAAACAGTTTTCGCAGGAAACCAGCAAAACCAAGAAGCGTCGGCGATGCATGGGAGGCGTCGGCGACGCCCTCCAGAACCCTCTGTGGGCAAAAAATGTTCGTAGGCAGTGGATTATCGCATCGGATGAACTTGGAACATCCAGGGGCCGTCGGAGACGCCCCAAATGGCGTCGGTGACGCCCCCTAGTTTCTGCTATCGCGAAATTTGAGTTTCTTGGTCGTTGGGACGAATTAAAACCATCTTTGACCAAGTTTTCGGGGGTTATAAGTTGTGAATGATAAAACACCATGAGGGATCATCTAAACATCATCTAACTCATTCCAAAAACATCTCTTCACACCTAATTGATTCCTAACCTTCACCTCTAACCTAAAACCTAACCGTTCTCCATCATCTCTAACCTAATCGATTCCACCATCATCACCACTTCATCTTCATCCATTCTCCACCATCTAAACCCTAACCCCTAACCCTCAACTCTCCTTCAAGACTCAAGATTATGGTTCGGTGCTCGTATTCATCCTCCGTTGATCGTGCCTCTTCGACCATGAACGGCTAGTCTCTTCGGTTTCACCCTGGTATAGATTGTTGTAAGAATTTCTAGGGTTTATGCATTTGTATTTTCATTTGATTTTGTGACAAATTGTTTAGTATTTGAAACCTTTGATAATTGTCGTGCATTTGAATTGAATTTGTGAATTGTCGAATGATTATAAAATTTGACTTTGCGAAATGAATTTGTGCACTTATGCCTTATCGTAGGTTAGGATTTACATGTCCGAGGTAACGAAATGAATTACGGTCCATTGTCTATGATATCGATAGCAATTGGAACCTAAGCTTCGTGATAGTAATCCATTAATCACTATATGCAATTGAATCAAGTTAAAACATGTAGGAACCCTAGGTCTTGCAATAATCGATCCGGGTGTGGAACTTGTCTCTAATTACTTGTTTTAATAATTTAGTAATTTAGTTGCAATTTTAGTTAATCACAAGTGTTTTAGATAATAACAATTGTCGGGTCACTCCGATTTATTTTCCAACCAAATAAACTTATAAAAAAAATTAGCAATCTTCATAATCACATTGTACATTTTTTGTAAATAGTCTAACTAGTGAAACAGGTCGTGCGATACTGACCACATGCTCTTCGTGAATTCGATACCCGACTTACCCTAGCTACCTAGGTTTAATTGGGTTTTTGACTGATCGGGACGACACGGTCACATCAGTTAATGACATGCCCGAGTCCAGTACGTTCAGACAAACTTGGAAGTTGTACACAGACGGATCCTCCAGAGGAAAGGGGGCAGGCGCGGGCCTCAAGCTAATAAGCCCGAATGAAGTAAAGTTGATGTACGCTTTGTGATTCGACTTTGAATGCTCCAATAATGAGTCTGAATACGAAGCGCTATTGGCGGGCCTGAGGATAGCTCAATCTATGGGGGCGACGAGGGTCGACGCGTATGTTGACTCACTGCTGGTCAACGTGAACGAGACATATGAAGCCAAAGATGAAACAACGGCAAAATACTTGGCTAAAACCAAGGAACTAATAGCCTCTTTTAACAGTGTCACACTCAACCACATTCATCAAGGAAGAAATCAGATAGCTGATGCCCTGAGCAAGTTAGCTACGTCAGGTATGGAAAAGGAGGTGAAGGTGGAAACGCTCCAGTCACCGTCAATAGAACACCGAGAAGTATCCATGGTCACAGCGGAAGAACCCTATTGGTATGCTCTCATCCTGAAGTTCCTCACAAAAGGAGAATTTCCAACCGCTAGAGGCGACGCAAAAAAGATACAAATGAAGGCTTTATAATACGAAGTACAAAACGATATCCTGTACAGGAAGTCATACCTAGGACCGCTATTACGATGCGTGTCCCCTTCAGAAGCTATGTACCTGATTCAAAAGATACACGCCGGGATATGTGGTAATCACGACAGTCCCCGGGCAATCGTTGCTAAAATTCATAACGCCGGGTACTACTGGCCCGGGATGCACGAAGACGCGGTGGTTGAACTCAGAAAATGTCGCAGTTATCAAAAGTATGCTCCACAAACACTCCATCCTAAGAACAACTTGATTCCCGTAACGGCTGCATGGCCTTTCCAAAATGGGCGATTTACATCGTGGGACCATTCCCGCTGGCCCCTGGGAAACTAAAATACTTGATTGTGGCAATTGAGTATTTTATTAAATTGATCGAGACAAAAACGTTGGCCAAGATAACCGCTGAGAACGCCAAGAAATTCCTATGGGAGCACATCGTTTGCCGATTCGGACACCCGCTATACCTTGTAAGTGACAATGGAACATAATTCACAGACAGAGTCTTATAAGATTGGTGTGCAGAGCTACAAATCCAACAAATTTTTACATCGGTTGCACATCCACAAGGAAACGGTCAAGTGGAAAGGGCAAACAGAAGCCTGTTGGATGGGATCAAAAGAAGGTTAGGCTACGAGGGAGGTTCTTGGGTGGAAGAATTGCCAAACGTCCTCTGGACACACCAAACCATGCCCAAGGCAAGCAACAAAGAAACCCCATTCAGCCTAACTTATGGCACGGAAGCAATGTTACCGGCAGAGGTAGGGCTACCTTCTCTAAGACACCTAACAACTGATGATGACAATGATAGGCTCTTGCGGAAAGGTCTGGATCTGCTGGAAGAACGACATGAAGCGGCCGTCATCAGCGAAGCAAAATACAAGAAAGCCTTAGAAAAATATTATAATTAGCGCGTGGCTCAGCAAACCTTTAAGGAGGGCGATTATGTCATGCGGGACAATGAGGCAAGTAGGGCGGAACCCACAGGAAAGCTGGGGCCCAACTTGGAAGGCCCTTAGATAGTCCAAGAAGACCTAGGCAAGGGGGCATAACGCCTATCCAGACTTGATGGCACAACGATTCCACGTAGCTGGAACGCTGCTCAATTGAAGAAATGCTATATGTAGACTTCCGCCCCTAACGGCGGAATATACTATTTTTTTCTTTTCACAAGTGTAATTCAACATATTCGATGTCTCTTTCTTCAGTTATTAATTAATAAAAGTTTCTTTTATCTTCTTTTGTCATCTACATACACACAAAAAGAAAAAAAATTACCATCGTATTTACACTCCACATTACGGTACAAAAACTTACCATCGCATTTGAACTGCACATTACGGTACAAAAACTTAGCATCGCATTTGAACTGCACATCACGCTAAAAAACAACTGTGACACGAAATATTTTACATAATAAAGTCAGATGATCAAATTATACAGTGCTAAAAGTGGGTATCTTGGTAATAGATACAACAACCACTACAACATATAGGTATTTTGGTAATAAATACATACAACTATCGAACAAAACCAAGTACTTGTCCCTGTTGTCAAAAACCAACATATGGGAATACCAAAAAACGAACATGTTCTACTAAAATATAAGTCGGGGAACATTGCTAACACTTCTGCAGGGGTGTGCAACACTTCACCGTACCACTCCAAGGGATGAGGATCGATGATCAAGTTGTCATCATTCACCTCACCAGCCGGAGAAGCTGTCATCCTCCGAGCGTCTACCGGGCTTGTGCATCGATGACCACTCCGGCGTCGTTTGTACACCACTGTACATCTACGTAATTGCTCTGGAGGAAAAGCTTGCATTAGGGTGTCTGCTGTCAAGAACACAACACCTGCATCAGCCTTGACCCCGGCAACGGAAGGGCCATCATCTTCGATACCTTTGCCAGACATACCTATACAAGGCACAGTATCGCCAGAGTTAATCTCCTCACTCCCCATTGTTTTATCCGGAATCTTATCCTGGAGACGGACCATGGCTTCAGCAACGCCCAGGGTTTGAAGTATATCGGAAACTTTCTGAAGACGGTATTTACGACTCATTTTTCACTTAGCAAATTTGGTAAAAAAAACAAGAGTCAATATATAAAGGGTAAAACAAGATGACAGTCATGACGACAGCAAAATTAATAAGAAGTCATGATTACATGTCTAATCGTCACCCTTTGCAAACGGCGGCGCTACCATAATGATAGTTTCATTAATTGTTCCTGACAAAAATCAAGTGCTCACACGCACCCCAACAAAATATAGTTTTTTACAAAAATATCTAAGGAACAGTAAAAATATCAAACAAGCAACGCTCATTCTTCTCCGGATTCATCCGCCACATCCAGCATATGGCGTAATGAGTCCACGCCATCTTCAGCCACTTTGTCAGCCAAACCAGCATACGCCGGCAGCGGATCATTGTAAACCGCCTCCAGAGCATCCGTAATGTCTGCTGTTAGCTTGCCTCCTTTCTCCTGGAAATCAGGGGTAACTTTATTTGTTTGATGGCAGCTGACATAACCTTCATGAACGCCATCATGATGGCCTGATTTGTAAGCAGCAGTGGACAGACGATCCAGGAGGGCAACAAAGGATTCAGACTGGCGTAAGTACTCGAAAGCACCAAATAAACCCTGGGATATCAGCCATTTCATGTCACCCTGCAGACCAGCCAAGCGGCTGGTCAAGTTATCCACCTCCGCGTTGGATTGGTCCAAAGCACTTTCTGTTTCCTTAAGACGCGCCTGCTGGGCGGATGAAGACGGCAGAAGTTTGTTTTTCTCAGAGACGAGGGCATCACAGATTTGTTGGAGCTCTCGAAGTTTCTCTTCATGCTCCTCGAGCTCAACCTGTTTGGCATGGGCATGGGCATTAGACACCTCCAGCTCAAGGGTCAGATCCTGGTACCTCTCCTGCACCTGATAAACAAAATCGGTGTCAATACGGAACTTTTCCACCTTAGTAAATAACTCAGATCTCACCTTTCGGGCTTCATTAACGGCTTTAGATTCTAACTCCTCTTGAACAGCCTTAGCACGAGAAAGGATATGATCTTTTTTCGCTATATCGCGGGCCCAGATTATCCTCTCCTCAGCAAGATTGGCAGTAACCCGTTTCAGATCATCTTCAGCTTTACTTTTCTCTGACAAAAAACGGCTCTCCCTGATGCCGGCAGCATGGAGTTGGCTTTCCAAACGTCCCTTTTCATCCACCAGCTCTTGAATTACCACTGGACCCCCCCCCCCCCCCCCAGTGTCACTAACGGTGGTATCCTTGGCACGTGTCGACTCGCCCCCGACGGAGGTAGTAGGCATTTCTTTCCCGGACACAGGGAAATCGCCAATTAGAGAATCAAATATAGACGCGGGGGCATAGCTTGAAAATATTGGCGTTGTAACGGGACTGGGTGTCATGACAACGGATGCAGTGAACAACGACGGCGGCATAGAAGAGCCAACAGGGAGTACACTCGCCTGGAATATCAGATCAGCAAGAGAAACACTCTAGCCGCCAGCGGCGGAAGCAACAATTTCCCTAGAGGTCAAGGGCATAGAGGATCCACTTTCAACTTGGTCCTCAGCAAGAGAATCTGCATCAAATCAAACATTCAGAAAACAAACAAAGGAACCAAGTCCTACATAGACCAACACAACCACTTACCAGCGTGTAACAATTGAGCGGCCTTGGTTGCTTGAAAAGTGGAAAAAGATGGCATCATCCTACGCCTCTTAGGCGCTGGGCGGGGACTCACTATAGCGGGGGCGGAAGTAACAACTACATCCTCCGGTGTTGTAGACACGCTAGCTGCCACAGGCGAAGCAGTCGTCCCCATAGTGACAATCTTCTTCCCAGTTATCCTTATACGGGATATTTTCTTCGTTTCTTCAAGAGACACTCCACTCCCACCGCTGGGGGAGGATTAGAAACTTGAGCAGTTAAACCCGCCGGGACGGCAGGAAGGAGAAAATGCTCAATATGAATCTTCAGTACATCCGCCTCCTGCTCCCCAACCACGAGGTCTGCGGATCTCAGAGCAGGATGACGGGGGGGATCAATGAAGTCAAACAAAGACCATTCACCTATTGATACCCACACAATCAATGTATTAGAACAAACACAGCCTGTAGATTAAATTAGCAGCAAATTGACACTTACCATTGTCAAACCTTTGAAAGGCAGTATACAACCTTGCATTCAGAAGGGTGCTGGCTTAGCCTCTTGAACAGAGCATTCTCAATGTATGCATCAGCAGGTGGACCCTCATCTTTAAACTTCTCTTTGGCTCCCATCACCCTCCAGTGCATCTCCCCGAGGATGACACCAGCGTTTATGTAGAAGAATTTCTTCTTCCACTCCTTATCCCTGGAGCTTGTAGGGACACTTCTCAGGAAAGACACACCGATGTCTCATTGATCGAAAGTGAAAAAAGGGGGGATTTCCAAACAAGAATGAAAAAAGCCCTAAAAGCTAAGACCTCAGGGATATGACCCAATGCTAAATAGGCAAACTCAAAGTGAAGGAGTTTTACCAATCCAAGAGGATGCACTTGGGATATGTGAATCTGTTACTCGTCAAGAACAAACTTACATAATTTGGTAATCGGCAACCGAAAGTTGCAGAATTTGAAAAAATCACTGAACAGATTGATTTTCCCCTGTTTCAGAGGAAACGCCGTATCTTTGTTTGACGACAACACCAGATTCCATTCCGGCTTAATATAATACTCTTGAAGGATATTGTTGAATGATATTGTTCCCCACTTGCAATAAAGAACATCGGAACTCATCTGGGTTGAGGAAGATTCACCGGTCTTTGAAGGCATTGTGTACAATCAAGAACTCGTAGGAGATGAAAGGAAAGAATGAAATGGTGGAAAAACCCTAATGGGAAGACTATTTATGGAAAAATGAAACAACCTTCCAAATTCAAAAGGAAATGCAAACGAGATGGCGACGCGTGTCAATCCGGGGCGTCTACAACTGTCATCCTAATGATGGTCTAACTGTCGCACCCTTTCACATCACCGCCATAATTCAAAAAAGCATTGTACTGCCATTTGAGAAATATGTGCTCAGGGGGAGTATTTTGACTTTTTCCTTTTCTAAGTTCGATCTCATGAATTACATCTCATAACTTCGGATTAAGGGGACATGACGAGGTATGACCCAGAATGGCTAACCCGACCCGGTCATTACCTATTATTTTATTATAAATAATCAATTACACACGTTTATTCTAGAATGCTCCATTCTGCATGGATAAACCACGTAACCGAATCCCCCAATATTTTGGGAAGATCATGCAAATCCCTAACTTATCGAAGTACATCCTAGTTTAGGGGAAACCCTAATGGTAAACTATAAATAGAGGTAAAATCAAAGGTACGATTCATTCTGCCCTTACCTACTCTCTCTCCCTCTACATACTTTCTTATTCCCAAATACCGAGACTTATTCTCATGCCGGAGGGTGGTTACAGGAATAACCGTATTCCTCTAACGAGTCCTAACGGTGTTCCGTTTTGCAGTTAGCTGTTCGGATCGCCAATAGTTGAAGTTCTAGTTGGAGCCTTACCGATCAGGTCAGTGTTTCTTGGACTATCCAGACTATCCGAATAACTAGCAGAAGACGTGTCGGGTTCTTCTGCTAGTTATTCGGAATGTTTCGAATTATCACTAAATTAATAATGCGGTCTCGATTGAAGACGTAATTGCAAGTCTGGTGTCGGGCTTCCAATGCTCACACAGGGTGATAAACAAGATGTAATTGCAAGACGTGTCGGGTTCTTGGACGTTGTTTAATCTCTTTAATCTATTAGAACGATCCTTGTTTTATCACGTACATGCGTTGAATTCCTAAACATCATTACAAATTCCACGTTCACATTGTGTAGTTATTCGGAATGTTTCGGATCATCTTTTTTACTCTTTTCTTCGATTTCAACAAATCTTTTCAACAATCAGTAAGCATTGAGATAATGGACATCCATCAAGCTCAAAAAGAAAACTTGTGTTCAAGGTTTCTTGTTATGTAAAGACCTTGGTTTCAAGTGCAATCTTGGATTAATCATTGATATTCTCTCTTGCTTGTCCCGAATGCATCTACTTCTCGCAGGTATAACACATAGTCAATGTCGTAAAATGTGAACTTTTACAGCAACCATATCGATATTCTAGTTCTCCTTTTCCTTCAATTTCTAGAAAATTCTCCCCAATTTCCGGGAAGCTCAACAATGGTGGTTATTAACTAACTCAAACAAAGTTCGTAGTTCTAAATCCTCAACACATCTGCTTCCTGAATCTGAACCAAAAGTAAACTTGCAATTAAGTCAACAAGGAAAGTTGGTTCATTGTTTTAAAGGGGCAAGTTTACTTTTGGTTCAGATTCAGGAAGCAGATGTGTTGATAACTTTCACTGTTTGTTTGTTTCAAACAAGTGATGATCCGAAACATTCCGAACCACTAGCAGAAGAACCCGATACAAACAAGTTCTCCGCAGTTTGTTATTCAGATCTCTATTCGGTCATCTTTCCAAACTATAACACACGATAACTTTAAACTTTATATTGTGTGATTTGACCAGGAAAGGATTGGAGGTAATTTGTACTTTTAATAAGCTGTCACAGTTGTCAAATTCGTTGCGTGCATTGATCATGGATTTGACTTGAAACCGGTTTTACCTCATGAAAGAAACAAATATTTTCAGAGAAGCATTGGGATTCAAGGGTTTAATTAGAAAACGGAATCTATCAACGCGGGGATGTGTCGTATGACTGTAATAAAATGGAAGCTATCACCGCGAGGATGGGTACAGTTAAGGTGTTTTGGTAGATTGAAAGAGGTGAATGATCTTGAAAGTGTGTAGTGGATATTGCAGAGCAATAATTATAATTAACCAACATACATTTATCGTGGATTTAACTTGAAACCGGTTTTACCTCATGAAAAGGAAAGAAACAAACCAACAAAATCCGAATACTGAAAAACCAACATTCCTTCAACCATTCTAAACCCTAGCTGGAAACAAACCAACAAAATCCGAATACTGAAAAACAACAGCAACTATTTTTCCTTTTCCTTCAATTTCGAGAACATTCTCCCTAACATGATAAGTCAAAGTTAACTTTCATATTCAGATTCAGGAAGACATGTCGGGTTCTGTACCCATCCCCGCGATGAAAGCTTTCGTTTTATTACAGTCATACGACACATCGACCGAGACCGCATTGTGAAATTTTAACGAAGCAATGAAGATTGAATGTGCAAACCGCAACCCTTTTTTTTACTATGATGATTCGAAACATTCCGAATAACTAGTAGAAGAACCCAACACGTCTTCTGCTAGTTATTCGGAATGACAATCAGATGGCACATGATAAAAACGCTTCTTTAGACAATCATATGACACATGATAAAAGCGCTTCTTTAGACAATCATATGCAATCGAGACCGCATTGTTAATTTAGTGAAGCAATGAAGATTGAAAAGATGTACGTGACAAATCTCATCTTTTACCTTTTATGTACCCATCCCCGCATTGATAGCTCCTGTCCTGTAGCTGACTTTTTTTACATTGAGAAAAATCCAATTTTCGAGGAACACGGGCCGTATAAGATTATAGGCCCGTATACAACATTCGTATACATTGTATACGACCAGGTAACTTATTTTCACATGGTGTATACGGGCCGTATAAAGTTATACGGCCCGTATAGAGTTAAATAAACTGACAAAGTCTGCTGGCAAAGCTTTTATCAGTTTATTTAATTCTATACGGGCCGTATAACTTTATACGACCCGTATACACCATGTGAAAATAAGTTTTTTCCATGTGTTATTAATAGGACCCTAAATTTATATCTATTTATTTATATTATAATTTATTATATTTGTTACGGACCTTATTAATTACTTCTTGATCTTAACTAGTGGTAATTTTGTTTTTTAAGTGTATTTAGTAAAAGTCGCATGTGTTTCATTTACTTCTTGATCTTAACTAGTGGTAATTTTGTTTTTTATATGTATTTAGTAAAAGTCACAAGGGTTTCATTTGATGTTTCATTAAATTTTTTTATGAAAATAATCATATTAAGCTCCTGTAGCTGATGTCCTTAACGCGCATATATAGTGTGGTTGCAAGATATTTTAATTTTATCTATGAAGTCGAGATTTCAAATCTTATAAGATGTAATAGATATAGAACGATTTTAAAAGTGGTTTTAGTTGTTAAATTTAAAAGGATGTATTTTAGTTTTTTAATTTATTTTTTGTTTTCAGTTTTAAAAAGTATATCAATAGAGTAACTTGTATTAAAGTGTTTAATTTTATGGTATAATTATTTTTAAAGATGTTGTGGTATAAAAAAGTTAAGAATGTTGTAAAACTAGCCTAATAGCAAACAATAAGAGAAAAGGATGTAGGGAGAAAGAGATATTTAATTGATCGATATATCATACAAGAGATACAATGAGAAGTATATATAGGAGAATAAAACTTGGAGAAGAAGCTAATCTATTTTTGGAATTGATAACCATAATATTAATAATATATTTATAACACTCCCCCTTGGTTATCAACTTCACACTTAGAGATGCTGCCTTGTTAAAAACCTTGTCAGGAAAACCAAGTGGGACAAAACCTTAGCTAAGGGAAAAAAGAGTGCAGCGCGTATCGTCTCCCACTGATACTTCTGGATCATGTACATTGGCTCATTAAAAACCTTACTAAGAAAACCCAATGGGATAAAATTTAGTGAAGGGAAAAAGAGTGCAACTTATATAATACTCCCCCTCATTTGAACATGTATTCTTCAAGTGACTAGTGCCCATTTTTCTTGAAAGTTGCTCAAAGTTTTTGTAGTCAATGATTTGCCACTTGATCCCTTAATGTGCAATTCTTTATGTTCACAATGTTGTGTATCTTCATATGAGACTTCTAGTGCCTCTTCTTTTACATAAATATCATAAGATCCACAACTGTGATTTGTTACATTCCCTGCATTTACAAAACTAACCAACCTTGTTTTGATAGGTTAGTAAACTATAAGTTCATATCTTACATACCTTAGATGTATTGAAATAGATGTTTTCCCATTTCAATATTTCATCGTTTAAATCGATAAGTTCAATAAAGATATATAAAATCATGAATAGATAGAAAGAAATACTAATGCACAATTGTACTTAAAGATGGTACCTCTAGACCAAAAATTTCAATTTCTTTCATACGAAGCTATAACAGCCATTTTATATATCAAGTAATTGAACAACCTTTAACGTAGTTACAGGATAAACTTTGTTCATGGTAAAACGCGTCAACCTCTAATAGATATAGTTTGATTGATTACACATATACTCAAACTACAGGTCGAGCAATAATTACAATGTGTCAAGGTCATTCAAAAATTCTCCCTCTAAAAGCTTGACAGTTTCTCTCGATAGTGCCTAGACATCATCACTGTAAACTATGATTATAGTGAAATTTTAGGAGAGGACTTTTGATAAATATGGATGATATTATCAAACTCATATTGCTCTTTATCAGAATATCTCATGAGTTGTACAACACTCAATCCAACTATTTTATCCATACTATCTTTTTAAGTTTATAAAGATACATCCATGAGGTTTTGAAATCAATGCTTCAGGCATTTACAATCATTCACTTATTTCTTTCCACTCTGAAAAACAATGTAAGTGCATAAACTCTTTAGGAGTTCTGTTAGATAAACCTCCTTATTGATTTCTATATCATATGCAAGGATGTCTTGAACACTTGCTTCATTTGTATAATACATATTGTATCATGCTTATACACTGTACATTGAGATACCATAATCACCAAGTACAGGTATTCTATGTATGCTTATTGGTGCACAAGAATTACATCCATAAGATGTTTCCACTTAACCTTATAAGCACTTAAATGCTTTAGGATACTCATCAGGAGTTCCAGTTATATTCAACGTATTCAAATATGAATTTGTATACAACGATCATATCGTTCTCGAGAACATATTTTACATGATTTTAATAAATTAAATCCTTGAGGGACTTTCATGTAAACTTTTAGTATCCAGTGATTCATAAATTTCATAAGACACGTATCAATTCTCTCTTGATATTACCAGACTAATTAAATACTAGAAAGCCAATACTGTCACACCCCGACCGCGTAAAACAACAAACCGCGGCGGAAACGTCGGGGAGTGGAGTAACAGAATCATTGTTTCACAACACATGGTAATTAAAGTTTGGTTTTATTAAATTAAAATGTTTACATTGTCTAGGAATTTAATAAGCATAACATGAATTAAACTGTCTTTCATAGTTTTAAGTCACTAAGGCCACGTCCAATCCTATGTTTGCATCATGCTCATCTAACAACAGCACCTGAAACACATGTGAAAATAGGTACGTCAGCATAAAAATGCCTGTGAGATACATAGGTTTTGTTGATGAAGGATTCATGACTTGTAGTTTAAAAGAAATATTTAACAAAAAGTAGTCATGAACCTTATAAAAGTGTTTTCTTTTATAAATCATACGAAAATCGATAAGAAATCAGATGATATAAAAGAATAACGAATGGTTAAATAAATAACCAAGTAAAAATGAATTTGTACAAAATATGTCATTTGTAAAACAATGGCTTGTGAAAATATGTTATTTGTATAAAATGTATCATGTTTTTGTTGAAATGATTTAGATAACGCTACGTTATGTAATATCATAAAAGCACTTATATATAGGAAGTACCAGCGGCGTATCCACCATACTTGTATCATATTACACACGCCTCGTTATGTAAATCACTTATCAATAACCACCAAAATGTCTTGTTTAAACCAGTGTCAAAATGTTTATATGTAAACAATATAAAATGTAAATCATGTCTTGTATAATCAGATGTTATGTATGGCAAGTAAAAAGTAGCTACTCAATCCCATAGGTAAAATGTACACAACAATGTATTTGAATAAATCATAGTTTAGGTCAAAAGTTATGTTTTGCAAAAAATCAATGCTTTTACTGATAAGAACATTTATATGGTAATGTTTATCGTATACATCCAAGCCTTGAGACTGACGGACAAACCCTTAACAAGTTAAAGGTTTATCAAAATGTTTTCGGATTCTGTCATTCCTTACGTCCAAACAAACCTAAGATTCCAGGAATGGGAGTTGTCAATTCCTATGGTACCACTACATACTACCGAGCGGCATGATCAAGGTTAATGAACGTATTTTAGTTTCGTTAAACAAACCAAATGTCATACCAAATGTAAGCATGTTATGTGAAAATAATGTACTAAGTATGCTAAGTAAACATACAAAGTAGAAATGTTTATGAAATCAATGTGCTAGGATGCTAAGTAAACACATATAGCAGAAATGAAATGTAAATCAATATGTTTATATGCTAAGTAAACATATGTAACAAAAATGTTTATGAAATCAATGTACTAGCATGCTAAGTAAACACACATAGCATAAAGGAAATGTAAATCAATGTGTTCATATGCGAAGTAAACATATGTAACAAAAATGTTTATGATAACAATATGCTAGCATGCTAAGTAAACATACATAGCAAAACATAATGGAAATCATGTACTGTATGCGTACTAATAAACATAGCAAGTATATGTCATGAAAGCACGAAAAGCACGAAAGTAACAAGTAGGCACATGTGTATCACCCCAAAATATTTGAAAGCAGTAAAAGAGGGGACTATGTACTCACTTGATATTGCTTAATAGTCTTGAAATAACAATCAAATAACGCTTAAAGGATCACGGAATCAAATGGCACCTAATATAGGTAACTATGTTAATAAACCGGACCTAAATCGAGAGATCGGATAAAATCAGGTCTCGTAAACCAAATGAGTGGTGGAACTCATATAAGTTGGTTTAACAAAGCCTACATTCTAAATCGGAACCTATCCTAAGTGCTTAGGACCCGTTACGACTCGTTAAGGTAGTTTACGCTACTTTAACGTGTCGTTCGAGCAAAAGCGCGTTCGGACCGCCTAACTAGTCCTATGACAAGTATTATATGCCTTAACATGTCTAATAATATTGCATAATCAGTTTAGATGCCAAAATTTTGGTTACATATGCTTAAAAAGAAATTATGCGTAAAAAGGGCATTTTGGTCATTTTCCTAAGGCATATAAACTACCTATCATACAACTAACTAAACGAAGTGACCATAAGGTATAACCTTGGAAGGTTATTCCCAATACAACTATGGTCACAAAATATGCTTGGTCGGATCCTAATGATCGACCAAATGGGTCGGGTTCGAAAGTCTAAGCGGTTGTCAAGACCGCTTGATTTACAACCCTATACAAGCACTAGACTAAAACTGACGAGTTAAACATGTTAAAACATGTTTAACTAAGTTAGAAAACAGGTTTGATATCAAAACAAAGTGTTTTGATACCCGAAAATAGCTTCATTGCAAAATACGCATAAATACGTATTTTGACCGAAACTTTGACTCGTCACTACGCCTAATCAACGTGGTAATCAGTAGGTATAGTCACAAGGGACTATAACCATCGTGATTACGCTCACGTTGCAAAGTTCAATCGAACTTTGACTTGACCAATTCGCGGTCAAAACCGAAACTCAAACGGTAGTCAAACTGTTTGACTTTCAGCTTGTAATGGCTGAAAATAAAGAATTAGCCATGAAATAGGACTTACAAAGCTCTAATGGCTGAAAGAGATGCACTAGAACTCAGGTAGGTGGCTTCCAAACATGGCAACCTCCACTTAGAGTTCAAAAGATGGATTGAGCAACAAAATGGGCAGAAATTGAGGGTATTTATAGTGTTTTTGAAGCTACAAGATGGGGCCATGTGGCTTATGTGTTGCCCAAGCAAGTATGAGATGATTACAAGTGTGTGGACAAGATTAAAACCCTCAATTACCATCAAAATTACCCATAAGAATGAAAAACTAGCTTAGAAATACATGTGCAGCAGCTTAAACAAGCATTCTGCCCAGATTTAGGCATCGCGTCAAGCGACGACACAGCCTCAGGCTGTCGCCGGACACGGCGGCTTAGGTCAGAAGTTTCAAAATTGGCGAAACAGGCCCCTGCACACATTTTAATGCATTTTCGACGCGTTTAACCCCCGTTAACCTAATTTCAAGGCTCTATAAAGATGTTAAAGAATAGGGGACTTGAAATATGCTCGAAAATATCTCGGATGTTGGTTCGTATGGTCGTGTTATTCGGTTAATTACGACGAAACTCGAACGGACGCGAAAACGATCCAAATTAAGCGACGAATGATATTTTTGTATTGCTATCACTAAAATAATTTTTTTTAATGATTACACAAATTTTTAGATGTCCGGATATGTTTAGAAAGTAAGATATGCGCGTAAATGCAAACTTATGCACTTTTTGACGCTTTTAGTCCCTGTTGATCAAATAAGTTTATTTTTGCACACCGAACCCCTCAAAGCTTATTTCTAAGCTATGTAAAGGATATTTATGGTATGTTTAAATTACGATCATGTTCCGGAGAGTACGTTACTATACGAATCGGCAGACTTTCATAGTTTGACGCAAATAGTCCCTGTAGTCGAATAAACTTGTTTTTGCCATACCAAACCCTTTAAAACTTATTTATAAGTTATGTAAAGGTTATTTAAGGTATGTTAAGCATATGTTTCTATTCTGGAGTGTATGTCGTGTTAAACTTATTATGTTTACGCATCAGTTTGCGCATAACTTTCTAGAAAGCGATTTAGAGTTTGAAATCGAACAAGAATTGAAATGTGAAATTGTCACATGTAATTGTACAATCCTGAGAATGAAACACAAGATTTCATTGGATTCGAAATTATATGATGGTTGTTGAGGCACAGATGTTACAGTCCCCCTACTTTAGGAAATTTCGTCCCGAAATTTAATTTAGAGGAAACTTGTGAAAACAGATGTGGATGTTTTGCTTTCAAATAAATCCCCCGTTCCCTAAGTAAAACTTTGGGCCACGTTTGGATTTCCAGCGAACTTTGTTATATGTACCTGTCTGTTGTTTATAGGGAAGAGTTTGGATACGAAGATTTCATCTCCATTCTAATAAGATTGTGTATGATTGTACCGAATCCTCAAGAGTGCCATGAAATTGTCAAAATGATGTCCTTGTTGTAGTAAAATGTAGAGAGCATGTGAATTCAACAAGAAGTTGAAGTTTCGAACAATGGATAGAGAGAGTGTTTCTTGTGAAAACTATTATAGAAAACTTGTGTGTGCTCGAAACTTGAAGTTGGAGAGATAAAACAGCATTGGTCAAGGTCCTGAACTTCTAGTACCTTAAATGATGTCATGCTTGCAATGTAATAAGAAACACTTATATGTATATATAGGAAGAACCATCGGTGTATCCATCATGTCCTCATTACATTGTTCAGGTTTCATTATTCTTATCACTATAGGCTCTTACATATGACAAAACTTCTTGTGGTTTCTGTGCACTGAATTCCATAATTATTTATGCATCCATAATTACGTAATTCCTTGCACAATCCACACAGTATATTTTATAATGTGTAGGGGAAGAAAATAAAACTTGTGACGACTGTGACTAGTCCATCATAGGGTCCCTTTAATTAGATCAACAAATGATCTCTTTAAATAGACCACTAAAGAGTCTCTTTAGCTACATCATCACATGATATCTTTAACTAGATTGACGAATCGATCTTTTTAACCAGACCACCCAAGGGGTCTTTTTAAATTTGGAATAGTACTTTATAATCCAAGGGTTTTAACTATTACATAGAAGCTCATTAAGGATTTAAGGTAGTACCTTTGGATATCCTTCGATGAATCCCTCATATGAAGATATGGAAGATTCTACGAGGATTTGGATGGCAAGCATTTGGATCACACAAAAACACATAATCATATAATTGCTTAACTTGGTTTTCAATTTGTTATCAACTTGTTATTAATTTGTTTATCAACTTGTTATTGATTTGTGCACGTGTATTTAAAGTACACCAGGAATCCAATCCATGGACTTTAATTGGTACTTTAAACATCCTCAAGAATCTAACTATGAAGATAGGAAGATCTTAATAGGAATTCGTCGTTGTCCTTATTGAATCATAATATACGTATTAAAGCATACAAAGAATCCAATTAAGGACTCTGATTTTGCGCTTTAAACATCCACAAGGATGTAATTTTGAAGATAGGAAGATCCTATATGGATTTTGGAATTTTTGTAGCGAGAGATGTTTCGAAACCTTGTACTAGACGTGCTTAAGTCAATATATGAGGTAAAGTGTTCATGAAGTTAAGGTGCTCGATATGCCAAGGCGGCATATGAAGCAGAATTTGGAGGTTGTGTGCTACGTATGTTAAGTCAACATACGAGCAGAGTGTTCTTGAAAACTATGCATGGGGTTCTTTGGAAATGGGTTTAATGTTTTTGAAACCTTACATAATACTTTTGAAATCATGTGGTAGGTGTATTAGGCAAATATGTTTATAAAATGTTTTAAGACCATATGAGATGGTTTTGAAATCATGTATAAGGTTTTTGAAAACATGGATAATGTTTTTGAAATCATGCACTTGATATATTAAGTAAATGTACTATGTTAAATTGTTTTTAGACCATATGAAATATTTATGAAATCATGGAGGACGTTTTGAAAACATACGCTATGCATGTTGTTATAAAAACCCGAATATAATGATATGTACATAGACATATCACATGAGATTATTGAAGGACTTATGAAAATACTCTTAGTTATCCAAGCAAGGATTTAAAGTGGTACTTTAAGTAATCGTCCAGACTTGTAACTTGTACCTTGTACTTCGTTGCTTAGAAGGAAACTAGTACTTAGGATTTTCGTGGAAATCGTGAGCGATCACGTGAATGGGAGAACTATGAGAGTAGTCTGTCTTGCAAGGAATTCCTTGGTGTTGGTATCGTAGGGATATGTCATATACACATGTGTTCACATTGATTTTGTAAATAAAATGAAAATGGCCAAATTTATTTATGGAAAAACCAAAGTGTTTCAAGATTCTTGGAAAATAAAAGAAACAAAACATAAAATCATAGTTTTTTCTAAGTAGCATCATCTTCTAGTCAGCCAAATGCTCATTCATGGGTCGGATTTGCATTGACAAGCTTTGGGAAATTATTCCTGAAATGACCCATCTCGCCACAGTTGTAGCACGATCCAGGTGGGTATGGTGCTTGAGCAGCAGCAGGATTTGCATCAGTTTTGTTTTGGATAGCAAAATGGCATGCATTTACCAAATGTCCCCAACATCCACAGTGGGTACATTTGAGACATGGTGTTTGATTCGGATGATGACGGTTACATTTATTGCACAGAGGAGCTTTTCCTCTGTATGGCTTCTTAGCTGGTGGTGTTGCCACCTGACTAGGTCCCACTTGATTTGGAGCAATGGCTATAAGATTCTTTAAAGCTTTACACTTCCTTGATTTTCTTGAAGGCTTGGCTTTTGTCTCTTTTGGTGTCTCTTGAGTGGTTTCAACCTTGAGACGAGACATGGCAATAGCTAATTCAACGGTCCTCTGGAGTACTATGCCTATTCGTTGGGCAATTATAGCAGCCCGTTCGGACATTTGAGTGTCGCTGCGATGAAGAGGCATCCTAAAGATAGTGGAAGACATGGTAGGAAACAAGTGAGATGTTATCGGATAATCAAAACAGAATGTTTAAATATATCGACAACGCATTAGGATTGTGATCATTAGTTTATTACCTAAGGCAAACAAAATGACACGGTGACTAATCAAAGTAAGCGGGTCATATTAATGTATCGCGAAGACATGCTTTAGCCTATAAGTGGACACTCACCCCAAAATTTCTCAGGTAAGAGTGACTGGTCCGATACTGTGGATTTGTACGAACACTCTAGCCTTAGACAGAAAATTCGAGATACAGGCACCCACCCTTCGAGATTGCACGTGTTGACATTATAAAGACCCGAACTTTGACGAGATTTGGAAAATTTTGAAGGTTCAAAACCTTATAATAAATGATCTAAGAATAGACGATTGGTTTTCAAAACGGATTTGTAATTTGTGTTCTTGTTGTGGTTGTCGCCTAAAGATAGGTGACGGTATTGTTTTAAGATCTAAACACAAGAATTTTGTGTTACGATCCTAGGAAGGTTATAGACTAGGTCTAAGCATTACTAATAACCTAATTCCCTATAACCATGAGCTCTAATACCAACTCTTCTGTCACACCCTGACCGCGTAAAACAACAAACCGCGATGGAAACGTTAGGGAGTGGAGTAACAGAATCATTGTTTCACAACACATGGTAATTAAAGTTTGGTTTTATTGAATTAAAATGTTTAAATTGTCTAGGAATTTAAGAAGCATAACATGAATTAAGCTGTCTTTCATAGTTTTAAGTCACTAAGGCCTCGTCCGATCCTATGTTTGCATCATGCTCATCTAACAACAACACCCGAAACACATGTGAAAATAGGTACGTCGGCATAAAAATGCCTGTGAGATACATAGGTTTTGTTGATGAAGGATTCATGACTTGTAGTTTAAAAGAAATATTTAACAAAAAGTAGTCATGAACCTTATAAAAGTGTTTTCTTTTATAAATCATACGAAAATCGATAAGAAATCAGATGATATAAAAGAATAATGAATGGTTAAATAAATAACCAAGTAAAAATGAACTTGTACAAAATATGTCATTTGTAAAACAATGGCTTGTGAAAATATGTTATTTGTATAAAATGTATCATGTTTTTGTTGAAATGATTTAGATAACGCTACGATATGTAATATCATAAAAGCACTTATATATAGGAAGTACCAGCGGCGTATCCACCATACTTTTATCATATTACACACGCACCAAAATGTCTTGTTTAAACCAATGTCAAAATGTTTATGTGTAAACAATATCAAATGTAAATCATGTCTTATATAATCAGATGTTATGTATGGTAAGTAAAAAGTATCTACTCAATCCCATAGGTAAAATGTACAATACAATGTATTTGAATAAATCATAGTTTAAGTCAAAAGTTATGTTTTGCAAAATCAATGCTTTTACTGATAAGAACAGTTATATGGTAATGTTTATCGTATACATCCAAGCCTTGAGACTGACGGACAAACCCTTAACATGTTAAAGGTTTATCAAAATGTTTTCGGATTCTGTCATTCCTTACGTCCAAACAAACCTAGGATTCCAAGAATGGGAGTTGTCAATTCCTATGGTACCACTACATACTACCGAGCGGCATGACCAGTGTTAATGAACGTATTTTAGTTTCGTTAAACAAACCAAATGTCATACCAAATGTATGCATGTTATGTGAAAATAATGTACTAAGTATGCTAAGTAAACATAGAAAGTAGAAATGTTTATGAAATGAATGTGCTAGCATGCTAAGTAAACACACATAGCAGAAATGAAATATAAATCAATGTGTTCATATGCTAAGTAAACATATGTAACAAAAATGTTTATGAAATCAATGTGCTAGCATGCTAAGTAAACACACATAGCAGAAATGAAATGTAAATCAATGTGTTCATATGCTAAGTAAACATATGAAACAAAAATGTTTATGATAACACTGTGCTAGCAAGCTAAGTAAACATACATAGCAAAACAAAATGGAAATCATGTACTATATGCGTACTAATAAACATAGCAAGTATATGTCATGAAAGCACGAAAAGCACGAAAGTAACAAGTAGGCACATGTGTATCACCCTAAAATATTTGAAAGCAGTAAAAGAGGGGACTATGTACTCACTTGATATTGCTTAATAGTGTTGAAATAACAATCAAGTAATGCTTGAAGGATCACGGAATCAAACGGCACCTAATATGGGTAACTATGTTAATAAACCGGACCTAAATCGGGAGATCGGATAAAATGAGATCTCGTAAACCAAATGAGTGTTGGAACTCATATAATTTGGTTTAACAAAGCCTACATTCTAAATCGGAACCTATCCTAAGTGCTTAGGACCCGTTATGACTCGTTAAGGTAGTTTACGCTACTTTAACGTGTCGTTCGCGCAAAAGCGTCTTCGGACCGCCTAACTAGTCCTATGACAAGTATTGTAATAACCCTAAATTTAAAAATCATTATTCTAGAAAATAAAAGAATAATAATAATATATATTTATATTATGATCTATCTTTCTGTATATCAACCAAAACTATTATTAGTATTTATAAATTACTCACTAGGAAACCCTAATTAAGACACCCACGTGATTCTGCACCAACCCTAAAAATTTCAAAACAATCGGAATCAGGATCAGGGCCCCTAAAACTCAGGGGGAGTAAACCCTAGTTAACGATTATCCTTATTAAACGTTGTCAAAATCTAAATTTTCGAAAGTGTTGACTCATCTAGGCTAGTCCCACACGCGGCAAGTTTATAGTGATTAGGTGTCCCTTACGGACCATAAGGGATACTGCTTACGGTCCGTAAGCATGTCAAGCAGGTAGGTAGGCATGTCAAGCAGGTAGGTAGGCATGTCAAGCAGGTAGGTAGGCATGTCAAGCAGGTAGGCAGGCATGTCCAAATTACAGCTATAAATACAGAACATTGGCACTTGATTCTGGGCACAAAAACGACATTCAAACTTCAAATTCACTCTGAGTTATCGTTCAATTACTCTCCAAACACACACAAAACACTAATTAAGAGTAGCGGGGTGCTGCAGAACAGGGTAATAACTCGATCGCTATTACGATTCATTGTCCGATCGATCAATATATCCAATGGATGTTTAAGTGCCGCCCACATTAGGGTTATACTTTGTCGTTCGTCATTAATTTGACGGATCATCGTTAATTCGATGGATAAAGTATTGTACTTTGTCGTTCGTCATTAATTTGACGGATCATCGTTAATTCGATGGATGAAGTATCGCACTTTGTCGTTCGTTGTGAGAATTTGATCTCGTGAGTTATCGTAAAGGCTGTATTAAGTTACTAACCTAGTTTGTGTGCATGTTATTTAAATTAGGTTAAAAGACTAATCAGTAGTCTAAACTCTGTCCGTATAAATTTGAAATATTATCACAAGGTAGCATCAATTTGGAATTATTAAGGTACGGATCCTTACCCCACTCTTTGTTGTTTGATATTCAATTGTTATAAACCTGTTGAATTCATATATCTTTTAAAACTCCTCACGTCTTTGATTATCGATTCATTTGACAGTCCGTTCGATTCCTATTCTAATCATTTGATTTAGCTTTCATGTCATGCGATAGTATTATGTTGTTATACTCATTATCGCATGTTCCAATATATGTTCCGTTTTGTTATGAAAATAAGTTTTATAAGTTATGTGAATAAGACCATTTGTACTCTGATACCCTGAGTATCGCTTCTCGTGGAGTGTCCCACGAGCATGTTGTTGCGGCATCAACATCATGTGCTCCATCTGTGACGGAGAGATTAGTTCACGGCGTCCCTAGGTACAAGTGTGGTACAAAGCTACTAGGAGGCGTATGGATCGATCCTAGAAATTAAGTTAATGAGGTGGATAGCAGGTATGCCAACTGGCCATCTCGTGTGATAGGTATGCAGGAGTAGCTACCTGTGTATTGTCACGTTTTCAGTTTGCTCATGGGTACATCCGTAAGATATAATTATGAAATTATGTTCTTGCATCGTATCATTTTCGAAATAAGTTTCCTCCGAATAACATTGCATATAAAGCGTTATTTGTTCTTTGAGCCTATAATTCCGTACTGGGCATTCGGCTTATTCCGTATAAATTTTGTATTTACAGGTCAGCAGGTTACTTTGGGCGGGGAAAAGAGAGAAGAATAAAGTCTAGGAATAAATCTGAAGATATTAGTTAATCAAGTCGAATGTCTTCGCTTGTATATTAACCTTAAGTTAAATTGTCGTGTGGTTGTATCCTTGTCAAATAAATAAATGGAATTATGACTTTTGTTTATGATATCACTGTTATTGTGACACGTCAGCCCTTCCGGGTTGGGGTGTTACAGCTATGGTATCAGAGCAAAGGCTCTTTCCTGTAGAAAACTTGAAGATAGTAATTAAAACCTGTGAGGAATGGGTAGATATCTATGATAGGATTCAACTTGATCTCTTATTTGGTTTAATTCCTATGTTTATTCATATAGATGCCTCTTCGTCGTCCGCTACGTAGGAATACTCGTACTAACCCTGTACGTAACAACACTTCTTCGAATGAGACTCCAGTCGATCCAAGCGTAATTAATGCTATCAACCAGGCTGTTGCCGGGTTGCTTCCAAACCTGGTTGCTCAAACAGCTGAGGCCGTTATTCAACAAACTCGTCATCCAGAAGGCACTAACACTAATCCAACCTCTGGTGGTGAAACTCGTGAGAATACCACGAACAATACTAATTATAGTATAGACATATGGATTAGTAAATTCCAAAAACAAAAGCCGAAATCCTTTAGTCACGCTAATAATCCAGTCGAAGCAAGAAACTGGATAGCTCATATTGAAAAGATCTTCGGAGTTCTTGGAGTTCCGGAGCAATACAAAGTTAGATTGGCTACCTACAAATTCGAAGATGACGCACAAACTTGGTGGGAAGGATATAAGAATGTCAAAGGAGGGGATGATTTTGACGCTAATCTTTCATGGGTTGACTTTCGTAATATCTTTTACGACAAGTATTTTTCGACCGCTGATAAAGAAGCTTATATCAGGGAGTATGCAGTGATTCGACAGGGGAGTGATGAACCAGCCTCTGAGTTCATTACTCGATTTTCAAGGTTGGCTAGTATTGTAGGAGACGTTGCAGGATCAGCAGAAGTCCAGGCAGAAAAATGCAAGTGGGCAGTCAATGATCGAATTCGGAAGTCGATCATGTACATGAAATTTAAGGATATCACCGAAGTTGCTGATGCAATCAAAACTTTTGAATTCGAAAGGAAAGAATTCTTATCTCGAACTGGGGATAATAAGAAGAGAAATAGGGAAGGACAATTTAAGCAGGAAAACGGCAAATCATCCACTACGCCACAGCATCAAGATCGCAAAGTGCAAGGAAATCAAAACTCTGGAAAGCAGGCACGTCCATGGCAACCGAGACTGCAAAACCCGAGACCTGCTCAAAACCAGATTCAGTTGTATGCAGAACCTATTAGAGCTCAACCACTGAATCAACATGTAAACCCGAATCAGATTACATATCCTTTATGTAATACTTGTGGCAAGCGACATCAGGGAGTATGTCACCGAAGTACAGGAGCATGCTTTAGATGTGGCCAAACTGGACACATGATCAAGGAGTGTACACAGAAAGACACTAAGAAAAATAACCGATCAAACGTTGCACCACCCAATGTTGGAGGAAGAGCTTTCACACTTTCTGCTACTGATGCTGCTAATGTCCCAGGTACTGTGTCGGGAACCCTTCAGCTTGGTAAACATAGTATCTATGTGTTATTCGACACAGGAGCGACTCATTCTTTAGTATCCCATTCGTTTACTAAGTACCTTCCGATAAAACCAACTCTCTTAAATCATACCTTAATCATTTCCACTCCCATGGAAAATTCATCCGCAATCACTTACGTATATAAAGATTGTCCGATCCGTATTGAATCTATTGTGTGTAAGGCAGACCTATTTCCAATACATATGTGTGACTTTGATGTTATTCTAGGAATAGATTGGTTGTCTAGACATCGTGTAACTATAGATTGTCATTCTCGCCGTGTTATTTTTCGGTGATCTTCATCATCCTGATATTATATATCAGGGAACTCAAGCTCATAAATCTCTTAAGATTATCTCTGCGCTTAAGGCTCAAAAATTCTTATCAAACGGTTGTGCTGGATTCCTAGCATCGATTAAGGATACTTCTGCTAGTATTAAGAGTATCGATAGCCACTCCGTTGTTCGTGAATATCCTGATGTATTTCCGGATGAACTTCCGGGATTACCACCCGACCTTCAGGTAGAATTCACCATCGACTTAATCCCTGGTGCCGAACCTATTTCTAAAGCTCCATACCGTATGGCCCCGATGGAAATGAAGGAGTTGAAGGAACAATTGCAAGAATTGTTAGATCTAGGATTCATAAGACCTAGTGTTTCACCTTGGGGTGCTCCGGTCTTATTTGTGAAGAAGAAAGACGGTAGTATGCGTTTATGTATTGACTACCGAGAGCTGAACAAGATTACTAATCGTAATCAGTATCCTCTGCCTCGCATTGATGATCTCTTTGATCAACTGCAGGGGGCTCAGTTCTTCTCAAAAATCGACCTAAGGTCCGGGTATCATCAGCTAAAGATCAAGAATGATGATGTTCCCAAGACCGCCTTTCGTACTCGTTATGGTCATTACAAATTTTTGGTTATGCCCTTTGGGCTAACTAATGCACCCGCATTCTTCATGGATTTGATGAATCGCGTATTTCACAAATTCCTAGACAAATTCGTAATTGTCTTTATTGATGACATTCTGGTATATTCTAAGAGTCGTGAAGAGCATGAAGCACATCTACATGCAGTTCTTGGAACCTTGCGACATGAGAAGTTGTACGCTAAGTTTTCCAAATGTGACTTTTGGCTTAGCCAAGTGGCATTTCTAGGTCATGTCATATCAGTAGAAGGAATTATGGTAGACCCAACAAAGGTTGAAGCTATTACAAAATGGCCAAGACCCACTTCTGTTACCGAAATACGAAGTTTCTTAGGTCTTGCTGGCTATTACCAAAGATTTGTTGAAAAATTCTCGGTAATTGCTTTACCACTCACAAAACTCCTAAGGAAATGGGTGAAGTACTCATGGAATGAGGAACAAGAGAAAAGCTTTGAAGAATTGAAGAAACGACTCGTATCCTCTCCGATACTCGCTCTCCCTTCTGGATCAGGAGGTTACCAAGTCTATAGTGATGCCTCAAAGAAAGGATTAGGTTGTGTGCTAATGCAACATGGGAAGGTTATCGCTTATGCCTCCCGTCAGTTGAAACCTTATGAAGTTAACTACCCTACACATGATTTAGAACTAGCCGCAGTCGTCTTTGCACTTAAGATTTGGCGACACTATCTGTATGGTGAAAGTTGTGACATTTTTACCGACCACAAGAGCCTCAAGTATATATTTACGCAGAAGGAGCTAAATATGAGGCAAAGAAGGTGGTTAGAACTTTTAAAAGATTACGGCGTAAATATTCAATACCATCCAGGCAAAGCCAATGTTGTAGCTGACGCATTAAGCCGAAAGAATTCCGGGACTATATCTTGCTTACAAATTCAGCCTCGTATTAGGAAAGATCTCGAAAGGATGAACATTTGGCTTCAGGTTAGTAAATCTGATGGATATCTAGCTAGAATGCAGATTGAACCCGACCTCATATCACGGATCAAAGATGCACAAAAGCAAGATGGAGAACTTTGGGCAATTGTGCAAAATCTTGAGGTGGGTAAGCAATCTGAATTTCGTATAGACCATCATGGGGTGATTTGGTGCGGTAAGAGACTTTGTGTACCCAATGACTCCAGCCTTCGTGAGTCATTGTTAGCCGAAGCTCACAGCTCACCATTTTCGATTCACCCAGGATCTACCAAAATGTATAGAGATTTAAGACAGAACTTCTGGTGGAATGGCATGAAAGAAGACGTTGCTCGATACGTAAGTAAATGCCTCACTTGCCAACAAGTGAAAATTGAATACAAACGAGCAAGCGGTCTGTTGCAGCCATTGGATATTCCCATATGGAAGTGGGATGAGATCACAATGGATTTTGTTACTAGTTTGCCTAAGACATTCAAGAAGAATGATGTTGTATGGGTTGTTGTCGATAGATTGTCGAAGTCAGCACATTTTCTACCGATTCAGCAAGGATTTTCGGTTAATAAGTTATCCGAAATATCTCTTCAAGAAATTATTCGACTCCATGGCACACCATCTTCCATTGTTTCCGATAGAGATCCACGTTTCACCTCACGATTTTGGAAAGGTTTTCAGGCAGCTTGGGGTACACGACTGAAGTTTAGTACGGCTTTCCATCCACAAACAGATGGGCAGTCAGAACGTACGATTCAGACCTTGGAAGACATGCTCAGAGCATGTGCACTTGAATGGTCTGGAAACTGGGATGAATATCTATGCCTTGTTGAGTTCGCTTACAACAATAGTTGGCAAGCAAGTATTGGCATGGCACCTTTTGAGCTTTTGTACGGTCGGAAATGTCGAGCACCGATATGCTGGGATGAAGTTGGAGAAAAGATTATTGAAGGGCCAGAACTAGTTCAGATTACAAATAAAAAGTCACCATGGCACGAGAAAAACTGAAAGAAGCTCAGAGCAGACAAAAGAGCTATGCAGATCAAGATAGACGACCACTCAAATTTAAAATTGGCGACCACGTTTTCTTAAAGGTATCACCTTGGCGTGGCGTTCGTAGATTTGGAATTAAAGGGAAGCTTAGTCCCCATTTCATCGGTCCGTTTGAAATCCTTGAAAGAATTGGAGAAGTGTCATATCGACTGGCATTACCTCCTCAGCTCTCTCACGTTCATAACGTTTTTCATGTCTCCTCGTTAAGAGGATATAATTATCATCCACTTCATGACATTAGTTATCCGTTACTTAAGATTCACGAAGATTTGTCCTACGAAGAGGAACCAGAAGCCATCTTAGATCGACAAGAAAAGGTTTTGCGTAGGAAAGTAATTCCGTTTGTTAAAATCCTTTGGAAAAATCACTCTGAACACGAAGCAACATGGGAATCTGAAGAATCAATTATACCCTAATCTATTCTAGTAATAGAATTTTAGTCGAGTAACGGTAAATCTTGCTCTTTGATATATGTTCAATTGTTTCTGTTTACGGTCATTTATGCTTTACCTTATGTGAATATATATTAGCTATGATTAAGCATATCTATGTAGGAAATATCAGTATCAATAGTTACTCTAGTATCTGTAAGTCTCTATTGACTTATCGTACGGTAAGATATTTTATTAAAATACGTTATAGAAGGACCATTAGGGCACATATATAAGGAAATTGACAAGTATAGTCATGACCTTAGTTATGAATTTCAGATACACATGTGTGGTTAGGAGATTCTGGTTATATAAGTTAGTAACTCTGCTATGAACGTTTCGTTTCTGTTACTTATGCGATATGTTTGAAAAATTTCGAGGACGAAATTTCTTTTAAGGGGGTAATAGTTGTAATAACCCTAAATTTAAAAATCATTATTCTAGAAAATAAAAGAATAATAATAATATATATTTATATTATGATCTATCTTTCTGTATATCAACCAAAACTATTATTAGTATTTATAAATTACTCACTAGGAAACCCTAATTAAGACACCCACGTGATTCTGCACCAACCCTAAAAATTTCAGAACAACCGGAATCAGGATCAGGGCCCCTAAAACTCAGGGGGAGTAAACCCTAGTTAACGATTATCCTTATTAAACGTTGTCAAAATCTAAATTTTCGAAAGTGTTGACTCATCTAGGCTAGTCCCACACGCGGCAAGTTTATAGTGATTAGGTGTCCCTTACGGACCATAAGGGATACTGCTTACGGTCCGTAAGCATGTCAAGCAGGTAGGTAGGCATGTCAAGCAGGTAGGTAGGCATGTCAAGCAGGTAGGTAGGCATGTCAAGCAGGTAGGCAGGCATGTCCAAATTACAGCTATAAATACAAAACATTGGCACTTGATTCTGGGCACAAAAACGACATTCAAACTTCAAATTCACTCTGAGTTATCGTTCAATTACTCTCCAAACACACACAAAACACTAATTAAGAGTAGCGGGGTGCTGCAGAACAGGGTAATAACTCGATCGCTATTACGATTCATTGTCCGATCGATCAATATATCCAATGGATGTTTAAGTGCCGCCCACATTAGGGTTATACTTTGTCGTTCGTCATTAATTTGACGGATCATCGTTAATTCGATGGATAAAGTATTGTACTTTGTCGTTCGTCATTAATTTGACGGATCATCGTTAATTCGATGGATGAAGTATCGCACTTTGTCGTTCGTTGTGAGAATTTGATCTCGTGAGTTATCGTAAAGGCTGTATTAAGTTACTAACCTAGTTTGTGTGCATGTTATTTAAATTAGGTTAAAAGACTAATCAGTAGTCTAAACTCTGTCCGTATAAATTTGAAATATTATCACAAGGTAGCATCAATTTGGAATTATTAAGGTACGGATCCTTACCCCACTCTTTGTTGTTTGATATTCAATTGTTATAAACCTGTTGAATTCATATATCTTTTAAAACTCCTCACGTCTTTGATTATCGATTCATTTGACAGTCCGTTCGATTCCTATTCTAATCATTTGATTTAGCTTTCATGTCATGCGATAGTATTATGTTGTTATACTCATTATCGCATGTTCCAATATATGTTCCGTTTTGTTATGAAAATAAGTTTTATAAGTTATGTGAATAAGACCATTTGTACTCTGATACCCTGAGTATCGCTTCTCGTGGAGTGTCCCACGAGCATGTTGTTGCGGCATCAACATCATGTGCTCCATCTGTGACGGAGAGATTAGTTCACGGCGTCCCTAGGTACAAGTGTGGTACAAAGCTACTAGGAGGCGTATGGGTCGATCCTAGAAATTAAGTTAATGAGGTAGATAGCAGGTATGCCAACTGGCCATCTCGTGTGATAGGTATGCAGGAGTAGCTACCTGTGTATTGTCACGTTTTCAGTTTGCTCATGGGTACATCCGTAAGATATAATTATGAAATTATGTTCTTGCATCGTATCATTTTCGAAATAAGTTTCCTCCGAATAACATTGCATATAAAGCGTTATTTGTTCTTTGAGCCTATAATTCCGTACTGAGCATTCGGCTCATTCCGTATAAATTTTGTATTTACAGGTCAGCAGGTTACTTTGGGCGGGGAAAAGAGAGAAGAATAAAGTCTAGGAATAAATCTGAAGATATTAGTTAATCAAGTCGAATGTCTTCGCTTGTATATTAACCTTAAGTTAAATTGTCGTGTGGTTGTATCCTTGTCAAATAAATAAATGGAATTATGACTTTTGTTTATGATATCACTGTTATTGTGACACGTCAGCCCTTCCGGGTTGGGGTGTAACAAGTATTATGCCTTCATATGTCTAATAATATTGCATAATCAGTTTAGATGCCAAAATTTAGGTTACATATGCTTAAAATGAAATTATGCGTAAAAAGGGCATTTTGGTCATTTTCCTAAGGCATATAAACTACCTATCATACAACTAACTAAACGAAGTGACCATAAGGTATAACCTTGGAAGGTTATTCCCAATACAACTATGGTCACAAAATATGCTTGGTCGGATCCTAATGATCGACCAAACGGGTCGGGTTCGAAAGTCTAAGCGGTTGTCAAGACCGCTTGACTTACGACACTATACAAGCACTAGACTAAAACTCATGAGTTAAACATCTTAAAACATGTTTAACTAAGTTAGAAAACAGGTTTGATATCAAAACAAAGTGTTTTGATACCCGAAAATAGCTTCGTTGCAAAATGCGCATAAATACGTATTTTGACCGAAACTTTGACTCGTCACTACGCCTAATCAACGTGGTAATCAGTAGGTATAGTCACAAGGGACTATAACCATCGTGATTACGCTCACGTTGCAAAGTTCAATCGAACTTTGACTTGACCAATTCGCGGTCAAAACCGAAACTCAAACGGTAGTCAAACTGTTTGACTTTCAGCTTGTAATGGCTGAAAATAAAGAATTAGCCATGAAAGAGGACTTACAAAGCTCTAATGGCTGAAAGAGATGCACTAGAACTCAGGTAGGTGGCTTCCAAACATGGCAACCTCCACTTAGAGTTAAAAAGATGGAATGAGCAATGAAATGGGCAGAAATTGAGGGTATTTATGGTGTTTTTGAAGCTGCAAGATGGTTCCATGTGGCTTATGTGTTGCCCAAGCAAGTATGAGATGATTACAAGTGTGTGGATAAGATTAAAACCCTCAATTACCATCAAAATTACCCACAAGAATGAAAAACTAGCTTAGAAATACATGTGCAGCAGCTGAAACAAGCATTCTGCCCAGATGTAGGTGTCACGTCGCGTGTCGGCAACAGCCTCAGGCTGTCGCCGGACGCGACGACTTAGGTCTGAAGTTTCAAAATTGGTGAAACAGGCCCCTGCACACATTTTAATGCATTTTCGACGCGTTTAACCCTCATTAACACAATTTCAAGGCTCTATAAGGATGTTAAAGCATAGGGGACTTGAAATATGCTCGAAAATATCTCGGATGTCGGTTCGTTTGGTCGTACGGTCGCGTTATTCGGTTAATTACGACGAAACTCAAACGGACGCGAAAACGATCCAAATTAAATGACGAATGATATTTTTGCATTCCTATCACTAAAATAAAATATTTTAATGATTACACAAATTTTTGGACGTCAGGATATGTTCAGAAAGTAACATATGCGCGTAAATGCAAACTTATGCATTTTTTGACACTTTTAGTCCCTGTTGATCAAATAAGTTTATTTTTGCACACTGAACCCCTCAAAGCTTATTTCTAAGCTATGTAAAGGATATTTATGGTATGTTTAACTTACGATCATGTTCCAGAGAGTACGTTACTGTATGAATCGGCAGACTTTCGAGTTTGACGCAAATAGTCCCTGTAGTCGAATAAACTTGTTTTTGCCATACCAAACCCTTTAAAACTTATTTCTAAGTTATGTAAAGGTTATTTAAGGTATGTTAAGCATATTTTGCTATTCCAGAGTGTATGTCGCATTAAACTGATTATGTTTACGCATCAGTTTGCGTATAACTTTCCAGAAAGCGATTTAGAGTTTGAAATCGAATACGAATTGAAATGTGAAATTGTCACATGTAATTGTACAATCCCGAGAATGAAACACAAGATATCATTGGATTCGAAATTATATGATGGTTGTTGAGGCACAGATGTTATAAATACATCCACCACCGGAGAATATGTCTCCTCATAATTAGTCATAGGACTTTGCGAAAATACTTGTGCCACCAATTTTGCCTTATATCACTTTATTTAATTTTCACATGATTCGCATAAAAGACCCATTTGTATCCAACATATTTTACAACTTCAGTTGTATGGACTGTTGGTCTAGAAACTTTCCATTTTGTTTGAGAATTCAACTCTACCTTATTTGCGTCTTTCCATTTTGACCAATCATTTATATGTTTTCATTCATAGGCAGATCTTAAATCTCGATCCTCGTCACTTCATCATTTCAAGTGCTATATTATATACAAAAGTATAATAACATCGATTTTATTTTGATTCCATACATATCTTAGACATGATACAACTTATCGAGATCTCTTTATTTTCAGGTACCTGAGGTTCTTCTTGAAGCATCATGTCTACTGTCTCTTCAGGAGATCTTATTACTATAACCTCGACTTAACCATCTTAATTATTTGATCCAATTTTCGAGGAATTTTATTATTGGAACCAACTAGTCTACCACGCTTTAGGCGTGCAATAGACTTATTACAAACTATGTGGTTGTCCTCTTGGGACACAAATATAACTGGAGCATAAGCAGTTGATTATGTGACTTACTTAGTGACTCTATTATTGGTCAGTGAACTTGTCTGGTAATTTGTTCTTTAATATTGGTAAATGAATTATCCTTTGAACTTCTTCACCGTTTATAGTCTAAGGATCAATATGACATGATAATTCATTCCACTTTTCACTTTCCAACTGCTTGTTATCTCCCCATAATGTTGGGAACATTCATTCACTAAAGTGAAAAACAATGAGCCATAAACAAATTTCTCCCTAATGGCTTTAAGTATTCAATAATAGACGATTATTTATACCCAACATATTCTCAAACTTTTTAGAAGTCTCGTCTTTGTGCGGTGTGTTGGATGAGTTTCAATATATGTCACACAACCAAAATCTTTGATGAGACATCTTTGGTTCCTAACCAAAAACCAACTGTATGGGGAGAACTATAACTTATTGGCTTGATGTGAATTAATGGTACTATATGTAAAATTACATGTACCTAAATGAACTTTTGCTCCTCTCATGATCATTGGCTTTGTAATCAATAGTAGACGTTTAGTGATCATCTCAACCATAACACTTATTCCAATGATCGTTAATAACTTGGGAATCAAATTCATTATTACCAAATAAATATACTAATCTGGAATAATATGCTTGCTATCACATTAGCTAAGCTACAATCACACAAACTCCAGGTTGTGGATTTGATAACCATTTAGACGATGCATAGATTTAAAACACTAAATAGTATCATGTTGGGATATACATATCCTTTAATCATTTCCAGATTATTTAGGGTTACACACCCTCCTTTATTTGGAAAATATATAATTTTCCTTGAGAGTAAACATTACATGCTAATTATCAGCTAGAAGAATCTTCATTTTCTTCATTATGTTTCACATCATCATTGACTCGGTGTGGTCTAACCGGTCATGCCAACGAAATATATAATTATGATCCATAAACTTCTAGTTTATGATCGTATATGTATTACGTGCACTTATGTAATATAAAATGTTAGATACGAAAGAATGTCTTGTACTTTAAAGTTCAACCATGATGTTATATAACTAGTCTTTAGTTTGCCACTTTTAGTGGTCCATCTCATCATTAACATGACCATCATCACAATTCTAAATGGTCAATCTCATCGTTAGAACTTTCTCCATGATCACTACCTTTACAATGATAAATATGTAATCATATTCACTTTGAAGAATGAGATATAATCTGAAAAATTTCATGGATTTTCATGCTTTACTCACTATGGATTTTCATCCTTTACTCAGTCACACGAGTATAAAATCATTTCAAACTATCATACTCTCTTAATGATATTGATATTTTAGTAGGATGTGACAAATGGAATTGGTTTATCTAGTTTTTCATAATAAACAATCATCTTTACATATAATATAAACTGAGATATAGATAAATTCAAATGACCGAGCCATGTAAGATTTAACGGTCTAAAATCTTATGACCTTCTATAAAATGATAATGAGATTTAGGGAGCATAACACTTCGAGTGTCATTTATATATGTTTAATTGAATGCTATCAATAGGACATATAACACAACATTAAATTTTGAAATTTTAAGGTTATAACATATCATCATATAAAATAGCTAGGTAACATTCATTATTATACTGTCCAAAAATTGCAATAGTGATGAATTACTTGACATGCTGGTTTTTCTTCACAAATTTTGCTGTTAAACAACTAAATAACACACATAACTTATAGACATGAAGCATATAGAGATAAGATAGCAATAATATTATTAAGTATTATGCACATAACTTATAGATATCTTATAGACATGAAGCATATAGAGATAAGATAGCAATACTATTATTAAGTATTATGACCAATCGCCTAATGAAAGTACGAGATATGATTGCTAGAAAATAACACACAGGTTCTCTAGTAACAGTTAATGTATTCTAGCAATATTAAACTATTATATGAATTTCAGAGATAAATATCATAGATATTATTTGAATCCAGTACAACCCATGTATAAATATCAAACATATTTTTTCCTTATATACTACAACAATAATTGTATTATAATAAGGCATTGCATTAAAGCTACTCAATCGATGTGAATAAACGCAATAATTAATATTCTGTTATTACTACCCAATAACTCTTTAAAATATTATATGTAAAGGTATTTTGACATGCTAACAGAACAATATGGCATTACTGCGTTACTATCAACATTAATAACTTGAACAATTAATTATTGATTTAAGTTATATTGCTATTAAATTATAGCATTCTTATTCTCAAACTATTGGCATCAGTGACCAAATTATAAAAATATTATATTACACTCGGTATATTTATAAATGGAACCCTCACTTTCAATTTGATTCAAGAGTAATGCCATTGTCCGAGTGACACACTTGTTAATATGCATAACAATATAACAATAACAATTTAACAGGCGTTGTGTGTTTTCTGAGCAAAAATAAATGGCAGGCCAATGGCTCGAAACTCTAGCTTTTTGAAAATAAAAACCACATTAAACTTTTCTTTTCAGGGTTTATCTATTTCTAAACCAAAGAATAAGCTTGCAATATAACCAGTAAATAGATAAGATTAGACTTAATAAATTAACAATAAACATTTTTTCATCGGGTTCTGTAACATGTGTCATGTATATATTAAACTTATTTTTCCTTTTTTTAATAATGTGATGATCATTTATTCTAGAAAAGGTTATTGAAAACGAAAATTATGAGTAGGATTTAAACATCCCCTGTTCAACCGACTTTCAAAAATCTCATTCTGGTTAATGATTATTCTTATCATAGTAAAATCAAGTTGAAAAGATAAGGCATATTCAACAAGAAGCAATATAGGTATAAGAGTAGTACTTTATGCAGATAAACATGTATGGTGGAGAAAAGAAAAAACTTACCTTGAAAGAACTAAAGCAAATAGTATCTCCATCACTTTTCAATCGCCATGTCTACGAAATCCAATCTTCGTTGGAAGCACCTCGGACCACCAAAACTTTTATCAACAAAACATTATCAACGACATGGGTCAACAGAGACTTTAATCAACGATTAAAGCCAATGATGATTCGAGCACTTTCGTGCTGATAACGTGTTGTAAAACTAGCCTAATAACAAACAATAAGAGAAAAGGATGTAGGGAGAAAGAGATATTTCATTGATCGATATATCATACAAGAGATACAATGGGAAGTATATATAGGAGAATAAAACTTGGAAAAGAAGCTAATATATTTTTGGAGTTGATAACCATAATATTAATAATATATTTATAACAAAGAAGGTTTAAAAAATAGATGTGAAACTCAAAAAAAAAAAAAAAAGTCATGGTTGTACATTGTGCTTTTTCAATTTTTTTTTAACTTTTATCATCTATTATTTTCATATTTTACAAATTTATAACAAAGAATTTTCCATTTTTAACCCTAACTTTTTCACTTTTAAATTTGGTCCTCTATACTTTTCATGTTTTACAAATTTTTTATTTTATGTTCCATTTTAAATTTTACGAGTTAACACACTGCAACTTTTGTTTGAGGTTCAACGTTTTTACTTCTAATTTTATCATGTTAAACGATCTATAGTAATGCGCGGGTCTTAGGTTGACTTAGTTATTTTGCACATTAACACATGGCAATGGACTGGGTGATTTAATGATTTTACGTCTGCTTTTGTTCGGTTTAATGATTCCACCGCAACGCACATATCCTAAATACTAGTTATAAATAATAGTTTTCAACACTTTTCGTATTTATAATAAATTAGTCTTAATGCATTTACTTCAAAAGCATGTTTATTATGCATTATATATCTTTTCTTGATAACTTGTTATCGAATTATATAAAAATAGACATGCTAAAAGCTTTTTAAATGTATTGTTATATCAAATAATGCATGCTTTTTCTACTTTGTATGTTACATTATTCTTTTTTACATTTACTTTTATTGAGCTTGATTATTCTTTTAATATGTATAATCTGACTTTTTAGCATGTTTTTCACAGACAATACCAAGGGATTTTGCAACCAACCTGTGTGAAGATATTGTGTCTTATGCTGAGTCGATCCAAATTCCTTAAATATATGTTAACTATATGTAAATAAATAGATTTTCTAACACATGATATTTTTAGATTTTAGTTTTTCAATTAATTTTTATTTTTAATGTTCTTATTTTTATATTTAGATAGATTCAAAAACATTTGAAGTTTTATAAAACTGATTTTATTATTTTTGCATGTTTAATGATTTGTGCTGAGTAAATGTTAATATTTCTTTTTTGTTTTTTTACTATATTTATTGCAATGTCTAAATAATTACCATGTTAAGTTATGTATATTTTTGAAATTTGAAATATGTTTATTTATAGCCGATTTCTAAATCAATTTTCATCATTCTTTAATTTGTAATTATGATTTATTAATTTCCTAATGTAACAACCTTATAACTTAAACTTATTTTATTTGTTTATTGTCGAATATAAAAGATTTTATTATAGTGGTAATATAACTATAGAGCAAATTAAGACAAATAAAGTTATTATTTTACTATTTTTTTATTTTAAAGTATAAATATTATATTATATGAAATTCGTTGTTATTGAGTATTCAGTTATGTATATCTTTGAAGTTTTGAATTTTGAAATATGTTTGTTTAAGCCAGGTATCTAAATCAAGTTCAATCATTCTTTATTTTGTAATTATTATTTAGAGTTAATTGCCCGACTGGTCCCCGTGGTTTCACGTTTAGTCCCCACCTTTTGAAAATAGCAGGTATGCTCCCTATGGTTTGTTATTTCGTTACTCGGATAGTCCCCTGAGTAGATGTCAGTTAGTTTGGAAATAGCAGGTATGCTCCCTATGGTTTGTCATTTTGTTACTCGGATAGTCCCATGACATCTACTCAGTGGACTATCCAAGTAATAAAATAACAAACCATAGGGAGCATTCCTGCTATTTTCAAAAGGTGGGGACTTAACGTGAAAAACCGTGAAACCACAGGGACCATCCGAGCAATTAACTCTATTATTTATTAACTCCCTAAAATATTTTATTATGGTGATAATATAATCATAGAGCAAATTAAGATCAATCATGTTATTATTTTCCTAACTTTTATTTTTAAAAGCATAGATGTTGTATTATATGGAACTCATTTCTATTAAATATTATGTTATATATTTGTAATTTTAAAATTTAAAATATGTTTATTTATGACATATTTCAAAATCAATTTCAATCATTCTTTAGTTTACAATTATCTATTATTAACTTCCTAAATTAGCTACTTTGAGACAAATTAATTTATTATTTTACTAACTTCTAATTTTAAAACATAGATTATATATTATATGAAACTCATTCCATTGAATATTCAGTCATATATATTTTTGAAATTTAAAATATGTTTATTTATGACAGATTTCTAAATCAATTTCAATCATTTTTTTAATTTGTAACAATCATTTATTAACTTCCTAGTTTAACAACCTTTATTTGTTTATTGTCGTATGTAACAGATTTAATTATGATGGTAATACACTTATGGAGCAAATTTAAACCAATCAAGTTATTATTTTACTAACTTTTAATTTTAAAGCATTGATTTATATTATATGAAACTCAATTTTATTGAATAATTTTCAATTTGATAAGCATTTTTTTATTTTGTATGGTAGAAAAATCTTTTTAATTGAAACACATAATTAGTTAGTATAATACGATTTCAAATTCGAATTTTAACTTCTCTTTCCTCAATTAAATATTTGAATACATTATCTATTAATCAAATCAAATCAAAGATAAAATATCTGATATTTTATTAAGTAATTTAAATGTCAAAAACATCAGCCTCCGCTTCACCTTTTTTCATCTCCAATACACCGTTTTGTTGAATAACAATTTAGTGAGTCGTCTAGCTCATCGACTTCACAAAGGTTACGCTTAACTTCACCAGAGGATGATAATTTCTCATTACCTTGAATATCAATAGATATAGGCGTTGCATTGTCTCCGGTTTAACACACTGCATCCTACAAACAAATACATAAGCATAGTTTTAAAAAAACGGTAATCAAAACTATATAAAAAATTTGAAAAAAAAAAACATTTGATATAACCTTAGAAAATTCAGGAGGATTAGATTGAAGTTCCGACATAGGAACACCAAACGATTCTGATATGGTTTGAGAATCCCTCCAGAATTGAACACCTACAATATATGAGTAAAATATGAATACATAAGATAAGAAATAGTTTTAATGACAAAGTTGCAAATAAAATTTACTTTACTTTGTGTTGCTAAGAGTTCTTTTACGGATTTCTTGAGAATCTTATAGGCTTCATAATCAAACAGGGTCAAAGTCATAGTCCCAGTACAATATTACACGCAAATGAGTGTCTTGAATTTGTTTACATTACAAAGAAATAGAACATGAATGTTTATAATTTTTTGGTTTATCTAATAAAGTATTACATGAGTAAAATTGTAACCGAGGAATTGAGAAAATATCAATGCCTTCATAGTCACGATTAGTATAAACCAAAGTTTTCTTATCTTCCGCATCACCTGAGCCATCCTCTTTTTCAATTGTCTCAATTGTTTTCTCGACATGGAATTTATAATGGTTGCAACCATTATAACCTTATCATTGGAAATGGCAGAAATTATCCCAATAACCAAAACCGTCTTTTTATAATAAATCATAACAAACCAAATACTAACTAAAGGACATCATCAATCAAAAAGTATATGCAAAAAAAAGTATACCACTATTATGGTAGTGAGAAAAGCTATAGGAGTAAAATAATTGTTGTTAAGGAATTCATCGTGTGGCATTCGACTCTTCATCTTCACCAACTTCGTCTTCCTCTTCCTCCGTTTCTTCTTCACCCTCAGGTGGGATATACCGAAACGACCATGCGTGTTGCACCAAATCAACCGTTAATGCAGAATGGTACGATTCGTAACACAATTCTTGTGCATTATTCACTCTTTCTTCCACTGACGCCTGCATAGTTGAAATGGTTCTCTTTCTTCTTATGCATACAAATCACGAATTCATGTTTTCTCTTAGGCCGTCATTCAAAACAATGACTGGGCCTACTCGTCCCTCTGCTCACACTATGAGTCCATGACACCATTTCCTACCTCTTTTTCGCCATCTTTAACCTTCTCTTCTACTTTATCTTCCTCACAAAGCCACAAATCAAACAGTTCCATCAAATTTTCGGCATTTGTTTTCTATAAACTTACAACTAATATGACCCCCACAAGGATCCTTTCACATTAATATTAATTTGACTAAAAAACATATATCTCACTTTCAGTGTAATCAAATGCGAACAGGGGACCATGGAACTACTATACCAACATGTAATTAAACTCATTAAAAAACATGGAACAATTGGTGGCGAATAACAATTATTTATGGGCTTTTTACATAAAAAATATTAATCTGACACTTGTAGTAGTGTTATTCAAGAGTAAGTTTGACCATTTGGAGTCCTGGATGAAAAGCATCAAGCGTACCTTAGATTGGAGTGAAGAACACTGAAACTGGAACCCTAATTGCTGAAGCATACATGTTGCTAATCTCGAAGCATACCTGTGATGGAAGTGAACACTGAGCCCTAATTTGCTGAAACATACATGTTGGAGCTTTAATCTCAGACGAAAAGCATAACGTACCTGAACCCTAATTGCTCAAGCAAAGCTGTAATCTTAGGACAAAGTGAGGCCTAATTCCTGAAGCATAGGAAAAGGGATGAATTGCTATTGAGGTGGCTTATATTGGTGGGATGTAGTTTGAAGATCGGCAGCTGCCGGTCATGAGAAACCGGGAAAAGCAAACTGTTCCTAAGGGACTACGTCAATTGTTATTATATATAATATGAAGCCTATAACTGAAAGTATTACCAAACTATTTTAATGCATGGTTGATCATATAGTAACTAGTTTTTTTTTTTTTTTTTTTGAAAGGTGATATTGTAACTTGTTGAATGTTTGTTTTTCTATTACTCCATCCCTACTTCTAAATTACATTAAGTTAATCTAACACATATCACATATAAAACCATACTCTTCTCCATAAAGAAAAAAAGGCCTCTACAATCCCACATAAGTTGGAATGACACTTTGAAGGTTTGTTAAAATTTAAATTCATGACCACACTCCAATAACAAAATGTCAAACGCATATGTCAACAGTTGTTTAAAACTCCCCCTAAATCTATCCTCTTAAAAGCAACCTCAAACACACAAAACTCGTTTGATCCATGACTCAACTAAAAGCTTTTATTGAAAAAAAACTAGCTAGGAGCTAGAAATTACAGCACAAACAACATAGAAATTTTGAAAAATGAAATTACATTAAGCGCCCTGGTCTAAATATTTCAACTTGCATCTCTACTTAATAGTTTTTTTTTTTAAATTTAAACTTCATTAAAACAAACCTCTGACTCAAACAGGCAAAAGGCAACAAACAAACGCCCCCGACTCAAACGGACAAAGAACCAAATTATAATATATACAAGGGATATTTACACCACTCCTTCCAACTTAGATATTTACATGATGATCTATAATTTAACCACTAAAAACCTCTCGATTTAATCTCTATCAAAATCTCCTGTGTGCTTCTCCTGATCTGCTTGAAAACCAACTCGTTCCTGCTTTTCCAAATACACCAACACGAGATAATAACCAGCCCACTGATAATCTTTTTCGCCTTTTTCCCCCTGAAAAGAATTTTGAGTATCCAATAAATCATTGAATTCAAAAGCGTATATCGGAGGAATTTTGCACCAAACACAGATAGCCATCCACACTCGTATAGCCACCAAACAAACTATGAACAAATGATCCAAAGATTCTTTATACTCGTCGCAAAAGGGCACATTACCGATGAAATCTCCACGTTCCTTCTTCTCAAGTTGACTCTGGTTGCAAGCCTATCCAAATTACCTCTCCAAGCCATAATATTACATTTAATTGGAACCCATTTGCACTATTTGACATTTGGGAGGTGGCTGCTTCCCCTATCAGAAATTAATGTCTTTTTTACTGAATTCACTGAGAAGCTATCCTGTCTGTCGATGTTCCAAATCCACGAGTCCCTATTGTTTGACAATCTAACCAAGTTGATTGCTTCTTTACATTCCTGCAATTCCTTAAGCTCCATATCAGACTCTGGTTGTCTAACCCAATTCCAAGCATAGACTCCATTACCTTGTCCCGAATCGATTCTCTCTGAAACCCTGCAAGATTTAAATGATTCTTAAAACAAACAGATGTGGCCATCTTTCCACGAATGGAAGATCACCCATCAGGCATCTATCTAAAAATGGATATCAACCCCATTCCCCACTTTACCCATAATAACCCGATTTATTCCTTTCTCGTTTAATTTCAATTTGGAAATCAGTTTCACAATGTTATTCCAGCATCCCGCATACTTACTGTTTAAAGGAAGGAAGCTTCTTTGATTGTTATTACTATGACATGCTTCCACCACTCTCCTCCATAAATTTTGAAGTTCGACCTGTATCTCCAGCCCCACTTATAAAGGAGCGCCTCATTGACCTCTTTGAGTCTATTAATACCTAACTCCCCTTTTTTCTTGGGCCAAGTAACCCAATCCCAAGCCACCCAATTCATTTTGATAATATCATTAGAGCCCGCCCACAGAAACTTTCTCATCTTAGCTTCAAGAATCTTAATTATACCAACCGGGGCTTTAACACACATAAATGTACCAGTCTTTATTTCCTCTTAACACATCTATATGCACACGGGAATTATTGAACGACTTCCGAATTTCCCTTCATATGAATCATAGAGGATAAAAGGTTCGCATGGAACAATTTACTTTGGCTTGAAAAGGGAGACAATAACCTTAAGAGCTCATGGAGATCCTTTCGGATCTTGTTAAAAAACACCATTTGTTCACTCTCCATATATATAGAGGGTAGGGATTAGGGCTGCCAAAAAAACTCGCGGCTTGGAGCTCGCTTGGATTTAACTCGAAAAAAGTTCGCTCGATATGGCTTGGTTTGAAAGTAAGCTGAGCCAGCCGGGCTCGGTTAGAAAGTGAGACTAGCTTGGCTCGGCTCGTAACGAGCCGAATTGGTTCGGTTTGGCTCGCTTGGTAGCTCGGCTCGGCTTAGCTCGGATTATTTTCTTTATAATATATTTATTTTTATATGTATTATAATATATTACAAAAAAACCTGTTATTATTTACATGTATTTAGGCTTTTAATTTGATATCTATGGCATATTTGAATGATAATTACCATGCTAATGAACTAATATTATATTTCGTTGAAATTTAAACTTATTTTTCGTTGCTGAACATGATTTTGGTTTGTAATGTAATGGTTAAATTTTGAATATGTTCTTTTGAAGTATTGAATAATATTTTAGGCTACTTAATTTTGAGAGTTATATATTAATTTTTCTTTTTAAAATCGAGTCAAACCAAGTCAAGCCGAGCCAACTCAGTTTAAAACCAAGCCGAGTCTGAACCCATATTTTTAGCTCGGTTTATAATCGAGCCGAGCCCGATGTTGCCCTGGCTCGGCTCATGAACAACCCTAGTAGGGATCACAAAAGAAGTCCACTCTGTTTGAGAAATTTGAGAAGCATTCTGGACCACACATTTCCTTAAGCTTTTCGTAATATACACATATGTATAGTTTAAAATTAACTATATACATATGTGTGTTAACTATATACATATCTGTATATACACACATATGTGTATAGTCAATTTTAAACTATAAATGTATATTACGAAAAGCTTATAAAAATGGGGGTTTAGGTTTTTTTAATCGCTACTTTTTGTCCCAAAAAAATTTCTTTTTGATACGAAAAGTAGCTATTTAAAAAAAAGAAAAAGAAATGTGCGTTTTTAAATTTTTTTAGATATTTTTGGTTGTGTTCACAATGGTTCCCGTGGTTCTCGCAATAAAGGGTGGTTCCTAACGGATCCTTATACTATATATATATAACTTTTAAAATAAATATGAACTAATAGTATATAATAATATACCTAAGTACAAATTTAACGTAACTAAGTTGGTGCTTTTAAGAGCTTATAGCTTTAACATTTTTAAGAAAAAACTTCTACTCAATAAAAAGCCTTGTTTGGTTGAAGTAGCTTGAATCTTTTTAGGTTAGGAGCTTGAATCTTTTGGTTGAACGTTCCTACTAGTAGCGTTTAGAAGAAGCTACAAGCTTTTAGGGAAAAATGACTATTTAAACCTCTAAAGATAATGAACTTTTTAGTTATGTCCATTTTGGTCATTTTATACATTTTATTAAAAGTTGCAACTACTCTGTCAAACACCTAAATATATCTAAAAAGCTACAGCCACCAGCTACAGCTACCAGCTTCCAGCCACCAGCTACTTTTGCCAAACATACCTTAAGTCATTATGGTTAAAACCTATAAATTTCTATTATTGAAAAAAATATAAAACTATAATAACTGGTCACAAATTTAATCATTCGTTTGTTAAAACTACCCAACCCAAAAAACGGTATTGAAGCACCAAACATGTCACACCCCGAATTTCAGATCACGTCCTGGTGGGCCCGGTCGGGAGTATCATGACGTAAGATTGGTATCACCATAGACACAAACACAGATAGCAGAGCGGAAGTCTTGGAGTTTAAAATATTATTACAAACTTAAGCGTCCAAATGTTCAAAATAATAAGATACAGACTATTTGTAATAAAGATCCACAGGCGGATTGTAAAATGTACAAAAGTGAGATCAACAGACTACTAGGCTTTATGCAAAGGAGTTGCAAATTCCTCTTCTAGCATTACCGAGCAACTTCCGGCCTATTTACGTATCCTTGCACCTGTAACTTAGTCTTTTGAAAATACGTCAGTTTACACTGGTAAATACAATCAACCGACTCATTTTGAAAACATTTTCAGAATCATTTTAAGTGCACAAGGCACATGATTTTATAAATAACTTGGGACAATTCAAAATGATCTTGTATACAGTTTTACATGCCTGTCAATACATATAGGGCCTAGTACTAAACACCGAGACATGATTAACCGACACGCCACTTAAACACACATAGGGGTATCCCCAACTAGTGGGTAAGAAAAACATTTTATAATAGCATTAGCATATGTGAGGTGTATGCCTACACCCCGTGCTCAGTCGTGGCCATTAGCAACTTAAATGAGTCAAGGATATCCATAACACGATCATGTTAACCCCCAATGTTTAAGTTATCAGACAAAACATATTAAAACGAGTCATGGAGATTTTGTAGTCACAATCCGACATATGATCCCATACCCAACCAAGCGGTAATAATTTACTGTATCTGATGTGCGTAAAATGCAACATATAAATTACATCAAATGAGGCATAAAACTAATCCTTTTTAAGTACTAATATTGGAAAAAGAGTGTTTTTGTCTTCCTTGTGTATTTTCAGGATTAAATGAGCTCAAAAACACAAAAGAAGCAAAAAGACAGCTAAATCCAACATAAATACAAGGAAAGGAACATAAGTGGACTGCCCGACCCTTCAACGGCATCTTCCCAAGCAAAATAGAGAAGGCAGAAGACTGAACACGCCCCGTGCTCAGCCAGCACGGGGTCGTGCCCAAGAAGCAGCAGAAAAGACAAACCTATAGAAGCTTCTATTGCCCACCACGGGGCCGTGCCCAGTGAACACGGGGGCATGGCGAAAGTACAGCAGGCGCATTAATTGTAATTGCGAATTACAATTAATGAAGAGAGAGAGTGTCAGACAGGCACGGGGCCATGTCCAGCGGACACGGGGGCGTGCCCAGCCTTCTGTTCAGCCTATAAATAGGAGTGCTTGGTTTCATTTCAACTCATCCCTTGGCACACCACCTCTCTCACACTTCATCCACCACCCACCACCATCACAACACCATCATCCACCACCATCATCCATTGTCCATCGTAGAGTGTGTGAGTCATCTCGGGATCCAAGATTGATCGTAAGAGTTCCTGACAATCAAGGCCATGTTTGCCTAAGTCTCTTACATCACTTGGTGAAGACAAAGTGTCTAGTATAATACTTTTTATTTCTAATCTTTTGCACTTTTTATTTGGTTTTGTATTAATGACTTTAATAACTAGATACTTATGTTGAAGGTGATCTTTTCTTATCGTTTGTCCATGGTGTCTTGGCATTATTTTACTGTCTATATAAAATAAAAGATTTTCACCATTCATATCTCCACGGTCTATATGGAGGTATGTTGGCTACCTGGTCGGGGGTTAAGGGAACGGTTTGGTAAAGGTCTTGCCATTGTTCAGCGTTTAGAGGTCCTGGAATGGACCTGGGTCAAATTTAGTAGGACCTCCTTCAATGCTTCATGGTATTGGATGGCGGGGGTCCAAATTCTTTGATCCCCTCATAAGTTAACTACTATTAATACTATAACCCGGCTACTTAGGACTGTATCCCTGCTGACTCAGACTACTTAGCCGAGGGTAACATCACCGCCAAAAGCGGGGCCTACCATAATACTGCATTAATAACTTAATTCATTATCTTCCAATAATCCACCCTTTTTGGATTGTATCCTTGCTGACTCAAACTACTGGGGTGAGGGTAACGTCACCTTCAAAAGAGGGGCCTACTACAATAACTAAGATAATCTCTTAATTATGTGCAAAAGTGCGGAAATAATCAAAGGTTATACTAGATACGAGTCGGAACCAAGTGATTCATCTTGTCTATCTGTTTTTATTTTATTTTTATTTTCAGCATTTTAGTTAGTTTTTATTTTTCTTAGTTTAAAACATTTTTCTAACCTTTTTATTTTGATTAGACGTTGAGGATAAACCGGTACTAAAAGCTCTTGTGTCCTTGGACGACCTCGGTATCTTACCAACGCTATACTACGCTCACGATGGGTGCACTTGCCCATATGTGTGTTTAGTGTTAGTAGAATATCGTGTTTTATAAATTTAAAACTTGGCTAAAATAAGTGTTAAAGGGGCTTAAAATATACACCTAATATATATAACACTTACCGCACATCAAGTTTTTGGCGCCGCTGCCGGGGACACAAGGATTTTAAGAAAGCTTAAAATCGACGGCCTAATCAGTTTTTCAAAACCTTTTTAAAATGCGCGCACATTTTTCTGCATTTTAGTTTAGTTTTGCATTTACAGTAACCTGTACACGGGGTCGTGTTCGCTGAACACGGGGCCGTGCTGCACATTTTCACAAAAACACCCAGTAACAGTAGCTTGAACATGGGCCGTGCTCACTGAACATGCCCCCGTGCTCAACGAAATCAGTAAATTTAATTAAAACGCCCAGATACAGATCCTGAACACGGGGCCGTGCTCACTGAACACGGGGTCGTGTCCAGCCTCTGTTTCCGTTTTTCTTTTTGTTTTCTGATCTCGAGACTTGGTTGTGGTCTGCTGAGTGATTCTTATGGATCAATACTCAGGAGGTTACAACTACACCTATGAGGAGGATGATTATAGGGGTAATTATTGCACTAATTGTCGTAATGCACGCTCGGTTCAAAATAATCACTCATATCAACCATCCAATTCATACACCTACTATGAGGAGCCCAGGTACGAGCCATCAACTTCATACACATCCTATGAAGACCAAAGGTTTGAACCTCCTCCCTCATACTCATATTTTGATGAACCAAGGTATGAGCCCTCATACTCATACTTTGAGGAACCAAGATATGAGCCACCACCTTCATATGCTTACTATGAGGAACCTTGGCGTGAACAACCCACCTCATATGAGTATTATGAAGAACAAAATTACGAACCTTATCCATCATATGCTTACAATGAAGAACAATGGTGCGCACCATCGACTTCATATGAGTATTATGAGGAACAAAGGGTCGAACAACCGGATTCAAGCTTAGAAAATTCCGATTCTTTTTCTATAACCGAAGTGACCGATAGGATATTAGAACACATTAGAGTTATCGATCGATGTATAAAAGAAGCTCGCGCAAGGGAAGAGGAGTCCCGCGCAAGAGAAGAGTTAAAAAAAGAAGAGATAACCGAAAGTGTAAAAATGGAAGAACAAATAAGTGAAAAACCGACACATGAGATAAACAACGAAAAAGGTGAGTCCGACATCGTTAAAATTCAAGAAGAGTCTAATTTTGAAGAAATTAATCTCTTGTCACCTTCTTTCGAAAATCATTGTTTAGTACCCACTCATGCTAAGTTTTTAAAAGAGTTAAACACTAACACTAAAATTGACGAAACGGTAAGTGTTAAGTTAACTAATGATCAAACTTCACTAATAAAAGAAGACCCGTTTGAAATTAACATAACACCGGTTCCATGTTTCTTTCAAAATTCGTTTATTAGTAATGTCACAATCGATAAAGATCTTTGTGTTAACATAATGCCTAATTACATTTTCGAAAAATTAAGTATTAGTGATTTTTCTCCACTTCAAATACCCATTTTTCTATCCAATCGGAAAGTAATAAAATCAATCGGTATAGTTGAAGATGTCTTGGTTCAAACAAATCAAATGGTAATCCCGACCGACTTTGTCATCCTCGATGACGCTCCTCTAGTGTTGGGACGACCATTTGTAAAAACTCACGAAGCTTTGAAAAAGCGGAAGTTCAACAATCTACATCTTCAATTAGGGGCATTTAAAAGAAGTGTCGATCTCGAACGATCAATGAAATAACCATTCGGCAATAATGACCCCCTAATTGAAGATGAAGATGAACCACCCGATACAAGTGAAGAGATTGACCACTTTGTTGAAGAAGAGGTCGCCATAGAACAAACTTTTAAAGTTCTTGATCGAAATGAGCAACCAAATAAGGAGTCTCCTAAAGACCCACCACTTGAGCTCAAAGAACTCCCAAAAGGTTTGGAATATGCTTTTCTAGACAAAGATGGTAATTTACCTGTAATTATTTCGTCTAAATTAGATAACTTAGAAAAAGAAAAATTAATTAATCTTTTGAAAAAACACAAAAACGCAATAGCTTGGAAACTTGTAGACATAAAAGGAATTAGTCCTTCTATGTCCACACACAAAATTTTGATGAATGATGACTACAAATCGGTCATACAACCACAACGTCGAGTAAATCCAAATGTTCAAGAAGTGGTTAAAAACGAAGTCATCAAGCTACTTGACGCCGGACTTATCTATCCTATCTCCGATAGTCCTTGGGTAAGTCCCGTCCAAGTAGTTCCAAAGAAAGGAGGTATGACGGTAATAACTAACGAAAAGAATGAACTAATACCAACGAGAACCGTCACAGGATGGAGAGTATGTATAGATTATAGACGATTAAATGAAGCAACAAGAAAGGATCACTTTCCTTTACCCTTCATTGATCAAATGTTAGAAAGATTATCCGGTCATAAATTTTACTGTTTCTTGGATGGTTTTTCAGGTTACTTTCAAATCCCGATAGCGCCCGAAGACCAAGAAAAGACAACTTTCACATGTCCCTATGGAACTTTTGCTTATCGACGCATGCCGTTTGGTCTATGTAATGCCCCAGCAACATTCCAACGTTGCATGGTAGCTATTTTCCATGACATGATAGAAAAGACAATGGAAGTCTTCATGGATGACTTTTCTATCTTTGGGGATTCATATGACCAATGCCTCGATAACCTTGAACGAATGCTATCCCGATGTGAGGAAACTAACCTCGCCCTTAATTGGGAAAAATGCCATTTCATGGTAACGGAGGGAATAGTACTCGGTCACAAGATCTCAAGCGAAGGAATGGAGGTGGATCGAGCCAAAATAGATACCATTTCTAGATTACCACCTCCATCCTCCGTACGAGCTATCAGAAGTTTCCTAGGGCATGCCGGATTTTATAGACGGTTTATCAAAGACTTTTCAAAAATCTCAAGGCCTCTAACGAAATTACTTGAAAAAGATGCTCCATTCATCTTTGACAAGGATTGCAATCAAGCATTTCTAACCCTAAAGGAAATGTTAGTCAACGCACCTATCATGATAGCGCCTGATTGGAAATTTCCTTTTGAAATCATATGTGATGCTAGTGACTTTGCAGTTGGAGCTGTCTTGGGACAGAGACAAGAAAAGCATTTCCACCCAATCTATTATGCTAGTAAAACACTTAATGATGCACAAGAAAATTACACAACAACTGAAAAAGAATTACTAGCTGTGGTATTTGCTTTTGATAAATTTCGTTCTTATCTTGTTCTTTCTAAAACTATAGTCTATACAGACCATGCAGCCATTCGATATCTCTTCAAAAAGCAAGACGCAAAACCACGTTTGATTAGGTGGATTCTACTCCTCCAAGAATTTGACATTGAAATCAAGGACAAAAGAGGAGCAGAAAATACCGCAGCAGATCATCTTTCACGCTTAGAAGACCCAGCTTTAGAGGCAACCAAGGACGAGCAAATCAACGAAAAATTTCCAACTGAGTCCCTGGAGATGGTGGAATACAAGGAAGAACCATGGTACGCCGACTATGCTAACTACCTAGCTAGCGGTATAGTCACAAAAGGATGGCCACATCATCAAAGAAAGAAATTCTTTGCCAATGTGAAACACTACTTTTGGGAAGATCCATATCTTTTCAAAATGTGTGCCGACCAACTCGTCCGACGATGCGTACATGGTAGTGAAGCACGAAGAATTCTCCGCCATTGTCATGAAGGTCCATACGGAGGACATCATGGTGCTGCTAGTACCGCACGAAAGGTATTCGATTCAGGATTTTATTGGCCAACCATTTACAAAGACGCTCAAAGTCTTGTAAAAACATGTGATACTTGCCAAAGAACAGGTAATATTTCTTCCAAAAACGAAATGCCACAAAATGGCATTCTTGTTTGTGAGATTTTTGATGTGTGGGGACTCGACTTTATGGGACCTTTCCCACCATCGAAAGGAAACAAATATATACTTGTGGCAGTAGATTACTTGTCTAAATGGGCCGAGGCCGAGGCACTTCCAACAAATGATGGAAGAGTCGTGGTAAGATTTCTGAAAAAAATTATTCTCTCGTTTTGGCACACCTAAAGCTTTAATAAGTGATAGAGGTACCCATTTTTGCAACCATCAACTTGAAAAAATTTTAACAAGATATGGGGTCTATCACCGGGTTTCAACAGCATATCACCCTCAAACAAACGGACAAGCTGAAGTGACTAATAAAGGTTTAAAACGAATACTCGAAAAAACCGTAGGGTTAAATAAAAAGGAATGGGCTGATAAATTAGATGATGCTTTATGGGCTTTTCGAACTGCTTATAAAACAACAATAGGTACAACCCCATATAAGCTAGTTTATGGAAAAAGTTGTCATTTGCCAGTAGAAATTGCACACAAAGCCTACTTGGCAATCAAAAATGTAAACTTGGATTTAGAATTTGCTGGTAAAAATCGATTTTGTCAATTAAATGAATTAGACGAGCTTAGGAATTATGCATACTCAAACTCTGAAATTTATAAGGAAAGAATGAAAAATTTGCATGACAAACATATTAAACCTAATGAATTTCGGGTAGGAGATCTAGTTCTTTTGTTTAATTCACGACTTCGATTGTTTCCTGGTAAATTAAAGTCTAGGTGGTCAGGACCTTTTTCCATCACCCATATTTTTCCACACGGTGCAGTAGAAATTAAATCTCGAAATGGGCCCCCATTTAAGGTCAATGGCCAACGGCTGAAACTCTATCAAGGATTCATTGAGGATGAAGAAGATGAGATCTCGCTTCAAACGGTGGAAGAATAAAAACATCATGCCTGGTAAGTTACGAACGATTGAGACGACAAAATAAAGCGGTAAGTTTTCTAACCATAGCTTATGGGAAAAAGGGGCACTCACACGAGCACTAAAAAAAAAATTTTTTTTTGCTCGGCACGAGGCCGTGTCCACTGGACATGGGGCCGTGTTCGCGCTGCAGACGGGATAAATCCGCTATTTCAAAACAGTTTCTTCATTCCACACGCCCCGTTTCCCCGCAAAAGCTCTGGTTCCAGGCGATTTTTCGCAAAATTTCAACGTCTCCTATCGATCTAACAACATCAAGGTATGATTCTATCACTCTTAGTAGTTAGATTAGTTACTTGCATGTAGTTAAAACACCAAAAATTTGGGGAAAAATCTAGGGTTCTTGAAGTTCATCCGGATCAAACCTCAAATTTTTGTTTAGATCTGTTTGCATTTAGTTAGATTAGTGTTAAAGGAAGTAAATATACTTGTATTGTTCATAGATTCACCCGATTTCTTACAAAAACCCCAAACCCTTGTTCTTGAACCGAAAAAGATAAAATTGGTAGGGTAAACGGGATATTTTGGGAAAAACGGCACTTAGGGTTTCATTTTCGGGGGAAGCCGCACCTATTGGACCAAAAATTTTCAAGTTTTCGAAACCGGGTCGAAAAATGAAGTTTTTGGGTTACAGATGTCTGGACACGGGGCCGTGTCCGCTGAACACGGGGTCGTGTCCAGCCCGCTGTTTGCAGTTTTGTCCAAAAATATTTCTGTTTCGTGCTAACTTTTGGTGTATTCTTACAGATGGCCAGAAAGTTCACAAGATTTAACGCCAATGAGCTCGATGCAAGAGCTCGATACGAGCTTCTTCAAACAAGGCCGGAGGAATACCCGAGGCAAGCTTGCACAGAACTGCTAACCATGGTGAATCAAATTGACCGTTTCAACAACATTGTCACGGGACCACTCAGAGTCGCACTAACAACTCGACTCCGTTCCGTCCATGAATGCACCTTGGAATTCTACAGCACCTTTGTATTCACTTCAAGGTGCGACCCGTTCGATAATGACGGGGTGTCATTCCGGTGTGGCGGAACGAGGTATTCGATCTCTATGGCACAATTTGGGTCGATTATCGGGTTGTATGCGGAAGAGGATGCGGGAAATGAAGAAAATACTGGGGGAATGAGAGAGGTAGGTGACAACGAACGCCAAGCCATGTGGGCTCAGATTGGAGAAGGGTTCTACAATCCGAGCAGCACTAAGATTACAAAGCTGAGGGATCCGCTATACAGATACATTCATAGGCTCCTCGGCTACTCTCTTAGCCAAAGGCATGACAGCAGTGGCGTCGTTGGGTTAAGAGATTTGGTTGTCCTCCACTGCATTCACAACCGCAGGCCGCTCGATGTTCCGTTCCTCATGCTCCGAAACATGCATCACAACCGCCTTGCTAATGCGCCGACGCCCATTTTCTTTGGGGGATGGGTATACCGTCTTTTCAAGCACTTCGCCCACATACCTAGGGCATTTGAGAGGAGCCCATGGTCGGGTACGGTGGATATTCACATATGCCGCTCAATGAACCTGATTTATGAAGCAGAAGACGGGACGGTAACCTTTCAAAGGATGCAAGGTCATGCATGGAACCCGCAAGAAGCGCTTGTCCTCCCAGCTCCACAACATCATCAGTACCAATACCAACCCCACGGTGATCCGGGCCAATCATCCTCCTCGGGAGGCGGTTTTCCTAACTTTCAAAGTTTGCATGATTTGTTGCAGGAAAACCTTATGTGTACTAGGAACACCTATAACATGGCGAGCAACACCTACCACCGGGTCGGAGCTATCGAGAGAAACCTATCCGAAATCCAAGACGATGTCGGATACATACGAGACCACATTGCACGCCATGGAGGGGATGCTGACGATGATGATGGTGACGATGCTATGGAATAGGCGAGAGGAGCAGAGGAGGAAGCGGTTGATTGATGACTCCCCAGGTTAACCCTTTTTAATCTTGAACAATTGGTGGCCTGCGTGCCAAATGTTGAACAATTTACTTTCCTTGACCGCTTTTATTTTCCGTTTTTTTTATTTTTTCTTTTACTTTATGCTTGGAACAATTAACTATGGTAATATAGGATGTTTGTGTTGCTTGGTGTGGTATTAAGTAATGAAACAGGTACAAACCAAGGCTCGGAGTGCTAAGCCTCAGCACTTATAGAGCCAGGATGGAAAAAACCGGGGGAAGAAACCTGTTTTTCAGGCTTACAGACTGTCCACACGGGGACGTGTCCAGCCAACACGCCCCCGTGCTCACCTCCCAGACCTGCTGTTTGGTTACTGTCCTACAGATTTTTGTCAGACACGGGGCCGTGCCTAATCAACACGCCCCCGTGTTCACCTTCTGTAAGTTTTCGTTACTGGCAGTTCGCCACGGGGTCGTGTCCAGTGGACACGGGGCCGTGTCCAGACTGCCAGTAACATAAATCTTTGCTTTTAACACCATTTTACACATCTAATCAACCTGAAAATTTATTTTTGGGACACATTGAGGACAATGTGAAATTTAAGTGTGGGGGGGATGCTAAAACCTTGAATCTTGCAAGTCCTAAATACAAGCCTTACACAAAACTCTATTGGAACCGCTAATCACCCCAAAATTTTTTCAAAAATTTCATTTTTTTTACTTGTCTAGGTTTAACTCGGGAAATTCAAGTTCTCAAAAAGGTTATATTTTTACGAATTTACAACCGATAGCGTAGTGATAAAAAGAACAAACATAAGAAAATTATGAAAAGGCATGGCAAACTTAGTTAAAATTTGATTATATATACTTGATCACATAAATACCCATTCCCACAAAAGTGAGTTTTGAGCCTTTATTGAGCATACAATTACATATCATTAGACTAAATGCTCATTTTTCGTTTCTTGTGTGAATAGCCGCTTGGTTCTTACGACTCTAGAACTTGCCATGACGATACATTCCCGGTCCTTATCAACTTAAACCCGAGTAAGTAAATGATGGAGGCATTAGGACTAACCCTTTTTTATTTCTACACCATTATTTTTCTTTTTCTTTTACCACCTACCCAAAAATCCCCCTAGTTAGCCCCTTTGAGCCTAAACCTTTTCATTTCATTTCCCAAACCAAAATCCTTTTACCCACCAAAACCTTTTTTTTATTTTTAACCCTTTGTTTTAGTAACAAGTTCGGTTTTTTCGTATGATCGTCCTAAAAAAAAAATGTGTTGATGATGAAGCAAAAGAAGATAAACAAACAAGTTCATCAAAAATAACTTTGTTTGAATAAAAGCTTCATCAAAATAAAAGTTACAAAAAAATAGAAAGTCCTACGAAAACCGACACTTGTTACGCTTTTCGCCCTTTTTCTACTAACCACTAACCACTATCCCAACCACCTACCTTTAACCCAAGCCTAACCCTTAACCCACAAAGTCCTCTTGATATTTACAAAGGTATAAAAGTTAAAAAGGAGGAGGATTGATTGCTTGGCAAGCTTATGGTAGGAATAAGTTCCATGCCGCTCTCGAGTGATTCACTAAAAATACACCTTCGGCCGAGTGTGAGTGATATCTCCCGTGAGGTATGTGAACTTGTATATAAATGGAATTTTAAAAAGGCATGTTATGCCCAAATAAGTAATTTCTCCTATGAAACGTTCTAAATAAATCATTACGAATAGGATTGTAAATAAATAAAAATAAAACCCAAAAAGATCTTGGATTCCCAACACTCTACGACAAGTCAAAACCTTCTCTTCTACCCATTCCATTTGGGAGTGTAGGCCACATATTAAAGAGTTTTGCTTGAGGACAAGCAAAAGTTCAAGTGTGGGGGTATTTGATGTGTGTAAAATGCAACATATAAATTACATCAAATGAGGCATAAAACTAATCCTTTTTAAGTACTAATATTGGAAAAAGAGTGTTTTTGTCTTCCTTTTGTATTTTCAGGATTAAATGAGCTCAAAAACACAAAAGAAGCAAAAAGACAGCTAAATCCAACATAAATACAAGGAAAGGAACATAAGTGGACTGCCCGACCCTTCAACGACATCTTCCCAAGCAAAATAGAGAAGGCAGAAGACTGAACACGCCCCGTGCTCAGCCAGCACGGGGCTGTGCCCAAGAAGCAGCAGAAAAGACAAACCTATAGAAGCTTCTATTGCCCACCACGGGGCCGTGCCCAGTGAACACGGGGGCGTGGCGAAAGTACAGCAGGCGCATTAATTGTAATTGCGAATTACAATTAATGAAGAGAGAGAGTGTCAGACAGGCACGGGGCCGTGTCCAGCGGACACGGGGGCGTGCCCAGCCTTCTGTTCAGCCTATAAATAGGAGTGCTTGGTTTCATTTCAACTCATCCCTTGGCACACCACCTCTCTCACACTTCATCCACCACCCACCACCATCACAACACCATCATCCACCACCATCATCCATTGTCCATCGTAGAGTGTCTGAGTCGTCTCGGGATCCAAGATTGATCGTAAGAGTTCTTGACAATCAAGGCCATGTTTGCCTAAGTCTCTTACATCACTTAGTGAAGACAAAGTGTCTAGTATAATACTTTTTATTTCTAATCTTTTGCACTTTTTATTTGGTTTTGTATTAATGACTTTAATAACTAGTTACTTATGTTGAAGGTGATCTTTTCTTATCGTTTGTCCGTGGTGTCATGGCATTATTTTACTGTCTATATAAAATAAAAGATTTTCACCATTCATATCTCCACGGTCTATATGGAGGTATGTTGGCTACCTGGTCGGGGGTTAAGGGAACAGTTTGGTAAAGGTCTTGCCATTGTTCAGCGTTTAGAGGTCCTGCAATGGACCTGGGTCAAATTTAGTAGGACCTCCTTCAATGCTTCACGGTATTGGATGGCGGGGGTCCAAATTCTTTGATCCCCTCATAAGTTAACTACTATTAATACTATAACCCGGCTACTTAGGACTGTATCCCTGCTGACTCAGACTACTTAGCCGAGGGTAACGTCACCGCCAAAAGGGGGGCCTACCATAATACTGCATTAATAACTTAATTCATTATCTTCCAATAATCCACCCTTTTAGGATTGTATCCTTGCTGACTCAAACTACTTGGGTGAGGGTAACGTCACCTTCAAAAGAGGGGCCTACTACAATAACTAAGATAATCTCTTAATTATGTGCAAAAGTGCAGAAATAATCAAAGGTTATACTAGATACGAGTCGGAACCAAGTGATTCATCTTGTCTATCTGTTTTTATTTTATTTTTATTTTCAGCATTTTAGTTAGTTTTTATTTTTCTTAGTTTAAAACATTTTTCTAACCTTTTTATTTTGATTAGACGTTGAGGATAAACCGGTACTAAAAGCTCTTGTGTCCTTGGACGACCTCGGTATCTTACCAACGCTATACTACGCTCACGATGGGTGCACTTGCCCATATGTGTGTTTAGTGTTAGTAGAATATCGTGTTTTATAAATTTAAAACTTGGCTAAAATAAGTGTTAAAGGGGCTTAAAATATACACCTAATATATATAACACTTCGCACGCATCAGTATCCCAAGCCCGTATAGGGAAAATAGGTTAAGAGTATTTACCTGGGCTAAAACTCGTCTTATAAAGGCAAGAATTATAAATAGCTCAGTCTTTAATCAAATAACTAAGGTAGGTAGCAATTTACCGGAAGGCCCTAGTCTATAATGATGGTATAAATAACCAATTAGAATGTCAACGGGTCTTATTCAAGTCGTAGACTTGGACCGGTTAAGTTAATATATCGAAAACGATACGATACGCTTAATTAAGCGATGACCGGAATAGAATGTGGTTTAAACTCAACAAGTACTAAGACTTGTATAATATGGGTAAACAATATACATTCTGGAATTTGAAGGAAAAATGATAAGGTTTGACCCGTTTTGGTAAACTTACATAAACTAGTTACATAAGCTTAACCGTACGCATATAAGAGATATCGGGTAACCAGAGGAGTCATGAACAAGTTCTATATGCCAATATACTTTAAATAAGTTGTAACATCAATAGGTTAGCAACTTATATGCCCATGAAGGTTTTATAATAAAAATGTGCCTCATAAGGACATTTTAGTCATCATGCGACGTATTATAAGAACTTGCATATAAATTGATATTATGAACATGATCATCCTATAAAAATACTTTAATTATGATGTGATATCAGTAAGTAATCAAACATGTATGGGTTTTATGATTTAAGACCAAACTATGCACCGTATGGGCATTTTGGTCATTATATACATAGTTTGAGAACTTATATAAAAAATCTGAGTTATGATTAAGTACCTACTGTGAAAAATTTTAAATATGTTATAATATCAGTTGGTATTAAGTTTTGATTGATATTTATGGTTTAAACCCATACTATGCGCCAAAAGGGCGTTTCGGTTATTAAAGAACATAGTTTACGATTTTAATCCAAAACTCAGGTTAGATCAGTTTCATAATATCAAAATATGTTACTTACATTAATATATCAGTAGGTAAGTCATTTGCAAGTTCGTTGTTGATTAAAACCTTGTTTATTGCAAAAAGGGCATTTTGGTCAAAGTTGGCAAAATATAGAGACTTGCATATAAACTCAGAATCTGATTATGATCTTGTAGTATAACCTCAGAGAGTTATCCTACATTATATTACGATCATAATACAACTTTAATTCGGTAGCTAACTAAGCTAAATTGGGTCAGAATCGAAAGTCAAAGTAGAAGTCAACCTTCTCGACTTTCGGTTGCGAACCGACCTTAAAGCTAGAATTGACGGGCTGAACATGTTCATACATGTTCTAATATTAATTACCAACTTGTTTAAGTGTCAAAACATGATTTATTAACATGGATATGATCAGATTATAATGTTTACAAACCTAACCCGTTTGACTTTTTAAACAATAAAACTTTGACCCATCAATTGACCTAGTTAACGTGATTTTCAGAAGGTGCTCTTTTGAGGGATTAACACCTACTTAATTATGATCATGTAGCCATGTTCAACCCGAACAATGGCTGGACCATAGAGGTCTAAACCGAAAGTCAAAGAAATTATCGAAATTGCTTGACTTGTGGCCATTAATGCCTATAAAACGAAAATTCACAAGGAATGAACACTTACAAGTGAAACTTGGATGAAAAATAGACTGAGTCTGGATGCTCCTAAGGATCAGGAACTTCCAGAGAGGAGATAGAAGGATTTCAAGAATTGGTGCAAGGAAAAAGTGTTGCAAACACTTCTATTTATAGTTGGAGAGCTTGAAGGAGGTGGCTCCAGGTGTTAGCAGGAGCTAGAGGGTGAGGACAAGTGTCCTAGAATTTGGCATGGCAGACTTGAAGTCCCTGGTTTCGAGTTGGTGGTTTTATGGAGCTTTGCTTGGTTTCCAAGCCAAATTTTTGTCATTGGGCACTATTTACGGACCGTAGGGGGTTTCCCTTGCGGTCCGTAGAGGATGGGCGCGCACAGATATAAGTAAGTCTTTCACCAGTTGTATACGAGAGCCAAAAACAGAAAATTTCACCAGTTGTCACATTTAGTCTCTCCCCCTTCAAACTTTTATATTTTGTCACAAATGGTCCCACTCATCTAATATTTGACTCATTCGAGAGTACGGACACAATCGTATAGCATGAAGCTTGTGATCCATAAAGGGTCACTCAGAGGTATAGTTTTACCATGTTGACACCTTTTGTCCCTCCACATTCATACTTTCAATGTTTGGCGAAATTAGTCCCACCCGGCCAACATTAGGCACAATTGGGAGTATGGACACGTGTCAATACATTACTGGACACAAATTTATGAGGTGTTACATCCTCACCCCCATAAAAGAAATCTCGACCTCGAGATTTATTCAAAAAGATGGGGGTACTTTTCTCGCATAGTGGACTCAACCTCCAATGTATATTCGGGGCCTCCACGGGCATCCCATTTAACCTTTACAATAGGTATATACTTTCGCCAGAGCTTCTTAACCTGTCGATCTTCGATTGAAATCGGTTTCTCAAAAAACCTATGGTTTTCATCAATCTACACATCTTGATATGACATTTCTAGCGACTCACCGGCTAGACATTTCTTTAAATTACAGATGTGGAACACATTGTGAATTCCACTAAGCTCCTCCGGCATGTTTAACTTATAGGCTACAGAACTGACACATTTGATTATCTCGAATGGTCCAATATATCTCGGGCTCAACTTGCACTTCTTTTCGAAGCACATCACACCTTTCCAAGGTGATACCTTCAACAAAACATTATCCCCTACTTGGAAATTAAGAGGTTTACGCCTTTTATTAACGTAACTCTTCTGCCTATCCCTGGCAGTTTTGAGACGATCATGGATTTGTATTATCTTATCCGTGGTCTCCAGGACAATCTCTGGTCCTGATAGTTGGGCTTCCCCAACTTCGGCCCAACACACGGGCGTTCGACATTTTCTCCCATACAAGGCCTCGAAAGGAGCAGCCTTGATGCTCGTATGATAACTATTGTTATAGGAGAATTCTATTAGGGGGAGATGGCCATCCCAACTACCGCCCAAGTCGATCACACATGCCCTAAGCATGTCTTCCAAAGTTTGGATTTTACGCTCACTCTGTCCATCTTTCTGAGGATGGTAAGCCATACTGAAGTTTAATCGGGTGCCTAAGGATTGCTAGAAACTTTTCCAGAAATGAGAAGTATATCTTGTATCCCAATCAGATAAAATAGATACTGGCACACCATGCAGGGACACAATCTCTTCCACATATAACTTTTCCAACTTATCGGAGCTATACGTCTCTTTTATGAGCAAGAAATGTGCCGACTTAGTCAGCCTATCCACGATGACCCAAATCGTGTCATTACCACGTTTGGTCTTAGGTAACTTGTTAATCAAATCCATCATTACTGTAACACCCTAATCGCCTAATACAACAACACGCGGCAGAAATATCGGGGAGTCACGTTAAAAATTGCTCACAACCACTGATACTAAATTGTTTCATTATTGTTAACATTGTTTTACAATAGAAAGAATACTTGTAATTCTCTTTGATTAAAGAAGTCTAAGGCTCGGATGCGTTCCTATGTGTAGCATGCTTGAATAATCAAATCCTGAAACATATGTGAAAATGAGAGTCAGCATAAAAGCTGGCGAGTACATAGGTTTTGTTAGCCAAATAAATGGCTAAAAGATTAGTATTGCAATACTTTGACAACTACGAGAGTTTTCAATTGAAAATGGACTCTTTGAAGCCAAGGAATGGCAAAAAGGTTTAGCATTGCAATACATTATCTTGATTGTAAAACTTGTGACAAAAGAGTTTTGTATATGGCAATATGATTATTACTAAGTAATTTTTATGCCATTGAAAAATTTTACTTTGATCTTTGTTGCCACATTGAAATTGGTCATAAAACCTGCGAGAGTATTATTACAAATCAAGGATTAATAATAACAATCTTGATACCGGTCATAACTTGTGTGAGTATTATGAGAAATCAAATCAATGATTTATAATAATACTTTGGATATCATTTAAGAATCTAACATATGAAAATATGGAAGATTCTACAAGGATTTGGATATTTGAACATTGAATCAACTGAACACAAAAATCCTAGTGTGATTCTATTTAACGCTACAAGGGTAATACAATAAGAACACTTATATATAGCAAGTACCAGCAGCGTATCCACCATGTTCTTATGGTATTACACTCGTTTCGTTATCTAAATCACTACTAATCACATAAATACATAATCATCAACTTGGTCATCAACTTGTAAACACGCATTAAAGTTCAAAAAGAATCCAATCAAGGACTTCAATTTAGTACTTTAAACATCCCACAAGAATCTAACTATGAAGATAGATAGATATTATAAGGATCCGATTTTGTCACAGTGAATCATAACATACGCATTAAAGTATATAAAGAATCCAAACAAAGACTTCAATTTAGCACTTAAACATCCCACAAGAATCAAACTGTGAAGATAGATAGATGCTATAAGGATTTTGTCCGGTCTCATTGAATCATAACATACGCATTAAAGTACATAAAGAATCCAAACAAGGAAATCAATTTAGCACTTTAAACATCCCACAAGAATCTAACTATGAAGATAGATAGATAGATAGATAGATAGATGCTATAAGGATTTGGTTTGGTCTCATTGAATTATTGAATCATTGAATACAACATCCTAAATCCTAATGGTGATTCGGATAACGCCATGAAGGGTAATACAATAAGCACACTTATATATAGGAAGTACCTGCAGCGTATCTACTATATCCATATTGTATTACTCTAGTTTCGTTATCTAAATCACCAACAATCTCTACAGATAAACAATAACCTTTGGCGTGTAATGCACTTCTTAGAAATCTCACTATGAAGATAGAAAGATTTAAGATTGTACTTCAAATATGCTACAAGAATCTAACTATGAAGATATATAGATCTTATAAGGATTTGGTTCGTGTTCTCAGTCGTCGTGTCTTGCATAATAGGAATAATACACAAAAAGCACTTAGTAAACACATATATACCATACATTTAAGAAAAATTGGTTACACATATGAATCACCCCAAAACATTTGAAAACGTAAAAGAGGGAAACTATGTACTCACTTAGGATTGTGTATATGTCTTGTTCAAATGATTAAACAAAGCTCAAAGGATCAAGAAGAGTTCAAGTATTGAAGTGGTTCCTAGTGTATCGGATAACTATATGTTAGTGTGTCAAAACTTGAAAACGGGAGATCGGATACAATGAAGTCTTATAAACTAAACGACTGTTGGAACTCATATGATATGGTTTAATAAACTTAACATTCTGATTTAGAAAGGATCCTGAGTGCTTTTGACCCATTATGACTCGTTAAGGTAGTTTACACTACTTTAACAGGTCATTTGCGTAAATATATGATCGGATGGTTAAATATGTCCTATGATAAGTCTTACATGCCAAAACATGTTTAAAACTGTTGTAACATTAGTTTATATGTCAAAACTTTGGTTACATATGCTTAAAATTGATTTAGGCATAAAAAGGGCATTTTGGTCATTTTTAAAGAACATAAGAGTGACTTATCATATAACTAACCAAACGACGTGTCACACCCCAAAAACGTCGCGGCGGAAATACAAATGTAGTGGTGACAGAAGTTGGTGCCCATAAATATCTTGGTGAATGCATTGTTAATTTTGGACATTCAACTTAATTAAAACATATTTTAAAGCTTAACGTTTAAAAGCACACCACAACCATAACATAGTTAAGTTGTCTTGATCCTTATGGATCCTAATACATAGGTCCCAAAAGTTTTAAAAGTTGTCCAAAACATTTATTTAAACAAGACATGCATCAACAACCACAGATACGCCAAAATTCCCGAAGCCGAACTCAAGTACCTAAAGAACACGATAAAATCAAGTGTCAACACAAAGGAGGGTGAGTTCATATATCCAAATTATAAACAATTTGATCCAAGGAAAACTTTCTAATTATTTTTTTATTATCAAAACATCCATATAATTTTAAGAAAGTCATTTTATTTCCTTAACAAAAATCCTAGGGTCAGCCGTCGCAAGTGTTTCCAAAAACCTTCGACCAAAAGTATCTTCCCAAGTTTACATATTAAATTGATAGCATCGTATGTTCAGATTCGTAAGTTTGCAAGACATTATGAGCTATATATTAACAATGAATGTATAATCAAAGCTAGACAATAACAGAATATCAATTCGTCGCTTGACTTGACACAGAGCTACCGGTCACGACTGGGTGGTCATCCCGATTGATCTATCAACAATTCCACGCGTGCAATACTTAAATGATTAAACAACAATATTTGCGCATGTGCCTATAACGGGCCATTTATAATGCCTGCCTCATGAACAATATATATATCTTACTAATACTAATGAATTTAATATATTGCATTGTACGAATTCCCCAAAGTCCCCACCGAGACATAAGCCTATATCCGATACTTATTCTCTTGAGATCAAGCAAATTCGTCCAAACTTTAGATTTAAGCATTTTTAAATCTACACGGTTGTTTTCTCCCAAACACCGTAATAATCCCCGTTTCTTCCCGAAACATATTTATTCATCAAAACCATATATTTTCCATGAAAATGTACACTTAATATAATCAAAAGGTATGTTTTATACAAAAACATCTTTAATCCTTTTTAATGCGTGTTCTTCCCCTAAAACATATACAAAACAGTAAAAAGAGGGGGTTTAGTGACACTCACCTTTGGGTGCGTAATTATATTAGCGCAGTCCCACAATTGATCTACACGTCCTAATTTCCATAGGCACGATTTAATAATCAATAATTCACAAAATACCTAAGTTTCTCCAATACTTAGGATTTTTCACATACTTTAAGACTTTCTCGAAAAGTCATTATTTTTTATTAAGTTGGCGTAGTTATATATATATATATAAATTTTTAAGAACTTTGCGACTTGAATGATTTTATTGGTGACCCTTATTATGTTATATTCGTTATCACACTCGTTTATAAGCAATATATCTACGATTTGCGCGTCGTAATATATACATAAGCGTGTACATATGTTTAATATCGTAATACGCGTAATCTCTTCAACTTATATACTTTATCATTTTAAAAGCATTTATACATGAAATAACTTATTAAGTTAACCTATGTATCATTTTCATGCTCGGCAAATAAGTTACACATTTAACACGACTTTACCGATATTACCACTTTAAACACACAAGTGTACATGCATAGTCTAAATCCCCGTTATCATGTCAACACTTAACATATCATCATACACATATTCTAAATCACATAACATATTGTAACACATAAGGTTCACCCATGAACAACCCATTCTAGTGTACATTGAAAAACGCGTATTTTAGTGATTCGGTAACGTTTTCGGGCGTCGAAAGTCACATATGACTAACCAAACACCAAGGATACTTAATATAAGTTAAAATACTTATATTTATATCAAAAATATTAGTTTACTTAATGTTCTAAAATAGTTTTATAAAAATCATCCGAAAAGTCGAATTTTTACTATTTTACCTCATAGTTTTGTATCAAACGTTACTATAATCATCCCAAATTGTAACGACTTGATATTTTAACATAATTCATGTTATTTACCGAGTAAAATGGTGCTCATAATCATGACAACTCAGATTTCATGTAAACCACACAAATCACACAAGTTTCATCCATTTTACCACTTTTCAAGTTTCATTTATCACATGCAAAGCTATCTAACCTATGGCAAAGTTTCCTATCATTATAACACTCCAAACAATAATATTTTTAGTGTTCATAATCAGATTTAAACCACATTTGTCATATTATAATATTTTCATCATTTCTTGATCACAAACTCCTCATGCAAGCTCATGTACAAGCGTCTAATGCATGTCATCATATTATCATCATTTCACATGAACTAAATGCATCTATACCCATCTTAAATTCATGTTCAAATATTCAAAGACATCTTCATCACATCATCATGTTCAAATATTCAAAGATAGAAAGCCACCTCGTACTATAATACGGATCGTATAGGGTTTGCATGTGAACCCTAGCTGTCAGCTTTGAAGGACAGCCTATAACTAATACGCATCGTATAGGCCTATATGATGTGTATTAGTCCGCATGATGGGGACAGTGTCAGCCTTTGACTGATTTTGAAAATTGAATTTCACCTAATACGCATCGTATTGGTCTATATGATGCGTATTGGTAGTGTCGATTTAATGCGTAATGGTGGTTTCGATTTAATTAGTCGTATTGATGGTGTCGATTTAATTTTCCAAAGCTACAGCCACTAGCTACCAGCTTCCAGCCAGCAGCCACCAGCTTTCAGTCATTATGGTTAAAGCCTAAAATTTCTTTTATTGAAAAAAATATATATAAAACTATAATAACTGGGTACAAATTTAATCATTCATCTAAAAATGCCCAACCCAAAAAACGGTTTTGAAGCACCAAACAGAACTGGTATCCGGCCATTGCTCTGACCGCGGGGAAATGGTTATAAAATAAATGGTTCATAGAGCATCTATAATGCTAACACCCATCAATATGACATCTTAGTTGTCATATCAAATTTTATTTCATTTTTTTTAAAACACCAATTTCCTAATTTTATCGACAACGCTACATACTTTTTTTACGGCAAGAAACAACGTGTCAATCATCGTGATACCGGACGCAGTGGCCAAGGTCAATTACTCGATAGCCGCCAGCCACTTGGCTCTCCTAGATACGTGGAAACCCAACCTCTACCCACCCGAAGGCACGACAGTGAATAATCAGTAAAACATCGCCTTTCATCCAAGACGAATCGGCGCCACCCGTATTCGCCCTTCACCTAGATGTCGTAGAAAATAATGGAGAGAGTGGGAGTCGAACCTAGGTCACAAGAAACACCAAGTCTTTCCACAACCACTCCACCACTACTTAACAAACATTTTTACATTTTCAAATCGTCACCCCTTTTTACATATATATATATTTAATCACCAGAATAACTTTTATAATAACTCAAAAGTGTTTATAGAAATTTATTTAAATTGTAATAATAGACTATATGAATTAATTTATCGAATAAATTTAGGGTTATTGGATTTTAGGGTGGGAGTTGGCTACAAAGTCCATTTTTCCTACAAAGTGTAAAAAGTCATAAAACACAATAATGTCAACCATAAAACACACTCAAAACCCACAAATAACATAGTGGAGATAACTAAAACACCATATTTGTGGGTTTTGTGTTGTGTTTTGGATGATAAGGCTTTGATTATCGAATTACTAACATTAATGTGTTTTATGTTGATTATCATGTTGTGTTTTATATTCATAGTTGTACGATGGTGTGTTTGAAGTTTTCAAGGACTGTTAGTGTTTGGATATTGTGTTTTAGTGATCTTCACTATGTTATTTGTGGGTTTTGAGTGTGTTTTATGGCTGAAATTGTGGTGTTTTATGACTTTGTACACTTTGTAGGAAAAAATGACTTTCTAGCCGAACCCCACCCTGGATTTTAATAATCCTAAGTTTCACCTGTTGGCCGATAATAATCCCAACTTTAAAAATTCCCTCCAATAACCCAAACTTGTAAAAGTTTGGCCGCCATTGATCCTTTTCTAACATAGGTGCACTTAAACTAATTAAAGAGTCTCTAGGTCTAATTGAATCTATTGAGGAGACCAAATTCTTATATGTTTGAAAAGGATCAATGGCAGCTAAATTTTTACAAGTTGGGATTATTGGAAGGAGTTTTTAAAGTTGAGATTATTATCGACCAACAGGTGAAACTTAGGATTATTAAAATCCAATAACCCAATAAATTTAATACAAACTAGGTATTTTACTCGTCCCGCGTTGCGACGGCGGTATACGCAACGTGATAAATTATAGACTACAATAATACGACTCGTTTTCAAATGAAATTTATGTTGAAATGTAGAGTAATCCGAATTCATAATGCTGAATGAAAATGTATTATATTTTACCCGAGTTGTTTCAGAAAAAAATTTACGTTAAAACGTTGACTAACTCAAAATATACATAAAATAAACACATGCGGTGGTGTTGTACGCGGCGTGATAGATTATAGACTACAATCGACCTGACTCATTTCCAAACTAAATTTACGTCGAAACGTATAGTAACTCAAATTTGTACCGTAAAATGAGAACATAATTTATTAGACCCGATTTGTTTCCAAACAAAATTTACGTCAAAACGTAGTTAAACTCAAAACGTACATAAAAATAAAACATTTTATAATTGAACCAACTCGTTTCCAAACAAAAATTCCAATAAAGCGTAGACGAACTCAAATTTAGAATTACACGTACATAAAAAATAAAAACGTTAGAAATTAGTTTTAGAGTAGACTTGAAACTTTAGAAACCTAAGAGGATCAAAGTGACATTTTACAAAGTTAGAGGATTACATTGTTTTTATAAAATTTAGGTGTTTACAAAGTGACATTATACAAAAGTTTGAGGTAGATTACAAAAGTGAGAAGTTACAAATTAACATTATACAAAAGTTTGGGGTGTCAGTGACAAAAGCCACCAGTCTTTGCTTTTAAGGTTATATAAATACTATAAAAACTTATATCAATTGATGTTTTGAAGAACTAAAATGTTACACTTTTTTTATTATTCTATCTATATACCCCTAATTTCTCTCTTAATCGCCATTCATGTCAGTTGCAGTTGTGATATATATTCACTTTAATTGTTTGGGTTATTATGTATTTACCTATGTGTTTGTTCATTTGCGCAAAATATACACATATAATCTAGAAGAAAAAAATTAGAGTCTCCTACTTTTTGAAGGCCTTAAGACTTTGCGTAGAATGCTAAGCATATCAGTACGATAAACGCTCTCCACATAAGATTAAACAAAAAATAAAGTATAAATAAAAAAACTAACTACGATAAACGCTCTCCATGTAAGATTTAAACAAAAAATAAAATATGGGGAATTGGCCTGTAATAATCCCACTTAAACCTTATTGGCCATTAATAATCTCACCTCAGAATATTCCCCCCACCAGTCCCACCTTTCACCTATTTTTCCTACAATGGTCCCCCGTTAAAAAAACTTAACGGAGTTAAGCTTTTTTCCAAATTACAAACATAATTTTAGGGCTTTTGATTAGACGACGATACGAGTCCATTGATGTAAAACTTGCCTCGAAATGGTGCCCCAAGTGACTTGATTTTGGTTAATTAGAAATCTTAAACACCCGAATTGAAGCGTCGTTTTCATCGTTTGGAGCACCGTTTCGAGGCAAGTTTTACATCAATGGACTCGTATCGTCGTTATAACAAAATCCCTAAAAATCTGTTTGTAATTTGGAAAAAAAAAAAACTTAACGGACCATTGTAGGAAAAATAGAATCAAAAGCCCTAAAAATATGTTTGTAATTTGGAAAAATTTTTAACTTCGTTAAGTTTTTTAACGGGGGACCATTGTAAGAAAAATAGGTAAAAGGTAGGACTGGTGGAGAGAATATTCTGAGGTGGAATTATTAATGGCCAATAATATCTAGGTGAGATTATTACAGCCCAATTTCCCATAAAATATAAATAAAAAACTAACTTTGGTCTCCACCTCATTCCGCTCTTCTTCATCCAAGATTTCAGACAGATTCTACGTAGATATTCCCCCACAAACATTTCCTCTTGTGGTTCCAATTTTCCATACGTCTGCATCTAATATACTTATAATGACACGTTTAAGATGCTCTTACAATCAGAAATTAATCATCGTGGTCCTGATGCATGTCCAAAAACTATTCAATATATCATGGTTGTCGAAATAAAACGATATAAGACCAAGCGGTGTGGGGGTCGGCTCCCCCCGTCTTGGGTCGTCCCCTGCATCGCACACCGCCCCCTCGGGCCTCGTCGCGTCCCCAACGTCGGCAGGGAGACGTTGCCGACGAAGAATGATTTTGAAAACGTGGGCCCCCCTCAAACGGTAACTTGAAATTTAAAAAAAATCACCCTCAACCCACTATATATTTAACCTTTTCACCCCATTTTTTTACACAAAACCTCTACTTTCTCTCCACTTTTATAAAATAATCTCTCCTATGTGACACCTGTGTCACTGCGACCATCAAACAAATACAAAACCAATGAAATATTGTATTTCATACTTTGGACTTGTATAAATATGTGTATCTTTTGCACATATCAACTCTTGTTCGATTTCAAGCTCTAAATCGCTTTCTGGAAGGTTATACGCGCACTGGTGCGTAAATATAACCAGTTTAATCCAAAGAACACTCCGGAATAGTGAAATAGGCTTAACATACCTTAAATAACCTCTACATAACTTAGAAATAAGTTTTGGAAGGTTTGGTATGCTGAAATCAAGTTAAATCGCTTACAGGGACTAAAGTTGACAAACTACGAAAGTATGCCAATCTGAACTGTAACAGACATTCCGGAACATGACCATAAGTTAAACATACCCTAAATATCCTTCACATAGCTTAGAAATAGGCTTTGAGGGGTTCGGTGTGCTAAAATAAACTTTAGGGTCATTCAGGGACTAAAAGCGTCAAAAAGTACACAAGTTTGCACTTTCGCGCATATCTTACGTTCTGAATACATCCGGACATCCAAAAATTTATGTAAGCACTATAATATTTTATTTTAGTGTTTGGCATAAGAAAAATCCATTCGTCGCGTCATTTGGATCGTTTTTCGCGCTTATGCGCATTCCGTCGTAATTAACCGAACATCGCGATCGTACGACCAAACGAACCGACATCCTAGATATTTTTGAGCATTTTTTGAGTTCCCTATACTTTAACTTCATTTTAGAGCTTTGAAATGAGGTTAACGGGGTTCAAACGCATCGAAAATAGCTTAAACGGGCTGCAGGGACCATTTCTGCCATTTTTGAAACTTTTCTGAAACTGATAGGCAGTGGCGTAGCGTGAGCCCTAAGGGCTTTACCAGTGGCGCTACGCGAGCACTTTATCTGGGCAGAAACATTGCATCTGGTCCGTTTTCACTTTCGCACATGGTTTAGGCAATACCGTGGGCTCAAATGGTTTTGTAAAACCACTATCTTGAGGTGTATGGCCAAGATCAAATCACGGTTAACGAGGAACGATCTTAACGGCTCTACGAATCCTATAAATACCCCACCCCCATTTGCTTCAAAACCCACTAGAATCTTGATTTGAGAAGCTCTAAGTTGAAACCATTGTTTCATACCTGAGCTACTTGGATCGAGGTTAGCATTCGGGGACCCTTCGTAAGTATTCCTTCATTCTTTTATTGCTTTTCGAGTCTTTTCGAGTCTGAAAGTGAAACTTTGTTTGACTTTCTGCATTGACCATTTTATGGTCAATGCGAAGTTCGTTTGAACTTCGCAACGTGAGTGTAATCACGTTGGTTATAGTCCTTTGGGACTATGCCTACTGATTACCACGTTGTCTAGGGTCGTAGGGTAAGCAATCTAATAAATCGCTTATACCTTCGAACCCGACCTATTTGGTCGATCATTAGGATCCGACCAAATACATTAGGTGACCATAGTAGGTAGGGAATAACCATCCGAGGTTATACCCTATGGTCGCTTCGTTAAGTAGTTGTATGATAGGTAGTTTATATGCCTTAGGTAAATTACCAGAATACCCTTTTCATGTATAATTGGTAATTAAGCATATGTAACCTAAACTTTTGTCACATAACTGATTATGTTGTCACACCCCTTTCTACGGCGGAGGCACGAGGTGTGATCATGAAAGGTTCTCATTGCATACGAAGAGTAAACATACTACATGCTCAAGAAAATAACTTCAAATACCATAATTTGAAAACATACGTTAGCGTTTACATCGCTAAGTCGCATAAAGCATTGTCTTAAAAGTTTACAACTTTATTTAAAGATAAACAAGCGACATCCACGAGCATGAGTAAGACCACACGCACATCCATCCTAGTTACCTGAAATACATGTGAGTTTTGGAAAAACGTCAACATAATGTTGGTGTGAATTCATGCAGTTTTGTATTTCACGTTTGTATACTTTGTATAAAAACATAGTTGTGAATAAATCAAGTTTTTCTTGAGTACTCCACGTACTTCAAGTTATATATCAATCCTCTTGAGTACCCCACGTACTTCAAGTTATATATCAATCCTCTTGAGTACCCCACGTACTTCAAGTTATTTATCAATCCTCTTGAGTACCCCACGTACTTCAAGTTATATATCAATTTTAGAATGGTATGAATTTTATGTAAATACAGTATTTCTGTAATTATCAGATTGTTAATGGGTTGCAAAGCCATTAACATGTGGCACGTCATAGGAAGTCACCAAACCTAAGGCATTTAATTGGTATATTCGGAGACACAAAAGCACTCCTCGGTTCTCGCCCCGACCGGGAGTGTGGCTGCCAGGCACCCGTTAGATCTAACCTTTTGTTCTGCGGTCTGAATGTATACGTTGATTAATGGTGCTTCTGTACCCTATTCGTGACACTATTTCTCATAACGCATCCTACCTGGTTCTCGTTCTCACCAAGCGCGTTTCTTGTTATCATTTCTCATAGCGCCTCATACTTGGTTCTCGTTCTCACCAAGTGCGCTTCTCATATTCTTATATTTCATCACACTTGGTTCTCGTTCTCACCAAGTGTACTTCTTGTATTCTTATATTTCGTCACACTTGGTTCTCGTTCTCACCAAGTGTACTTCTTGTATTTATATCATACCATTTATAAATATTGTACTTTTGTACATGTATTTCACCCCCGAAGTTATAAAAACTGAAAACAGTTAAAGAAAAGGGGGAGCATGAACTCACAACTTTGCGTTCCTGTGCGTCGTAAACTTCACCGGATTTGCTTAATTAACGTCGTAACCTATACGCGTTTTTCTTATCGTTAGTCACTAGACTTGCGTCGCACAAGTACAGTCACTCTCTTTTGTATATATTCTTGTGTTAAAAATATTCTATATTTTTAACTACGTATCTTACTTATATTATTTTCTCAAAAATAAATATAAGCTTTTTGTATTTTTGCACTTTGCACCCGAATTATGTATCTTGTACGTTGTATGTGTATTTTTATGTTTATACTCCTCATGAGTATTTAGTGTATTTTTAAGTCCTAATACACTAGCACGTATAACACATACTATATACACTTAGCACAAAAGTTGGTGATAAAATAATATATATTTTCTCTAAAAAATATACATACTTATATCCATTTTTATTCTTGAAGAAATCCTCATTTCTTATCACCCAAAAATTAGGGAAACCTTAGTAATACTCTTTAAATACATTTTGAGGGAATAAGTTTCTCAAAAACTTATATTTTTCTAAGTGTCAAAATTTATTAAAATTTTGACAGAGTTTCCCCTAAAAATGGACGTTTCCCATGTTTTCAAAACATGAGTTTATTTTCTTTTAAATCGTCAACAATCCTCAACAACAATAATCACTAATTTCTCCATTTCATGAACTTGAATATTTAAAAAAAAATGTGTAGTAACTTACTAGCACATTTAGTAAGTCTTGTTATCTTTAAAAATAATCTTAGTTTCTTAAAAACTTTATTTTTAAAGAATATGAAGTTTCACAACTTCTAGTCGAGATTCGCAAAAATATTTCTTTGTTAAATCTTTCTTGTGACACAAGTGTCTACACACTTGTTTATTCACTAAAATGCTCTTAGTTTATGTAAGGTCCGGGTTTTAACAAAAATAGCATTTTCCGCTTGGTTCTTTCGAAAAACCACTTGTAGATCGATAGATCTACTAGTTTTAAACTTCATTATATAAGAAAAACTCTTTTTACACAAGTTCATGTTCGTGAATGAAAGGGTTCGTCATCTAGTAATTTTTACACTAAACATAGTGCTAGTTCATGTTCCATGAACATGACCTAGTGTGGTTAGATGACGATCCGTCCCATTATTAGCATTCAACAACATAAAATAATCACAACAAAACAAGTTTAGCAAGTTTTACACTATTAGTTTCTTTTTATCCACCAAGTTCATCATACTTTCAAGTCTTTAAACTTTGATCTCTAGTGTTTATGATTTTTACCCGTTAAATCTCTTATTAACCACTTTAAATATGAACAAGAAGATGTTTAGAATCACTTACAACTAGCTCAAGGCTAGGGAAGAATCTAGACGAAAATGGGTGGTTAATAGCGATGTGGTGAGGTCCTTGCGATTCCGTAAGCACTGAGCCTCTTTGTGTGTGATCTTTCACCCTTGTGTGTATGTGGTTTAGCAAGAATCAAACTTGGAAGTGATGTAGGTGAGTGTGTGCTCTCGGCCGAGCTTCAAAGAAGGAAAAGGGAATGTGGTTTGTTGTGTATATTGGTGAAATGAAAGTCTTTGCCTTTCATGTTAATTTATAATACATCCCTCACCATTAACCAATATGTAATATGTAGTGTAGATATCCAACATTAGGATTAAATTATTCAAGGTAGGGTAAGTGTGGTTGGTGTGTTCCCTAGGGGGGGAACCGACTTTTATAAGGGGGGTGGATAATCGGTTGGATTCCAACCAATACTTAAGTAATCTTAGTGGAGTTGGTTAGGTAATTAATTTAGTCACTATAGTGTTATGTATAATAACGGGTGTTAGGGTATTCGGGGACCCTAACAAGCTCAGAAAAATAAAAATAATGCTTCTAGCATTATTTTAGTGTTCCGGGTATAGTCCGGTTGTTCGGTTGCATACCGATTCGTTAAAGTGCTAAATTACACTTTTTAGTGTCGTTTAAGTACCTTTCTTGTACTCTTTCAATTCCCAACACTTAGGGAAATATTCTGGATAATAAAACGACATTTCTGCATAATATTTATGTCTAAATGCTGAATTATTGCTGATTTGTATAAATTCTGCACTTAAAGTGCGTTTCGGGTGCTTTTTAGTGCTTATTTTTGCTTTCGTATTGCATATATATTAAACCCTTGTATGTACTCTTGGGTTTTAATGCATTCTTACTGTCGGACCTACACCTAGGCTCCAATTTTTATTGTCTGGCTGCTTTCTGCAGTTCCGTTGACACATAGTGTCTTACCGGTGAGTTTACTTAGTATTTTTTTTTGACGCAACGCTTTCGTTTGTGCATAAAGCAATATTTTGTAGTATACAACATGCATGAATTCACTTGTTTAGTATGTAATTAGACATGGCTGACAATTAAGCACATAATTGCAGTCATTAAGCACTAATTAAAGTGTACGGAAGTTACCGGTTTGGGCCAGTTGTCACAGTCTCCCCCTGTTAAAAGAATTTCGTCCCGAAATTCAGACTGAACTCACTCTCGCTGGAGTCTTCTTGAATAGGTGGGGATACTTTTTCTTGAACTGGTCTTCACGTTCCCATGTGTACTCGGGTCCGTGCTTAGAGCTCCAACGTACTTTGACAAGTTTTACGCTGCTCCTCCTGGTCTTGTTGACTTTCCAGTCGGTAACCTCAATGGGTTGTTCTGTAAATCGGAGGGCTTCATCGATATGCACTTCATCCATCGGGATGATCACGTTTTCTTGTGTTGGACTCTTCTTCAGGTTGGATACATGAAACGTATCATGTACTCCATTAAGTTCTTCCGGTAACTCCAACTTGTATGCCACGGTACCAATTCTTTTCAAAATTCTGAATGGTCCGATGTATCGTGGATTTAGCTTTCCACGCTTCCCAAATCTGACTACGCCCTTCCATGGTGAGACTTTTAACAACACCTTGTCTCCCACCTCGAATTCTACTGATTTTCTTTTCGGATTAGCGTAGCTCTTTTGTCGATCACGAGCTGCCTTAATGCGCTCTCGGATCTGTGCAATCTTGTCGGTTGTCTCTTGTACAAGTTCAGGACCAACTATATGTTTATCTCCAGCATCTGCCCAACATAAGGGCGATCGGCATTTGCGGCCATACAGAGCTTCGAACGGCGCGGCTTTTATGCTTGTATGATAACTGTTATTGTAGGAAAACTCAACTAAAGGTAGATGAGTATCCCAGCTGCCGCCTAGATCCATGACACATGCGCGAAGCATATCTTCTAACGTTTGTATAGTCCGTTCGCTCTGGCCGTCTGTTTGCGGGTGGAATGCCGTGCTCAGATCTAACTGAGATCCAAAGGCTTCCTGAAATGATTGCCAGATTCTTGAGACAAAGCGTCCATCTCTGTCTGAAATGATTGGGATGGGCACTCCATGACGTGCCACAATTTCTCTTAAGTATATTTCAGCAAGCTTTCCAGTGCTGTCTTTTTCTCGGATCGGTAGGAAGTGCGCAGACTTCGTTAATCGATCAACTATTACCCATATCATATTGTGCCCTCTCGGGGTCCTGGGTAATTTCGTTATGAAGTCCATCGAGATCTGTTCCCACTTCCACACGGGAATCACAGGTTGTTGTAGTAGGCCAGACGGTTTCTGATATTCTGCCTTAACCTTGGCACATGTTAGGCATTTTCCAACATAAACAGCAACGTCGCTTTTGAGTCTCGGCCACCAATAGTATTCTTTCAAGTTTTGATACATCTTGTCCGATCCTGGATGGATCGAATATCTCGATTTGTGGGCTTCATTAAGGATGACTTCTCGTATGCCACCATAGAGTGGAACCCAAATACGCTTCTTGAAGTATAAGGCTCCCTCTTCGTTTGGCACCATGTATTTCAGCATACCCCGTAGGTATTCTGCTTTATGGTTCTCTTCCTTAAGAGCTTCTTGTTGTGCATCACGAATGCGTGCAGTGAGGTTCGTTCGAATCGTCATTTCCAATGCTCGAACCCTTAGGGTCTTAACCCTTTCTTTTCGGCTCAACGCGTCCGCTACAACATTTTCCTTTCCAGGATGGTACTTAATCTCACAGTCATAATCGTTTAGCAGCTCGACCCAACGTCGCTGGCGCATATTCAATTCCTTCTGATTGAATATGTGTTGTAAGCTTTTGTGATCTGTGAAGATTGTACATCGAGTACCATATAAATAATGTCGCCAAATCTTCAAGGCGAATACCACTGCACCTAGTTCCAAGTCGTGCGTGGTGTAATTTCTCTCATGAACCTTCAGTTGTATTGAAGCATAAGCGATGACTTTTTTTTTTGGCGTTGCATGAGCACGCAACCCAAGCCTTTTCGTGAGGCGTCGCAGTATACCACGAAGTCTTCAGTGCCTTCGGGCAATGATAGTATCGGTGCATCGCAGAGCTTGTTCTTAAGTAACTGGAAGGCTTCTTCTTGTTTGTGACCCCAGTTGTACTTCTTGTCTTTCTGAGTAAGGGTCGTTAGCGGTTGAGCTATTTTTGAGAAATTCTCAATAAATCGTCGATAATAGCCCGCTAAGCCCAAAAATTGACGAACTTCAGTTGGGGTTTTGGGGGCTTCCTGATTCTTTATTGCTTCTATCTTGGACGGGTCTACATGAATGCCCTTCTCATTCGCAATATGGCCAAGAAATTGTACTTCGCGAATCCAGAATTCTCATTTCGAGAACTTTGCATAAAGCTTCTCTTTCTTCAGTAGTTCCAAGATGGTTCTGAGATGTTGCTCGTGCTCTTCTTTCGTTCGCGAGTAAATCAGGATATCATCGATAAATACAATCACGAATTTGTCGAGATATGGTTTGCATACGCGGTTCATCAGATCCATAAAGACCGCTGGTGCATTTGTCAGCCCAAACGACATCACAAGAAATTCGTAGTGCCCATATCGCGTTCTGAACGCAGTCTTGGGTACGCTTTCCTCTTGGATTCTCAGCTGATGGTATCCAGATCGAAGGTCGATCTTGGAATAGTAGCTTGATCCTTGTAATTGATCAAACAAGTCATCGATCCTTGGTAATGGATACCGATTCTTGATCGTGAGCTTGTTCAGTTCCCTGTAATCGATACACATCCGCAGTGTTCCATCCTTCTTCTTCACGAACAATACTGGAGCTCCCCAGGGTGAGAAGCTTGGCCTTATGAATCCTTTATCCAACAACTCCTGAAGTTGTGTAGATAATTCTTGCATTTCGGATGGTGCAAGTCGATAGGGTGCCTTGGCTACAGGAGCAGCTCCTGGAACCAAGTCTATACGGAATTCAACTTGTCGTTGCGGAGGTAGTCCTGGCAGATCTTCAGGAAACACATCAGGAAATTCCTTCACCACAGGGATGTCTTCGAGTTTCGGCTCCACAGCCTTCTTGTCTATAACGTGTGCTAGGAAAGCAACACATCCTTTCCTTAGGCACTTCTGTGCCTTCATACAACTGATGATTCGAAGAGGCGCGTCTCGTTTTTCTCCATGCACGATGAGAGTTTCACCATTCGCTAAAGGGATGCGAATGATTTTCTCATGACAAATAACTTCAGCTTTGTTCTTGGACAACCAGTCCATTCCGACTACTACATCGAAACTACCCAATTGAATAGGTATGAGGTCGATGCTAAATCTTCGTTTACCAAGTTCTAATGTGCAGCCTCTGACAACTTCGCTCGATTCAACAAGTTTACCATTGGCTAGTTCTATGGAATAAGGAATTTCTAATCTACTAGATTCTATTCCGAGTATGCGTTTAAATTCCACAGACATGAAGCTATAATCGGCGCCAGTGTCGAATAATATGGATGCAAAGTGATTGTTAATGAGAAACGTACCGGTGACCACGTTAGGGTCCTCGCGTGCGTCTCTTGCTCCAATCACAAATGCTCGAGCCGGAGCGTTGTTTCTCTCTGGGCAGTTCTTCATGAAATGATCATGGCTTCCACAGTTGAAGCATCCTTGCCCTTTCCCGTTGCCATTCTTGTTACCAGCACCGTTTCCACTTCGGTTCTTTCCTTTTCCCCAATAGTCTTCTGTCTGATGACCCAATTTACCACATTTGTCGCACCTTGGAATGCGACAAGATCCATCATGATGATACTTACATTTTTGGCATCTAGGCATGGAGCCTTGGTATGCTTTGGTTGCATGGGTTTTCGTCTCCTGAGGCAGATTAGTGTCGCGCTTCTTGCTGAAACCCTTGTTGTTGCGAGTTGCTTGGTTCAAACTTGTATGCTTTCTCTTTTTGTCGCCGGACGACTTAGCATGTGTCTCGGTCTTCTCTGTTGGGTTCAGTGATAATTTCTTCATACGAACACAATCTTCGGTCAGGCTGACAGCCAGAGTTACAGCCTCGGTGATTGTTTGTGGTTTGGCCGACGTCACCATGCCACGAAACTCTGAGGCCAGTCCCCAAATGTAGCGTTCAACACGCTTGAATTCGGGAGTCACCATGTAGGGAAGCACTCTGGACAGATCGTGGAACCTTCGAGTATAACCATTGATGTCAGCACCTTCCATAGTCAGGTGCCAGAACTCTGTTTCCAGCCTTTGGAGTTCCGCACGAGAGCAGTACTTCTCTCTCATTCTTTCCTTCAGTTCCTCCCAAGTGAGGCCATAAGCGGCGTCATCACCCAAAGTTTGGGCTTGCAGGTTCCACCAAGTCAGAGCTTCATCAACGAATAACCCAGTAGCAAAAGTGACTTGTTGATCCGCGGTACACTTGCTCATGCGGAAAGTAGCTTCAGTCTTCTCCGTCCAGCGCACAAAGGCTACTGAACCTCCTGTGCCGTCGTAGTTCATCGGCTTGCAGTCGAGGAACTGCTTGAGAGTGAAGCCTTGAACTGTGCTGCCTCCAGACAAATCTCCATGCCCGTTACGTCTAGCGTTGCTTGGTCCTCCACTGTATTGAGTATGGTTCGCCTCGTACAGGGTGGTAGCAGCGGAGATCCTTTCTTCCAGTAGAGCTTCCAGCTCTTCGGTAATTCTTGGCAGTGGGGGAGGAGGAGGTTGGTCACGAGCGTTCATAGCTCTTCTGGGTGCCATGTTCTGACGAACGCAACCCAATAGTTTTAGGCATTTGTTTGATATCGTCACACTAGACAGTAGTATCATATATATTCACAGGTATATATACCACATAAGTGACATCAAACAATTATTACTCTAGCAGAGTACTTAGTAGGCTTGCACTGAGGGAATCTATACGTGACAAGACTTGCTGTGATTTCTGTGCACTGAATTCCATAATTATGTATGCATCCATAATTACGTAACTCCTTGCACAGTCCGCACAGTTCGTTTCATCCTCGTATTTCTTCCTTCAGATGGGCCATCGCTTTTAGATAAAGTCACGTATATTTGTGACCTTCTACTTCTAGTACATGCTAATTATCACACATAATTGCAAGTAATTTCTAGTCAACGACAAGTGCTATTCAAGTGCACTCTAAGTCTCGTAGTGTCTTTTCTAGACTCATGTAGACAGTCTCAGGTAGTGGATGTCGCGGGACGTTTTATGCAATGAAAACTCTTTGAAAATTGTTTTCGTGAATGGATCCTAGAGATTGTAGACTAGACTCGAGAAGGAATCCTTGTTCACTACAATCGCAGCTCTGATACCAATCTGTCACACCCCTTTCTACGGCGGAAGCACGAGGTGTGATCATGAAAGGTTCTCATTGCATACGAAGAGTAAACATACTACATGCTCAAGAAAATAACTTCAAATACCATAATTTGAAAACATACGTTAGCGTTTACATCGCTAAGTCGCATAAAGCATTGTCTTAAAAGTTTACAACTTTATTTAAAGATAAACAAGCGACATCCACGAGCATGAGTAAGACCACGCGCACATCCATCCTAGTTACCTGAAATACATGTGAGTTTTGGAAAAACGTCAACATAATGTTGGTGTGAATTAATGCAGTTTTGTATTTCACGTTTGTATACTTTGTATAAAAACATAGTTGTGAATAAATCAAGTTTTTCTTGAGTACTCCACGTACTTCAAGTTATATATCAATCCTCTTGAGTACCCCACGTACTTCAAGTTATATATCAATCCTCTTGAGTACCCCACGTACTTCAAGTTATTTATCAATCCTCTTGAGTACCCCACGTACTTCAAGTTATATATCAATTTTAGAATGGTATGAATTTTATGTAAATACAGTATTTCTGTAATTATCAGATTGTTAATGGGTTGCAAAGCCATTAACATGTGGCACGTCATAGGAAGTCACCAAACCTAAGGCATTTAATTGGTATATTCGGAGACACAAAAGCACTCCTCGGTTCTCGCCCCGACCGGGAGTGTGGCTGCCAGGCACCCGTTAGATCTAACCTTTTGTTCTGCGGTCTGAATGTATACGTTGATTAATGGTGCTTCTGTACCCTATTCGTGACACTATTTCTCATAACGCATCCTACCTGGTTCTCGTTCTCACCAAGCGCGTTTCTTGTTATCATTTCTCATAGCGCCTCATACTTGGTTCTCGTTCTCACCAAGTGCGCTTCTCATATTCTTATATTTCGTCACACTTGGTTCTCGTTCTCACCAAGTGTACTTCTTGTATTCTTATATTTCGTCACACTTGGTTCTCGTTCTCACCAAGTGTACTTCTTGTATTTATATCATACCATTTATAAATATTGTACTTTTGTACATGTATTTCACCCCCGAAGTTATAAAAACTGAAAACAGTTAAAGAAAAGGGGGAGCATGAACTCACAACTTTGCGTTCCTGTGCGTCGTAAACTTCACCGGATTTGCTTAATTAACGTCGTAACCTATACGCGTTTTTCTTATCGTTAGTCACTAGACTTGCGTCGCACAAGTACAGTCACTCTCTTTTGTATATATTCTTGTGTTAAAAATATTCTATATTTTTAACTACGTATCTTACTTATATTATTTTCTCAAAAATAAATATAAGCTTTTTGTATTTTTGCACTTTGCACCCGAATTATGTATCTTGTACGTTGTATGTGTATTTTTATGTTTATACTCCTCATGAGTATTTAGTGTATTTTTAAGTCCTAATACACTAGCACGTATAACACATACTATATACACTTAGCACAAAAGTTGGTGATAAAATAATATATATTTTCTCTCAAAAATATACATACTTATATCCATTTTTATTCTTGAAGAAATCCTCATTTCTTATCACCCAAAAATTAGGGAAACCTTAGTAATACTCTTTAAATACATTTTGAGGGAATAAGTTTCTCAAAAACTTATATTTTTCTAAGTGTCAAAATTTATAAAAATTTTGACAGAGTTTCCCCTAAAAATGGACGTTTCCCATGTTTTCAAAACATGTGTTTATTTTCTTTTAAATCGTCAACAATCCTCAACAACAATAATCACTAATTTCTCCATTTCATGAACTTGAATATTTAAAAAAAAAATGTGTAGTAACTTACTAGCACATTTAGTAAGTCTTGTTATCTTTAAAAATAATCTTAGTTTCTTAAAAACTTTATTTTTAAAGAATATGAAGTTTCACAACTTCTAGTCGAGATTCGCAAAAATATTTCTTTGTTAAATCTTTCTTGTGACACAAGTGTCTACACACTTGTTTATTCACTAAAATGCTCTTAGTTTATGTAAGGTCCGGGTTTTAACAAAAATAGCATTTTCCGCTTGGTTCTTTCGAAAAACCACTTGTAGATCGATAGATCTACTAGTTTTAAACTTCATTGTATAAGAAAAACTCTTTTTACACAAGTTCATGTTCGTGAATGAAAGGGTTCGTCATCTAGTAATTTTTACACTAAACATAGTGCTAGTTCATGTTCCATGAACATGACCTAGTGTGGTTAGATGACGATCCGTCCCATTATTAGCATTCAACAACATAAAATAATCACAACAAAACAAGTTTAGCAAGTTTTACACTATTAGTTTCTTTTTATCCACCAAGTTCATCATACTTTCAAGTCTTTAAACTTTGATCTCTAGTGTTTATGATTTTTACCCGTTAAATCTCTTATTAACCACTTTAAATATGAACAAGAAGATGTTTAGAATCACTTACAACTAGCTCAAGGCTAGGGAAGAATCTAGACGGAAATGGGTGGTTAATAGCGATGTGGTGAGGTCCTTGCGATTCCGTAAGCACCGAGCCTCTTTGTGTGTGATCTTTCACCCTTGTGTGTATGTGGTTTAGCAAGAATCAAACTTGGAAGTGATGTAGGTGAGTGTGTGCTCTCGGCCGAGCTTCAAAGAAGGAAAAGGGAATGTGGTTTGTTGTGTATATTGGTGAAATGAAAGTCTTTGCCTTTCATGTTAATTTATAATACATCCCTCACCATTAACCAATATGTAATATGTAGTGTAGATATCCAACATTAGGATTAAATTATTCAAGGTAGGGTAAGTGTGGTTGGTGTGTTCCCTAGGGGGGGAACCGACTTTTATAAGGGGGGTGGATAATCGGTTGGATTCCAACCAATACTTAAGTAATCTTAGTGGAGTTAGTTAGGTAATTAATTTAGTCACTATAGTGTTATGTATAATAACGGGTGTTAGGGTATTCGGGGACCCTAACAAGCTCAGAAAAATAAAAATAATGCTTCTAGCATTATTTTAGTGTTCCGGGTATAGTCCGGTTGTTCGGTTGCATACCGATTCGTTAAAGTGCTAAATTACACTTTTTAGTGTCGTTTAAGTACCTTTCTTGTACTCTTTCAATTCCCAACACTTAGGGAAATATTCTGGATAATAAAACGACATTTCTGCATAATATTTATATGTCTAAATGCTGAATTATTGCTGATTTGTATAAATTCTGCACTTAAAGTGCGTTTCGGGTGCTTTTTAGTGCTTATTTTTGCTTTCGTATTGCATATATATTAAACCCTTGTATGTACTCTTGGGTTTTAATGCATTCTTACTATCGGACCTACACCTAGGCTCCAATTTTTATTGTCTGGCTGCTTTCTGCAGTTCCGTTGACACATAGTGTCTTACCGGTGAGTTTACTTAGTATTTTTTTTTTGACGCAACGCTCTCGTTTGTGCATAAAGCAATATTTTGTAGTATACAACATGCATGAATTCACTTGTTTAGTATGTAATTAGACATGGCTGACAATTAAGCACATAATTGCAGTCATTAAGCACTAATTAAAGTGTACGGAAGTTACCGGTTTGGGCCAGTTGTCACATATGTAACATGTTTAGGCATATAACACTTGTCATAGGACTAGTTAGACGGTCCGAACGCGTTTCACGCGAACGACGCGTTAAAGTAGCATAAGCTACCTAAACGGGTCGTAATGGGTCGTAAGCATATATGCTAGGTTTCATTTAGTATGTAGGCTTTGTTAAACCATATTACACGAGTCTCCATACTCGTTTGGTTTACAAACCCTCATGCTACCCGATCTTCCGATTTAGGTCCGGTTTATTAACATAGTTACCTAAATTAGGTGCCGTTTGATATCCGTGATCTCTAGCATTGTTTGGTTGTCACTCAAGGACTACTGAGCATTCTCAAGTGAGTACATAGACCCCTCTTTTACTGTTTTCCAAACTGTTTTGGGGTGAAACACATGTGCCTACTTGTTACTTTCATGCTTTCATGTTTTCATATCATATACTTGCTATGTTTATTAGTACATTCATAGTACATGATTTCATTACATTTTATGCTATGTGTGCCCATTGTGTGCATTACTTAGCACATCGTTTTACATTACATTTCATGCTACGTGTGCCCATTGTGTGCACTACTTAGTACATCGTTTTACATGACATTTCACGCTATGTATGTTCACTTGATTACATACTTAGTGCATCGTTTTCACATGCTTACATTTTGGGTATAACAATACCGCATAAATGTTTGTATCAGTATAGCATGCATTTGTTACACAAAACATAACTTTGATTTAAACTGTGTTTTACTTCAATACCTTGTTGTTGTGCATTTTACATATGGTTTAGTTGATACATTTCACTTACCATACATGACATTTCTGGTTACACGTTACATGATTTACATTTGACACATAAACATTATTGACATTGGTTACACATTACATGATTTACATCTTGACATAAACATTTTGGCATATTATTCAATACATTTGACAATTGGTTTAAACATAGACATCTTACATTGTTGGGTTGGTTTGAGTAAGTGATTTAAGTAACGAGGCGTGTGTAATATGATACAAGCATGGTGTATACGCCGCTGGTACTTCCTATATATAAGTGTTTGTATGGTATTACATATCGTAGCGTTATTTGAATCATTTCAAATTTTGACATATAACATTTTATACAAATAACACACTTTTCACAATACATTGTTTTACAAACAACTTATCTTATACAAACTCATCTTACATGGTTATTCATTTAACCTTACATTTATTTATACATATCATCTGATCTTATCATTTTTCAAATGATTTACAAAACAAAGCAAATTACAAGGTTCATGACTAAACATTTTCTCAAACATAAGTCATGAATTCTGTTTTCACAAAACCTATGTATCTCACAGGCATTTTTATGCTGACGTACCTATTTTTACATGTGTTTTTCAGGAGATGATGCATAGGACTTATCAAGACATACTTAGGCGGACCTGTGCCTTAGTGACTTAAAACGAGACAAGAACTAGTTAATTTATGTTATGTACTCTTTATTTCTTGTTTAAAAGACAATATAACTCGCTTGTTCGATGAATAAAACGAAACTTTAATTTCCATGGTTGTGAAACATTAATTCTCTTACAACACTCCCCGACGTTTCCGCCACGTTTGGTTGTCCTACGTGGTCGGGGTGTGACAGAAAAGATGGTATCAGAGCCAATGGTTATAGGGAATTAGGTTATTAGTAATGCTTTGACCTAGTCTATAACCTTTCTAGGACCCTAACGCGAGTTTACTTGCGTTTAGTCATAAAACAATACCGTCACCTATCCTTAGGCGACGACCACAACAAGAACATAAATTTCAAAACCGCTTTGAAAACTAATCATCTGTTCTAGGATGATTGATTACTAGGTTTTGAACCCTCAGTTATAAGGTTTTGAACCCCTTTTGAATTTTCAAACTCTTGCCAAAGTTTTGAGTCCTAAATAATGTGAACACGTGCAAACTGGAAGGGTGAATGCCTGTATTCTGGGTTTTCTGTCTAGGAAAGCACTTCGTATATATCTCATCAGACGCGAGACCAGTTGTGCTTACCTGGGAATTCTTGGGATGAGTGTTCACTTATAGGCGAGCATGTCTTCGCGATACATTATTTTTGACCTGTTTACTTTGATTAATCACCGAGGTCGTTTGTTGCTTTGTAGTAACAAACAAATGACCACTATCATTGCTTTCATCAGATTTGTTCATCTCATTCTTTTCATCTAATTCTCTCACTCGTTTCATTTCATGTTCCCTCTTTTAGAATGCCTCCACGACGCGAAAATCCAGTATCTATTGAAGATCTGGCAGCTGTCATTACACAGCAAATGACTGCTGCAATCCTGAACATCGTTGCTCAATGTCACCAAGCTCTCAATAACAACAATGCCCCCTGCAACTTCAAGACGTTCAACTCGGCTAAGCCATCAAAGTTTTCTGGGTCTCAAGGAGCGACTGCACTTCTGCAATGGTTCGAGAGTCTAGAGAGCACCTTCAGGCATGTACAATGTCCAAACGAGCGAAAGGTAGATTTCGCATCTAGTGTCTTTGAGAAACGAGCTTTGTCGTGGTGGAACGGTGTGGTGAGAGATAGGGGTGCCGAAGTAGCAATGGCTCAAAGGTGGGAAGAACTTCGAGCACTAATGATGAAGGAATTCTGTCCTCGTCACGAGATTAGGGCCTTGGAAAGAGAATTCGACGACCTTAAGCAAGACAGCGGCGAACATCGAGCATACACTGATCGATATGAGGAGCTGAGCCTGTTGTGTCCTACCATGGTTACGCCTTTGGATAAGGCGATCGAAAAATACATTGATGGTCTCCCTGACTCAGTTCAGGACATTGTTACTGGTAGTAACCCCACTACGGTTAGGCAGGCCATTGAGCTATCTGCAACCTTGACTGAATCTCAGATCAGGAAACGTAAGCTTTTCCGAAAGGGTGACAAGAAACCGGTCGAGGAATCGAAACCAATCGAGGAATCAAAGACCATGGATGAACCGACTGGATCCCCTAAGAAGTCAAAGAAGCGAAAGGCTTCTCAGAACTTCGCCATGGTTACTCACAATGATCAAGCCGTCCCCAACCAACCAGCTCAACCCCGTACTAGGAAGCCATACAATGGAACTTCACCCTTGTGCAACAAATGTAACCTTTATCATCATGCTATGGTGAAGTGCCGCGAATGCCAAATTTGTGGACGTAAAGGTCATACAGCAAAAGTTTGCGTAGCAGCAGTTGCACCAAATCAAGCTAACAACAATCCTGCTCAAGCTCGCTTTCCACCAGGTTCTTGCTACAAGTGTGGCGAGATGGGTCATTTCCGAAGAAATTGCCCAAAGCTTGCTAATGCTAATCCAGCACGGAGATGAGCATCTGACCGACTAAAAGACAACACCTTTTAGAAATAATCATGTCTTATGTATTATTTTCTTTTGTTGTCAAGGTCCATGAAACAGTTGTTATCATTGTTAATAAATAATTTTTTTTTATTTACATTGCAATGTATTTATGTGGTTGTATGCATAAACAACATATCCCTTACAATACCGACAATCAAGGAATCGTATTCCTTGAAAAGCAAACTACCACCCAAATTTTTCTATTTTATGATCTCTTGCGTTTTCCACGAAATTCCTAAGTATCCGTTTCCTCCAAGGAAACGAAGTACAAGGCGCAAGTAACAACACTGGACGAATACCCAAAGTACCACTATAAATCCTTAATAGGGTACCTAAGGGTATTTCCGTAAATCCTAAAAATTTTGTGTTCCTTAATTCGAATACTACGTTTCTTAGAAAACAAAAATCGAATTTTGGGAGATCTTCATATCTTTTCAGATAAATCCCAGAGGACATTGAAGTCAATTGACTGGTTTCCATATCCATTTTCAATCGATAACAAGTTAATAACAAATTAAACAACTATGTAATTATGTGCTTATGTGTTCCCTTTCATGTTCTTGTGTAATCCAAGTTTTGTTATCTAAATCCTCGTAGAATCTTCCATATCTTTGTGTACTATATTAAATCCTCAATGGGCTTTTACGTAATAGTAAAGACCCTTGGATTATATTGTACTATTCCATAATTAGACCCCTTGAGTGGTCTAGTTAAACAGATTGATCCAAAAATCTGGTTAGGAATATCATGTGATGAGATAGCTGAAAGAACTCCTAGGTGGCCTAATTAAAAGGATCAGTTGTCAATCTAATTAAAAGGACCTTATGGTAGTCTAGTCACACTCATCATAGGTTTGATTTTTCCTCCGCTTCATATTACAAACAAATTATGCGGACTGTGCAAGGAATTGCGTAATTATGGATGCATACATAATTATGAAATTCAGTGCACGGAAACCACAGCAAGTTTGGTCGTTTCTGAAGAAATTGTGGAAAATGACTCATTTCGTTCATTTTCGTTTCTGAAGAAATTGTGAAAAATGACTCATTTCGTTCATTTTCGTTTCTGAAGAAATTGTGGAAAATGACTCATTTCGTTCATTTTCGTTTCTGAAGAGGTTGTGGAAAATGACTCATTTCGTTCATTTTCGTTTCTGAAGAGGTTGTGCAAAATGACTCATTTCGTTCATTTTCATTTCTGAAGAGGTTGTGGAAAATGACGCATTTCGTTCATTTTCGTTTCTAAAGAGGTTGTGGACAATGACTCATTCTGTTCTTTTTCGTTTCTGAAGAATGCCTGTTGAAAATAACTCCGTTCATTTTTCATTTCTGAAAAATGTCCGTTAAAGAGAAATAACAGGATTATGCCTTGCTTATCTTTGATGATTACTTAACACAAAGCCACAGATAGACTCCTACGAATTAATTTCGTGACGAAATTTCCTAAAGTAGGGGAGACTGTGACACCTGTGTCACTGCGACCATCAAACAAATACCAAACCAATGAAATATTGTATTTCATACTTTGGACTTGTATAAATATGTGTATCTTTTGCACATATCAACTCTTGTTCGATTTCAAGCTCTAAATCGCTTTCTGGAAGGTTATACGCGCACTGATGCGTAAATATAACCAGTTTAATCCAAAGAACACTCTGGAATAGTGAAATAGGCTTAACATACCTTAAATAACCTCTACATAACTTAGAAATAAGTTTTGGAAGGTTTGGTATGCCGAAATCAAGTTAAATCGCTTACAGGGACTAAAGTTGACAAACTGCGAAAGTATGCCAATCTGAACTGTAACAGACATTCCGGAACATGACCATAAGTTAAACATACCCTAAATATCCTTCACATAGCTTAGAAATAGGCTTTGAGGGGTTCGGTGTGCTAAAATAAACTTTAGGGTCATTCAGGGACTAAAAGGGTCATTCAGGGACTAAAAGCGTCAAAAAGTACACAAGTTTGCACTTTCGCGCATATCTTACGTTCTGAATACATCCGGACATCCAAAAATTTATGTAAGCACTATAATATTTTATTTTAGTGTTTGGCATAAGAAAAATCCATTCGTCGCGTCATTTGGATCGTTTTTCGCGCTTATGCGCATTCCGTCGTAATTAACCGAACATCGCGATCGTACGACCAAACGAACCGACATCCTAGATATTTTTGAGCATTTTTTGAGTTCCCTATACTTTAACTTCATTTTAGAGCTTTGAAATGAGGTTAACGGGGTTCAAACGCATCGAAAATAGCTTAAACGGGCTGCAGGGACCATTTCTGCCATTTTTGAAACTTTTCTGAAACTGATAGGCAGTGGCGTAGCGCGAGCCCTAATGGCTTTACCAGTGGCGCTACGCGAGCACCTTATCTGGGCAGAAACATTGCATCTGGTCCGTTTTCACTTTCGCACATGGTTTGGGCAATACCGTGGGCTCAAATGGTTTTGTAAAACCACTATCTTGAGGTGTATGGCCAAGATCAAATCACGGTTAACGAGGAACGATCTTAACGGCTCTACGAATCCTATAAATACCCCACCCCCATTTGCTTCAAAACCCACTAGAATCTTGATTTGAGAAGCTCTAAGTTGAAACCATTGTTTCATACCTGAGCTACTTGGATCGAGGTTAGCATTCGGGGACCCTTCGTAAGTATTCCTTCGTTCTTTTATTGCTTTTCGAGTCTTTTCGAGTCTGAAAGTCAAACTTTGTTTGACTCAACGTGAGTGTAATCACGTTGGTTATAGTCCTTTGGGACTATGCCTACTGATTACCACGTTGTCTAGGGTCGTAGGGTAAGCGATCTAATAAATCGCTTATACCTTCGAACCCGACCTATTTGGTTGATCATTAGGATCCGACCAAATACATTAGGTGACCATAGTAGGTAGGGAATAACCTTCCGAGGTTATACCCTATGGTCGCTTCGTTAAGTAGTTGTATGATAGGTAGTTTATATGCCTTAGGTAAATTACCAGAATACCCTTTTCATGTATAATTGGTAATTAAGCATATGTAACCTAAACTTTTGTCACATAACTGATTATGTAACATGTTTAGGCATATAACACTTGTCATAGGACTAGTTATACGGTCCGAACGCATTTCACGCGAACGACGCGTTAAAGTAGCATAAGCTACCTAAACGGGTCGTAATGGGTCGTAAGCACATATGTTAGGTTTCATTTACTATGTAGGCTTTGTTAAACCATATTACACGAGTCTCCATACTCGTTTGGTTTACAAACCCTCATGCTACCCGATCTTCCGATTTAGGTCCGGTTTATTAACATAGTTACCTATATTAGGTGCCGTTTGATATCCGTGATCTCTAGCATTGTTTGGTTGTCACTCAAGGACTACTGAGCATTCTCAAGTGAGTACATAGACCCCTCTTTTACTGTTTTCCAAACTGTTTTGGGGTGAAACACATGTGCCTACTTGTTACTTTCATGCTTTCATGTTTTCATATCATATACTTGCTATGTTTATTAGTACATTCATAGTACATGATTTCATTACATTTTATGCTATGTGTGCCCATTGTGTGCATTACTTAGCACATCGTTTTACATTACATTTCATGCTACGTGTGCCCATTGTGTGCATTACTTAGTACATCGTTTTACATGACATTTCACGCTATGTATGTTCACTTGATTACATACTTAGTGCATCGTTTTCACATGCTTACATTTTGGGTATAACAATACCGCATAAATGTTTGTATCAGTATAGCATGCATTTGTGACACAAAACATAACTTTGATTTAATCTGTGTTTTACTTCAATACCTTGTTGTTGTGCATTTTACATATGGTTTAGTTGATACATTTCACTTACCATACATGACATTTCTGGTTACACATTACATGATTTACATTTGACACATAAACATTATTGACATTGGTTACACATTACATGATTTACATCTTGACATAAACATTTTGGCATATTATTCAATACATTTGACAATTGGTTTAAACATAGACATCTTACATTGTTGGGTTGGTTTGAGTAAGTGATTTAAGTAACGAGGCGTGTGTAATATGATACAAGCATGGTGGATACGCCGCTGGTACTTCCTATATATAAGTGTTTGTATGGTATTACATATCGTAGCGTTATTTGAATCATTTCAAATTTTGACATATAACATTTTATACAAAGAACACACTTTTCACAATACATTGTTTTACAAACAACTTATCTTATACAAACTCATCTTACATGGTTATTCATTTAACCTTACATTTATTTATACATATCATCTGATCTTATCGTTTTTCAAATGATTTACAAAACAAAGCAAATTACAAGGTTCATGACTAAACATTTTCTCAAACATAAGTCATGAATTCTGTTTTCACAAAACTTATGTATCTCACAGGCATTTTTATGCTGACGTACCTATTTTCACATGTGTTTTTCAGGAGATGATGTATAGGACTTATCAAGACATACTTAGGCGGACCTGTGCCTTAGTGACTTAAAACGAGACAAGAACTAGTTAATTTATGTTATGTACTCTTTATTTCTTGTTTAAAAGACAATATAACTCGCTTGTTCGATGAATAAAACGAAACTTTAATTTCCATGGTTGTGAAACATTAATTCTGTTACAACAATCCCCGACGTTTCCGCCACGTTTGGTTGTCCTACGTGGTCGAGGTGTGACATCCTAATCTTATAAAGAATATGGATCCTTACAACCCAAATAATCCCAACTCAAGTTCACTCCCGTTCCCATCACCCGGCTACACACCCGTCTTGGAAAACTCTTTTTCGGGTTACCAACAAATGCCCAACGCTTTCAACCAACGAAACCAATACCATATGCAACAACCCAACATTCCCTTCAACCAAATGCAAATGCAACCAAACCCACAAACATTCAACATGCCATATCAACAAATGCAAATGCAGCAGCTAATGCAAAACCCGCTTAATATGCCATATCAACCACCGCCACAAGCACGTCCAACACAAATCGAGGAAGAAGATGATGACGTAGAGGTTGTGCCAGAAATGCAACCTCAACCTTCAAAAACGAAAAATACAAAGGGAAAGGGTAAAAAAAAGACGCAGCCGGCAAACAACGGCCATGGTCAAAAATTGAGCAAGAGGCGTTGGCGAAGGCGTAGGTTGCGTCGTCAAGGAATCCTATACTCGGTAAAAATTATTTTTTTCATTATATTATTATTGTTACTAACTTTTATTTGTACATTATATTTTTCTTAAAAAATATTATTATTGTTACTAACTTGTAGGTAACAATCAATCAAACGATGGGTTTTGGCAAGAAATCCTTGATCTATTCCACACGTTTATGGAACAAGGCGAGTACAGAAACATTGATTCTATCGGCTCCAAGTGGCGCAAGATGAATACGGTGATCCAATGCTTTTTGTGTGTTTTGTTATGGGTGGTTTTCTGAACATATATCCTGGATAATATTCTGACTCTATTACTTTTGATTGTGATCAGGATACCGGATCAGGATATTGGTAACATCCTGATGCAGTATCATGATAATAACTAATTAGTTCACGTGCAGATTAACAAGGCAAGCTTATAATGTTCGAGTGGACTAGTTCTCCTGAAGAATCGGACTAATCAGTTGAAAAGGGGACGTTGAAGCCGGAAGAAGTGGTCTACAATGTTCAAGAAGGGAATATTCGCAGCATCCCGGTTTTATAGGCTAGTTTGTTATTTTCATTTTACTATAAAAGGGAATGTACGGATCGATAGACATACACAATTTTTTACACACACTTTTGCTTTCTGCTAGCTGCAAGCACTCGCAATCACCAACACTTACACTCGAAATTCATTGTAACACTTAGCTGATCCGTATCATATCCTGCACTGTATCCTGACATTTGAAGCAATAAGAAGAACTAGGCAGCTGCGATTGTCAGCTCCCGAGGTTTTATGCCGGCGATCTAGATTGATCAAGGGCTTTCCTCGTATATCTCGTGTCACCTTTTATTTTTTAGCTCATTGTTTGATTATTGGTATAGCTCGATATCCTGAGCTATATCCTGAAAATTGTTTTCATAAACAACATACTCAGAATATTTTCAACACACACATTGTTAGCACACTACCTCACTTAACTAATTTGATCACTTAAATGCTTCGGTAATTTTTGACCACAACAATTTGGCGCCTACCGTGGAGCAAATGGTGCTATTTCTACCAAAAGCTTTTGTAAAATCATTACTTGGTTTTCTGTTTTCAAAACTTTTTACCACACTATTTTCAATGGCCTCAAAATCAAATATGAGCTCTTCCACCATGTCCGCTACAACCTTTGCAACAATCGGTTCGGTGCTTCGACCACCTCCAAGGACGCAGCCCTCTTCACAACCTCAGGCTCCTCCAAGAAGGACTGAAACTCATGTGGCTTGGGATATTATCCTCACTAAGAATGTTCAAGGATCCGCTGCCTCAGGGAGAACTCCTATTATGGCTTCTAATGATGAAATTCTAACTTTGTTTGGTAGTATACAGGATCAGATGAAGCAACAACAGGAGACCAACCAAATGCTGATAAGAGAGATACAACTCTTGAAATCCAGCTCAAGCAAGCCTGCTGAGGATACTGTCACTCCCTTGCCGCCCAGAGCTTTAAACTTTAGTTCGGTAGTATATACTGAGGACAACAGGGGCAATATGATTCCTAGTCATTCCCAGAGTCATACTCCTGAGATACCCTCTTCAGTTAGGGTGTCAACTGTGAGAAGTTCAGGATATGCTCCAGGATATGGCCAGAATCCTCAGGCTGGTAATGTGTCTAATAACATTAATACTCTTGCTACTAATGGTATTGGATCTTTGCAGGATACAGGTACGACATCAGCATTCTCTAGGGAGCTTCAGAAGTTGAAGGATATGATATCCAGTGTACCTGGGTGGTCCAGCCAATTCCAGAAGTGTCCCAAGATAGCCACAGGATATCCCGGTTTTCATATCTTATTTATGATGCTGAAATCCTGAAAAGATTTCAAACCCCCAACATGAAGCTCTATGATGGAACCACGGATCTTGAAGAGCATATCGCTCAGTATAGGGAAAGGATGGAAATTAACCCTATCCCCCCGGATCTCAAGGAAGCATGCCTCTGCAAGGGTTTTGGCTCTACCCTGACAGGATCAGCCTTAAAATCGCTCCTAAACATTCCACCTCATTCAATTACATCATTTGCTCACTTAGTTAATTTATTTACTAGTCAATTTTCTTGTAGTCGAAGTTTTGAGAAACTAACCAGTGATCTCTACAGGATAACTCAAGGGCCTCAGGAATCCTTAAGGGATTATGTGAACAAATTTAGCAGGGAATCTATGGATATCCCACATCTTGATGTTGCAATGACTGTGCAGGCATTCAAAATGGGGTTGCAAAAAAATTCTCAATTTTACCAAGATCATGTAATGAATCCTTGAAGGAATTTGGATGAAGCTCGAAATAGGGCCTTGAGATATATTCGACTAGAAGATGATAAAAAGATGCAAGAGAGGATGAACTCATCCTTAACTTATGAAACAACTAACAGGAAGTTAGAATCCTCATACAAACCATATTGCTCTAAGCCATATGGCAGGAATAACAGCAAGAAAGTGAATGCTATCGAAGACGAGGATCCTGAAGAGTATCCTGAGTTGTCAGAATATTGTTTTTCTGTTACTATACCTGAACTAATGTATGCTATGCAGGGTTTAGGAGACAAAGCGAGGTGGCCTAGGAAGAACCAACAAAAAGCATATTGGAAGGATAAATCCAAGGGGTGTGCCTTCCATGAGGATTTTGGACATGTTACGGAAGATTGCATAGCCCTGAGGAAGGAAATAAGCTATCTGCTAAGCAAAGGATATCTGAAGGATCTTCTGGGAAGAAAGAAGAATAAGGGTCAGGATACTGAGAAGGATCCTGAATGAGCAGCATCACCTCCTACGGATGCCAAGATAATTAACTTTATTTCAGAAGGATCCGACATTTGTGGAACTTCTTACTCTGCAGCAAGAAACAAGCAAAGGAGGCTAAGGAAGAAAGAGGAGACAAGCCAACCAGGATGACAACCCTCACGACCGATAAAGTGATAATATTTGACAGTGATGGCAGGGATACTGTCCAGGATCCCCATCATGATGGTCTGGTAATAACTTTATATGTTGCTAATCACTTCGTGCGCAGGATACTGGTGGATAATGGCAGCTCCGTCAACATTATTCAGCTAGAAATGCTGAAAAGGATGAATGTTTCCCTGATAGACATCACTTCAAAATCCACTGTACTTGTCGGGTTCAGTGGGGAGGCCAAGAATACTGTGGGAGAAATAAAGCTGCCAATATATGTTGAAGGAGTCAACTCAATGCAATGCTTCTATGTCATGGACTCCTTATCCTGCTACAATATTATATTGGGTAGGCCATGGATCCATGATATGAAAGATGTGCCATCAACCTATCATCAGTGTATCAAGATCCCTACCCCTTGGGGGGTTGTCAAGGTGGAAAGTGATCAACAAGAGGCGAAGGAATGTTATTCTTCCTCGATGAAATCCTCAACAAAACCCAAAGCAGGATAGCAATTAAAGATGCGAGCCCAGGATATCATGGAGGCTTCGGAGCAAGATGTTAAGAAAATTATCTTGGACCAGGATAATCCAGATATCTCGGTGCTCGTAGGAGCTAATATCCCTCAGGATATTGAAGATCAGTTAACTAACTTTTTGAAATGCAGGATGTCAACATTCGCATGGAAACATGAGGATATGACAGGTATTTCCAAGGATATTATAACTCATAAGCTCGGAATTGACAGGTGTCACACCCCCAAAATCCACTCGCGGAGTATCACCGTAGGGAGCGTGACATGACCAGGATCAAGCCAACAATCATATTGAATAATATAGTAAAGCAAATAAAAGTCTAACCACGCAATACAATTGGTGTTCAAAAACAGTTTAACAAATCTAAATTATCAGCGGAAGCAATTAGTTCAAAACCCAAATCATAAAATTAAAAGTGTTTAAGTTCATCATGAACACTCAATATCCATGCTCCACAACGACTCTTCCCCATGCAATCTCCTGCTAAACCTAGTGACCTGCAAAGCATGTAGTAACAAGTCAACAACAAAGTTGAGCGAGTTCACAGTTGGTTGTCCATTTCAGAGTTGTTCCAAAAACATAGTTTATTCTTAACCGGCTATCTAGCCGTGGGGGTTACCCCATAGTTTCGAAAACATTCATTTGTTAAATCCATTTTCACTTCAGCCATTCCAGCCGTGGGGGCTACCCCATGTTCTCAATCTTCGGCTATCTAGCCCGGCACTTCGGCCGTGGGGGCTACCCCATGTTTAAACTACCAGACTCATTACCATATCGACTACTAACGTTCGTCATGTTTATGTGCCATGGCGTCGGTGTCTATCATCACTGACATGCCATAGTCCATTAGTCCACGCCCGTCCTCTGCGGCACGGTGTGAGGTTTGTTAAACCTAATAGCTCTATTTAACTAATGAACCGTTCGCCATTGGCCTCGGCGATTAAGTCGATATAAAAAGGAGGGACTTTGTTGATAGAGTTCTAGTCTAGTAAATCTAAATCCGTCCCAATAGGACGAGGAATCTACATTCCTGAACACGTCCCAACAGGACGAGGAATCCCTATTCCTTAACCCATTCCCAACCCCTGGGAATCCCATGCTTTGTAGAGAAGTGTGAACTCACCTTAGGTTAGCTCGGCAGATAAGTAAGGGTCGATTGAGTTGCTAGTGGTCAACCACGTCCTAACTTGGTTACCATACAAGTCAGGTCTAGGTTCAAGTAGTACACGCAAGTTTACACAGAACTAACAACTTATGAACACATAGTGTACACGTAGAGCAATATCAGACAAGTTTGTGTAAAAGCCCAATATGAATAGCCAGCCCAACCTATTGTGAGATCAACACAACTTGTGCGATCCATAATGGGTTGTGCGATCAGCCATAAACCCGGCCCAGTAAATCATATGCAGTCCAAGACTTGTGCGGCCCAACAATTAAGCAAACCCTTTAACTTGTGCGATCCAAATAACCTTGTGCGACTACTGGTATCTTGTGCGATCGGAGTTTGGGCTTTGAGGCCCAACTGTATAAGAGTCCAAGTGGTTCGTGTGTGGCCCAAGCCTTGTGCGATCGGCAGTGACTTGTGCGATCCACAAGGTCTTGTGCGATCATGCATATCATAGTTGTACTGTGCTAAAATGGTTGTACCAAATCTTGTGCGACTAGCCCTTGTGCGATCCAAGGGCTTGTGCGATCATAACTTGTGTGTTCTAATCTTGTGTGATTGGTCTTGTGCGATCAGATCAGATCCTATATGATCTGATCTTGTGTGATTCGTTTTAATATCCGAAAATTATGCTAATTAGTTATATTGTTTCCTTTTATACAATTTATCAATCAATTAACAACATCAACAGTTTCCATTTCTACTATTATCGATCAAATCATGGTTCCTATCACATATTCCATATGAACCCTAATCATGTTCAAGGCATTCAAACAATTCACAACATTAAACTATCCAATTAGGGGTTTCAATTCATCATATAATACTTCATATTCAACCTTACAATTGATCCGATTTCACATACATACAACCAATTACATCCATTCTGTTCTAGCTTTTCATCTTTAACTTTAACATCACAATGATCTAATTATACTACACATGTGGCCCGATTACATGAACACCAAAACTCAACAACTTACAACCTAATCAATCACAAGATATCACTAAATCATCATGTAATGCATATAGATCACAACATCAACTAACATACAACCAATAATCACAAACACTAACCGGTTGAGAGAAGAATAGGATTGATCTGAATCACAAAAGCTTCGAGAGAAAGGAGTTGTGGCCGTCGGCTTTGAGAGAGAGAAGGAGAGCGAGTAGGGTTTGTGTGTGTGTTGTGTTTTGCAAGTAATGAGGAGTGTACACCCTCCTCATAGGTTATGCATGTAAAGGAGTGGGCTAAACCCATCATGGTTGCCCTTGGTTTGGATAGAAGGAGTGTGGCCCGAATGGGCTTGTATGATTGGCCAAGTGTTGTGCGATCGGGCTCGTTTTGTGTGATCATAATACATACATACATGCATTACACAAAATCACATAACATAACAACATAACATTCCATTAATCATCAAAGTTTGCATAATCACGTAACGTTCACACCGGTTATATCAAAGTACAACAAAAGGTTTGAAATATGAATTGTCACGTTATCCCCAAGTTGAAAGAAATTTCGTCCCGAAATTTAGCACGTACTCACTGAGGAAGCTAGTTAAGTTGCATGGTTTTCCCGGTTTTCTTGGGGTGTCACATCCTTCCCCTATTGGTTTGGAATTTCGTCCCGAAATTCCGTAGTAGCTTCAGCCTCAGTAGTGGTTTCACTGTTTCCGAACAACTGGGGATACTTGTGCTTCATCTGGTCTTCTCGTTCCCAGGTAAACTCTGGGCCACGACAGAAGTTCCAACGAACTCGAACAAGAGGTATTCTGGTATGCTTGAGAATCTTAACCTCTCGGTCTGTAATCTCTACAGGTTCTTTGACAAATCACAACTGCTCGTCGATAGTGAGCTCCTTAAGAGGAACTATGAGGGTCTCATCTGACAGACACTTCTTCAGATTCGACACGTGGAATACGTTATGAACTCCACTGAGTTCTGCTGGTAGGTTCAGTTTGTAGGTCACTTTGCCTATTTTCTCCATGATCTCGAAAGGTCCAACGTATCACGGGTTGAGGTTGCCTCGTTTTCCAAAACGAACAACACCTTTCCAATGTGAGACTTTAAGTAGTACTCGATCCCCAACCTGGAAATCGAGTGGTTTCCTACGCTTATCAGCGTAGCTTTTCTGACGATCACGAGCCGCCGCCATTCGTTGTCGTATTTGAGCTATCTTCTCGGTTGTGTCTACGACGAGTTCTGGACCAGTGATTTGGCTGTCACCAATTTCTGCCCAACAAAGAGGTAATCGGCATTTACGTCCGTACAATGCCTCAAACGGAGCGGCCTGGATACTGGTGTGGTAGTTGTTATTATACGAAAATTACACTAGAGGTAGATGTCGTTCCCAGCTGTTACCAAAACCAATCACACATGCCCTTAGCATGTCTTCAAGGGTTTGGATGGTGCGCTCAGACTGCCCATCCGTTTGCGGGTGATATGCTGTGCTCATGTCTAATCTAGAGCCAAAAGATTTATGCATCGCTTGCCACAATTCAGAGGTAAAACGCGCATCACGATCGGAAATAATGGAGGTTGGCACCCCGTGCCTCGAAACCACTTCCTTTAAGTAAATGTCTGCTAAAATAGAAAACTTGTCTGTTTCTTTGATAGCCAAAAAGTGTGCAGACTTAGTCAGTCGGTCCACGATCACCCAGATGGTATCATTTCCGCGTTGAGACCTAGGCAGGCCAGTAACGAAATCCAAGGAAATTTGCTCCCATTTCCATGTCGGTATCTCTGGTTGTTGAAGTAGGCCTGATGGTTTCTGATATTCGATCTCGACTCTCGCACAAGTCAAACATTTACTAACGTAAGTTGCTATGTTGGCTTTCATACTAGGCCACCAGTATGTAGTCTTTAAGTCGTGGTACATCTTATCCGAACCAGGATGTACTGAGTAATGAGACTTGTGCGCTTCATCCATCACAAGCTCGCGTAAGTTTCCATAAAGTGGAACCCAGATGAGCCCTGTTACGTAGTAAGCGCCGTCTTCCTTTTGTTCTAATCGTTTCCTTGATCCTCGTAGGGACTCGGCCTTGATATTCTCTGCTTTCAATGCTTCAACCTGAGCATCTCGTATCTGAGCAGGAAGACTAGACTTGATGGTAAGTTGTAATGCACGTACTCACTTAGGTGTAGTATCCTTTCGACTGAGGGCGTCGGCCACAACATTGGCTTTGCCCGGATGGTACTTGATCGCGCATTCGTAGTCATTCAAGAGCTCGACCCATCGACGTTGTCGCATGTTCAACTCCTTTTGCTTGAAGATATGCTCGAGACTCCTGTGATCGGTGTAAATGGTGCACTTGGTACCGTACAGGTAATGTCTCCATATCTTAAGTGCGAAAACAACCGCTCCCAGCTCCAGATCGTGGGTAGTGTAGTTCCTTTCGTGAACTTTAAGTTGGAGTGATGCGTAAGCAATGACCTTGTCACGTTGCATCAACACGCAACCCAGTCCTTGGATGGACGCGTCGTAATAAACTACGAAATCGTCTGTGCCCTCAGGCAATGAGAGGATAGGTGCGCTACAAAGTCTATCCTTTAAGTGCTGGAACGCTGTTTCATGGGCATCAGTCCAATGATAGGTGACACCGTTCTGAGTTAGAGAAGGTTGCGCAATCTTGGAGAAATCTTTGATGAACCTTCTGTAGTAACCCACCAAACCCAAGAATTGGCGGATTTCTGTTGGTGTTCTAGGTGCAGGCCAATTCCTGATTGAGTCAACCTTGGATGGAACAATATGAATCCCATCCTTGTTTACCACGTGGCCTAGGAAATGGACTTCACGAAGCCAGAAGTCGCATTTTGAGAACTTAGCATAAAGCTGTTCTGTTCGAAGAAGTTTCAGAATAAGTCGCAGATGTTGCTCGTGTTCCTCCTGACTCTTGGAATAGATCAGGATGTCGTCGATGAAAACAATAACAAACTTGTCCAGGTAAGGCTTACACACTCGGTTCATAAGATCCATGAAGACCGCCGGTGCGTTTGTCAACCCGAATGGCATGACCAAAAACTCATAGTGCCCATAACGAGTTCTAAATGCTGTTTTGGAGACGTCCTCATCTCGGACTCTCAGCTGGTGATATCCCGATCTCAGATCAATCTTCGAGTAGAAGCTCGACCCTTGCAGCTGGTCGAACAGGTCATCAATACGCGGAAGAGGATAGCGATTCTTCACGGTCACCTTGTTGAGTTCACGGTAGTCAATACACATTCTGAAGGTACCGTCCTTCTTCTTCACGAATAACACTGGAGCTCCCTGTTGGATCTGAGTTTGGTATTGATTGTATTTTTCGTTTGAATTAGAATGAAAATGGATGAGTTGTGCAGCGGAATTAAGATGGAAACAAACTTTGCATACAATCAAACGAGAGTATTGCTTTGATTAAGACATTTTCAACAAAGAACCGAAAGATTGAATTTAGTTTCAACAACGATTACAATGTAATGCTTAATACAAACTCCCCCTCAGCCAGAGCTCAGCGTTTGTTCGTGCAGGAAAACAAGTTTGCAAAGAGCTAATAGAACAGTACAGAGCACTGTTCTATTTATAGGCACTAGCAAACCACTGAGCATCTAAGCTGATGTCACCATGAAAGTGACATCTAACCTCCTAACAAACTCTAACCTCTGATTAATACAAATACTGCTATGCTAACTACTGCTATTACATTTCATTACAAACAAACTATAGAGCAGCTGCTGCAACCTTCCACTGCTGTGAACCCAGCAATACTTGTCCGGATCAGCAGTGCTTGACTCAAGGCAGTAGATTGAATCAGCAGAGTTTTAGTCTTTCATCAGGTCTTTACTTGAGCAGCAGTTTGACGGTCAGTAGCTTGTACGATCAGTAGATAGGAGGTCAGCAGATGTTGAAACCACTTTCAAGGGGAGAGACTTGTATGTAACATCTGCTTATTCTGGATCCACTGCTCTGATCCAGTTTTTGCTTTTATTATATGTTCCTCTGGTAGGGTTCAATCCCAACAATCTCCCCCTGGAACAGATAATGCCAAAACTCTTCATTATTGTGGAACTTTATTGCTTCATCAACAGTTTCCTTATTTTCCCTTTAAGTTGTAGCTCAAAGGTTAAGGCATCTGTGTCTTCATCATCCCTGCTAAGTGGAAGATCAAGGAGATCCTACAAATCTTCAAGACTCAGGCCAAGAGCTTGTTCCCTTGATATTTTCTTCACTTCTCCACCAGACCTGAGCAAAGTCAATACGTAGGTCTGTTTGTCAGTTTCCCACTTTTGTATTTTTGAGCCTGGTGGGTTTCTTGGGAGATTTTTATTTGTAAAGGAGTTTGGTGATGATGGCCTATTGAACACTGTCTGAGCAGTGCTTGCAGGTTGTTCCAATTCAGGATCTTCTTTCATCATTAATCTAATGCCCTCTTTCACAATGGCATTTCCAGCAATTAGATCTTGAACTGTTTCGGCATCTGACTGGTTTTGGCTCCTTCTTTTGTAGATGGCAGCACCAGCTGGAGCAGTAGTTCTTTTGACTTGCAGCTTTGGTGGTCTTTTTGAGACCTCTGCTTTATAGTAGTCAGGTTTTTGAGGAACTTTGGGATCTTTCTTCCTCAGTTCTTCCAACCTTTTGTAGGTGGCCCTGACTACATCTTCTTTCCACCTTGCTATTTGTCGTTTAGACCCATAATCAGCAGCAACCAATTCCTCTTTCATTCTCTTCAGCTCAAGTGATTTATCAGGCACATTCTTTTTGAATTTTGACCATTCTGGAGGAGTGTGTTTGACCTCATTTTTTATCATTTCTTGAATCCTGGCTGCTTCTCGTTCAAGCTCAGGAATGGTCCACTCCTTGTACATGTGCTTTTCTCCCTTGTATTTCTTTGTTGCCATGATGCTTTCAATGTAGTCTTTTCTCAGAGTTTCATCTGCTCTTTCTGAAATTTGTTGACATACATTTTTTTTAAAATTGTTACAGGGATCTAACTTGTATGAGCAAGTACTGATAGTTCTGCTGTATTTCTCTATCAGATTTCCCTTTTGTGTTTCTTTTTGAGATATCCTCTGCTTGCTTTTCCTTGAGTTTCAAATATTCTTCAATATTGTTAGGTCTGGGATATCCTTCAACTGATGGCAATCTCCTTTTAGCAGGGTCATTCTCATAATAAAAGGACTTGATTTCATCTCTGACTGCAATGAGCTCAAGAGGAAATTGGACACCTGCAGGAGCTAAGGGCTGTTGAACTTGTGCTGATGAGAGAGGAACAAGTTTGGGTATTGTAATAAGTGACAAGGATTTTGAAGATGTTGGTGGTGGTAAATTGTCATCATCTTTAAGAATTAGCCTTCTCCTTTTTGTTTGAGGAGGGACTGATGATGTTTTAAGTGGAACAGTGGTGGTAGATTGAATGGCAGTGGTTTGTGATTGACTAACAGCTGTTGAAACAACTGGTGTTTCAACCACTGTTGTCATTATAGCAGATGTTGTAACATCTGTTGTCTTCTGCTTTTTGGCAGGAGAGAGTGGTGGTGAGGTTGTTTTTGGTGGTGATGATTGTGGTGGTAAAGTAGTGGTTGTGGTGTGTGTTGAAGTGATAACAGATGTTGAAACCTCTGAAGTACCAACAGTAGTTGATACAGCAGGAGTTACAACAGCTGTTTGGGTGGAGATTTGATGCTGATGGCTTTTGGATGGTGGTTTTGGAATGTGCTTTGGAATTCTGGATGGGGTGGACTTAGGTTTCCTTTTGTATTAGGATTTTTAATATCCTTTGACCCAGAATAACCCTGCGCATACAGCTCCATGAAAGCTCTTTTCTCCTCATTCCACCTTGAAATATCCTTTGCCACTCTATCCCTCTTTACACTTGCTACTCCTTCATCAAGTGCTTCTTGGGTTGCATCAACCTTTTTACTACCATCAGACACAGGAATTTTTCTGGTCATAGCATCCCTTTCTGGTTCGATGTAAAGACCATCATCTATTCCCTTCTTCTTCCACTCCTGAATTTTCTCCCCCTTTTTGGCATTATCTGGAGGGAGTTGATCAATAAAGAGGACAGTTGGAGGAGCAGTGCCAGTGGTATGCAGGATTTGGGCTTTTAGAGCTTTGAGATCAACCTGGGTGTTCTTGAACCTAGACTCCAATGTATTTCTTAGCTTTAGTACATGTTGTTCATGTTGCTGATCTGCCATTTGTGCTTGATGATGGAGAAAAGGTTGAAATAGATTCCAGAGCTCATTTGCAGCAGGTGCTTGTGGTGGAGCAGGTGCTTGAGGTGGAACAGCAGTGGATTGCACCTTTTGTACTTGTAACAACTGTTGCAGCATATCTTTAAGTTCTGCAACAGAGTTATCAAGTTTTTCAACACGGTCCGTCAATTTCTGGTACTTTAAACCATCACCCAATTTAATGGGATCATCTGATTTCCCACTAGCAGTGGTTTTATCAGTGGTTGAGGTAGGGAGTTTGCTCCAAACATTAACCACTGATGCCCCTTTTTCTTGGTACTGGGGTCTTCTCCCTTCAACACTTGACAGTCTTTTGATGTTGCCGGAGGACAAGAAAAGTCCACTGGTAGATGTCAGAGGTGCTATAGAAGGAATTGCCTCCAAGGAAGTCTTATTAATGTAACCACTGTCCAACTGTAAACCAGTGGGTTCAACAGTTGTAGTGGCTGCTTCACTTGGATTATCACCAAGAGTTACTTGTAACTCAAGGGATGTAACCTCCTCAGGTTGTGTTGGTGGATTAGCAAAGGTTGATACATTAGACCCAGTCATTTGTTGAGGTATATTCTCATTGATAGGTGATTGATAAGGACTGGTTAATGCCTGGTTCAAATCAATTGCATCCAACAAAAATTTTGTTTGTGGGGGAATTGTGGATGTGATGTTTGTTTTAGAAGCAGAATTTGCCCCGGGAATTGGGATGTGGATGATGGAAACAAGTGTTTCCAGAGCATCATATTGTGGTGTCCCAATTTGTACAACCTGTTCTTTTTGTGAAGAAGCAGGAGGTGTTTCGGTTATGGGTTGAGATATTTTGACCAACTACTGTGAGGAAGTAGCAGCAGTGGTTTTGAGTGACTTTTGTTTTGTCACAGGCAGTTGCTCTGGTATCTCATCCTCCAGAGTTGCCTTTTTGATGGGTTTGGGGGGTTTTTGAGTTTTCTTTTTATGTGGCTTTTTGTGGATTGTAGGTGTGGGTTTCAAAACAGTTGTTCTGCTGCTTTGATCACCTTGAGCAGTGGGCTCAGCAGCAGATACCTGTGGAGTAGTGGTAGCTACTAAATTCTGCTCAGGCACCTCTGCTTGTGTTTTGCAAGGTGTTAACATTCTTGTAAAAGTTTCAGCAGTTAAGCTGTTCATTTGAAAATAATCACCTTGGTTTATTGCAGTAATATCATCCTTACTGAATTTCTTTTCAAAATAATAACTTAAAAACCTTGGAAACAGTAAGAATGATTTTGTTTCAACATTATTAACCAAATCATTAAAGATTTCCCGAGAAAAATTAAAATTTTCTTCCTAAAGAATAGCATATCCCAGATTTTGAATCTTTAATGGTATTTCATTAAAGGAAGTGGTTTTGTTTGAAACACATAAGAGGAGGGTATGGAATAAAAATCTTGTTGCAGAAGGAAAGAAACCTTTTTGTAAGGTAGCTTTCTTCATCATTGTGTCTGCATACCCTCTCTCAATGAAGTCAATTTTTAACTCGTTTTTAGGGAAAGAAGTGTTACCCTGCTGATCCTCGAGTTTAAAGACTTCTGATATAGATTGTGGCGTGATTTGAACAGCTTTACCCTTTAAAGAGGAGTTAATGGCTACCACATTTTCACCTTGTCTGTCAAGGGTTGCGTTTTTCCAAAACTCTCGTTGGGTTGCTAAGTAAATTGGTGCATCGGCTGTTAACAAAGTTTTGTACTTTGATTTGACCATTTTGTCGATGATGGGGTCGAAAGCATCTGTGGTGCTGGGTTTTGTGAGAAGGCCCAGAAGATTGTGAGATGGTTTGAATGGAAGTTCGGTGGGATTGGCCTTTTGAGAGGCCGCTTTCGACGATGATTTGGAGGTGGGTTTTGCAGATGGCTTCGATTTTGTCATTTTGAGGATGATGATCGAAGAAATTTGTGAAGAAATGAGATGGAAAAACTGCTTTGAGAAGAGAATTTTTGAGAATTCAATTCGACAGTAAAACCCTGTTTTTGATGTGAAGTGGGGGTTTTATAGAGGAAAAAGTGAAGGCTGACGTGGCAGCGGTTACAAAAAGTCTGACTACAATGTACTGCCCACGTGACAACCCCTGATGATATGAAGGACAGTACTTTTATGAAAGTTACTGGTGAAGGCAGTGGTTATGGAAGCAGTGGATGATTTTCACTATCAGTGGATAGCATATCAGTGGATAAGACACTGCTTTTGAACAACAGTGATTATCAAAGAAATGAGTGAAAAGGGGTTGACTTTCAGCAGTGGACAGACTTTGAAGCAGAGCAGAATTTTGAATAAGCAGTGGTTATGGCAGACTTTTAAGGATTTAATGAAAACTTCATTTTTAGCTATTTTTAAGGATGAATTTTTGATTTTCTGAAAACATTTTAATGCTTTTATTCATAGAAAAACAAGATGTTGCTTGTTATTCCATGTTTAGCATCCCAATTCTAGAGACCAAGCTTTCAAAGGTGGCTGTATCAAGTGCTTTTGTGAGCACATCTGCCAGCTGGTCTTTAGTTGGGATATGATGTAGAGAAATCAAACCTTTTTCATAGCAATCCCTCACAAAGTGATGTCTGATGTCGATGTGTTTGGTGGTTGAATGGAAAACTGGATTTTTGATGATATTTTCTGCTGCCTGCCTATCCAACATGAGTGGTGTCTTTAAGGCAGTGATACCAAAATCCAGCAACTGGTTTTGAAGCCACAGGAGTTGGGCTGTACAGCTTGCAGCAGCTATGTATTCAGCTTCAGCAGTGGATGTTGAAACAGCTGCTTGCTTTTTGCTCTGCCATGAAACTAAGCAATCACCTACAAACTGGCACCCTCCTGATGTGGACTTCCTTGTGGTGTGACATCCAGCAAAGTCACTGTCTGAAAAACCTGAAAGCTTGATATTCCCATTAGCTGGATACCAGATACCAAGTGTGGGAGCACCTTTTATGTATCTGAAGATCCTTTTTACAGCAATGAGATTTGATTTTCTGGGGGCTGATTGACTTCTTGCACAGACACATGTTGCAAACATGATGTCTGGTCTAGATGCAGTTAGGTACAATAAAGACCCAATCATGCTTCTATAAAGTGTTTGGTCAATCAGCTCATCCTTTTCATCAGACATGACAAGCTTATTTGTAGCCATGGGTGTGCTGCATGGTTTACAATCATTCATATCAAATTTGTTTAAAAGTTCTTTAGCATATTTGCTTTGATGAATTAAAGTTCCATTTTGCATCTGCTGAACTTGGAGACCAACAAAGCATTGCAGCTCACCCATTGCACTCATTTCAAACTCAGCTGTCATGAGTTCCCTAAACTCCTCACACATTTTGTTACATGTGCTTCCAAAAATAATGTCATCCACATAAATTTGGACAATCATTAAATCCTTTCCTCTCCATTTAAGAAATAGTATTTTATCAATGGTACCTCTTTTGAAACCATTTGAGAGTAGAAAGGTGGAAAGAGTTTCATACCAGGCCCTTGGTGCTTATTTCAGGCCATACAGGGCTTTGTTCAGCCTGTAGACATGATCTGGATAAAATGGATCCTCAAAACCTGGAGGTTGACAGACATACACCTCTTCTTGAATTGTACCATAGAGGAAAGCACTTTTGATATCCATTTGAAACACCTTCATGTTGTGGTTGATAGCAAAGGCCAGGAACAGTCTAATGGCTTCCAATCTTGCAACAGGGGCGAATGTTTCATCATAATCAATCCCCTCTTCCTGTCTGTAACCTTGAACCACAAGCCTCGCTTTATTCTTGACAACAATACCCCTTTCATCAGTTTTGTTCTTGAAGACCCACTTTGTGCCAATGGGACTAACCTTTTCTGGCAGTGGTCAAGCTCCCATACTTGTTGTATTTTAAATCTGTTGGAGCTCCTCTTGCATGGCTTCTACCCAGCTGTTGTCTTTCAGTGCCTCTTGGTACTTGACTGGCTGATGGAGTGATAGAAAACCAGCAAAAAGACAAATATTTTGGGTTTGGCTTCTTGTGAGCACCCCTTCATTGATGTTGCCAATGATTTGATCAGGTGGATGAGATCTCAAGAAGATTAAATCTCCTTGGTATGGTATGATGGCATTTGTTGGTGAAGGCTGCAAATGTGTATCATCTTTGCTAACCACTGCTGGTGACTTTGATGACCCAACAGTGGCTTCAAAAGGTGGTGGAATGGGAGGTAATGATGAGGACACATGCTGAATTTTATCCACTGTTTGGGGACTTTTGTCAGCAGTGTTTGTTGATGTGGAAGCAGTGGTTGTGTAACACCCCGAAAACGGGTTTGGTAATTAAACCCCGTTAATACTAAAAGACGGGTAAAAGTAACCCGGTAAATATTAGGATTTAAATAAATAATCCTAATATTAAATACAAGTGAATAAAAGCTTTTAAGGAAATAAGTTTATAAGAGGCCCGAGTTAACGGGACTTAAAATAAACTTAATAATAAATTCCCCGAACGCACTAAGTTAACTAGGAACATTTAACCTAGTTAATTAGTGGGAATATTGTTAAAAATAATTAGGTTGTGACCTAGTTAATAATGAACCAAATAATAGATGGGGGACAAAAGTTGTTAAGTTTGAAACTAATAATAATTAAAACAATAAAAAAATTAAAACCAATATGTCTGGTTCGATCAAACACAGAGGGGCGACACAGGATTCCTCCTCAAACCCTAAACTCAACAAATCTCACAAATTGAAGGCACAAATCGGTTCCAAAACAAAATCTGAGCATAGATTGGTGATCTCCTCTGAAAAAGGATCATAAGGTATGTAAATTTTGTAGAAAATTTCCATCTAAATTTCTGGATGAACTTAGATAATTCGAATTAGATGGTTGCATGTTCGTTATATGATGAAATAGGAACATTGTAGTGTCTAGGAGTAAACCCTAGACAAGCATATGATGAAATTAGGTCTAAATCTTGTGAATTCATGATCACCATTGAAGGTGATAAGTGTGATGATGCTAAATTCGTGTAATGTGATGTTTTTAGGGTTTTTGGTGGCTAAAAATAGTGCTATAATGTCATAAACATGTTTCGATTGAAAGCTGAATTCAAACAGCTTCTGATAAGAATTTACAGCCGACTTGTATTGGCTGTAACGTGAACAAAACATGACAAAAACGTGTGTTTCTTGAGTCTAAAATGTAATTCCAGGAAATATCTTTAAAACCCCACTGGAATCGCATTTTTTCGACAAAAATTGAGCGTTTTATGAATTTTTCCGTATCAAAGGTTCAAGCTGCGTTTTCTGGCAGAATTTGCAGCCTATTACGAATTTCATAACTCAATTTAAGAATTGAGTTATGATTTCAAATTCTTACTGTAGAAAGCTTTAAGTGATTAAAAGAATCGCCAATTGTAATTTCGTCAATCGGATAAACGAGGAATTTTTAATGAATTTTTCCGTAAGCTGCAGTCAGAAGTGACGAATCTGATTGCAGCTTAGTAGATGAATTTTTATGAATTTTTGGTAAAGAGTTAGATCTTGAAATTTTAACACAAGGTCTAACCCTCCGAGAGGTACGCCACATAAAAAAATCATAATTTTTGAAGACTTTTAAACAGGTTAAACAGGTCACCAAAAACAGCCAATTTTTAGTGATACGAAACTTGATTGTTGATGTTATAAATTATGCCCACAATGTTCATATGTTGAAATTATGAATCAAACGCGTAATTTCCTAGTTCGACTAATTACGTGTGATGTGGGGTAATACAAATTTTAATTATGAAGTCGATTTAGCTTATATGCACATATCATATAATTAAGGGTAGTTAACTTTTGAAAAGTTAAACTAACCATGGACGGAGTCGAATAGTAGTTTTGACATAGAAAATACGTAAGGTGGAATAGTCGTGGTTATAATGACTAATCTAACCACCTTGTGAATTATGATGATAGTTTGACTCTTGACAATCTAGATGGAGGCTTGGGAATGAAGCGGGTCAAACGGAGCAAGTACGAAAAGGAAAGCGTAATTTGGATGCGAGGTAAGTAAAAGCTTACACCTTTTTTAGTATACATCAGTTGCGTGTATTGAAAATGATTAAGAAAAAGTTAGTAATAGAGTTATAATGTTCCTACGCAAATAATATGAGTCGGAACTAGTGCAATGGTGAAAAATCATAAACAATGGCAAAAAGGGTAAATTGGTAAATTAGTCATATGACGATGAACTAATAAGAAATTTTGAAACACTACGTTATGGTGTAAACCGGAATGGGTAAAAGGGCGAGATGGTAACTAGATATCATCTCATAATGGAAAAGGGTCGTTCAGACTAAACGGGTCAAATGACATTGGCAAGATCATTTGACAATATTAATTGATGATCGCTTGTTGAGTTTTGTGATTACAGGAAATATCATACGGTTCGCGTTGGTATTAATTAGAAATTAATAGTGAAAGATATTTAAACGGGTCAATCCTATGACTCGAGCCAGGTACGCACATTTAGAATTATTGTTAAAAGCGATATTCTTGGTCAAATATTAGCGAAAGTCCTTCGTCGTAAAATGAAGGACTAAAATTGACCAAAAAGCCATTGATGGGAAAACCGGGCAAACGACCCTTAGAGGTTGTTTAGGAATTAGTACTAAGATTACGAAATAAAAGTAGATACTTTAATGTAGAAAAATGATGGGTGAAAGTGGTTTAAGGAATCATGAAACGGGTCAAAAGTGTTAAAAAGGGATTTCAAGCCGAGAGCTTGAAATCTGAATTTTTGAACTAGTGGAATGTCAGGTTTTAACTCCATAAGATGGAGAATTAAATTTCGAACCCATAGGAAAAAGAATCACCTAAAACGGACTAGTAGACAAAAAGTTATGGCCGTTTAAAGTTCGATTTTTGTTGAATAATTGAGCTGGGCAGAAAATGCAGGTTCAGAAATGGACCTGCTGGAAATTAGTCTCCCTCACGACACGCGACAGGGTCCCTCAATTGGGGCGCGACACGCGACAGGTGTCGCGACTCGCGACAGATTAAAGGTTGCCTTCCGCGACACGCGAGAGGCATGATTTTGGAAATTTTATTTTGATTATCATTATTTGATATTGGAACTTATTTATACATGTTTATAAGCTGTCAAAACTAACTTTTAAGTTGGTTTTGATCATAGGTGAGTATAGCAAGCATCCGGAAGACGATCAAGAAATCAAGTGAACCGAACACATGTCAAATGAAGCTTCCGCAATGACTTTATGTTGTTTTTGTTTTAAGTGAACTATGTAAACACTTGGAACTATATTTTGTTTACTTTAAACACGTATCAACTTTGACTTGACAAAGTTTTTAGAAAGTCACATTTTTCATATAAAATGCGTAATTAAGGTTATAAACATGTTAAATTGAGACGGATGTTACAAGTTGGTAATCAGAGCTCATGGTTAAAGAATAAAGTGTGTTCGGTTCGAGGCTTGATCGCAAATCCGGTAAGTACATGTATGTTAATAGTTTAGTAGGATTAAAGTGTTGTGAACAACACATAGGGTATCGTGTAATACACGTTACACCAACAAAAATGTTAGTATAGTTAACGAAATCACGTGCAGTAAAAAGCCTTGTATTACAATACGTGCATTTATTAATGTTGAAATTACTAACTTTTGTAAATATTTAGTTGAAAGATACTCACATCTGAAGATGATGAGAGTTGAACGAATTGTGGATATGACGGTGGAACGGTCCGAGGTATGACAAGCAGAGCATACTCATCAAGGACCTAAATCGCGTGACGATCGCGAACAAAGTCAAAGGCAAGGAAAGCCCATTAAGGGCAAGCATTATCAGGTACACACTTTTAAATTTAATTGCACAAGTAGTAATATGCAACAAACACGTAGGGGATAACGGTTGCATATATCTGATAAAACCTGAATAGGATATCTATTCAGGATGATGTTTCTAAGAGAAGTTTAATATAAACATGCGTTATTCACGATAATGAATATCAAAACTATAATAGAAATAGTTCATATGAAAACTTGGACGGGGGGTAATTATCCAAGTGGAAAAAAAAACTCTCAATATAATGCTATTGAGAAAAGTAGCGATCACATTAACAAATGTGATTATATAATAGTTCGATAGAAAAGAAAACATTTTATATGTTCAAATGTAAAACTAGTAAAACTAATGATTGTTGTTTTGCAATTAAATAAAGTTTTACTAAAGGAAATCAGAGATATGAAATAAATAGAGGCATTACTTGCATAGGGTGTGATGTGAAAGCAATAAAAAGGTCATGTGTATCATGTGTTGATCGCTTACTCTGGCCAAGTAAGTAGTGGCATATGATACCATGAACTTTTTGTAGCAGACACATTTACGTCTGATGTAGTAAGGATGGGAATGGGACTAACTTAAATGGTACCCAAATGAATCAAATAAATAAGATGTTTGATAGTAAACATAAACGCAAGTCGGATGACAGAAGCGTATTACGTTAAAATGACGAGCCCAAGAGAAGGGACAAAGATTGAAGTAAATGAAAATACAAACCAACTAATGAGAATGCTAAGGCATGGGGATAAAGGTTTGACTGACATAAGTGATGAAATTCATATGGACAAGTCAAACAAATTAAATAATGAATAAAGGACTTAATTGAATAAAAGCGATGGATTTCGCTAAGACGACCAAATGAATTAAAATGACATCTAAAACCATATAAGAATGGTTATTTGATAATGATTACGGCAAAGATACCCGATGGACGGGTAGGATTGTGGGTGAATGCGTAAACCGAGAGACTGGAACGCGAAATAGAAAGTCAAAAGACTCGGAATATGAGTCATGACTAAAAGATGACAAGAATTTTCGCAAACATAAATTTTGGTAATTACGTTCAACCATTTCAAAGTTAGACGGGTCAAATAAAGAATGAAGTCTGACATTCATAAGTGATAAAACCTCACACGAATAAGTTAAACGAGACAAATACAGTATAAGAAATTGGTAGTACAAATAGGCGCAAACCGAATACTAGAAGCGTGAAATATTAATGAACCTATGTGATGGGTCGTAAAGGAATGTAGATAGGAAAAACGCAAACTTGCAAAACAAGAATGTTAAAAACATTAAAATAAAGAACCCGGGTAACGGGTTATAAAGAAGTACAGGTAAGAACCGGATAATGGTAAGCGTAGGACAAACTTACGTGTAAATGACGTTAGAAGTCATAAAGTCGGAAATATAATTCGAAAGAAAACAAAGGAAGCCTTAGACTACGGTCAAGGTCAAATGAAACCCAAAAAGCAAAAGTAAATGATTCTAAACATAAAAAGGGGTACCATGAGACCATAAATATATATACAGTTAAGTAAAGACACAAATAAAAGATGATCTACGGGATCATCATAACCTATGGGATTATAAATAGTGTTAAAGTCTACGGGACCAAAAAGACATTCGGGTCACAAATAGAAAGAAACGAATTGTAGGGGTCTCACCTTAAAGGGGTAAAAAGGTGAAAATCTAAATAAATAGCCTACAAAGCTAAGTGAAAGAACCTACGGGACATATGGGTCTAGCGTGAGAATTCGTTATAATTCCCCGCATTAAATAATAACTAAAAGGAATGGATCCTCGGAAGTAACATTCCTAAAAATGAGAGAAAGAGGTAAGACAAAGAGGAAACGTAAACTAAAAACTTAGTCTCTAGTCAAAAGCAACGTTTTAACAAAACGTAAGTAGCAAACTTTACCCTACAAGCCTCAGGGCATTCACACATCTCGAAGTCATTCCATGGGGTGGCATTAGCAACCGCCAGCCCTAACAGTTGAACCTGTGCTTTCCTCCAGGTTAACGCAGCACCTTCGAGTGTTCCAGTAGCAAACTTTACCCTACAAGCCTCAGGGCATTCACACATCTCGAAGACAGATTCGAGCTTCTCAAACCAGTGGAGGAGACCAACAGCTCCTTCTGTACCACTGAAGGTACTAGGTCTACAGTCCATAAAGGTCTTGAACGTACACGCGAGAGGCTGAGCAGGCTGACCTGTCGCGCGAGAATGAAAAGACAAGGTTAAGCTCGAGGTTTGGTTCGCGAGAGTAGGATCTAAACATCCTAGGATAGGTCGAAATGGCAGGTTATACCTCCTGCAGGGACAGCTGCGAGTGCCTCGGTAACTCGTTCATTGATTAGAGCCGTCAGCTGGGCTTGAGTCAAGTTCTGGCATCCACTCATGATCTTCACATCAAAGGAAACACAAGTAAGAAAGGTGTTGCGTAAGTGCAATGACAGAAGAGAGTAGGCACACATGCGTTTCAAACAATAGTTGCTACATTTATCTAAGCATACCATGAACAATGTACTATGTAACTAACAGGTAGGTAACATAAACCATATCACCTAGAATGTTGAGTCTTGCACATGGAGCGAAGTGTTGTTGTGGATCGTTGAGCATTGTACAGGTTATAGTCTGGTTTTGTCAAAAAGTTTTTCCCCTTTTTAAAACCGAGTTCACTATAACCAATGGCTCTGATACCAATCTGTCACACCCCCAAAATCCACTCGCGGAGTATCACCGCAGAGAGCGTGACATGACCAGGATCAAGCCACCAATCATATTGAACAATATAGTAAAGCAAATAAAAGTCTAACCACGCAATACAATTGGTGTTCAAAAACTGTTTAACAAATCTAAGTTATCAGCGGAAGCAATTAGTTCAAAACCCAAATCATAAAATTAAAAGTGTTTAAGTTCATCATGAACACTCAATGTCCATGCTCCACAACGACTCTTCCCCATGCAAGCTTCTGCTAAACCTAGTGACCTGCAAAGCATGTAGTAACAAGTCAACAAAAAAGTTGAGCGAGTTCACAGTTGGTTGTCCATTTTAGAGTTGTTCCAAAAACATAGTTTATTCTTAACCGGCTATCTAGCCGTGGGGGTTACCCCATAGTTTCGAAAACATTCATTTGTTAAATACATTTTCACTTCGGCCATTCCAGCCGTGGGGGCTACCCCATGTTCTCAATCTTCGGCTATCCAGCCTGGCACTTCGGCCGTGGGGGCTACCCCATGTTTAAACTACCAGACTCGTTACCATATCGACTACTAACGTTCGTCATGTTTATGTACCCTAGCGTCGGTGTCTATCATCACTGACGTGCCATAGTCCATTAGTCCACGCCCGTACTCTGCGGCATGGTGTGAGGTTTGTTAAACCAAATAGCGCTATTTAACTAATGACCCGTTCGCCATTGGCCTCGGTGATTAAGTCGATATAAAAAGGAGGGACTTCGTTGATAGAGTTCTAGTCTAGTAAATCTAGATCCGTCCCAACAGGACGAGGAATCTACATTCCTGAACACGTCCCAACAGGACGAGGAATCCCTATTCCTTAACCCATTCCCAACCCCTGGGAATCCTATGCTTTGTAGAGAAGTGTGAACTCACCTTAGATTAGCTCAGCAGATAAGTAAGGGTCGATTGAGCTGCTAGTGGTCAACCACGTCCTAACATGGTTACCATACAAGTCAGGCTTAGGTTCAACTAGTACACGCAAGTTTACACAGAACTAACAACTTACGAACACATAGTGTACACGTAGAGCAATATCAGACAAGTTTGTGTAAAAGCCCAATATGAATAGCCGGCCCAACCTATTGTGCGATCAGCACAACTTATGCGATCCACAATGGGTTGTGCGATCAGCCATAAACCTGGCCCAGTAAATCATATGCAGTCCAAGACTTGTGCGGCCCAACAATTAAGCAAACCCTTTAACTTGTGCGATCCAAATAACCTTGTGCGACTACTGGTATCTTGTGCGATCGGAGTTTGGGCTTTGAGGCCCAACTATATAAGAGTCCAAGTGGTTCATGTGTGGCCCAAGCCTTGTGCGATCGGCAGTGACTTGTGCGATCCACAAGGTCTTATGCGATCAGATCAGATCATCTTGTGCGATCAGATCAGATCCTATATGATCTGATCTTGTGCGATTCGTTTTAATATCCGTAAATTATGCTAATTAGTTATATTGTTTCCTTTTATACAATTTATCAATCAATTAACAACATCAACAGTTTCCATCTCTACTATTATCGATCAAATCATAGTTCCTATCACATATTCCATATGAACCCTAATCATGTTCAAGGCATTCAAACAATTCACAACATTAAACTATCCAATTAGGGGTTTCATGTCATCATATAATACTTCATATTCAACCTTACAATTGATCTGATTTCACATACATACAACCGATTACATCCATTCGGTTCTAGCTTTTCATCTTTAACTTTAACATCACAATGATCTAATCATACTCCACATGTGGCCCGATTACATGAACACCAAAACTCAACAACTTACAACCTAATCAATCACAAGATATCACTAAATCATCATGTAATACATATAGATCACAACATCAATTAACATACAACCAATAATCACAAACACTAACCGGTTGAGAGAAGAATAGGATTGATCTGAATCACAAAAGCTTCGAGAGAAAGGAGTTATGGCCGTCGGCTTCAAGAGAGAGAAGGAGAGCGAGTAGGGTTTGTGTATGTGTTGTGTTTTGCAAGTAATGAGGAGTGTACACCCTCCTCATAGGTTATACGTGTAAAGGAGTAGGCCGAACCCATCATGGGCTGCCCTTGGTTCGGATACATGGAGTGTGGCCCGAATGGACTTGTATGATCGGCCAAGTGTTGTGCGATCGGGCTCGTTTTGTGTGATCATAATACATACATACATGCATTACACAAAATCACATAACATAACAACATAACATTCCATTAATCATCAAAGTTCACATAATCACGTAACGTTCACACCGGTTATATCAAAGTACAACTAAAGGTTTGAAATACGAGTTGTCACAACAGGTCTTTCAAGCCTGTCCAGCAAAAACGAAGGAAATTTGCTGCTGAACGGAACGCAATAATTCAGGAAGAGGTTGAAAGATTATTAAAGAGCAAGATGATTAGGGAAGTCAAATTCCCCAAGTGGCTAGCAAATGTAGTTGTGGTTCAAAAGAAAAATGGGAAATGGAGAGTTTGTGTAGATTACACAGACTTGAACAAAGCATGTCCTAAAGACCCGTTCCCGCTGCCTCATATAGACTCAATGGTGGATGCCACTACCAGTCATGAAATGTTAACCTTCATAGATGCATCCTTAGGATTCCAGTAGATACAAATGGAACCTTCGGACCAGGAGGACACTGCTTTTATGACACCAACAGGTATTTATTGTTATACTGCTATGCCTTTTGGTCTGAAAAATGCAGGTGCAACATATCAAAGATTGGTGAACATGATGTTTAAAGACAAACTGGGGGACACCATGGAGGTGTACATCGATGATATGGTGGTAAAATCCAAGAAGGTTGAGGATCATCTCTGGGATATTGAAGGAGCATTTGATATCCTGGACCAGTACAACATGAAACTAAATCCTGCCAAATGCCATTTTGGAGTGGGGGCAGGAAAATTTTTGGGATATATGGTGACTAAAAGGGGGATAGAAGCAAGCCCGGAACAAATTAAAGCTATCCTGGATATCGATTCACCTTCCAACATGAAAGATGTACAAAGATTAATGGGGCGAGTAGCAGCATTAAGAAGGTTTATATCGAGATCCTCGGAGAAATGCAAGGTATTCTACGATATCCTAAAAAAGAATAAGAAATTCGAATGGGGTGAGAAACATGAAGCAGCCTTGCAGGAATTGAAGCAATATCTTTCAACTGCACCTCTATTGATGAAGCCCGAGGATGGTGAACCATTATCCCTGTATCTTGCAGTATCAGGGAATGCAGGAAGTGCTGTTCGGGTAAAGGATCACGAAGGTCAGCAGTATCCTGTCTATTATGTTAGTAAAAGTTTATTAGATGCTGAAACTAGATATTCTCATTTAGAAAATTTGATATTGGCCCTATTTATGGCATCAACTAAACTTAGACATTATTTTGAGACACATAGGATTCATGTTAAAACTAATTATCCTATTAAAAATGTGCTTAGGAAACCTGAGATGTCGGGTAGAATGGCTAAGTGGTCAGTAAAATTAAGTGCCTATGATCTAGTATATGAACCTAGAAATGCTATAAAGTCTCAGGCTCTAGCAGACTTTGTGGCTGATTTCAGTAGTGATATTCAAAATGAAGTAGACCTAGAAGTACAACAACTAGGAGAAACCTTAGAATCCTGGACATTATATACTGATGGTGCGTCTAATGTGAGAGGTGTAGGATTGGATATACTACTAAAATTGCCACAGGGGGACATATTACCCCAGGCTATAGATGTGAATTTCCTGCCACTAATAATGAAGCAGAATATGAAGCTTTGATTGCAGGATTAGAGGTGGCCAGGAATATGAATATTAAGAATTTGAAAATTTGATATCTGTGTCACTACGACCATAAAACAAATAACAAATCAATGAAATATTGTGTTTCATACTTGGGATTTGTATAAATATGTGTATCATTTGCACATATCAATTCTTGTTCGATTTCGAGCTTTAAATCGCTTCCTGGAAGGTTATACGCGAACTGATGCGTAAACGTAATCAGTTTAATGCAAAAAACACTCCAGAACAGTGACATAAGCTTAATGTACCTTAAATAACCTTTACATAACTTAGAACTAAGTTTTGGAGGGTTTGGTGTGTCGAAATCAAGTTTATTCGCTCTTAGGGACTATTTACGTCAAACTGCAAAAGTATACCGAATCGAATAGTAACGTACCTTTCGGAACTTGATCATAAGTTAAACATACCTTAAATATTGTTTACATAGCTTAGAAATAGGCTTTGAGGGGTTCGGTATGCGAAAATAAACTTATTGGTCAATCAGGGACTAAAAGCGTCAAAAAGTGCATAAGTTTGCATCTACGCGCATATCTTACGTTCTGAACATATCCGGATATCCAAAAATTTTTGTAATCATTAAAATATTTTATTTTAGTGATTGGAATGCAAAAAAACCACTCGTCGCGTAATTTGGATCGTTTTCGCGTCCGTTACGATTTCCGTCGTAATTAACCGAACAACGCAACCGTACGACCAAACGAACCAACATCCGAGATATTTTTGAGTATACTTTAAGTTTCCTATACTTTAACTTCATTGTAGAGCTTTGAAATGGGGTTAACGGGGCTTAAACGTGTCAAAAATGCATCAAAAACCAAGTTTTACACCTTCAGGGACTAAAACTGACATTCTGTCAAAGTTGCTTAGGAGGGGCACGTAAGACTTAGTGAAAGTCTACACGGCCCGTGAGAGACCCCCAGTTCTACAAAAATCAGTTTTCTCAAACAGCAGCTGGTTTCTGGGTTTTTTGGCATGGTATTCACACTTTATGGACTGGTTTTCAAGCTCCCATGGTATATAAAACCATGGGCAACACTTGTAAGGTCCAGATCAAAGCTCATTAACTGAGAAACGATCCTAACGGTTGTCCGAAATCTATAAATACCCACCTTGATTCATTACATTCCTCACATTTGTTCTCATTTCTGCTCTAAGTTGAAGCTCTCAAGCTTCATACCTGAGCAATTTGAGTTCAAATCTTCCTAGCTTGGACCTTTTGTAAGTTTCTTTCATCTTTTATGCGTTTTTTAAGCACGAAAGTCAAACAGTGTTTGACTTTCTGCTTTGACCAGTCAATGGTCAACACAAAGTTCGTTTGAACTTTGCAATGTGAGCGTAATCACGATGGTCATAGTCCTTTGTGACTGACTATACCTACTGATTACCATGTTATTTAGGCATAGTGACGAGTCATAGTTTCGGTCAAAATACGCGTTTATGCGTATTTTGCAACCAAACTATTCTTGGGTATCAAAACCCTTTGTTTTGATATCAAACTTGTTTTCTAACTTCGTTAAACATGCTTTAACATGTTAACTTGTCACTTTTAGTTTAGTGCTTATATAGGGTCGTAAGATAAGCGGTCTAAACAACCGCTTAGACTTTCGAACCCGACCCATTTGGTCGATCATTAGGATCCGACCAAACATATTATGTGACCATATTTGTATAGGGAATAACCTTCCGAGGTTATACCTTATGGTCACTTCGTTTAGTTAGTTGTATGATAGGTAGTTTATATGCCTTAGGAAAATGACCAAAATGCCCTTTTTACGCATAATTTCATTTTAAGCATATGTATCCTAAATTTTTACATCTAAACTGATTAGGCAACATTATTAGACATGTTAAGGCATATAATACTTGTCATAGGACTAGTTAGACGGTCCGAACGCGTTTTACGCAAACGACGCGTTAAAGTAGCGTAAGCTACCTAAACGGGTCATAATGGGTCGTAAGCACTTAGGATAGGTTCTGATTTAGAATGTAGGCTTTGTTAAACCATATCATATGAGTTCCAATACTCATTTGGTTTACGAAACCTCATCCTATCCGATCTTCTGATTTAGGTCCGGTTATTAACTTAGTTACCTATATTAGGTGCCGATTGATTCTGTGATCCCTCTAGCTTTGCTTGGTTGTTAGTCAAGACTTCTAAGCATTCTCAAGTGAGTACATAGTCCCATCTTTTACTGTTTTCAAACATTTTGGGGTGAAACACATGTGCCTACTTGTTACTTTCGTGCTTTTCATGCTTTCATAACATATACTTGCTATGTTCATTAGTACGCATATAATACATGATTTCTATTATGTTTTGCTATGTATGTTCATTTAGCATGCTAGCACATTTATTTTCATAAACTCTTTTGTTGCATATGTTCACTCAGCATATGGACACATTGTTTTACATTGCATTTCTGTTGCATATGTTCACTCATCATATGGACACATTGTTTTACATTTCTACTTTGTATGTTCATTTAGCATATTTAGTAGATTATTTTCATATAACATGCTTACACTTGATATAACATTTGGTTTGTTTAACGAAATTAATACGTTCATTAACACCGATCATTCCGTTCTGTAGTTGGTAGTGGTACAATAGGAATTGACAACTCCCATTTCTGAAATCCTAGGTTTGTTTGAGTGGAAGGAATGACCGAATCCGAATTCATAATTTAGATGAACCTTTAACTTGTTAAGGGTTTGTCGCCACAGTCTCAAGACTTGGATGTATATGTTTAACATTACAGCGTAGATGTTTGTATCAATAAAGCATTAATTTTACAAAACATAACTTTTGATTTAAACTATGATTTATTCAAATATATTGTTTTGTACATTTTGCATATGGTTTGAGTAGATATTTTTATTTATTTTGCCATACATAACATTTGATTATACATGAACATTTTTACATTGGTGGTTTGTTTGGGTAAGTGATTTAAATAACGAGGCGTGTGTAATATGATAAAAGCATGGTGGATACGCCGCTGGTACTTCCTATATATAAGTGCTTTTATGATATTAGATATCGTAGCGTTATTTAAATCATTTCAATTTAGACATATTACATTTTACACAAATAACATATCTTTACAAAACATTGTTTTACAAACAGCATATTTTATACAAACTCATTTTTACTTTGTTATTTACTTATCTATGCATTATTCTTTTATATCATCTGATTTCTTATTGATTTCGTATGATTTCTAAAAGAAAATGTTTTTAATAAGATTCATGACTAACTTTTTGTTAAACATTTCTTTCAACTACAAGTCATGAATCCTAAATCATTAAACCTATGTATCTCACGGGCATTTTTATGCTGACGTATCTATTTTCACATGTGTTTTCAGGAGCTGATGCAAAGGATTGGTCAGGATATACTTAGGGGGACTTGGGCCTTAGTGACATAAAATGAAGCAAGACTAGTTTAATTTGCGTTCTGTACTCTTTGTTTCTTTATTTCAAGACAATGTAACCACTTTGTTAATAAATAAAACAAAACTTTAAATACCATGGTTGTGAAACAATGATTCTGTTACGACACTCCCCGACGTTTCCGCCGCGGTTGTTATTTTAGGCGGTCGGGGTGTGACAGAAGAGTTGGTATCAGAGCTCAAGGTTATAGGGAATTAGGTTATTAGTAATGCTTTGACCTAGTCTATAACCTTCCTAAGACCCTAACGTAGTTTACTTGCGTTTAGATTCTAAAACAATACCGTCACCTATCTTTAAGCGACAACCACAACGAGAGCACAAATTTCAAATCCGCTTTGAAAACCAATCATCTGTTCTAGGATGATTTATTATAAGGTTTTGAACCTTCAAAATTTTTAAAATCTCGTCAAAGTTTGGGTCTTATAATGTGAACACGTGCGATCTGGAAGGGTGGGTGCCTGTATCCCGAGTTTTCTGTCTAAGGCTAGAGTGTTCGTACAAATCCACATAATCGGACCAGTCACTCTTACCTGGGAACTCTTGGGGTGAGTGTCCACTTATAGGCTAAATCATGTCTTCGGGATACATTAATATGACCCGCTTACTTTGATTAGTCACCTTCTCATTTGTTTGCCTTAGGTAACAAACAAATGATCACAATTTTTATGTGTTGTCATTCTGTTTTGATTATCCGATAACATTTCACTTGTTTCCTCTTATGTCTTCCATTTCCTTTAGGATGTCTCTTCATCGCAGCGACACTCAAATGTCCGAGTGGGCTACCAAAATTGCCCAACGAATAGGAGTAGTATTCCAGAAGACTGCTGAATTAGCTTTTGCTATGTCCCGTCTCAAGGAAGAAACCACCCAAGAATCACCAAAGGAAACAAAAGCCCAGCCTTCACGAAAATCAAGGAAGCATAAAGCTTCAAAGAATCCTCCAGCCGTTGCACCAAATCAAGCGGGACCTAGCCAGGTGGCAACACCACGAGCCAAGAAGCCTTACGAAGGAGCTGCTCCTTTGTGCAATCAATGTAACCTCCATCACCATGCCAGTGTCAAATGCTGAAAATGTTTCAACTGTGGACTTATTGGTCACACGGCAAGAGTCTGTCGTTCAGTCACTGTGCTAAACCAAGCTATTCAAAACCCTTTTCACCTTCAAACAGATCCAGCACAAGCTCGTTTTCCTCCTGGTACTTGCTACAACTATGGCAAGACGAGTCATTTTAGGAACAAATGAACAAAGATAGTCAATGCAAATCTGACCACCCACAAATGAGCATTTGGCTGATTAAAAGATGCTGCTGCCTTGAAATAATTTAAATCTTATGCTTTTGTTTCTTTTATTTTTCTTGAACTCTGAAACAATCTGTTTGGTTTATAAATAAATCGTTGTTCACAATTCTGATATACAAGTGTAGTTACATGTGTGTATGGCATACCCCTACGATACCTACTCCAAAGAACTATGTTCTTTACAAAACAAACTACTCTTGTAGTTCTCCCATTCACGTGATCGCTCACGATTTCCTCTAAAATTCTAAGTCCTCGTTTCATTCTAAGAAACGAAGTACAGAATATAAGTGACAATTTTAGACGATTACTCAAAATGTCACTTTAAATCCTTGGTTAGATAACTAAGGGTATTTTTCGACCTCATACCCATATCATTACATTCTAGTTTCCATAACAACATACATAGTATATGTTTTTCAAAAACAACCTTCATGATTTCAAAATATTTCATATAGTTTGAAAACAATCTTAACACAGTATATTTACTTAATATATCAAGTGCATGATTTCAAAAGCAGTATCCATGTTTTCAAAAACCTTATACATAATTACAAAATTCATCTCACATGATTTTAAAACAATTTATAAACATATTTACCTAATACATTTACCGTATGATTTTAAAAGTATTACGTAACGTTTCAAAACCATTAAACACATTTCTAAAGAACCCCATGCATAGTTTTCAAAAAGCATTCTGCTCGTATGATTGACTTAACATACGTAGTACCCAACTTCCAAATTCTGCTTCATATGTCACCTTGGCATATCTAGCGCCTCAACTTTATGAACATTCTACCTCGTGTATCGACTTAAGCACGTCTAGTGCAAGATTTCGGAACGTCTCCCGCTATTCAAATTCCAAAATCCATATAGGATCTTCTTATCTTCACAATTAGATCCTTGTGGATGATTATCATTCAAATCAGAGCCCTTAATTGGATTCTTTGCATGCTTTAATACGTAGATTACTATTCAATAAGGACAAAGTCGAAATCCTATTAAGATCTTCCTATCTTCGTAGTTAGATCCTTCAAGATGTTCAAAGTGCCAAATGAGATCCACGGATTGGATTCCTGGTGTACTTTAAATACATGTGCTCAAATTAACAAACAAATTAACAAAATGATAACAAATTGAAGATCAAGATAAACAATTATGTGATTGCGTGATTATGTTTTATGTGTTGTGTTTTTGTATAATCTTAATATTCGTTATCCAAATCCTCGTAGAAGCTTCCATATCTTCATATGAAGGATTCATGGTAGGATATCCAAAGGTACTACCTTAAATCCTTAATGGGCTTATACGTAATAGTTAATACTCTTGGATTATAAAGTACTATTCCATAATTCAAAAGAGACCCTTTGGGTGGTCTAGTTAAAAAGATTGATTCAAAAATCTGGTTAGGAATGTCATGTGAGGATATAGCTGAAAAGACTCCTTGGTGGTCTATTTAAAGAGATCATTTATTGATTTAATTAAAAGGACCCTACGGTGGTCTAGTCACAATCATCACAGGTTTGTTCATTTGATTTTCTTCCCCTACACATTATAAAATGCACTGCGCGGACTGTACAAGGAATTACGTAATTATGGATGCATACATAATTATGGAATTCAGTGCACAGGAACCACAGTAAGATTTGTGATGTGAAAGAACCAATAGTGGCAAAAATAACGAAACGTGAACAATGTAATGGAGGTACGGTGGACGCACCAATGGCGCTTCATATATTTATATAAGTGTCCCTCTTACATTGCGAGCATAACATTATTTAAGTTACAAGAAGTTCAGAACCCTAACCAATGCTGTTTTATCTTTCAATTTCAAGTTTCATGCTCTCTACATTTTACTGCATCAAGGACATAGTTTTGAGGTTTTGTACAACCATACACAAATTCATCAGGATGGAATTAGATCTTCGGATCTAAACCTTTCCTTATAATCAATAGACTGATTCAAATAACAAAAGCTTGCTAGAAATTCAAACGTAACCCAGAGGTTCTACTCAGGGAATGGAGCATTTATTCGAAAGCAAAGCATCCACATTTACTCTCACGAGTTTCCTCTAAATAAATTTCGGGACGAAGTTTCCTAAAGTAGGGGAGACTATGACATCTGTGTCACTACGACCATCAAACAAATACCAAATCAATGAAATATTGTGTTTCATACTTGGGATTTGTATAAATATGTGTATCATTTGCACATATCAATTCTTGTTCGATTTCGAGCTTTAAATCGCTTCCTGGAAGGTTATACGCGAACTGATACGTAAACATAATCAATGTAATGCAACAAACACTCTGGAATAGTGAGATAAGCTTAACATACCTTAAATAACCTTTACATAACTTAGAAATAAGTTTTGGAGGGTTTGGTGTCTCGAAATCAAGTTTATTCGCTCTCAGGGACTATTTGCGTCAAACTGCAAAAGTATACCGAATCGAATAGTAACGTACCTTCCGGAAGTTGATCATAAGTTAAACATACCTTAAATATCCTTTATATAGCTTAGAAATAGGCTTTGAGGGGTTCGGTATGCGAAAATAAACTTATTGGTCAATCAGGGACTAAAAGCGTCAAAAAGTGCATAAGTTTGCATCTACGCGCATATCTTACGTTCTGAACATATCCGGACACCCAAAAATTTTGGTAATCATTAAAATATTTTATTTTAGTGATTGGAATGCAAAAATACCACTCGTCGCGTAATTTGGATTGTTTTCGCGTCCGTTACGATTTCCGTCGTAATTAACCGAACAACGCAACCGTACGACCAAACGAACCGACATCTGAGATATTTTTACGCATATTTTAAGTTCCCTATACTTTAACTTCATTATAGAGCCTTGAAATGCGGTTAACGGGGCTTAAACGTGTCAAAAATGCATCAAAAACCGAGTTTTACACCTTCAGGGACTAAAACATACCACTTATTGTGTCAAGTCTTGCATGTGGGACGACAATTAGAGAGTAAGCACACAAGGTTCAATTAGTAATTATCACATTAATTAATGCACAGTGTGAACTATCTAATTGGACAATATAACATAAATCATACCACTTATTGTGTCGAGTCTTGCACGTGGAGCGAAGCGTCGTTGTGGATCGTTGAGCACTGTACAGGTTATAGTCTGGTTTTATCGAAAAGATTTTCCCTTTTTTAAAACCAAGTTCATTATAACCAATGGCTCTGATTCCAATCTGTCACACCCCCAAAATCCACCCTGCGGAGTATCACCGCTTGGAGGCGTGACAAAACCAGGATCGAGCCACCAATCATATTGAACAACGTAATTAAGTAAGTAAAACCAACCACAATACAGTTGGTGACCAAAAGCTAGTTAACCAAGTTCAAATTAAACAGCGGAAGCATTAAAGGTAAAACCCAAAACATAAGTTTAGTAAGTTCATAAAGTTCAAATATTAAACACGGGACGTAGTCCATATCCCACAACGACCTCCTCCTCGTGCAAGCTCCTTCTGCATCTAACGACCTGTAAGGCATGTAACCTACTTTAACCACTAAAATTGTGAGTAAGTTTATCATCATGTAACCTACTTTAACCACTAAAATTGTGAATAAAAACAAGATCAATGGAACTTACTACTAGCACTATGGCTAGGGAAGAACTCAAGATGATGAAGGTGATAAACTAGGTGGTTAAAAGCACTAGAGAGAGGTCCTTCAAGTTCCTTTGCTTCCCACCTTCCTAATTAGGCTTGAATCACCTTAGGTTATGCTTGAAATGTGTTGAAATGGATTGAAAATTGAGAGGTTAGAAGAGGGTGTTGGAGCCGTGAGCCTATGGGGAGGAAGGAAGGAGTTGTGTGTTATTGGAGCATGAAGGTGAATATGTTTAAGTCTAGTGGTTATTATAGAATGATCTTCCAACAATAAATAATATAATGGATATTGTGTTTGGAATCTAGACAACAAATCAACTTATTTAATTAAAAGAAATCACCATGTGGGCCCTTGTGTTGGTAACCGTAAGTGGGGGGGGGGGGGTGTTTAGTTGAGTTTCAATTCTTGGTTACTTCATCTAGTTAGGTTTTAAGTGTTAAATTTAGGGGTTTAAGTGTTTAGTATTTATATAATGTATTATGATGTTCGGTGACCAATACTAGCTTCGAAACACTAAAACAATGCTTGTAGTAATATTTTAGTGTTCCGGGTCATGTCCGGTTGTTCGGTTAGATACCGATCCGTTAAAGTGTTAAGTTATTCCATATAGTGTCCTATATATATCTTTTTGTAACACTTTTAATTCCCAACACTCAGGAAAGCATACAGGACTATTTAGTAACTTTTCTGCACAAGACCAGTATATTAACAAGCACATGTAAGTATGACACAGAAATCAGAAAGCAGTTAAGTAATTCAGCACAGTCATCAAGAACTTTAATTAACATAAATGAATCGTACGGATACATGAAATTTTTGAGGGTTGTTACATTCTCCCCCTATTAAGAAAATTTTGTCCCGAAATTTAGTACGTGGTTACTGAGGAAGCTAGTTAAGTTGCGTTGGTTTCCTGGTTTTCCTGGGGTGTCACATCATCCCCCCGTTGGTTTGGAATTTCGTCCCGAAATTCTGCAGTAGCTTCAGCCTGAGTATGGTTGTACTTTTCTTAAACAGCTGGGGATACTTGAGTTTCATTTGGTCTTCTCGTTCCCAGGTATACTCTGGGCCACGATGGGAATTCCAACGAACTCGGACGAGAGGTATTCTGGTACGCTTGAGAATCTTAACATCTCGATCAGTAATCTCTACTGGTTCCTCGACGAATAGCAGCTGGTCGTCGATAGTGAGCTCCTTAAGAGGAACTATGAGGGTCTCATCTGACAGACACTTCCTCAGATTCGACACATGGAAAACATTGTGAACTCTGTTGATTTCTGCCGGTAGATTCAGCTTGTAAGCGACCTTGCCAATTTTCTCAATGATTTCGAATGGTCCGACATAACGCGGATTGAGTTTGCCTCGTTTGCCAAAACGAACTACACCTTTCCAAGGTGAGACTTTGAGTAGCACTCGATCCCCAACCTGGAACTCGAGTGGCTTTCTTCGCTTATCAGCATAGCTTTTCTGACGGTCACGAGCTGCGCCATTCGTTGTCGTATCTGAGCAATCCTTTCGGTTGTATCTACTGCAAGTTCTGGGCCAGTGATTTGACTGTCGCCAACCTCAGCCCAACAAAGAGTTGATCGGCACTTCCGTCCGTACAATGCCTCGAACAGAGCGGCCTGGATACTGGTGTGGTAACTGTTGTTATATGAAAACTCCACTAACGGGAGGTGTTTTTCCCAGCCATTACCAAAATCGATTACACATGCCCTAAGCATGTCTTCGAGGGTTTGGATGGTGCGTTCATATTGCCCATCCGTCTGTGGATGATATGCCGTGCTCATGTCTAATCGAGAGCCAAAGGACTTGTGCATAGTTTGCCACAGTTCAGATGTAAAATGTGAGTCACGATCAGAAATGATGGAGGTTGGCACTCCGTGCCTTGATACTACTTCCTTTAGGTAGATGTCTGCTAGGGTAAAAAACTTGTCGGTTTCCCTGATAGCCAAGAAGTGTGCAGACTTAGTCAATCGATCCACTATCACCCAAATAGTGTCATTTTCGCGTTGAGATCTAGGCAGACCAGTAATGAAATCCATGGAAATTTGCTCCCATTTCCATTTAGGTATCTATGGTTCTTGGAGTAAGCCTGATGGTTTCTAGTATTCAACCTTGACCCTAGCACAAGTCAAGCATTTACTGACGTAGGTTGCTATGTGGGCTTTCATGCTAGGCCACCAGTATGTAGTCTTTAGGTCGTGGTACATCTTATCCGAACCAGGATGTACTGAATAACGAGACTTATGTGCTTCATCCATCACAAGCTCGCGTAAGTTTCCATAAAGTGGAACCCAGATACGCCCGTTTACATAGTAGGCGCCTTCTTCCTTTTGTTCTAACTGTTTTCTTGATCCTCGTAAGGACTCAGCCCTGATGTTCTCTGCTTTTAATGCTTCGACCTGAGTATCACGAATTTGAGCGGGAAGGCTAGAGTGAATGGTAAGCTGTAACGCACGTACACACTTTGGTGTAGTATCCTTTCGACTGAGGGCGTCGGCCATAACATTGGCCTTGCCCGGATGGTACTTGATCGCACACTCATAATCATTCAAGAGCTCGACCCATCGGTGTTGTCGCATGTTTAACTCCTTTTGCTTGAAGATATGCTCGAGACTCCTGTGATCGGTGTAAATGGTGCACTTGGTACCGTACAGGTAATGTCTCCATATCTTAAGTACGAAAACAACTGCTCCCAATTCCAAATCATGCGTAGTGTAGTTCCTTTCGTGAACTTTAAGTTGGCGCGATGCGTAGGAAATGACCTTGTCACATTGCATCAACACGCAACCAAGTCCTTGGATGGAAGGGTCGCAATAAACCACAAACTCATCTGTGCCTTCAGGCAATGAGAGGATAGGTGCGCTACAAAGTCTATCTTTTAAGTGCTGAAAAGCAGATTCATGTGCATCACTCCAACGGTAGGTGACACCCTTCTGAGTCAGTGAAGTGAGAGGTTACGCAATCTTCGAGAAATCCTTGATGAACCTTCTGTAATATCCTGCCAAACCCAAGAATTGGCAGATTTCTGTTGGTGTACGGGGTGCAGGCCAGTTCTTGATCGATTTAACCTTAGATGGATCCACATGAATCCCATCCTTGTTTACCACGTGGCCTAGGGAATGTACTTCACAAAGCCAAAAGTCGCATTTCGAAAACTTGGCATATAGTTGCTCTGCTCGAAGGAGTTCCAGCATAAGTCGTAGATGCTGCCCGTGTTCCTCCTGACTCTTAGAATAGATCAGGATGTCGTCGATGAAAACAATAACGAACTTATCCAGGTAGGGTTTGCATACACGGTTCATGAGATCCATGAAGACTGCAGGTGCATTCGTCAATCCGAAAGGCATAACCAGAAACTCGTAGTGTCCATAACGAGTTTTGAATGTTGTTTTGGAGGCGTCCTCCTCCCGGACTCTCAATGATGGTATCCCGATCTCAAATCAATCTTAGAGTAATAGCACGACCCTTGTAACTGGTCGAACAAGTCATCAATGCGAGGAAGAGGATAACGATTCTTCACAGTCACCTTGTTGAGTTCACGGTAGTCAATACACATTCTGAAAGTACCATCTTTCTTTTTCACAAACAAGACTGGAGCTCCCCAGGGAGAAGAGCTAGGACGTATGAAACCCTTTTCCAAGAGTTCTTTTAATTGTGTGGACAGTTCTTCAAGTTCTAATGGAGCTAGACGATAAGGTGCTCGAGCTATGGGCGCTGCTCCAGGAGCTAGCTCGATTTAAAACTCGACTTGTCGATGAGGCGGAAGACCAGGTAATTCCTCAGGAAATACCTCAGGAAAATCGTACACAATAGGAATGTCTTCAATTCTCTTCTCTTCCATTGATGTGTCAGTAACGAGTGCTAGAATGGCAGTGTGGCCCTTTCGCAAACACTTCTGGGCCTTAAGGAAAGAGATTATGCCTACGACAGCACCACTCTTGTCGCCATGAATCACGAGGGGTTCTTCACCAGAACAAGGGATGCGGACGATTTTCTCCTTGCAAAGAATTTCCGCTTGCTGATGAGATAACCAATCCATCCCAATAACAACGTCGAAACTACCCATAACGATAGGAATGAGATCGATAGAGAAGATCTGACCAGCTAAGATGAGGTTACAACCCTTAAATATGTGTGTGGCCTCGAGACTTTTACCGTTTGCTAGCTCTACCGTGTGTTTGGTGGTCAAAAGTGTTGGAGTGCGCTTAAGCATTTGACTAACTTTTAAGGACACATAACTAGTATCGGCACCCGAATCGAATAAAACAGTAACAAAGAAATCATCCAGAAGAAACTTACCCATCACAACGTTGGGATCGTTCCTCGTGTCACCCTGACCTAGCACGAAAACACGTCCCATGGCACCATTGCCATTTTTGTTACCCCCGTTGTTGCCTCCATTGTTGTTCCCATTTCCTTGGTTGTTGTTGTTCTGATTCTGGTTCAGCTGGGGACAGTTCCTTTTAAAGTGGCCTTCAGCGCCACACTGAAAGCATCCTTTATTGCCCTGTTGTTGCTGCTGCTGGTGGTTCTGTGGAGCTTGTTGTTGTTGTTGGCGATTCTGATTTGCTGGTCGTGCGCTCCTGCAATCCTTTGCTTCATGACCAAACTTGTTACACCTCAGGCAACGACCCTTGTGGCACTGCCCGCTATGCTGCTTGTTGCACCGGTTGCACTTGGGGTGGTTCCCTCGGTATCCACTCTGTCCTTGATTACCAAAAGACTGCTGACCAGGACTCTGGTAGTCATCAGTCTTTTGCTGCTGAGACTGAACTGAAGTAGAACCCTTGCCCGAATTTCCATCCCACTTGCGTTTGTTATCACTGGGAGCATCAGTAGTAGTAGCGCTAATACGCTTTGGCAGCTTGTTCTGCTCAACTGCCTGATCAGTGAGACGATGAGCCAACTTGATGATTTGCTGAATGGTGCCAAGATTAGCTGAGGTCACGTGGCTTTGAATTTCTGGCACCAAACCCTTAAGGTACAGCTTGATACGCTTGATAGGAGGATCCACCATAGTGGGACACATGATAGCTAATTCGTTCGACCTCTTTGTGTATGCCTCGATTTCAGACCCCGTCATCTTCAGATTGAAAAATTCTACCTCTAGCTTGTGGATGTCGTCACGACTACAGTACTCTTCTTTGATCAGTTCTTTGAAACCGTTCCATGGGGTGGCATTAGCAACCGCCAGCCCTAGCAGTTGAACCTGTGCTTTCCACCAGGTTAACGCAGTACCTTCGAGTGTTCCAGTAGCATATTTCACCCTACGATCTTCAGGGCATTCACACATCTCGAAAACAGACTCAAGCTTCTCGAACCAGTGAAGAAGGCCTACAGCTCCTTCTGTGCCGCTGAAAGTACTAGGTCGGCAATCCATGAATGTTTTGAACGTGCACACATGAGGCTGAGCATGTTGACCTGTTGCGCGATAATAAAAGACAAGGTTAAGCACGGGGGTCGGTTCGCGAAGGTAGGATCTAAATGTCCTAAGATGGGTTGATATGGCAGGTTATACCTCCTGCAGGTACAGCTGCGAGTGCCTCAGCAACTCGTTCATTGATCAAAGTCGTAAACTGGGCTTGGGTTAGGTCGTCTTCCGCGTCCGTTCATGATCTTCACAACGAAGCAACGTAAGTGAGAAAAGTGTCGCGAAAGTGCGTATGTGTGGGACGACTGTTAGAGAGTAAGCACACAAGGTTCAATTAGTAATTATCACGTTAATTAATGCACAGTGTGAACTATCTAACCGACAATATAACATAAATCATACCACTTATTGTGTCGAGTCTTGCACGTGGAGCGAAGCGTCGTTGTGGATCGTTGAGCACTGTACAGGTTATAGTCTGGTTTTATCGAAAAGATTTTCCCTTTTTAAAACCAAGTTCACTATAACCAATGGCTCTGATACCAATCTGTCACACCCCCAAAATCCACCCTGCGGAGTATCACCGCTTGGAGGCGTGACATGACCATGATCGAGCCACCAATCATATTGAACAACGTAATTAAGTAAGTAAAACCACCCACAATACAATTGGTGACCAAAAGCTAGTTAACCAAGTTCAAATTAAACAGCGGAAGCATTAAAGGTAAAACCCAAAACATAAGTTTAGTAAGTTCATAAAGTTCAAATATTAAACACGGGACGTAACAGTCCATATCCCACAACGACCTCCTCCTCGTGCAAGCTCCTTCTGCATCTAACGACCTGTAAGGCATGTAACAACGAGTCAACAACATAGTTGAGTGAGTTCACGGTTGGTTGTTTAGTTTTAAGTTATTTCCAAAAACATGGTTTGTCTTTCATTGGCTTATTTGCCGTGGGGGTTACCCCATGGTTGAAAGTATGCTTAACCAGTTCCTTCTTTATTACCCAAACCATATCCATAATCAGTGGGGGCTTCCCCATGGGAACCACTAGACCATTACCATATCGACAACTGACGAACAATAGTTGTGCCCTACGTCAATGTCTATCATCATTGACAGTTTGCCATAGTCCATTAGTACACGCCTGTCCGAACGGCACGGTGTGAGGTTTGTTAAACCTAATAGCACTATTAACTAATGACCCGCTCACCATTGGCCTCGGCGATTAAGTCGATATAAAATGAGGGACTTAATGATAGAGTTTTGTCTAGTAATTTTTAAGGTTGTTGTCCTACCCAAGGGGGACGAACGTACGTATTCTACCCAAGGAGAATACGCAGGATTAATATTGGCATCCTACCCATGGAGGATGGCCGTACATATCCTACCCAAGGAGGATATGTAGATTCCATTTTAAATTCTTTAACCCATTCCCAACCACCGGGAATCCCATGCCTTAGAAAGTGTGTGAACTCACCTTGGTTTGCTCGGTTAGATTAGTTACTCAAATAATCAGAAATCAAGCACGTCCTAATAAGGTACATATAACAATCAGTTTCTCATGCATGCATAACATGTATCCTACGTACGGTTTATTTACTCATTACTTCTATCACATACCACACAATTCAAATGTCAAGTTATATTGTTAAGTTACATTATTTTACCCTAAAATAATATAACTATCTCACAAAATAAACAAGTATCCACACAAGTGTCCTAGTATAAAATATATATTCTAAATATATATTTAACCATTTTATTTGTAAAAATCAATCTCCGATACCTTGTATTTTTGTAACAAAACTCATGGCGAAGTTTATTTTGAAAAACAAAGTTAAAACGTATTTGTGAACAATTGTTAGAAAAATAATTTCTAAGTGTTGGAATTTTTAGAAAATTTCGCCAGAGTTTCCTTTGTAAATGGAGGTGTCCATTCTAATAAGCATATCATTTTCTTTTCCAAAAATCATTCAACAATCCTTAATCAACAATATACAATCTTTACTTACCAATCTTGTTAAAACAAGCATAAATTACTACTTCATGAACTTGAAAGTTTATAAAAATGTGTAGTAACTTACTAGTGTATTTAGTAAGTCTTGTTACCCTTTAATTTGAGGTTGATTCTTTAAAAACTCCATTTTTAAAGAATATGGGTCTTTACAACTTATGTTCATATTTCCAAGAATACTTCTACATGTATTTTTCTTGTTACACATGTGCTTCTTTACTTTGTTAACCACTAAAAATGATGTTTATTTATGTAAGAACCAAGAGGTAGTAAAACTTGTATTTTTAACTTGGTTTCTTGGTAAATTCATACTTGAAACATTTAGATTTTACAAGACTTTAAACTTACTTGTTTGTTATTTTACAAGAAGCATCATATTTATTCAAGTTCATGACTTTTTGTGAGGATGGTTCATAACCTTTAACATGTTCATCCTCTCAACTTGCTATATTATGTTTTTAATCATGATCTAGCAAGACTACATGATGATCAACATTATTTCTACAAACAATCGACAAACAACAAGTATATCAACACTAAACAACATGATTTCTTCATAACTTTAGCTTATGTTCATGTTTCAAGTTCAAGTTTGTTGGTGTTCTTTAAGTTTATCATCATGTAACCTACTTTAACCACTAAAATTGTGAGTAAAAACAAGATCAATGGAACTTACTACTAGCACTATGGCTAGGGAAGAACTCAAGATGATGAAGGTGATAAACTAGGTGGTTAAAAGCACTAGAGAGAGGTCCTTCAAGTTCCTTTGCTTCCCACCTTCCTAATTAGGCTTGAATCACCTTAGGTTATGCTTGAAATGTGTTGAAATGGGTTGAAAATTGAGAGGTTAGAAGAGGGTGTTGGAGCCGTGAGCTTAGGGGGAGGAAGGAAGGAGTTGTGTGTTATTGGAGCATGAAGGTGAATATGTTTAAGTCTAGTGGTTATTATAGAATGATCTTCCAACAACAAATAATATAATGGATATTGTGTTTGGAATCTAGACAACAAATCAACTTATTTAATTAAAACAAATCACCATGTGGGCCCTTGTGTTGGTAACCGTAAGTGGGGGGGTGTTTAGTTGAGTTTCAATTCTTGGTTACTTCATCTAGTTAGGTTTTAAGTGTTAAATTTAGGGGTTTAAGTGTTTAGTATTTATATAATGTATTATGATGTTCGGTGACCAATACTAGCTTCGAAACACTAAAACAATGCTTCTAGTAATATTTTAGTGTTCCGGGTCATGTCCGGTTGTTCGGTTAGATACCGATCCGTTAAAGTGTTAAGTTATTCCATATAGTGTCCTATATATATCTTTTTGTAACACTTTTAATTCCCAACACTCAGGAAAGCATACAGGACTATTTAGTAACTTTTCTGCACAAGACCAGTATATTAACAAGCACATGTAAGTATGACACAAAAATCAGAAAGCAGTTAAGTAATTCAGCACAGTCATTAAGCACTTTAATTAACATAAATGAATCGTACGGATACATGAAATTTTTGAGGGTTGTCACATTCTCCCCCTGTTAAGAAAATTTCGTCCCGAAATTTAGTACGTGGTTACTGAGGAAGCTAGTTAACTTGCGTTGGTTTCCTGGTTTTCCTGGGGTGTCACATAATACTTGTTATAGGACTAGTTAGGCGGTCCGAACGCGTTTTACGCAAACGACGCGTTAAAGTAGCGTAAGCTACCAAAACGGGTCGTAATGGGTCGTAAGCACTTAGGATAGGTTCCGATTTAGAATGTAGGCTTTGTTAAACCATATCATACGAGTTCCAATACTCATTTGGTTTACGAAACCTCATCCAATTCGATCTTCCTATTTGGGTCCAGTTATTAACTTAGTTATCTATATTAGGTGCCGATTGATTTCGTGATCCCTCTAGCTTTGCTTGGTTGTTATTCAAGACTTCTAAGCATTCTCAAGTGAGTACATAGTCCCCTCCTTTACTGTTTTCAAACATTTTGGGGTGAAACACATGTGCCTACTTGTTACTTTCGTGCTTTTCATGCTTTCATAACATATACTTGCTATGTTCATCAGTACGCATATAGTACATGATTTCCATTATGTTTTGCTATCTATGTTCACTTAGCGTGCTAGCACATTGATTTTCATAAACACTTTTGTTGCATATGTTCACTCAGCATATGGACACATTGTTTTACATTGCATTTTTGTTGCATATGTTCACTCAGCATATGGACACATTGTTTTACATTTCTACTTTGTATGTTCATTTAGCATATTTAGTACATTATTTTCATATAACATGCTTACACTTGATATAACATTTGGTTTGTTTAACGAAATTAATACGTTCATTAACACCGATCATGCCGCTCGGGAGTAGGTAGTGGTACCATAGGAATTGACAACTCCCATTTCTGAAATCCTAGGTTTGTTTGGGTGGAAGGAATGACCGAATCCGAATTCATAATTTAGATGAACCTTTAACTTGTTAAGGGTTTGTCGCCACAGTCTCAAGGCTTGGATGTATACGTTTAACATTACCGCATAAATGTTTGTATCAATAAAGCATTAATTTTACAAAACATAACTTTTGATTTAAACTATGATTTATTCAAATATATTGCTTTGTACATTTTGCATATGGTTTGAGTAGATATTTTTATTTATTTTGCCATATATAACATTTGAATATACATGAACATTTTTACATTAGTGGTTTGTTTGGGTAAGTGATTTAAATAACGAGGCGTGTGTAATATGATAAAAGCATGGTGGATACGCCGCTGGTACTTCCTAAATATAAGTGCTTTTATGATATTACATATTGTAGCGTTATTTAAATCATTTCAATTTAGACATATTACATTTTACACAAATAACATATCTTTACAAAACATTGTTTTACAAACAGCATATTTTATACAAACTCATTTATACTTGGTTATTTACTTATCTTTGCATTATTCTTTTATATAATCTGATTTCTTATCGATTTCGTATGATTTCTAAAAGAAAATATTTTTAATAAGATTCATGACTAACTTTTTGTTAAACATTTCTTTCAACTACAAGTCATGAATCCTAAATCATTAAACCTATGTATCTCACAGGCATTTTTATGCTAACGTACCTCTTTTCACATGTGTTTTCAGGAGCTGATGCCTAGGATTGGTCAGGATATACTAAGGCGGACTTGGGCCTTAGTGACATAAAATGAAGCAAGACTAGTTTAATTTGCGTTATGTACTCTTTGTTTCTTTGTTTCAAGACAATGTAACCACTTTGTTAATAAATCAAACAAAACTTTAAATACCATGGTTGTGAAACAATGATTCTGTTACGACACTCCCTGACGTTTCCGCCGCGGTTGTTGTTTTAGACGGTCGGGGTGTGACAGCAAGTATATGTTGATTCCTTGTTAATTACTAACCATTTTAATGGATCCTATGCAGTCAAAGGTGAATGGTTAATCGAGTATCTTGAAATTCTCAAAAAATTAGCAGGATATTTCGATGTTTTTACACTTGAACAGGTACCAAGAGAGGATAATGCTGAAGAGGATGCCTTGGCAAACTTAGGATCATCAATCAGAATACCAAAAGGAACTCAGATACCAATACTACATATCCTATATCATGCGATGGATCTTTTCAAATCTCAGCATAAGGAAGTAGCAAGTATTCAGGATCCTGATGATGAATATCCTGAGGAGGATCCTAAGTGATGGACGGCCCCAATCATGAAACACCTCAGAGAAGGACACATCCCAAAGGATGAGAATCCTGAGGCTTTAAGGATGAAGGTATCCCGATTCACTATTATAAATGATGTTTTGTATAAGAAATCTCTTGCAGGACCATACCTGAGGTGCTTGGAGGATCCTGAAACTAAGGAAGTACTTCAGGATATACATGAAGGAGATTGTGGTAACCATACTAGGGGCAGATCATTATTCTCAAAGGTGTTAAGAACAGGATACTATTGGCCGACGATGAGGAAAGATGCCACAGAATATGCTCGAAGATGTGATGTGTGTCAAAGGCACAACAATATACTACATCAACCTGCTGAACCACTATATTCTATTGCTTCTCCTTGGCCATTTATGAAATGGGGTATGGACATAGTGGGAAAGTTGCCGAAAGCTCCAGGAGGAAAAGTTTTATGCTGCTAATGACGGATTATTTCTCCAAATGGGTTGAAGCTGAGGCATTTGTTCAAGTTAGAGACCAAGAAGTAGTATCCTTCATAAAAAGGAATATCCTGACTAGGTTTGGGATACCAGCTGAGATAATTTTTGACAATGGTTCTCAGTTTATCAGTAAAAGGACAACCGATTTTTGCAAGAGTTGGGGAATTAAAATGATCACATCTAGTCCGGGACATCCTCAAGCAAATGGACAGGCAGAATCCTCGAACAAAATAATTGTTAACAATTTGAAGAAGAGACTAGGAGCTAAGAAAGGAAGATGGATAGAAGAGTTATCATTTGTTTTATGGGCCGACAGGACAACGGTAAAAAGTGCAACCGGGCAAACCCCATTTTCCTTAGTATTTGGAGCAGAAGCAGTGATCCCAACAGAGATGGTGATACCTACAGCAAGATCCAACCTCTAGGATCCTGAGAAGAATCCTGAAGCTCTATGCCAATAGCTGGATACCGTCGATGAGACGAGGGATGCGGCAAAATTAAGAATGGCAACATATCAACAGAGGCTATCCAGAGCATACAACAAAAACCTAAGGACGAGAAAGTTTCAAGTTGGAGATTGGGTATTAAGGAAAGCTTTTCAGAATACTACTAATCCTTCTAATGGAAAGTTGGCTCCAAAATGGGAAGGACCATACGAGATTGAATCAGAATCCGGGAAAGGAGCATACAGACTTAAGAATATGGAGGGGGATATATTGCCAAGATCCTGGAACACTATACACCTCAAAGCCTATTTCAAGTGAGTTTAGAATTGAATTTCTAACTCAGGATGGTATGAATTCTATCTCTTTTAAATATAGTTTTATTCCTGTTGAACCCAATACTGACTTAGGCATCGGAGGGGTGTTAGCCAAGCTAACACCCACCTTAGTTTAAGGTTGTTTTACAGAATATGCTTCGGGATGTCACTCCAGGATATACACTCAGGATGAATCAAAAGATTAGAGGATTGCCCCACCCCCTCTCACGTTTAAGGGATCCTGATCCCTTCACAGGTTTAAAGGTATTCACCTTTCTCTCGAATTGGGTTTGAACACCCCGCCTAGAGCACAAGTTATCCAGAGATAGTTCAAGATAGCGGGACTAGTCCATGTAAAAGTGGCTGACAATTTCGTTATTGTTGGCTATATCCTGGATCCTAAAGGTATATGAGGATTGATCACCCTCTCTCACGAAGGGGTATTTTCATACTCTCTAAGGTTTAAAGGTTTTAACCTTTCTAAGTCTTGGAGTTTATACACTCCCGCCTGTAGCGCCAATATACTTAGGGTTTACCCCCAGAATATTGAGGATCTATCTCCAGAATATTTAGGGTTTATCCCCTGTAATGCTAAAGTTATTCACAAGTATACAATCAGTTGCGATTGATGCCCAAAAATTCCTAAATATTTAAAGAAACGATGCACAAGGGACATTCCTACTAAGGCATTGTGAACAGTTCAAAGGATCAAGTTTGGACTTGGTTTACTAAGTCTCCCAGACTGGGGACATCTTCGATGGGATGGTTGCAAAAGAACTGAAGGTTAAGAATTGAGATATATTCTATCTCTGGTATGATCTCTCCTTTTCATTCTTTTAGAAGCCTTATCTAAATTTTTAAAACTATGTTTGACAAAAGTTTTGATAGAATATTTATGAGTATCCTGACCAGGATATATTCTCAGGATATTTGGTCAGAATATTTGAAATATTACACTAAGATTGAAAAATTGAAATTGCATTCGATTCAAACAACACATAACAAGATTTGCAAAAATGGACAACCATGGATAAGGCCAAAAGAAGTTAGTTTATTAACATAGCAAAAGATTGTGCTTTTGGTTTCATCTCAAACCGAGACCTATCCACCAAAATCACAATTAGTTTTAACCATATTTACGTAAACAGTTGAAGGTTTCATCTTGAAACCCAAGATCCATCCACCTCCAACTGTTATATTGTTTAAAATAAAGCATACTAATTGATGACCAAGGGTTTCGTCCTAAAACTCAGGATCCCTCCACCTTTGGCCATCATATTGTCTAATTGTAGGAAAGTAAATTGTTTATGTCGCAACCCCCTTCCCCTAACAACCCAGGAACGGGCGGCCGCGACCAGTTTCGGTGGTATCCAGGTGTTTGTCATTTTGGCAGCGGAAATTACAACAGGACCGTAGTTAGGAAATATTTTATCAGAGTAAAATACCACACTTTTTATAATATTTAACACATGGGAAATTCCCAAGTTTCAAGTACGCACATTTTCATAGGGATAAACCCTATTTTATTTTAAATAAAACATATCTTTATTTTAGGTAACTTTATTGCCACTTTTCCAAGCCTTTAGTGTTGTCCAGCTGGCTTCTAATTGGCTTTCACATTTTGTTACATGAAACGCGTTTAAAAAAAACATTTTGTCAGTGGGAAATACTGGTGAGTGAATCCCAGTTTAACCAAGTTAAGTAAAACCATTGTACAGTATTGAGGGTGGTCGCGTAATTACATTTGTTTCCATCTACTTTAATTACCACCCACGGTACTGTCAACCCGACTTGTGGTCATGTTACTCCTCGCAAGGTAGTAACAAATTTTGTATACAAAACCCCAACATACCGACGATAATTGTAGAATACAAATACTCAATCACTGTTTAATATAACATTAATTAAGTGAGGTTTTGTAAAAACAGTTTACAAAAAAAAAAAAGATTACTCACATTGATGTCTTAGGTTTTCTTTAAGGGTTTCCTGGTGATTATCTATAATTTACACAAATGCACACGTGTTAGTATAATAACCCAATATTTACATTAGCAATACCCTCCCCGCGACGGCATTCCAACGACTACGTCGGGCAGAACCACGACAGCCGTTACAGAACCCTGGATCAATCGGGCAGTGTATCTAATACGTAACCGGGGTTATAATACTTACAACGGGGCAGAACGTCGTTATTTAGGGGTATTATGCCCGAGAATAGCTTTATCTATATAGAAATTCGAGAGAGAAAGTGAGAGATGAGCGAGTTCGACTGAAAACTGAAGGCCTCTATTTATAGTCCTGATTTCGGACTTCCTCGCGGCCCGTGTAAGCCGAAGGTGATGTCACACCCCGACCACGTAAAACAACAAAACGTGGCGGAAACGTCGGGAAGTGTTGTAACAGAATCATTGTTTCACAACCATGGATTAAACAGTTTGGTTTTATTGAATTTAAATGTATTACATTACATTGGAATTAGAAACAAAACATGAACAAATAGACTTTCATTGTTATTAAGTCACTAAGGCCTCATCCATTCCTATGTGAGCATACACCAATATCATCATCAAACATCATCAACTATGATACCTGAAACACATGTGAAAATACGTCAGCATAAAAATGCCGGCGAGTACATAAGTTTTATATGAGTATCAGATTCATGGCTCGTTTTACATGTTGCAATACTTATTTAAAAACCTTGTTTTGAAAAGTATAATATTGCGACATAATTAACCAACTCAAATCAAGTTGGTTATAATTTGCAAAATCTCGTAGCCATGATTCTTAACTCCAAAACATTTGTTTTATTAAATCAAATTGTAAAATATCTCATAAAAACACGTTAATAAAACTCGTATGGTTTATATTATTCAGAAAACATCCTTGTGTGACATTGTTTCGAAATCGTTTACCCAAGTGATCTAGATAACGCAACGATATATAATGTGTTAAAAGTACTTATATATAGGAAGTACCAGCGGCGTATCCACCATACTTTTAACACATTACACCCACCCCGTTACCTAATCACTTCCCGAACCCAATGGTTCAAACAGTTACAAATGGTTCACATAAATCCAACGATTACAAATGGTTCTCATACATCCAATGATTACAAATGGTTCACATACATCCAACGATTACAAATGGTTCACATACATCCAATGATTTCAAATGGTTCAAAACGTAAACAATTGTGCTAGCATGTTAAGTGAACATACATAGCAAAACATAATGAAATCATGTACTAATAGTGTACTAATGAACATAGCAAGTATATGATATGAAAACATGGAAAACACGAAAGTAACAAGTAGGCACATGTGTTTCACCCCAAAACATTTAAAAACAGTAAAAGAGGGGTCTATGTACTCACTTGAGGGTGCTTGTAAGTCTTGAACAACAACCAAGCAAAGCTAGAGGGATCACGAAATCAAACGGCACCTAATATAGATAACTATGTAAATAAACGGACCTAAATCGGAGGATCTGATAAAATGAGGTTTCATAAACCAAATGAGTGTAGGGACTCATGTAATATGGTTTAACAAAGCCTACATTCTAAAACGAAACCTAACCTAAGTGCTTACGACCCGTTACGACTCGTTAAGGTAGCTTACGCCACTTTAAAGCGTCATTCGCGTAAAACATGTTCGGAACGCCTAACTAGTCCTATGAAAAGTATTATATGCCTTAATATGTCTAATAATGTTGCCTAATCAGTTTAGATGTCAAAAATTATGTTACATATGCTTAAAATGAATTTTGGCGCCAAAAGGGTATTTTGGTCATTTACCTACGGCATATAAACTACCTATCATACAACTACTTAAACGAAGTAACCATAAGGTATAACCTCGGAAGGTTATTCCCTATACAACTATGGTCACCTAATGTGTTTGGTCGGATCCTAAGGATCGACCAAATGGGTCGGGTTCGAAAGTATAAGCGGTTGTTTAGACCGCTTACCTTACGACCCTACATAAGCACTAAACCTAAAGTGATGAGATAAACATGTTAAAACATGTTTAACGAGGTTTGAAAACAGGTTTGGCATCAAAACAAATGGTTTTGATACCTAAAAGTAGTTTGGTTACAAAATACGCAAGAATACGTATTTAGGCCGAAACTACGACTCGTCACTAAGCCTAGATAATGTGGTAATCAGTAGGTATAGTCATAAGAGACTAAAACCATCGTGATTACACTCACGTTATGAAGTTCAAACGAACTTCATGTTGACCATAAACTGTTCAATGAAGAAAGTCAAACAAAGTTTGACTTTCATGCTAAAAAAGCGTAAAAGAACGAAAGAGGACTTACAAAAGGTCCAAGAACGGAAGTTTGACCCGATTATTCTCAGGTATGAAGTGAAAGCATCTCAACTTAGATAAATATCAGATCAAATGTGAGTTTAAGAGCAAAGGGGGTGGGGTTTATATAGTTTTTGCACAACCGTTAGGATCGTTCCTCGAAAAACGAGCTTCGATCTCATCCGTACACATGTGCCCATGGTTTTGTGAAACCATGGGAGCCCATAATATGAGTCCATGGTATCATAAAAACCATTAAATACCAGCCCATAGTTTGCAAAACCATGGGCTAAAACCATCAAAACTTCAAAATTGGACTAGGTTCATTGAATCTGGTCAGAAATTTCAAAAATGGTCCCTGCACTTGTAAAACTTGATTTTTGGCATTTTTAAGCGTCGTTTGTCTCACCCTGACTTTTGTGGAAGCGTATGATGTGTGACTGGATTAATATCATTGCATTCAATCGTAATAAACAACTACATGATCAAAACGATGTTCATCCATTCATAAAATTTGAGTATTACAAACACTGGTTATTTAAGTTTTAAAACACAACCTTTGTCTAGGTTACAATTCAACAAAAGTAGATGACATCTAATCTTGAAGTCTACTTCTAGTTACGACACTCACGCCCAAGATCCATCATGTCACCTGAAATACATGTAATTTTGGAAAACATCAACAAAAGTTGAGCGAGTTGATGCGTCTTGTTTGTGTATTGTAATTCTTGTAATCTGTGAGAGACTCCTTTGTAAACAGGTATGAAAAGCGTGTATGAACACGAATGTTTTACAAGGTCTTTAAGGCATGTGAGGACATAGGGAGCACTAGTATTGGCTCATACCCTTGTCGATTTTCCTCGACTTTGTCGATTAACCTCGACTGTGTCAATTTACCTTGACTGTGTCAATTTCCCTTGACTGTGTTGATTACCCTCGACTATGTTGATTTCCCTCGACTGGGACTCCGAAGCACTACTAGGTACTAGTTTTGACCATGAGTGGGGTTCGGCCGTACCTGTTAGATCTAACCCTCGTCCCTAATTATGTATTAATGGCATTTTTGTATTTAGTCTATGCACACATGATCTAGTATTTCATAGGCATTTCTTAAAACGCATCATCCTTGGTACTCGTTCTCACCAAGAGTGCTTCTTGTTTTTGTATCATACCATTTGTAAACATTGTAACATTTGTAACATGTATTTCACCCCCCGAGAGTTATAAAACCAAAAACAGTTAAAGAAAAGGGGGAGCATGAACTCACAGTTTTGCGTCTTCGTACTCGTAACTCAAATCTCGGCAGCAAACAAGACTACCTACAATGTGCTAGGGACTATTAGACGAGTGGGTCGTGCCTTGCCTTAGTATTCATGTTTTGAGTTACGTTTCTTTTATGTCTTCCTTGTTATTCCAAGTTATAATACTTCTCAAGTATTTATTTTCGTATCTCCTTCCCAAGGATGGGAGCATTTCATGTATGTGTATTTGTATTTCTCGTATTTGTAGTTTCCAAAAATAACGCATTTTCTCTTTGTCGAAAATACAATATTACTCTTGTAATATTTTCAAAAATCATATTAGCAGTTCTAGTATCCAAAATAATATTTGCCAAAAATATATCTGTAATGGCATTTTTCGGAATATTTCGTAAGTTACGTTTTCGCATTCGGTTTCACCATATCAAGTGTGTAACTCTTATGTTTATTCCGTGAGATTTTTGGGTATTATTTTGGAGTCGTAATTTCTTGGTATCTTGTTAAGTTATATTATTTTAAATCATAAAATAATACAGCTAATACACGGAGTATACACACAATCACACAATGTGTCTTTGATATAAAATATATATTCTCGATATATATTTATCCATTTTTGTTTACGAAAACCAACCTCCGATGCTTTGTATTTTGTAACAAAACCTATGGCAAAGTTTATATGGAAACACCAAAGTTTAGGGCATACATGTAAACACTTGTTTAGAAAGTATTTTCTAAATGTTTATATTATTAGAAAATTTCGCCATAGTTTCCTTTGAAAACGGAGGTGTCCATGCTTTTTAACATATCATTTTCTTTTCCAAAAATCATTCAAACAATCAACAATCACACTCTAAACAATATTTCACTTATCAAGTGTATAAACTATTCACTTTACTTAATAACATGAACTTGATATTTCACGAAAACGCGTAGTAACTTGGTAAGGTGTTTAGTGGGTTTAGTTACCTTCCAAAGTGTGTTTACTTCTTTTAAAATCTCATTCTTGAAGAGATTTGGTGTTTACAACTTGTAAACATAATTTACAAAAAATGTTTATTTATTAAACCTTCTTGTTTCTCTAGTGTTCTTATACTTGTTCTTCCACCAAAAATAATATAGGTTTATGTAAAATCATGATCTTCTAAAACTCACATTTTGAACTTGGTTCTTTTTAGAAAATCATTCACAAATCTTGGGTTACCAAGGTTATTAACTCACTTTAATGATTATTTTTCAAGAAATCATTTTAATCTTCAAGTTCATGTATAGTCATCAAGATGATCATCACATGTAAACACATAATCATCTCCTAACTTGTTAAATCATGTTTTTAATCATGCTTTAACAAGTTCAATATGAGGATCAACATCATATTACCAAGAAATCAACAAATAATCATCAACATATTCAAAACAACTTTCTTCTAACAATATTTCATCTTATGTTAGCTTTATGTTCAAACTTCAAGTGTATGATCTTTAGTGTTCATATGATTTTCAACATGTTATATCTTTTAACCACTAAAAATATGAAGTAACAAGAGTTTTTAAGAGTCTTACTACTAGCTTCAATCTAGGGAAGAACAATGACATAAATGGGGTGGATAAAAGCTTGTAAAGGAGGTCCTTCAAGTTCCTTTGCTTCCCACCTTCTTAGTGATGCTTGTTTCACCTTAGGATGAACTTAGATTACTTGGAAATGGCTTGAAGGATGATGATGATGATGATGATGAAAGGGGGTGTTGTGCCCTAGCTCTAAGAGTTCATGTATACTTATACTTCATCAAATGCCATTGTCCATTGGGTCATATGTCTCTAAAAGTACATGCAAGATCATGGCATATCCAAGAAGGATTTAAGTAAGAGATTTAGGAAGATTATGGAAAATCTTGTGAGATTCTGGTGGGTCCTATGTGACCGTCCCATATATGGGGGGGGGGGGTACTTGGTTGGGTTTCAAATAATGGTTAAGTTATTAGTTCCAATCTAAGTGTGGTATTTAGTGTTTAATGCATACCATGTGTTATATAGTGTGTTAGAGTGTTCAGGAACCATAACTAGCTCAAAAATAAATAAACAATGCTTCTAGAAATATTTTGGTGTTCCGGGTAATGTCCGGTTGTTTGGTTAGATACCGATCCGTTAAAGTGCTAAGTTATACCGTATAGTGTCCTTTATGTAACTTTTTGTGACACTTTTAATTCCCAACACCTAGGAAAGTATTCAGGACCATTTTGTCATGTTTTTGCACATTACTAGCTTATTAAAAAGCTGAATTTTGATGATTAATGCAGAATTCTGCACTTAGAGTGGGTTTTAGGCACTTTCCGGCACTTAAACTATCACTTAGGCATGCAGTTTTGGGGTCCTTACTTCCCTACACACTATACCAGTGTATCACTTGGTCTCTGGCTCATACTGGGCCTCAAAATACTGTCTGTCTACGTACTGAACTTCGTCAGCATTTTTAGTTTGTCTGGTAATGGTGCCAATTCTGTTCTGTGTATCATTAGGACTATCTCGTGTTGCATGTAGCAACGAATATAGTCTTGTATCATGAAATGCCATTGTATGTATATATACTGTAACTAGAAATTCATTTGTCTTGTAAGCTAGATCATGCACAGTTATTAAAGCACAAATTACTGTTCATTTAGTGTACGGAATGTACGGAAAAGTGACGGTTGCCACAGTCTCCTCCCGTTAAAAGAATTTCGTCCCGAAATTCAAGCGATGCCATTGGTCGCAGGGGAGTTGTGAATCAAGTATGGTCACTTATGTTTAAAACTTGTCTTCATGTTCCCATGTACTCTGGGTCGTGTTATGAACTCTATCGTACTCAAGTAAATCAATTATGTCTTTTCTGTATCTTGTGGACTCTTGGTCCGTAACCTTAACAGGTTTCTATAGTATTGTGGACTCTTGGTCCAAAACCTTAACAGGTTCTATAGTAATTCTTGTCGTTTGTCATTGACGTGAATCTTAATTATGGGAACAACGACTGTTCCTTGAGTCAGACTCCTCTAAAGACTAGACACATGAATGCATCGCGATCACTACTGATCTTTTTCTGGAAGTTTCATCTTGTGCGCAATGGTTCTGATCCCTACACCAGGGATTCAACCTTTTCGTTTTCCAAATCACACTATGCCTTCTCTAGGCGAGGCTCTCATTTTAGTCATACTTCTTGTCTCAAATTCCTACGATTTCTGCCGCTCATCGGCGCAATCTTTCTGTATCTTGCGGGCTGCCTTGATATGTTCACATATCTAAACAGTTTGCCTCTAGTTTTTTTTTTTTCTGGGCCAACTCGGGCCAGTAGATTGTTTATCTCCGGTCTTCGTTCAACATGACGGGGCTCGACTTATTATGTTCCATCTAAAGCTTCACACGAAGCGGTTTAAACGGCGGTGTGATAAATACTATTGTAGGAAAAACTCCACTAAGGTCAAGTGGGTGTTCCAACTTTTCGTCAAAGTTTATCACACAAGCACGTATCGAGTTCATACAATCTGCATCGTTCAGTAGCTTAGTCCGTCTACGTTAATACTCAAGTTTTCATGATCAACGGTGTGCTGCAGCCCTTGTGATTGGTAGGGGTCGTGCGGCATTTTCCTTCAAGTAATGACGTAAAATTTGCGGTGCACATTTACTGTATCTGGATCATGGTTTCTTCTCATGATCTTTTAATCAACGTGGTGTGTATGCAATGTCGTGGTTTCGCTGTGTCGGCGCGCAATTGGGACTTCGTCGAGAAGCGTCACATAATTGCAACTCTAGCTCCTTAGCTCTTGGTTGCAGGGTTGGCATGATTTTCGTTCTTATCCACCATGTATCTTAAGGTTCTTATTTCTCGAATTTGAAATCCGCTTTTCGTCATCATAGCACATAACTGTTCTTTTCTCTAAGAGTTGCAAGATAAATTGCAGTTGTTGCTTACGACCTTCCTTGGTCGTTGGCCATATAAGAATGTAGTCAATAAGTATAATCATGATCTATTCAGGTATGGCTTACACATTCGATTCATGAAGTCCATGAATATTGTCGATGCATGTGTTAAGCCAAATGGTACGACAAGGAACTCATAATGCTCGAAGCGAGTCCTAAAGGTCGTTTTGGGGATATTTCCTTCTTGTATTCACAGTGGAGGACATCTTGTCCTCAAGTTGATCTTTAAGTGGTAGCTATAACTTGACGATTTTTCTGTTCATGTTATCAGTCCTTGGCAAAGGACTCTGATTCTCAATTCTCTGGAATTTATGCAAAATGGAACTGTCAACTTTCTCCTAGTGTCCTTAACTAAGGATGTCATGTCCTTATTTCCTTCTGTCTAGCAGCTCTAGTAGTTGTATCGGAAGCTCATGCTTTGCGGACGAAGCTAGTCGGTAAGGCGTCATTCGGTACTGGTGCCGCTTCTGGCACGAGGTTCCTCTTGTCGCTTATGGAGGTATTCCTGGCAAGTCTTCAGAAAAGGCTACTGGAACTTCTTCTATAACGGGGGTGTTCTCAGGCTCTATACTTGGATATCCAATCCATGCTGACTATCATATCTTGACTTCTCAAGTCAATGGTAATAGAAGGTTCCGACCTTCTGAGTCCCTAAACACAATCCTTAATTGCTTCGTCTGCTTAAACTAGCCTTCTATATGCCCATTTCTAAAGAATACGGGACGTCTGTTTTACTTGAAACTAGGCCAAGCAGTTTCTTAAGTTCTAAGCATGCAAGGTTAAAGTTGATGCCAGTATTAATCAAAAATAGATGCATAAGGTTGGTTAATAGGGAACGTACCCGTAACCGCATCTGGATTCTGGCGTGCTTCACGAGTTTCGATTTTCAAAACCCTTCCTTGCTTGTTTCTTCCTAGGGCAATCTTTCCTAAAGTGCCCTGCTTCACCACATCTGTAGCAACCATCTCTTCCATCTGGGTCCTTCGCCCAACAGGCGTCCTTGCTGTGCCCTTCTTTTCCACACTTCCCACACTTAGGCCTTAGACATTGACCTTCATGGTGAAAATTGCATTCCCCGCACCTCGGCTTAGTCCCCGAGTAAATTTTACCACCGGTCTTATTAGTGGCTCCATCAGTTTTCCTGCCCTGCGGCGGTTTCACTTTCCTTTTTTTTTGTTTGCTTTAGAGCTTCCATAGCCGACTTGTGTGCCCACCTTTAGGTTCGAAGACTTCCTTTTCTTATTGCATGATGACTCCACATGAGTCTCTTTCTTGTTATCCTCGTATTCCGAAAATTTTTCCGCACGTAGAGCTTCTTCAGTAAGCGTAACGCTTAAATCGATAGCCTCTGTGATGGTTGGAGGCCTTGAGGTAGTAACCAAGCTCCTAATTTGAGGTGCAAGTCCCCAAATGAATCGTTCAATCCTTTTGAATTCCGGTTTGACTAAGTAGGGGACGACCCTAGACAAGTCGTGAAATCGCTGGACATATTCAGGAATCTTCGGTCCGTCCATTTTCAAATTCCAGAACTCCACCTCAAGCTTCTGGATTTCAACCCTAGAACAGTATTTCTTTTCCATCATTTCCTTGAGCTCATCCCAACTCAGTGCATAAGCAGTATCTGCACCAAGGGTCTGAACCTGATGGTTCCACCAGAAGAGTGCGCCATCCAAAAACAACCCTGAGATATAGGTAACACTCTGTTGGGGCGAACAGTTACTCATTCTTAGAATGGGGTCAGTCTTTTCTGACCAACGAACAAATTCAACGGCACCTCCTGTGCCATCAAAATTCAATGGCTTGTAGTCCAGGAATTGTTTATAGGTGCAGCCAGTTGGAGGGTTATTTCCGGAAGTGCCACCGCTGTGTTCGGAGCGGAGGGCTTCATGTCGTGCAATTTCCTGTGAGATTCGTTCTTGAAGCTCAGCTTCTGTTCTTGGTAACGTACTGGTGTTTGTGTCTCGTCTGGGCGGCATTCTCTTCTGTCAAAAGGTATGAAGTAGGTTAGACAATATTCCATAATTGTCTATGAGGTACATAGCACCATAAGCCATCATGTAATCACCCAATTTCACATGTATATATAATCAATGTATGAGCGAGGAAACAATTACTGAGCCTTCACATAGGTTTGCTAACTTGGCTTATTGTTTGTAATAAAATGAACTCGAGGTTACTTCGCCTCGGTCATTTAGGTTTCAGTTATTTCCTGCTATATTAGCTTTATTGATGTGTATATTTTCCCAGAGATGGGGTTGTTCATGTAGGGGTGATAGAGTGTGTAACGTCACTGAATCTTTCCGAATGTTATCCATCTTTACTTGCTTAAATATCGTTCTCAATTGCCTCGTACACGGGTAGAAGTGTCAGGCACGAAGTAGGCAAGACAGGTTTCCTACTTTATAAAGTGCTAAAGCTCTGGTCTATGTATTGTTCTACCAGATGAAGGTGTGAACACCTATAGATTACTTTGTGTGGTGATCATTAGCTTGACCCGCAGAGTCCATCAGGATTCCCATGCACTACAAGTCGTTATTACATGGGCCCCCGTAATAATAAATTATCTTGCACAGTCACCCCGACTTTCCCTCGTCCAAGCAGTTGATCAATCAAATAGGGGACACTACTGTCCTTATACCTCTGTCATGGAAAGGACCATTGCGATGGTCCACGCGCTAACACTCGTTATCGTTACGCGTGAATAGGCACGATGATTAAATGAAGTAGGAATAAAGAGAATTCCCAGTAGTTGGAGGGGCACCTTCAAGATGAATACTTCATCTTTCTTTTCCGGTCAAGTATGTCATCAATCTTGCTTCACATAAGCCGCAGGGATCTCGTCCCGTTGATCAAGAATTCGTTCAAGGTTGCCGCCTCTGCCTCGTCATCATCACCGTAGTCAGGCACCTTCACGATCGAGAGGGAAGAGCAACCATCTCCTACGGAAGCAAGCTCAGAATCTTGTTTGGTAATCACTCTAACTATGAGCTTTGCAATGAACTTGAGGTTGATAGCTTCATCGTGCGAGTTATGTACAATAATAGGAGTCGGAGTCGAAGGTATCTTGTTCACGTAAATAATCATTCCGTACACTTATTTGTATGTATTCACGTCAATATTTATTCCGTACACTTATTCATATGTATGTATCGATAAACAAATTTGTTACTTAGCATAAACAGGCATTTCGATGCATCATATCAAGTATAACTCTCGTTTTTGGGGGGTCATTTTCTAGTTGTCGATTCACGACAGAAACACTACTTGGTACGAGTTTTCACCAAGAGTGTATTTTATCTTTGGAAAGTCTAACTCGTGTAGACTATGCCTTAATTGGCACCTTATCTTGAGGGTATTCCCTACTAATGTCCTTGCCTTGTCTCTTTTTGAAAAGTGTTTGACTCGTGGATCTTGACGCTTACGTGAATGCAATGAAAACCTTTTTGTAAAATGTTTTCGTGAGAGAACTCTAGTGATTGTAGTCTAGACTCGAGAAGGAATCCTAGTTCACTACAATCGAAGCTCTGATACCAAACTGTCACACCCTGACTTTTGCGGAAGCGTATGATGTGTGACTGGGTTAATATCATTGCATTCAATCGTAATAAACAACTACATGATCAAATCGATGTTCATCCATTCATAAAATTTGAGTATTACAAACACTGGTTATTTAAGTTTTAAAACACAACCTTTGTCTAGGTTACAATTCAACAAAAGTGGATGACATCTAATCTTGAAGTCTAATTCTAGTTACGACACCCACGTCCAAGATCCATCCTGTCACCTAAAATACATGTAATTTTGGAAAACACCAACAAAAGTTGAGCTAGTTTATGCATCTTGTTTGTGTACTGTAATTCTTGTAATCTGTGAGAGACTCCTTTGTAAACAGGTATGAAAAGCGTGTATGAACATGAATGTTTTACAAGGTCTTTAAGGCATCTGAGGACATAGGGAGCACTAGTATTGGCTCATACCCTTGTCGATTTTCCTCGACTGTGTCGATTAACCTCGACTGTGTCAATTTCCCTTGACTGTGTCGATTACCATCGACTGTGTCGATTTCCCTCGACTGGGACTCCGAAGCACTACTAGGTACTAGTTTTGACCATGAGTGGGGTTCGGCCATACCCGTTAGATCTAACCCTCGTCCCTAATTATGTATTAATGGCATTTCTGTATTTAGTCTATGCTCACATGATCTAGTATTTCATAGGCATTTCTTAAAACGCATCATACTTGGTACTAGTTCTCACCAAGAGTGCTTCTTGTTTTTGTATCATACCATTTGTAATCATTGTAACATTTGTAACATGTATTTCACCCCCAAGAGTTATAAAACCAAAAACAGTTAAAGAAAAGGGGGAGCATGAACTCACAGTTTTGCGTCTTTGTACTCGTAACTCAAATCTCGCCAGCAAACAAGACTACCTACAATGTTCTAGGGTCTATTAGACGAGTGGGGCGTGCCTTGCCTTAGTATTCATGTTTTGAGTTACGTTTCTTTTATGTCTTCCTTGTTATTCCAAGTTATAATACTTCTCAAGTATTTATTTTCGTATCTCCTTCCCAATGATGGGAGCATTTCATGTATGTGTATTTGTATTTATCGTATTTGTAGTTTCCAAAAATAACGCATTTTCTCTTTGTCAAAAATACAATATTACTCTTGTAATATTTTCAAAAATCATATTAGCATTTCTAGTATCCAAAATAATATTTGCCAAAAATATATCTGTAATGGCATTTTTCGGAATATTTCGTAAGTTACGTTTTCGCATTCGGTTTCACCATATCAAGTGTGTAACTCTTATATTTATTCCGAGAGATTTTGGGTATTATTTTGGAGTCGTAATTTCTTGGTATGTCGTTAAGTTATATTATTTTAAATCATAAAATAATACAGCTAATACACGGAGTATACACACAATCACACAATGTGTCTTTGATATAAAATATATATTCTCAATATATATTTATCCATTTTTGTTTACGAAAACCAACCTTCGATGCTTTGTATTTTGTAACAAAACCTATGGCAAAGTTTATATGGAAACACCAAAGTTTAGGGCATACATGTAAACACTTGTTTAGAAAGTATTTTCTAAGTGTTTATATTTTTAGAAAATTTCGCCATAGTTTCCTTTGAAAACGGAGGTGTCCATGTTTTTTAGCATATCATTTTCTTTTCCAAAAATCATTCAAACAATCAACAATCACACTCTAAACAATATTTCACTTATCAAGTGTATAAACTATTCACTTTACTTAATAACATGAACTTGATATTTCACGAAAACGCGTAGTAACTTGGTAAGGTGTTTAGTGGGTTTAGTTACCTTCCAAAGTGTGTTTACTTCTTTTAAAATCTCATTCTTAAAGAGATTTGGTGTTTACAACTTGTAAACATAATTTACAAAAATGTTTATTTATTAAACCTTCTTGTTTCTCTAGTGTTCTTATACTTGTTCTTCCACCAAAAATAATATAGGTTTATGTAAAATCATGATCTTCTAAATATCACATTTTGAACTTGGTTCTTTTTAGAAAATCATTCACAAATCTTGGGTTACCAAGGTTATTAACTCACTTTAATGATTATTTTTCAAGAAATCATTTTAATCTTCAAGTTCATGTCTAGTCATGAAGATGATCATCACATGTAAACACATAATCATCTCCTAACTTGTTAAATCATGTTTTTAATCATGCTTTAACAAGTTCAATATGAGGATCAACATCATATTACCAAGAAATCAACAAATAATCATCAACATATTCAAAACAACTTTCTTCTAACAATATTTCATCTTATGTTAGCTTTATGTTCAAACTTCAAGTGTATGATCTTTAGTGTTCATATGATTTTCAACATGTTATATCTTTTAACCACTAAAAATATGAAGTAACAAGAGTTTTTAAGAGTCTTACTACTAGCTTCAAGCTAGGGAAGAACAATGACACAAATGGGGTGGATAAAAGCTTGTAAAGGAGGTCCTTCAAGTTCCTTTGCTTCCCACCTTCTTAGTGGTGCTTGTTTCACCTTAGGATGAACTTAGATTACTTGGAAATGGCTTGAAGGATGATAATGATGAAAGGGGTTGTTGGGCCGTAGCTCTAAGGGAGAAGAGGGAGGAGTTGTGGTGTGATGTGTGGTGTAAGAGTTCATGTATACTTATACTTCATCAAATGCCATTGTCCATTGGGTTATATGTCTCTAAAAGTACATGCAAGATCATGGCATATCCAAGAAGGATTTAAGTAAGAGATTTAGGAAGATTAGGGAAAATCTTGTGATATTTTCGTGGGTCCTATGTGACCGTCCCATATATGGGGGGGGGGGGGTACTTGGTTGGGTTTCAAATAATGGTTAAGTTATTAGTTCCAATCTAAGTGTGGTATTTAGTGTTTAATGCATACCATGTGTTATATAGTGTGTTAGAGTGTTCAGGAACCATAACTAGCTCAAAAATAAATAAACAATGCTTCTAGCAATATTTTGGTGTTCCGGGTAATGTCCGGTTGTTTGGTTAGATACCGATCCGTTAAAGTGCTAAGTTATACCGTATAGTGTCCTTTATGTAACTTTTTGTGACACTTTTAATTCCCAACACCTAGGAAAGTATTCAGGACCATTTTGTCATGTTTTTGCACATTACTAGCTTATTAAAAAGCTGAATTTTGATGATTAATGCAGAATTCTGCACTTAGAGTGGGTTTTAGGCACTTTCTGGCACTTAAACTATCACTTAGGCATGCAGTTTTGGGGTCCTTACTTCCCTACACACTATACCAGTGTATCACTTGGTCTCTGGCTCATACTGGGCCTCAAAATACTGTCTGTCTACGTACTGAACTTCGTCAGCATTTTTAGTTTGTCTGGTAATGGTGCCAATTCTGTTCTGTGTATCATTAGGACTATCTCGTGTTGCATGTAGCAATGAATAAAGTCTTGTATCATGAAATGCCATTGTATGTATATATACTGTAACCAGAAATTCATTTGTCTTGTAAGCTAGATCATGCACAGTTATTAAAGCACAAATTACTGTTCATTTAGTGTACAAAATGTACGGAAAAGTGACGGTTGTCACACTGTTAACCCCATTTCAAGGCTCTGAAATAAAGTTAAAGTATATAGAACTTAAAATATGCTCAAAAACATCTCAGATGTCGGTTCGTTTGGTCGTACGGTTGCGTTGTTCGGTTAATTACGACGGAAATCGTAATGAACGCAAAAACGATCCAAATTACGCGATGAATGGAATTTTATCATGCCAATCACTAAAATAAAATATTTTAATGATTACATAAATTTTTGGATGTCCGGATATATTCAGGACGTAAGATATGCGCGAAAATGCAAACTTATGCACTTTTGACGCTTTTAGTCTCTATTGATCAAATAAGTTAATTTTAGCATACCGAACCCCTCAAAGCCTATTTCTAAGCTATGTAAAGGATATTTAGGGTATGTTTAACTTATGATCAAGTTCCGTAATGTTCGTTACAGTACGAATCGGCATACTTTCGCAGTTTGTCGAAATTAGTCCCTGTAAGCGAATAAACTTGATTTCGACACACCAAACCATCCAAAACTTATTTCTATGTTATATAAAGGTTATTTAAGGTATGTTAAGCCTATGTCACTATTCCGGAGTGTTTGTTGCATTAAACTGATTATATTTACGCATCAGATCGTGTATAATCTTCCAGAAAGCGATTTAAAGCTCGAAATCGAACAAGAATTGATATGTGCAAACAATACACGTATTTTTACAAATCCCAAGTATGAAACACAATATTTCATAAATTTGGTATTTGTTTGATGGTCGCAGAGGCACAGGTGTCACAGTCTCCCCTACTTTAGGAAATTTCGTCCCGAAATTTATTCCTAGGAGTCTGTCTGTGACGCTGTGTTAAATAATTGCCTTGGATGGAATCTAGGGTGTTTATCTATTTGCGTAGAATAACCCATCAAAGATTATGCAAGGCATAATCCTGTCATTTCACTCAACGGACATTCTTTAAAAATGAAAATGAAGGAAAAATCAAGGATATTCATTTCCCTGGATGGATATTCTTCATAAACGAAAATGAACGGAATGAGTCATTTTCCTCAATGGGTATTCTTCAGAAACGGAAATGAAGGAAAAATCAAGAATATTCATTTCCCTCGATGGATATTCTTCATAAACGAAAATGAACGGAATGAGTCATTTTCCTCAATGGGTATTCTTTAGAAACGGAAATGAAGGAAAAATCAAGAATATTCATTTCCCTCGATGGATATTCTTCAGAAACGAAAATGAATGGAATGAGTCATTTTCCTCAATGGGTATTCTTCAGAAACGGAAATGAAGGAAAAATCAAGAATATTCATTTCCCTCGATGGATATTCTTCAGAAACGAAAATGAACGGAATGAGTCATTTTCCTCAATGGGTATTCTTCAGAAACGGAAATGAAGGAAAAATAAAAATCAGGGATATTCATTTCCCTCGATGGATATTCTTCAGAAACGAAAATGAACGGAATGAGTCATTTTCCTCAATGGGTATTCTTCAGAAACGGAAATGAACTGAGTCAACTCTAGACACATGACAAAACTTGTTGTGGTTTATGTGCACTGAATTCCATAATTATGTATGCATCCATAATTACGTAATTCCTTGCACAGTCCGCACAGTTTGTTTTGTAATGTGAAAGGGGAAGAAAATCAAACATGTGATGAGTGTGACTAGACTATCATATGGTCCTTTTAATTAGATCGAAAAATGATCTCTTTAAATAGACCACCAAGGAGACTTTTCAGCTATATCATCACATGATATTCCTAACCAGATTTTTGGATCAATATGTTTAACTAGACCACTCAAGGGGTCTAATTATGGAATAGTACATTATAATCCAAGGGTCTTTACTATTACGTAGAAGCCCATTAAGGATTTAAGATAGTACCTTTGGATATCCTACTATGAATCCCTTATACGAAGATATGGAAGATTCTATGAGGATTTGGATAACAAAAACTTGGATCACTCAAAAACATAAAAGGGAACACATAATCACATAATTATTTAACTTGACCTTTAATTTATTATCTTTGGACACGGATATTTAAAGCACACCAGGAATCCAATCCGTGGATTTCATTTGGCACTTTACTCATTTTCAAGAATCTACCTATGAAGATAAGAAAATCTTAATAGAAATTCGGCTTTGTCCTTATTGAATCATAATGTACGTATTGAATCATACAAAGAATTCAATTAAGGGCTCCGATGAACGATACCTACCCACAAGGATCTAATTATGAGGATAGAAAGATCCTATATGGATTTTGGAATTTGTGTAACGAGAGGTGTTTCGACACCTTGCACTAGGCGTGCTTAAGTCGATACACAAGGTAGAAAATTCATGAGGTTGAGACGCTAGATATGCCAAGGCGACATATGAAGCAGAATTTAAAGGTTGAGCAGTAGCAGGATTTGTAACAGCTTTGCTTTGGATTGCAAAGCGGCACATGTTAACCAAATGTCCCCATCGGCCACCGTGGGTACATTTGTAACAGGGTATTTGATTCGGATGATGACGGTTACCTTCATTGCACCAAAAATCGGTTTCCTTGTATGGCTTCATTCCTGAGGCGAGTCATGGTGATAGCTAAATCAACGGTCTTCTGGAGTACGACGCCTATTTGTTGGGCGATTGTAGCACCTAGTTCAGAAATTGTTGTGGCGATGAAGAGGCATTATGAAGATAATGAATGATATGGGAGGAAACAAGTTAAATGATATTGGATAATAACAACAGAATGATAACGCAAAGAAATTGCGATCATTTGTTTGTTACCTAAGGCAAACCAATGAGACGGTGACTAATCAAAGTAAATGGGTCAATATAATGTATCGCGAAGACATGCTCGCCTATAAGTGGACACTCACCCCAAGAGTTCCCAGGTAAGAGTGACTGGTCCGATTATCTGGATTTGTACGAACACTCTAGGCCTAGACAGAAAGCTCAGAGTACAGGCATCCACCCTTCCAGTTTGCACGTGTTCACATTATTTAGACCCAAACTTTGATGAGATTTCGAAAACTTTGAAGGTTCAAAACCTTACAACAAATCATCCTAGAACAGATGATTGATTTTCATAGCAGATTCGAATTTTTTATGACTAAACGCAAGTAAACTCTCGTTAGGGTCCTAGGAAGGTTATAGTCTAGGTCAAAGCATTACTAATAACCTAATTCCCTATAACCATTGGCTCTGATACCAACTTTTCTGTCACACCCCGACCACGTAAAACAACAAAACGTGGCGGAAACGTCGGGAAGTGTTGTAACAGAATCATTGTTTCACAACCATGGATTAAACAGTTTCGTTTTATTGAATTTAAATGTATTACATTACATTGGAATTAGAAACAAAACATGAACAAATAGACTTTCATTGTTATTAAGTCACTAAGGCCTCGTCCATTCCTATGTGAGCATACACCAATATCATCATCAAACATCATCAACTATGATACCTGAAACACATGTGAAAATACGTCAGCATAAAAATGCCGGTGAGTACATAGGTTTTATATGAGTGTCAGATTCAAGGCTCGTTTTACATGTTGCAATACTTATTTAAAAACCTTATTTTGAAAAGTAGAATATTTTGACATAATTAACCAACTCAAATCAAGTTGGTTATAATTTACAAAATCTCGTAGCCATGATTCTTAACTCCAAAACATTTGTTTTATTAAATCAAATTGTAAAATATCTCATAAAAACTCGTTAATAAAACTCGTATGGTTTATATTATTCAGAAAACATCCTTGTGTGACATTGTTTCGAAATCGTTTACCCAAGTGATCTAGATAACGCGACGATATATAATGTGTTAAAAGCACTTATATATAGGAAGTACCAGCGGCGTATCCACCATGCTTTTAACACATTACACCCGCCCCGTTACCTAATCACTTCCCTAACCCAATGGTTCAAACAGTTACAAATGGTTCACATAAATCCAACGATTACAAATGGTTCTCATACATCCAATGATTACAAATGGTTCACATACATCCAACAATTAAAATGGTTCACATACATCCAATGATTTCAAATGGTTCAAAACGTAAACAATTGTGCTAGCATGTTAAGTGAACATACATAGCAAAACATAATGAAATCATGTATTAATAGTGTACTAATGAACATAGCAAGTATATGATATGAAAACATGGAAAACATGAAAGTAACAAGTATGCACATGTGTTTCACCCCAAAACATTTGAAAACAGTAAAAGAGGGGTCTATGTACTCACTTGAGGGTGCTTAGAAGTCTTAAACAACAACCAAGCAAAGCTAGAGGGATCACGGAATCAAACAGCACCTAATATAGATAACTATGTAAATAAACGGACCTAAATCGGAGGATCGGATAAAATGAGGTTTCGTGAACCAAATGAGTGTAGGGACTCATGTAATATGTTTTAACAAAGCCTACATTCTAAAACAAAACCTAACCTAAGTGCTTACGACCCGTTACGACTCGTTAAGGTAGCTTACGCCACTTTAACGCGTCATTCGTGTAAAACGCGTTCGGAATGCCTAACTAGTCCTGTGACAAGTATTATATGCCTTAATATGTCTAATAATGTTGCCTAATCATCTTAGATGTCAAAAATTATGTTACATATGCTTAAAATGAATTTTGGCGCAAAAAGGGTATTTTGGTCATTTACCTAAGGCATTTAAACTACCTATCATACAACTACTTAAACGAAGTGACCATAAGGTATAACCTTGGAAGGTTATTCCCTATACAACTATGGTCACCTAATGTGTTTGGTCAGATCCTAAGGATCGACCAAATGTGTCGGGTTCGAAAGTATAAGCGGTTGTTTAGACCGCTTACCTTACGACCCTACATAAGCACTAAACCTAAAGTGACGAGCTAAACATGTTAAAACATGTTTAACGAGGTTTGAAAACAGGTTTGGTATCAAAACAAACGGTTTTGATACCTAAAAGTAGTTTGGTTACAAAATACGCAAGAATAAGTATTTTGGCTGAAACTACGACTCGTCACTAAGCCTAGATAACATGGTAATCAGTAGGTATAGTCACAAGAGACTAAAACCATCGTGATTATGCTCATGTTATGAAGTTCAAATGAACTTCATGTTAACCATAAACTGTTCAATGCAGAAAGTCAAACAAAGTTTGACTTTCATGCTAAAAACGCGTAAAAGAACGAAAGAGGATTTACAAAAGGTCCAAGAACGGAAGTTTGACCCGATTATTCTCAGGTATGAAGTGAAAGCACCTCAAATGAGAGAAATATCAGATCAAATGTGAGTTTGAGAGCAAAGGGGGTGGGGTTTATATAGTTTTTGCACAACCGTTAGGATCGTTCCTCGAAAAACGAGCTTCGATCTCATCCGTACACATGTGCCCATGGTTTTGTGAAACCATGGGAGCCCATAATATGAGTCCATGGTATCATAAAAACCATTAAATACCAGCCCATAGTTTGCAAAACCATGGGCTAAAACCATCAAAACTTCAAAATTGGACTAGGTTCATTGAATCTGGTCAGAAATTTCAAAAATGGTCCCTGCACTTGTAAAACTTGATTTTTGGCATTTTTAAGCCCCGTTAACCCCATTTCAAGGCTCTAAAATAAAGTTAAAGTATAGGGAACTTAAAATATGCTCAAAAACATCTCGGATGTCGGTTCGTTTGGCCGTACGGTTGCGTTATTCGCTTAATTACGACGGAAATCGTAATGAACGCAAAAACGATCCAAATTACGCGACGAATGGAATTTTATCATGCCAATCACTAAAATAAAATATTTTAATGATTACATAAATTTTTGGATGTCCGGATATATTCAGAACGTAAGATATGCGCGAAAATACAAACTTATGCACTTTTGACGCTTTTAGTCTCTATTGATCAAATAAGTTTATTTTATTATACCGAACCCCTCAAAGCCTATTTCTAAGCTATGTAAAGGATATTTAGGGTATTTTTAACTTATGATCAAGTTCCGGAATGTTCTTTACAGTACAAATTGGCATACTTTCGTAGTTTGTCGAAATTAGTCCCTGTAAGCGAATAAACTTGATTTCGACACACCAAACCATCCAAAACTTATTTCTAAGTTATGTAAAGGTTATTTAAGGTATGTTAAGCCTATGTCACTGTTCCATAGTGTTTGTTGCATTAAACTGATTATATTTACGCATCAGATCGCGTATAATCTTCCAGAAAGCGATTTAAAGCTTGAAATCGAACAAGAATTGATATGTGCAAAAAATACATGTATTTTTCAAATCCCAAGTATGAAACACAATATTTCATAAATTTGGTATTTGTTTGATGGTCGCAGAGGCAAAGGTGAGTCCTTCGCGACCCGCGACGTAGGGTTGTAGGCCCTAGGTTTGACCGGTCATCACTCCTAGCCTCGACACGATTGAGCCACGTGTCGGCTCCGGGTGCGGCCTCATGGCTAGGATATCGCGCCCTGCGTAGACCAAGGGTTGGTCTTACGCGGCCCGCTAGAGACCATTTATTTTTTTTAATTAATTTTAATGAAAATAAAGGTATTCGGGGTCCGTTTTCGCATACGGGGTGTATTTTATGACGTATAGGGATATTTTAAATATTATCAGGGTGTCGGAAATATTTTTGGAGGGTTATTATATCCTCCCCACCTTGTTTTAGAGCTCTTCCTCGAGATCTACTAGAACAGGTGTGGATATTTCATTTGCATTTATGATTCAAGCTCCCATGTATACTCTGGTCCTCTTTTGGAGTCCCATTTCACCTTGACCAGAACTAATCTCTTGTGCTTGAGGTTCTTAACTTTCCTGTCTTCAATCTGTAGAGGCTTTTCTACAAATTTAAGTTGTTCATTTACCTCTATATCCTTAAGAGGTACTACCAGTGATTCCTCGGCTAAGCTTTTCTTGAGATTGCATACATGAAATACATCATGTATTCTTGCCATTTCCTTTGGAAGTTGTAGCTGATAGGCTACAGGTCCTATTTTTTTAATAATCTTAAAAGGTTCAACATACCTGGGGCTTAACTTTCCTCTTTTGATAAATCTGACCACTCCTTTCCAAGGAGAGACTTTCAATAACACTTTGTCTCCTACCTGAAATTCTTGTGGTTTTCGCCTGTTATTAGCATAACTCTTTTGTCTCTTGTACTATTTCTGGTCCAGATAATTGCTTCTCTCTAATTTCTGCCCAACAGACTGGAGTTCGGCACTTTCTTCCATACATTGCTTCGAATGGTGCAGCATTGATACTTGTGTGATAACTGTTATTGTAAGAAAATTCTATTAATGGTAAATGATCGTCCCAATTACCTCCGAAATCAATTACACAAGCTCTAAGCATGTCTTCCATCGTCTGAATTGTCCTTTCACTTTGTCCGTCCGTTTGAGGATGATAAGCGGTGCTTAGATTTAGCTTGGTTCCCATTGCTTTTTGGAAACTTGTCCAAAATGAGAGGTAAAACGACTATCTCTGTCAGAAACAATTGATAAAGGAATTCCATCTAATGAAACTATTTCATTTACATATAGTTTAGCTAATTGTTTCATACTAAAAGTTTCCTTCATTGGTAGGAAATGAGCTGACTTAATTAGCCTGTCTACAATCACCCAGATTGTATCATTACCTTTTCTTGTTTTGGGTAATTTGGTAACAAAATCCATTGTTATTAATTCCCATTTCCAAACTAGCATTTCTAACTGCTGTAATAAACCTGAGGGCTTCTGGTGTTCAGCTTTGACTTGTGAACAAGTTAAACACTTTGCAACATATGCTGCTATATCCTTTTTCATTCCTATCCACCAAAAATTCTTTCTTAAGTCCTGATACATCTTATCACTTCCAGGATACATCGTATACTTAGACTTATGAGCTTCTTCTAATATATGGTGGCGTAGATTTCCTAATTTAGGTATCCACATTCTTTTCTTATGGAATCTCCAAATTCCATCTGTTCCTTGTTCTAGTTCCTTAATCATTCCTTTCAGTTTCTCAGTATCATCCTTGATTACTGATTCTTGTGCCTTTCTAATCTGTTCATTTAAATCTACTTGCAGATTTAGTTAAAGTGAACGTACTCTTTTTGGTTTTTCGTGATACTTTCGACTTAAAGCATCAGCAACTACATTTACTTTTACTGCATAATACTGGATATTACAGTCATAATCACTAAGTATCTCCATCCAGAGTCTTTGTCTCATATTCAACTCCTTTTGCCCGAAAACATACCTTAAACTCTTATGATCTGTAAAAATGGTGAACTTACTACCGTAAAGGTAATGTCTCCAAATTTTCAGGGAAAAAATTATAGCTCCTAATTCTAAATCATGGGTTGAATAATTCTCTTCATGATTCTTAAGTTGTCTAGATGCGTAAACTATAACTTTTTGGCGTTGCATTAATACACATCCATATCCTAACTTAGAAGCGTCACAATAGATTACAAAATCTTCAGTTCCTTCTGGTAACACTAGTATGGGTGCGTTGGTTAGTCTTTGCTTAAGAATTCTAAAAGCTTCTTGTTGTTTTGGTCCCCGTTCAAACTTAATGGATTTACAGGTTAACTTAGTTAAGGGAATGGCGATTCTAGAAAAATCTTGAATAAATCGTCTATAATAACCGGACAATCCTAAGAAACTTCTAACCTCAGTTGGTGACTCAGGGGTTTTCCATTTGGTAATTACCTCTATCTTGGTGGGATCCACATGAATTCCTTCATGATTGACTAAATGCCCAAGAAATTGTACCTGTTCTAACCAAAACTCGCACTTTGAAAACTTAGCATAAAGCTTTTCTTTTCTTAGTAAACTTAGAAGTGTGTGCAAATGTCTTGCATGCTCCTCTTTACTCTTAGAGTAAATAAGAATATCACCTATAAAGACAATTATGAATTTATCCAAATATGGCTTACATATTCGGTTCATCATGTCCATAAACGCGGTTGGGGCATTGGTTAAACCAAATGGCATGACAGTAAATTCATAATGGCCATACCTTGTTCTGAAATCGGTCTTAGGAATGTCCTCTTCCTGTACCTTTAATTGATGATATCCTGATCGTAAATCGATTTTGGAGAAAAATCGAGCTCCTTGTAGCTGGTCGAACAGATCATCGATTCTCGGTAATGGATACCGATTCTTAATCGTGACTTTGTTCAATTCACGGTAGTCAATGCACATATGATGTGTGCAAAATGCAACATATAAATTTCATCAATTGTGGCATAAAACTAACCCTTTTTTAGTACTAATGTTGGAAAAAGTGTGCTTTTGTCTTCCTTTTGTATTTTCAGGATTAAATGAGTTCAAATTAACAAAAGAAGCAAAAAGACATCAAAATCTAACATAAATACAAGAAAAGGAACAAGACGTGACATGCCCGACCCCACGACAGCATCTTCCCAAGCAAAACAAGATAACAGAAGACTGGACACGCCCCGTGCTCAGCCAGCACAGGGGCGTGCCCAAGTGTTAGCAGAAAAGACAAAGTGGTAGAAGCTTCTATTGCCTACCACGGGGCCGTGCTCAGCGGACACGGGGCCGTGGTCAACTATAAGATTCGCACAATCTAGGCAAATCTTCATAGTACAAAGATTCTTCTGCACACGGGGTCGTGCTCAGCGGACACGGGGGCGTGGTCAACTAATAAGACAAAGCTGCATTAAATGAAGAAAGAGAAGGATGTGGACACGGGGCCGTGCCCACTGGACACGGGGCCGTGCCCGAGCTTCTGTTCAGCCTATAAATAGGAGTGCTTGGCTCAAGCTCAAACCATCCCTTGGCACACCACCTCTCTCACACTTCACCCACCACCCACCACCACCATAACACCATCATCCACCACCATCATCCATTGTCCATCGTAGAGTGTGTGAGTCGTTTCGGGATCCAAGATTGATCGTAAGAGTTCTTGACAATCAAGGCCATGTTTGCCTAAGTCTCTTACATCACTTGGTGAAGACAAAGTGTCTAGTGTAATACTTTTTATTTTTAATCTTTTCACACTTTTTACTTGGTTTCGTATTAATGACTTTAATAACTAGTTTCTTATGTTGAAGGTGATCTTTCCTTATCGTTTGTCCGTGGTGTCTTGGCATTATTTTACTGTCTATATAAAATAAAAGATTTTCACCATTCATATCTCCACGGTCTATATGGAGGTATGTTGGCTACCTGGTCGGGGGTTAAGGGAACGGTTTGGTAAAGGTCTTGCCATTGTTCAGCGTTTAGAGGTCCTGCAATGGACCTGGGTCAAATTTAGTAGGACCTCCTTCAATACTTAACGGTATTGGATGGCGGGGGTCCAAACTCTTTGATCCCCTCATAAGTTAACTACTATTAATACTATAACCCGGCTATTTAGGACTGTATCCCTGCTGACTCAGACTACTTAGTCGAGGGTAACGTCACCTCCAAAAGAGGGGCCTACCATAATTTGCATTAATAACTTAATTAATTATCTTCCAATAATCCACCCTTTTAGGATTGTATCCTTGCTGACTCAAACTACTGGGGTGAGGGTAACGTCACCTTCGAAAGAGGGGCCTACTACAATAACTAAGATAATCTCTTAAATAGTGCAAAAGTGCGGAAATAATCAAAGGTTACACTAGATACGAGTCGGAACCAAGTGATTCATCTTGTCTATCTGTTTTTATTTTTATTTTTATTTTTATTTTCAGCATTTTTAGTTAGTTTTTATTTTTCTTAGCTTAAAACATTTTTCTAAACTTTTTGATTTGATTAGACGTTGAGGATAAACCGGTACTAAAAGCTCTTGTGTCCTTGGACGACCTCGGTATCTTACCAACACTATACTACGCTCACGATGGGTGCACTTGCCCATATGAGTGTCTAGTGTTAGTGAATATCGTGTTTTATAAATTTAAAACTTGACTAAAAAGTGTTAAATGGGCTTAAAATATACACCTAATATATATAACACTTGACACCCATCAACATACGCATTGATCCGTCCTTCTTTTTTACGAATAGGATCGGTGTTCCCCATGTCGATGAACTGGGCTGTATGAATCCTTTTTCCAACAATTCGTCTAACTGCTTCTTCAGTTCCTGCATTTCTGCAGGTGCCAAACGGTAAGGTGCTTTGGCAATCGGTGCTGCTCCTGGTAATAGATGAATTCTGAATTCAACTTCCCTGTCTAGCGGTAGTCCTCGTAATTCTTCTGGAAACACATCTGGAAACTGAGATACTACTAGAATATCTTTTAATTCTTTTCCTTTAGTGTTAGTGATTATAGAAATCAAATACACTAATGATCATTTTCTTATATAACTTGCTGTTTTTATCACAGAGATGAATTTCGTGGATCTAGAGGGTTTATCTCCTTTAATTGTGATTTTTTCACCCCTTGGTGAATTTACTTGGATTGACTTTTGATCAAATAAAATACTGCTTTATTGGGTATTAACCAATCCATTCCTAATACAACATCAAATCCTGCCAGATTCATTGGGTAAAGGTTTGCAATAAACTTTTGGTTTAAAATTATATTCTTGCTCCCTGCAAGATTTCAGAAATCTTAATGGTTTCTCCATTTGCTGTCTCTACTCGACATTCTTGTGGGAGTTTATTTAATGGTTGATTGAGAGGTTTGCAAAATGAAGTATTAATAAAACTTTGGTTTGCACCAGAGTCAAATAATACTTTAGCAAAAACATCATTAACTAAAAACGTACCGGCGATCACATCCGGGATCATCTTTGCTTCTTCTGCAGTTAGAACAAATGCTCTAGCATTTTTAGTATTCTTGGTGTTCGTGGCTGGAGCTAATTTTGGACAATTTGGCTTGATGTGACCTTTTTCCCCACAATTGAAGCACATTCCATTATTCGGTTTCCTCCTGCAATCCTCTTCCTTGTGTCCTGGTATCTTGCAGAAATTGCAGTAAGTGGAGCACTTTCCTGAATGCTTCTTCTTACAGGCTTTGTAGTACGGTGTAGAGGTAGAACCTACATTTTTCCCACGGTTGGAATTACCATAGCGGAATTCCTGGGTAAGCCTTTGGGCTAGGTTTCTCCTTTGGTCCTCTTCTCGAGTACGTACTAACTCATATATCAAGGTGTTTGCTAGTTCTACAGCTTCTTCTATGGTTTGAGGTCTAGCTTCCTTGACTACATGTCTAATCTCACTGATTAATCCCCAGATGTAACGGGAGATTAATACTGGTTCTGGTGATGCAAGGGTTGGCACTATTCTAGCATATTCAAAGAATAACGTACTGTAACCCTTACTATCCACTCCAGTCATCCTAAGGTTTAGGAACTTATTTGCTATCTGTTCTTTTTCATTGGGAGGGCAGAATTTCCTTTCTACCATGTTCTTAAATTCATCCCATTCCATATTGTAAATTCTGTCACTTCCCCTAGACTGGAGGATAGTGTTCCACCATTCTAGTGTTGAATTCTTAAACAAATTGGAAGCAAACATTATTTTATCCTCTTCCGCACACTTGCTTATTTTTAAGACTGCCTCAGTCTTTTCTATCCAGCGTAGAGTTGCAATGGCCCCTTCATTGCCCGAGAATTCCATTGGTTTACAAGACCAGAATTCTTTATAAGAACAACCATAAGGCATGGTTCTTCTTCTTTTGGGAATGGGCGCTTGAAGTATAGGTCCATTGTTTACGCTGTTTTCTGGTTCAGTGGGTCGTTTACTACCATTGTTACTTTTATTATCTGCTTCCCTAACTGTTTTGATAATATATGGCATCACATCTATTATCCCTTGTGCCATTATGTGTTGGATGACACTGTTATCCACTTGGTTTCCATTATTGTTGTTGTTCGGGTTATCGTTATCCAGGTTATTGTTACTCTGGTTATCGTGATTCTGGTTTTCCTGGTTCACTTCGTTGTCCATATGAATTTTAAACATTTGCCAATTATTAATATCACAAAATAATATTTAAGACAAACATTCACATAACACGCATATTGGTCAAAAGCGTCGAGCATTGCGACTTGCTCTTTCTTATAGTATGCATCTAATACAAGCTAGAACTGGAATAAAATTTACAATACTATTAGGTATCACTAACCACAAAGTGGTCTATACTACGATAAGTATATTGTTATATATTTTTTTTCATACACACATATTATATATATTAGTATTACTGTCACCATCACGGATATGGGTTCATCCAGAACTCCATATTACGCTCGTCGTACTTCCAGACGAGTCGTTCTCCAACTTGCCTCATCCTCTCGCTATTTTCTAAAATCCCTTCTCTGAAAGTTCGGAGTTCTTGCACATTTTCTGCACTCATTGGGGGTGCAGGTGCTGGTACTGGATCTGGGTACTGTGGCATGGATTCTTCCTGAGGATATGGATTCTCTAGGATTTCCCTAATATATTGGTCATTATCGTAATAGGGATCTAGAGGGTCCAGACCTGGGTAAGCTGCTAGGTTTGGCATGGGTTCTTCTGTTAAGTGGTAGCGTTGCTGATAATCTCTATGATCATCGAACCACGGATCGTAGTCTGGGTCTAAGGGATTGGGTGCTGGTATCCTAGGTATCTCTTCTGGGTTAAAATCATGCATATGGATTTGGTTTTCTGGGTTGTTTTCAATCTCCATTGGTTGTGTGGGAAACAAGGGTAATGGTTGAGGGGCTATGATTTGCTCTAGGTTTGGGTTGGCAACTGTGGTTGCTAAGATATGGAAGTTTGCAAAACTCCTATTGAGCATGTCTTAGGTGTGGGCATCTGTTTCTCTCTTAGCGGCTGCTAGAACACGCTGCTGTTGTAACTTTTTCATTCTCTTCCTACGCTCTTGTGCTCCCCTACTGAACCATCCTCTCTTTTTAGGAGGGAATGGCTCTTCAGAGTGAGCCTTAAACACGAATATCCCATCTTCATTGTCAGCTGAATACCCTGAGAGGGCAGGCTGTGAAGAGGTATCTTTGCTTCTAGGTGAGCTGGACAACTGATGATAGACGTTAGAGGGTCCTTGATCGCTCATACTGTAAACTAACAAATAGTCAAATAACATACAACAATAAAATACAGATATGCACGTATTTCCGTAATTTATTTCCTAACACTTTGAATAATATCTTGGTGTCAGCAGAACACTTATGTGGCTGAATCAGTGGCTTAGCTCTGATACCACCTTCTGTCGCAACCCCCGTCCCCTAACAACCCAGGAACGGGAGGCCGCGGCCAGTTTCGGTGGTATCCAGGTGTTTGTCATTTTGGCAGCGGAAATTACATCAGGACCGTAGTTAGGAAATATTTTATCAGAGTAAAATACCACACTTTTTATAATATTTAACACATGGGAAATTCCCAAGTTTCAAGTACACACATTTTCATAGGGATAAACCCTATTTTATTTTAAATAAAACATCTCTTTATTTTAGGTAACTTTATTGCCACTTTTCCAAGCCTTCAGTGCTGTCCAGTTGGCTTCTAATTGGCTTTCACATTTTGTTACCTGAAACGCGTTTAAAAAAACATTTTGTCAGTGGGAAATACTGGTGAGTGAATCCCCAGTTTAATCAAGTTAAGTAAAACCATTATACAGTATTGAGGGCGGTCGCGCAATTACATTTGTTTCCATCTACTTTAATTACCACCCACGGTACTGTCAACCCGACTTGTGGTCATGTTACTCCTCGCAAGGTAGTAACAAATTTTGTATACAAAACCCCAACATACCGACGATAATTATTGAATACAAATACTCAATCATTGTTTAATATATCATTAATTAAGTGAGGTTTTGTAAAAACAGTTTACAAAAAAAAAAAAAGATTACTCACATTGCTGTCTTAGGATTTCTTTAAGGGTTTCCTGGTGATTATCTATAATTTACACAAATGCACACGTGTTAGTATAATAACCCAATATTTACATTAGCAATACCCTCCCCGAGACGGCATTCCAATGACTACGTCGGGCAGAACCACGACAGCCGTTATGGAACCCTGGATCAATCAGGCAGCGTATCTAACACGTAACCGGGGTTATAATACTTACAATGGGGCAGAACTTCATTATTTAGGGGGGTATTATGCCCGAGAATAGCTTTATATATATAGAAATTCTAGAGAGAAAGTGAGAGGTGAGCGAGTTCGACTGAAGACTGAAGGCCTCTATTTATAGTCCTGATTTCGGACTTCCTCGCGTCCCGCGTAAGCTGAAGGTGAGTCCTTCGCAGCCCACGACGTAGGGTTGTAGGCCCTAGCTTTGACCGGTCATCACTCCTAGCCTTGACACGATTGAGCCACGTGTCGGCTCCGGGTGCGGCCTCGTGGCTGGGCTGTCGCGCCCCGTGTAGACCAAGGGTGGGTCTTACGAGGCCCGCCAGAGACCATTTATTTTTGTTTTTAATTAATTTTAATGAAAATAAAGGTATTCGGGGTCCGTTTTCGCATACGGGGTGTATTTTATGACGTATAGGGATATTTTAAATATTATCAGGGTGTCGGAATAATTTTTGGAGGGTTGTTATAGTTTAACAGACAGGAAATTAAATTGGTCGACAACGATAAACCATCAAATTTAAAAAGTGGGCTCCAGCCTCGGCATCAATATCCATCATCACCTACTTTGTTGCCTTCAAGGGGCAGCACCCTCTTCAACCATAGCTTCATCAGCATTCGCCCCAGCATCTGCTCCAGCATCACCACCAGCATTATTCCCAGCATCCGCATCGGCGTTGACCACCTTCTCAGCCACCTTAGCAGGCTCCTTAGCAACAGGCTTCACAGGATGCTCCACGGGATTGTCACCAAGATCCCTCAACTTCACCTCCCAAGCCTCAACATTCCATGAGGGGCATAAGAAGCCCAGGGCCTTGGCCTCATAGGCCATTTTCAACCTAGCTTGGAGGAGGGAGATGACAACAGAATTCTTGAGGCCTTCAAGGTATGAAGCCATATCCTGCTCATGTTGGACCTGGGCAGCATCGGACCTGGCTTAAGCCTCGTGGGTGATCTTTTTGATGGCAGCTTGGTGCTCTTGGGTCATTGCTTTATACTTGGCTTCATAATGCTGACTTGGCAGTGGCAATTGCTGCTTGATCCACGATGGTGGTTTCAGCCTTCCTCAACTTAGCCTCTAACATCTTGTTCAGCTCGCATGAATCTTCGTAAAGGAACACAAGCTGCTCGCCCTGTAATCAGGTAAACAAATATCAGTATATATACTCAAAATATGTGTTCGGCATATATGTGTAGGATATAAGGAAAGGATATCTACCTGGTTGAGGAAGCCAGTCATGAACTTGCTGGACTCCGAGAATCCATGATTCTCAAAAGGGAAGACGTCCGAGGCAGCAGGGGAGTCTGGCTCCTTCCTTTTACGAGAACTAGAGCCACGTGGCTTTGAAGCAGTAGAAGGCTTAGGGACAGCGGCAGCTTTGGAACTAGTGGGCTTCGATGTGACTGCTGGTTTGGGGCTAACCTCCTGTTTGACTTGAGCAGTGCCGGAGTAGCTATCCAACTCTTCAAGGTCAAAGCCTTCTAGGTTTATGACTGGTGCTGCACAAAGGGAAGTAATACTAAGTCTTTATATATTTTCAAAATATAATCGGTTTGATAAGTGAAAGTAACTTATAAATTATGCTTAATAGACATGTCGGAACTTGATTTATGGCTTGAGCTTGTGAATAACAGGGTAAAGGTCCTTTCACTCTCCGGGAGCTGGTAGATTTCCTTGATTCTTGCTTTTGATTCAGCACTTGGAGGGGCCAATTCCTTGAAATTTATGGCTTGAGCTTGTGAATAACAGGGTAAAGGTCCTTTCACTCTCCGGGAGCTGGTAGATTTCCTTGGGAACTTGATTTATGGCTTGAGCTTGTGAATAACAGGGTAAAGGTCCTTTCACTCTCCGGGAGCTGGTAGATTTCCTTGATTCTTTCTTTTGATTCAGCACTTGGAGGGGCCAATTCCTTGAAATTTGCTACAAAAAGAAAATAAAAATATCAGGATGTCAGTTCAAGATATAGTTTCAGGATATATTTGGGAATATTCCTAAAACCCTAAATCCTACCAGAAGTCAACCATTTCACCGGCAGGTCAAAACCCTTAGCGATGGAATCCCTTTTTACAAAAAAGACTTTCGTTGCCACTGATCCTCATTCTTTGTGGCCTTGAGAATAAGGGGATCCTTGGAAGTTGAAAAAAGGAGAAAATGGCTGTTGCTGTGAGAATGAAGACGCTATGCAATAGGAAGATCCTCGATGCAGAGATCAGGAATATGACGAGATTTGATTTGGTCTAGCACCACTAAGACTCGCCAAACCATAGGCATGGTCTGGGCATAACTAAAACCTATGAGTTCAAAGAAACAGGAGATAAAGGCTGGAAAAGGATACCGGAGTCCCAAGGAAAAAGGGTAAGCTAGGAAACACACCCATTCATCGGAAGCTATGTCCGATCGGACCTCTTGGTCGAACGGACGGATGATCGCACTGGCGGGAAAAGCACCGAAATCTTTTAAAGCAGCAATATCGGCATTGTCAAAGGAGCAAACCTCTTTTTCAGGTTCTTTGAGAAGATTTTGGCTTTCAAAGGACGGGATTGAGTCGGCTGTACTTGATCTTGTTCGAGGGGCCATGAAGGATCTTAACAAAGAAAAAGAAGGAAAACAGAAAGGAAAGGGAAAGAGAGTACCTGAAATTAGCCTGGAATGTTTTGATCATGATGTGAATGAATTGGGTAAATATAGGCTGAATATAGGGGGTATTGAGTAAATACCGCGTTGGAAGTTGCAGCTTGTCATTCCAAGCGTCTAATCAACTTAAATGCCTCGATCCAAGAGATAAGATTTAAAATATATCCGTTTGAATCTGGGATTCCAATAGATATATTTTGGGGACAATTGTTATGGGTGGTTTTCTGAACATATATCCTGGATAATATTCTGACTCTATTACTTTTGATTGTGATCAGGATACCGGATCAGGATATTGGTAACATCCTGATGCAGTATCCTGATAATAACTAATTAGTTCACGTGCAGATTAACAAGGCAAGCTTATAACGTTCGAGTGAACTAGTTCTCCTGAAGACTCGGACTAATCAGTTGAAAAGGGGACGTTGAAGCCGGAAGAAGTGGTCTACAACGTTCAAGAAGGGAATATTCGCAGCATCCCGGTTTTATAGGCTAGTTTGTTATTTTCATTTTACTATAAAAGGGAATGTACGGATCGATAGACACACACATTTTCTACACACACTTTTGCTTTCTACTAGCTGCAATCACTCGCAATCACCAACACTTACACTCGAAATTCATTGTAACACTTAGCTGATCCGTATCATATCCTGCACTGTATCCTGACATTTGAAGCAATAAGAAGAACTAGGCAGCTGCGATTTTCAGCTCCTGAGGTTTTATGCCGGCGATCTAGATTAATCAAGGGCTTTCCTCGTATATCGCGTGTCGCCTTTTATTTTTTACCTCATTGTTTGATTATTGGTATAGCTCGATATCCTGAGCTATATCCTGAAAACTGTTTTCGTAAACAACATACTCAGAATATTTTCAACACACACATTGTTAGCACACTACCTCACTTAACTAATTTGATCACTTAATTGCTTCGGTAATTTTTTGACCAAAACAGGTCTTATAACCAAACGCTCTCCAACAAACCGAGTGGGTGGAACAACGAAACTGTTTTCTATGAGGCGATACGTTTATACGAAAATGAACATAAGAGTTCTTTCCCACATGTCCATGCAAGGCAAGCTGTAAAGGATTCTCCAAAATGGGCGGCGATTCCAAATGAGGTTGCAAGCGCGAAACGAGCAACCAAACGATCTAAAACTTCCGAGTCAGGAAGTTATAGCGTTGGAGCCTCAACCGGTCGTTGCCAAATAAATATCAACGACGAGCCCGAGTTTGACGAGGAGCCGATTGGGGAGGAAGAACGTCCCCCAGGAAGGGACAAAAGTAAAAAAAAGATAGCGGCTGAAAAAAGGAAACAAGCCGCATCAGGAAGTGGTGGTGGTTCGAAGTTGGAAGGTATTATGGCCGAGTTAAAAGCATTCAACTAAACCTTTACCGAGACGCAAAACGAGAAGGTAAAAGTGAAGAAACGACAAGCCGTTATTACACCCTTTACCGACAAGCATTCAAGCAAAGGAGGCAAGAAGAAGCGCAGTAGTTGGAGGAATAGAAAATAATGACCACCGATCTTAGCGCATATCCTGAGCAAGACCGTCACTATCACACCCCAACCGATGATGGAAAGATCGGGGCGCGGAACTGAGCAAAACAGATTGTCCAGGAGAAATCCATAACAACTAAAATTACCGGATATTTATCATTATGTCCCATACCATAATATATCAAATAAAAGCAGTTATTACAGACATTGTTTTCTCAAAGACAGATCAAATGTTTTGACAACTCAGATTTTATTTAATTTGTTTCTAGACTCCATCCTAGCTCGATTCCAGCAGATAACAAGCAAACATCCTAAGCACCTGTAGCATACATTAAAATAGAGGTCAATACACTTAGTGTAAAGGTGAGCATACAAGTTTAGTAGTAATAGTAGAGTTCGAAAGCGTTTACGCATAACCAGCATGTAACATGTATAATGTGAAGCTAGTAGGTTATCGACAATGAAATATGCACAGACAAATATGCACCAACAAACTCCCCCTTGACAATAGCTTCATAAAATAACTTTGTCTTCAGTCTTCTTGCAATCTTCATGTAGTCTTGCACTGTCTTTGGTCTTTGGATGGCTTCAGCTTCAATAGCTTCTGTCAGCAACAGACTCCCCCTAAGCTGATGCATCCAATCACCAAATCTTCAAAAACTTTAGCGTTTGAGTAAACTCCAGTTCAGCATTTGTAAAGCAATCTTCAAACTCTTCAACTTGTTTGCAATGTAGAAAGGAGGTTCTACCATGCATCCAATCAAACTCTCATCTTCTCAGCAACTTCTCAGCAACATACTACTTCAATCTGTATACTATAAAACAAACATCTCGAGAAACCATAAGAATTTTTCAACTAAGTTAAACAAATTATTATTATTCAAGAGATAGTTAAACTGTATCACAGATTAAGCATTTTCAATTTCATCACCAACACGCAAAACTTTTTAATCACACACCCTATAACCCGCATGATTTAAAATTTTGAACTCACTTTCCAACACCGTCTCCCCCTATCAGTAACAATTCCTCCAAGAATAACAGTTTTCCGTACGTTAAGAATTTTAAACAGAAAAAGACACTATTTTTGAATTTTTTTTTTTTTATATTTTCTGAAAGCAAGTAAATAACAAAAGCAAATAACACTCTATTTTTGTGAGAATCACCGGTAAGAAGATCATATCAGCACAATCAAACTGTTTCACACAATTAGATAATTCTTTATTTAATTTTTCGTGAAAAGCAGTCCAAGACGATTACCAGTATGTTTGTCCACTTAAACAAAATGCATGAACATTTCAAGTACCATTACCATATGATACGTTAAGGTAATTTTATTACTAATATACTAGTGTGTACCACTTCAGGATATACCCCCGCGATCAAGGTATGCACAAAGATTCATCGTAGTAGGTGAGTATACTGTATTCATCCGTTTTGTTTTTCAACGTTTAGATAATTGGTGATCAGGTCAGTACTTCCGTACAGCAAAGAGACCAAAATATCTAATGAGGGCTAAGACAAATATCATTTTTGGTACGATTTATGCGTTTTGCACTTTTTGAATGACTCTCTATGAGAGCTTCTTCATTTTCAGGTTTTGGCATTTTTAGCTCTTTTAAGATATCCTGGTTGTGCCTAGGTCAGCATGTATCTGGATGCAGCAGAAGGACAACCCTGATATCCCCAGATGAAAAATCAGTATAAAGACCCAAAACTTCAGATTTTGGCAATCTATCAACACAAGATTTAAGGTCATTAAACCATACACCACTGATGTGTTCCCCACTAATACTCAGTTCATTTATGTTTATATCACATTGGTAAGTTGATTATTTCATGCTTTTGCCTACTGGTACATCATATGATGAAGCTGCTATCACACTTAAGCAATTTATGTTCATTTTCAGTGTGACAGTCTAACTAGCTGATGTACTATCACTTCTTTTTCACACAGTGATAACTCATTTTTTATTTTTTTTATTTTTTTTATGTTTTTGATTTTTCAATGTTTTTGTATTTTTGATTTTTAAGAAAAGCAGTAAACTATTTACAAAATTCTTATGAAAAACCAGTTATTCAGGATTCCTCATCCCGTTGAGTTCGACTAAATGTTCAAAGCGAGCCCTGTCAAATGCTTTAGTATAAAGATCTGTCAGGTTATCTAGTGTGTCGACTCAGCACTTTGAACTTCAATTTAAATCAATATATATATATATATATATATATATATATATATATATATATATATATATATATATATATATAGGACAAAGATCCGTTAGGAACCACCTCTTATTGCGAGAACCGCGAGAACCAATGTGAACGCAACCAAAAATGCCTAAAAATAGCTAAAAATCACACAAAAAAAATTTTTTTTTTTTTAATATTTTTTATAACAAAATCGCTACTTTTCGTAGCAAAAAAAAAAAAATTTAAAAATTTTTTTTTTTTTTTTTGCTTCTAAAAGTAGCGATTTAACATAAAAAATATTAAAAAAATTAAAAAAAAAAATTTAGATTTTTTTTTTGATTTTTTTAGATTTTTTTTAGATTTTTTTAGGTTTTTTGGGGGTTTAGTTTTTAGCCTTTTAGTTGGGGGGGGGGTTAGGTTTTTGGGGGGTGGGGGAGGGGGGTTTAGGTTTTTGGGGTGGGGGGGTTTAGGTTTTTTTTTTGGGGGGGGGGGGTGGGGGTTAAGTTTTTGTAGGTTTTTTTTAGGTTTTTTTAGCTATTTTAGGTTGTGTTCACATTGGTTCTCGCGGTTCTCGCAATAAAGGTGGTTCTCGCATGAACCTTACCCTATATATATATATATATATCAACAATCTCACATCCCCCGTCATGTGCCTGAAGCAGCCACTATCAACATAAGTTGATAATCCTCCTTAGCAGCTCCTGCACACACCAACTAAGAAATTAGTTAGATTGGGGGACCCAAGCCTTAATGGTCTTGGGTCGTCCAAATTCACCAACCACTTGAACATCCATCCAATATCCATTACTCCTAACTGGAGTCTTGGATCTCAGACCTGTTGATGGAATTAGATTTTGATTTCCACTAGGTCTTTGGTCCTGAGGGTTCCTATATGTGTTTGGACTATTTGACCTTTGGAAATTTTGATTTTGGTACCTTGAATTTTGATTCCAAGAAGCATTATTGTTGTAATTTCTAAAGCCATTGTTATAAAAAGTTCGACCACCATTATTTTGGTATCGATTTTGATATTGACCTTGACTTCTGAAATTATTAGAATTATTATTGTTCATTCTTGGTGAACTGCTTCTAGGTCTCTCATATCTGCCTGGTGGAGATTTAGGCTGAAATCTTGGTCGATTTCTTTGAAAACGAGGAACTTGTGGAGTTCCTTTTCCAGCCTTATCTACACCAACAACAACATTCTCTGGTTGCTTAGGAGCAGATTTCTTTGGAGAATTTTCAAATTTCTCCTCATTATCACCTTTCTTCTCAGGTGATTTCCCTCTCTGTTTCTCACTAATTTGTGCTTCACTCTTTTTGTTAGGACAGCAGCTAGCTACATGTCCCTTGGTGTGACATTTGAAGCACGATCTCTTTTTCGAAGACTTCTTTTCTAAAGCCTTTGAACTAGATTCGGGGTTTGATGATGATTCCTTAGAAGGATTTGGTTCAGTTTGCTTAGTTTCAGAATTTTCTTTGTTCTTGTTTTTAGCAAACTCTATATTAGATTCATTTTCAATAACAGCTGTTTCGTTTTTCATGTCACTTCCTTGAACAAAATTAACCTTTTTAACAAAAGTTGGATTGTTATTTTTAGGATGTGAAGTTTTCTTTTTCAAAACAGGTGTGCTGTTATTATCCTTCTTAGCATCAGCACTCTCAAACACATTTCCTTGACTTGATGTGGAACTACTTGGTGATGTTGACACAAAGTCCATGAGGTCATCTTCATCAGGCAAGAAAGAATAGTCATGACTAACAGGAGGTGGAACTTCATTGAAACCATGGAATCCCACACTAGTTTTGTCATTACTTTTCTTCAAGCCACCCATCATATGTTTCATAACAAAAGTAGAGTCTCTGAATTGACCTAATTTCTTTTTAAGTTCAACAATTTTGAGTTGTGCATCTGACAACTCTTTGCATTTTTCAGAAATCTCTTTTGTTTTCTCGGCCATCATTTCATGAGCTAAGTCTATTACTTGAAGTTTTTCGTTTAGTTTACAGGTTAATGAGTCAATTTTACTTTCATAACCTTTTATCTTCTTCAAGTATGAAGATTCGTTTCGTTTAGCAAAAAAGTTTGATTCTTTAATGTTAGACATCTCTCGCTCACCAGACTTTGGTTTTGTGTTGACAACCTGTCAACCTCACCCTGTAGTTCACGACATTTTAAACACACAGAATTTGACTTTACCTCTCCTGTTTGTTTATCAAGGTTGGCCATAAGAGCCGCAAGCTGAGTTTCCATTCTTTTATACTTAGCATCCTTTTCTTCAGCTTCCCGTTCCTGGTCAGACTTTTGCTTTTCCTCTTCAGCAACTGTTGTCTGATCAACCTTCTTTTCTTCAGCTTTATTCTCTATCTTCACCTCAGCCTCAGCATCCACTTTTGCTTCAGCATCTCCCACAGTAGCTTCACCATCATCAACTGGCGTTATCTCTGCCATGAATGCCTGAGTGGCATTCTCATTATCTTCTAGATGAATACTCCAATCATAAGAACCTTCTCGTGCTGTAGAGATCAAAGCCTTTGAGCTAGAATTGTTTGACGCATTCCTATTGTTTGAACTCTGACTCGAAGTCTCTTGCCTTTGTTTTTGACATTCCCTAGCGAAATGCCCATAACTTTGACAGTTAAAGCACCTCACTTTGGTCTTGTCGAAACCAACAGTCCTCCCTACAAACTTCCTTCCTGTTCTGTTCATGAATCTCTTCACTCGCCTAGAAATCATGGCCATTTGCCACTGCAAATCCATCTCTTCTAAGTCATCAGGGTCAATCTGATCATAATCTTCATCTAAAGTGGCAGGATCAGATATATTCCCCTGAATGTAGTTTTCATATGAAGCAATAAATGAAGCAAGTAGAGCAAGATGCTCTTCTGCAAACTTAACACTCATAGGCATCGACTTAACACCACTACTCTGCTTAGAAGCTGATGTTCTCTTGGCTCCTGTTGATCCTCCTGAAGCAGCTACAAAACACACATCACCATCTTCATTCACTGTGACCTGCTCGTTCTCACATGAAAGAAACGCAGTAGCAGAGTCGCTAGAAGCGTTGTGAGATGAAGAAGATGTAAGCCCATTGTAAATCGTTGGATCTTGAACCTGATCATATCCAGTGTCCTTCTTCTTCATACTGAGTTCATAAGCTCTCAGCTTTCCAACCACTTCTTCAAGCTCTTTAGTCTCGTAATCTGCTTCTCCCTTGATCATGAGAGTGTAGATATCCCATTTAGTAGGTAAGGCATCGAGCAGCTTGTCATTCTTTTCAACGTCAGTATAGCACTCTATCTCATAATTATCCATTTCCGACATCAGATGGTAGTATCGAGTGATGATGTCCTCAAGTGACTCATGTTTCATGTACTTAAAAACAGCAAACTGCTTCTTCAGTAGATCAACTTTGTTTTTCTTAACATCTTCATTTCCCGCATATCGTTTTTCTAATGCATCCCACATATCCTTTGAGTTTGTGTACTTCTTGAAAGTATGCTTGATGCTATCAGGTAAGGACATTTTTATTGCAGCCAAGGCTCTCTTTTCAGCCTCATACATCTTTTTATCAGCATCTTACATGTTCACATAGGCAGTTCTACGTGGCCTGCCCTCAAAGTCGTGTGTTGGGTTTGTGTACCCATCTTCAATACATATCCACATGCGAGTGTCCTGATATTCAATGAAGGATTGAAAACGATCCTTCCATGTCAAGTAATTTTCCACCTTCATCATCTTAGGTGGTTTGTTGGTAGTGACAACCTCATGCTCCATCTTCAACAGCTCATTCAATGTAGACATGTTTGACATTTTAACGTTGCAGACTGATAAAACCGTACAAAATATCTCCGAAACCAGTGGTTACCAAATTACACCGTTAGAATCGTCTCGAAAAGACGAATCTAATGATATCTAATGTCGAAAACCGAAATCGGAATTTTCCAGGTTACCAAATTACACCGTTAGAATCGTCTCGAAAAGACGAATCTAATGATATCTAATGTTATCTAGCGAAATTTTTTTTTTGCCTAAAAATACGAGGAATCTAACGGTCCAAACAGTTCTGTCAAACGGGCTACGGATCAATTTCTATTTGCAAAACACTGAAATTTTATCGACGCTTACCAACGAAAATTCCACTACTTTAATTATGCTGGTTTTAAATTTGCTATTAATTTCGCTGGGTAGCTGATCAATTTCGCTGGTCAGATAATTAATTTTGTTGGTCAATTTCGCTTTCAAGTTCAAGTTCGCTTATCAATTTCGCTGGTCAAATTCGCCGGTCAATTTCGCTATTATAACGACTGGTATAGTCGCCGAAACCGTGATAATTTCGCTGAGGAAAATTATACGGTTACCAAAGTCGCCTTTGGATTTTAGGTTCGCCGAGTCAAACAATTTCGCTAATTTCGTTGATCAGTCTGCGAATTTGGTAAATTCGTCAATAGTCAAATTCGCTAATCCTTGTAAAATCGGAAACTCAATCTGATCAAAAATTCTGAAGATTTTTCTGATTCTCCTAACACTTTCCTGTAGAATCGAAATAGCAAAATATCAGTAGTTTTTGAAAATCAGTAAGAAACAGAATGAAGAACGTGTAGAACACGAAGAACAATCTTCGAATCTTCAAGCGTTTCCAGCCAAAATCCTTCAAACAATCAACCAATAACTGTCCTGCAAACCAACAAATCAGCAAACAAACAAAGCAGAAGATCAAAACAGCCAAAAAATTCGAAAATTTTTATCAAGCCAACAAGAAATTTCGAAACCCTAATCTTCTCAGGTTTCAAAAATTTCAAAAATACTCCATGTTTCTGCCAATCACAATTATGAACCGTGCCTTCAAGAGCCTAATGCTCTGATACCAATTGTAGGTCCCCTTGATGTATGGATCTTTCACAGAATTGTCAATCTAATCAAGAGTGCGGAATCCTCTTGATCAGAATATCACAGAATGAGTAGAAACATATATCACTTTCAAACTGGGTTTCTATTGATTACCAATCTCACAAGAATTACAATCAATCTAAACCCTAACCACACAAATTTCGTCCAAGCTGTTATACTCTCACGAAATTCCTCTCAAATTCTGTTTTGGCTGATTAACCTAAACCCTAAAGCCTAACCTTGTTTATATAACACAAGGTTTGCTACTTGGGCTAGATTAAACACTACACCCAATTCGTTGGGTTTGGTTTAGCCCAAACTCTATTAATTCACTAATACAAAGCTAAACCCGCTAACTCTTTATCGGTTTAACTAATTACAAGATATCCAAAGACCAAATCTAAGCTGTTGTCACAAATATGCACCAACAAACTCCCCCTTGACAATAGCTTCATAAAATAACTTTGTCTTCAGTCTTCTTGCAATCTTCATGTAGTCTTGCACTATCTTTGGTCTTTGGATAGCTTCAGCTTCAATAGCTTCTGTCAGCAACAGACTCCCCCTAAGCTGTTGTATCCAATCACCAAATCTTCCAAGTTGTGATTCAGCATTCTCAATAAGTCTTCACAGCATCCACTCTGCATTGTAGAAGGCGGATTCTACCAAGCAGCAACAAACTCCTCATCTCTTCAAAACAACTTCTCATCAACAAAATCAAACACACAAACTGATCAAACACAAACAAATTCGCAGAAATATTATCAGAACTCAAAAAATTCGAAACCCTAATTTCAGGTTTCAACAATTTCGAAAATACTCCCTGTTTCTGCCAATCACAATTCTGAACCGTGCCTTCAAGAGCCTAATGCTCTGATACCAATTGTAGGTCCCCTTGATGTATGGATCTTTCACAGAATTGTCAATCTAATCAAGAGTGCGGAATCCTCTTGATCAGAATATCACAGAATGAGTAGAAACAAATATCACTTTCAAACTGGGTTTCTATTGATTACCAATCTCACAAGAATTACAATCAATCTAAACCCTAACCACGCAAATTTCGTCCAAGCTATTATACTCTCACGAAATTCCTCTCAAATTCTGTTTTGGCTGATTAACCTAAACCCTAAAGCCTAACCTTGTTTATATAACACAAGGTTTGCTACTTGGGCTAGATTAAACACTACACCCAATTCGTTGGGTTTGGTTTAGCCCAAACTCTATTAATTCACTAATACAAAGCTAAACCCATTAACTATTTATCGGTTTAACTAATTACAAGATATCCAAAGACCAAATCTAAGCTGTTGTCACAAATATGCACCAACAAAGACTGCGAGTTGTAGAATGCGCAACACATATCACCACTGTGACAAGTGAAGAGGTAACCTTAACAACCCCTGTCCACGATAGGTGCTGAGTCCAAACTATAGTACTATCGTTGCTAAGGCGTCAGGCAACAATCACTGTGTTAACATAACATACAAGCATTCATCGAGTAACAAGTAACATGCAATAATGGTCAGCGTATGAATAGTGTTTGCGTTGTGTGATCGATGTGATTTAGAATATGTAACGTATGTAACAACCAAAAGTGCGTAAAGCAAAAAGGGATCGAGTATACTCAGAGCGATGGAAGTTAATGGATTGAAGGGAGCGCTAGAGTGATTAGCCTGAACAGTTAACGGTATCATAGGCGAAGAACGACATGTAAAACGGTGCAAAGTGAACAAGTGTCGGATGGCAATCCGATCAGATGGTCATTCGATCGGATGTCAATCCATTCGGATGGTCATCCGATCGGATGGCCATTCGGTCGGATTGACATTCTTTTGAGAAGGATGTGTTTGTGTATGATGGCTTTGAAGTTTTCGTTGTAGTATTTTGAAAATAGAGAAGTATCTCTACCCATCAGGTCGACCGATCGAAAGGTCGTTCTATCGGATAGCAATCCGATCGGATGGCAATCCATTAGAATTGTTGGTCTTTGAAAATTATGAAAGTGTTTAAGTGTCGAAGTTCCAAATGTCAACTGGTCGGACGGCAATCCGAAAGGATGGCAATCTGGTCGTACGGCAATCCGTTCGACGTTCAGATCTTTTGAAAACTTGAAAATGGTTAAGTGTGGAACCAAGTGCAATCCGATCGGATTGCAGTTCGATCGAATAACAATCCAATCGGATGGGAATCCATCCCAACGAACCTAATCGTCTTGACTTGATTATTTTGAAAGTTTTGCGGTTTGTTCGAGACGGTATGACAACGTACTAAACAACGGAACCTCGTCAACTCCCAAGTTGCCAGATCAAACAGGAATCACCCTGATCCGACCAGTCTACTGTTCTTTGACGGTTTGTTCATGTTCAATCCGAAATCGGTTGTCTCTTTGATAGAAATCAGATCTCAACCGACACTTCACTAAGAAATGAGTAGAAGACCTGAATGAGCTCCGATTCTATCGGTTTTGAGTGCATTGAGTGTATAAGAGTTGAAAGAAAGTTAGAAACCATCTTTCAATCCTGTTAACTTTGAAAATGTTTAGATCTATGCAAAATCGTGGTGAAATCATGTGGAAATCCTTCAGATCTGAGTTGTTCTTGGTGGAATGAAGCCAAATCTTGAAGTTCATAAGAACTCCATGATGACATCACCCTAGAACATCTCAAATCCGTTGATTTCACGGTTAAAGTTAAGATTCAAAGGTGAAAATGATGAAGAAGTGCGTGTAGATCATAGAAGTACAAGATTTAAGTTGAAAACTTACAAGAATCACGAGAAGTCGAGAGAAAGAAGGCCTTGAGCATGCTGGTCGAGTGAGAGAGAGCTGCCACATCACAAGTGATGTGACAAGGGGGTATTTATAGGATGCCAAAAAGGGAAAGTGGGGTGCAAGTGTCGGATAGCTCACCGATCGGATGACACTTCGATCGGATGGCAATCAGATCGGATGGCCCTTCGATCGAATGGTCATTCGATCGAGTGGCTCTGAAGGGTTGTGCTTCGACATTTTGTTTCTCATGTTGAGCGTTGCGATGCGTTTCGAGTGAGCGATGCGATAGTATTACCCATTAGCTACACAAATAACCTAACTACTATATCTAACATACAATCACTATAATAACTTGCGTTTAGCGTTTACGGTTAGATTGCGTTGCGATAGAATTGCGATTGCGATTAAACACCTCAACATAAACATAACATGCACAAGTAACACATAATAGCACACACACATAAAACAATATCCAGAACACATAATTCGAGTTGCGATGCGATAGCGATTAGCGATTAAATATGCGATTAAATAGCGATTATTAATAGATACTCCACATAATACAACTAAAGTAAACAAATAATAGAATTCGATTACAAGTCAAGAAGCACAATCTACTAGTCAAGCAAGGAGTGACATATCGCAATTAGCAATCTTTTCTTCCTTTGACTTTGACTTGTACTTTGACTTTCTAAAAAGCGGGTTGTTACAGCCTCCCCTACTTTAGGAAATTTCGTCCCGAAATTTAAGAAGTAGGCATAACAAACAGTTGCGGGTACTTCGCCTTCATGTCACTTTCGAGTTCCCAGGTGAACTCGGCGCTGCGTTTGCCTTCCCAGTGAACCTTCACAATGGGAATGCGTGAGCGTCTGAGCACCTTGGTTTCTCGTCCCATGATCTCGACAGGCTTCTCCATGAAGTATAATGTTTCGTCCACTTGCAAACCTTCAAGGGGGACATGTAATTCCTGGTCGGCTAAGCACTTTCTGAGGTTCGAAACATGTAAAGTCGGGTGGACATTACTAAGTTCCTCCAGTAGTTCAAGTCTGTTGGCCACTTTTCCAATCCTTTCCAGAATTTTAAAGGGTCCAACATATCGAGTCGCGAGCTTTCCTTTCTTGCCGAATCTGATCACCCCCTTCTAAGGTGCAACCTTTAGGAGTACGTGATCGCCAACGTCAAATTCAAGGGGCTTGCGGCGTCTATCGGCGTAACTTTTATGACGGCTCCGAGCTTTCAATAGATTGTCTCGAATTTGGAGGAATTTGTCAGTCGTTTCTTGCAACAGCTCAGGACCCGGTAATTTATGTGTCCCTTGTCTCGTGCCATACAATAGGCGATCGACATTTCCTTCCGTATAATGCCTCAAATGGTGCCATTTGGATGCTAGAATGATAACTGTTATTGTACGAGAATTCGACTAAAGGTAAGTGCACGACCCAATTACCACTGAAATCTATAACACACGAGCGAAGCATGTCTTCAAGGGTTCGAATCGTTCTTTCAGTCTGACCGTCGGTTTGGGGATGGAAAACGGTACTTAGATTAAGAGTAGTACTGAGAGCAGATTGAAATGTTCCCCAAAGACGCGAGGTAAACCGACCATCGTGGTCAGAGATGATGTCACGAGGAGTCCCGTGTCGACAAATGATCTCATCGGTGTAGATTCAGGCTAATTTTTCTACCTTAAAGTCTTTTCGTATCGGCAGGAAATGAGCTGATTTGGTCAATCGGTCAACGACAACCCAAATGCTTTCGTAACCTGATAGCGTGCGCGGAAGTTTCGTTATAAAATCCATAGCTATACTCTCCCATTTACACATAGGGATCTCGGGTTGTACGAGTAAGCCAGAGGGGCGTTGATGCTCAGCCTTGACTTTAGAACAAGTCAGGTATTTCGAAACATAGAGAGCGATATCCTTCTTCATGCCTGGCCACCAGTACTTGTAGCGCATGTCCTGGTACATTTTGTCAGCACCGGGATGAATAGAATACCGAGATTTGTGGGCTTCGTCTATCAGAATTTGTCGCAAACTCGTACGCTTGGGAATCCAGATTCGGTCTAGATAGTGGAATATCCCATTCGATTTATTCACCAGTTGAGCGCCATCGCTGATAATCCTTTCCTTCTTCAAGGTGCGTTCGGTAAAACAAGCATGTTGGGCGTCCCGGATAAGAGCTTCGAGATTAAACTGGGCTTGAGAATTACGAACGCTATGTAAATAGCTTCGTCGAATGAGGGCATCGGCAACGAAGTTTGCTTTGCCTGGATGGTAACGAATATCATAGTCGTAATCGTTGAGGAGTTCAACCCATCGGCGTTGGCGCATGTTCAGTTCTTTCTGGTCAAAGATGTGTTGTAGGCTCCTATGATCGGTGAAGATCGTACACTTGGTACCGTAAAGGTAGTGTCGCCAAATCTTTAACACAAGAATAACTGCACCGAACTCGAGGTCGTGGGTTGTATAATTCTTCTCGTGGATCTTGAGCTGTCGAGAGGCGTACGCGATAACCTTGTCCCGTTGCATGAGAACACACCCAAGACCAAGGTTTGAGGCATCGCAATAGACTACGAAATCGTCGTTTCCATCGGGCAGTGAGAGCACGGGAGCATTGCAAAGCATAACTTTGAGAGTTTGAAAGTCTTCCTCTTGTTCGGTTCCCCAAACAAAAGGTTTGTCTTTATGCATAAGAGAGGTAAGCGGCACAGCTATTTTCGAAAAGTCAGCGATGAACCGGCGATAGTAACCCGCCAATCCGAGAAAAGAATGAACTTCGGACGGGTTCCTTGGTGTAACCCAACTCTTAACAGCTTCAATCTTTGCAGGATCGACATGAATTCCTTGACTATTAACGATGTGACCCAGGAATTGGACCTCCTCAAGCCAGAATTCGCACTTGGAGAACTTAGCATAGAGACGGTTTCCCTGGAGTAACTCAAGAACCAAACGTAGATGTTGCGAGTGTTTGGATTTTGACTTGGAATAGATTAGGATATCATCGATGAATACGATGACAAAGCGGTTGAGAAAGGGTTTGCACACGCGATTCATTAGATCCATAAAGACTATGGGAGTGTTAGTCAAACCAAAAGGCATGACAACAAACTCGTAATGGCCATAGCGGGTTCAAAAAGAGGTTTTAGGTATATCCTCCTCTTGAATGCGTAGTTGGTGATAGCCTGAGCGTAGATCGATCTTCGAGAAACACGTAGCACCTTGTAACTGGTCAAACAAATCATCGATTTGAGGCAAGGGATAGCGATTCTTGATGGTCAGCTTGTTCAACTCCCTATAGTCGATGCACATCCGGAACGACCCGTCCTTATTTTTGACAAAAAGGACTGGTGCGCCCCAAGGGGAGGTGCTAGGGTGAATAAAGCCTTTATCAAGTAGTTCCTGGAGCTGACTCGAAAGTTCGCGCATTTTCGAAGGAGCGAGATGATAAGGCGCTTTAGCAACAGGATTTGCTCCAGGAATAAGGTCGATTCGGAAATCGATATCACGAGTGGGAGGTAGACCAAGTAAATCATCGGGGAAAATGTTAGGGAATTCGCAAACAACGGGAATGTCTTTCACTCCTGGGTTTCCTTTCTTTTCCTTCTCCGCTACTACAATGTTAGCCAAGACAGCTCTGTATTCCTTGCGAAGATACTTGCTCGCTTGGACACATGACATGAGTTTGAGACCTTTCGAATGCGTTTCACCATACACACAAAGTTGATCACCATTAGCGAGCGAGAAACGAATCATCTTATCGAAGCAAACAACTTCAGCACGATTCTCGTGAAGAAAATCCATGCCTACTATGATGTCAAAACTACCGAGCTGCATCGGAATAAGGTCGATAGGGAAGACGTTATTTTTGAGTTCTAACGTACAATCACGTAGAACAAAATTGACAGCAACGGTTCTTCCGGTGGCAACTTCAACATCGAACGTTGAGGGGAGATGGGCGCGCTTACGATTAAGGAGCTTTTCGAATTCAAACGATAAAAAACAATTATCGGCTCCAGTATCAAATAAACACGAAGCATATATACCATTCACAAGGAACGTACCATTAACCACATTGTTGTCTGCTTGAGCCCGGCGGGCGTTGATGTTGAAAGCACATCCGCAGGCTGTTGGCTGCTGCTGCTGTTGAGGCTGCTGCTGCTACTGGGGCTCTTGTTTCACTAACCTGTTGGGGCACATGTTTGCAAAGTGGTTGGGATCACCACATTCAAAGCAAGCTCGAGCGTGATCCGCAGGTGCAGGAGCTGCTTGTTGGCCCTAGGGAGCAGGAAGGAGAGCTTGCGGTGCAGGAGCTTGACCTTGAGCTGGAGATGGAGCTTGGCGTGGACCTGTACGGTTGTTCGTGGTGAAGTGGCCGTACATGTTGCAATGAACATAGAACCGGCATGCGATACCAACCGAGTGATGATAAGTACAAGTAGGGCAAAGTGGGTGTGGTCCAGTGTATGCACGCTTGGCAGGCGGTGCATGGACCACAGGTGCCCTACTTGGCGGTGTTGAGGTTGCGGTTGGGCATGTACTGTTTGGAGCGGAGCGGCAGTAACTGCACAGTTCTTGTTGCTGGAATTGTTGTTGTTGTTCTTTCTCTTGCGGCGCGAAAGCTTTGAAGATTGCGGTGCGGCAGTGGTTTCAGCGGTGGGACTAGGAGCAGCGGTGACTTGATGCAGATTCTTGGAGGCTTTGTCGAAATAACCAGCCCTGACTCGCTTATCGTTGATCTCAGCGGCGAGCAGGTAGGTTTCCTCAATTGTTGTCGTCTTTGCAGCCTGAACAAAGTCTGCAACACAATTCGGAAGAGCACGGATATACTTCTTGATCGTAATCTCAGGGGTGGTAACTTGACCCAGACAGATAATACTCAACTACTTGAAGCGAGCAGTTAAACCAGCGTTATCTCCGCCATCCTGCTTAATGTGCCATAATTCATCCTCAAGCTTTTGGAGTTCATGGGGAGGGCAGAACTCTTGCATCATGATGTTCATCAACTTGTCCCATGTCAGCCCAAAAGCTGCATCGTTTCCTTGTTTGTTCCTCTCGGCCGTCCACCAAACTAAGAGCATGGGATTGGAAGACGCCGGTGGCGTTAATAGTGCAAATGTTGTCTGGACAGCCACTCTGGCGCAGGGTGACTTCGATTGAATCAAACCATTGGAACATGGTCGTAGGCCCAACTTCGCCGGTAAACTCTTTTGGACCGCAGGCTTTGAACTGCTTGAAGGTAAAAGCTATTTTCGGAGTATCAGTCCTGGACTCCTTCGAGGACTTGTTAGCATTCTCATTCAGCTCACTGACGATTTGGGGATGACTTTCGCCATTTGCTTAGCGACGAGAGCAGCGATTCGTTTGTCATCATGGTTTCGGCGAGCCGAGTGAGAGTGGAATGATCCAAACGACGACATTGTCTGCAACAGACATCGCCATAGGACTCAAACACAATTTTGATTAACCCTAGTATAGTCTAACGATTTCATCATAAAGCTCAGGAACACATCAATTCATAAAATCACGTAGGCACATAAACACAGAATCACATAAGCACATAAGCACGTATTTCACGTAAGCACAGTAGGACATAAACACATAGCTCCCCTAAGCACATATTTTGCATGTATTCACCTATCCTTCACAGCAGCGTATAGCGATTAAGTATAGCGATTGTGATTAGCGAGTACTCAGCAAGTAGCATGCGATTTGTTAACGTTTTTGAGATAGATGTGCAGTGCGAGTCATGTGTGTTGATCAAAGCGGACAGCGAAAGCGAGTAAATAACCAAAATCGAAACACATAAACGCATAAAATCACATGAAATTCACAAAAAAGCAATAAATCACAGAGTCAGCGGCGGCAAATCCAGAATCGAAAAACATAAAATCGAGTATAGATTGTCTGGGTGTGAGACGCCGACTACCCAAAGTGATTCGACTATTCACAAGGACCTTAAGTGCACACTTTGGCCTTCTGGACTATGCTCTCGCCTCAATACGGGCGATCGGCACGCATCCTTCCAGTTACAGCGTGACCCAAGTCGTTGGAGTCCGTCGAGACTTTGGTGAGAACTTTGTTAAAATCAAAAGCATAGAACGGAGTAAGTCATCGAGGTTCGGGTTTCACCCCTGACTTAACGACTACATCCCCGTTTGTGTGATAGAATCATGAGATAGATAAGGAGATTTGCGTCGAAGTATGGATTTCACTCCTAATTCAACGCAAAATCTCTTGTTTATAGTAAAAATAGCGAATCGAACAAGTGATTTGGTCGAGAGTTTGCGGTTTTCACACCTAATCTCAACCAGATCATCTGTTTGTGTGTGTATCCAGTCTTAGTAAAGGCTGATCTTGCGCGGAACTATAGTATGCGATGTTCGTGCAAGAGTGTAGTGTATGGTGAGTTCGAGCGAGAAATAGCGAGTAAGCTCGTGCAAAACCCATACCGGGTATGCACAAGTCGGTCTGTTGGTACTTAGACTAGGTCGTTTCTAAGACATCGACCCGGACTAGGTCGAGTCTTGCCTAATTCCCTATAGTTATGGCTCTGATACCAATCTGTCACACCCCAACCGATGACGAAAACATCGGGGCACGGCATTGAGCGAAACAGATTGTCCAGGAGAAATCCATAATAACTAAAATTACCGGATATTTATCATTATGTCCCATACCATAATATATCAAATAAAAGCAGTTATTACATACATTGTTTACTCAAAGACAGATCAAATGTTCCGACAACTCAGATTTTATTTAATTTGTTTCTAGAGTCCATCCTAGCTTGATTCCAGCAGATAACAAGCAAACATCCTAAGCACCTGTCACATACGTTAAAATAGAGGTCAATACACATAGTGTAAAGGTGAGCATACAAGTTTAGTAGTAATAGTAGAGTTCGAAAGCGTTTACGCATAACCAGCATGTAACATGTATAATGTGAATCTAGTAGGTTATCGACAATGAAATATGCACAGACAACACTGCGAGTTGTAGAATGCACAACACATATCACCACTGTGACACGTGAAGAGGTAACCTTAACAACCCCTGTCCACGACAGGTGCTGAGTCCAAACTATAGTACTATCGTTGCTAAGGCGTCAGGTAACAATCACTGTGTTAACATAACATACAAGCATTCATCGAGTAACAAGTAACATGCAATAACGGTCAGCGTATGAATAGTGTTTGCGTTGTGTGATCGATGTGATTTAGAATATGTAATGTATGTAACACCCAAAAGTGCGTAAAGCAAAAAGGGATCGAGTATACTCACAGCGATGGAAGTTAATGGATTGAAGGGAGCGCTAGAGTGATTAGCCAGAACAGTTAACGGTATCATAAGCGAAGAACGGCGCGTAAATCGGTGCAAAGTGAACAAGTGTTGGATGGCAATCCGATCAGATGGCCATTTGATTGGATGTCAATCCGTTCGGATGGTCATCCGATCGGATGGCCATTCGGTCGGATTGACATTCTTTTTAGAAGGATGTGTTTGTGTATGATGGCTTTGAAGTTTTCGTTGTAGCATTTTGAAAATATAGAAGTATCTCTACCCTTCAGGTCGATCGATCGAACGGTCGTTCGATCGGATAACGATCTGACTGGTAGGACACTTAGTGAGAATAAGTTCACAGCAGATCGGATAGCAATCCGATCGGATGGCAATCCATTAGAACTGATGGTCTTTGAAAATTATGAAAGTATTTAAGTATCGAAGTTCCAAATGTCAACTGGTCGGATGGTCGTTCGATCGGATGGCAATCCGATCGGACGTCAATCCGATCGGACGGCAATCCGTTCGACATTCAGATCTTTTGAAAACTTGAAAATGGTTAAGTGTGGAACCAAGTGCAATCCGATCGGATTGCAGTTCGATCGGATGGCAATCCGATCGGACGAAAATCCGTCCCAACGAATCTGATCGTCTTGACTTGATTATTTTGAAAGTTTTGCGGTTTGTTCGAGACGGTATGATAACGTACTAAACAACGGAACCTCGTCAAGTCCCAAGTCGCCCGATCGAACAGGAATCACCCTGATCCGACCAGTCTACTGTTCTTTGACGGTTTGTTCATGTTCAATCCGAAATCGGTTGTCTCTTTGATAGAAATCAGATCTCAACCGACACTTCACTAAGAAATGAGTAGAAGACCTGAATGAGCTCCGATTCTATTGGTTTTGAGTGCATTGAGTGTATAAGAGTTGAAAGAAAGTTAGAAACCATCTTTCAATCCTTTTAACTTTGAAAATGTTTAGATCTATGCGAAATCGTGGTGAAATCATGTGGAAATCCTTCAGATCTGAGTTGTTCTTGGTGGAATGAAGCCAAATCTTGAAGTTCATAAGAACTCCATGATGACATCACCCTAGAACACCTCAAATCCGTTGATTTCACGGTTAAAAGTTAAGATTCAAAGGTGAAAATGATGAAGAAGTGCGTGTAGATCATAGAAGTACAAGATTTGAGTTGAAAACTTACAAGAATCGCGAGAAGTCGAGAGAAAGAAGGCCTTGAGCGTGCTGGTCGAGTGAGAGAGAGCAAGTGATGTGACAGGGGGTATTTATAGGTTGCCAAAAAGGGAAAGTGGGGTGCAAGTGTCGGATAGTTCACCGATCGGATGGCAATCTGATCGGATGGCAATCCGATCGGATGGCCATCCGATCGGATGGGATGGCCATTCGATTTAATGGTTATTCGATCGAGTGGCTCCGACGGGTTGTGCTTCGACGTTTCGTTTCGCGTGTTAAGCGTTGCGATGCGTTTCGAGTGAGCGATACGATAGTATTACCCATTAGCTACACAAATAACCTAACTACTATATCTAACATACAATCACTATAATAACTTGCGTTTAGCGTTTGCGATTAGATTGCGTTGCGATAGAATTGCGATTGCGATTAAACACCTCAACATAAACATAACATGCACAAGTAACACATAATAGCACACACACGTAAAACAATATCCAGAACACATAATTCGAGTTGCGATGCGATAGCGATTAGCGATTAGTCGATTAGCGATTAAACATGCGATTAAATAGCGATTATTAATAGATACTCCACATAATACAACTAAAGTAAACAAATAATAGAATTCGATTACAAGTCAAGAAGCACAATCTACTAGTCAAGCAAGGAGTGACAGATCGCAATTAGCAATCTTTTCTTCCTTTGACTTTGACTTTGACTTGTACTTTGACTTTCCAAAAAGCGGGTTGTTACAGCCACATCTTACAAAAAATGAAGGAAAAAATTAAAAAAAAAATTGGAGTGAGGGAGTGTAGTTTTTTTTTTTAAATGTAACTTTAGGTTTTTTTTAAGTGTGTTGTTTTTTTTTTTTTTATTTAAATGTAACTTCAGGTTTTTATTTAAATGTAACTTTTTTTATTTTTATTTACTTTGTTTTAATTATTTAATTTATATGCAAAAATTTAATAAAAATGGGAGGACTATCCTCCACACCCTTGGGTAGTCCCCAAAGGGGATGATCCTCCACCCTTGGTGAGATGATGTCTACGTAGCGAGTGGTCTTCTTGGGGACTAACCATACCATACCCTATGGTCTAATACATGCAAAGACAACCAAAGTAACAATAAAGTAATTTCAAATCTATAATAAAAGGTATGCGTCAAATTAAAGTGTTGCTTTCTCTTCATCCTAAAACTTGAAATAAAGCAAAGTGTAAACTGTCATTTTGGTTTCTGTGGTTTGGGCACTTTTGCCATTTTAGTCCAAATCTCAAACTTTTTAAATCTGGCTCCCTGTGGTTTTACTTTTATTGCCATTTTAGTCCAAAATTCAAAAACCCCTCATTTTTTACTGTTCCAACATGCTTATTTTGTCTTTTTGTGCAGGGGTATTTTTGTCCAAGTGCTTTTCGTTTAACATATTAAAAATTAATAAACTAAATTAAATATATTTAATTCCTTTTAACACCCTTGTTTAACACACATTGATCATCATTTTCCCCCATTATTACAGATCATCTTCCCAAAAAAAAACCCTAACCCTCTTCTGGTCTATAGACCAAACCGGTGCCTCCAATCTTGCCAAACACCCAACCACCACTGTCAAGCCATCGCCGCCCCAACCCATCGCCGCCCCAACCCATGCTCTCAATCGAATCTCCACTCCTGATTCTGGTGCCTCCAATCTTGCCGATCTTTATCCTTCGCCGCAGTCTGGTTCGAGTTCGAATCTCGCTCTGGTTCGAGTTCGAATCTCGCTCCACCGCCTCCTGAATCGAGTAGTGATAATCAAACTCCGCTACCATCGCCACCACCTTATTCGAGGTTATTGTTGTTGTTAACATCACATCTGAATAACTGTCATCTGAGACACGTCGTCGGAGAAAGGTGGGAGACGGTCCAGCTCTGTTTAAAATCCAAGAGATCCAATTGTGAGAATGGGAAACCTTGTAAAGATCTGATGGCTCTGTTTAAAATCCAAGAGATTCAGGCTCACAACGGATTGATATGATGATTGTTTTTGTAAGTGTTGTGATTGGAGATGATGATTGCTGATAAAACAGCGGCGGAGAAAGATGAAAACAGGTACAATACGAAGCCTCTGGTCGCCATGGATGCTCTATTGTTGTGTGCTCTGTTTTATGAAAAGCATAAATGAACGAAGAAGACGACAATTGGGATTGCAGGCAGAAATGAACGAAGAAGACGACATGGATGCTCCTGTGGGTTAGGGTTTTTTTTGGAGTTGAAGATGATCTTGGTTAGGGTTTTATTTGAGTTTTTTAATTAAGAAAATGTTAAATGAAAAGCACTTGGACAAAAATACCCCTGCACAAAAAGACAAAATAGGCATGTTGGAACAGTAAAAAATGAGAGTTTTTGAATTTTGGACTAAAATAGCAATAAAAGTGAAACCACGGAGACCCAGATTTAAAAAGTTTGAGATTTGGACTAAAATGGCAAAAGTGACCAAACCATAGGGACCAAAATGGTAGTTTACTCTAAAGCAAATAATGAATTGAATCTTTTACTATCAATGTCCAAAGGAGGCCACAAAAGGGAGTGAGCTTTTGTTGAACCAAAGTCCACACTTTGTATTTTGAAGTTCATTGTGTCGGCATGCAATTGTACAAAACTATATAAATGAACTTTAGAAAGATTTAATTACTTTTTAGCAATTTTTTTGACGGCAAATTACTTTTATTGTCTGTTGTCTGTGAGACTTAAACCCAAGATCTCTCCCTTCCAAGATGGTTAAAGGTTTTGCCTTGCCAATGGACCACCACCCTATTAGTTTTTTTAGCAATCTTTTAATAATGTTCTTGTAATTATATTCATTGAATTGTCTCTGATACCAGGTACTTAATTTTTTTGAGTCATCCCCGTCGGAAAGTATACAGGAGAACCTTTATCGAATTTCGGAACAATGTTGCGACAACAAGAACGTGATTGCTAGAGCAGTCGCTAAGCATTACATTCTAGTATAAGTAGTTATTAAAGATAGAAAGGAGACATCAGACAATAGTGTTATGGGAGGAATGGCATTCAAGAAAAATAAATAAATAAATAAATAAATAAAGCGATGTTGTTTATTTTTGAAAGGACATTAGGAAGAATCAAGTATGATATCAGAAATAAATCACTTTTTGTTAAATATCTATAAATAAGTCGAAAGAGATCTAACATATTCAAATATAAAACTGAAAATGATTAAAGTAAAAGTTGAATTTATAAAGTTAATAGACTTTATAAGTCTATTGGAAATAATTGTATAGCAGATCCACAGAGTTCCTCACGTGATTGGTGTAGTGATTATCTATATCTATACTACTTTATAAAGCATATAGGAAGGATAGAATGGTCATTTGCCACTTTACAAGTCTTTAAAGCCCATTGTACAAACCTATTAAGCACAAAGTGTTGAAAAACCCATTCAACACACGCGGAGCTTGAACCGGATATTCTTGACCCGTATTTTATATTCCGGATCCAATATAATGTTCGTATCTCTCTCCAAACCCTATTCATTTCATTCGGCCGCTCTTGCATCCTCTCTCTTCAAACCCTAATCTTCTTCATCTTCAACCCCCCAAAAGCACAAACCTGGTGAAAACCAAACCCCGCAAGACCAAAATTCAAACACTCATAAAAGTATCGTTCACCTTCTCACTCTCTCTCGCAAACAGGAAAGAGGACTCAAACCGTATACACAAATCTCAGAAAACCAGGTACTTTTCTTTTGTTGGTTCTCCTTTTCTTCCCTGTTTCTCTTCCAGTTCTTGCTTTCGTCAGCTCAAGGTCATTTTTTGACATTTTCGGTTGGTTTGGTGTAGATGAAGATGGAGTGAGGAAGATGAAGATGACATTACTTTGCAGATCTGAGTCTTTTACATTCAAATCTTATGGGTTTGCGTTCAGATCTGACTGCTTTTACAGTTTCACGTTTCATCTGACTGCTTCTACAGTCTGCTTTGTGGTAGCAGGTATATCTGGATCTGGATCTGAATCGATTTAATTTTTCTTTTTTTTTTATTTATTTGTAGAAGTTGTTGTTACAGTTTTGTTGTGGTTCGATGATGTTAGAAGGAGGTTTTCAAGTCCTTTTTGCTGGTGAGGATAGAGAGACGATGCCCTCTTTGAATCTTCGACGGCTACAAGTTAGTCTACCAGCAACCACACCTACGAAGGTACCAGATCTAATGGATCTGGTGTTGACCTGGCTAGGGTACCGCCGCAAGCGGGGGATACAACTGCTTTTTGGATGTTTGAATTGACCAGAAAAGAATCCCAATTACAGCTTTAACTGTGGCGTACGAATGGGGTTTCAGGTCAATAGTGGTGATTGTGGCTTTGAGTTGGGATCGGCTTTCCATCGACAAGGTAATGCAAGTTTTAATCAAAGAGTATTGAGTTGCATGTTTGCAAAGCTAAAAAATAATTGATGCCTATAATGTCTACACTTAATTATTGATCAAGTTTTGCAGTTACTGAAGAATTTTCATGTTCATCCTGTTTACTTAGGTATGCAAGTTATAAGGTGGACATGCTTCTGATTTTATTTAATATGTTTTCTTAGTATGCATTTAGCTTTTTTGTGTAATATGATACTATTATGTTCATAACTCCATATTGATGTTTTCAAGGTCCAAGATCTCACTTAACTTCATCTCATGATCTATTTTGCTTTGAGTTCTAGGTATGTCTTTCTGTTCTTTTATCTCTTTGTTAATCCAATAACTTCATTGTTTGATCTTTTAAATTATCGTGCAGGGAGCCTGCGTTCGAAATGTGCTTGATTCAGTGGTTCAAGCGCCATTGGAGGATAAGAATCGGAAGTTTATTTATGTTGAACAGGTTAGAAATCTTGAATGCTTCGGTTTGACTGTGCAGTTTGACCCGAAAGATTTCTAAGATGTTATGAATGTTGCAGGCGTTTTTCCAACGTTGGTGGAGGGATCAGAGTGAGGCGGCCCAAGCTATAGTCAAGCGCTTTGTTAGCTCAGGTCAACTTGAGCTGTTGTAAGCAAATTAAGTTGACTTTTTTCATTAACTAGGGGTTTGCCCCGCCCGCGTTGCAGGGCACTAAGCCGAATATTTCTCTATCATAACATGTACGTCCATGTTTTGGTTACGTGTACATACTACTTATAACACGATCTCAAAAAAATTACACCGAGTCAACCAAATAAATTAAAACACTATCATACTTTTGCTTAAGAAAAACAAAAACGATAGAAAAACTATAATTTTAAACTGGGGGCAAAACTGTAATTTTTTAGGATAAATGAGCGTGTGCAAGGAAGTCGCCTAGCACGAATAACAATTACACCGAGTTAAACAATTAAAATAAAGCACTACAACAATTTTCTCAAAGAAAAAAAAAACTAAAACGATGGCATGACTGTAATTTTACACTGGGAACAAAATCATAATTTGACTGGGAAAGCAAAGAAAAACGATGCGAAAAATGTAAATTTAAATTGAGGGCCAAATCGTAATTTTGCTGGGAGGGAAAAACACAAAAATAATGACAAAACTGTAAATTTAAACGGTTCAAAATCGTAATTTTTAACCGAGGGCAAAATTGTAATTTTTAGTTGGGGCAAAAGGATTAATTTTATTTTGAACTGGGGGTAAAAACGTAATTTTGAACTGATGGCAAAATCGTAATTTTAAAGCGGTGATAAAATCCTAAATTGGTTGTGCCAATGGGCGAGTTCCAGGCAGCTGCCTGGCACTACTCCTCCATCTTCTGTCTGTAGTTATACACTGGGGGCAAAAGGGTAATTTGTATGGGAAAGCAAAAAAAAAAACGATGACAAAAATGTAAATTTAAATTATGGGTAAAATCGTAATTTACCTGAGAGGAAGAAAAAAAACTATTGGCGAAACTGTAAATTTAAACGGGGTAAATTCATAATTTTGAACCGAGGGCAAAATTGTAATTTTTTATCGGGGGCAAAAGTATAATTTTATTTTGAACTGGTGGTAAAAACGTATTTTAAACTGATGAGAAAATCGTAAATTTAAATCGGGACAAAATCGTAAATTGGTTTAGCCCAAAAAGGCAAAAAAAGTCAAAAAAACAAGGAAAAAAATAATATTATTGCACTGTTCATCCGTTTTGCTAAATGTTATAGAGTTAATGCTTCTGTATTACATTGGATTTATGTTGTGAATATAACTACTTTATGTTGGGCAGAAATGGTGGTTAGTGCATGCATGACGAGGCAGCACCGCATTATATCAATATGATTGATCAAACAACGTATGGGCATAAGTTTATCAAGGAATAGTTTAACGTAACACCGAGAATTGGTTGGAAAATAGACCCTTTCAGTCATTCAGCAGTGCAGGCTTGTCTGTTAGGGGCAGAGGCCATATATTCTGGTTTATTGATGCTTATAAAAAACTGTTAATATCACTTTTATTACGTGTTTTAAAGTTTTAAACTTTAGTCGTTATGATCATTTAGGTTGGATTTGATTCTCTTTTCTTCGGCCGGATTGATTACCAAGATAAAGCTAAGCGAAAAGGGGATACAAATCTCGAAGTTATTTGGCGGGCCTCCAAGCGTCTTGGTTCATCTTCACAGGTGCGTTTTAACTTCCATTATTATTATCATTAAAATAAAAGAATTACTATCTAACGGTTTTATAAATCGTTACAGATTTTTGCAAGTGCTTTTCCACAAGAATATGCACCTCCACCTGGTGGTTTCAACTTTGAAGTCAACTTTGTGCCTTTTTCATGAATTGGCTCTTTGAAATGGAGCTGGGGTCTGTGACATGATGAATGAATGTCTGGATATTTTTTGCTCCATTTTTAACGAAAGTTTTGAAATAGAGCTTTTCTAACAGCTTTAGAAATGTGCTTTTAAAATAAAAGCATTAAATGACTATTTTCTACAACGTTGAATAGAATAAAAACTCATTTTTATTCTAAATTTAAAAAGACAAAGTCTATTAGACATAAAATTAGAAAACATTAACTCAGTTTTATTGTGTACAAAAAGCCAGTTTGTATGCTATGATGCTATTCTTATAGCATACAATGATATAACTTTAGAAGTAGCTTCAGATGATGTGTGAGTTAGCGTTTCTAAACAAAAGTAAAAATAAATCGTATAATCCATTGTATATCAATGACCCTCTAATCAGTCTACGGTTGGTGAAAACAGTCATATCTACCGTCGGACACGCCTGTGGGGCTGAAGGCATTAAGGGAGAAAGATCTCGAGTCTCTTCGAGGCAATGGTGAAGGGGAGCGCAAGCCTTTCGAAAGAATTTATGATTACGATGTGTATGATGATATTGGCTATCCTGAATCAAGCTCAAATTTGGCTAGGCCCGTGCTCGGTGGGAAGGCACAACCTTACCCTAGGCGCGTTGCCGAACTGGTCGTGAAATGACCTCCACAGGTACATAATACTATAGTTTGGATTTCTATTTGAGTTAGGCAGCTAGCTAATTGTATATGCAATGAATTTTGTTATGTGAAATTAATTTCAGAACCTTGTTATGTGAAATGAATTTTGAGTCCTCATGAAAGAGAAAGACAACTAATGTAGCAGAAGAAACACAATCTTTAAGGACATGAAGAAAATGTATGCCATGGCAATAGTCACTTTATTATTTAATGTACATTGATTATTTAATTTGTTTTATACTATTAAAGATTTTATTTTGGTAGAAACTAACATGTGAGAAACTGTTTGAACTAATTTGTGCTCATTTTTCTGATGCAGGTGCTACCAAAACTTGAAAGAATCAAATCCATGTTTACCAAAACTTGAAAGAATCAAATCCGTGTTCGTGTCAATTTGTTAATCTACGTCTCATGTTCGGTTTCATGTGTGACATGATTCCTGAGTTCGTGTATAGTTTTCCTGTTTGTAGCGAGTTCGTGTATAATTATGGATATAGCCTAGAATAATTATTTAATTTTGTTTTTTTTTTCAATTAGGAGTTCGAATTCTGATGTTCCTGAAATCTCAAGTTTTCTATAACTATAGCCTAGAGTAAAATATAACATGTATGATTAATTGACCAAACTAACAGGGTCTTTATTAAGTTTATTTTTATTTTTCCTACATTACCAATCAACTTCACATGAAAGTTGTGATTTTTATTGCATTAATTATGGTCTCTATGTGCTAGACTGCCAGCGCTATGGGATATGCCTGAATCTTGATGTGTTGATTGCGTGAATACAAGTGAAAGTGTCTTACAAGTCTTTAATTTCCTAACTTATTCATACGCTCTTAAGTGATAAAGACAAAAACGCAATATACCAAAGGTGATGACATGCAAATGAAAGTGTTATGCTATTACTGTGCTTATACAGTTATACATATTAAGGGAGACATCAAAGAAAATCGTTGTTATATTAACGCCTTTACAAAAAAAAAATCACTTTTGTATGAAGTTCACATCACATTACTCATAAGTCCTACTATGATATAATGTAAAAGGAAAAAAAGGGTCAACATTATTGTAAACAACGCTTAGTTACCATTGCAACGCAAACAAACCTAAATCAATGGAATTGTAAATTGTCGCCGCCGCCGTATCGCGCGGGTTTTCCACCACGGGCATTAATCTTCCGCCGCAACGCGAATAAACCTAATTCAACCGAATCGTAAATTGTCGCCAACGCAGTTTGGTTTGCTTACATCCTTTTAAAACTCTTTAAATCCCCAATGACCGGTTTTGAAGTACCTTAACCGAATATTTAGATTTTAGTTATGACCCAATTGAACTGAACTGAACCTTTTCATGCACACGCTTAGAATTACTAACAAGTGTTGTGTTTTTTGTTGCCTCGCGAATTTGGTTTTGGTTATGGCTCAAAACCGAACCGCCCTGAACATAGCCCTAAACTCACCGACCTAAGTGATATGTTTCCCGCCGCATCGCGCGGGTAAACGACTAGTATTCCTATATAGACATTCATAGCTACTTCAAACATTTTCTCATTTTTATTCTCTCTCTACCTACTTTTGTCCCATAAATTATTAATAACCCTACACCCTAAAATCTTAATTTCACACATTGTATACGAGTCGTATAGAATATTTTGACATGACAAATATTGGGCTCGTATAATATTATATGACTCGTATAATGTTATACGGCTCGTATACATAGAGAATATATTAGACCGTCTAACATTCTATACTGGTCGTATAACATTATACGGGTCGTATAGCATTATATGAGATTTGGGTCGTATAACATTATAAGGGGTCGCATAACATTATAAAGATTTGCTCAAATTGTGAAATACTTCGTCAAGAACTAATAAAAGTGTCACTACATATAAAAGTGTATAAAATATTCGTCAACAAAAATTATGTCGATGAGTAAACTAGTTTGTCCACATAGCATAAGTATGAATAAATCTCGAATTCACATGTTAATTGTATACTAAGTCATATAATCAAACTAGCATACAAGACTAAATATCAACCCAAAGTTTACACTAGCGTAACTTTATGACCAAAGTGAATAAGACCGTAAAGATTGAATACATGTAAGATAGCATGCATAAGACTTGTCCTAGTATATATAAACAAGTAGCACAACAAGTTAGCATGTTTAAGGATTGAGTGTTTGCATAAGATTGATTGTATATGTGATTGCGATTTTAATACAGATACATGTTGCAACCCAAATAGTGTTTAAAGCGTAAAATGGGTTAAGTATGAACTCATGGTTTGCGAAAATTTCCACAAAAGCGAGTAATGGGTCTTGATGGATGAAGTCATCAAAGTTACCCTATAAGGTAAACAAAGGTGTATGAGTATATGAAGTTTAATGATGAAATGTATTTGGAATTTATAAGTATGAAAATACATAGACATTTCTTGTCTAGATACTTATTTGGACACTATTTTTTGTTTATGTTTTACACGAGTGTTACACCCATTAAAAGTTCAAAATAAGGATTCTAAAACTAAGATAATTTCCATCTTAACACTTAACATACAACCATGGTTTCGGTTGATATTATGGTTTAGTTTTTAGAAGTATTATATATGTATATTATTAGGTATATTATAGTCACGTATTAGAGGTAGGGTAATCTACTAACCTCAAGAATTCACCAATGCACATATGATCAACATGGATGATTCGGATGGTCATGATTACAGGTATAAAGAACATAAATACACTATCCAATTCATTAAGTAACCAAATGTGTATAACTAGACGAGTGATTCCATCATTGTTATGGTTGGAGACTTAGTGTAGTTTGCTCACTTTAGTGCTTGGAAGTTACTTAGAGCTTTACAAGATTAAGAAAATGGAGATGTGTGACCTCAAAGTTTCTGGAATCATACGTTAACACAAGTCCCTGTGATCCATGTGATGACTTTGAATTTGGAGTTGAGAAATTAGATTCATTACTCGAGAATGTTCCAAATCCACTGCCGCTTGAGTTGATGTTTGTTGAAAATCCAGATGAACTTTCTACACTGTATGCTGTCTGTACTTTTTGGCTTTGAATATCTGAAGAACTACCATTCTAATAGTACAAACTTACATCTTGCTGTTCATTCTATAACTTTCCTGCTTTTCTCAATTCTAACTCGTGTGCTTCCAGTTTTTGGATTAACCTATTAAAACTAATGATCTCGTATTCTAGATTGTTTCTCATGATCAAGATAAACGTAGACCAATCATTTTCGCTTGGAAGTGCATCAACGAGCTTGTCTACCAACTCTTCCCAATTCTTTTCAATCCCTAACAATCTCAATTCTTTAATCAAATAACAAAATCTTTCAATCAGTTGTTTAACTGTTTCGCCTTTCAGACTTGTAAACTTTTCAAATTCTTTCTTCATTAGCGCTCTCTTACTTTTCATCACCTGCTCATTTCCTTCATATTTATGTTTTATTTCGTAGATGTAGATTAATGCTTTGACTTAATCATTTTGTTTTATTCCGATTGTATCTACATACCTTTTTCTATTTGGGTTGCTAACTCAACGGTAGAGTACTCGGCTTTTAAGTGCGGCTAGGATCTTTTACACATTTAGATGAAGCGAGGAATTCGTCCATACCATCGGTAAAGTTTATAAGACCACGACTAATCCTGAAAGGGAATGAATGCAAAAATTAGCATGGTATGAATTAAGCCTGAGATTATTTATTATTTATGGCTCGATACAAAGCCTTCATTTAAAATTTAAATATTATTCAAAGGGAGCAAATCGAAGTCAATTTCAAGTTGGGTCGAATTAATTAATGGATAGGGCCCCATGACTATAGAAATCACATTGGAAATGGTGGACAATTAGTTAGAGCAGTGGGTGTTGTAGCGAAACTGATTGCAAAAGAAGGGAAATGGGCCACATTAAAATTACCTTTGGGGGGGGGGGGTCCGTTTGATATCCAAAAACTGCTCAGCAACAGTCGGACAAGTGGGGAATGTTGGGGCGAACCGGAAAAATTTGGGTATGGCCGGATCTAAGCGTTGGCTAGGTAAGCGTCCACTAGTAAGGGGAATAGTTATGAACCTTGTAAACCATTCACATGGGGTGGTGAAGGGAGGGCCGGTAGAAAAAAAAGAAACCCATAGCCCCTTGGGGTTAGGGTTATCCTGCATTTGGAAAAAGAAGTATAAAAAGGAATATAGTGATAATTTGATTCTTCGTCGCCGTAGAAAATTGGAGAGAAAGTAGAATTTCTTTCTTCGTCTTTAAAAAAATAGAAGGATGTTGTGACACGTTCACTAAAAAAATCCTTTTGTAGCCAATCATTACTAGGTTACAGGTATATAAAAGCACAAATACATAAATATCTTTCTTTGTATGTTTTTAAATGATATCTATATTAAACGTGTTACATATTGTGTTGCTATTTTGCCTCGAATAGCATAGAAACATTTTTTTTTTAAATTAAACTTCATTAAAACCCACCTCTAACTCAAACGGGCAAAAGGCTAATACAAAAGAAAACCCCCGACCCAAACGGGCAAAGGGCAAAATTACAATATATACATAAGGTATTTCTTGCTGGTGTATTTAGAAACGCATAAACGAGTTGGTTTTTAAGCCGATCAAAAGCATAGAAACAAATAGTACGCGAGTCCATTTCATGTATAATGCATTTTATCAGCTAAACCTACAGTTATTGACACAACGAAGACGTTTAGTTAGAAGTAAATCAATTTATCATCGATGACAACAAAGACTCAATATTCTCAACTGTATCCATAAAAATAAACAGAAAATTCAACATTTATAAAAAAAAAACACAACATAACCGCTACATTTTGCTGCCCCTTTGATACCCTATTAATTCTCTTCTTGTTCAAAATCACCACATTCAGTGACAGCCATAAAGAACAAGCATTATATGCACATTAGTCCCATAATTATAACCCTACACCATTTATCATCAAGACCCCACCGGAGCGATACCTTTTGTCTTCGCTTTGGCGGCAGATGCAGCACTAGCGGCAGCGGAAGCCGCTGCAGCCGCAGCTGCTGCTGCAGGGTTCGGTGTTGACGGCGGTACAGGTTTAGGTGCAACCAGCTGTTGCTCCTGCTGTTGAACTGGTGTGTTCAGTTGAGCAAGAAGTTCTTTAATTTGTTTCCCGGATAATGTCTCGTGTTGAAGCAATGCGTTAGCGAGCGCGTGATGTTCTTTGCTATACGTCGTGAGGATATTCTTGGCGTTATTGTATGCTTTTTCCAATAATTCTCGGACTTCTTTTTCGATAAGAAGTCGTGTTTCAGTACTCATGCTTTTACCGTTATCGTCGTAATTATGAGCCACGACACCAATTTCCTTGCTCATACCGTATTTAGTGACCATTTCTCGTGCAAGACGGGTAGCTTGTTCAAGATCGGAAGATGCACCGGATGTAACTTCGTCTTCACCAAAGATCAACTCTTCTGCAACTCGCCCGCCCATACAAACATCAAGGCGGGCCAGCATTTCTTTACGAGAAACACTCGTTTCATCTTTCTCAGGCAACTGGGCCACCATTCCAAGAGCCATACCTCTCGGAACAATGGTGGCTTTGTGTACAGGGTGGGCCCCATCGGTGTGTAGGGCCACCAGGGCGTGACCGCCTTCATGGTACGCTGTTAGCTTACGAACCTCGTCTGATATAACGGCTGATTTGCGTTCACTACCCATCATGATTTTGTCCTTAGCATATTCTAAATCAGCCATGCTTACCGATTTTGCACCGTCCATTGCCGCCTTGAGAGCTGCCACGTTTACCAAATTTGCCAAATCAGCACCTGAAAACCCAGGAGTTCCTCTGGCAACAACCATCAAATCAACGTCTTCAGCCTTCAAAATCTGTTAAAAACAGTTTTAGCAATTACGTATGGTCATATGTCGCTTGTATGATTAAATATTAGAATCAGATAACCAGTTTTATATCTCACATCTAAAAGACCAAAATACCCTTTAAAGTGAAGTTTAATTACCAAACAAAAGTACCTTTGACATGTGAGATTCCATTATCTGCCTCCTGCCTTCGACATCGGGATTAGGAACCACCACACGGCGGTCAAACCGCCCCGGTCTAATGAGGGCCTTATCCAGTGACTGAGGGAAGTTGGTTGCTGCAATTACAATAATGCCCTCGTTTTGTTTAAACCCGTCTAATTCAACAAGCAACTGATTCAAAGTCATCTTCATGTACTGCTGGTCTTTAGGGTTTCGGCTTCCTCCAATTGCATCAATTTCATCTATGAAAATTATGCACGGTGACCTTTTCTTTGCTGCGGCAAAAAGATCTCGAACCCTGCGGGCCCCAACACCAACGAACATTTCTTCGAATTCACTTCCACTGCATGAGAAAAATGGAACACCTGCTTCTCCTGCTATGGCTCTGGCTAACATGGTTTTGCCGGTCCCGGGTGGGCCCACAAGCAATACACCTTTCGGTAGCTTCCCACCAAGACGTGTGAACCGCTGTTACATTTATTAATAAACTATGCAGTTAATGCGGTAAAATATCGGATATCGGTCAAGGACCGAGATTTGAAATATAGGTTATCTCGGTGAGATATCGGTGGGATATCGGTAATTTTAATATAATGCAGAATTTATATATATAGCAATTTAACACCAATAACTCAGTGATATATCAGTGATATATCGGTCAATATCGCCGATAATATTTTGACCGATATTTGACACCGATATTTTACTAAGGGACCAATATAACCGATATTAAATGCATAGTTAAAACCATCACAACAAATAAAAGTTTAAAAAAACCATTATTCAATTATGTATCAATATTACATAGTCATTTTCAAGCACGTATTCAAACACTCCCCTTTTACCTTAGGGTCTCGAAGATAGTAAACGATTTCTTCAAGCTCGGCTTTTGCTTCGTCTACCCCCTTCACATCACTAAACTTTGTGCTGGATTCCATACTCGGTTGCACCTCATCGTGAAGGCCTAATCCTGCTTCGAAACAATAGATCAACTACTTCACTCAACAACAAACACATTTGCATTATATATATATATATATATATATATATATATATATATATAGGGGAAAACCTATAAGGCTAAAACCTAAGCTAAACCGTAAAATCTAAACTATAAACCCTAAAGGTTAAACCTAAAGCTAAACCCTAAGGCTAAACCCTAAAACTAAACCCTAAACCCAAACCCTAAAGCTAAACCCCAAGGCTAAACCCTAAAAGCCAAACCCTAAAAGCCAAACCCTAATATATTTAGGGTTTCGGGGTTATGATTTAGGGTTTAGGATTAAGAGATCCTAGTTAGGGTTCGACGAGCCGATTCCAACGCCGCTGGAATGAGTTCAATCGGAATTCGTTTGAGTCGGTTCCCCACTGTTCCCCACTTTTTTAGTGTTCCCCAATGAACCTCACACTATATATATATATATATATATATATATATATATATATATATATCATCATCATCATCATACTCAGTATATCCCACCAATAGCAAAGCTAAGGTAGGGTCTGAGGAGGGTGAGATGTAGACAGCCTTACCTCTACCCCGTAGGAATAGAGAGGCTGCTTCCAATGAGACCCTCGGCTCGATTGTAGTTTTGCATCAAGCCTTGGACATAAGGCACATAACACTCAGCAATTGAGACAAACGCCGATTAGTGCATGTACCCCCTTGTCTTTTGGCTATCAACGCCACCACATGATGCATGATTAACCATTCAGCAATTGAGACAAACGCCGATTAGTGCATGTACCCCCTTGTCTTTTGGATATATATATATATATATTAATGAAGATTAACACCTTTAGTGATTCCTCTATCCTCGATGAGTGCTCCAACGCCAGAAATTAGTAGAAAGCCCATGCCTAAAGCGCGAACTGTGCGCCATAATTGTTCTTTAAAATGTCCACCTTCAGTAGCCACCATATGAATAGGAGCAGCAGCAGTTCCTAATACACCCTCTTTTGTAGATTTTCCAACATTTTTAAGGGCTGAAAGGCTACCAATCATATCTTCATCATAAGCTGGTTTCCTGGAGCTTGCCATTCCTGTTAGAAAACATGGAGAAATTAAAGACAATGATGAGTTTAAATATTCAATATTACAATTGTAGAAAAAGTGTGATTATGCGACTTTGAATTATTATAATCAGATAATAACTGTAATTTAACAAGTTGCAAAAGATGTTGCTTTAAAGATCTATTGATTCTTGAAGTTGTATAATCAAATGTAGAGTTATTTGAATGTGGACAAATTTTAATTATTTCAAGAAATGTTTTTTTCTTAAAAAACAATGCACTTCATTTGACTCATTATAGTCATTGTACATTATGTTTGTACATCTAAGTTGTTAAACGATGGTTTTATGTCCCATTTGTCATGTTAAGATTATGTGTAAAACAATAGATTTATATTGTAATGTTAAGGTTAGGGCTGTAAACGAACACGAACAAGGCCTTGTTCGTGTGCGTTCATTAAGGAACAGGCTTGTTCAGGAACTGTTCACGAATGCTTACCGAACGAGATTTCTTGTTTGTGTTCGTTCATTAAGGAATCGAACATATTCGTGAACTGTTCACGAACCCTTTCCAAAAACAAAGGAACTCTAACAAATGTGCATGAACATAAATGAAAACAAACGATGTTTATGAACATAAATGAAAACAAACGATGTTTATGAACATAAATGAATACAATATTCAATTTAGAATAAAATCTGCAGTTTCATCACAAACATTACGAAGAATCCACAAAAAAAATAAAATAAACACTTAACATAATTATCCAATTATAGTTGACATGAGTATCAGAATCATGTTTAACACAAAATTAAGAGTTTGTCAAGCTTTAACATAAACAAAAATTGAAATAGTGAAATAAGGGATGTTGTGGGAGGCATATAAGATAACTAGGATTTCAAAATTTTAAAAACTAGAAACAATAAGACAAAAATACAACATATAAAAACCTTTAAACGAACGAACAAAAATAAACATTAACAAGCGAACATAAATGAACTCATTACCGAACGCTCACGAACATAAACAAACACATTACTGAATGTTCACGAACATAAACAAATGAACGCAACCTCTGTTCATGTTCGTTTAACTTAACGAATATAATTTCTTGTTTGTGTCCGTTCATTTACTAAACGAACGAACATAAACAAACATCCCGCCGAACGGTTCACGAACTATTCACTGAACGTTCGGTTCGTTTACAACCCTAGTTAAGGTTACCGATTACAAAATGACCCAAATGACTTGAACTATTTTAACTCACCTCTTTGCAATGTCTTGAGCAACTCACTTTCATCTAATCTATCAGCTTTGACCAGAGCTTTGACATACTCTTTAAGTGCTGCAGGATTTGAGTGCATAGAAGGCTGGCTTTCAAATAACCTTATAACAGCCTCGGGATCATTTCTATGGTAAAGCTCCCTAAAGAACGATGCATCACTTGCTCTATCTGCGTCACGTTCACGCAATCTCCTTCCCAGACTGCCCACGTAACTAGATTGAAACCTTCTTTGGGCATTTGGAAGCTTGTAGACTACCAAAAGTTTAAACAAACAAAGATGTTTTAAATCGGAATAGATGGGTGATAGTAGGTTGCCAAAAGATGAAGCAATTAGTATGAAGTATAAATATTAGCTTAAGTAAAAATATACCTGCATCAGCTATGACCTTTTGAGAGGTATTGTATGGTCTGGTATACAGGTTTCTTAACAACGTCGATTGCAATTGTTGCCTTGAGGCCTATATAAACAAACAAACACAAACATGGTTTTAATTAAAAAAAACAAAAAACAAAAAAAAAGCATAAAGAAGGACAATCTCTTGCATGCTGCATATCAAAACTTATAAGACGTGAGCCAAAACTATAGTGTAGGAACATTTTATATTTACAAAAAAAAGGGTTTGCAAACAATCACAAGTCATGATTGCTGTTTTCATTCTAGGTTTATTAGAAACTGAAAATGGAGCCAGGTTTGTAAGCCTCTAGAAGATTCCCGGATTTAGCGCACACAAACTAATTTGTAGTAAAAAAAAACTGGCCACTGTGAACATCTACTTTTTTACAGAACTCGTTTCTTAGATTCAGTAGGAAAACATTATCACCAATAGAAAACACGATAATGAATGTGTTGTACGAGTTACATGATACATGATGTCCAATAGATTATGAGGTTCAAACCCCAAAAATGTTGAGCATAATCCAGACATATGTAAAACTGGTGTAACTTAAAGAAAGAATATTTGTATTTGTGTTTTGATTAGCTTTAATCCAGACATATGGGAAGAATTCATAAGTTTTTAACTGATTAGTTAATTTTTGGGGCACTTTTAATCTTATTCACTATGTCTGATGATATTTTAGTAATACATGGGAATTAAAATTTATATAAGCACGTCTAAAAACTAAATACTAATTGATAAATGATCTTATGTTTTACTAGGATCACCATAAAGCTACTTGGTTCCACTTTTTATGTTTTTTTATCATCATAATGTGTTTACTAACTTTTATGCCCCTTCAAGAAACAAACATCATCAATGTTAATACGTAATAGAAATACTGACCTCGTTCCCAGTGGCCAGGTATCAACCAAGAAGCCCTAAACATAAACTAATTATCTACAATGGTTGACCAAGTTATAAAACAATCCAAGAGGCCGTTCGCCAACTTCATAACTAGCAGCAGATTTACTATCATGCATAGTGCAAGGAAAACATATAAACTACTGTGATGGCCGACACTAAGATAAATTTATAATTTTACTTCGAACTTTTGTTTAAATCCCCTAGGCCCTAACTAGACATTTGGTTGTTTTGGTCAGAAAGAGAAAGCTTTGTCTAGAAGAGAATTTCTTCTCTAATGCTTGTGAAGAATGGCATTCTACTTTCCTGTATACTGAAAACAGTGTTGTTGGGTTTTGTGGAGTCTTCGACCAAGTACACATGGCAGCCGACCCTAACCTTAATCGAGTTAAATTAGGCACGTTGCCTAATTTACATTTTTCTTGTTCCCAAAGTTATTTACCCTAACTTTGTATTATAAATAGATGGATAAGGCATTTGTAATTCTTATCGCCTCCAAAAGAAATAAAAAGATCCTAGTTGCAGCCTGTGGACATTTTTCTGCTTAGACCAAAACACATTAAAACCCTTGTTCTTTAGTTTTCATAGTATCGTGTGTGAATACCTAGCAATTGTGTTAACACATATAATATTCTACAAGCCTAGGTAGTGTCAAAGGTGCAAACTGCACTCAAGGCTCAACAGACCCGACCAGGTCGTCATCTAGAAGCAAGGTGCAAAAAAAGCGCATGCCCGATGCCAAAGTCGCAATAATAAAAAAAATTTTAAAAAAAGTTGAATAGGCATTAAAAATTTATACTATTCTTCAAATATAATTGAAAAACTTAATATGGCAAGCAATTAAAAGCATCATTAATACTAAAAAACTTGAATGTAATAATAATTCCTACAACTCAATTTTGTTAGAATAATGTTTCACTTGAGATAAATAAAGTCCAACCAAGTCAACTTTTAAATGAATATATTATTTCACATAAGAAAAAATTGTTAAGAACATGTAGATTGCACAGTTTAAAACCCAAGTAAGAAAAAAAACTCATTAGTATAAAAACCCCAACAAATAACAAGACACTTTATAGAGTATTAGTTCTTAAGAAAGAAGAGTGTCGACTATGGGAAGAAGAGGATAAAAAGCAGGTGGATACGGAAACCTATTGTGCTTGAACATAGGCGCGCGCTGAAGGCAACCACCTTGTTTAGTATGCGGTGCCTATAAGGACAATCACGCACTCGTTCTAAAAGATAATCGAAGTTTGCAAGAATTCAACTACAAAGTTCCTACGAGCAACATTTAAATCGTCTTATTGGTCACCCGCTTAAGGCTTGTAATATACACCCGGAGACAAAAAATATTGAGAAACTCAATGAAAAAAACAGAAAACAACGGCTAGTCTGAGATCTAGATACATCACCCAAATTAGCACGTTGGGCAATCTAGACCCGTAACCAAGATAAGTCATACCACTTGGATGAATTTAGAGTCCAAAAGATCACTGCTCAAAGTTGTTGACTTTGAGTTAGCAAATGAAAAACAAAGAACTTCTCATCACAATTAAAACCTTACCACCCTTAATTCATCATCAAAATCAGTAGATTAATGACCTAGGCTAACACTACCGCACGTTCTAAACTACAGGAAAATATAAAACTGCTTGCTACCTTCTTCACGGGTATCGGGCCATCGCCAGGGAGACACCGCACCGGGTGTTAAGGCCGACCCCAAATAACCCCTTCTAACCGTTCTCTAAATAGTTTATCGCCTAACTCCAAGCTCAGTATAACAACGAGGAAGTGAGGAACAGCTCTACTCGACATGACCAACATAACCCAAATAACCAAATTCTACTAAATTTCATAACATACCAACACAAAACTACATAAATCTACAGCTACATAACCATACATAAAGCACTTATATAAAATTCCTAAAAGCCAACAAAACTAGGGTTTCTTTTCTATTCATACGTAACCACAACTGATCGCAATTGAACATTAAATTGGATCATAACTAACATAATCTATATCGAAAGATAAAAGAAGGATTCTTGACAACAATATGAGCGAATTAAACCTGATTAAGGAGGCGTTTAAGGCCCATCTTTCTTTCTTCGAATTAAAGGATGGATCTTTGGTCCTGGAAGAAATTGGTGAAGATGGATGGTTGATTTTTGCAAGAAATTGGGTGTATTGGAGAAGGGGGAAACGAAAGATTGATGTCGTAACCCAATTATTCGTCGCAAAAGGGTTCTTAAACTTGTTGTTCAACTATGCGCCGCAAGTATTATTTATACGAAAATTAAATTAGCCTTCTCATGAAAATAAGCGTGTTGATGTGTTTGGAATTTTATAGCATTTGAAAAGGAACAAAATGTGTTGGATTGATAAAAGAACCATAAAATGAATAACAAAATTGGTTTAGCTAATAGCTAATACGATTATAGATATTGTTTGGTCCATATTAGTTCATGTTGTTTCGTTACTGACAATCGGTATAGTTTACAACACACAGAAAATACATTATTGCGAACACAACATGGTTAGTAACGTTATTGTTACTCAGTATTGTTTACGATACACAAAAAAAGGTTTTATTTGTAATGGTCGTATTAAACAAAAGTTGACTGATGTAAAACACGACAATAAATAAAGTCGTGTTTTACATCGAGCAAAAACAATAAAAACGAATATTGGTATTGGTTCTGATAATACCAATAACGGTGCGAATGTCGTTTGGTCAATATCGATTATGTTTGTCATGATACAAACACTTTATATAGCTTATGATACAAAAAAAAAATACTTTATTTTGAATTAGGGGTGCAAACGAGCCGAGCGGCTAGCGAGCTACTCGAGATCGGCTCGAGAAAAAAACTCGAAACGAGCCGAACCTTATCGAGCCCGAGCCGAGCTTGAGCCTAAAATAAAGCTCGTTTGTTTATCGAGCCCGAGCTCGAGCCTTGCATGTGAAGCTCGTTAGGCTCGTCGAGCCTTATCAAGCCTTAGTGTAAACGAGCCGAGTTTATTTAAACTTGTTTACAAGCCAACCTCGAATCTAAAATTAAGCTTATTTAGTAAACAAGTTACGAGCTCGAGCCCGATCTTTACTTATCGAGCCCGCAAGCCTAAAAAGTCTATTATTTATATTATTTTTATCTAATCTAATCTAAATATTAATAAAAGACTCCAATTAATGACACTTATCAATTTCTCCTTCAATCTTATAATTTTACTTTTATTTTATTTAAATACATTTTGATATCTTTAATATTATTATTATAGTGGGAAGGCCCGCACGTTGCCGCGGGTATTTATGATTTTTTGCCGCACGTTGCCCAATGAGTTCACATAGTTTATTTTTTAAACCGATTTTGTGCACCTCTCTTACTCTCTACATAGAAGAGTTGTTAGCCGTTTTTATTTGGCCCAAAACTTGGGGAATAATTTGTGCCATTTATATGAAAAAGAAAATCATAAACCAAATAAATAAAACCAGAAAATGTGTAACATTTTGAAGCCAAACTAACCTACTAAATACTCTCATTTAAGACTTTCAAATACAAACGAACATTACAAATTTGTAGGTGATATACACAAACTGGCGGAAAACCGAACGTATAAGTTGATTTTTTGATATTTAGATTTTTCATAATCATCAATTTCTATACAAACGATTGATTACTACAACATATAATAATTATAAAAAATGACAATAACCATACACCTGTTTTTGAAACCATGAGAAACAATCACACATAAGGATAGCACCTTTATCCAAAATGCTAGTCATATCAAGCAATCATAACCCTTTTTATATTTACAAATAAAGTTATTATTATTTACCTATATGCCATGTTGTCTAACTCATGATGACAACAAATGCTGCAGTTTCAAGTTAGACCCCATTAATGTGAGAGATACTGCCAAGGAGCCAAGATCAACCCAGGAACAACAACTTCATGTCATTGTTTGTCCTAAATATTATACAAACACATCAACTATTAGTCACAAATGATTATATTGTACATATATGCATATAGAAATGATGTTTAATGAGTCATGTACCCGCTGGCTCTTTTGCGGACCATACTCAGTAGGGTTGAAAGCATTATAATGTGAATTATATCTTTACCCAATCTCATACCTTAGAACATTGAATGCCTGAAAATTAACGACATTCTTACATCAAACAGGTAATAGATGAGTCATACGAGTAATCTACATATCCGGATGTAAACAGAAACAGAAAGATAATCCTAACGTCCTGAACGGAAACCCCTTTTTTTGTAAACCCCGTTTTGTCCTCAGATGTTGTTATGAACATGTCCGAACTGGTTTATTTAAAAAACAAAAAATAAGAAAGACGAACGTACATCACATTTAAAATAAAAATACCATCTCTGATTACTTTCTAATTTAGGTTTTCTCATACAATTTACAAACATTGTAACGCTATATCGATACCTTGTTCTAATCCCCTTGGTATTTTCAGCCGTTTCTCAGCCAAAGTTGAAGGCGCAAGTTTTACTTTTGCCATCTTGATTATACTTTCACACTGTTCCGCTGTCGCCATCTTGAATCTCTACGAATAAAAAAAAGAAATAGCTTAAAAGCACATCACGAAGAATTTTTTTATATAAGGAGAAAAAGGGGGAATATATGATTTTTTTTATAAAAAGTACAAGGTTTGTAATAAGATTACAGCAACCATAATAAGTCATGCCTCAAAGAATTGAAGATACACGATGCAAGTATGCATTATTATGTACATCAAGCGTATATAATGAACTTACTTAAAATATAATCCTAAATAAGTTTCGCAACTTTAAGTACACTTATCTGAACAATCGATCACCAAATTGATACATATGATCATGACATAGAGCCAAAAGTAGCCAACCTAGGGTTTGGTTAACAGATCAAAATAACTCAACAATCACCAACTATAGGTCCTAATTAGAAAAGTTACCGTAGTAAAGATAGAGATGTTAGTCGGCACTGTCTTCAGTGGATGGATGGAAGAACACGGGTAACCAAAACCAAGTGACTGCATTTTTTCTCTCATCCTAACTACCATTATAGGCAACAAACATCAAAATACATTTTTTTATATGACAAATCAAACATTGAAGATTAAAGGAAGATACTAATATTATATTTTTATAACGTATAAAGCTCTATAGAAAACAATTAAAATAAGCTCACTAACTAAAAAATTGTGGGCTTTGTCGAGTGGCTGTAAAACCAAGGAGACTCAAAATCGATTGAGAGTCCGGACCCCTGGGCTCCCTATTTCACGCAGCCTAGACGCTCCCCATAACTCACGTTCATTGAGATTGCTTCCAAAACCTAACAAAGAAACAAACGACAATTCAACCACCTGAACCAAAAATTAACCTTCAACATGCAGAGAAAAAAATTCTGAAGAAGAACTTACCTTCAATTAAAACCCTAAATCAATTTATACCGATCAGAACAGAACCAAAGGCAAGAGGCAAAACAAAAAATTGGAGAGAGGCGGTTTCAGGTTGCCGGAAATTCAACACTGCAAAACCCTAGCCGCGATTGCGACTCTCCTTCTCGCTGGACCCAAAGCACTTCGAATCAAAGGTCACCGGATGTGTTGACACTTGAGAGACAAAGCTCCTTTATAACATATAAGAATCGCTTAGGGTTAAGGGCAACTGAAGCAAGATGGCATTAAAGATGGTTGGTGAAGGGAAAGTGAAGCGATTGGGGAAGATAATCAAGGTGCAATTTGGAGAATACCATAAAGGAATCCATAAAGGAAGAGTGAAATCCCCCAATTACCCCTATAGTGTCTTAAAATTTTGGAGAATACCTCTCTCAAATGGCTTTAAGCACCTTGTACATGCTGCTTTAGAATTTATACGCCATGTAAAATTACGTTTGTGTACGTCACTTCTCCTTTTTATAGTATTATAGATTATTATTATTATCTATATCTCTAATAAAGCAAACCATTGGGGGACACATGTCACCCAATGGTGCAAGCCAACTAAGCAGACACATAGGCAATGAGGTGGCAAATCTCAAATGAGAGGACATGTGGCATAACTCTGCTTTGAGTATTAGAGATGCTTCTTATGTACGTTTCTATTACTCTCTCTCTCTCTCTCTCTCTCTCTCTCTCTCTCTCTCTCTCAATCTTTCAATCATCGTTCCTTTCCTCATTCAAAACCCTAATCACCGAATCGGCTACTCAGGAGTTCAATCGACCCTGTGCAACAACGTTTAATCAATCTTTAATACTCAATAGTGAACATCGACGGTAATGATTCCTTGATCTTCTTCTTTTATGATTGATTGAATGAATCATCAACGATTTCTTATATCTTTCATCGATGATTTCATTCAATTTCTTATGATTCTTCTATCATTCATCCATGATTCATTTGGTTACATCTAATCTGAGTGTTAATCGAGTTTTTTTGTGCTTGAAGCATTGTTTTGGGTTTTATCTCATCTTTTGTGACAAACAATCTAATTCGATGGCTCGGTTTTGTTTGATTAGGTTAGGTCTGATTCGGTTTCATCTTTGTCACACTATGATTCAACATTTTTTTAATCAAGGTAGGGTTTTTTTTTGTTGGTGGTGTTTTTTTATTTGAACGCAGAAGAAGAATGAAGGTGTGCTTGGGTGACGGCTGGATCTGGATGTTATTTAGGGTTTTGCTTAAAGTTTGCAGGTATACCCTCTTCATTAACTGGTCAAAAATAATTTTTACGATATTACATAGTTGAGTGGAGTATTTGTTCCTAAATACATGAATAATTAGTTATACCTGATGTTCCAGGGGATTCAAGAAAGTATTTACTCGGGATTAAGAAACCCAATTAGTTTTAGCAAATGTAATGAAAAAAAAAAGTTGTGACATTATTTTTAATAGATACATGTATGGATCATTATTGATATTTTCATGATATGATGTGAATGAATTGGAAAGATTAGGTTTATTGAAAAAGATTCACATTTGATAATGGTTCTTAAATTTTATGCACATAAGTTGTTTGATTAAATGCTCCAATGAAACAATCATGATTATTGTAAAAGGTATGATTTGTGGAACTAATCATATGCATTAGGTTTTGAAGATATGTATATTTACCATGAAAACATGTTGGAATGTGATTACATTTATTTACAATTTAATATTGAAGGGGCATGATAAACTAAGCTTACTGGGGTATGTGTATATTGATCATAGGGAAGCAACGGACTGGAACAATCAAACAAGAAGGCAAAAAATCGCAAGACAAAGGTGAGCACATCATGCAATTTATTTGTTTTTGAGTTTTGGTATGTTTATTGTAACTGTTCGGAACAGTATTGTGTTAAATACGAGCACTTTCCGGATATTCCAGCAACTTGAACCAGAGTTTCAGTTTTCTCACATTTGATTTTTTTTTATACTTTTTCGCTTTCCTTTTGGCAAGAAATTTTGAGGTTTTAAATTTATCTAAGAGAATGTTATGTGTTCCGTTGGATCCATATAGATCCAGAGGACCACTACTATAGTACTATGTAATGTGTTCCTTCATTGTAAATAGTTGCTGAACATAGGATAATATAAAATATCGAATAACATAAAACGTTTTTTGGACTGTTCTTTATATTAAAGTTTAAAGTTCTGCATTTTGATGTTAAAATAGAGTAAAATGTTGAAATAGATGATGTGCCGATGTTAGTGATGTCAAGAAGAAAAAGTCAAATGAGAAAGAAAAAGTCAGTCGAGTGAAGAAGATAATGGATGGAAAGTTTTGGTAAGTTTTGTTCATTTTTCCAATATTTTGTCTCAAGTCTCTGCATTTTGGTATTATGTTTTTTTGCTATACTTGAACTATTAAACGGGTCGAAATGGTGATATGGGCAAAAGGTTACCCGTTTTGACTGGACACATTTGGGCATGTTACCCGACCCGACTGACCTTCCCGTTTTGCCATCTCTAGCTATGAGCTATATCTTTAAATTCATCTTATGCTGCTGCTGGTTGTTTCTAGGTTAACAAAGCTCAAAGTTCACAAAAAGGTTTAAATCCATCAAGCTCTAAAGGTGCTAAAGGTATGCAACGATTGAGGCGTAGTCATAACACGTGCTCTAATATATGGCTAATTTCATTAGAAACTATTTTTTTCTGATTTTTGTTTTTGGTAGCCAGCTTTTTAGTACAGAATAACACAAGGGTTTAGATAACCTGTTTTGGCTTAATTCTTAGATCAACTTCATATCAAAAGGTGATTTGGATTATGATTATATTGTCTTTCCATATCTTGAACTGGGTTATTGTGGATCTAGAGTCAAGCTCTTTTTGTCTCTCAGTTGAGCAAAGGTATGAAATTGATTATTGTTATGGGCCATTTTCTGAGTATGCATGCTGACTAATATCCTGCTTTTTATTGTTTATCTATGATCAGGATACTGGACGGGGATATTGCTAACATCCTGGGTGATATCCTGAGGTATATCGAATTAATCACGTGCAGGTGAAAGACTGGGACTTGCTAACGGTCAAGTGGACTTCATCTCCTCAAGACTCGGGCATATTTGTTAAAGGAGAGACGTTGAGCCCGAAAGACCAGGTCTACAACGTTCAACTAAGGAATATTCGGTGGATCCCGGTTATGTAGGATAGTTAGTTACGTTTGTTTTACTATAAATAGATGGGGGCGGATCAGATTAAGGCACTCAACTTACACCTTTTCGAACACTTTCTCTCTAGCTCATCGCAAACACTACACACGACACTTGTATTCGAATTACATTGTAACACATAGTCGATCCGCACCACATCCTGCATTGTATCCTGATACTTGAAGCAATAGAAGAACAAGGCAGCTGCGATTGTCAGCTCCCGAGGTTTTATGCCGACGATCTAGATTGATCAAGGGCTTTCCTCGTACATCACGTGTCCACTTTTACATTTCTGCTCATTGTTTGATCATAGATACAGCTCTATATCCTGAGCCGTATCCTGAAACTGTTTTCATATCTAATCTTGTTAACACATTTTTCACACATATTTCTAGCACACTACCTCACTTAACTAATTTGATCACTTAATTGCTTCGGTAATTTTTTACCAAAACAATTTGGCGCCCACCGTGGGGCAAGTGGTGCTACTTTTGCTAAAAATCTTTGTAAAATCATTAATCGGATTTTTATTTTCAAAACTTTTTGCCACATTGTTTACAATGGCCTCAAGATCAAACATGAGATCTTCCACTATGTCTGCTGCAACCTCTGCTACTACCGGTTCGGTGCTTCCACCACCTCCTCCAAGGATGCCATTTTCTTCACAATCTCAAGATGTTATCCCTACTCGGAGTGTCCAGGGATCTGCTCCCGTTTTAGCCTCTAATGATGAAATTTTGACTTTATTTGGAAGTGTGCAGGAACAAATGAGGCAGCAACAGGAGACTAACCAAATGCTGTTAAGAGAAATACAACTCTTAAAAGCTAGCTCGAGCAGACCTGTTGAAGAAACTGTCACTCCTATACAGCCCAGGGCTTTGAACTTCAGTTCCGCAGTTTATACTGAGGATAATAAGGGGAATATCGTCCCAAGCCATTCTCAGAATCATACCCCTGAGATACCCTCTTCGGTCAGGATGTCGATTGTGAGGAGTTTAGGATATGCTTCAGGATATGGCCAAAATCCTCAGAACGGTAATGTGTCAAATAATAATATTCTTGCTACTAACAACAATGGCTCTTTGCAGGATGCAGGTATGACGTCAACATTTACCAGGGAGCTCCAGAAATTGAAGGACGTGATATCCAGTGTACCTGGAGTGGTTCAGCCAATTCTGGAAGTATCCCAAGACAGCCACAGGATATCCCGCTTTGCATATCCCATCTTTGATGCTGAAATCCCAAAAAGATTTCAGACTCCCAACATGAAGCTGTATGATGGGACTACGGATCCTGAAGAGCATATTGCCCAGTATAGGGAAAGAATGGAGATTAACCCTATCCCTCCGGAGCTCAAGGAAGCATGCTTGTGCAAGGGATTTGGTTCTACCCTGACAGGATCAGCCTTAAAATGGCTGTTAAACGTCCCTCCTCACTTAATTACTTCGTTTGCTCATTTGGTTAATTTATTCAACAGTCAATTTTCTTGTAGTCGGAGTTTTGAGAAACTAACCAGTGATCTTTACTGTTTTGGTTAAAAATTCTGTCTATAATATGCAACCAAACTCTTTGTATCGGGGAATGATGCCTCAAATGTGTAATAGCGATAAGGATCACTTCGATGTAAAATGCACAAACAACACAAGGATTTATACGGGGAAAAAGCCCTTGATCAAGAGTTGATCTCCGGCACAAAAAACCCCGGGTGATGGAAACTACCGATCACCAAGCTTAAATAAATGATTAAATGTTTACAACTTCGGATAGTAACGAGCTAGGTACAAGGATCACTATCGTGAAAAGTGTAAATGTGAGTGAAAATGAGCGAAAATGAGTGTATGTTCGTCGAGAGCTTCAAGTGTGCGAGTATACGAGTGTGTGTAGTTGCAGAAATGGCTAAGTGTTTTTTTTACTAGCTCGTTACCCCTTTAAATTAGAAATGTAACTAGCTAACAAACTCTCCTACTTTCGTGCCATGCCTCCACGTTCTCCACAACGTCTATTTTTGGTCAAGCACGTGCAGAATAGTTTGGGAATATTCTCCAGGAATGTCGCCAAGACTTGGTCAAGCTCGTAATACCTGCGAGGTAATACAAAACATAAACATACAATTGTCAGTACGAGGATCCTTAAAGTGATCCATGATCCTGATCCTGAAGCTCTTCTGAGGATCACCACCTGTCACAGAAGTAAGGATCACATATTAGGATAATGAATAAGGATCACTAATTGTTAGAAAATCCTCCCCTAACAATTGCCCCCAAAATATAAGGAGTGAAATTGTAAATATGCGAGTTATATTTTCTTGGTCTTATCGGTAACTAACTAACGGATATATAGCCGTTAAAATAGAACTAGCCGTTGCGATGATGATGTCACGGAAGTGACAATCCTGCAGAATCATAATTATAAATAGAGATATAGATAGGATCATTATGCATTCAAATTCGAAAGAAACTCCCTTTAAATTCTCAGTCGACGATCGATCAGGTATTTCTCTCTCCTCTTTCTTCCTCTCTTACTCTGTTTTTCTTCTTTATCTCCGTCACTTCGAGAATGTTGCTCCGAAGCTCCCCGGGCAAGGATCACAAAAAGGATAGCCCTTTGAAGAGTCAGAAGATCATCAAGGACTCAGTGAACGAGAGGTGTTGCTTTAACGATGCACAAATAGATAACATCCGTCACCGTTTTCCGGCGAATGTCTTTTTCAAACCTTTCGATCCAACTGCCCTGAGCGACTATGTTTCAGAAACATGGGTTGCCTTTCCAGTTACTCCATTTGCTATAGGGTACACCTATCCTTTCCCGGAATTCACACAATCCTTCTTTTCCCTTACCGGCATATCTTACATTCAAGCCATGCCGATGATTTGGAGGGTTTTATACACCCTAGAGAGGATCATCGAGCAGGAAGGCGTTGATTTAGGAATGTCAGAACTGGCGGAACTGTATGATCTTACTACCTTTGGATCCCACCGTTATTTGTTCAAACGAAAACCCAGTGCAGATCATCCTCTTCTCAAAGTCACCAAAAACGACAAAGATTGGAAATGTCGCTTCTTCTTTGTAAGAAGGGATAGCATTTCAGATGGAGAGCATTTACCAAGAACATGGTCCACCCATGGTAGGCCGGAGGATCCTGGGAAGGATCACCAGATGGTCATGTTTTTGTAATAGGATCACTAACCCTTTCTTTGTCTTGTGTCATGCAGCCATCTCTGTTTCACATCTCATCACACCACCCGCAACCAGGGAAAGACTTGCTGCTTTCTGGGGACTCGACCCTGAAACTAGAACTTTTAAGACAATAACCCAAGACTCACAGGAGGTATCCTCAGGCTCTGTCACAATGTCAAGTAAGTATCCTTGTTTAAAATTTAAATAAATAGTTAAATGTATATTAAGAAAAGATACTTATCTTGTTTTGGTTGTGTAGGTGCTGGAAAATCTGCCAAAGCTGCTTCAAGGTTCAGTGTCACCGATCTCACCACTGTCAAATCCTCCAAAAGAAAGGTTCCTACCAGCCCCACAGCTTCAATCCCTAAGGCACCCCTCAAAGGAAAGGGAGTCAAAAGGAGAAAGGCCTCCGAGGCTGAGGATTTGCAGGGTCTGCCTCTAATCCGCCATCAATTCCTCGAGTACTTCAATGAGGTGAGGATCACTGTCTTTGCTCATATATCCTGTTGACATATCCTGCTGGTATATCCTGCTGATTACATGATCCTGGCCTTATCCTTTTTGCAGAAATTCGCAGAGATTGAGGACTATGTGGGCCACGTTGAGGATCAGGATAAGAAAATCGCCGACCTCCAACAGGTTGCCGTGCTAAAGGATCTTGCCATTGCTGATCTTCGAAAGGAACTCCAGGATACCAAACAGGAGATGGCTAAGGTGCTGGTCAATTTTGACTATGAAAAGCAGGAGATCACGGATGATGCCAAAGTCTTTGCCGCCATAGCAATGTACAAAACCAAGCTGCAAATGGCCTTGGAAGCTCAGGATCCTGCCTTCGACAAAAGCAGCTGGGAAATTGAAGAATGGAAAGCAAGGCTGGCTGAATTGGGTAATGAAGAGGAGGCTGAAGAGATCCTGACGATCGAGGCTGGAAGCAAGGATGAAGCGGGTGAAGCAAGTGGAGCCGGAGGTGGTGATGCAGCGAAAGTTTAGGCTGCTGAAATGGGCGATGATGGATATTTCTAGACGTGGCCGGAGCCCATTTTTTTAAATTGGATAGTTTGTTTTGTTTATGGTGTTTTTTGCTGAACAATGATGGGTTGTACTTGAACAATAGGTTTTAGGGTTAAGGATCATGTATGATCCTGTGGACAATAGGCAGGATAATGGGTGGTGGATGGATCCTCTGTTTGGGGGATGAAGCCACTCGTTATCCTTCCGTCTTTTATTTTCTGCACTACAAAGACCCGTAAACAATGGACACCCTTTGCCAACCCATGTGGACGGGCCACATTTTGCTGGTAGAAATGTGGGTTGGCAATTTTGACAACCTTAAAGGGTTAGTCTTTTTGTCAATAAATAAAAACTTAACCTTTTGTCGCTTATCTTGTGTTGTTATCCTTTATAAAGTCTTACTTTCCAACTGTTGTAATATTCATTTTGTTTATACTTATCAAGCCTTGAAAAATTAGAAAAGATATCCAAAAAGTTTAGGATATGATCAAAGATCACATATCCCATAACCGATAGGTTCTAAAAAGTGATATGGTTTAAGAAACACAAGTTCAGTTGTCAAGTATAAGGGTTATTTAAAAGAATAATGAATAAATCAAAAGAGTTAAGGATCATACCTGAGGATCCAAGTTAGAATCCTAACCATAATAAGGATAACTATAAGATAAACCTTAGAGTGAAATAAGGATCAAGGATCCCTAGCTGCCTATCTTCAAGGACCAGAAATAGAGCATAACTTGGGACTAAGCCAATACAAGAAAAGAGTTAGCAACTGGGGACAAGCCCAAGGATAACTGGGGACAAGCCCAAGGATAACTGGGGACAAGCCCAAGGATAACTGGGGACAAGCCCAAGGATCGTGTGTAAACTGGAGTATGGCCCTAACTGGCGACTATCCAAACTTAGTGACATAAAGATGCCAAAACCTTAGCTAACGTTAAAACGTTAGAAACCTTAGCTAACGTGAAAACGTTAGAAACCTTATGAACGGATGTATGGTACGTCTACCATTATACGTAGGATCCTAAGCATAGCCAGAACAATGGAATTATCAGCCCCTAGAACGAGTACTGGTCCCAAAGCCTTGAACTACACCAGGATCATCGTGCGCTACAGGCGGAATCTGGGGACAAGCCCAAATAACTGGGGTTAAACCCAAGGAACGGATTGCTTCAGTGGATAACCAATGTTATGCTAAGGATACCTGAACTTTCAAAACTTAAATTCACGTGAGAGATGGATAAAGGATACATGATCCTTATCCTTATAAGAGAAAATAAAGAAATGAACTAGTTCAAGTTTAGGATATTACCTAAGTAAGGATCACCAATACTTTGAGGATCCTTTAAGGATATCCCTATCGTGAGGATCATCTGTGCCATGAGGATCCTGGTCACATGAAATATTTCTTCAAGTGGACAGCATTCCAAGCTCTTGGTAGCAGATCACCTTCCATGGTTAGCAATCTATATGCCCCCTTTCCTGCTTCAGCTTCAATCAAATAAGGGCCTTCCCATTTTGGAGCTAACTTTCCATCAGCAGGATTGGTGGTATTCTGAAATGCTTTCCTTAATACCATGTCTCCAACTTGAAACCTCCTGATCCTGACATTTTTATTGTAGGCACCAGCCATTCTTTGCTGATAACTGGCCATCCTTATCCTAGCCATATCCCTGATTTCTTCAATAGTATCCAGGTCTTGAGCCAAGTTCTCATCATTCTCCTCAGGATCACGGGCACTTGTTCTTGCAGTTGGAACCACCATTTCTGTTGGGATTACTGATTCTGCCCCAAACACCAAAGAGAATGGTGTTTGACCAGTTGCATTCTTAGGGGTTGTCCTATCGGCCCAAAGCACATAAGGTAGTTCTTCTGCCCATTTCCCTTTCTTGGATCCAAGCTTCTTCTTCAAATTGTTGATGATGATCTTGTTGGATGACTCTGCCTGACCATTAGCTTGTGGGTGGACTGGTGTTGATGTTATCATCCTAATCCCCCAGCTGTCACAAAAGTTAGTGGTTCTGCCCCCAATAAATTGGGAACCATTATCACATATAATCTCAGAAGGAATTCCAAATCTAGTTATAATATTTCTTTTAATGAAAGATATAACTTCCTTTTCTCTAACTTGGGCAAAAGCTTCAGCCTCTATCCACTTGGAGAAGTAATCCGTCATAGCAAGCATGAATACTTTTCCACCAGGTGCCTTAGGTAGCTTACCAACTATATCCATACCCCATCTCATAAATGGCCAAGAGGAGGATATAGGATGCAATAATTCAGCTGGTTGATGAAGGATATTGCTGTGTCTTTGGCAAGGATCACATCTTCTGGCATACTCCACAGCATCTTTCTTCATGGTTGGCCAGTAGTATCCTGTCCTCAGGATCCTTGAGAATAATGCCCTGCCCCCAGTGTGGTTTCCACAATCTCCTTCATGGAAGTCTTTTAAAACTTCTTGAACTTCAGGATCCTCAATGCATCTCAAGTATGGTCCTGCAAGAGATCGTCTATACAACATATTATTTAAAATTGTGAATTGAGATACCTTAGATTTGAAAGCCCTAGGGTTTTCTCCTGTAGGAATCTCTCCATGTTGTAAGTATCTCATAATTGGTGAGATCCATGATCCTGATCCTGAATGGGATCGAGTATCCTCACTAGGGATCATTGCAGAATTATTCCCTATCTCCATAGCCACATGATCCTCGATAGCCGGGGTCAGGATATGGATAATAGGAATCTTGATATCCTCCGGGATCTTCAAGGATGATCCTAAGTTAGCCAATGCATCCGCTTCTGTATTTTCTTCCCTTGGTACCTGTGACAAACTAAAGGAAACAAAAGAGAGTGCCAAACTTTTGACTATCTCCAAATACTTGGTTAGCTTTTCACCTTTAACAGCATATGATCCATTAAAGTAGTTTGTAATTAACAAAGAATCTACGTGTACCTCAAGATACCTGATCCCCATATGCTTTGCAATTTGCAAACCAGCAATTAAGGCTTCATATTCAGCCTCATTATTAGTGGTTTGGAACTCACAAGCTATAGAATGGGGTATTATGTCCCCCTGTGGCGATTTTAGTAGTATTCCAAGCCCTGTGCCTTTGACATTTGAGGATCCATCAGTATAGAGTATCCGAGGATCCTTGGTCTCTTCTAGCTGCTGGACTTCTAGCTCAGCTTCTTCTTGTAAATCACTACTGAAATCAGCCACAAAGTCAGCTAATGCTTGGGATTTGATGGCTGTCCTAGGCTCGTATCTTATATCATATGCACTCAGCTTCACTGCCCACTTAGCCATCCTTCCTGACATCTCTAGTTTCCTGAGGACATTCTTAATTGGAAAATTAGTTTTGACAATGATAACATGAGTTTCAAAATAATGTCTCAACTTAATAGATGCCATAATTAATGCAAGAATAAGCTTTTCAAGGTGTGAGTACCTGGATTCGGCATCAAGTAAACTTTTACTTACATAATAGACAGGATGTTGTGTACCTTGATGATCCTTAACTAGGACCGCACTTACTGCTTTTGAGGATACTGCAGGATATAAGGATAATACATCACCTTTTTCTGGTTTCATCAAAGCCGGGGCCGAGGATAGGTAATCTTTGAGGGCTTTTAAAGCATTTTCATGCTTCTCCGTCCACTCAAATTTCTTGTTCTTCCTTAGGATATCATAGAATTCTTTACACTTCTCGGAGGATTTGGATATAAATCTGTTCAGGGCTGCTATCCTTCCTGTTAGCCTTTGAACATCCTTAGCGTTGGCCGGAGATTTGATGTTCACTATTGCTTTGATTTGTTCCGGGCTAGCTTCAATGCCTCTCTTTGTCACCATATATCCTAAGAATTTACCTGCTTTAACACCAAAGTGACATTTTGAAGGATTAAGTTTCATGTTATATTTGTCAAGGATATCGAATGCTTCCTCCAAGTCTCTTAGGTGATCCTCAGCTTTTAAGGATTTTACCACCATATCATCTATGTAAACCTCCATAGTCTGTCCAATTTGATCCTTGAACATCATATTCACCAGCCTTTGGTATGTTGCACCTGCATTTCTTAATCCGAACGGCATAGCAATATAGCAGTATATACCCGTTGGAGTCATGAAGGCTGTATCCTCTTGGTCGGATGGTTCCATTTGGATTTGTTGGAATCCAGATGAAGCATCCATAAAAGTTAACAGTTCATGACCCGCTGTTGCATCCACCATGGAGTCAATGTGGGGTAAAGGGAAAGGATCCTTGGGACATGCCTTATTTAAATCGGTAAAATCGACACATACCCTCTACTTTCCGTTTTTCTTTTGAACAACAACCACATTGGCCAACCATCTTGGATACTTGACCTCTCTAATCATACCTGCCCGGAGCAATTTCTCTACCTCTTCTTGGATGATGGCATTCCTTTCTGGTGCAAACTTTCTTCTCCTTTGATGGATTGGTTTGAAGGATCTGTCAATGCCGAGTTTATGAGTGATAACATCCTTGGATATACCAGTCATGTCTTCGTCTTTCCATGCAAAGGTAGTCTTTCTCCTTTTGAGGAAGGATATGAGGTCTTCTTTCATTTCGCCAAGGATCCCTGATCCGATATATATTTTGGATTCAGGATCATCAGGATCCATGAGGATTTCTACCACATCCTGCTCTCTGGCCTCCAAGACATCCCTTGGAGGATACCTTGATTGCTATTGCTCCCTTGACTTCGAGGCTGGTTTCATCGATGAAGTGTAGCAATTCTTAGCCTCCTGCTGATCACTATCAATCTTCACTATTCCCCAAGGACTAGGGAGCTTCACACATTGATGGTAAGTAGATGGGACTGCTTTCATATCGTGTATCCAAGGCCTGCCAAGGATAACATTACAACAAGATAAACAATCAATAACACAAAATTTTTGATAAGAGTGTAAGCCTTCAATATATATTGGGAGTTTAATGTCCCCCAGGGTGTTCTTAGTTTCGCCACTAAATCCCACGAGCACGGAGGATCTTGGTATGATCTCTGATTCAGGGATACCCATCTTCTTTAGAACATCCAGCTGGATAATGTTCACTGAACTTCCTCCGTCTATAAGGATCCTGCGGACAAAATGGTTAGATATGAAAAGAGTAATAACTAAACCATCGTGATGAGGATCCTGGATATCAACACGATCCTCTTCATCAAAGGTTATGACTTTTCCTTCGGAGACACTTGATGTTCGAACTGGTCTTTCTCCATTATCCATTTTAGCTTCCTTCGCATGCCTTTTAGCTGCTGAGAAGGATGTGCCACAAATGTCGGATCCTCCGGAAATAAAGTTTATCACTTCTGCATCTGCTGGAGGGGCTGGAGCCTTCTCAGGGATCCTTTCAGGATCCTGAGTTCTTGACTTTTTTCTTCCCAACAATTCTTTTAGATGCCCCTTGCTCAACAAGTATCCAATTTCCTTTCTTAATGCAATGCATTCTTCTGTGAGGTGCCCAAAATCTTCATGATATGCACACCACTTTGATTTATCCTTAGTTGCAGCTGGCCTATCGTTCTTTCTCGGCCATCTAGCTTTATCACCTAGGTTCTGCATAGCAAGGATTAGTTCATTGTTATCAACACTAAAACAATATTCAGAGATTGGAGGATAATCCTCATCATCCTCTTCTTGATCAACAGAGTGCACGTTCTGATTATCAGATCTATTGTAAGATCTGAACTTGTTGTTCCTGAATGAGGATCCTTGCTTATCCTGCTTTGAGGATCCTGCTAACCTCTCCTGGATCCTCTTGTCATCCTCTAGCCGGATGAACCTGAGTGCTCGGGTTCTTACCTCATCTAAGTTCCTGCATGGTGTCATAACAAGGTCATCATAGAAAGACGAATCCCTAAGCAGTCCCATCTTAAAGGCCTCAACAGCCGTGGCAATATCTAAGTTGGCAATGTCTAAGGATTCTTTACTGAATTTGGTAATGTAATCCCTTAATGATTCATTATGACCCTGGGTTATCCTATATAAATCACTAGTTAATCGTTCAAATTTTCTACTACAAGAAAACTGATTATTAAACAAGTTAACTAGGTTGGCAAATGAGGTAATAGAGTAGGGGGAAGACTTAGCAGCCATTTGAGAGCTGATCCAGTAAGAGTGGATCCGAATCCTTTGCACAGGCATGCTTCCTTTAACTTTTCCGGGATTGGATTGATCTCCATCCTCTCCCTGTATTGTGCTATGTGTTCTTCAGGATCGGTTGAACCATCATACAGCTTCATTGTTGGCACATGGAACCTCTTGGGTATCTCAGCATCACAGATTGGTGGTGCAAAACGAGATATCTTGTGGCTCCCATCTGCAATCTCTGGGATAGGTTTGACCACTCCTGGAACACTTGATATCATATCTTTTAGCTTTTGCAATTCTCTTGCCATGGCATGATTGATACCTGGATCCTGCATAAGACCATGGTTAGTATAAGAATTATTAAAAGGGTTACCTCCCATTGGATTCAGATTAGGAAGATTGGATGTTAATCCATATTGTTGAGGCTCTGGAATGATCGAGGGACCAGCAGAAGCATTGGTCTGCATAGGGATAAAATCTCCCTGATGGACATCTGAACTTCCTGTTTGCAAACTCCTCAAGGATCCTGGCATCTGGAAGGATCCCTGAAACTGAGACGATCATGGAACGAAGGAGGATCCTTGAACATGGGATGATCCTGGGACAAAGGAGGATCCTTGAACCTGGGATGATCCTGGAACAAAGGAGGATCCTTGAACCTGGGATGATCCTGGGACGAAGGAGGATCCTTGAACCTGGGATGATCCTGGAACAAAGGAGGATCCTTGAACCTGGGATGATCCTGGAACAAAGGAGGATCCTTGAACCTGGGATGATCCTGGAACAAAGGAGGATCCTTGAACCTGGGATGATCCTGGGACAAAGGAAGATCCTTGAACCTGGGATGATCCTGGGACGAAGGAGGATCCTTGAACCTGCTGCAATCCTGAATATCCTCCTGAATTCGTGAGGGATCCCATATGCTGAGGATAGGATCCCGCTGGCTGGAAATATGAACCTGATGCCTGAGTCATTGTTGTTGTTCCGTAGTGCACTCCTTTTGGTCCACCCACGTATTGAATGTCTGGAACCACTGATGGCTGAGAAGTAATCACTGGAGTATCAAAATTCAAGGATTTCGGCACCAGTGGGGAATGATCCTCTGCCGTTGTCTTTTGTTTCTTGAGATCTCCAATTTCTTTGAGAATCCTCTCATTGGTCTTATCCTGTTGCCGTATCTGATCCTTCATCTGCAAAATCAAAGTAAACATGTCACTAGTAGTGGGAGTGTAAGAAGCAGAAGAAGTTGGAGGTTTTGAGAAAATGGGAGTTGGTTTCTTCGCAGCATTCTCAGCGTTCTTCTGGGATCCAGAAGGTGGTGGAGGCAAAGGAGGAACGCCTTGTGAGGAAGTGAATGCGGGCATCAAATTTGAAGCATTCTTCGCTGAGGAAGCCATTTGCTTGGTTGTAGTGAACCGAAATGAGCACGGAAATGCGAATCTTTCTAAGGACGAAGCACCAATTGCCCCACGGTGGGCGCCAAACTGTTTTGGTTAAAAATTCTGTCTATAATATGCAACCAAACTCTTTGTATCGGGGAATGATGCCTCAAATGTGTAATAGCGATAAGGATCACTTCGATGTAAAATGCACAAACAACACAAGGATTTATACGGGGAAAAAGCCCTTGATCAAGAGTTGATCTCCGGCACAAAAAACCCCGGGTGATGGAAACTACCGATCACCAAGCTTAAATAAATGATTAAATGTTTACAACTTCGGATAGTAACGAGCTAGGTACAAGGATCACTATCGTGAAAAGTGTAAATGTGAGTGAAAATGAGCGAAAATGAGTGTATGTTCGTCGAGAGCTTCAAGTGTGCGAGTATACGAGTGTGTGTAGTTGCAGAAATGGCTAAGTGTTTTTTTTACTAGCTCGTTACCCCTTTAAATTAGAAATGTAACTAGCTAACAAACTCTCCTACTTTCGTGCCATGCCTCCACGTTCTCCACAACGTCTATTTTTGGTCAAGCACGTGCAGAATAGTTTGGGAATATTCTCCAGGAATGTCGCCAAGACTTGGTCAAGCTCGTAATACCTGCGAGGTAATACAAAACATAAACATACAATTGTCAGTACGAGGATCCTTAAAGTGATCCATGATCCTGATCCTGAAGCTCTTCTGAGGATCACCACCTGTCACAGAAGTAAGGATCACATATTAGGATAATGAATAAGGATCACTAATTGTTAGAAAATCCTCCCCTAACAATTGCCCCCAAAATATAAGGAGTGAAATTGTAAATATGCGAGTTATATTTTCTTGGTCTTATCGGTAACTAACTAACGGATATATAGCCGTTAAAATAGAACTAGCCGTTGCGATGATGATGTCACGGAAGTGACAATCCTGCAGAATCATAATTATAAATAGAGATATAGATAGGATCATTATGCATTCAAATTCGAAAGAAACTCCCTTTAAATTCTCAGTCGACGATTGATCAGGTATTTCTCTCTCCTCTTTCTTCCTCTCTTACTCTGTTTTTCTTCTTTATCTCCGTCACTTCGAGAATGTTGCTCCGAAGCTCCCCGGGCAAGGATCACAAAAAGGATAGCCCTTTGAAGAGTCAGAAGATCATCAAGGACTCAGTGAACGAGAGGTGTTGCTTTAACGATGCACAAATAGATAACATCCGTCACCGTTTTCCGGCGAATGTCTTTTTCAAACCTTTCGATCCAACTGCCCTGAGCGACTATGTTTCAGAAACATGGGTTGCCTTTCCAGTTACTCCATTTGCTATAGGGTACACCTATCCTTTCCCGGAATTCACACAATCCGTCTGGAAGATGACAAGAAGATGCAGGAGAGGATGAATTCTACCTCAACCTATGAATCAACTAACAGGAAATCAGAGACCACATATAAGCCATATCGCTCCAGGCCATATGGCAGAAATGATAACAAGAAAGTGAATGTTGTTGAAGACGAGGATCCTGAAGAATATCCTGACTTATCTGAATACTGCTTTTCTGTTAATATACCTGAATTAATGTATGCTATGCAGGGCTTAGGGGACAAAGCTAGGTGGCCTCGAAAGAACCAGCAGAAAGCTGATTGGAAGGATAAATCCAAATGGTGTGCCTTCCACGAAGACTTCGGACATATGACCGAGGATTGCATTGCTTTAAGGAAAGAGATAAGTTACCTGTTAAGCAAGGGGTATCTGAAGGACTTGCTGGGAAAAAAGAAGAATAAAGGGCAGGATCCCGAGAAGGATCCTGAACGAGCAGCATCACCCCCAGCAGATGCCAAGATAATTAACTTTATTTCAGGAGGATCCGACATTTGTGGGACTTCGTATTCGGCGGCCAAGAGACATGCAAAGGAAGCTAAGAGCGAGAGGGGAGACAGACCAGTCAGGATGACTACCCTCACAACTGATAAAGTGATCACTTTCGATAGTGATGACAGGGATACTGTTCAGGATCCTCACCATGATGCTTTAGTAATAACATTATATGTTGCTAACCATTTTGTACGCAGGATACTGGTAGACAACGGTAGTTCTGTCAATATAATTCAGCTGGAAACATTGAAGAGGATGAATGTATCCCCGATGGATATCACTTCGAAGTCCACTGTGCTCGTTGGTTTCAGTGGAGAAGCTAGGAATACCGTAGGGGAGATAAAGTTACCAGTATATGTTGAAGGGGTCAACTCAATACAACGTTTCTGTGTGATGGACTCCTTATCCTGCTATAACATCATACTGGGAAGACCATGGATTCACGACATGAAGGCTGTGCCATCAACATATCAACAATGCATCAAGATCCCTACCCCTTGGGGAGTTGTCAAGGTTGAAAGTGATCAGCAGGAAGCGAAGGAATACTACTCATCCTCAATGAAATCCTCAACTAAGCCTAGTATAGCATAGCAATTAAAGATGCGGGCCCAGGATATCGTGGAGGATTCGGAGCAAGATGTGAAGAAAATTGTCCTGGATCAGGATAATCCTGATATCTCGGTGCTCGTAGGAACCAATATCCCTCAGGATATTGAAGAACAGTTAACTAACTTTTTGAAATGCAGGATGTCAACGTTTGCATGGAAGCACGAGGATATGACAGGCATATCCAAAGACATTATCACTCACAAGCTTGGAATTGATAAATCATTCAAGCCTGTTCAGCAAAAAAGAAGAAAATTCGCTCCTGAGCGGAACGCGATTATCCAAGAGGAAGTTGAAAGATTGTTGAAGTCCAGGATGATGAGAGAAGTCAAGTTTCCAAGATGGCTAGCAAACATAGTTGTGGTACAGAAGAAAAACGGGAAATGCAGAGTCTGTGTAGACTACACGGACTTGAACAAGGCTTGTCCTAAAGATCCATTTCCTCTCCCTCATATCGATGCAATGGTAGATGCTACTGCTGGACATGAAATGTTAACATTCATGGACGCATCCTCAGGATTTCAGCAGATTCAAATGGAGCCTTCGGATCAGGAGGATACTGCTTTCATGACACCAACAGGTATATATTGCTATACTGCTATGCCTTTCGGTTTGAAAAATGCAGGTGCAACATACCAGAGATTGGTAAACATGATGTTCAAAGATAAGCTGGGGGACACCATGGAGGTATATATTGACGATATGGTGGTAAAATCTAAAAGAGCTGAGGATCATCTCCAGGATATCAAGGGAGCATTTGATATCCTGGATCAATACAACATGAAGCTGAATCCTGCTAAGTGCCATTTCGGAGTGGGGGCAGGAAAGTTTCTTGGATATATGGTGACAAAAAGGGGGATAGAAGCAAGCCCGGAGCAGATTAAAGCTATCCTGGATATAAAATCACCCTCGAATATGAAGGACGTACAACGGTTAACAGGCCGAGTAGCAGCTTTGAATAGATTTATTTCTAGATCCTCGGAAAAATGCAGGGAATTCTATGATATCCTCAAGAAGAATAAGAAATTTGAATGGGGAGCAAAGCATGAAGCAGCCTTGCAGGATTTGAAGCGATATCTCTCAACCGCACCTCTATTGATGAAGCCTGAAAATGGTGAACCACTATCCCTATTGTTAGGGGAGGATTTTCTAACAATTAGTGATCCTTACTTGTTATCCTAATTAATGATCCTTACTTCTGTGACAGATAGTGATCCTCAGAAGAGCTTTAGGATCAGGATCATGGATCACCTTAAGGATCCTCATACTAACGATTGTTTGTTTGTGTTTCGTATTATTTTGCAGGAGTAACAAGCTTGACTTGGTCTTGGCAACGTTACTATGGAATATTCCACGGGTATTTCGCACACGTTTGACTGGAAATGGACGTTGTGGAGAACGTGGGAGCTTGGCACAAAAGTCGGATAGTTTGTTAGCGTAGTTAACTTCTATTTTTAAAGGGGTGACGAGCTAGTAATTAGGACACTTAGCCATTTTCAGCTACACACACTCTCATACAATCGCACTCTTGAAGCTTTCGGCAAACACTTAACAGTTTTCGCTCACTTTTACACATTTCACCTTAGTGATCCTTGTACCTAGCTCGTTACTATTCGAAGTTGTAAACATTTACTGATTTATTTAAGCTTGGTGATCGGTAGTTTCCATCACCCGGGGTTTTTTGTGCCGGAGATCAACTCTTGATCAAGGGCTTTTTCCCCGTATAAACCTTGTGTCACTTGTTATTTATTTTTCATAGTGATCCTTATTGCTACAAAGTAATTCAAGCATCATACCCCATAACAGAGAGTTTGGTTGCATTATCCTCATCAGATTTTTTGACCAAAACAGTTTGGCGCCCACCGTGGGGCAATTGGTGCTTCATTCCTAAGAAGTTTTTCTGTTGGTGATCATTCCGGTTCATTGCATACAAATACATGGCTTCATCATTGAAGAATACCTCTACTGCAATGTCTGCGGTCAATTCATCTCAGGGCATTCCACCTTTGCCTCCACCACCTTCTGGACCTCAGAAAAATGCCGAGAAGAAACCAACTCCCATTTTCTCCAAACCTCCAACTTCTTCTGCTTCTTACATTCCCACTACTAGTGACATGTTTACTTTGATTTTGCAGATGAAGGATCATATACAGCAACAGGATAAGACCAATGAAAGGATTCTCAAAGAAATCGGAGATCTCAAGAAACAAAAGAAAACGGCAGAGGATCATTCCCCACTGGTGCCCAAATCTTTGAATTTTGATACTCCGGTGATTACTTCTCAGCCATCAGTGGTTCCAGATGTTCAATATGTGGGTGGACCAAAAGGAGTGCACTACGGAGCAATAACAGTGACCCAGGCATCAGGTTCATATTTCCAGCCAGCAGGATCCTATCCTCAGCATATGGGATCCTTCATGAATTCAGGAGGATACTCAGCAGCGCAGCAGATTCAAGGATCTTCCTTTGTTCCAGGATCATCCCAGGTTCAAGGATCTTCCTTTGTTCCAGGATCATTCCAGGTTTAAGGATCCTCCTTTGTTCCAGGATCATCCCAGGTTCAAGGATCCTCCTTTGTTCCAGGATCATCCCAGGTTCAAGGATCCTCCTTTGTTCCAGGATCGTCCCAGTTTCAGGGATCCTTCCAGATGCCAGGATCCTTGAGGAGTTTGCAAACAGGAAGTTCAGATGTCCATCAGGGAGATTTTATTCCGATGCAGACCATTGCTTCTACTGGTCCTTCAATCATTCCAGAGCCCCAACAATATGGATTAACATCCATTCTTCCTAATTTGAATCCAATGGGAGGTAACACTTTTAATAATTCTTATACTACTAACCATGGCCTTATGCAGGATCCAGGTATTAACCATGCCATGGCCAGAGAATTGCAAAAGTTGAAGGATATGATATCAAGTGTTCCAGGAGTGGTCAAACCTATCCCAGAGATTGCAGATGGAAGCCACAAGATATCTCGTTTTGCACCACCAATCTGTGATGCTGAGATACCCAAGAGGTTCCATGTGCCAACCATGAAGCTGTATGATGGTTCGACGGATCCTGAAGAACACATAGCTCAATACAGGGAGAGGATGGAGATCAATCCAATCCCAGAAAGGTTGAAGGAAGCATGCCTGTGCAAGGGATTCGGATCCACTCTTACTGGATCAGCTCTCAAATGGCTGCTAAGTCTTCCCCCTACTCTATTACCTCATTTGCTAATCTAGTTAACCTATTTAATAATCAGTTTTCTTGTAGTAGAAAATTTGAACGATTAACTAGTGATCTATATAGGATAACCCAGGGTCATAATGAATCATTAAGGGATTACATTACCAAATTCAGTAAAGAATCCTTAGACATTCCCAACTTGGATATAGCTACGGCTGTTGAGGCCTTCAAAATGGGATTGCTTAGGGATTCATTGTTCTATGATGATCTTGTTATGACACCATGCAGGAACCTAGATGAGGTAAGAACCCGGGCCCTTAGGTTCATCCGGCTATAGGATGACAAAAGGATCCAGGAGAGGTTAGCAGGATCCTCAAAGCAAGATAAGCAAGGATCCTCATTCAGGAACAACAAGTTCAGATCCTATAACAGATCTGATAACCAGAACGTGCATGCTGTTGATCAGGAAGAGGATGATGAGGATTATCCTCCAATCTCTTAATATTGTTTTTCTGTTGATAACAATGAACTAATCCTTGCGATGCAGAATCTAGGTGATAAAGCCAGATGGCCCAGAAAAAATGACAGACCAGCTGCAACCAAAGATAAATCAAAGTGGTGTGCATACCATGAAGATTTTGGGCATCTCACAGAAGAATGCATTGCACTAAGGAAGGAAATTGGATACATGTTGAGCAAGGGGCATCTAAAAGAATTGTTGGGTAGAAAAAAGTCAAGGACTCAGGATCCTGAAAGGATCCCTGAGAAAGCTCCGGCCCCTCCAGCAGATGCACAAGTAATAAACTTTATTTCAGGAGGATCAGACATTTGTGGCACATCCTTCTCAGCAGCCAAAAGGCATGCAAAGGAAACTAAAATGGATAATGGAGAAAGACCCGTTCGAACATCAAGTGTCTCCGAAGGAAAAGTCATAACCTTTGATGAGGATGATCGTGTTGATATCCAGGATCCTCATCACGATGGCTTAGTTATTACTCTTTTCATTTCTAACCATTTTGTCCGCATGATCCTTATAGACGGAGGAAGCTCAGTAAACATTATCCAGCTTGATGTTCTAAAGAAGATGGGTATCCCTGAATCAGATATCATACCAAGATCCTCCGTGCTCGTGGGATTTAGTGGCGAAACTAAGAATACCTTGGGGGACATTAAGCTCCCAATATACATCGAAGGCCTACACTCTTATCAAAAATTTTGTGTTATTGACTGTTTATCTTGTTGTAATGTTATCCTTGGCAGGCCCTGGATACACGATATGAAGGCAGTCCCATCTACTTACCATCAATGTGTGAAGCTCCCTAGTCCTTGGGGAATAGTCAAGATTGATAGTGATCAGCAGGAGGCTAAGAATTGCATTACTTCATCGATGAAACCAGCCTCGAAGTCAAGGGAGCAATAGCAATCAAAGTATCCTCCAAGGGATGTCTTGGAGGCAAGAGAGCAGGATGTGGTAGAAATCCTCATGGATCCTCATGATCCTGAATCCAAAATCTATATCGGATCAGGGATCCTTGGCAAAATGAAAGAAGACCTCGTATCCTTCCTCAAAAGGAGAAAGACTACCTTTGCATGGAAACACGAAGACATGACAGGTATATCTAAAGATGTAATCACTCACAAACTTTGCATTGATAGGTCCTTCAAACCAATCCATCAAAGGAGAAGAAAGTTTTCACCGGAAAGAAATGCCATTATCCAGGAAGAGGTAGAGAAATTGCTCCGGGCAGGTATGATTAGAGAGGTCAAGTATCCAAGATGGTTGGCCAATGTGGTTGTTGTTCAAAAGAAAAATGGAAAGTGGAGGGATGTGTCGATTTCACAGATTTAAATAAGGCATGTCCCAAGGATCCTTTCCCATTACCCCACATTGACTCCATGGTGGATGCAACTGCGGGTCATGAACTGTTAACTTTTATGGATGCTTCATCTGGATTTCAACAAATCCAAATGGAACCATCCGATCAAGAGGATACAGCCTTCATGACTCCAACTGGTATATATTGCTATATTGCTATGCCGTTCGGACTGAGAAATGCAGGTGCAACTTATCAAAGGCTGGTGAATATGATGTTCAAGGATCAGATTGGACAAACTATGGAGGTTTACATAGACGATATGGTGGTAAAATCAATAAAGGCTGAGGATCACCTAAGAGACTTGGAGGAAGCATTCAATATCCTTGATAAATATAATATGAAACTTAATCCTTCAAAATGTCACTTTGGTGTTAAAGCAGGCAAATTCTTAGGATACATGGTGACTGTTAGGGGAGGATTTTCTAACAATTAGTGATCCTTACTTGTTATCCTAATTAATGATCCTTACTTCTGTGACAGATAGTGATCCTCAGAAGAGCTTCAGGATCAGGATCATGGATCACCTTAAGGATCCTCATGCTAACGATTGTTTGTTTATGTTTCGTATTATTTCGCAGGAGTAACAAGCTTGACTTGGTCTTGGCAACGTTACTATGGAATATTCCACGGGTATTTCGCACACGTTTGACTGGAAATGGACGTTGTGGAGAACGTGGGAGCTTGGCACAAAAGTCGGATAGTTTGTTATTATAGCTAACTTCTATTTTTAAAGGGGTGACGAGCTAGAATTAGAACACTTAGCCATCTTCAGCTACACACACTCTCATACAATCGCACTCTTGAAGCTCTCGACGAACACTTATTAGTTTTCACTCATTTTTACACATTTCACCATAGTGATCCTTGTACCTAGCTCGTTACTATCCGAAATTGTAAACATTTATTGATTTATTTGAGCTTGGTGATCGGTAGTTTCCATCACCCGGGGTTTTTTGTGCCGGAGATCAACTCTTGATCAAGGGCTTTTTCCCCGTATAAATCCTTGTGTCATTTGTGCAATTTACATTGAAGTGATCTTTATCATTGTTCTACATTTAAAGCATCATTCCCCGTAACAAAGAGTTTGGTTGCATTATCCTCATCAGATTTTTTTGACCAAAACAGTGACCAAGAGAGGCATTGAAGCCAGTCCAGAACAAATCAAAGCAATAGTGAACATCAAATCTCCGGCCAATGCTAAGGATGTCCAAAGGCTAACAGGCAGGATAGCAGCTTTGAACAGATTTATATCCAAGTCCTCAGAGAAGTGCAAAGAATTCTATGACATCCTAAGGAAGAACAAGAAATTTGAGTGGACTGAGAAGCATGAAAATGCCTTAAGAGCTCTCAAAGATTACCTATCCTCAGCCCCGGCCTTGATGAAACCAGAAAAAGGCGATGTGCTATCCTTGTATCTTGCAGTATCCTCAAAAGCAGTAAGTGCGGTCCTTGTTAAGGATCATGAAGGTACACAACATCCTGTCTATTATGAAACCAGAGATGTCAGGAAGGATGGCTAAGTGGGCAGTGAAGCTTAGTGCCTATGATATAAGATATGAGCCTAGGACAGCCATCAAATCCCAAGCATTAGCTGACTTTGTGGCTGATTTCAGTAGTGATTTACAAAAAGAAGCTGAGTTAGAAGTCCAGCAGCTAGAGGAGACCAAGGATCCTTGGATACTCTATACTGATGGATCCTCGAATGTTAAAGGCACAGGGCTTGGAATACTACTAAAATCGCCACAGGGGGACATAATACCCCACTCTATAGCTTGTGAGTTCCAAACCACTAACAATGAGGCTGAATATGAAGCCTTAATTGCTGGTTTGCAAATTGCTAAGCATATGGGGATCAGGTATCTTGAGGTACATGTAGATTCATTGTTAATTACAAACCACTTTAATGGATCCTATGCTGTTAAAGGTGAAAAGCTAACCAAATATTTAGAGATAGTCAAAGAATTGGCACTCTCCTTTGTTTCCTTTAGTCTAACACAGGTACCAAGGGAAGAAAATACAGAAGCTGATGCATTGGCTAACTTAGGATCATCTTTGAAGATCCCGGAGGATATCAAGATCCCTATTATCCATATCCTGACCCCGGCTATCGAGGATCATGTGGCTATGGAGATAGGAAAGAATTCTGCAATTATCCCTAGTGAGGATACTCAATCCCATTCAGGATCAGGATCATGGATCTCACCAATCATGAGATACTTACAACATGGAGAGATTCCTACAGGAGAAAACCCTAGGGCTTTCAAAATTAAGGTATCTCAATTCATAATTTTAAATAATATGTTGTATAAGCGATCTCTTGCAGGACCATACCTAAGATGCATTGAGGATCCTGAGACCCAAGAAGTTTTAAAAGACTTCCATGAAGGAGATTGTGGAAACCACACTGGGGGCAGGGCATTATTCTCAAGGATCCTGAGGACAGGATACTACTGGCCAACTATGAAAAGAGATGCTGTGGAATATGCTAAAAAGTGTGATCCTTGTCAGAGACACAGCAATATCCTTCATCAACCAGCTGAATTTTTGCATCCGATATCCTCCTCTTGGCCATTTATGAGATGGGGTATGGATATAGTTGGTAAGCTCCCTAAGGCACCTGGTGGAAAAGTATTCATGCTTGCTATGACTGATTACTTCTCCAAGTGGATAGAGGCTGAAGCTTTTGCCCAAGTCAGAGAAAAGGAAGTTATATCCTTCATTAAAAGAAATATTATAACTAGATTCGGTATTCCTTCTGAAATTATATGTGATAATGGTTCCCAATTTATTGGGGGCAGAACCACTAACTTTTGTGACAGCTGGGGGATTAAGATAATAACATCAACACCAGTCCACCCACAAGCTAATGGTCAAGCAGAATCATCCAACAAGATCATCATCAACAATTTGAAGAAGAAGCTTGGATCCAAGAAAGGGAAATGGGCAGAAGAACTACCTTATGTGCTGTGGGCTGATAGGACAATCCCTAAGAATGCTACTGGTCAAACGCCATTCTCTTTGGTATTTGGAGCAGAATCAGTGATCCCAACAGAAATGGTGGTTCCAACTGCTAGAACAAGTATCCGTGATCCTGAGGAAAATGATGAGAACTTGGCTCAAGACCTGGATACTATTGAAGAAATCAGGAATCTGGCTAGGATAAGGATGGCCAGTTATCAGCAAAGAATGGCTGGTGCTTACAACAAAAATGTCAGGATCAGGAAATTTCAAGTTGGAGATATGGTATTAAGGAAAGCATTTCAGAATACCACCAATCCTGCTGATGGAAAATTGGCTCCAAAATGGGAAGGCCCTTATTTGATTGAAGCTGAAGCAGGAAAGGGGGCATATAGATTGCTAACCATGGAAGGTGATTTGCTACCAAGAGCTTGGAATGCTGTCCACTTGAAGAAATATTTCATGTGAGCAGGATCCTCATCGCACAGATGATCCTTACGTTAGGGGTATCCTTGAAGGATCCTTAAAGTGTCGGTGATCCTTACTTTGGTAATATCCTAATCTTGAACTATTTCATTTCTTTATTTTCTCATATAAGGATAAGGATCATGTGTCCTTTATCCATCTCTCATGTGATTTTAAGTTTTGAAAGTTCAGGTATCCTTAGCGAAATATTGGTTATCTGCAGAAGCAATCCGTTCCTTGGGTTTAACCCCAGTTATTTGGGCTTGACCCCAGTTCCGCCTGTAGCGCATGATGATCCTGGTATAGTTCAAGGCAGTGGGACCAGTACTTGCTTTAGGGGCTGATAATTCCATTGTACTGGCTATACCTAGGATCCTACGTATAATGGTAGACGTACCATACATCCGTTCTTAAGGTTTCTAATGTTTTCACGTTAGCTAAGGTTTTGGCATTTTCATGTCACTAAGTTTGGATAGTCGCCAGTTAGGGCCATACTCTAGTTTACATACGATCCTTGGGCTTGTCCCCAGTTATCCTTGGGCTTGTCCCCAGTTGTCCTTGGGCTTGTCCCCAGTTGCTAACTCTTATCTTATATTGGCTTAGTCCCAAGTTATGCTCTATTTCAGGTCCTTGAAGATAAGCAACTAGGGATCCTTGATTCTTACTTCTCTCTAAGGTTTATTTTATAGTTATCCTGATTATGGTTAGGATCCTAACTTGGATCCCCAGGTACGATCCTTAACTAATTTTAATTCTATTCATTGTTTATTTGAATAACCCTTAAAATTTGACAACTAAACTTGTGATCCTTGACATATATTACTTTTTGGAATTCTTTAACTATAGGATATTTGATCATGGATCATGTCCTAAATATTTTTAATTTGACTTATTCAAAATTGCTTATTTAATAAGTGTACATCAAAACAATTGAGAATTAAGGAGACAAAAAGGATAACAATACAAGATAAGCGACAAAAGATTAAGGTTTTATTTATTAACAAAAGATTAACCCTTAAAAGGTTGTCAAAATTACCTACCCCGAGCATCTACCAGCAATACGTGGCCCGTCCGCTGGGGTAGGTAAAGGGTGTCCATGATAATAGGTTCAAAAGTAGTGCAGGAATATAAAGGCGGCAGGATCACAATGGCTTCATCCCCCAAACAGAGGATCCCTCCACCATTTGCAATCCTGCCTATTGTCCAAAGGATCATACATGATCCTTAATCCTAAAAACTATTGTTCAGTACAAACCATCAAATTGTTCAACAAAACAACCATCAAACTAAAAAATTGGGCTCCGGCTATGTCTAGAAATTTCCATCATCGCCCAATCATGCAGCCTAAACCTTCTCTGCATTACCACATCCGGCTCCACTTGCTTCACCACCTTCACCCTTGCCTCCAGCCTCGATCGCCAAAACCTCCTCAGCCTCTTCATCATCTTCAAGATCAGCCAACCTTGCTTTCCAGTCCTCAACATCCCAGCTGCTTCTGTCGAAGTTAGGATCTTGAGCTTCCTGGGCCATCTTTAGTTTTGTCTGATACATTGTGATGGCAGCAGAGACCTTTGCACCTTCTATGAGATCATGCTTTTCATAGTCAAGGTCGATCAGAATTTTAGCCGTCTTAGTCTTGGCATCTTGGAGTTCCTTCTGAAGATCAGCAATTTTGAGGTCCTTTAGCAATGCAACCTGTTGGAGGTCGGCAATCTTCCTATCTTCATCCTCAACGTGGCCAACATAGTCCTCAATCTCAGTGAATTTCTGCAAAAGGGATAAAAGATAAGGTCAGGACCAAGTGATCCTCAAATCAGCAGGATATGTCAGCAGGATACACGAGCAGAGACAGTGATCCTTACATCGTTGAAGTACTCGAGGAATTGGTGGCGAATCAGAGGCAGACCCTGCAGATCCTCAGCCTCGGAGGCCTTTCTCTTCTTGATTCCCTTTCCTTTGAGGGGTGCCTTGGGGACTGAAGCTGTCGGGCTGGTAGGAGCCTTTCTTTTGGAGGATCTGACGGTGGTGAGATCGGTGACATTGAACTTTGAAGCAGACTTGGTGGATTTTCCAGCACCTACACAACCAAAACAAGATAAGTATCTTTACTTCACTTATATTTCGCTATTTATTTAAATTTTTAAACAAAGATACTTACTTGACATCGTGACAGATCCTGAGGATACCTCCTGAGAATCCTGGGTGGTTGTCTTGAAAGTTCTTGTTTCAGGATCAAGTCTCTTGAAAGTGTCGAGTCTCTCTTTGGCACCAGGAGATAGTCTGAGGTGTGAAACGGTGATAGCTGCATAACAAGAAAGCAAAAGTATATAAGTGATCCTTATATCAAAAGAAAGTTCTCTGGTGATCCTTCTCAGGATCCTCCATCCTACCATGGGTAGCCCATTTCTTGGGTAGATCCTTCCCGTCAGAGATAGAATCTCTCTTGACGAAAAAGAAACGCCGCTTCCAGTTAGCATCATTCTTGGTAGCTTTGAAGATCGGGTGTTCCTCACCAGGTTTACGTTTGAACAAATAACGATGGGAGCCAAAGGTAGTAAGATCATACAGCTCTCCCAGCTCTGACATTCCAAGGTCTATCCCTTCCTGCTCGATGATCCTTTCAAGGGTATACAAAACCCTCCATATCATCGGCATGGCTTGAATATAAGAGATGTCGATTAGGGAAAAGAAAGATTGGGTGAAGGCTGGAAAAGGATATGTATAGCCTATGGTGAACGGAGTGACAGGAAAAGCTACCCAGTTATCGGAAATATGATCACTCAGGGCATTGGGATCAAAAGATTTAAACGCAGTGTTCGCCGGGAAACAGTGGCGGATCCTATCAATCTGGGGATCGGTGAAACAGCAGCGTTCTTTTATGGAATCTTCGATGATCCCCTGGCTCTTCAGTGGGCTGTTTTTCGGGTGATCCTTAGCTGGGGAGTTCCGGAGCAACATCTTTGACAGAATGAGGGAAAGAGACGGAAAACAGAGCAAAAGAAGGAAGAAGATGAAGTGAGAATACCAGTTTATCTTCGGATGCAGTTATAAAGGGAGTATCTCTGAAATTTAAATGCAAACGATCCTATCTATATCTCCTATTTATAATCATGATTGTGCAGGGTTGTCACTTCTGTGACTTCATAGTTGCAACGGATAGTTCTACATCAACGGCTATATTTACGATAGTTAGTTGCGGATAAGATCAAGAAAATATAATTCGTTCATTTTACATATTACTCCTTATATTTTGGGGGCAATTGTTAGGGGAGGATTTTCTAACAATTAGTGATCCTTACTTGTTATCCTAATTAATGATCCTTACTTCTGTGACAGATAGTGATCCTCAGAAGAGCTTCAGGATCAGGATCATGGATCACCTTAAGGATCCTCATACTAATGATTGTTTGTTTATGTTTCGTATTATTTTGCAGGAGTAACAAGCTTGACTTGGTCTTGGCAACGTTACTATGGAATATTCCACGGGTATTTCGCACACGTTTGACTGGAAATGGACGTTGTGGAGAACGTGGGAGCTTGGCACAAAAGTCGGATAGTTTGTTAGCGTAGTTAACTTCTATTTTTAAAGGGGTGACGAGCTAGTAATTAGGACACTTAGCCATTTTCAGCTACACACACTCTCATACAATCGCACTCTTGAAGCTTTCGGCAAACACTTAACAGTTTTCGCTCACTTTTACACATTTCACCATAGTGATCCTTGTACCTAGCTCGTTACTATCCGAAGTTGTAAACATTTACTGATTTATTTAAGCTTGGTGATCGGTAGTTTCCATCACCCGGGGTTTTTTGTGCCGGAGATCAACTCTTGATCAAGGGCTTTTTCCCCGTATAAACCTTGTGTCACTTGTTATTTATTTTTCATAATGATCCTTATTGCTACAAAGTAATTCAAGCATCATACCCCATAACAGAGAGTTTGGTTGCATTATCCTCATCAGATTTTTTGACCAAAACACCTATACCTCGCTGTATCAGGGAATGCTGTAAGTGTCGTTCTTATAAAAGACCATGAAGGTCAGCAATATCCTGTATATTATGTTAGTAAAAGTTTGTTAGATGCTGAAACTAGGTATTCTCATTTAGAAAAATTGATATTAGCTCTAGTCATGGCATCGACGAAGCTTAGACATTATTTTGAGACACATAGGATCCATGTTAAAACGAATTATCCTGTCAAAAATGTGCTTAGGAAACCAGAGATGTCAGACAGGATGGCCAAATGGTCAGTAAAGTTGAGTGCTTATGATTTAGTATATGAACCTAGAAATGCCATAAAGTCTCAGGCTTTAGCTGACTTTGTGGCTGATTTCAGTAGTGATATTCAGGATGAGGTAGACCTAGAAGTTCAACAGTTAGGAGAGTCTTCAGGATCCTGGACATTATATACTGATGGTGCATCCAATATAAGAGGTGTAGGTTTAGGTATACTACTAAAATCGCCACAGGGGGACATATTACCCCAGGCTATTAGGTGTGAATTTCCTGCTACTAATAATGAGGCAGAATATGAAGCTTTAATTGCAGGATTAGAATTGGCTAAGGATATGAGTATCAAGAATTTGCGAGTATATGTTAACTCCTTGTTAATTACTAACCATTTTAATGGATCCTATGCAGTTAAGGGTGAGAAATTAATCGAATACCTCGATATTCTCAAAAAATTAGCAGAATATTTCGATGTTTTTACACTTGAACAGGTACCAAGAGAGGATAATGCTGAAGCAGATGCCTTAGCAAATCTGGGATCATCGATCAGGATACCAGAAGGAACCCAAATACCAATAATACCCGAAAATGAAAATCCTAAGGCATTTAGGATGAAGGTATCACGATTCACCATTATAAATAATGTTTTATACAAGAAATCTCTTGCAGGACCGTATTTGAGGTGCTTGGAGGATCCTGAAGCCAAAGAAGTACTTCAGGATATACATGAAGGGGATTGTGGTAACCATACAGGGGGCAGGTCATTATTCTCAAAAGTATTAAGGACATGATATTATTAGCCGACAATGAGAAAAGATGCCGCAGAATATGCTCGAAGATGTGACGCATGTCAAAGACATAGTAACATATTACATCAGCCTGCTGAACCGCTGTATCCTATTGTTTCCCCTTGGCCGTTTATGAAGTGGGGTATGGATATAGTGGGAAAGCTTCCAAAAGCTCCAGGAGGAAAGGTTTTCATGTTGGCAATGACGGATTATTTCTCCAAGTGGGTTGAAGCAGAAGCATTTGTTCAAGTTAGAGACCAAGAAGTAGTATCCTTCATAAAGAGAAATATCCTGACCAGATTCGGAGTACCGGCTGAGATAATTTGTGACAATGGTTCTCAGTTTATAAGCAAAAGAACTACTGACTTTTGCAAGAGTTGGGGAATCAAAATGATAACATCTACTCCAGTACATCCTCAAGCGAATGGACAAGCAGAATCCTCAAACAAGATAATTGTTAATAACTTGAAGAAGAAGCTTGGAACCAAAAAAGGAAGATGGGCAAAAGAATTACCCTTTGTTTTGTGGGCTGATAGGACAACGGTAAAGAATGCAACAGGCCAAACCCCATTTTCCTTGGTATTTGGAGCAGAAGCAATGATTCCAACGGAAATGACAATACCTACTGCAAGATCTACCCTACGGGATCCTGAACAGAATCCTGAAGCCTTGAGTCAGGATTTGGATACTATAGATGAAAAAAGGGATGCAGCAAGACTAAGGATGGCAGCATATCAACAAAGAATATCCAGAGCATATAACAAGAATATTAGGACCAGAAGATTTAAGGTTGGAGATTGGGTGTTAAGAAAGGCTTTTCAGAATACTACTAATCCTGCCGATGGCAAGCTAGCTCCAAAATGGGAAGGACCATATGAAGTTGAATCAGAAGCAGGGAAAGGAGCATATAGACTCAAGAATATGGAAGGGGATATGGTACGAGATCTTGGAATGCTATACACCTTAAGCTTTATTTCAAGTGAGTTTAGAATTTAATTTCTAACTCAGGATGGTATGAATTCTATCTTTTTTAAATATGTTTGGTTTAATTTGTTTTTTGTAACACAATACTAACTTAAGCATCGGAGGGGTGTTAGCCAAGCTAACACCCACCTTAGTTTAAGAATGTTTTGCAGTATATGCTCCAGGATATAGCTCCAGGATGCTCACTCAAGATACTTCAGAAGATTAGAGGATTGGCCCCCTCTCTCACGTACAAGGGGTCCTGATCCCTTCACAGGTTTAAAGGTATTCACCTTTCTCACGAATTGGGTTTAGACACCCCGCCTGGAGCGCAAGTTATTCAGGGATAGTTCAAGGTGGCGGGACCAGTCCATGTAAAAGTGGCTGACAATTTCGTTAATGTTGGCTATATCCTGAATCCTAAAGGTATATGAGGATTGATCACCCTCTCTCACGAAAGGGTATTTTCATACTCTCTAAGGTTTAAAGGTTTTCACCTTTCTAAGTCTTGGAGTTTATACACTCCCGCCTGTAGCGCACGAAAATTTGGGATTTTCCCCAGGATACAAGGAATTTATCTCCAAGACATTTTTGGGTTTCACCCCTGTGACATGAAAAATTTCCTATACAATGGAAACTGATATTTAGAAGATTTCTAAGTATTTGAAGACATTGTACACAGGGGACATTCCTACTAAGGCAATGATGTAAAGCTCAAAGGATAAGGTTCAGAACTAATGCACTAAGTGCCTCAGACAGGGGATATCTTCATTGGAAGAGTTGCAAAGGATTGAAGTTTGGTAATAGGTTTATACCCTATTCCTGGTATGATCTTTCCTTTGAAAACATCGTTTAAGTTTTTAATAATACTATGTTTGGTAAAAGGTTAAATATCCTGACATGTTCTCAAAATATATTTTCAAAATACTTCTCAGAAAATTTGATTAAAATATTTGAAACTAATACTAGTTTGAAACTTTGATCATTCAGGTATTATCAAAACAGGTTTTGGAAAGTGGACTATTTTTCACTCTTTAAAAAAGCTTTCTACAAAGTTGAAGGAATGTTTAGAAGTCCTATCTAATAACAGTTTTTATAATATATTGCTGAGCATATTGATCAGGATATTTTCGTAAGATAACAATACCAAATTTTTACAAAGCTAAGAGTTACACTAAGTAATGCAAGGCAACAACAAATAAGTCAAAAGATAGTTATATTATTAACAAGTCAAAAGTTGTGCTTTTGGTTTCACCTTAAACCAAGGCCCATCCGCCAAAAGCACGATTAGTTTTTACCATACCTACGTAACGGTTGAAGGTTTTGTCTCAAAAGGAAACCTGTCTACCTTCAACCGCTACGAAATTCAAAACAGATTATACTAACCGATGACCAAGGGCTTCATCCTAAAACCTAGGACCCATCCACCTTTGGTCATCGTATTGTTCTAATGCAGGAAATATAAATTGTTCAAAGACAGGAAATGTAAATTGTTTTTCACAACCACAACCATGAAATTTAAAAATGGGCTCCGGCCTCAGCACGTATATCCATCATCGCCCACTCCACTGCCTAAGGGGCAGTACCTTCTTGAACAGCAACCTCTTTCCCGGCGTCCGTACCAGCATCACCCTCGAGATTCTTCTCAGCATCTGCAGCAGCATCCTCTTTACCAGCATTCTTTCCAGCATTTGCCCCAACATTATCAGAAACATCCTTTGAAGCGCTAGCATCCATTGTCTTGGCGGATTCTTCCACGGCAGATTTGGCGGGAGGATTCACATGATTTCCCCCAAGATCTTTTAACTTCGCCTCCCAGGCCTTGGTGTTCCAAGAAGGGCATTGTAAACCCAAAGCCATCGCCTCGTAAGCCATTTTCAGCCTGGCCTGAAGAAGGGGGATCACAACGGAATTCTTGAGGCTCTCTCGGTATGAAGCCATGGCCTGCTCGTGTTGAACCTGGGCCGCGTCAAATTTAGCTTGAGCCTCCTGAGTGATCTTCTGGATGACGGACTGGTGATCTTGAGTCATAGCCTTATACTTAGCTTCATAGTGTTCTGATTTAGCGGTGGCAATTGTTGCTTGATCTGCAATGGTGGCCTTGGCCTTTTTTAGCTGGCTTTCAAGCATGACGTTGGAGCCGCATGCGTCTTCATAAAGGAAAATCAGGCGTTCAAGGCCCTGTAAGGTAAAGAAACAGGCATTATTCTAAATGAACATTTCTATTTAGTATACGGTGCAGGATATAGGTCAGGATACTAACCTGGTTAAGGAAGCCGGTCATAAATGTGCTGGATTCTGTGAACCCGTGGTTCTCGAATGGGAACACGTGGGGTGGAGCAGAGGGCTCAATTTCCTTTCTTTTCCGGGAGCTGGAGGCTCGGGTCCTGGATGCTGGGGGAGCTTTGGGAGCAGCGGCGGTCTTTGAACTGGTAGGTTTTGGTGTAACGGATGACTTCGGGTTAGACTCTTGCTTGACAGGTTCAAGGCTGGAATAACTGTCCAGCTCATCGAGTTGGAAGCCTTCGAGGTTAATAACTGGCACTGCCCATGGGAAGATGTTTTAAGCTTATTATGATAATCAATTTGATATAAAAGTAATTCCTGAAATTATGCTTACCAGACATGTTGGAACTTGATCTTTGACTTGAGCTTGTGAGTAACAGGTTAAAGGTTCTCTCACCCTCTGGAAGCTTGTAGATCTCTTTTATCCTCCCTTCCGATTCAGCACTGGGAGGAGCTAGTTCCTTAAAGTTTGCTGCAAGAAGAGAAATAAACATATCAGGGTGTTGGTTTAGGATAGAGGTTTGGGATATGATTGGGGATACTCCTAAAACCCTAAGTCCTACCATAAGTCAACCATCTTTTAGGGAGGTCAAAACCCTTATCAATGGAGTCTCTTTTCACAAAGAAGAATTTTCTTGTCCATTTATCCTCATTCTTGGTGGCCTTAAGAATGAGGGGATCACTGGAAATAGAAAAAAGGAGAAACCGGCTGGAACCATGTGACCTTAGACGATAGGCCATCGGAAGGTCTTCGATGCATAGATCAGGCATATGACGAGCCTTAATCTGCTCCAGAGTGATTAACACACGCCAGACCATAGGCATGATTTGGGCGAAGCTAAGACCGGTAAGCTCAAAAAAGCGAGATATGAAGGGAGAAAATGGATATTGAAGCCCTAATGAAAAAGGATAGGCAAAGAAGCAAACCCATTCGTCGGAACAAAAATCCGATCGGACCTCTCGGTCGAATGGACGGAAGATTGTCCCGGCGGGAAAGGCACCTGAAGTTCGTAGGGCTGCAATGTCGGAATTATCGAAAGAACACACTTCTTTTGAAGGATTCTGAAGCAGATTTTGTTTGTAGAAGGGGGAAACAGAGTCCGCCACTTGCGATCTGGTACGGGTCGCCATGGAAGAACACAATCGGAGACAAGAAAATATAAACAGGGAAAATAGAAAGGGCAGAGAGGAAAATACCTGATATCCGGTTGAAGATAAGGATAATCATCATGAGGAGTCACTCGGTTAATATAGGCTGAATATAGGGGGGTAAAAAGTAAATATTGCATTGAAAATGGCACAATGTCACTTCAACCATCGTTTCATTTTAATTGCCTCGGTCGACGAGATAACGTTTTTAAAATATATCCGTTGGATTGGTATACCAACCGATATATTTGGGGACAATTGTTATGGGCCATTTTCTGAGTATGCATGCTGACTAATATCCTGCTTTTTATTGTTTATCTATGATCAGGATACTGGACGGGGATATTGCTAACATCCTGGGTGATATCCTGAGGTATATCGAATTAATCACGTGCAGGTGAAAGACTGGGACTTGCTAACGGTCAAGTGGACTTCATCTCCTCAAGACTCGGGCAAATTTGTTAAAGGAGAGACGTTGAGCCCGAAAGACCAGGTCTACAACGTTCAACTAAGGAATATTCGGTGGATCCCGGTTATGTAGGATAGTTAGTTACGTTTGTTTTACTATAAATAGATGGGGGCGGATCAGATTAAGGCACTCAACTTACACCTTTTCGAACACTTTCTCTCTAGCTCATCGCAAACACTACACGCGACACTTGTATTCGAATTACATTGTAACACATAGTCGATCCGCACCACATCCTGCACTGTATCCTGATACTTGAAGCAATAGAAGAACAAGGCAGCTGCGATTGTCAGCTCCCGAGGTTTTATGCCGGCGATCTAGATTGATCAAGGGCTTTCCTCGTACATCACGTGTCCACTTTTACATTTCTGCTCATTGTTTGATCATAGATACAGCTATATATCCTGAGCCGTATCCTGAAACTGTTTTCATATCTAATCTTGTTAACACATTTTTCACACATATTTCTAGCACACTACCTCACTTAACTAATTTGATCACTTAATTGCTTCGGTAATTTTTGACCAAAACAATTATATCATTTTAAAAATATAAAAAATATTTTTTTTAACATTCATTGCTTCTACTTCTACTTCTACATGTAGATATTCAAAATTTGTTGGATGCAATTTGGTTAGCTGTTGATGTCATGGAATTTAAAGAAAAATATGTTTAGAATTTAAAGAGCAACAGAGATTTTCAGTCATTTATTCATTAACCCGGTTGAAGTTGATGGCATTTTTCGGTTAGTAATATTGTACTTAGGGTATAAACTTATTATACATGTTTCTTATGTGTGTCAGCTATAAAGGAAACTAGCAAAGCAAGCAAAATGGTTGGAGCGTGAATGCTTGAGTCCACTTCGATGTGTATCAAAACCAATTTCCTTAAGTAAGTATATTTCTATAGTTATTTTTAAACGTGCATAAATATATGCAAGATAACACACATGCACATACTCATACACACGCACAAATACGGTTAGACCGAATCCGACTCGGCAAAACCCGAACACTCTGAAAAAACAAACAAATTTGTTCGTCGATATTAACTAATTTCTTATAATTTTAGCCTTTCCTATTTTTTTTAATTTTAGGTGTGGAACTACATGAAAGAGGCTACGGATGAAGAAATAGTAAATACATTGAAGGATTTGATGCTGGTTTTTAACAGGTTAGGTATTCTTTAGTTTAAATGTAGTTTATTTATGTATCTTTTTTGCATAAATTCAAACATCATGGATATAAATGGTTGTCATGAATCTTTCCATTTACGTTCTCTCATGGTCCAGTTCTTCACAGATGTTGTTAGTTTGGTGGATGGGAGGAACAATATTGTTATTTCTTTTGGGTGTGAAAAGCTTAAAAGCACTAGAAGAACATATTAGCCTGTTCATGCCTAATTCATCTAGCATAGGTGCGATGGTATGTTTTAAAAGAGATTCCCTTTTACCATCTTTTGTAAACAATTCCAAGTTTTTTTTCCAATTATGGTCCCTGTTCACTTCTGTAACGTTAAGTATATCCGTTTTATCGACTAGTGGTGGTAGTGGTGGTAGTGGTGGTAGTGGTGGTAGTGGTGGTAGTGGTGGTGGTAGTGGTAGTGGTAGTGGTAGTGGTAGTGGTAGTGGTAGTGGTAGTGGTAGTGGTAGTGGTAGTGGTAGTGGTAGTGGTAGTGGTAGTAGTAGTAGTAGTAGTGGATGTAAATAAACTTTTTTGGTTTGTTTTGTAGTAATTAGGGGAGAGTGCCTAAGCTTGATAAAAAGATCATTAAGAAGCGGGTCAAGGAATTCAAGAGGCCCCAAAGTTACTGGAAAATATGTGTCAGGTACTTTTTTCTTTTCTTATTTATATGATTATGTCGTCTATGCATTTGCAATGTTATGTAAGGGTTGACCACACGACTGACATATTGTGTTTTGTTCCATATGGTTAGAAATATATTTGCAATGTTATTTAAAGGTTGATATCGGTTACGAGTTAGAAAAAAAGACCCGTCTTATTCTTCCATATGGTTTTTTCTGGCATTTGAATAGTAGTCAAAATGGCAACAAAAGGTAACATCCTTTTTTCAGACAAAGATGGGAAATGTAACGAGTAAAACAACAAATGTATTGTAGTCTACAAGGAAGTTTTTTCCGGCATTTGAATAGTTTTCTGTTTTTTTCTTCCAATGTATGTATTTCTACAGAACATTTCATTTCAAAGTAAATAATATGGTTTTGGTTGAAGCCCGCGTATTACGCGGGCATTAACCTAGTTATTATATATATCAATTCACATCGTCCGTTTGCGCCAGTACACTTTGCTTTTTTGGGGTTTTGACCACAATAGTTTCTCACATCATGCTTTCTCAAAGTTTCTCACATTATGCTTTCTCTGCACGAACCATGGCTTATCATTTTAACTTTCTGGCAAACCGTACTTTCCGCCATCATCCCACCAGAACTCCATTATGTCGTCTTCCAAGCTCTCTTTAATAGCTTCTCCTCATACTATTAGGAAACCACAGAGATCGACGGTCTAAATTCTTCCGTAATCACCTCCACCACTTCCAACCGGTTATCACTCACTAGCCGTCTAAACTTTTCCGTCATCATCTTTACTACATCGATATACTTGAGTGTGTGTAGAGAGATAGAGAGAGTAAGAGTAGGGTGTGCTAGAAGAACCGAGTTGTTGAAACGGCGGCGGAAGCGGCCTCAGCCGTGGTGGAGTCAAAGGTTGGTTGGGAGCAGGGGCACAACTTCTTGGTGTTTGGAGCCGCGCCAATGAGCCACTATTCCGGTTACCGCAACAAGCAATGACTAAAGCGCCATGGACCTATTAGGGTTCCAGCAAGGTAAAAACAGGGGACATCAGTTTCTTCCTTGGATGCACATAGTTGATGGGGGATCGATAAGCAGATCCGACGACGGAACAACATTACCAGCGACTTAGGGCTTCTGCCACATCGACAGTGAATGAGGGTTTTGTTGGTGGTATTACGGAGGCTTTAGGTGAAAGTTTGACCAGGTTAAACTGGTGAACAATGGTACAGGTGGGTTAAACCAGTGAACAATGGTTGGTACATAAGCCGATGCCGTATTTTAGTGACAATTCAGACTATACACATTCACAAAAATGAATTTCTAACCTCTGTGATAATCCTTGTATCCTTATTCATATTTCCCCAACAATCAATTTGAAACTATTTTCGTTTGCGTCAGGATCGTTAAACTTTATTTTAGGATTTTAAATGAGTAATAAATCCAAAAAAAATTGAGTAATAAAAAGTAAAAAAAAAAAAACGTTAAAGACAAAACGAGACACACATAAAGGGTAGAGTTGTCTAATCTTAGATATACTATTTTTCCAGATACCTCATGTAACCCAAACCATCCTTATTGTCATCGATATCATCATAAATGTTACCACGTTATTTGCTTTTATAATTTTTGATTATTAGACGACTTTAATGAAATAAAACCGTCAAAAAAAATTGTATCGTAAATAATATTGGGTACCAATAATGAAACGAATTGACTTGTATTCATAATATTTTATGAAAACCAACGTTTGTATTTACATATTTGGTTTTTTTATCTGCATTTTATTATTTATTTTTATTAATAGTATAATAATAATATTAATAATAAACCAAGAATAATATTTATAGTCTTAACTCTTGAATATATATATAAGTTGTTTATGATCTATATACATATAATAAAAGAAACCACTTTGAGGAAACTTGTCATCATATTAGGCCATGTCTTGTAAATAATTATAATTTTAGTTTAATCTTTTCTAATTAATTATAGATAATCCTACTACTAAATATTATTTAGTTTAATTATTAATTTTATATTTATCTATTTACTTCAAATTCAAACTTAGTTATCTAATTTGATATTAGAGTAAATTATGATTTTGGCCCCTGTGGTTATATCACTTTTACCCTTTTAGCCCAAAAATGAATTTTTTAACATCTGAGCTCTCAACGTATTTTTTTCTAACCCATTTTGGCCCATGTGGTTATATCACTTTTACCCTTTTAGCCCAAAAATGATTTTTTTTACATTTGAGCCCTCAACGTCTTTTTTTCTAACCCATTTTGGCCCCTGTGGTTATATCACTTTTACCCTTTTAGCCCAAAAATGAATTTTTTTAACATCTGAGCACTCAACGTCTTTTTTTCTAACTCTGTGGTTATATCACTTTTACCCTTTTAGTATATTGAAAGTTATGACTTTCTTATTATTGGTATATAAAATTGGATTTATTAAACCCGTGTAATACACGTGGTTTTTTATAGATATACCTTTTTTATTATCTAATATACAAAATTACATTTATTCGACACGTGTAATAGATGAGGTTTTTTAATATATAACTTTTTATTATTTGATATATAAAATTAGATTTATTCAATTCGTACAATACACGGGTTTTTTTTGAAGGATACATATTTTTTTATTATTTAGTAAAGGAAATTACATTTATTCAACCCATGTAATACACATATTTTTAAAGATGTAACCTTTTTATTATTTGGTATATAAAATTACATTTATTCAACCTGTGTAACAAATGAGGTTTCTTAAAGATGTATTATTTTATTATTTGGTAAACAATATTACATTTATTCAACTCGTGTAAAACAAACGGTTTTAAAGATATAACTTTTTTATTTGGTATATAAAATTATATTTATTCAACCCGTACAATATGGTTCTTATAGATATAACTTTTTATTATTTAATACATAAAATTATATTTATTCAACCCGTACAATAAAAGAGGTTTTTAAAGATTTATTATTTTATTATTTAGTATATAAAATTTATTTATTCAACCCGTGTAATACACGGGGTTATAACCTAGTTTATGATATAACAAGGATTAAGATTATGAATTTACATTTATACTTAAATAAATTATTATCAAATCTAATTGCATTTCAACAAAGGTTTTCTTTTGATCCAAAAATATTATAGATATAGTCTATAGGTTTTATTTTCGATTGCTATAACAATTTATGATACAAGAAGTGAATCTACACGAACCGAATATTCGCCGCAAAGTGCGAAGGAATTTTTCTAGTTATTATCAACTTCAAACACCTTTTGCTCCAGTCTACTTCTTTTCTTTTTACCACAATGGTTTCTTGCGTTTTGCTTTCTCCACACAACCATGACTTCTCAATTTCTCATTTTGACTTCTACCAAACCGTTTTCCACACCGTCATGAGGTGTCATCCCACAATGTATATATTCTTACATATGGGGATAATCGATCAGAGAACCCCAAGAGAAATAATAAATCAAGTTTACACATATTCACAAACGAACAAATTTCTAACCTAACCTCTGTCATCCATGATAATCCTTAATTCCTTCTTCATATTTTCCTTAATAATTAATTTACAACTATTTTATTTTACTTGACAACAGTTCGTTTTTAGAGTAATAAATCCATTCAAAAAATTTTTTAGTAATAACCTAAGTAAGACATAACAGGGTTAAAAATGAACAGGGATTTCACGTGAATTGTAGACTTGTCTAAACTCAATATATATTTTTTCCTAATAACTTAAACATCGGTACCGTGTCAATATTATTGGATTTGTTGCCGGTGTTTGTTTTTACGGTTTTTTATCTATGTAATACAATACTTTATTTTTGGGTTACATCAAACGAGTTTCATGAAATGGAACCGTTGTAGATAAAAAAAAGTAGATAAAAAAAATTGTATCGTAAACAACATCGAGTACCAGCAATATAACAAATCAACATTCAAACCAACAAAAGAAAAAAGAACCATTTACATTTAATCAAGTGGTTATGAGATGTACAAGTATTGGTAGTCGTTTTTATTTTTTCCGGTTATAACGAACCGAATTGATACCAATCAAATGATTCCACAAAATGCCACATGACATTTTCTCTTTTAGTATAGGTCTTTTCTCATTAGTTATTATTATTAATATAATATAATAACATAAAAAATATTGATCTAATAATTCTAATATTATTAAGAAATATATAACATAAATGATATTGATCTGATTCGCACAGGTGTGATCTAATTAATTTTTTATAGATATTAAATTATGTAATTTAATTTAAAATCGATCATAGATATAAGTTATTTCTCATTATTGTAGAACATATTTCTGTAGCATCTTGAATTTACATTTGATCAGTGAGATACATTAAGGGGATGGGTTTAGTTTTCTTAGTTTTTAACAATAAAAAATATATAATTTGAATTTATAAATAGTGAAATCCTTCGCACAAATACAATGCGATAGGAATTCAGCTTCGATCGTTATCGGTTTGATTCGTAATAATATCGGCAGATTTATCATTTGTAGCTTTTCATTTCAAATTATTCATAATTCAAGTTGTATTGTAAGTTTTAACTTATGTATTTATTGATAAATAACAATAATTATCTATGATATATTAGCATCTTATATTGTTTTAATTTATTTTATTTTTCTTTAAATTTCAAAGAAATTGATATTTTCTGATTTTGGATGATTTTAATCAATTTTTATGGTAGTTATCATCTTTCCTTAAGTGAGATATTTATTAATTAATAGATAATAAACAAGCCGAGCCCGGCCGAGCTCGAGCTTGAGAAAATACAAACGAGCCGAGCTCGAGCTTTGAAAACAAAGCTCGAATTGAGCCAGACGCGAGCTCTCATAAGTTAATCGAGCTCAAGCTCGAGCCTGGTCGAGCTCAGGCTCGACTCGTTTGCACCCCTATTTTGAATACAGTTTCGTTTTCAACAAAGTTTATGCTGAAGGTGTTGAGAGAGAAAGTTTAGCGCAATTGCACATTAACTTTTTTTGTTTTTAAGTTAAACGACGTAGAAAATTAAATTAATAAATAGTTAAACTAAAAGCGTCTATCTAAGGTGGTGAGGTTGAATTTTAAAAATCAACCAAAATAATACATATAAAATGAAAGCTATAGATACATGTGATTCATCATTTGGTTTTATATTCTTACAAATAGATGTTTTATTTAACCTTTTTTTTTTTGTAAAATATAGTTAAACTCTAATTCATATTCATATATATGATAAAAGAGAAACGCAATGAACAGTTTATTTACTATTAAATTAATATTATAATTAGATTATTAAATTCATATTTTAAATTCATATTACAATTAGATTATTAAATTAATATTAGAATTAGATTAGAATTATTTAAAATTAGTAACATGATTAAGAGATGAGCAAATGGTATCGGGTATAGGTACCGGTCTCAAATTTACCAAACCGGTGTATTTTTGGTACCGGTTCCGCACAGGTATTCACCGGTTTGTACTCTCAAATACCGGTGCCGTACCAATACCGACCTGTACCGAACCGTCCATACTAGGTATATTCGGTACCGGTACCCACTTTTGGGGATTTCGGTACCAGTATTTTCGGTACCGGTTGGTAACGAGCTCATCAAATCCTGTAGCAACGCAACAATGTAAGTAATTGCACCGTTTATATTACTTTTCATACACACAGTAAGTAAATTGTATTTCGTTTGAATGAGGTTTTATATACACAACAACTTATTTTGCTTTCTTTTTTGTCTTTTTCTGTAATGAATGAATTGTAGCATGTAAACGAACCGGTATCGTATCGGTACCAAATTTACTATACCAAATCATTTTCGATACCAATTTGGTACCCACCTTTTGGCGTTTTCAGAATCGTTACTTTCGGTTCGACACCGGTCTAGCACCATACCTGTATTTATTGATTTTTACCTTCAAATACCATACCGTATTGTATCGACCATTTTCGATGCCGGTACCTAATTTCGATGATTTTCTGGATCGGTACTTTCACTGCCGTTACCGGTACCGAGCTCATCCATATTTTAACGTGTTAGCACCGTAATAACTGAACTGAAAACAACCGAATTTCCAACGTGTAGGACGTGTGAGTCCTATTATTATATATTAGGTTATTTCAAATCATTTTTTTATGACGGAGTGACTATCCTTACCATGTCATTTTATTTATGTTTTGATATTCGGTATCTGTTTCCCGTTGCTGACACGCCTTTTGTAGTCATTGGGTCCCGCCGCAACGCGCGGGCGGAAAATAACTAGTTGAATTAATGCATGTTATATACAAACTTTAAATTGCATGGATATGAGGTACAAATTATAAATATCGTATTTGGATAGCAAGTCAATTTCCATTCATGGTCTTAGTTAAACATACTTGTTTAGATGTGAAATTAAGTAGTTAATTGCATGACAAACGATACTGTGATAGATTTTTATATAAAAGTCTTTAGATTTTTTATTATTTTTGCATAAATGATGTAGTTAACAAGAATGTACACTTCATTAAAAGAAAAACATAACCATTTGTAAACACACGTCACAGAAAATGTGTTCACTGTTTTTTATTAATGTCTAAAGGTCAAGAGAGTTGGTTTCAAATAAGAGATGAGTCAACCTTTCAAATAAGGGATTAGTCTTGAAGAAAAACATAACCATTTGTAAACACACGTCACAGAAAATGTGTTCACTGTTTTTTATTAATGTCTAAAGGTCAAGAGAGTTGGTTTCAAATAAGAGATGAGTCAACCTTTCAAATAAGGGATTAGTCTTGAACATATAGGAAAAGAGAAAATCAAAATGTGGTATTTTGTGACCTAGCCATTTTTATGATATCTGATTTCGAAGGTTTTTTATTTATACTATCTTATTAACCAAACTAAGTTTTATATCGTCGTTGTAATTTTACATTATGTACACATTTTGAAGCAATATGTATAAGAGAGCCAAGTTATTTTAAAGGGGGTAAATTTATGCATTGTCTAAAAATTTAAGACACTTTAGGGCAATACAGAAATTTTAACAATGAAATGTATTTTTCTTTTAATGGCATCGTCTGTTCAAGTGTAAAACCGCCCTCATCAATGGAGAATTTGGATGCTCTTCGCCTTCACCACCATGATACTAGCTCTTTTTAACCAACGTTAATTGTCTTCCTCATTCTGAACACTAACGTCTCTGCTAACCCAAATGAAAATTAGGTTTATCAAGTTTCAACAATATACGGATCGAATTAGGTTTCTATTCACATGATTGTCATAAATTTGATCGGTATTAGACGGATCGATTCCGGTTTCTCCCAAACCCTAAATTACTCCACCACAGGTACTCAGAGTCATCTCGCACTTCTACATCTCCGATGAGTAATTAACGCCACAGAAATGATATTTGGAGATCGTGTACGATGTTCGGTTATTGTGCGGAGGAATTAATTGTCGCTGGTTAGGTATGGATTAATGTGTGCTTCGAGCTCTGCTACTGCTTCATTTGTTTCTGGTGGTGGTGGGATGTGGCGGAGGTGTGTATGGTTGCAGTGGTGACGGGGGAGAGGTTAAGGTTAATCGAATTGCTATTGGAGCTGATGATGCTTCTGCTCTTTGGTCTGATGTGATTGTTCTAGATGTTGGAGTAAGTATTTTTCTTCTCTTTGCTTTTGTCTGCTTATAGTTGATCTTTATAAAGGATAATTGATTATGGTAATTATCTTTGCCACATTTAGGGCTTGGACGAGTTTTTTTGGTCGAATATGCCGAATATCAGAGCTCCAGCGACTAAGAAAGTTATGACTCTCACTGTAAGTATTTTGATCAATTAAATTGGTTTTTGAGATTCAAATTTAAGTGTAGTTTATGCAGAGTTTCGTTAACAGGTTGTTGTGAAATGTAAGGTGACTCTTCTCTGAGAATTTTACAAGTTTTTCTAATGGATTTGTTATGTATGAAAGAGTAAATGTGTGTGTATTCATAGGAACATGGCATTTAGCCAATATCCGATTTCTTTTTGCCATCGGTATAGTAAACGTTATTCCATTTTGGCATTAAAAAAGTGGATTGATTTATTTCTTTTAATTGTATGATTACAGGTGTATGAAAAGGGCACTAAAGTCGTGCACATGTACAAAACATTATTGGGAAGCCAAGGGTTTCAAAAGGTAAAGAAAGATGTTTACGTCGTTATTTTGTGATAAAACTGACACATTTTTATTTTAAGGGACGGATTTGTACTTTGAAAGGCATGATGGACAAGCGGTAACTTGTGAAGATTTCTTTTTTGCTATGTGAGACGCTAATCATGTAGATTTTGCTAATTTCTTATTATGGTATTTGCCATACTTTCTTTACATGGGTTTTTCGATATTTATTTCCTAAATTTTGTGACTTTATGGTGCAAATATAGGTATTCACGAGTGGGGACTCCTATTGTGAAGGTTACTTCTTCTTACAATGTTGAAGCTCGTACATTTTCTTTAAAGTTTAGGTAACTTTTTTTTTCTTTAAAGTTTTTACTATGTGTATATTTTGTAATAACTCGTCCATTTTGACTTTTTTCAGTCAAACGGTGCCACCTACTCCAGGTCAGCCGGTAAAAGAACCCATGTTTATTCCTGTGGCAGCAGGGCTTCTCGATTAACGCGGAAAGGATATGCCATTATCATCAAACAAAAACTGAGCATTTAAAAGACGGTGTTTAACTATTTTTATTGTTATTACAGTTGGGAAGCTGGACAAATATTGGCGAGGAAATTGATGCTTAGCCAAGTTGTTAATTTCCAAAAAGGTTGTCTGTTGGTTCTTGATCCATAATTTGTTCATGGTATTAAATGCAAGTGTGCCTGCTCTTTATATAGCTGCACTATACGGGCATGTTGATAGTTTGTGTTTACTACTTGAATTAGGTGTAACAACCCGACTTTCTGGGTCATTACTTGTATCTGTCATTTCCTGCTTAATTGACTTATACTCTCGAGATTCCGATTATCGCTATGGGTTTAACTATTTTAAACTATATTTTACAACGCGTTCACAACGCTTATTCAAAACGCGGTTATCACAACTAAACGCTATTTACAACGCATACTATTTAAACGCATTTTATCGCTTGATTATACTAAACTCTATCGCAACTCACTCTCAACGCAAACTCGAAACACGGATTTACTTTTATGCATCTTAGTTATTATGTGTGTTATTTGTGTGATTACTTGTTTTATGTTATGTGGTATCTTAATGCAACGCTTACTCACAACTCGATTAAACAGAACGCAACGCTTAACGCACGAAACGAATGTTGGAAAATTAACACGCACAACACGGCTGTCCGAATGGACATCCGGTCGAATGGACATCCGTCCGGATGCCTATCCGATCGGATGGCCATCCGACCAAAACGCCATCCAACCTAAACACCATTTCATGCACCGCCTTAAGTCTCCCTCTCGCCTATAAATAGTGCCCGTACACCACTGTTCACTGATTTGACACCTCCATCCAACCCCCTGCACTCAAGTCACTCTCAGGCACTATTTCTCGCGATTCACGGCTATTTCGTAAGTATTTCTCTTTGAATCTTGTACAATCATCATCACTAAACACTCCTACATCATCTTCTCCATCAAAATCACACATTTTCTTCTTGAAATCGCCTAATTTGGACTCCTTGAAGGTGGTTCTCACTCAGTTGCTTATGCAAACTGTTGTGTGACATCATCTCATCAAGATTTATCCAGATCTAAAGGATTTCCACACGTTTTAACAATAATCTCAACAAGATTTCAACATTTTCAACTGTTTTCTACTTCTATTTCAACTTTCTTCACTTTTCTACTCAAAACCGATGGAATCTGGACTCATTCAGACTCTCTACTCCTTTTCTAGTTGAGAGGCGGCTTGAAAACGGATTTCCACCGGAGAGATAACCGATTAACGGGTCAGACATGAGACTTCGTCAAGAACAGTGAACCGATTCGAATGGGGTGATTCCCATCCGATCGAATGAGCTGGACTTGGTGTGGTTTCCGTTGTTTGACACGTCATCACGCCGTCTCCGTTAAAACTAAAAACTTTTACTTAGAAAATTCTAAAAGTTTTCAAACAACAAGATCGCCCACTCGAGTGGCCATCCGATTGGATGACCATTCGACCAGGTGGTCTGACCCTTATACTAATCCGTGTTCAAAACGATTTGACCAAACTTCAAACTACCAACTTCTCGATCGAATAGCCATCCGATCGAATGGCCATCCGTCCGGATGACCATCCGACCGGATGACTTGGCATCCATACTTTACATTGTTTAAATGCCACAACGAAAACTTCAAAATTTTAAAACAATTTACAAACACCCACATCTCATTCGAATGGCCATCCGTTCGAATGGTCATCCGCTCGGATGACCATCCGCTCGGATGGCTACTCATCCGATTGAATCACCATTCGGTACTTTGCTCATTCGACACGCTGTTTCACGCAGTGTTCAACGCTCACGCTACTGTTCTATGCTCAGGCTAACTTCAATGCGCTCCCTTCAATCCAATCAAGGCTGTGTTTATTTGTTAAACATATACTGTGAGTATACTCGAACCTATTTTCTTTTAACGCACTTTTGGGTGTTACATACGTTCTCTATCAAAACACAACAACACACAACGCAAACACTTTTAACGCTAACCACTCCTGCATGTTATACGTGATCTATGAATGCTTGTTACTATGCTTAGACAGTGTTACACGGTACCGCCTCTAGCAACGATAGTACTATAGTTTGGACTCAGCACCTGTCGTGGACAGGGGTTGCTAGGGATCACATCACTTTACTTCACGTGTTTGCTGAACATGTGTCGCGCATACTCTACAACGCAGTCTCGTGGTTAAGTGTGAACATAGTTTTTATAGTTACATGCTACGCTCGTTACGTGAGACATGCTGGTTATGCGTAAAATGCTTTTCGCTACTATTTGCTATGCAAACTTGTGTACTCACATTTACATTTTATGTATTGACTTTATTTTAACGTATGTGATAGGTTGATAGGATGCTATGCCTTGCTGTGATGAATCAAGTAGGAAGTCTAGAAACTCCACAAATAGAAATCTAGGTTATCGGACTTGATTTGCTTCTGAGACACGCTATCTGTAATAAATATTTGTTGAATGTTTGTTGATTGGTTTGGGACAATTAACCTTTTAAATATTGCCATTTAATAGTTGTTATGGATTCTCTTGAGCAATCTGGTTCGCCTAATGCCACGCCCCGATGTTTCCACCATCGGTTGGGGTGTGACAGATTGGTATCAGAGCCATAACTATAGGGAATTAGGTCGTGTCTTAGGATTGACCTAGTCTATAGTCTAAGTACCAACAGACCGCCTCGTACGAACCCAATAGGGGTTCTGCATGAGCCTACCTTTGATACTCTCGTTCGAACTCTCAAAGGAAAAGTTTTCTTTGTACGAAATTGTCAAGCTCCGCACGAACATGTTATACCCTATCAGCCTTTCCTAAAGCTGAAAACGCATATTGCCTTTCCTAAGATTCAAAATTACTTTTGCCTTTCCTAAGGCTGACACAATACACACGTTTTCGAAAACACTCTCATACCTCAATCGAGTGATTGGATCGAGATTAGGTGTGAAAACCAGGAACTCTCGATAAGATTTGTCACTCTACGTGTGTTTCTACTCTCAGCACGAGAAACTTCGTTGAGTTAGGAGTGAATCTGAATCTCGACGAAATTCTCCCTCTCTATCTCGTGGTTTTGCCACACTCACCGGAACGAAGTTGTTAAGTTAGGGGTGAAACCCGCATCTTAACAACCTGTTCCACTCTCTATTTGGAATTATACAAAACTCTCACCAAAGTCTCGATAGATTCCAATGACTCAGTCCACATAGTAACCGAAAGGATGCGTGCCGTTTGCCGTAATCCTGGCGAGAGCACAGTCTATTAGGCCAAAGCGTGTACTCGAGACCATTGTGAATAGTTAAATCACTTTGGGTAGTCGATGTCTAACACCCAAGACGTTCTGTTTCGATTTTGAGCCCGCATCCACTGATTTTGTGAATTATTGATTTTATGTGTTTACATGTTTCAATTTTGGAAATTTTCATCGCTTTCCCGCTCCTCGCTTTACTAAACTCGCACAACTATCGAACCTCGAACGCTAACCAATCACAACCCAAACTATGAACTCTCGTACGCTACTCGCTGCCCTACGCAACACTCTCACGCTACACTGCTCGCTACGCTACTCTCTATCGCTCGCAACTCTCGAACGTGCTACGCAACTTTGAAGATAGGTGAATACGTGCAAAATATGTAGGTGAATACGTGCAAAATATAGGTGAATACGTGCAAAATATGTGCTTACGTGGATTATGTGCTCCTATGTGCCTACATGCTTATGTGCTTATGTGGCTTATGTGCCTACGTGACTACGTGTTTATGTACCGACGTGTTCCTGATGCTTTACATAATAATAATAATAAGTAAGGTGGTTAAACGCTAAACTTTTCAAAACCTGATATAATCGAATCTCGTCTAAACCATGTGACGATGTCTATTGCAGACAATGTCGTCATTTGGTTCCCACACCTCACGCGCAGCTCGACGTAACCATGCTAACAAGCGCATCGCTTCACTGTTGGCCAAGGAAATGGCCAAGGTCATACCTCAGATCGTCAGTGAGATCAACGATATCAGCAGCAAGTCCTCTGTTGAATCAAAGAGCGACTCACCGAAAGCTCCTTTCAGCTTTAAGCAATTCAAGGCCTGCGGTCCTTCTAACTTCACGGGTGAATATGGACCCAACGATATGTTCCAGTGGTTTGACTCAATCAAAGTCACCTTCAGGCAAAGTGGATGCCTAGAGAATCTGCGTACTATTAACGCAACTGGAGTTTTTCAATCCAGGGCTCTGGATTAGTGGACTGCTGAGCGCAACATGCGCGGAAATGATTCAGCTTACGACCTTTCATGGGAAGAGCTCAGAGAGCTTATGATGAAGGAGTTCTGTCCTCATCATGAGGTGTATAAGCTGGAGAATGAATTCTGGCATACCAAACAAGAAGGAGGTGACAACGCTGGTCTCACCATTCGCTTCAAGCAGCTCAGTATCATCTGTCCTGGTCAAGTAACAACACCGGATATCACGATCAAGAAGTACAACCGCACTCTCCCAAACTGTGTAGCTGACTTTATTCAGGCAGCTAAACCTACTACTATTGAGGAGACTTACCAACTTACAGCTGAGATCAACGACAAGCGAGTCTTAGTTGGGTATTTCAAAACCTCAACCAAGTCACTGCTACTCCCACTACCGAAACTGCAGCATCACAAGTTTCAAAGTCTTCACGCCAGAATCGCAAGCGCAAGGGTAACAACAACAAGAACTACGCTACTATCGCCGCACCACTCAACGCTATCCCTGTACAACCCAACACCAACCAGAACCGTCAAGTTGCAGCACCTAACACCAACGCACCGCCTGCTAAGCGTGCGTACACTGGTGTTCACATTCTTTACCCTACTTGCACCTACCATCACCCTGCATGGGTGAATTGTCGTTTCTGTGCCAATTGCAACATCTATGGGCACTTTACTGCTCATTGCCGTTCAGGCCCCCGCCAACAAGCTCAAGCTCCTTCTGCAACATCTGTGGTCCTGCTAACTTCACGGGTGAAGATGGACCCAACGCTATGTTCCAGTGGTTTGACTCAATCGAAGTCACCTTCAGGCAAAGTGGATGCCTAGAGAATCTGCGTACTGTTAACGCAACTGGAGTTTTTCAATCCAGGGCTCTGGATTGGTGGACTGCTGAGCGCAACATGCGCGTAAATGATTCAGCTTACGACCTTTCATGGGAAGAGCTCAGAGAGCTTATGAAGAAGGAGTTCTGTCCTCATCATGAGGTGTATAAGCTGGAGAATGAATTCTGGCATACCAAACAAGAAGGAGGTGACAACGCTGGTCTCACCATTCGCTTCAAGCAGCTCAGTATCATCTGTCCTGGTCAAGTAACAACACTGGATATCATGATCAAGAAGTACAACCGCACTCTCCCAGACTGTGTAGCTGACTTTATTCAGGCAGCTAAACCTACTACTATTGAGGAGACTTACCAACTTGCAGCTGAGATCAACGACAAGCGAGTCTTAGTTGGGTATTTCAAAACCTCAACCAAGTCACTGCTACTCCCGCTACCGAAACTGCAGCATCACAAGTTTCAAAGTCTTCACGCCAGAATCGCAAGCGCAAGGGTAACAACAACAAGAACTACGCTACTATCACCGCACCACTCAACGCTGTCCCTGTACAACCCAACACCAACCAGAACTGTCAAGTTGTAGCACCTAACACCAACGCACCGCCTGCTAAGCGTGCGTACACTGGTGTTCACACTCTTTGCCCTACTTGCACCTACCATCACCCTGCACGGGTGAATTGTCGTTTCTGTGCCAATTGCAACATCTATGGGCACTTTACTGCTCATTTCCGTTCAGGCCCCCGCCAACAAGCTCAAGCTCCTCCCGCACCACCAGATCAACCTCTTGCTATTCAGGGTAACCAAGCAGCTCCTGCCCCCACTGCTCATGGGCAAGCCTCCTACTATTGTGGTGACCCGAACCACTTCGCTAACGTCTGCCCGAACCGTGTGCTGAAACAAGAACCGCAACAGCAACCACAGCAGCAGCAACCGCAACAAGCAGCCCACGGAAGAACTTTCAACATCAATGTCCGCCAGGCTCAAACTGACAACAATGTTGTCAATGGTACGTTTCTCGTTAACGGTATTTACGCTTCGTATTTATTTGATACTGGAGCCGATAACTGTTTTGTGTCGTTTGAATTCGAAAAGCTCCTAAACCGTAAACGCGCTAACCTCCCAACGACGTTCGATATAGAAATTGCCACCGGAAGAACCGTCACCGTAGATTCTGTTCTTCGTGATTGTACACTTGAACTCAACAATCACGTTTTCCCGATCGATCTCATTCCGATGCAACTCGGTAGTTTCGATGTCATAGTAGGCATGGATTTTCTTCGTGAAAATCGTGCTGAAGTTGTTTGTTTCGAAAAGATGATTCGTTTCTCTCTTACTAATGGCGACCAACTCTGAGTTTATGGCGAAGTATCCTCGAAAGAGTTGAAATGTATGTCATGCATTCAAGCAAGCAAGTATCTCCGCAAGGAATACATGGCCTTCTTGGCTCACATCGTAGTAGTGGAGAAGGAAAAGAAGCCGATGAAAAAGGTACTTGTGGTTCATGATTTTCCTAATGTCTTTCCTGATGACTTACTCGGTCTACCCCCGAGTCGTGATATTGATTTTCGTATCGACCTCATTCCTGGAGCTAACCCTGTCGCTAAAGCTCCTTATCGCCTCGCACCGTCTGAAATGCGTGAACTTTCTAGTCAACTCCAGGAATTACTTGATAAAGGCTTCATACGCCTAGAACATCTCCATGGGGCGCACCTGTCCTTTTCGTGAAAAAGAAAGATGGATTATAGGGAACTCAACAAGCTTACTATCAAGAATCGCTATCCCTTTGATGCGTGTGAAGTGTGTATACAAGTTTAAGTATATTTTAAACCCTTTTACACTTTCTTTAGCCAAGTTTTAAATTTATAAAACACGATATTTACTAACACTAAACACACACATGGGCAAGTGCACCCATCGTGAGCGTAGTATAGTGTTGGTAAGATACCGAGGTCGTCCAAGGACACAAGAGCTTTTAGTACCGGTTTATCCTCAACGTCTAATCAAAGCAAAAAGTTAGAAAAAGGTTTTAAAATTAGAAAAATAAAAACTAACTAAAATGCTGAAAATAAAATAAAAAGAAAAACAGATAGACAAGATGAATCACTTGGCTCCGACTCGTGTTTAGTGTAACCTATGATTATTTCCGCACTTTTACACTTTTTAAGAGATTATCTTAGTTATTGTAGTAGGCCCCTCTTTTGAAGGTGACGTTACCCTCAACCCAGTAGTTTGAGTCAGCAAGGATACAATCCTAAAGGGTCGGATTATTGAAAGATAATTAATTAAGTTATTAATGCATATTATGGTAGGCCCCTCTTTTGAAGGTGACGTTACCCTCGGCTAAGTAGTCTGAGTCAGCAGGGATACAGTCCTAAGTAGCCGGGTTAAAGTATTAATAGTAGCTTACATATGAGGGGGTCAAAGAGTTTGGACCCCCGCCATCCAATACCGTTAAGTATTGAAGGAGGTCCTACTAAATTTGACCCAGGTCCTTGCAGGATCTATACACTGAACAAGGCAAGACTCTTACCAAACCGTTCCCTTAACCCCCGACCAGGTAGCCAACATACCTCCATATAGACCGTGGAGATATGAATGGTGAAAATCTTTTATTTTATATAGACAGTAAAATAATGCCAAGACACCACGGACAAACGATAAGGAAAAATCACCTTCAACATAAGAAACTAGTTATTAAAGTCATTAATACATAACCAAGTAAAAAGTGCGAAAAGATTAAAAATAAAAAGTATTACACTAGACACTTTGTCTTCACCAAGTGATGTAAGAGACTTAGGCAAACATGGCCTTGATTGTCAAGAACTCTTACGATAAATCTTGGATCCCGAGACGACTCACACACTCTATGATGGACAATGGATGATGGTGTTATGGTGGTGGTGGGTGGTGGGTGAAGTGTGAGAGAGGTGGTGTGCCAAGGGATGGTTTGAGCTTGAGCCAAGCACTCCTATTTATAGGCTGAACAGAAGCTCGGGCACAGCCCCGTGTCCAGTGGGCACGGCCCCGTGTCCATCCTCTTCTTTGTCTTCATTAATTGCACTTTGTCTGCATTAGTTGACCACGCCCCCGTGTCCACTGGGCACGCCCCCGTGTGCAGAAGCATATCTGTACTATCAAGATTTTCCTGGATTCTGCGAATCTTATAGTTGACCACGGCCCCGTGTCCGCTGAGCACGGCCCCGTGGTGGGCGATAGAAGCTTCTATAGCTTTGTCTTTTCTGCTGGGACTTGGGCATGCCCCCGTCTTCACTGAGCACGGGGCGTGTTCAGCGTTCTGTTTTCTTGTTTTGCTTGGGAAGATGTTGTAGTGGGGTCGGGCATGTCACGTTTGTTCCTTTTCTTGTATTTATGTTAGATTTAGCTGTCTTTTTGCTTCTTTTGTTAATTTGAGCTCATTTAATCCTGAAAATACAAAAGGAAGACAAAGGCACACTTTTTCCAACGTTAGTACTAAAAAATGGTTAGTTTTATGCCACAATTGATGTAATTTATATGTTGCATTTTGCACACATCAAATACCCCCACACTTGAATCTTTGCTTGTCCTCAAGCAAAACTCTTTATAATGTGGCTTTACACTCCCAAATGGAATGGGTAGAAGAGAAGGTTTTTGGGCTTGTCATAGAGTGTCGGGATTTCCAAGATTCTTTATTAAATTTTATTTTTATTTATTTACAATCCTATTCGTCATGATTTATTTAAAACTTTTCATAAGATAAATTACTTATTAGGGCATAACATGCCTCTTTAAAATTCTATTTATATACAAGTTCACATACCTCACGGGGGATCACTCAACACTCGGCCGAAGATGTATTTTAGTGAATCACTCGAGAGCGGCATGGGACTTACTCCTACCATAGGCTTGCCAAGCAATCAATCCTCCTCCTTTTTAACTATATACCTTTGTAAATATCAAGAGGACTTTTGGGTGAAGGGTTAGGCTTGGGTTAAAGGTAGGTGGTTGGGTTAGTGGTTAGTGAAAGGGCTAAAAGCGTAACAAGCGTCGGTTTTCGTAAGACTTTTGATTTTTGCAACTTTTATTTTGATGAAGCTTTTATTCAAAGAAAGTTATTTTTGATAAACTTGTTTGTTCATTTCTCTTTTGCTTCATCATCAACATTTTTTTTTGAAAAGTCATACGGGAAACTCAGCTTGTTACTAAAATAAAAGGTTAAAAATAAAAAAGGGTTTTGGTGGGTGAAAGGGTGTTTGGTTTGGGTTATGAAATGAAAAGGTTTAGGCTCAAAGGGGCTAACTAGGGGGATTTTGGGTAGGTGGTAAAAAAAAGAAAAATAATGGTGTAGAAATAAAAAGGGTTAGTCCTAATGCCTCCATCATTTACTTACTCGGGTTTAAGTTGGTAAGGACCGGGAATGTATCGTCGTGGCAAGTTCTAGAGTCGTAAGAACCAAGCGGCTATTCACACAAGAAACGGAAAATGAGCATTTAGTTTAAAGATATGTATTTGTATGCTCAATAAAGGCTCAAAACTCACTTTTGTGGGAATGGGTTTTTATGTGATCAAGTATATATAATCAAATTTTAACTAAGCTTGTCATGTCGTTTCATAATTTTCTTATGTTGGTTCTTTTTATCACGACGCTATCGGTTGTAAATTTATAAAAATATAACCTTTTTAGAATTTGAAATTCCCAAGTTAAACCTAGAAAAGTAAAAAAAATGAAAATTTTTGAAAAAAATTTGGGGTGATTAGCGGTTTCAATAGAGTTTTGTGTAAGGCTTGTAGTTAGGACTTGCAAGATTCAAGGTTTTAGCATCCCCCCCCCCCCCACACTTAAATTACACATTGTCCTCAATGTGTCCCAAAAATAAGTTTTTATGTTGATTGAATGTGTAAAAGGGTGTGAAAAAGCAAAAAATTGTGTTACTGGGCGTCTGGACACGGCCCCATGTTGTCCGGGCACGGCCCCGTGTTCAGGTGCCAGTAACAAAATTGAAAAGAGAAACAGAAGCCTGGACACGGGGGCGTGTTGGGTGAACACGGCCCGTGTCCAGCTTACCTGAACTGGGTATTTTCTGCAGACTGTGCAGCACGGGGCCGTGTTAGGCGGACACGACCCGTGCTGAACTTGCTGTTAATGAAGGAATTTTGTCGGATGGCCCTGTTTTCCTGCATGGGGTACTGGTTCAAGTTTCCCTGGTTATCCTTTGCCATCCCGAGTGTGTTTTATTCCTGAAAATTAAAACTAAACTAGAAAACATAAAAAAAAAATTAATCTAAGCTAAACTAAGGATAGTTCCGCGGAATGCCTCCATGGTGCGCCACGTTTATAAGGGTCCTTGGCTAGACCCAAAGCCTGGTCATATGTTACCCAAGTGGGATGTTTTGTATCCCATGCTACACCGTTGGAGAGCGTCATCCAAGCTTGAGTCTATGACCTTCATGTAGTTGACCGGGTCTTCGTCTTCTACTCTCTTTCCCACTCCAAACTTCACTTCCTCGTCCCCAAACTTCAATGTTAGTGTTCCGTCATTCATATCCACCACTGCTTGGGCGGTGGCTAGAAATGGCATCCCGAGGATGAGGGGGACATCGGTGTCTTCTTCCATGTCTAGTATGACAAAGTCGGCCGGGAAGATGAAATTGTCGACTTTGACCAATAGATTTTCAGCGACACCTTGTGGAAATTTGACGGATCTATCGGCAAGTTGTATGCTCATCTTTGTAGGGCTCGTTTTTCCTAGGCCGAGTCAGTTGAACATTGATGTGGGCATGAGGTTAATGCTAGCCCCAAGATCGGCTAGTGCATTACGAATGGGGGATTCCCCTATCGAGCAAGGAATCGTGAAGCTTCCAGGATCAATTTTCTTTTATGGGAGTTTGTTGAGTACTAAGGCGGAGCATTCTTCGCCTAAGTTAACTAATTGCAATGATTCAATTTTCCTTTTGTGAGTGAGGAAGTCCCTCATAAATTTTGCATATTTAGGCATTTGGGTTAGGACCTCGATAAAAGGAATATTAACATGCAATTGTTTTAGTAAATTTTCAAACTTTGCGAATTGCTCATCGGTCTTTTAACAAATTAACCGACCGGGGTATGGAACTGGAGGAGTCTTGGTGGACTCTTGATTTGGTGGAGAAGCCTTTTCTGGTTGGGGAGTGGGTGGAGTCGTGGTTTGGCTGGATTGGCTTCCTTCAGCTGGCGGTAATGGAGCCTCCTCGGGACCCACGGTTCGGTTTCTCAATGTGATGAGATGTACTTGCGCTTTTGAGTTGGTTTCGGTATTGCTTGGTAACACGCCTTGTGGTCTCTCGGAGAAATTTTGAGCTACTTGATTTAATTGCCTTTCAATGTTTTGAATGCTAGCTTGTTGATTTCTAAAATTCGATTCCAATTGCTGAAATCGATCCGAGTTTTTCTTTTCGGTGTCGGAGATGAGGCGAGATACAGTATCTTCAAGCCTTTCTCGTCCACCTTGTTGTTGAGAAAAGTTTTGTGGTTGTTGAAAGTTAGTTCGTTGGTTTTGTTGGTTACTACTATTGCCGGGATCTCTCCAACCAAGGTTAGGGTGGTTACGCCATCCTTGGTTGTAGATACCCGTTGGAGGACCCGACGGCCTAGGTCTATTATCAATGTAGTTTACCATTTCCGTTTGATCATCTAATTCTTTTATACAACTCCAATTTTCATGTGGTCCACCACATCCTTCACAAGCCATAACCGAGGCCAATTTTGCCATTTCTAACTTTTTGATTTTTGAAGAAAGGGCCTCGATTTGGGCTTGTAAAGAAGTGCTTTCATCAACCTTATGGGCGCCCGGGGCAATAGATTTATTGCCTCGGGGAGTGTGCCATTGAAAATTGGTTTGAGCAATTTCCTCAATTTGATTATATATTTCATTTGGGCGACGATTACCTAAAAGTCCACCGGAGCTAGAATCAAGTGTTTGTCTTGTGTGTGGCAACAACACATTGTAGAAAGTGGATACTTGTTGCCATACCGCAAGACCATGATGAGGACACTTTCTTAGTAGCTCCTTGAACCTTTCCCAAGTTTCATATAAGGATTCCCCATCTTCTTGTGAATATGTATTAATTTCAGTCATTAATTTAGCCGTTTTAGCAGGAGGGAAATACTTATATAGAAACTTTTGGGCTAATTCATCCCAGGTGTTTACCGAGCCAACTGGGAGTGTGTTAAGCCAAGCCTTTGCTCGGTCTTTTAGTGAAAATGGAAACATCCGAAGGCGGATGGCGTCGTTTGATGCTCCATTGATCCGAAAGGTATCACATATTTCTAAGAAATTAGTAATATGTAGATGGGGATCCTCGTCCGCAAGCCCATGGAAGGTTGCGGAGTTTTGAAGCATTTGTATCAAATGTGGCCGAAGTTCGAAGTTATTGGCTTCGACATTCGGTGCATTGATAGCGGCGCCGAGATTACCTACAGTGGGTCGTAGGTAATCCATGAGGGTACGTTGGTCCGCCATTGGAAGTGGGTCCCTCGAAACTTTCTCTTGGTTTTTAGCTTTAAGTCTTTTTCTGTGAAAGCGTTCGGGTTCTTCTAGAGGTTCTTTTATGTCTCTACTAGAACTGGAGCTCATACACTACGTAGGAAGTTCAAATGTGGTGCCTGGGTTCCAAGTCCTGCAACAAAAACAGAAAAGAACGTTGGTCAGAAGGTTCACCACGGCCCCGTGTTCAGCGAACAAGCCCGTGGTCGGAGATACAGTAATTTTTTTCCGGGTCCCTGTTACTGGGGAGTTGGACACGGCCCCGTGTTGCACCGACACGACCCCGTGCTCAGCTCTCTGTAACTCGGAAAATAAAAACTGCCAGTAACAATGCTGGGCACTGCCCGTGTCCGACCAGGCACGGCCGTGCTGAGCTCTGCAGAAACTGAAAAACTAAGAAAAAATCTAAAAAAATAGAAAAATAAGAAAAAACGATTAGGCCGTTGATTCCTAACTTTCTTAAAATCCTTGTGTCCCCGGCAACGGCGCCAAAAACTTGATGCGTGTGAAGTGTGTATATAAGTTTAAGTATATTTTAAGCCCTTTTACACTTTCTTTAGCCAAGTTTTAAATTTATAAAACACGATATTTACTAACACTAAACACACATATGGGCAAGTGCACCCATCGTGAGCGTAGTATAGTATTGGTAAGATACCGAGGTCGTCCAAGGACACAAGAGCTTTTAGTACCGGTTTATCCTCAACGTCTAATCAAATCAAAAAGTTAGAAAAAAGGTTTTAAAATTAGAAAAATAAAAACTAACTAAAATGCTGAAAATAAAATAAAAAGAAAAACAGATAGACAAGATGAATCGCTTGGCTCCGACTCGTGTTTATTGTAACCTTTGATTATTTCCGCACTTTTGCACTTTTTAAGAGATTATCTTAGTTATTGTAGTAGGCCCCTCTTTTGAAGGTGACGTTACCCTCAACCCAGTAGTTTGAGTCAGCAAGGATACAATCCTAAAGGGTCGGATTATTGAAAGATAATTAATTAAGTTATTAATGCATATTATGGTAGGCCCCTCTTTTGAAGGTGACGTTACCCTCGGCTAAGTAGTCTGAGTCAGGAAGGATACAGTCCTAAGTAGCCGGGTTAAAGTATTAATAGTAGCTTACATATGAGGGGGTCAAAGAGTTTGAACCCCCGCCATCCAATACCGTTAAGTATTGAAGGAGGTCCTACTAAATTTGACCCAGGTCCTTGCAGGATCTATACACTGAACAAGGCAAGACTCTTACCAAACCGTTCCCTTAACCCCCGACCAGGTAGCCAACATACCTCCATATAGACCGTGGAGATATGAATGGTGAAAATCTTTTATTTTATATAGACAGTAAAATAATGCCAAGACACCACGGACAAATGATAAGGAAAAATCACCTTCAACATAAGAAACTAGTTATTAAAGTCATTAATACATAACCAAGTAAAAAGTGCGAAAAGATTAAAAATAAAAAGTATTACACTAGACACTTTGTCTTCACCAAGTGATGTAAGAGACTTAGGCAAACATGGCCTTGATTGTCAAGAACTCTTACGATAAATCTTGGATCCCGAGACGACTCACACACTCTATGATGGACAATGGATGATGGTGGTGGATGATGGTGTTATGGTGGTGGTGGGTGGTGGGTGAAGTGTGAGAGAGGTGGTGTGCCAAGGGATGGTTTGAGCTTGAGCCAAGCACTCCTATTTATAGGCTGAACAGAAGCTCGGGCACGGCCCCGTGTCCAGTGGGCACGACCCCGTGTCCATCCCCTTCTCTGTCTTCATTAATTGCACTTTGTCTGCATTAGTTGACCACGCCCCCGTGTCCACTGGGCACGCCCCCGTGTGCAGAAGCATATCTGTACTATCAAGATTTGCCTGGATTCTGCGAATCTTATAGTTGACCACGGCCCCGTGTCCGCTGAGCACGGCCCCGTGGTGGGCGATAGAAGCTTCTACAACTTTGTCTTTTCTGCTGGGACTTGGGCACGCCCCCATGTTCACTGAGCACGGGGCGTGTTCAGCCTTTTGTTTTCTTGTTTTCCTTGGGAAGATGCTGTCATGGGGTCGGGCATGTCACGTTTGTTCCTTTTCTTGTATTTATGTTAGATTTAGCTGTCTTTTTGCTTCTTTTGTTAATTTAAGCTCATTTAATCCTGAAAATACAAAAGGAAGACAAAAGCACACTTTTTCCAACATTAGTACTAAAAGGGGTTAGTTTTATGCCACAATTGATGTAATTTGTATGTTGCATTTTGCACACATCACCCTTACCTCGAATCGACGATTTATTTGATCAATTGCAAGGCGCTACGTGTTTCTCTAAGATCGATCTATGCTCTGGTTATCATCAACTGCGAATTCAGGAAGAAGATATCCCTAAAACCGCTTTTCACACTCGCTATGGCCATTATGAATTCGTTGCCATGCCCTTTGGTCTTACCAACGCACCCGCGGTCTACATGGATTTGATGAATTGCGTGTGTAAACCCTTTCTCGATCGCTTCGTCATCGTGTTTATCGATGATATCCTAATATATTCGAAGTCGAAAGCCGAACAGGCGCAACATCTTCGTTTGGTTCTCGAGCTTCTCCAAGGGAATTCCCTCTACGCCAAGTTCTCTAAGTGTGAATTTTGGGTCGAGGAGGTTCAATTCCTCGGTCACATCATCAACAGTCAAGGTGTTCACGTCGATCCCGCAAAGATTGAAGCAGTTAAGAGTTGGATTACACCAAAAACCCAGTCCGAAATTTGTTCCTTTCTCGGATTGGCGGGTTATTACGGTCGATTTATCGCTGATTTCTCTAAAATCGTTGTCCCTCTTACTTCTCTTACGCATAAAGACAAGACTTTTGTTTGGGGAACCGAACAAGAGGATGCCTTTCAAACTCTCAAGCGTATACTTTGCGATGCTCCCGTACTCGCGCTACCCGACGGAAATGACGACTTTGTTGTTTATTGCGATGCCTCTAACCTAGGTCTTCATTGTGTTCTTATGCAACGGGACAAGGTTATCTCGTACGCATCTCGTCAACTTAAAGTCCACGAGAAGAACTACACCACCCACAATCTCGAACTCGGTGCAGTTGTTTTTGCGTTAAAGATTTTGCGACACTACCTCTACGGTACCAAGTGTATGGTTTTCACCGACCATAAGAGCCTGCAACACATCTTGAACCAGAAAGAGCTGAATATGCGCCAACGCAGATGGGTTGAACTTCTCAACGACTACGACTGTGAGATACGCTACCACCCAGGAAAAGCAAATGTCGTTGCCGACGCTCTTAGCCGGCGAAGCTATTTACATACTGTTCGTAATATTCAAGCCCAACACGACCTCGAAGCTCTCATTCGCGACGCTCAACACACTATGTTTCTCGAGAACACTTTGAAGGAAGAAATAATACTTGGAACCGAAAACCAACTAGTGAATAAACCGAATGGTATATTTCACTACCTCGACCTCTTTTGGATAGCTAGTCGTAATAATCTCTGAGAGATTTTGCTGACTGAAGCCCACAAGTCTCGATATTCCATTCATCTAGGTGCCGACAAGATGTACCAGGATCTCTGTGCCAGGTATTGGTGGTCAAGAATGAAGAAGGATATCGCTCTCCATGTTTCAAAGTGCCTAACTTGCTCGAATGTTAACGCTGAACACCAACGACCCTCTGGCTTACTCGTACAACCCGAGATCCCGATGTGGAAATGGGAAAGTATAGCTATGACTTCATTACGAAACTCCCTCGCATCCTATCAGGTCACGATAGCATTTAGGTTATCGTTGATCGTCTTACTAAATCCGCACACTTTCTACCGATACAAGAAGACTATAAGGTTGAACGATTAGCGCGAATCTATACCGACGAAGTCATTTATCGACACGGGACACCTCGTGACATCATCTCTGACCGCGATAGTCGATTTACCTCACGTCTCTAGGAGACATTCCAATCCGCCCTCGGTACTACTCTTAATCTCAGTACCGCTTTCCATCCCCAGACAGACGGTCAGACTGAGCGCATGATCCGCACCCTTGAAGACATGCTTCACTCGTACGTTATAGATTTTGGTGGTAATTGGGATTCGCATTTACCTTTAGTCGAATTCTCGTACAACAACAGTTATCACACTAGTATTCAAATGGCACCCTTTGAGGCATTATATGGAAGAAAATGTCGATCGCCTATTCTATGGCACGAGATCGGAGACGCGCAACTTACCGGTCCTGAGTTATTACAAGAAATTGCTGACAAGATTTTCCAGATACGAGACAATCTCTTGAAAGCGCGGAGTGGTCAAAAGAGTTACGTCGATAAACGCCGCAAGCCCCTTGAGTTTAAAGTTGGTGATCACGTACTCCTAAAGGTTTCACCTTGGAAGGGGGTGATCCGATTCGGCAAGAAAGGAAAGCTAGCACCACGATATGTGGGACCCTTTAAAATTCTGGAAAGAATTGGCAAAGTGGCCTACCGACTCGAATTACTGGAGGAACTCAGCAATGTATGTCACACCCTGTCACACCCCGATATTTCCACGTATTACCGGTGGGCCCGGTGGGGAGTATCGTGACGTAGTTGATATCATCATAGTCAACAACACAATTTTAAATGCACAGCGGAAGCAAAAGATAGATTTATTTCAACCGAATAAATTGTAATATCAAGTATCACAAAATAGTTGAAAAAGATCCACAGGCGGATCAAATAAAAGGAAACATAGTTCATCAGATTTAAAATGCATCCAAGCTTGCAAGACTCTTATTGATGCTAAGGAGAGGCCAGCCTATTTCGAGTAGTACCTGCACTTAGCCTTTTTTGGGAAAATACGTCAGTTTACACTAATAAATACAATTAAATGACTCATATTGAAAAGGTTTAGAAAAATTGATTCGAATGCACAAGGCACAAAATATTTTTTTTATTAACTTGGGATAATTATTTATATATAAACTTGTAAAAGAATTACATGTTCGTTATACGTTCAGTAGCCCGGGTTGAATATCGGGTTAAAGATTAATAGACACACCACACGATATAGTCCCGTGGCGAGTTATTCTCGAACAAGCGGTTATACCTTTTTATATATATACACCGTCAAGTGTATGCCTGCACCCCGTGCTTAGGTCGTGGCCATTTCAATGAATGATGCCAAGGATATCCGGGACATTGTCATTAACCCCCCAAAGGCTTTAAGCAAACAAAACAATTTAAACGGGTCATCTCAATAAAGTAACCTTCATATGATTAACCATTCAATGCCCGACCAAGCGGTATTTTATATACCGTACCCCAAGCCCGTATAAGGGAAAATAAGTTAAAAGTATTTACCTTTGCAAGTAATAATCACAAATAGCAAGTGCACATAGCTTTTACCGGGTCTCCTATTCTGGAACGAAGGTTTATAATAACCTATTAGATTTCTAACGGGTGTTTATTTAAGCCTAAACTTAGACAGGTTAGTTTTAAAGGAAGATACGGTTCAAACGCACGATTAAGCGAAGACCGGAATAGAATGAGATTTAGTCCCGACAAGTTTGGAGACTTGTGTAATATGGGTAAACTAAACACATTCTGAATTTTGAGACAAAAAGATAAGGTTTGACCCGTTTCGGTCAATTTATGCAAACTAGTTACATAAACCGAACCGAACGCGAAACATGTGTAACGGGTAACCATAAGAGCCATATACAGGTTTCCTAAGTTAATATGCCTTAAGTATGTTGTGACATCAGTAAGATATCTTCTATTATGCCCAAAACTGATTTAAACTCAAATTACGTCCCGTAGGGATATTTTGGTCATTTTAAAGGTTATAAAAGAGTTTAAATATTAATCTGAGTTACAAGTCTGATATAATCAGTAAAAATACTTATTTTTACAAGTCATAACAGTAGGGTATTGTAAATATGTGAAATTTATCTTTTATAACAAGACTATGCACCGTAGGGGCATTTTGGTAATTTCACTTAAGCCTAAAAGGTCAAAACTGGAAATCTGAGTTTAAAAACTTTTGCTTACTGTTAAAATATAAAAATTTACTAAAAATATTAGTAAGCATCAAACCTTATATGTTAAAAATAGTCTTAATACATACTATGAATTAAAAACGCGTAAAAAGGCGGTTTTAAGCGATTTCCGGGTTTTTAAAGAAAAGCTGATATTTTTATTATTCCAAAAGGGTTAAAATATTTTATTTATCATATTAGATCAGTAGAAAAAGGTTTGGTATCAAAAGGATTTGTAAAACTCATTTTATAGCCCAAAAGGGCAAAACCGACAATAACCGAATCAAGCTTAGAACCCTATGTTATGCTCAGCCTAAAAATAAATAAAAATATCCAAAAATCCCAAAATATTATTTTACATCAGTGGGTAAAAAGTTTGGTATCAAAATTGGGTTTAGATAGGCTATATGCTAATTACGCCGTTTAATTAATAAAAAGCTTTTCATTTACGCTAATGAGCATAACTCCTAATCTAGACCTCAAACTGATGTCAAATTTTAGGGACAAGTCTATAAATCAGTAATGAAGGTTTCTATTCTTTTACTTTTTCAAAAATACGTTTTAAGGTCATATGGGCATAACAGTCAACATTTAAGCATTTAACGGAAACATGCATATGAATCAGATAACTAATGAACCAAGTTGTATAATCACAGAGGGTTATACTAACATGAAACCTGGTCCAAATAAAGCTCTAAGGAATTTCTAAAACATGCTACATTGGGTCAGAACTGAAAGTCAAAGCAAAAGTCAAATTATGCGACTTTTGGTTCCGAACCGAGCCTAAACTGAAAATTGTCGTGTTGAACATGTTTAGACATGTTCTTACATTAATTACCAAGTTATATTAGTGATAAAACAGGTTGCATGTCTTCTACATTGCTAATTATGTGTTAATTTGAAAATAAGCTTTCTGTTGACGTTTTAAGATTAACTTTGACCCGACAATTGACCTAGTTAGAGTGGGAATCAGAGGGTGCCCTTTTAAGGGTTTATTGCCCACATAATTACCAACTCATGGGTACTTTCAATTTGAAATTTGACTGGACAATTTATGAATAATCACGAAGTCAAACTCTAATTATGTCGGTTTGACTTTAAGCTAAATAACTAAGCAAAACTGAATTAAGGAAAGTTAAGGACACTTACAATGGACCTAAGTACGACTAGTGACTTCTAGGAAGTGTGCTTGAGCTCCAAAATTCTCCAGAAGTGAAGTTGTGAAGGTTTGCAAATGAAGTGTGACGTGTTGCAACTAAGGAGCTCCTTATATATTGAATTTGATGCAACAAGATCATGACAAATAACTCTACAGATGTTATGGGATCATTACAGGTGCCCCTATTGCATGTTAAACCATTGGAGGAGACCCTGGTATAAGAAAACAAGCCTTTAAGTCGGTTACAGACCTGAACTGGCAGCTGCCAGGAGTTTTCTGTCGCTGGCTTGCTCACGCGGGCCGCGTAGACCCTTAGGAAGTTTTACGCGGGCCGCCTGGCTCTCCAGAACCAGCCAAACAAGTTTCAAGTATTTACATTTCAGCCCCTGGTCCCTTCAAACGTGGTTTTAACTATTTTTCTTGCATTTTCAACCCTCTAACTTGATTTTTAAGGGCTTCAAGACTTAACCAAACTTCGTTAAGTCCTTGGTTATCTTTGTGATCACCCGTAAGGCCCTAGAATTCAATGTTGATGCTTTTAACCCCTCGTACACGAATATTGACATAACTTTATCATACTTTATCGAAACCTTGTGAAATTTTTATCACTTATTCTAGTGAGCATAATTAACTGTTACAAAGCTTCGGCTTTGCTAAAAGGTCACTCAGAGGTATTCTTTAAACATGTTGACACATTTAATCCCTGTAGTTTGAAATTTCTCACTTTCTCTCACAATTAGCTTCGTATGATCCATGATTCATTCGTTTAAGGGTGTAAACATCGTGTAGGGTTTTAGTAAAGTATATTTATCCATTGTTGATACTTTAAACCCTTATATTCACATACTTTCTTTGTTTGTCAACTTTAGTCCTTCATAAGTAATCTTCTACACGCTTAAAGCTCATGACACGTGTCAATACATTATTGGACATAAATTTTTGAGGTGTTACACACCCCGACCGCGTAAAACAACAAACCACGGTGGAGACGTCGGGGAGTGGAGCAACAAAATTATTGTTTCACAACCATGGATTCAAAAGTTTCTTTTAATTTAGATATTAAACATTAAATATTGTCTTGAAACAGAACAAACAGTTAAACACATTGTCTATCATAGTTATTAAGTCACTAAGGCCTCGTCCGGTCCTATGTGAGCATGCATCCTAGTCACAATCAACATCATCAAACACCACCTAAAACATATGTGAAAATAAAGTCAGCAAAGAAATGCCGGCGAGCACATAGATTTTGTGAGTGTGTCAGATTCATGGCTCGTATACATGTTGCAATGCCTCATTTGACTATAAGAGTCGATAATTTGAAAACCTTGTTTTGAAAAGTGTTTAACATTGCAATATGATTAACCAACTCAAAACAAGTTGGTTATAGTTTATAAAACCTCGTTGCCATGAATCTAGACTAAAACATTTGTTTATGTAAACCAGATTGTAAATCGTTCTCGTAATAAAACTCGTATGGTTTATAATATATAGTAAACATCGTTGCATGTCATCGTTTAAAATCGTTCGTCCAAGTGAATTAAATAACGCCACTGAATGTAATACGATAAAAGCATTTATATATAAGAAGTACTAGCGGCGTATCTACCATGCTTTTATCACATTACACCCGTCCCGTTATTTAATCACATACCAAAAACCAATCGTTTAAATCGTTCAACTCATTCGTGTTATAGACCATCGTTCATTTGTTTAAATCATTCAAATCGTTCCAAATCGTTCAAGTCGTTCAAATCGTTACAATCCTTCAAATCGTTCATAATCGTTCATGTTTTAATTGTGAAAACTACTTTTAGTCGTCTCGTTGAATACATTCAAACCTTCATAACTCGTCCATCGTTCAACTCGTATTAACAAAACACCAAAGGGTAAGTTAACAATCATCATGTTCAGTCGTTACCCACATAACCCCCATACATAACCATGGCGGCAGTCCGATAACGGGATTTGTCAGATCCTATGGTATCATAACATACTACTGGTCGGCTTGATCATTGTTAATGAATGTTATTCGTTATGTAAATACGTCCCAACAGGTTCGTTCACATTATCGATATCGTTATGTTTAATATAAACTATAGTATTCGTTTGTGAAATCGTCGAAATCGTTTAACACATATGAATCACCCCAAAACAATTGAAAACAGTAAAATAGGGGAACTATGTACTCACATTGAATTGCAAAGTATCCTTGATTAAAGTGAACTAACAAAGCTCGGGCAAACCAAGGAAATCAAATGGCACCTAGTAATCAGATCGCTATGTTAATAAATCGACACCTAAATCGGAAGATCGGGTAGAATGAGGTCTCGTAAACCAAATGAGTATTGAAACTCACGTGATATGGTTTAACAAAGCCTACATTCTAAATCGGAACCTATCCTAAGTGCTTACGACCCGTTACGACCCGTTAAGGTAATCTACGCTACTTTAACGCGTCGTTCGCGCGAATGCGCGTTTGAGACGCCTAACTAGTCCTATGACAAGTATTATATGCCCTAACATGTTTAAATATGTTGTATAATCAGTTTAAGTGACAAAAGTTAGGTTACATATGCTTAAATTCAAATTATGCATGAAAAGGGAATTTTGGTCATTTTCCTAAGGCATATAAACTACCTATCACACAACTAATTAAACTAAGTGACCATAAGGTATAACCTCGAAAGGTTATTCCCTATTCAACTATGGTCGCAAAATATGCTTGGTCGGATCCTAACGATCGACCAAACGAGTCGGGTTCGAAAGTCTAAGCGGTTGTTATAACAACCCTCCTGAATTTTTCTGACACCCTAATATATTTTAAAATATCCCTATATGTCCTAAAATACACCCCGTATGCGAAAACGGACCCTGAATACCTTTGTTTTTAAAAAATTTAAATAAAAACAAGATTTTTATGTCGCTCGCGGGCCGCGTAGCCCATGGCTACGTCTTACGCGGGGCGCGACAGCTACGAGATCAGGCGACACCCGGTGCTGCCACGTGTCATCATCGTGGCGGAGCTAGTGCGATGACTGGGCCAGGCTAGGGTCTACCCAGTCTATTGCGCAGGCCGCGTAGCCCTTGGTCTCATCTTAGGCGGGCCGCGAGGAAACCAAAATCAGGCACTATAAATAGCAGGCATCGGGCCTTCAGTCAATTCGTTCATCTCTCGACTTTCTCTCTCAAAATTCTTAATAGTAGGCATAATCTCGAGTATAATATCCCCCTAAATAACGAAGTTCTGGTCCGTTGTAAGTATTATAACCCCGGTTACGTATTAGATACGCTGCCCGATTGATCCAGGGTTCCGTAACGGCTGTCAAGTTCTACCAGACGTAATCGTTGGAATGCCGTCTCGGGGAGGGTATTGCTAATGTAAATATTGGGTTATTATACTAACATATGTACATTTGTGTAATTAATAGATAACTACCAGGAAACCCTTAAAAGAAGTCTAAGACAGCAATGTGAGTAATCTCCTTTTGGTAAATTGTTTTACAAAACCTTTATTTATTTTAAATTATAATTAGCAGTGATTGAGTCTTTGTAGTTCTTCAATTACTGCCGGTATGTTGGGGTTTTGTATACAAAATGTGGAACACGTTACCATTGGACAAAGAGTTAGCCAATGTGTAATATGACCCACCAGTCAGGATTGACAGTACTGAATGAGTAATTGTGTAGAAATAAACATTGTAATAGCTCTCAATACTGTTTAAAGGATAAAACTCTTCTTGATTAAATTGGGATTCACTCACCAGTATTTTCCACTGACAAAATGTTTTTTAAACGCGTTTCAGGTAACAAAATGTGAAAGCCAACTAGAAGCCAGCTGGACAGCACTGAAGGCTTGGAAAAAGTGGCTATAAAAGTTACCTAAATAAAAGAAGATGTTTTATTCAATAAGATAGGGATTTTCCCTATGAAAATGTTGTAATAAAAACTTGGGTTTTATCCCAATGTGTTTAATATTATAAAAGCGTGGTATTTACTCTGATAAATATTTCCTAACTACGGTCCTGATGAAATTTCCACTGCCAATTTGATAAATACACGATACCACCAAAGCTGGTCTCGCGGCCGCCCGTTCCCGGGACAGATAGGGGTGGGGGTTGCGACAGAAGGTGGTATCAGAGCTAAGCCACTGATTCAGCCACAGAAGTGTTCTGCTGACACCAAAATATTATTCAAATCGTTAGGAAATTAATTACGAAAATACGTGCATATCTGTATTTTATTGTTATGTGTTATTTGACTATTTGTTAGTTTACAGTATGAGTGATTAAGGACCCTTAGACACATATCGTCAGTTATCCGATTCACCTAGGAGTGAAGGTACCTCTTCATAGCTTGCCCTCTCTGGGTATGCAGCTGATAATGAAGAAGGGATGTTTGTGTTTAAGGCTCAGTCTGAAGAGCCATTCCCTCAGAAAAAAGAGAGGATGGTTCAGTAAGGGAGCACACGAGCGTAGGAAAAGAATGCGAAAGTTGCAACAGCAGAGAGTCCTAGCAGCCGCTAAGCGAGAGACAGATGCCCATACACAGGATATGCTTAATAGAAGCTTAGCCAATTTTCATATCCAACCACAGCTGCCGACCCAAACCTGGAACAACTAGTAGCCCCACAACCATTTCCTTTGTTTCCCACGCAGCCGATGGAGATAGAAAACAACCCCGAAAACCAAGTCCAAATGCATGATTTCAACCCTGAGGAGATACCTAGGATACCAGCCCCTAATCCCTTAGACCCATATTATGATCCATGGTTCGATGATCATAGGGATTATGTGCCACGCTACCACCTAAACGACGAACCCATGCCGAACTTAGCAGCCTATCCCGGTATGGACCCTCTAGATCCCTACTATGATAACGATGAATACATTAGGGAGATCTTAGAGAATCCGTACCCTCAGGAGGAGCCCATGCCCCAGTACCCAGACCCAGTACCAGCACCTACACCCCCAATGAGTGCATAAAATGTGCAAGAGCTCTGAACTTTCGGAGAAGAGATTTTAGAAAATAGTGAGAGGATGAGGCAGGTAGGAGAGCGACTCGTCTGGAAGTACGACGAGCGCAATATGGATTACTGGATGAATCCATATCAGTGAAAGTAATGGTGGAGATAGTAATAATATATATATATATATATATATATAGGGAGAAGATCATGCGAGAACCACCTCTTATTGCGAGAACCAATGTGAACACAACCAAAAATGCCTAAAAATAGCTAAAAATCACACAAAATTTTTTTTTTAATAATTTTTATATAAAAATCGCTACTTTTCGAAGCCAAAAAAAATTTTATTTTTTGCCACTAAAAGTAGCGATTTGAGCATAAAAAATATTAAAAAAAATTTAGATTTTTTTTTTTTTTTTTAGGTTTTTTGGGGGTTTAGTTTTTAGCATTTTAGATTGGGGGGGGGGGGGGGGGGTTAGGTTTTTGGGGGGTGGGGGGGTTTAGGTTTTTTGAGGGGGGGGGGGGGTGGGGGTTAGGTTTTTTAAGCTATTTTAGGTTGTGTTCACATTGGTTCTCACGGTTCTCGCAATAAGGGTGGTTCTCGCATGAACTCCTCCCTATATATATATATATATGTGTGTGTGTGTGTGTGTGTGTGTGTGTGTGTGTAATAATAATAATATATGTTGTAGTATAGACCACTTTGTGGTTAGTGATGCATAGTAGTATTGTAATTTTAATTCCAGTCCCAGTGTGTAATAGACGCATACTATAATAGAAAAGAGTAAGTCGCAATGATCGACGCTTTTGACCAATATGTGTGTTGTGTGATTGGTTGCCTAAATTATTAATTATTTGGTGATATTAATAATTGGAAAATGTTTACAATCCAGATGGACAACGAAGTGAACCAGGAAAACCAGAATAACGATAACCAAAGTAACAATAACCCGGATAACGAAAACCCGAACAACAACAATAATGGAAACCAAGTGGATAACAGTGCCATGCAACATATAGTGGCACAAGGGATAATAGATGCCATGCCATATATCATCAAAACGGTTAAGGAAGCAGAAAATAAAAGTAAACATGATAGCAAATGACCCTCTGAACCTGAACATAGCGTAAACAATGGACCCATACTTCAAGTGCACATTCCCAAAAGAAGAAGAACCGTGTCTTACGGTTGTTCTTATAAAGAATTCTAGTCTTGTAAACCAATGGAATTCTCGGGCAATGAAGGGGCCGTTGCACCTCTATGCTGGATAGAAAAGACTGAGGCAGTCTTAAGAATAAGTAAATGTGCGGAAGATGATAAGATAATGTTTGCTTCTAATCTGTTTAAGAATTCAACACTAGAATGGTGAAACACTATCCTCCAGTCTAGGGGAAGTGATAGCAAATACCTTAACAGATGAATTAGTCCGTACACGAGAAGAGGATCAAATGAGGAACCTAACCCATAAGTTTACCCAAGAATTCCGTTCTGGAAATTCTAACCGTGGGAAAATGTAGGTTCTACCTCTGCACCCTACTGTAAGTATTGCAAAAGGAAGCATTCCGGAAGATGCTCCATATACTGTAACTTCTGCAAAATGTCTGGACACAAGGAGGAAGATTGCAGAAAGAAGCCTAACAACAGGATATGCTACAACTGCGGAGAACAAGGTCATATCAAGCCTAACTGTCCAAAGCTAGCTCCAGCCACGAACACCAAGAATACTAAAAATGTTAGAGCATTTGTTCTGACTGCAGAAGAAGCAAAGATGATCCCGAATGTGATCGCCGGTACGTTTTTAGTTAATGATGATTTTGCTAAAGTATTATTTGACTCTGGTGCGAACCAAAGTTTTATTAATACTTCATTTTCCAAACTTCTTAATCAATCATTAACTAAACTCCCACAAGAATGTCTAGTAGAGACAGCAAATGGGGAAACCATTAAGATTTCTGAAATCTTGCAGGGAGCAAGAATAGAAATTTTAATTCAGAAATTTATTGCAAACCTTTACCCCATGAAACTGGCAGCATTTGATGTTGTGTTAGGAATGGATTGGTTAATAGCCAATAAAGCCAGTATTTTATGTGATCAAAAGTCAATCAAAGTAAATTCACCAAGGGGTGAAAAGATCACAATTAAAGGAAATAAAACCTCTAGATCCACAAAGTTCATCTCTGTGATGAAAACAACAAGTTATATAAGAAAAAGGTCATTAGTGTATTTGATTTCTATAATCACTAACACTAAAGGAAAAGAATTAAAGGATATTCCAGTAGTATCCCAGTTTTCAGATATATTTCTAGAAGAGCTACCAGGGCAACCTCCAGATAGAGAAGTTGAATTCAGAATCCATTTGATACCAGGAACTGCACCAATTGCCAAAGCACCTTACCGTTTGGCACCCGCATAAATGCAGGAACTAAAGAAACTGTTAGATGAATTATTGGAGAAAGGATTCATACAACCAAGCTCATCGCCATGGGGAGCGCCGATCTTATTCGTCAAGAAGAAGGACGGATCAATGCGTATGTGCATTGACTACCGTGAATTGAACAAAGTCACGATTAAGAATCAGTATCCATTGCCAAGAATAGATGATCTGTTTGATCAATTGCAAGGAGCACGATTTTTCTCTAAAAATCGATTTAAGGTCAGGATATCATCAATTAAAGGTACAGGAAGAGGACATTCCTAAGACCGCTTTCAGAACAAGGTATGGCCATTATGAATTTACTGTCATGCCATTTGGTTTAACCAATGCCCCAGCTGCATTCATGGACATGATGAACCGAATATGTAAGCCATATTTGGATAAATTCATAATTGTCTTTATAGATGATATTCTTATTTATTCCAAAAGCAAAGAGGAACATGCAGCGCATCTGCACGCACTTCTAAGTTTATTAAGAAAAGAAAAGCTTTATGCTAAGTTTTCGAAGTGTGAGTTTTGGTTAGAACAGGTACAATTTCTTGGACATCTAGTTAATCATGAAGGAATTCATGTAGATCCCACCAAGATCGAGGCAATTACCAAATGGAAAACCCCTGAGTCACCAACCAAGGTTAAAAGTTTCTTAGGATTGGCCGGTTATTATAGACGATTTATTCGAGATTTTTCTAGAATAGCCATTCCCTTAACTAAGTTAACCTGTAAATCCGTTAAATTCGAATGGGGACCAAAACAAGAAGAAGCCTTTAAAATTATTAAGCAAAGATTAACCCATGCACCCATACTAGCGTTACCAGAAGGAACTGAAGATTTTGCAATCTATTGTGACGCTTCTAAGTTAGGTTATGGATGTGTATTAATGCAACGTCAAAAGGTTATAGCTTACGCCTCTAGACAACTTAAGAATCATGAAGAAAATTATTCAACCCATGATCTAGAGTTAGGAGCTATAATTTTTGCTCTTAAAATTTGGAGACATTACCTATACGGTAGTAAGTTTACCATTTTCACCGACCATAAGAGTTTAAGATATGTTTTTGGGCAAAAGGAATTGAATATGAGACAAAGACACTGGATGGAAATACTTAGTGATTATGATTGAAATATCCAGTATCATGCAGGAAAAGCAAACGTAGTAGCTGATGCTTTAAGCCGAAAGTATCATGAAAAGCCAAAAAGAGTGCGTTCTCTTAAGTTAAATCTACAAGTAGATTTAAATGATCAGATTAGAAAAGCACAAAAATCAGTAATCAAGGATGATACTAAAAAGTTAAAAGGAATGATTAAGGAATTAGAACTAGGAACAGATGGAATTTGGAGATTCCATAAGAAAAGAATGTGGATCCTAAATTAGGAAACCTACGCCATCGTATATTAGAAGAAGCCCATAAGTCCAAGTATACGATGCATCCTGGAAATGATAAGATGTATCAGGACCTAAGAAATAATTTTCGGTGGATAGGAATGAAAAAGGATATAGCAGCATATGTTGCAAAGTGTTTAACCTGTTCACAAGTTAAAGCTGAACATCAAAAACCTTCAGGTTTGTTGCAACAGTTAGAAATTCCTGTATGGAAATGGGAATTGATAACAATGGATTTTGTTACTAAATTACCCAAAACAAGAAAAGGTAATGATACAATCTGGGTGATTGTAGACAGGCTAACTAAGTCAGCTCATTTCCTACCAATGAAGGAAACTTTCAGTATGGAACAGTTAGCCAAATTTTATGTAAATGAAATAGTTTCATTACATGGAATTCCTCTATTAATTGTTTCTGACAGAGATAGTCGTTTCACCTCTCATTTTTGGACAAGTTTCCAAAAAGCCATGGGAACCAAATTGAATCTAAGCACCGCTTATCATCCTCAAACGAACGGACAAAGCGAAAGGACAATTCAGACACTGGAAGACATGCTTAGAGCTTGTGTAATTGATTTCGGAGGTAATTGGGATGATCATTTACCATTGATAGAATTTTCTTATAATAACAGTTAACATACAAGTATCAATGCTGCACCTTTCGAAGCACTTTATGGACGAAAGTGTCGAATGCCAGTCTGTTGGGCAGAAATTGGAGAAAAGCAACTATCTGGACTTGAGATAGTACAAGAAACAACAGACAAGATCATTCAAGTCAAGGAACGACTGAAAGCAGCACGTGATCGACAAAAGAGTTATGCTGATAACAGACGAAAGCCATTGGAATTTCAAGTAGGAGATAAAGTGTTATTGAAAGTCTCTCCTTGGAAAGGAGTGGTAAGATTCATCAAAAGGGGAAAACTAAGCCCCAGGTATGTTGGGCCTTTTGAGATTGTTAGAAGAATAGGACCTGTAGCCTATCAGCTACAACTACCAGAGGAAATGTCAGGAATACATGATGTATTTCATGTATGCAATCTCAAGAAATGCCTAGCTGATGAATCACTTGTAGTACCTCTTAAGGATATAGAGGTAAATGAACAGTTAAAGTTTGTAGAAAAACCTCTACAGATTGAAGACAGGAAAGTTAAAAACCTCAAGCACAAGAGATTAGTTCTGGTCAAAGTAAAATGGGACTCCAAAAGAGGACCAGAATACACATGGGAACTTGAATCAGAAATGCAAAGGAAATATCCGCACTTGTTCCAGTAGATCTCGAGGACGAGCTCTAAAACAAGGTGGGGAGGATATAACAACCCTCCTGAATTTTTCTGACACCCTAATATATTTTAAAATATCCCTATATGTCCTAAAATACACCCCGTATGCGAAAACGGACCCTGAATACCTTTATTTTTATAAAAATTAAATAAAAACAAGATTTTTATGTCGCTCGCGGGCCGCGTAGCCCATGGCTACGTCTTACGCGGGGCGCGACAGCTACGAGATCAGGCGACACCCGGTGCTGCCACGTGTCATCATCGTGGCGGAGCTAGTGCGATGACTGGGCCAGGCTAGGGCCTACCCAATCTATTATGCGGGTCGCGTAGCCCTTGGTCTCATCTTAGGCGGGCTGCGAGGAAACCAAAATCAGGCACTATAAATAGCAGGCATCGGGCCTTCAGTCAATTCGTTCATCTCTCGACTTTCTCTCTCAAAATTCTTAATAGTAGGCATAATCTCGGGTATAATATCCCCCTAAATAACAAAGTTCTGCTCCGTTGTAAGTATTTTAACCCCGGTTACGTATTAGATACGCTGCTCGATTGCTCAAGGGTTCCGTAACGGCTGTCGAGGTTCTACCCGACGTAGTCGTTGGAATGCCGTCTCGGGGAGGGTATTGCTAATGTAAATATTGGGTTATTATACTAACATATGTACATTTGTGTAATTAATATATAACTACCAGGAAACCCTTAAAAGAAGTCTAAGACAGCAATGTGAGTAATCTCCTTTTTGTAAATTGTTTTACAAAACCTTTATTTATTTTAAATTATAATTAGCAGTGATTGAGTCTTTGTAGTTCTTCAATTACTGTCGGTATGTTGGGGTTTTGTATACAAAATATGGAACATGTTACCATTGGACAAAGAGTTAGCCAATGTGTAATATGATCCACCAGTCAGGATTGACTGTACTGAATGAGTAATTGTGTAGAAATAAACATTGTAATAGCTCTCAGTACTGTTTAAAGGATAAAACTCTTCTTGATTAAACTGGGATTCACTCACCAGTATTTTCCACTAACAAAATGTTTTTTAAACGCTTTTCAGGTAACAAAATGTGAAAGCCAACTAGAAGCCAGCTGGACATCACTGAAGGCTTGGAAAAAGTGGCTATAAAAGTTACCTAAATAAAAGAAGATGTTTTATTCAATAAGATAGGGATTTTCCCTATGAAAATGTTGTAATAAAAACTTGGGTTTTATCCCAATGTGTTTAATATTATAAAAGCATGGTATTTAATCTGATAAATATTTCCTAACTACGGTCCTGATAAAATTTCCGCTGCCAATTTGATAAATACACGATACCACCAAAACTGGTCTCGCGGCCGCCTGTTCCCGGGACAGATAGGGGGCGAGGGTTGCGACAGAAGGTGGTATCAGAGCTAAGCCACTGATTCAGCCACATAAGTGTTCTGCTGACACTAAAATATTATTCAAATCGTTATGAAATTAATTACGAAAATACGTGCATATCTGTATTTTATTGTTATGTGTTATTTGACTATTTGTTAGTTTACAGTATGAGTGATCAAGGACCCTTAGACGCATATCGTCAGTTGTCCGATTCAGCTAGGAGTGAAGGTACCTCTTCATAGCCTGCCCTCTCTGGGTATGCAGCTGATAATGAAGAAGGGATGTTTGTGTTTAATGCTCAGTCTGAAGAGCCATTCCCTTAGAAAAATAGAGGATGGTTCAGTAAGGGAGCACACGAGCTCAATTGAACATTGACTTGACCAATTAATGGTCAAAGCAGAAAGTCAAACACTGTTTAACTTTCATGCTTGAAAAGCATAAATAAGCATGAAAGAAGCTTACAAAGGGTCCAAGCTTGAAGTTAGAACAAGAAAACTCACGTATGAAGCCTTCAACAAGTGAGAGCTTCAACTTAGAGCTGATTTGAGGTGAATGAGCAATGAGAATGGCAAAAACCCAAGCTATTTATAGGAAATCTTGAATTCATAGGATGATTACATGTGATATTGCAAGGATCAAAGCATGATCTTGGCCATACACATGTTACCCATAGTTTTAAATACTAGGGGAGCATAAAAACAAGTCCATGGTATACTAAAACCATGGTTAAAATCAATGAAATAAGATGCTGTTGCTAGATTCAATGTTTCTCTCTGCAGGGTCGGTTGCGCCCCGCGTAGACATAGACATGATCTTTCGCGGCCCGCCTGGTAACTTTCAGAAATTGACAGTTTTGACCCCTGCATGCTTAAAACTTAGATTTTGATGCTTTTAAACCCCGTTATCCCCATTTCAAGGCTCTACAATGAAGTTAAAACATAGGGAACATGAAATATGCTTGAAACATCTCGGATGTCGGTTCGTTTGGTCGTACGGTCATGTTATTAGGTTAATTACGACGAAAACTCGAACGGACGCGAAAACGATCCAAATTGCGCGACGAATGGTATTTTTGCATTCCAATCACTAAGATAAAATATTTTAATGATTACAAAAATTTTTGGATGTCCGGATATGTTCAGAACGTAAGATATGCGCGAAAATGCAAACTTATGCACTTTTTTACGCTTTTAGTCCCTATTGATCAAATAAGCGTATTTTCGCATAACGAACCCCTCAAAGCTTATTTCTAAGCTATGTAAAGGATATTTAGGGTATGTTTAGCTTATGATCAAGTTCCGGAATGTTCGTTACTTTAAGAATCAGCATAGTTTCACAGTTTGTCACAAATAGTCCCTGTGATCGAATAAACTTGTTTTCGACACACCAAACCCTTCAAAACTTATTTCTAGGTTATGTAAAGGTTATTTAAGGTATTTTAAGCCTGTGTCACTATTATGGAGTGTTTGTTGCTTTAAACTGATTACGTTTACGCATCAGTTCGTGTATAACTTTCCAGAAAGCGATTTAAAGCTTGAAATCGAACTAGAATCAAAACGTAAAATCGTCAAACACAAATACACAAATATTGACACCAAAACACATATTTTTATTGATAATTGATATTTTTTTACATCGTTCATCGTTTACAGAGCACAATTATCACAACGTACATCCGACTTTCCACGTCTCTAACCTCAAAAAGTGTCTAGCTGAAGAAAACCTGCATGTCCCTCTCGAGGATTTGCAAGTGAACGAAACTCTACACTTTGTGGAAAATCCAATAGAAATCATGGATCGAGAGACCAAGAAACTCCGACGCTCTCGCATTTCTATAGTGAAGGTTCGCTGGGAAGGCAAACGCGGCGCCGAGTTCACTTGGGAACTCGAAAGTGATATGAAAGCTAAATACCCACAACTCTTCGTTACGCCTATGCCTTAATTTCGGGATGAAATTCCCTAAAGTAGGGGAGGCTGTAACAACCCGACTTTCCGGGTCATTACTTGTATCTGTCATTTCTTGCTTAATTGACTTGTACTCTCGAGATTCCGATTATCGCTACGGGTTTAACTATTTTAAACTATATTTTACAACGCGTTCACAACGCTTATTCAAAACACAGTTATCACAACTAAACGCTATTTACAACGCATACTATTTAAACGCATTTTATCGCTTGATTATACTAAACGTTATCGCAACACACTCTCAACGTAAACTTGAAACGCGAATTTACTTTTATGCATCTTAGTTATTATGTGTGTTATTTGGGTGATTACTTGTTTTATGTTATGTGGTATCTCAACGAAATGCTTACTCACAACTCGATTAAACGCAACATAACACTTAACGCACGGAACGAAAGTTAGAAAATTAACACCCCTAACACGGCTGTCCGGATGCCCATCCAACCTAAACACCATTCCATGCACTGCCTTAAGTCTCCCTCTCAGCCTATAAATAGTGCCCGTACACCACTGTTCACTGATTTGACACCTCCATCCGACCCCCTGCACTCAAGTCACTTTCAAGCACTATTTCTCTCGATTCAAGGCTATTTCGTAAGTATTTCTCTTCGAATCTTGTACAATCATCATCACTACACACTCCTACATCATCTTCTCCATCAAAATCACACATTTTCTTCTTGAAATCGCCTGATTTGGACTCCTTCAAGGTTGCTCTCACTCAGTTGCTTATGCAAACTGTTGTGTGACATCATCTCATCAAGATTTGTCCAGATCTAAAGGATTTCCACACGTTTTAACAATTATCTCAACAAGATTTCAACATTTTCAACCGTTTTCTACTTCTCTTTCAACTTTATTCACTTTTCTACTCAAAACCGATGGAATCTGGACTCATTCAGACTCTCTACTTCTTTTCTAGTTGAGAGCCGGCTTGAAAACAGATTTCCACCAGAGAGATGACTGATTAACGGGTCAGACATGAGACTTTGTCAAGAACAGTGAACCGATTCGAATGGGGTGATTCCCATCTGATTAAATGAGCTGGACTTGGTGTGGTTTCCGTTGTTTGACACGTCATCACGTCGTCTCCGTTAAAACTCAAAACTTTTACTTAGAAAATTATACAAGTTTTCAAACAACAAGATCGCCCACTCGAGTGGCCATCCGATCGAATGACCATTCGACTAGGTGGTCTGACCCTTATACCAATCCATGTTCAAAACGATTTGACCAAACTTCAAACTACCAACTTCTCGATCGAATAGCCATCCGATCGAATGGCCATCCGTCCGGATGACTTGGAATCCATACTTTACATTGTTTAAACACTACAACGAAAACTTCAAAATTTTATAACGATTTACAAACACCCACATCTCATTCGAATGGCCATCCGTTCGAATGGTCATCCGCTCGGATGACCATCCACTCATATGGCTACTCATCCGTTCGAATCACCATTCGACACTTAGCTCATTCGACACGCTGTTTCGCGCACTGTTCAATGCTCATGCTACTGTTCTATGCTCAGGCTAACTTCAATGCGCTCCCTTCAATCCAATCAAGGCTGTGTTTATTTGTTAAACACATACTGTGAGTATACTCGAACCCATTTTCTTTTAACGCACTTTTGGGTGTTACATACGTTCTCTATCAAAACACAACAACACACAACGCAAACACTTTTAACGCTAACCGCTCCTGCATGTTATACGTGATCTATGAATGCTTGTTACTATTCTTAGATAGTGTTACACGGTACCGCCTCTAGCAACGATAGTACTATAGTTTGGACTCAGCACCTGTCGTGGACAGGGGTTACTAGGGATCACATCACTTTACTTCACGTGTTCGCTGAACATGTGTCGCGCATACTCTACAACGCAGTCTCGTGGTTAAGTGTGAACTTAGTTTTGATAGTTACATGCTTCGCCCGTTACGTGATACATGCTGGTTATGCGTAAAACGCTTTTCGCTACTATATGCTATGCAAACTTGTGTACTCACATTTACATTTTATGTATTGACTTTATTTTAACGTATGTGATAGGTTGATAGGATGTTATGCCTTGCTGTGATGAATCAAGTAGGAAGTCTAGAAACTCCACAAATAGAAATCTAGGTTGTCAGACTTGATTTGCTTTTGAGACAAGCTATCTGTAATAAATATTTGTGGAATGTTTGTTGATTGGTATGGGACAATTAACCTTTTAAATATTGCCATTTAATAGTTGTTATCGATTCTCTTGAGCAATCTGGTTCGCCTAGTGCCGCGCCCCGATGTTTCCGCCATCGGTTGAGGTGTGACATTAGGGGCATCTGTGATTAAAAAGGTAAAGTCCTTACCGATTTTGGTATGTAGTACTAAACTAGAGGTGTCAATTTCAATCTTGTGTTTTATCTCAATGTGTAAAAACAGAGGTCCCTAGCTACAAATCTGTACTATACTACTTGACCCGCGTTGACTGAATTGACCGGGTTTGACATGTGTTGACTGAGTTGACCCTAGCTACAAATCTGGCCTGAAACTTAAAGCATGAACTGAAACATGACCTGAACCCGAATCTTGAATCGAATCTGATGTTGACCGCGGTTGACCAAACCCGAACCAAATCTGAACCAAGTCAAACTGAGTCGAACCATAACTGAGTTAACCCGAACCCAAAACTGAGTTAAACCCGAACCCAAAACTAAGTTAACCCGACTCATGATCGAGTTATCCCAAACCAAATTCGAGCATCTAAACTGCATCGAGCCGAGCTCGCGTTTCATTGTAAACCAAAACCGAGCCAGATCTGTACCGAAACCTCCGTCCACCGTCGCACCTCGCCGAAAAAACGGCGTCGCCGCCATGCTGTTGTGCACATCACTACCGTAGAGGGTGGTCGTCCTTCTCTCAATCCCGTAGTCATCTCTTTCTATGGTCTCTCTCTCCTGCAGGTCTCTCCCTCTCTCTTTACGAACAAGATAGGTGTGGGTGAGAAACAGTGCAAGGGAAGGAGTTGTATGTCACACCCCGACCACGTAGAACATACAAAACGTGGCGAAAATGTCGGGGAGTGTTGTAACAGAATTAATTGTTTCAAATCCATGGCAATTGAAGTTTCGTTTTATTGATTAGAAGTGTTACAATGTCTTAACAAACAAGGAAATACAACATAATTAACTAATCTTGCATCTTTTATTGTCACTAAAGCCCAAGTCTGCCTATGTGTATCTTGATCATCTTATGCAACAGCTCCTGAAAAACACATGTGAAAATAGGTACGTCAGCATAAAAATGCCTGTGAGATACATAGGTTTTGTGAAAATAGGTTTCATGACTTATGTTTGAGAAAATGTTTAGTCATGAACCTTGTAATTTGCTTTGTCTTGTAAATCATTTGAAAAACGATAAGATCAGATGATATGTATAAATAAGTGAATAATGTATGGTTAAATGAATAACCATGTAAAATGAGTTTGTATAAGATAATTTGTTTGTAAAACAATGTCTTGTGAAAAGTATGTTATTTGTATAAAATGTTATATGTCTCAACTGAAATGATTCAAATAACGCTACGACATGTAATACCATACAAACACTTATATATAGGAAGCACCAGCGGCGTATCCACCATGCTTGTATCATATTACACACGCTTCGTTACTTAATCACTTACTCAAACCAAACTTACTAAAGTAAAATGTTCATGTCTAATGTAAATCATGTAATATGTATCCAAAATGTAAGCCTGTGATGAATAACAAATGTACTAAGTACGCGACAATAGACATACGTAGCATGTGACCTGTACTAAGTATGCAACAATAGACATACGTAGCATGTGACCTGTACTACGTATACAACAATAGACATACGTAGCATGTGACCTGTACTACGTATACAACAATAGACATACGTAGCATATGACCTGTACTACGTATACAACAATAGACATACGTAGCATGTGACCTGTACTACGTATACAACAATAGACATACGTAGCATGTGACCTGTACTACGTATACAACAATAGACATACGTAGCATGTGACCTGTACTACGTATACAACAATAGACATACGTAGCATGTGACCTATACTAAGTATGCAACAATAGACATACGTAGCATGTGACCTGTACTATGTATGCAACAATAGACATACGTAGCATGTGACATGTACTAAGTATGCAACAATAGACATACGTAGCATGTGACCTGTACTACGTATACAACAATAGACATACGTAGCATGTAATGTAATGTAAAACGATGTACTAAGTAATGCACACAATGGGCATACCTAGCATAAGATGTAATAAAATCATGTACTATAATGTACTAACGAACATAGCAGGTATATGATGTGAAAACAGGAAAGCACGAAAGTAACAAGTAGGCACATGTGTTTCACCCCAAAACAGTTCGGAAAACAGTAAAAGAGGGGTCTATGTACTCACTTGAGATTGCTTAGTAGTCCTTGTGAAACAACCAAACAATGCTAGAGATCACGGAATCAAACGGCACCTAATATAGGTAACTATGTTAATAAACCGGACCTAAATCGGAGGATTTAGATAGAATGAGGGTTTGTAAACCAAACGAGTATAGAGACTCGTGTCATATGGTTTAACAAAGCCTACATACTAAATGAAACCTAACCTAAGTGCTTTCGACCCATCGCGACCCATTAAGGTAGCTTATGCTACTTTAACGCGTCGTGCGCGTGAAACCCGTTCGGACCGCCTAACTAGTCCTATGACAAGTGTTATATGCCTAAACATGTTACATAATCAGTTATGTGACAAAAGTTTAGGTTACATATGCTTAATTACCAATTATACATGAAAAGGGTATTCTGGTAATTTACCTAAGGCATATAAACTACCTATCATACAACTATTCAAACGATGTGACCATAGGGTATAACCTTGGAAGGTTATTCCCTATATACTATGGTCACCTAATGTATTTGGTCGGATCCTAATGATCGACCAAATGGGTCGGGTTCGAGGTATAAGCGATTTATTAGATCGCTTACCCTACGACCCTAGACAACGTGGTAATCAGTAGGCATAGTCCCAAGGGACTATAACCATCGTGATTACAATCACGTTGCGAAGTTCAAACGAACTTCGCATTGACCATAACTGGTCAACGCAGAAAGTCAAACAAAGTTTGACTTTCAGACTCGAAAGACTCGAAAAGCAATAAAAGAACGAAAGAATACTTACGAAGGGTCCCCGAATGCTAATCTCGATCCGAGAATCTCAGGTATGAAACAATGGTTTCAACTTAGAGTTTCTAAGATCAAAATTCTAGTGGTTTTTGAAGTTGTGGGGTGGGGTATTTATAGTTTTCGGGTAACCGTTAAGATCATTTCATGGAAACCGTGCCTTAATCCCACCCGTACAAGTGTCGGGACCTTATGGTAGCTCAAATTGATCCTTATCAGCTGACTAAGCATTTTAGAATGTGTGGTTGTGAATGTAACAGCTGCAATCTGCTGTTAGATTTGATTAATCTGGTCAGAAGGATCCTCGCGGGCCGCGTGAGGATGTAAGGAAACTGAGGCGGGCCGCCTGGCCTGCACAGATCAGACATAAGTTTCAGAAATGACAGTTTCAGTCCCTGCACGTGTTTAAGGCCATTTCTGACACTTCTAAGGCCCGTAAAGTCAACTTTAAGGCCCTAAAATGTTGCCTAAACATTGTGGACATGAAACATGCTCAAAAATATGCCGGATGTTGGTTCGTTTGGTCGTACGAACGCGATGTTCGCTTAATTACGACGGAATGCGCATAAGCGCGAAAAACGATCCAAATGACGAAACGAATGGATTTTTCTTATGCCGAACACTAAAATAAAATATTTTAGTGCTTACATAAATTTTTGGATGTCCGGTTGTATTCAGAACGTAAGTTATGTGCGAAAATGCAAACTTGTGCACTTTTTGACACTTTTAGTCCCTGAATGACACAAAAGTTTATTTTAGCATACCGAACACCTCAAAACCTATTTCTAAGCTATGTGAAGGATATTTATGGTATGTTTAACTTATGGTCATGCTCCGGAATGTCTGTTACAGTTCAAATTGGCATACTTTCGCAGTTTGTCAACTTTAGTCCCTGTAAGCGATTTAACTTGATTTCACCACACCAAACCTTCCAAAACTTATAACTAAGTTATGTAAAGGTTATTTAAGGTATGTTAAGCCTATTTCACTATTCCGGAGTGTTCGTTGCATTAAACTGGTTATATCTACGCATCAGTGCGCGTATAGCCTTCCAGAAAGCGATTTAGAGCTTGAAATCGAACAAGACTTGATATGGGCAAAAGATACACATATGTATACAAGTCCAAAGTATGAAATACAATATTTCATTGGTTTGGAATTTGTTTGATGGTTGAAATGACACAAGTGTTACAGTCTCCCCTACTTTAGGAAATTTCGTCCCGAAATTTAGTTTTAGAGGAAACTTGTGGAGACAGCTGTGACGGTTTTGCCTTCAGAAAAATCCATTGAGCCCTTAAGTAAAACTCTGGGCCATGTTAGGATTCTTAGCAAAGATGTCAACCCTCAAAGTGAAGTCCTTGTAGTAACAAAACATGGAGTTTTGAACTACGGACAGAAGGACGTTTCTTATGAAGACTCATCATAGGAAACTGCGTGTATGATTGAGATTAGAATTGGGGAGTGTGAGAATAAATGACATTGGTCGAAGTCCAAGACTTCTCCCGTATCATTACTCTTGCCACTGTTGGTCTTAACACATGACAAAACTTCCTGTGGTTTCTATGCACTGAATTCCATAATTATGTAGGCCTCCATAATCACGTAGTTCCTTGCACAGTCCGCACAGTTCATTTCATAACAATCTCTTGATTTAGACCACCCGAGGGCCTATTTAACTACATAAACACATGATATATTTAACTAGATTGTCGAATCAATCTATTTAACTTAGATCGACGTAGGATCTCTTTAACTAACTACCTACGGGGAATATTTAACTACATCGACGTAGGATGTATTTAACTAGATTGTCGGACCAATCTATTTAACTTAGATCGACGTAGGATCTCTTTAACTAACTACCCACGGGGAATATTTAACTACATCGACGTAGGATGTATTTAACTAGATTGTCGGACCAATCTATTTAACTTAGATCGACGTAGGATCTCTTTAACTAACTACCCACGGGGAATATTTAACTACATCGACGTAGGATGTATTTAACTAGATTGTCGGACCAATCTATTTAACTTAGATCGACGTAGGATCTCTTTAACTAACTACCTACGGGAAATATTTAACTACATCGACGTAGGATGTATTTAACTAGATTGTCGGACCAATCTATTTAACTTAGATCGACGTAGGATCTCTTTAACTAACTACCTACGGGGAATATTTAACTACATCGACGTAGGATGTATTTAACTAGATTGTCGGACCAATCTATTTAACTTAGATCGACGTAGGATCTCTTTAACTAACTACCTACGGGGAATATTTAACTACATCGACGTAGGATGTATTTAACTAGATTGTCGGACCAATCTATTTAACTTATCAACACATGTTGCCCTTAAACTTTGGAATAGTACTTTATAATCCAAGGGACTTAACTACAACGTGGAAGTCCATTAAGGATTTAAGATAGTACCTTTTTGAATATCCTACTACGAATCCCTCATATGAAGGTATGAAAGATTCTACGAGGATTTGGATAGCGAATATCCAGAGTATACAAAAACACAAAATGCATAAACACATAGTCACATAACCACAAAATTGATTATCTAGATCTTTAATTTGTAAGTTTTGTTTTGTTAATTACGTACCTGCATTTAAAGCACACTAGGAATCCATTTCATGGATTTCATTTGGTACTTTAAACATTAGCAAGAATCTAACTCTGAAGATAGGAAGATCTTAATAAGAATTCGGCTTTGTCCTTTATTGAATTGTAATGTACGTATTAAGGTATACGAATAATTCAATTAAGAGCTCCGATTTGAGTGATATTCATCCACAAGGATCTGATTATGAGGATAGAAAGATCCTTCATGGATTTTGGAATTTGTGTAACGAGAGGTGTTCCGACACCTTGCACTAGGCGTGCTTATGTCGATACACAAGGTAGAAAGTTCATGAGGTTGAGGCGCCAGATATGTCAAGCGACATATGAAGCAGAGTTTGAAGGTTGAGCAGCAGCAGGATTTGTAACAGCTTTACTTTGGATTGCAAAGCGGCACAGGTTAACCAAATGTCTCCATCGTCCACCATGGGTACATTTGTAACAGAATATTTGATTTGGATGATGACAGTTGCATTGATTGCTACAAGGAGTGGTTCCCTTGCACGGCTTCATCCCTGAGACGAGTCATGGTGATAGCTAAATCAACGGTCTTCTGGAGTACGACGCCTATTTGTTGGGGAATTGTAGCACCTGGTCCGGACACTCGAGTCTTGTTGCGATGAAGAGGCATTATGAAGAAAATGGAACACATGGGAGGAAACAAGCGAAAGATAGTCAAAAGAAAATGACAAGGCATTTAGATTGTGACCATTTGTTTGTTACCAAAGGAAACAAATGAGACAGTGACTAATCAAAGTAAGCGGGTCAAAAATAATGTATCGCGAAGACATGCTCTCCTATAAGTGAACACTCATCCCAAGAATTCCCAGGTAAGCACAACTGGTCTCGCGTCTGATGAGATGTATACGAAGTGCTTGCCTAGACAGAAAACCCAGAATACAGGCATTCACCCTTCCAGTTTGCACGTGTTCACATTATTTAAAACCCAAAACCTTGACGAGGTTTTGAAAATTCAAAGGGGTTCAAAACCATATAACAGACGGTTCAAAACCTTACAATAGAGGGTTCAAAACCTTGTAATAAATCATCCTAGAACAGATGATTAGTTTTCAAAGCGGTTTTGAAATTTATGTTCTTGTTGTGGTCGTCGCCTAAGGATAGGTGACGGTATTGTTTTATGACTAAACGCAGTAAACTCGCGTTAGGGTCCTAAGAAGGTTATAGACTAGGTCAAAGCATTACTAATAACCTAATTCCCTATAACCATTGGCTCTGATACCATCTTTTCTGTCACACCCCGACCACGTAGAACATACAAAACGTGGCGGAAATGTCGGGGAGTGTTGTAACAGAATTAATTGTTTCAAATCCATGGCAATTGAAGTTTCGTTTTATTGATTAGAAGTGTTACAATGTCTTAACAAACAAGGAAATACAACATAATTAACTAATCTTGCATCTTTTATTGTCACTAAAGCCCAAGTCTGCCTATGTGTATCTTGATCATCTTATGCAACAGCTCCTGAAAAACACATGTGAAAATAGGTACGTCAGCATAAAAATGCCTGTGAGATACATAGGTTTTGTGAAAATAGGTTTCATGACTTATGTTTGAGAAAATGTTTAGTCATGAACCTTGTAATTTGCTTTGTCTTGTAAATCATTTGAAAAACGATAAGATCAGATGATATGTATAAATAAGTGAATAATGTATGGTTAAATGAATAACCATGTAAAATGAGTTTGTATAAGATAATTTGTTTGTAAAACAATGTCTTGTGAAAAGTATGTTATTTGTATAAAATGTTATATGTCTCAACTGAAATGATTCAAATAACGCTACGACATGTAATACCATACAAACACTTATATATAGGAAGCACCAGCGGCGTATCCACCATGCTTGTATCATATTACACACGCTTCGTTACTTAATCACTTACTCAAACCAAACTTACTAAAGTAAAATGTTCATGTCTAATGTAAATCATGTAATATGTATCCAAAATGTAAGCCTGTGATGAATAACAAATGTACTAAGTACGCGACAATAGACATACGTAGCATGTGACCTGTACTAAGTATGCAACAATAGACATACGTAGCATGTGACCTGTACTACGTATACAACAATAGACATACGTAGCATGTGACCTGTACTACGTATACAACAATAGACATACGTAGCATGTGACCTGTACTACGTATACAACAATAGACATACGTAGCATGTGACCTGTACTACGTATACAACAATAGACATACGTAACATGTGACCTGTACTACGTATACAACAATAGACATACGTAGCATGTGACCTGTACTACGTATACAACAATAGACATACGTAGCATGTGACCTGTACTAAGTATGCAACAATAGACATACGTAGCATGTGACCTGTACTATGTATGCAACAATAGACATACGTAGCATGTGACATGTACTAAGTATGCAACAATAGACATACGTAGCATGTGACCTGTACTACGTATACAACAATAGACATACGTAGCATGTAATGTAATGTAAAACGATGTACTAAGTAATGCACACAATGGGCATACCTAGCATAAGATGTAATAAAATCATGTACTATAATGTACTAACGAACATAGCAGGTATATAATGTGAAAACAGGAAAGCACGAAAGTAACAAGTAGGCACATGTGTTTCACCCCAAAACAGTTCGGAAAACAGTAAAAGAGGGGTCTATGTACTCACTTGAGATTGCTTAGTAGTCCTTGTGAAACAACCAAACAATTCTAGAGATCACGGAATCAAACGGCACCTAATATAGGTAACTATGTTAATAAACCGGACCTAAATCAGAGGATTTAGATAGAATGAGGGTTTGTAAACCAAACGAGTATAGAGACTCGTGTCATATGGTTTAACAAAGCCTACATACTAAATGAAACCTAACCTAAGTGCTTTCGACCCATCGCGACCCATTAAGGTAGCTTATGCTACTTTAACGCGTCGTGCGCGTGAAACCCGTTCGGACCGCCTAACTAGTCCTATGACAAGTGTTATATGCCTAAACATGTTACATAATCAGTTATGTGACAAAAGTTTAGGTTACATATGCTTAATTACCAATTATACATGAAAAGGGTATTCTGGTAATTTACCTAAGGCATATAAACTACCTATCATACAACTATTCAAACGATGTGACCATAGGGTATAACCTTGGAAGGTTATTCCCTATATACTATGGTCACCTAATGTATTTGGTCGGATCCTAATGATCGACCAAATGGGTCGGGTTCGAGGTATAAGCGATTTATTAGATCGCTTACCCTACGACCCTAGACAACGTGGTAATCAGTAGGCATAGTCCCAAGGGACTATAACCATCGTGATTACAATCACGTTGCGAAGTTCAAACGAACTTCGCATTGACCATAACTGGTCAACGCAGAAAGTCAAACAAAGTTTGACTTTCAGACTCGAAAGACTCGAAAAGCAATAAAAGAACGAAAGAATACTTACGAAGGGTCCCCGAATGCTAATCTCGATCCGAGAATCTCAGGTATGAAACAATGGTTTCAACTTAGAGTTTCTAAGATCAAAATTCTAGTGGTTTTTGAAGTTGTGGGGTGGGGTATTTATAGTTTTCGGGTAACCGTTAAAATCGTTTCATGGAAAGCGTGCCTTAATCCCACCCGTACAAGTGTCGGGACCTTATGGTAGCTCAAATTGATCCTTATCAGCTGACTAAGCATTTTAGAATGTGTGGTTGTGAATGTAACAGCTGCAATCTGCTGTTAGATTCGATTAATCTGGTCAGAAGGAACCTCGCGGGTCGCGTGAGGATGTAAGGAAACTGAGGCGGGCCGCCTGGCCTGCACAGATCAGACATAAGTTTCAGAAATGACAGTTTCAGTCCCTGCACGTGTTTAAGGCCATTTCCGACACTTCTAAGGCCCGTAAAGTCAACTTTAAGGCCCTAAAATGTTGCCTAAACATTGTGGACATGAAACATGCTAAAAAATATGCCGGATGTTGGTTCGTTTGGTCGTACGAACGCGATGTTCGCTTAATTACGACGGAATGCGCATAAGCGCGAAAAACGATCCAAATGACGAAACGAATGGATTTTTCTTATGCCGAACACTAAAATAAAATATTTTAGTGCTTACATAAATTTTTGGATGTCCGGTTGTATTCAGAACGTAAGTTATGTGCGAAAATGCAAACTTGTGCACTTTTTGACACTTTTAGTCCCTGAATGACACAAAAGTTTATTTTAGCATACCGAACACCTCAAAGCCTATTTCTAAGCTATGTGAAGGATATTTATGGTATGTTTAACTTATGGTCATGCTCCGGAATGTCTGTTACAGTTCAAATTGGCATACTTTCGCAGTTTGTCAACTTTAGTCCCTGTAAGCGATTTAACTTGATTTCACCACACCAAACCTTCCAAAACTTATAACTAACTTATGTAAAGGTTATTTAAGGTATGTTAAGCCTATTTCACTATTCCGGAGTGTTCGTTGCATTAAACTGGTTATATCTACGCATCAGTGCGCGTATAACCTTCCAGAAAGCGATTTAGAGCTTGAAATCGAACAAGACTTGATATGGGCAAAAGATACACATATTTATACAAGTCCAAAGTATGAAATACAATATTTCATTGGTTTGGAATTTGTTTGATGGTTGAAATGACACAGGTGTTACATTGTAGGTGTGCATGCTTCGCCAAAGAAGGAATGGTCGGAAGTCGCCGGAATTCGGCCGTAGTTTAGAGAGAATGCAGAGAGTTTGGGTGGGGGCTAGGATAGAATGAGGAGGATGATGGTATAAGTTAATATTTATAAGTAGGGTTTTAAGTGGGTTGGGCCCAAGGCCCGTTAGTTCATTTCGAATCGTTTGCGTGGCCCAATAGCATTTCCGAGGCCCGTTTTCAAACCCGAACTTCGTGTAACGTTGTAGAATATAATATTAGGGTCGTAAGTATGTAAATTAGTGTCGGTAGTCAACGTTTGACACGTTCGTTCGTCGGTTGCGTTAAAATTGCGTAAAATGCTTCGGTGGTCGTTTCTAATCCATTTTTTGATCCGATTTCGACCGTTGTTACTAAAATTCGATTACGAAGCTAAATTCATCATAATATTTCAGTTTTTAAGGTAATACATGTGTCTGATTCTTCCGTTTCGTTGCCGGTGCGTTCCTAGAGTCGCGTTTTTCGTTCACGTATGTGTTTTATGACGTTCGAAAGCATAATATTTTCGTGAAATCAAACTCATATGTATAAATTATACGTTTAAAATTTGTATCTGTCAGCGTTGTCAGTATTTTTTCCGATGTCAGTTCGTTACCGTTTAACATTCAACAGATTTCCCGCGAACCACCATTCGCGCGCTGTAAGTCGGATAAACGTTCCTAGACATACCAAAGGGCCTAATTAAGTTAATTTACGTCTTAAACACGGTTTATTGTCGTCTAAACGTTTGTTAATCGCGTAATTAAAACCTGGAAATTACCGGTTGTCACAATGTGCAGGTGGGACCCAATGTTTTCAACCAATCCGATTTTTTCCTCTTTTTTTTTGTGTTATGTTTAATAGGGGACTCTAAAAGGGCTTTAAACCATACCGTACAATTTAACGATAAACCCCTCGCTTATGTGGTGCATACGTGGCTCTAACGTGGCATTATAAAGCTCCTAGGGGCTTTAAACCACACCACCAGCCTTATTATTTTGAAATTTTGAGATCTAAAATTGATTCGTAAATTATAGGTATTTTGTATTTTGTTTAATAGGGGACTTTAAAGGGGCTTTTAACCACACTGTGCAAGTTAACGATAAACCCCTCACTTATGTGGTGTATACGTGGCTCTAACATGACACTATAAAGCCCCTAGGTGCTTTAAACCATACCCACTAGCCTTATTATATGTATTTATTTACTATATATACAAAGAGAAGTTGGGGGAATAGTGCCATGAAGCTGTCTGACACTTCCCTATTGTCCAGCCAATTTACGATTTTGACCGCAACTTAAAATTACGATTTTGCACCGAGTTCAAAATAAAATTATGCTTTTGCCTCCAGCTAAAAATTACGATTTTGCACTCAGCTCAAAATAAAATTATGCTTTTGCCCCAATCTTAAAATTACGAAATTACCCTCAGTTTAAAATTATGATTTTGCCCCCTTTTGAAAAACTACGATTTTGCCCCCAATTAAAATTTTTAGTATTGTCATCGTTTTAGGTTTTTTTTTCAAAGCTATAGAAGTGTTTTATTTTACTTGGTTGACTCGATGTACCTTTTTGTATTAAGCACCCGCTCATTGGTCCTGACAAATTACTATTTTATCCCCAACTTAAAATTTACATGCTTGCGATCGTTTTAGTATTTTCTTGGCAAAACTATGGTAGTGTTTTAGTTTACTTAATATTCTTTTTATTAAAATCGTGTTATAAATATTATATACAAGTAATCAAAATATATACGTACATATTATGAAATTAAGAAATATTTGATTTAACGTCCTACAAACTGGCATAACACTAGCTACATATAACTTATAGGCGAATATAAAGAAGATAAGGAACTCGTGCATCCCAACTGTCAAAATAAAATATCATATGATAAGTTTCCCTTACATATAAATCCTTAGACCATCCGTAGTGGACTATATTTGGGCGTTTTCTCCCCCAAATCACGCCCAATCACGCCCGGCACCCGCCCCCTTGGGCGTTATTCAGCGTTTTTTGGCAAAAAAATTCACTTGGCGTGATTTAAATCATGCTCTCAAGGATTGTGTTTGGTCAATAGCATTAACCCTTCCCTTTTTAATCCAAAATAGGTGTTTTTTGTTGGTTTTTATTTTTATTTAATTTTTTACACCCTTTAACATAATGCCCACATCCCCACTACACCCATTTTAGAAAAACGTCCAATAATTCCCCTTGCTGACTGTACTGACACATTACAAAAAACTCCCTAAAATAAGGGCATTATTCACCAAACCACTACACATATTATAATATCTCAATAATCAAAATGTGAGAAAACGTACACCCAAATCTAGTGCCATTGACCACAAACATCCTGCCACGTGTCTACTTTCACTCTCTCATCACATATTTCTTGCGGCCTGGTCTATTCGCACACGCCCATAGTCTATTTAAACACTCCAAAGCGCCCCGCTATGGCCAAAGCGGGGCGCTTTGGTGTAAAGTCAACAGACAAGGTCTGAAGCGGTCAGATCTTGTCTGTTGCTTTACATCAAAGCGCCCCGCTTTGGCCATAGCGGGGCGCTTTGGTTTTTTTTTTTTTTTCCAAAGCGCCCCGCTTTGGCCTAAGCTCGGCGCTTTGGTTTTTTTTTTTTTTTTTTTTTTTTTTTTTTACATTTTGGGGGTATTTTATAATGGAATACGACAAGATAAGATGTTTTATAAATTATAATAATGCATTTGCTTTGGAAACCGATAAGATAAGATGCGTGTAACATTGGAAGATGGGGTTTTAGATTTTGACAGTGATAAGTCATAGACTTTTAGACTTACCTAGGTCTTAAAATTTAAAAGGAATTCATTAATTTATGTTCTCAAAAACCACATTATAACTATATTCGGTCAGCTATAAAAGAAAATAAAAATAAAGTTTTGAGTTATAATGTTAGTTTAATAATTAGGGTTTTTTTAAAGGATTAAGGGAGGAAAGGATTGTGTTGGAAAAGACAAAAACAGTGGAGTGGTTAGTACATTGTGAATTGTAAAAAAAAAGTAAATTTGCAGAAGTGTCAAAATCAAAGGCTAGATTAGGCATGAGAGTAGGCATCATATCAGTTGGGGAGCAAGGCCAAAACTAAAACAGTGGTAATAGTCCCTATTCCAAAATCAAAGGCTAGATTAGGCATGAGAGTAGGCATCATATATGAAGGTGTAGAGCAACATCAACGAAAAACAATATATGCGTTACATCACGTTAAAAACCTAATGTCACCGACACGACCCAATCAGATTCAATACTCACTTATACGACCCAAAATGACAATATACATCATAATACTACAATTAATGAAAAAATACGTCATGTACATGTACGGTAGGCAGCTAATACACATAAAACTACTCATAGGAGTACTTGTGCTTTCAAACCAAAATGATACGATATAATGGAATACGACATCACACGTAACCGATTTGATCCGGAACTTGCAGTATAGTCCATATATATTAAAAAATGATGTATAATGGAAAAAGCGTAAAATTTAGACTATTATCGACGCGTTTGTGAATTAAAAACAATTTTAAAAAAATTAAAAAAGGCCCAAAGCGCAGCGCTTTGACCTAAGAGGGGCGCTTTGCCCCCCCCAAAAAAAAAAAAAAAAAAAAAAAAAAAAAAAAAAAAAAAAAAAAACCTCAAAGCGCCCAGCTTAGGCCAAAGCGGGGCGCTTTGACGTAAAGCAACAGACAAGGTCTGACCGCATCAGTCCTTGTCGGTTGACTTTACACCAAAGCGCCCCGCTTTGACCATAGCGCGGCGCTTTGGGGTGTGAAAATAATTTTGGCCGTGTGTGAATAGCATGACCCATTTCTTGCTGTCTTTCTGCTTAGCACATGCCACTGTCCCAGTGGCTCTGCAATCTTTGAAAGAATATGCTCGGTTCAAACTCCATTGGCGCTAATGCCAAATAACACCCATCACACTTCACCCAAAATATCTACCCCATAACACCAATAAAATAATAATAACTATACTTTATAAATAAATAATAAACTGAACTCAAAATACAGCTCACAAGAAACCCAATATCCCCATCTACACCTATAACTCATTACCATGAATAGATAGAAACTGTGCGTCTTGAAATCCCCTTTACATTTCAAGAAAAAAAAAAGTGTACATTTTTTTTTTCATCAATGGGGGAACCCAAGAAGTATATTACTTCAGATGAACTCAAAACTCATAACCAATCAGGCGATCTGTGGATCTGCATTCAGGGTAAAGTGTATGATGTGTCAGAGTGGATTAAAACTCACCCAGGTGGTGATCTACCATTGCTGAATCTTGCTGGTCAAGATGTCACAGATGCTTACATTGCACTTCATCCACCTGCTGCTTGGACCCATCTTGATAAGTTCTTTAATGGGTATTATCTTAAAGATTATACAGTTTCTGATGTGTCAAACGATTATAGAAAGTTGTACTCTGAGTTTAAGAAAATGGGTTTGTTTGAAAAGAAAGGACATGGGGTTTTGATATCCTTGATCTTTATTGCAATGCTGTTTGCTGTTTGTGTTTATGGTGTGTTGTGTAGTGAAAGTTGTTTGGTTCATTTGGTTTGTGGTGGGTTGATGGGGTTTCTTTGGATTCAAAGTGGGTGGCTTGGGCATGATTCTGGTCATTATCAGATCATGATTGACCGGAAGTTTAATCGGTATGCGCAGATCTTGACCGGTAACTGTCTTGCTGGAATTAGTATTGGGTGGTGGAAGAGGAACCATACTGCTCATCATATTGCTGTTAACAGTCTTGAGTATGACCCTGATCTTCAACACATGCCAGTGTTTGTGGTGTCTTCGAAGTTTTTCGATTCTTTGACATCAAAGTACTATGAAAGAAAATTGAATTTTGATTGGGTGACTAGGTTGTTAGTTAGTTACCAGCATTACACATATTATCCTGTTATGTGTATAGCGCGACTCAATCTATTCGCGCAATCTTTTGTGTTGCTTTTGTCGAATAAACCTGTGGCGAATAGGGGTCAGGAGCTTTTGGGGCTTTTAGTGTTTTGGATATGGTACCCTTTGTTGGTTTCTTGCTTGCCCAATTGGGGCGAGCGTGTTATGTTTGTGTTGGCGAGCTTTTCGGTCACTGGGATTCAACATGTTCAGTTCACTTTGAACCATTTTTCGTCTAGTGTTTATGTTGGTGAACCACGTGGAAACGATTGGTTCGAGAAGCAAACCAATGGCACACTTAACATCACTTGTTCTGAATTCATGGATTGGTTTCATGGTGGGTTGCAGTTTCAAATTGAACACCATCTTTTTCCAAGGTTGCCTAGATGTCATCTTAGGAAGATTTCTCCATTTGTAAAGGAGTTGTGTAAGAAACATGGGTTGCCATATGATTCTGCCTCTTTCTACAAGGCGAATGAGATGACGGTTGCAACCCTTCGCACCGCGGCTCTACAGGCTCGTGACTTGACGAAACCTGTCCCGAAGAATCTTGTCTGGGAAGCCATGAACTCTCCTGGCTAACGCTAAGATAATGAGGGCTGTGGGGTTGGCCATTATTTATGTTTATGCAAAGTAACCTTGTTTTGCTTAATTTGTTGCATGCTCAATAATTTGCTTTCAAATTTAATTATTCAAAATTGAAAGTGATATTTTGATAATTAAAGGTTATAATATTAGGTGATTTGATTTAACGTATACACCATAATTTTTTGTTTTTTTTTTTTTTGAACGGCAAATTGTTAGTTAGTTAGTACACCAAAGGGGATTCGAACTCCCCACCTCCATGTTAGAATTTTATCCACCAAAGTTAGCACCACCACACCACAAGGGATGGGGCCATAATTTTTTGTTATTTTGAGATATCTATTATCATGTGACACTCACACAAAAGGACAAAATAGAAAGTGCTGGAAATAATAAATTTAACAATCCAATTAACGAACAAATATTTATTATTTATTTGTAAAATAATATACTATTGAAGTTATATCCTTTTAATATTAAAAAAATGATAAAATATGGAGTTGTGTATATTATACGTAATTATTGTTATTTATGTAAAATATTTTTTTTACTACAATAAATACGTAATTATGTATTCCAGTTGAACTCTACATATGGATATCTAAAAAATGAACACGTATTAGTGTGTCTGTATTTGGACTATTTGCAACATAAGTAGTATAGAATACCAAAAAAAGTTCTCTCGTTCAACGCCGACTGCCGGAGGTTCGACGGAGTGGAAAAAGTCGACATAGCGTGAGAGGTCGCCCGTTCGTGGCTGGACCTTCCATTCTATCTTGGTCTTTTTGAAAACTCCCATTCGCCTCTGGGCTGCGGGCTTTTTGCGTCCCTTATCGACCTCCCTGCCGGTACTCCGAGCTTGATTGCTTAGCGGGTCTGTTATCGGTCGCGGCTGGCTGGTGTAGTTTAGCTAGACCGCATACGAATCCTGTTAACCTTTTAAAGTTCCTGTGCTTGACACGGTTGGTTATGGAGGAGGCCAGTCTCGGTTTGACTAAGTTTTTCGTCACGAATTTTCCGGAAAGGTGCAGCTCTCTGGACATTGGGGATTGTTTCAGTGTGTTCGGGGAAGTGGCGGGAGTTTATGTGGCTAGGAAGAAAGACAAGAAAGGCAACAAGTTCGGTTTCGTCTCGTTTAAGGATGTTAAGGACGCGTCTGAGTTGGAAGGTAGGATGAAGGGTGTCAAGATGGGTACGTCCAAGCTTTTTGTTAATATAGCGAAATTTGCGATTGAGAACTCAGGGAAGTCCGCTCAGTCCTCGGTCAGAAAAGCTCAATCTAAACCCCCGGAATATGTGGATAAGAATGTGTTTAATCTAAGGGACCGGAGGTCTTACAGTGATGTTTTGGGTAAGAACATAGTGACGGGCGATTCTATTAAGGATTTCGGAGGTCATAGTGGGGTGGGTATGGTGGCCTTAGAGAAAATGGTAGTGGTGCCAGATAGAACCTCTGCTTTCAAGGAGTTGTATGGGTCAACGGTTATCGGGAGATTGGTTGATTTGGAAACTCTGGTAGATTTTGACAAGCTTTTGAGGATTGCCAAGTTAGTAGTTAACAGGATTCAATATCTTGGTGGTCTCAGCATCATCATTTCTTTCCATGATTCTGCTGCGGCTAACAAGTTCTTGGATTCACGTGGGATTTGGGGACCCTGGTTCTCCAAACTTGAAGCATGGGGAGGGCAATCTCTCCCGATGGAAAGGGTAGCGTGGTTAAGCTTACATGGTATTCCTCTTCAGTTATTGGAGCCGGATGTTCTGTTGCAAGTAGGAGAGCTTTTTGGCAAAGTTCTACACGTTCCCAAAGAGCTGGATGTAGACCGTGATTTGTCAGTTTTCAAGATAGGAGTTTTAGCCAGTGAGGCTCATAGAATTAGAGAAGTGGTGTCTATTAAATGGAAGAACAAGCTTTTTAGAATCTGGGTGGAAGAAGATCAAGATGTTTGGGTGCCCGATTGTTTGGAGGAAGAGGACGACGTTTCTCCGGTGAATGAGTCTCCGATGAAGTCATCTCCGGTGGCGGATTTGGGTAGTTCAGAGTCGGAAGAAGGCGGAGAGTCGCTTCTGAAGGTAGGAGAGGAGACAGTCAAAGAGTCGCCGGTTAATATTGGGGATCCTCCCGAGGCCGATATACCCATGCACGAGGAAGGTTTTGTGCATGGGGATTCTCCTTTTTTTCCAGGCAGGTAATTATGTGAAGGCGGTTTTCGAAAAGTCTAATGATGTTCTTGGGACAGACGTGGGAGGTAACAGGTCGGTGTCTATTCCCAATGTTCCTGTAGTCTTTTCGTGAATTCAGGTTTAGGTGGGGGCCTTGAAGCATTTAATGTGGGAGGCAGTTCTGTTGTAGAGAAGAACAGGGGTCCCCCACCTCTGAGTAGAGCCCACAAGGGTAAAGTTGGTAAGAAAACTAAGGCCCAACTTTTAGCCCATAATTCGGCTAACAAGTCTTCTGGGGAGCCCGTTAACAAAAAAAGAAGGAGAACCGATGATGCTGAGGGTCCCTCCTCTTTGGATAATCACGTGTCAACTGGTAATAGTTCCGATGCAGTCGAGGTGCCCTTGGAGCCTTTCCCAAATGGTTTCTCGGATCTCAACGTTCGAGCTCAGGAGGAAGCTAACTCTCATAATAATATTTTGGGGTCTCAATCGGTGGTGGAGAGGCAACAAAGTGGAGAAGAAGGGAGCGAACTGGGGAAGATTTTGGAAGAGGATCAGTTAAATAAGGAAGTGGATCTGACAACGGAGCTGGGGAGAGAGTTGGGTGTTGACCTCTCTCAACACAAAAATCTGGTGGAGGATATTATCAGGAATGATGGCATTTAGTCAGGTAAATTATGAATTATTTATCGTTAAATGTTCGGGGCATGAGGGGGGGGGGGGTTCTAAAGCTTGCTGGGTCAGTGATATGAAGAAGTCTCATCTTGTTAATTTTGTGGCGCTTCAAGAAACTCAGTTGGAATCGATTAATTCAGAGCTGATTGCTAAATTTTAGGGGGGGGGGGGGTAGTAATTTCCATATGGAGTTTGTAGGGTCGGTGGGGAGGTCAGGGGGTCTTCTGTGTTGCTGGGATCCGCAATACTTCAATATGCAGAGTGTGTTGAAATAGAACCATTTTCTGTTGATTAAAGGGAGAATAGTGGGAATTAATCAAGATACAAATATCGTTAATATTTATGCCCCGCATAGTGCTTCGGAAAAAAAATTGTTGTGGAGTGCGCTGTCGGAGTCTATTAACGGTGGGGAGGGGCAGTGGGTTTTAATGGGGGATTTCAACACAGTTCGTTTCCCCGAAGAACGTAAAAATTCTTCGTTCAACAGAGCATGTGCCAACGATTTCAATGAGTTCATTTTTTCGGCTGGTCTTGACGAGTATAGTATGAGGGGAAGAAGTTTCACCTTCCAAGCGCCCAACTCTATTAAGCTTAGTAAAATTGACCGTGTCCTGGTGTGCAAAGGGTTCAGCGACAAATGGCCAGATGCAAGCCTCCGAGCGCTTCCTCGAGTGCATTCCGATCACAGCCCTTTAATTCTGGAAACTAACCGTAACAATTTTGGGCATAAACCTTTTAAGTTCTTCAACTCTTGGCTTGAGGTTGACGGGTTCGAAGGTGTGGTGGAGAACGCGATTAATACTTTTGTCAGGGGTGAGGTTCGGCCTGATGTCAACCTTACGATGAAGCTGAAACATGTCAGAAGTATTATTAAAAGCTGGTACGATAAAAAGAAAGCAATAGATAAGGAGGATTCTATTAGAGACTTGGAGGAACTCACAAATCTGGATCTTCTAAGTGAAACCATGGAGCTTAATGAAGAAGAATGCTAGATAAAAGCGGAATTCCTCAAGAATATCAAAGAACGGGATTTCATCGGATATCAAACAAAAGTCCCGTTGTCGTTGGGCTATGGAGGGCGACGAGAACTCCTCCTTCTTTCACGGGTTGTTCAACAATAGAAAAAAGAAGAATTGCATCCCTGGGATTTATGTTGGAGAGAATTGGGTTACTAAGCCGAAATTGGTTAAAAAAGAATTTTTGGGTTTCTTTAGGAATCAATTTACTGAGAAGATACATAATAGGCCGGTGATCATTTGTCAAGGAACAAAAAAACTCTCGGAGGTTGAAGCTGAAACAATTTTGGGGATATTTACGGATAAAGAAGTCAAAGATGCGGTTTTCGAATGTGGTTCGGATAAGGCCCCTGGGCCAGATGGTTTCAACTTCAAGTTTCTGAAACATTTTTGGAGATTTTTCGAAGCGGATTTTAGAGATATCCTGAATCACTTCCACGAAACTGGATCGATTGATAAAAGTTCGAGCACTTCATTTATCACTCTTGTCCCTAAGATTAACGATCCCACTGGAATGAAGGATTACAGGCCAATTAATCTCGTGGGGTTAATAAGCAAGGTTATATCGAAAATTCTCGCCAACCGTATTAAAGGAGTTATGGGGAACATCATTGCGGAGTCTCAATCAGCATTCTTGAAAGATAGGTATATTTTGGACAGCCGTCTTATTCTCAGCGAAGTGCTTTCTTCGATAAAAAAGACGGGTAGAAAGGCCTTCGTGTTGAAAATAGACTTCGAAAAGTCTTACGATAATGTAAACTGGGGCTTTTTGCTACACTTGTTATCTCAAATGGGTTTTCCAAATATTTGGTGCAAATGGGTGGAAGGAATTCTTTCGTCGGCCAGATCGTCGGTCTTGGTTAACGGGTCGCCGACTTTTGAGTTTCAATGCAGTAAAGGGCTTAGACAAGGTGATCCCCTCTCTCCCTTCCTTTTCTTGTTTGTTATGGAAGCGTTCTCATATATTTTTGCTAAAGCTAGTAACTCTAGTAAGTTTAAAGGGATTAAACTCCCTAATGATGGTCCTGTTGTTTCGCATCTTCTTTATGCGGACGATGCATTGATAGTTGGGGAATGGTCTTCGGAGAATATCAAAATGGTCACTAGAATTCTTCGTATTTTCCATGGGTGTTCTGGGCTGAAGATAAACTTTCACAAATCAAACCTTTTTGGTTTGGGTGTGGAAGAAGGGGACATTAGTCGCATGGCGGAGTCGGTGGGATGTCTGAAAGGAGAGGTTCCTTTTAAGTACTTAGGCATTCCTCTCGGAGCTAACATGAACAGAGTGAAAAATTGGGATCCCATTATCAAAATTTTCCAAGACCGGTTGGCGACTTGGAAAGCAAAATTGTTGTCCATTGGAGGTAGGGTGGTGCTCATTAAGGCGGTCCTGGAAAGTCTTCCTATATATTACTTCTCGATCTTTAAAGTCCCTGTTAAAGTTTTCGAGAGGCTTGAATCTTTTATGAAGAATTTCCTTTGGGAAGGGTCGGAGACGGGTAGGAAGATGCATTGGGTTGCGTGGGATTTAGTGTCTCGTTCGAAGAAAAATGGCGGTCTTGGCTTCTGTAGGCTAAAGTTAGTCAACGAAGCTCTTTTGGGTAAATGGGCATGGAGGTATCGGTCGGAGGTTAATAGTATGTGGAGGAATGTGATCACGGCTTGCCATGGTAATAGCAGAAAATGGTTGTACTTTCCTTGTAACGCTTCTATGACGGGAGTTTGGAAGAACATTATGAGCTCGGAATCTAAGGCGCGTCTACATGGAAATAAGATTAACCATTACATCAAAGGAACCTTGGGAGATGGCAAAAATAGAAGGTTTTGGATTGATATTTGGGTAGGTGATGCTCCTCTGTTGCTGAAGTGGCCAAGGCTATTTGCTTTGGAATCTAACAAGAAGTGCCTCGTCAACGAACGTCTTCTAGCGGAAGGGACAGATAATAATCTGAGATGGAACTGGTCTAGATCTTCTTTTTCGCAGGAGGAGCTAGACGATGTGTCGGAAATCTCAGCTTTTTTGGCTGGGATTGTCACCTCGAACGCTAAGGACTCGTGGAGGTGGACTTTGGAAAAATCGGGTATCTACTCTACGTCTTCTTATAAAAAAGCGGCGGTGTCTCAGGTGGCCGTGGACCCTGAAACTCGTGTTTGGAGTGGAGGATGGATCCCGGCCAAGTGTAAGATCTTTATATGGAGAGCTTTTATGGACCGTATCCCGACTAGGCAGGCTCTTGCTAGGAGGAATGTCGCGGTTGAGTCGGAAAGTTGTGCTTTTTGTGGGGTTTCTTCGGAATCTGTGGATCACCTCTTTTCCGGGTGTGAGACGGTTTGTGCGGTATGGAATTGGCTGAGCGATTGGACCAAGATCAACCCGATTTTTGTTTTTTCGTTCAGAGACGTTCTTATGTTGCATAAAGGAGCTTCCGAGGACAAAAGGGCGAGAGTTATTATTCGGGGGCTTATTATGGTTGCGTGCTGGTGCGTATGGAATATTAGAAACAAAAAAAAAATTCAAGCGGAAGAGGGAGCGTTGAAGAGATCATCGAGGAGACTAAATCGTTGGGTTTTTTTGTGGTTAAAGTGTAGGTCTAGGTATAGAAACATTGTTTGGAGTGATTGGGTTATGTACCCTCTGTATATGTTGGAGTAGTCGGTTCGATTCCTTGTTTTTTTTGGGGGGGGGCCGGGCTGCTGTGTTTTTGAATGAAATTTACTTTACAAAAAAAAAAGTTGATGAAGGAAACTTCATTCACCACAATTATACATGACACTCCTAAGTGCAATCATGTTTAAAGTGGTGTAGCATTCAATGAAACATGTAATAAAGAAGTTTGGTCGGTGTGGTACTTTTTTTTGAACGGTGAACTTCTAATGGTGACCATTGTCACATCGCCAAATCATCGACCCTAGCCAAGATCTGCACAGATAGCAGGGCCAGAGCTGTGTAGTCAGACTTGGTTATGGCGTTCCCCCAGAAACCGTACTGCCTCCACACGAGCTTCCTCGCTGAAGTAACAGCGGATGAAAACCGGGGTGACGCTCAGGATCAAACCCTCCTCGGTAGGTTTTTCACCATCATGTAGATGGAATTTTCTTGGCTCCTCACCATCTTCATCACCAACTAGTTGTGTTTCTGAGTTTCACTTAAGAAAGAAAAAGAAAGGAAATAGAAGTAAAGCCAGACAAAATTCTTTAGTTTTTCTTTTCTTTTGATTTGGAAGGAAGGGAAAAGATCAAATAGGAAGTTTATTTTGGCTAGGAAGTGTAGGAAGCAACAGGATTAGGACATGTGGCAACATTTAAAATAAAGAAAAAGGGTATTTTAGTCAATCCAACCCTTTCTTCTTTCTTTTCAAAACCCAGTAACTTCAAAACCCACCATTTTCAAAACCCACCTTCTTCAACCATTTCTGGTTCTGTGAACAACAGTTTCTGGTCATTGCGTTTTAGAAATAAAACATTTTTGAAGTGTTTTTACTCATTGCGTTTTAGGTAAACACATTTTTATGTGTATTCAGTTCATTGCGTTTTAGAGAGAACAGTTTCTTTTGTGTTTTTAGGCCATTGCGTTTTAGAAATAAGACATTTTTATGTGTTTTCTAGGCATTGCGTTTTAGAAATTAGACATTTTTAAGTGTTTTCTGGCCATTGCGTTTTAGAAATAAGACATTTTTAAGTGTTTTTAGGTGCATTGCGTTTTAGGTAAAACAAATTCAGTCAATTGCGTTTTATAAAGTACACTTTCTTTTGTGTTTTTAGGCTATTGCGTTTTAGAAATAAGACATTTATTTGTGTTTTCTGGTCATTGCGTTTTAGAAAAAGTCATTTTTTTACGTTTTTTTTTTCATTGCGTTTTACGCAACTGGGTTTTCTCCATTGCGTTTTACGCAACTGGGTTTTCAAAAAAAAAATTCGAAAATATAGCAATAGTATACTCGTTTTAAAGATAGAAAAACGCTGGTTTTTTTGGTGCAATTTTTATAAAAAAATGATGTCGTATGAAAATTTTTTTCCTATTAAATTGCGGTAATAAAAATGCATCAGAAAAATTAATTTTCTGTAAATTGCCTCTGGAAAACTGCATTCGTAGACAGTGTTTCTGGTTCTATAAACAACAGCTTCTGGTCATTGCGTTTTAGTTAGATTCTTGTTCTGTGAACAACAGTTTCTGGTCATTGCGTTTTAGACAGTTTCTGGTTTTATGAACAACAGTTTCTGGTCATTGCGTTTTAGACAGTTTTTGGTTCTGTGAACAACAGTTTCTGGCCATTGCGTTTTAGAAATAAAACATTTTTGAAGTGTTTTTACTCATTGCGTTTTAGCTTAACACATTTTTATGTGTATTCAGTTCATTGCGTTTTAGAGAGAACAGCTTCTTTTGTGTTTTTAGGCCATTGCGTTTTAGAAATAAGACATTTTTATGTGTTTTCTAGGCATTTCGTTTTAGAAATAAGACATTTTTAAGTGTTTTCTGGCCATTGCGTTTTAGAAATAAGACATTTTTAGGTGTTTTTAGGTGCATTGCGTTTTAGGTAAAACACATTCAGTCAATTGCGTTTTATAAAGTACACTTTCTTTTGTGTTTTTAGGCTATTGCGTTTTAGAAATAAGACATTTATTAGTGTTTTCTGGTCATTGCGTTTTAGAAAAAGTCATTTTTTACGGTTTTTTTTCATTGCGTTTTACGCAACTGGGTTTTCTCCATTGCGTTTTACGCAACTGGGTTTTCAATTTTTTTTTTTGAAAATATAGCAATAGTATACTCGTTTTAAAGATAAAAAAACGCTGGTTTTTTTGGTGCCATTTTTATAAAAAAATAATGTCGTATGAAATTTTTTTTTCCTATTAAATTGCTGTAATAAAAATGCATCAGAAAAATTAATTTTCTGTAAATTGCCTCTGGAAAACTGCATTCGTAGACAATGTTTCTGGTTCTATAAACAACAGGTTCTGGTCATTGCGTTTTAGTTAGATTCTGGTTCTGTGAACAACAGTTTCTTGTCTTTGCGTTTTACACAGTTTCTGGTTCTATGAACAACAGTTTCTGGTCATTGCGTTTTAGACAGTTTCTGGTTCTGTGAACAACAGTTTCTGGTCATTGCGTTTTAAAAATAAAACATTTTTGAAGTGTTTTTACTCATTGCGTTTTAGGTAAACACATTTTTATGTGTATTCAGTTCATTGCGTTTTAGAGAGAACAGTTTCTTTTGTGTTTTTAGGCCATTGCGTTTTAGAAATAAGACATTTTTATGTGTTTTCTAGGCATTGCGTTTTAGAAATAAGACATTTTAAGTGTTTTCTGGCCATTGCGTTTTAGAAATAAAACATTTTTAATTGTTTTTAGGTGCATTGCGTTTTAGGTAAAACACATTCAGTCAATTGCGTTTTATAAAGTACACTTTCTTTTTTGTTTTTCGGCTATTGCGTTTTAGAAATAAGACATTTATTTGTGTTTTCTGGTCATTGAGTTTTAGAAAAAGTCATTTTTTACGGTTTTTTTTTCATTACGTTTTACGCAACTGGGTTTTCTCCATTGCGTTGTACGCAAGTGGGTTTTCAAAAAAAAATTCGAAAATATAGCAATAGTATACTCGTTTTAAAGATAAAAAAATGCTGGTTTTTTTTGGTGCAATTTTTATAAAAAAATAATGTCGTATGAAAAAAAAAAATTCTATTAAATTGCTGTAATAAAAATGCATCAGAAAAATTATTTTTCTGTAAATTGCCTTTGGAAAACTGCATTCGTAGACAGTGTTTCTGGTTCTATAAACAACAGGTTCTGGTCATTGCGTTTTAGTTAGATTCTAGTTCTGTGAACAACAGTTTCTGGTTCTGTGAACAACAGTTTCTGGTCAATGCGTTTTAGACAGTTTCTGGTTCTATGAACAACAGTTTCTGGTCATTGCGTTTTAGAAATATAACATTTTTGAAGTGTTTTTACTCATTGCGTTTTAGGTAAAGACATTTTTATGTGTATTCAGTTCATTGCGTTTTAGAGAGAACAGTTTCTTTTGTGTTTTTAGGCCATTGCGTTTTAGAAATAAGACATTTTTATGTGTTTTCTAGGCATTGCGTTTTAGAAATAAGATATTTTTAAGTGTTTTCTGGCCATTGCGTTTTAGAAATAAAACATTTTTAATTGTTTTTAGGTGCATTGCGTTTTAGGTAAAACACATTCAGTCAATTGCGTTTTATAAAGTACACTTTCTTTTTTGTTTTTCGGCTATTGCGTTTTAGAAATAAGACATTTATTTGTGTTTTCTGGTCATTGAGTTTTAGAAAAAGTCATTTTTTACGGTTTTTTTTTTCATTACGTTTTACGCAACTGGGTTTTCTCCATTGCGTTTTAAGCAACTGGGTTTTCAAAAAAAAATTTCGAAAATATAGCAATAGTATTCTCGTTTTAAAGATAAAAAAACGCTGGTTTTTTTTATGCAATTTTTATAAAAAAAATAATGTCGTATGAAAATTTTTTTTCCTATTAAATTGCTGTAATAAAAATGCATCAGAAAAAATAATTTTCTGTAAATTGCCTCTGGAAAACTGCATTCGTAGACAGTGTTTCTGGTTCTATAAACAACAGGTTCTGGTCATTGTGTTTTAGTTAGATTCTGGTTCTGTGAACAACAGTTTCTGGTTCTGTGAACAACAGTTTCTGGTCATTGCGTTTTAGACAGTTTCTAGTTCTAAGAACAACAGTTTCTAGTCATTGCGTTTTAGACAGTTTCTGGTTCTGTGAACAAAAATTCTGGTCATTGCGTTTTAGAAATAAAACATTTTTGAAGTGTTTTTACTCATTGCGTTTTAGGTAAACACATTTTTATGTGTATTCAGTTCATTGCGTTTTAGAGAGAACAGTTTCTTTTGTGTTTTTAGGCCATTGCGTTTTAGAAATAAGACATTTTTATGTGTTTTCTAGGCATTGCGTTTTAGAAATAAGACATTTTAAGTGTTTTCTGGCCATTGCGTTTTAGAAATAAGACATTTTTAAGTGTTTTTAGGTGCATTGCGTTTTAGGTAAAACACATTCAGTCAATTGCGTTTTATAAAGTACACTTTCTTTTGTGTTTTTAGGCTATTGCGTTTTACAAATAAGACATTTATTTGTGTTTTCTGGTCATTGCGTTTTAGAAAAAGTCATTTTTTTACGTTTTTTTTTTCATTGCGTTTTACGCAACTGGGTTTTCTCCATTGCGTTTTACGCAACTGGGTTTTCAAAAAAAAATCGAAAATATAGCAATAGTATACTCGTTTTAAAGATAAAAAACGCTGGTTTTTTTTGTGCAATTTTTATAAAAAAATAATGTCGTATGAAATTTTTTTTTCCTATTAAATTGCTGTAATAAAAATACATCAGAAAATTTAATTTTCTGTAAATTGCCTCTGGAAAACTGCATTTGTAGACAGTGTTTCTGGTTCTATAAACAACAGGTTCTGGTCATTGCGTTTTAGTTAGATTCTGGTTCTGTGAACAACAGTTTCTGGTTCTGTGAACAACAGTTTCTGGTCATTGCGTTTTAGACAGTTTCTGGTTCTATGAACAACAGTTTCTGGTCATTCCGTTTTAGACAGTTTCTGGTTCTGTGAACAACAGTTTCTGGTCATTGCGTTTTAGAAATAAAACATTTTTGAAGTGTTTTTACTCATTGCGTTTTAGGTAAAGACATTTTTATGTGTATTCAGTTCATTGCGTTTTAGAGAGAACAGTTTCTTTTGTGTTTTTAGGCCATTGCGTTTTAGAAATAAGACATTTTTTGTGTTTTCTAGGCATTGCGTTTTAGAAATAAGAGATTTTTAAGTGTTTTCTTGCCATTGCGTTTTAGAAATAAGACATTTTTAAGTGTTTTTAGGTGCATTGCGTTTTTGGTAAAACACATTCAGTCAATTGCGTTTTATAAAGTACACTTTCTTTTGTGTTTTTAGGCTATTGCGTTTTAGAAATAAGACATTTATTTGTGTTTTCTGGTCATTGCGTTTTTAGAAAAAGTCATTTTTTTACGTTTTTTTTCATTGCGTTTTACGCAACTGGGTTTTCAATTTTTTTTTTCGAAAATATAGCAATAGTATACTCGTTTTAAAGATAAAAAAACGCTGGTTTTTTTTATGCAATTTTGATTAAAAAAATAATGTCGTATGAAATTTTTTTTTCCTATGAAATCGCTGTAATAAAAATGCATCAGAAAAATTAATTTTCTGTAAATTGCCTCTGAAAAACTGAATTCGTAGACAATGTTTCTAGTTCTATAAACAACAGGTTCTGGTCATTGCGTTTTAGTTAGATTCTGGTTCTGTGAACAACAGTTTCTGGTCATTGCGTTTTAGACAGTTTCTGGTTCTATGAACAACAGTTTCTGGTCATTGCGTTTTAGACAGTTTCTGGTTCTGTGAACAACAGTTTCTGGTCATTGCGTTTTAGAAATAAAACATTTTTGAAGTGTTTTTACTCATTGCGTTTTAGGTAGACACATTTTTATGTGTATTCAGTTCATTGCGTTTTAGAGAGAACAGTTTCTTTTGTGTTTTTAGGCCATTGCGTTTTAGAAATAAGACATTTTTATGTGTTTTCTAGGCATTGCATTTTAGAAATAAGACATTTTAAGTGTTTTCTGGCCATTGCGTTTTAGAAATAAGACATTTTTAAGTGTTTTTAGGTGCATTGCGTTTTAGGTAAAACACATTCAGTCAATTGCGTTTTATAAAGTACACTTTCTTTTGTGTTTTTAGGCTATTGCGTTTTACAAATAAGACATTTATTTGTGTTTTCTGGTCATTGCGTTTTAGAAAAAGTCATTTTTTTACGTTTTTTTTTTCATTGCGTTTTACGCAACTGGGTTTTCTCCATTGCGTTTTACGCAACTGGGTTTTCAAAAAAAAAATCGAAAATATAGCAATAGTATACTCGTTTTAAAGATAAAAAAACGCTGGTTTTTTTTTGTGCAATTTTTATAAAAAAATAATGTCGTATGAAATTTTTTTTTCCTATTAAATTGCTGTAATAAAAATGCATCAGAAAATTTAATTTTCTGTAAATTGCCTCTGGAAAACTGCATTTGTAGACAGTGTTTCTGGTTCTATAAACAACAGGTTCTGGTCATTGCGTTTTAGTTAGATTCCAGTTCTGTGAACAACAGTTTCTGGTTCTGTGAACAACAGTTTCTGGTCATTGCGTTTTAGACAGTTTCTGGTCATTCCGTTTTAGACAGTTTCTGGTTCTGTGAACAACAGTTTCTGGTCATTGCGTTTTAGAAATAAAACATTTTTGAAGTGTTTTTACTCATTGCGTTTTAGGTAAAGACATTTTTATGTGTATTCAGTTCATTGCGTTTTAGAGAGAACAGTTTCTTTTGTGTTTTTAGGCCATTGCGTTTTAGAAATAAGACATTTTTTTGTGTTTTCTAGGCATTGCGTTTTAGAAATAAGAGATTTTTAAGTGTTTTCTTGCCATTGCGTTTTAGAAATAAGACATTTTTAAGTGTTTTTAGGTGCATTGCGTTTTTGGTAAAACACATTCAGTCAATTGCGTTTTATAAAGTACACTTTCTTTTGTGTTTTTAGGCTATTGCGTTTTAGAAATAAGACATTTATTTGTGTTTTCTGGTCATTGCGTTTTTAGAAAAAGTCATTTTTTTACGTTTTTTTTTCATTGCGTTTTACGCAACTGGGTTTTCAATTTTTTTTTTTCGAAAATATAGCAATAGTATACTCGTTTTAAAGATAAAAAAACGCTGGTTTTTTTTTGTGCAATTTTGATTAAAAAAATAATGTCGTATGAAATTTTTTTTCCTATGAAATCGCTGTAATAAAAATGCATCAGAAAAATTAATTTTCTGTAAATTGCCTCTGAAAAACTGAATTCGTAGACAATGTTTCTAGTTCTATAAACAACAGGTTCTGGTCATTGCGTTTTAGTTAGATTCTGGTTCTGTGAACAACAGTTTCTGGTCATTGCGTTTTAGACAGTTTCTGGTTCTATGAACAACAGTTTCTGGTCATTGCGTTTTAGACAGTTTCTGGTTCTGTGAACAACAGTTTCTGGTCATTGCGTTTTAGAAATAAAACATTTTTGAAGTGTTTTTACTCATTGCGTTTTAGGTAGACACATTTTTATGTGTATTCAGTTCATTGCGTTTTAGAGAGAACAGTTTCTTTTGTGTTTTTAGGCCATTGCGTTTTAGAAATAAGACATTTTTATGTGTTTTCTATGTGACAACTGGCAAATAACTGGTATTTCCGTACAATCTAATCACTATTTATATTTCTTAATCTCATGCATTTAGCATAATTTAATTACGTAACTGTGTCGTATACTGGATAACAGTGTTAGGACAAGAAAATAAAGCTAAAACATATGTTAGTTTTCGTCGTATGGCGAAACCAAACAAACAATGTCCTAGAAGTGTTGGTAGAAAGTGCTGCGTGCACTATTCATGGTTACACTATTCATGCCAGCAAACCGTGAACTCAGACCGAAACACTGAAAAACGACACTCGGATAACATAACTGAGTCCATTTATATAAGAAAACATTATTGTGAAAACATGTCTTGCAAAGAAATAAGACTTTCCGGTATAACGCCCTAATCTCAAAAATGTCCGTTTCGGCTTAAAATATGGTATTTTTAATGCGTCCGAACTTATAACAAAGCATTTCCGGGACTTCGGAATAATGTCAATTGATGAAAAACATACTAAAACAATAAGATGATACCAACGGAAGATACATAATCACAAGTTTCCGGCGTTACGTCGCTATGCGCTAAACTAGTCCGTTAGCGGTTCGACGAACTAGTAGGCGACATTTTTGGTCATGAAGCAAGCAAACGAAGAATCTAGCGAGCTAGTGAAGCTAAATTTGGGACTCGGAATCATTTCATACAACCATCGGATACAAGAAAAGAACTTGCGGAATTTCTTGTCGGTATGACATAAAAGTACCGTAAACGAACCGACGAGCGAACTAGTGGAATTTTTACCGTCCGAAACTAATACCAACTAGTCTAGTGAACTAGTTGATATCACCTAGCATCTTAAACCCTTAATTACCCCCTTAATGATGCAAGACAACCCCAAATTATTATACTTAATTAAACACCTAAAAATCTATATAGTTAACACTTTTTAAAAAAAAAAAATTCTTTTATTTCTCCCTTGCCATGTTCGGTCATACCAAGGGCCCCACAAAACTTTCCAACTTAGATTAGGAATTATGGAATATGGATAAAATGGTAAGGTGTTTTAGATTTTGTGAAGACTTTTAATGATTATGCATGAATATAAGAGATTACACTACCATTTTTTAATCATTATTCACACTCAAAAAAAATTCACCAACATACCTCTTCTTGTTTTCCCATTTTCGGCAGCCCCTAAGTCACTTTACATCACCATTTTCATCTTTCAAAGTTCACAAAATAATCCCCACAAATCCACACTATGATGAACTAAAGGTGTTGCAACCATGGAAGCATTGTAGGAGCCTATTTCTCATCATTTGGAGCTTAATCTTCTTCTAATTTTCTTATTTGACTTGTGCAAATTTGTAAGCTCTCAAACCACTATTTTTATGATTCTTATTACTAGTAGATTATGGAAGTACAAGTTGATCATCAAAAAGATTAATAAAAATTACACCAAAAACCCTAAACACAAAGCAAATAAACACTAAATATGAATATATTATGTGTTGATTTATGTTGTTTAGTGTTAATATGTTCATATGTTCATGTTGATTATGTTATTTTGTTGGGATTAGTAGCTTAAAGCTTATGTTCATGATGATCTTGTAAATTATATCATGTAGTATTTTATATTTGTGTTCATCTTATCATGATGAACATAAATATGTGATTTAAACATGGTTATGTTTAAATCAAGAAAGATCATCATACTCATTTCATGAACTAATCATATAATTTTTGGATTACATAAAGAAACAAGTGTTTAAATGGGTTTAAAGCTTAATCTTGGGAAGTTTAGTGAACCTTGTTTTTACAAGATAAATTAAACAACTTGTTTGTTATGAAAATCACCATAAAAAAAGGTCTAACTTTTATGTATAAAAAGTGTATTATGAAAGTTCATGAAATGTGGAAGTATGTTAACATATGGACATGTTTAAAAGGAACTTGGTGAATAATGGCGATTTAGTGAATTGATTATTGATTTAAACGCGTTTTATAACGTGGGAAACGTCATAGTTTAGGGGAAACTATGGCGAATTTTTCTAAAAATCTAATCGCGATTAAAGAGGGGATTAAAGGGTGATTAACAAAGTTAAACGCAATTAGTGGTCTTAAACGTCATTATAAAAACTTTGATGGGAATATTTAAGGTTTAAATATTCAAGAAGTTCTTATGAACTTAAACTTATATTTTTACAAAAATAAATGGGTAAAAATATAACAATGTGTAAATGTAATTTTTGGTAAGAAAAATTATATATTTTCGGAAACTTGCTAAGTGCTTGCAATGTGTGCTATATATGTGTATGTGTTAGATACCTAAAGGGTGACCAAAATAAATACACATACATGTTCCTACATGGTCCAAGAAATGCTAGTAAAATCAGACAATTAAATAAAATGGCTGAAATGGAAATACATAACACTTGATGACGACAATTTGGGCGTATCGACATCGTAAACAAGTTACTACAATGTCGAGTCTAAAAATAACATATTTTTAGACACTAAAGCGAATGCATAACTAAGTGGTCAAAAACAAGAATCCGGAAAGTCGAAAACTATAAAGATTACCAAGTATTTTCATGTGAAAAACGAACTTATTAAGTTACATGCTTGGTAAATTTTTGGTAAAAATTGAAAGAGTATATTTAATGGACTCACTAGGATTAGATTTGGGCTAGACCCAAATTACTAAAAACTAGGGCTAGGCCCAATGACAGTAAAACTAGGGCTAGGCCCAATGACATTAAAAACTAGGGCTAGGCCCAATAACAAGAAAATTAGGGCTAGGCCCAATAACAATGAAACGTGGGTTAAGCCCAATGACATAGGTTCGAAGCCGTTCGCATATAATTCAATACGTATAGAATACATGAATACACATAACAATCGAGCGAGTAAACTATCAACGCTCTAAAATACAAAGTTGTTCCAAAGATGACAAACGAGAATAAAGAATTCAAGATGAACAACTTGTACGAGGTCCGAAAGACCTAGTGTCTAACGAGATTAGTACACATGTAGGTTATTGACACGTACGGACGCTCACTTCGATATCATAATACACGGAATGCAAACTTGTGAGTTCATGTCCCTCCTTTCACTGTTTTCAATGTTTTGTTTTCAAAAACATCGAGGGGAAATACATGCTAAAACTATTGGTATGTTAGTTACGGAGTAGATGGCATGATCAATGTGCATAAGTAGGGAAACTACATTAGTAACCATTAATCACTCAGTGACCAAGGTGCAAAAGGTGTAGATCTATTGGGCTTGAGGCACGCCCCACTCCTGGTTGGTATACCCTGGAGTGCTTTTGTGATCCCAATGATGACAAAGTGTTCTCGGTTTGGTTATTTTGCTTATGGTACATTATGTCAGGGGGCTCGCTACCCACTGATAGATCCTTAACAGACTCCATGAATGAATCAGAACATACCATGAGTACAAGATTTCATTTTCATGAATACTACGATTATAAGATCTCATTTTCATGAATACTATGATTACAAGATTTCATTTTCATGAATACTACGATTACATATGATAACAAAAACTGCATGAACTCGCTCAACTTTTGTTGACTTTTTAAAACTACATGTATTTCAGGAAACAAGTCTGGAGCCGGTGATACATGATTGGATGCAATGATTACCTTTCTTACGTCACACGCAACATGCTTCCGCAACTAGCAGGGTGTGACAGATTGGTATCAGAGCTCCGATTGTAGTGAACCGGGGACAAACTTTTATAAAGTTTGGTCTACAATCACCAAGGGCTCTCACATGAAAACAAAGTCGATAACAATACACAAATGATTTCAAAAGTATGACAAAAATGACAAAAGGTTTTCATTGTGTCACGATAACATGAGGATCTATCACACGAGCTCAATCATAAGTAACGGATATGGATCAATACATGTTTAGTCTATAAGGAATAGACTCGAAACACTAGGAATTACATGTGAAACACGAGAACAAAAATAACATGAGATTTAGTGATTATATATATAATGTATTTATATATGTGTTGTACGGAATATTTTGCCATGAACGAAAATAACTTCGACTACGAATCCTATTATTACACTTGACTCATGTGATGAGAATGACGACCTCGCGTCTATTACGAAGCTTATGGCGGACGTCGTCCCTGAGAGAGACCCAAAAGCATTGATCCCATGGAAGATGGTTGTTTTCCCTCGGATGGTATATGTCCGGCTTCGGTAGTGACGACGAGGCGGAGGTGGCGGCCTTGGACAACAACTCTACTAGTGGGACGAGGTCCCTAAGGCTCATACTAATCGTGATTGATGACACTCTCGTCCAGACAAGGAAGATGAAGTACTCATCTGAAAGGTGCCCCTCCGGTTGCTATTATTATGAATTCCCTTATTTCTATTACGTCTAACGTTGTGCCTTTTCACGAATAATGACAATGGGTGTGAGCACGTGGACCATCACGAAGGTCCCTTCTATGTTAAGGGTATATAAACAATAGTGTCCTTTCTTCGACTGATCGTTTGTTTTGAATGAGAGAATGCTAGGGTGACCATGCAAGACAATTTATTATTACGGGGGCCCACGTAATAACAAATTGTAGTGCATGGGGAATCCTGGTGGGCTCTGCGGGTCAAGCTAATGATCACTATCCATTTGAAATTCTTAAGTTGTTCGAGTTTCTATCTAGTAGAACACTAACCGGGATGGTTACTATAGCACTCTACGATACAGGAGGACCACATGTATTATTCGCACCCAGCATTCGGTTTATAACACGAGTCGTTTGAGACTAGTCGTCGAAAGCAAACAAAACTTGTTGTCCGCTTATGGAGGATTTTCCTCAACATTATTAGATTTCTTGTACATGGGCTGGTTCTTTGGTGTCCATGACACCCTACCTTATCTTAATTATCGGAAACGATTACATTAAACTCTGTCGTTTGACATTTGTCTTATTCTAAGGGATGATATGGCATGAGCCATGCTACAACCCCTTCCGTGCATTATTCGACCTCCATGGAAATTATAACAATCTTGTTGGAGCTCTTGGAGCTCAAGGGATATCAATGTATTCGTCACACGGGTTAGTGCGGCGAAGGATTTTCCTACTTTGGACTATCGAGATCCATGAAGTATGGAATGCACGTTGTAAATTGGAGACGACCGTTTGGTTTCTCCTCCTCAACGAATTACCTCTTTTCCCACTAAGGCATATGGTCAGTACATGCAAGGGTACTGCACATTTTGGGTTGCGTTTATTCATGTTATCATTGTTCGAACATGCATGAACAATGCGGTCTTGAGGTTCCATGACCAATTATATTCTTAATTCTTAGGCACATAGTAGGCTAAATCTGTTCAAGTACAAGTCTATATCCTTTGATACTATGTATCAAAAATAACATGGCGTCGAAAAGAAAATCTACGCCCTGAAGGGCCAGTTAATCAGCACTCTGCTATTAAAGTTGAACTCAAGTTTTTATGGAACGACATGAGGTCGCGGAAATTACACAACAAGAGGTTGTCGAGTCGACACTAGTGATGGTACTGATGGTACCGGTAGTTCAAGTGGTTCAAATCCCGATGGGAAGAGAATGAGTGGCAATGCCACACTTGGAGATGCAATCACACCAGATTTTAATCCTAAGGCTTTTCCGGATTATAAGCCGCGAGACCTCATTGATACGGATTGTGCGGTGCGTTCTATCCGCTAGATAAAGACAAGGAAGTCAGTTAACCTTGCTAATAAATGTACTCCTAAGTAAACATTTTAGTAAATGAATAGTCATCTGTTGAGGGAGACGTTAACTTGATGGAATCTCCAAGTGCAAACTATAAGGAGTAAGACAGCAAAGAGGATGTCGTTGGAAGAACTCCAGGATCTTATACGAGAGGAGTATTGCTCGTTAGCGGGAAAATTCCAAGGTTGGGAACCGAACTCTAGGATTCGATCATGATTAGAACCAACGTTGTTGGTTACCCCCGACGCCTCTACGATCTCTCAAGGATTATTGCATACTGGATAACACCCGAATTCAAACGCATGGAGCACTACATTTGGGGTTTAGCCCTGAGATACAAAGCTGACATCAAGAAGTACACTAATAACTTGTCAAAATTCTGAATGAGATAAGTGAAACTTTCACCATGAGGGCACTTGCAAAAGTGACAAGAGTAGCAGTGTGGTGATACTGGGCACAAAACAGAAACTAATGAGTTAGTTATATTTAAGAATGAACGAGGTGGTTTTTACTGTGGCAAGGAGGTCACTACGAGCATGGATGGTTAAGGATGAATCAAGCTAGTGAGTAAGCAAGTCTAGGGGTATGCTCTACTCTACAACCACCATGTATCAATACTTTGGATACCAACGTCGGCTTAACTTAGTGTCTTTAGATACTAAGCATATACACGAATTAGAGTCATGTAGGTTAAACATGTCTTGCTCTATCAAGTTAGCTAATGAGGAATTAGCGAAGTCATGTGAAGTCATTAAGGGTCGCCGATACGTTCCTATCAACCGACCCGTTGCATCCGTGTTGTTTAATACCGGTGTCGGTATTAGCTTCGTCCCCATAAAATTCAAAGTATACTTGGCCTAGAGTCAAGTAAGCTAGACGTCCTCTCATTCCATAGTATTGGCCAACGGTAAATTAGTTGAGTCTGGAGAAGAAATTAACGGATGCACACTCGAACCTTGAGCGCGAAAATTTAATATCGTCCTTTCCCTCATTCAATTGGCTTGTTACGACATAGTTTTTGACGTAGACTAGTTATCTGATAATCGAGCCGAATTCATAGGTCACGAGAAGATCATTCGCATCCCCCTGTCTGACGAGAGAACATCTTTTAGTGCACGGGGAGAATCAAGACACGCTACTATGAATTATTAATTGCATGAAAGCTCGGAAGAGTCTGAGAATAGGATGCATTGCCTTTCTTTCCCACGTGGTTGACAAGAAGGCCGAGGAGCGCAAGGTGGAGGACATACCCCTGGTAAAGGAATATTCAAAAGTTTTTCCAGAAGACTTGTCGGGACTGTCTCCACAACGATAAGTGGAATTCCGCATCGAGCTATTGCGTTTTAGAAATAAGACATTTATTTGTGTTTTCTGGTCATTGAGTTTTAGAAAAAGTCATTTTTTACGTTTTTTTTTTTCATTACGTTTTACGCAACTGGGTTTTCTCCATTGCGTTTTACGCAACTGGGTTTTCAAAAAAAAAATTCGAAAATATAGCAATAGTATTCTCGTTTTAAAGATAAAAAAACGCTGGTTTTTTTTATGCAATTTTTATAAAAAAAATAATGTCGTATGAAAAAAAAATTTCCTATTAAATTGCTGTAATAAAAATGCATCAGAAAAAATAATTTTCTGTAAATTGCCTCTGGAAAACTGCATTCGTAGACAGTGTTTCTGGTTCTATAAACAACAGGTTCTGGTCATTGTGTTTTAGTTAGATTCTGGTTCTGTGAACAACAGTTTCTGGTTCTGTGAACAACAGTTTCTGGTCATTGCGTTTTAGACAGTTTCTAGTTCTAAGAACAACAGTTTCTAGTCATTGCGTTTTAGACAGTTTCTGGTTCTGTGAACAAAAATTCTGGTCATTGCATTTTAGAAATAAAACATTTTTGAAGTGTTTTTACTCATTGCGTTTTAGGTAAACACATTTTTATGTGTATTCAGTTCATTGCGTTTTAGAGAGAACAGTTTCTTTTGTGTTTTTAGGCCATTGCGTTTTAGAAATAAGACATTTTTATGTGTTTTCTAGGCATTGCATTTTAGAAATAAGACATTTTAAGTGTTTTCTGGCCATTGCGTTTTAGAAATAAGACATTTTTAAGTGTTTTTAGGTGCATTGCGTTTTAGGTAAAACACATTCAGTCAATTGCGTTTTATAAAGTACACTTTCTTTTGTGTTTTTAGGCTATTGCGTTTTACAAATAAGACATTTATTTGTGTTTTCTGGTCATTGCGTTTTAGAAAAAGTCATTTTTTTACGTTTTTTTTTTCATTGCGTTTTACGCAACTGGGTTTTCTCCATTGCGTTTTACGCAACTGGGTTTTCAAAAAAAAAATCGAAAATATAGCAATAGTATACTCGTTTTAAAGATAAAAAAACGCTGGTTTTTTTTTGTGCAATTTTTATAAAAAAATAATGTCGTATGAAATTTTTTTTTCCTATTAAATTGCTGTAATAAAAATGCATCAGAAAATTTAATTTTCTGTAAATTGCCTCTGGAAAACTGCATTTGTAGACAGTGTTTCTGGTTCTATAAACAACAGGTTCTGGTCATTGCGTTTTAGTTAGATTCCAGTTCTGTGAACAACAGTTTCTGGTTCTGTGAACAACAGTTTCTGGTCATTGCGTTTTAGACAGTTTCTGGTCATTCCGTTTTAGACAGTTTCTGGTTCTGTGAACAACAGTTTCTGGTCATTGCGTTTTAGAAATAAAACATTTTTGAAGTGTTTTTACTCATTGCGTTTTAGGTAAAGACATTTTTATGTGTATTCAGTTCATTGCGTTTTAGAGAGAACAGTTTCTTTTGTGTTTTTAGGCCATTGCGTTTTAGAAATAAGACATTTTTTTGTGTTTTCTAGGCATTGCGTTTTAGAAATAAGAGATTTTTAAGTGTTTTCTTGCCATTGCGTTTTAGAAATAAGACATTTTTAAGTGTTTTTAGGTGCATTGCGTTTTTGGTAAAACACATTCAGTCAATTGCGTTTTATAAAGTACACTTTCTTTTGTGTTTTTAGGCTATTGCGTTTTAGAAATAAGACATTTATTTGTGTTTTCTGGTCATTGCGTTTTTAGAAAAAGTCATTTTTTTACGTTTTTTTTTTCATTGCGTTTTACGCAACTGGGTTTTCAATTTTTTTTTTTCGAAAATATAGCAATAGTATACTCGTTTTAAAGATAAAAAAACGCTGGTTTTTTTTTTGTGCAATTTTGATTAAAAAAATAATGTCGTATGAAATTTTTTTTCCTATGAAATCGCTGTAATAAAAATGCATCAGAAAAATTAATTTTCTGTAAATTGCCTCTGAAAAACTGAATTCGTAGACAATGTTTCTAGTTCTATAAACAACAGGTTCTGGTCATTGCGTTTTAGTTAGATTCTGGTTCTGTGAACAACAGTTTCTGGTCATTGCGTTTTAGACAGTTTCTGGTTCTATGAACAACAGTTTCTGGTCATTGCGTTTTAGACAGTTTCTGGTTCTGTGAACAACAGTTTCTGGTCATTGCGTTTTAGAAATAAAACATTTTTGAAGTGTTTTTACTCATTGCGTTTTAGGTAGACACATTTTTATGTGTATTCAGTTCATTGCGTTTTAGAGAGAACAGTTTCTTTTGTGTTTTTAGGCCATTGCGTTTTAGAAATAAGACATTTTTATGTGTTTTCTATGTGACAACTGGCAAATAACTGGTATTTCCGTACAATCTAATCACTATTTATATTTCTTAATCTCATGCATTTAGCATAATTTAATTACGTAACTGTGTCGTATACTGGATAACAGTGTTAGGACAAGAAAATAAAGCTAAAACATATGTTAGTTTTCGTCGTATGGCGAAACCAAACAAACAATGTCCTAGAAGTGTTGGTAGAAAGTGCTGCGTGCACTATTCATGGTTACACTATTCATGCCAGCAAACCGTGAACTCAGACCGAAACACTGAAAAACGACACTCGGATAACATAACTGAGTCCATTTATATAAGAAAACATTATTGTGAAAACATGTCTTGCAAAGAAATAAGACTTTCCGGTATAACGCCCTAATCTCAAAAATGTCCGTTTCGGCTTAAAATATGGTATTTTTAATGCGTCCGAACTTATAACAAAGCATTTCCGGGACTTCGGAATAATGTCAATTGATGAAAAACATACTAAAACAATAAGATGATACCAACGGAAGATACATAATCACAAGTTTCTGGCGTTACGTCGCTATGCGCTAAACTAGTCTGTTTTCCAGGAGCGGCACCGGTGGCGAAAGCTCCATATAGACTCGCGCCCTCGGAGATGCAGGAATTATCTACTCAGCTTCAGGAGTTGCTTGACAAGGGATTCATTAGACCGAGTTTCTCACCTTGGGGAGCTCCGGTGCTATTTGTCAAGAAGAAGGACGGAACCTTTCGAATATGCATCGATTACAGAGAACTAAACAAGCTAACTATCAAAAAATCGGTATCCTCTACCGAGGATTGACGACTTGTTCGATCATTTGCAAGGTTCCAGCTTCTACTCCAAGATCGATCTAAGATCTGGATACCATCAGCTGAGGATTCAGGAGGAAAGCATTCCTAAGACTGCGTTTAGGACTCGCTATGGGCATTACGAGTTCCTTGTTATGCCTTTCGGCTTAACAAACACTCCCGCCGTATTCATGGACTTGATGAATCGGGTATGTAAACCATACCTCGACCAGTTCGTGATCATATTCATTGATGACATTTTAATATACTCACGAACAGAGGCGGAACATGAACAACACTTGAGAACTATTCTGGAGTTGCTTAAGAAAGAACAATTGTACGCCAAGTTCTCAAAATGCGAATTTTGGATTTGCGAAGTACAATTTCTTGGTCATGTGGTGAACGAGAACGGAATACATGTTGATCCAGCTATGATAGAGGCCATAAAGACCTGGAACACTCCAAGGACCCCAACGGAAGTAAGACAATTTTTGGGTTTAGCGAGGTACTATCGAAGATTCATAGATAATTTTTCTAAAATTTCTCAACTGCTGACCACACTCACTCAAAAGGATAGAAAGTTCGATTGGGGTGAAAAACAAGAAACAACATTCCAATTAAAACTATGCCAAGCGCCAGTCTTATCACTCCCTGACGGTACGGATGACTTCGTGGTGTACTGTGATGCAACGCGTCAAGGCTTGGGCTGCTTGTTAATGCAACACGAAAAAGTCATCGCGTACGCGTCGTGACAATTAAGAGTTCATGAAAAGAACTATACCACTCATGACCTGGAATTAGGCGCAGTAGTATTTGCTTTAAAGATTTGGCGCCATTATCTTTATGGTACTGAGTGTACCATATTCACAGACCATAAAAGTCTCCAACATATATTCAATCCAAAAAGAATTAAACATGCGCCAGCGGCGATGGGTAGAATTGTTGAATGACTATGACTGTGAAATCAAGTACCATCCGGGCAAAGCAAATGTTGTGGCGGATGCTTTGAGTCGGAAAGAGCGAGTCAAAACTTTACGAGTACGAGCTTTAGAGTTAACCATTCAGATGAACTTCACTACTCGCGTGCACGATGCACAACTAGAAGCTCTAAAGCCGGAAAACATTCAAGCAGAATCCTTGCGAGGATTAGAGAAACAACTGGAAGAGATCAAAGATGGCAACAAGGTACTTCATGGGAAGAATCTGGATTCCTTACTTTGACGGATTGCGAGACTTAGTGTTGGATGAAGCACATAAGTCAAAATATTCAATACATCCCGGATCTGATAAGATGTATCAGGATGTAAAGGAATACTATTGGTGACCTAAACTCAAGAAGGATATTGCGATCTATGTTAGGAATTGCCTAACTTGTGCAAAAGTCAAGGCCGAATATCAAAAGCCATCTGGGTTATTACAACAACCCGAGATTCCTGTTTGGAAATGGGAGCAGATATTAATGGATTTCATTACAGGACTCCCACGGACCTCTCGAGGTCATGACATGATATGGGTTATCGATTGATCGATTAACCGAGTCGGCTCACTTCCTACCTATTCGTGAAAAAGACAGTACCACGAAGTTAGCTGAAATCTACCTCAACGAGATTGTGGCACGTCATGGAGTGCCTATTTCAATAATCTCGGATCGCGATGGTCGCTTTGTGTCAAGAATATGGCAATCATTTCAAGAATCGCTTGGATCTCATCTGGATATGAGCACAACATTTCATCCGCAAACCGATGGACAAAGCGAACGAACCATCCAAATGTTGGAAGACATGCTTCGTGCTTGTGTGATGGATTTGGGCGGAAACTGGGATACTCATTTAACTATGGTAGAGTTTTCCTATAACAACAGTTATCACACAAGCATCAAAGCCGCCCCATACGAAGAACTATACGGACGGAAGTGCCGATCACCGCTGTGTTGGGCGGAAGTCGGAGACAAACAACTCATTGGCCCTGAACTAGTCCAAGAGACTACTGACAAGATAGCAAAGATACGAGACCGTATCAAAGCGGCTCGTGACAGACAAAAGAGCTACGCGGACCAAAGACGTAAACCATTATCCTTCGAGGTCGGAGACAAAGTCTTGTTAAAAGTCTCGCCTTGGAAAGGCGTAGCTAGGTTCGGGAAACGCGGAAAAGTAAACCCGAGATACTTTGGGCCATTTGAGATTCTAGAAAAGATCGGTACCGTCGCGTACAAACTGAAACTGCCAGAAGAACTCAGTAACATACACGACACATTTCATGTGTCGAATCTCAAGAAAAGTCCGACTGTTGAGACAGTTATCATCCCAACGGATGAAATTCATGTAGACGACACGCTCCAGTTTACCGAAGAACCCGTTGAGGTTATGGACCGGAAGGTCCACAAGACAAGGAGAAGTCGTATCGAACTAGTCAAGGTCCGCTGGAATTCACGTCACGGACCCGAGTACACATGGGAACGTGAAGATCGGACTAAGGAAAAATATCCCCACCTGTTCAAGAAGGCTCCTTCAAAGGATGGCTCAACTTGAATTTCGGGACGAAATTCTTTTTAACAGGGGGAGAATGTGACAACTGGCAAATAACTGGTATTTCCGTACAATCTAATCACTATTTATATTTCTTAATCTCATGCATTTAGCATAATTTAATTACGTAACTGTGTCGTATACTGGATAACAGTGTTAGGACAAGAAAATAAAGCTAAAACATATGTTAGTTTTCGTCGTATGGTGAAACCAAACAAACAATGTCCTAGAAGTGTTGGTAGAAAGTGCTGCGTGCACTATTCATGGTTACACTATTCATGCCAGCAAACCGTGAAATCAGACCGAAACACTGAAAAACGACACTCGGATAACATAACTGAGTCCATTTATATAAGAAAACATTATTGTGAAAACATGTCTTGCAAAGAAATAAGACTTTCAGGTATAACGCCCTAATCTCAAAAATGTCCGTTTCGGCTTAAAATATGGTATTTTTAATGCGTCCGAACTTATAACAAAGCATTTCCGGGACTTCGGAAAAATGTCAATTGATGAAAAACATACTAAAACAATAAGATGATACCAACGGAAGATACATAATCACAAGTTTCCGGCGTTACGTCGCTATGCGCTAAACTAGTCCGTTAGCGGTTCGACGAACTAGTAGGCGGCATTTTTGGTCATGAAGCAAGCAAACGAAGAATCTAGCGAGCTAGTGAAGCTAAATTTGGGACTCGGAATCATTTCATACAACCTTCGGATACAAGAAAAGAACTTGCGGAATTTCTTGTCGGTACGACATAAAAGTACCGTAAACGAACCGACGGGCGAACTAGTGGAATTTTTACCGTCCGAAACTAATACCAACTAGTCTAGTGAACTAGTTGATATCACCTAGCATCTTAAACCCCTAATTACCCCCTTAATGATGCAAGACAACCCCAAATTATTATACTTAATTAAACACCTAAAAATCTATATAGTTAACACTTTTAAAAAAAAAAAATTCTTTTATTTCTCCCTTGCCATGTTCGGTCATACCAAGGGCCCCACAAAACTTTCCAACTTAGATTAGGAATTATGGAATATGGATAAAATGGTAAGGTGTTTTAGATTTTGTGAAGACTTTTAATGATTATACATGAATATAAGAGATTACACTACCATTTTTTAATCATTATTCACACTCAAAAAAAATTCACCAACATACCTCTTCTTGTTTTCCCATTTTCGGCAGCCCCTAAGTCACTTTACATCACCATTTTCATCTTTCAAAGTTCACAAAATAATCCCCACAAATCCACACTATGATGAACTAAAGGTGTTGCAACCATGGAAGCATTGTAGGAGCCTATTTCTCATCATTTGGAGCTTAATCTTCTTCTAATTTTCTTATTTGACTTGTGCAAATTTGTAAGCTCTCAAACCACTATTTTTATGATTCTTATTACTAGTAGATTATGGAAGTACAAGTTGATCATCAAAAAGATTAATAAAAATTACACTAAAAACCCTAAACACAAAGCAAATAAACACTAAATATGAATATATTATGTGTTGATTTATGTTGTTTAGTGTTAATATGTTCATATGTTCATGTTGATTATGTTATTTTGTTGGGATTAGTAGCTTAAAGCTTATGTTCATGATGATCTTGTAAATTATATCATGTAGTATTTTATATTTGTGTTCATCTTATCATGATGAACATAAATATGTGATTTAAACATGGTTATGTTTAAATCAAGAAAGATCATCATACTCATTTCATGAACTAATCATATAATTTTTGGATTACATAAAGAAACAAGTGTTTAAATGGGTTTAAAGCTTAATATTGGGAAGTTTAGTGAACCTTGTTTTTACAAGATAAATTAAACAACTTGTTTGTTATGAAAATCACCATAAAAAAAAGGTCTAACTTTTATGTATAAAAAGTGTATTATGAAAGTTCATGAAATGTGGAAGTATGTTAACATATGGACATGTTTAAAAGGAACTTGGTGAATAATGGCGATTTAGTGAATTGATTATTGATTTAAACGCGTTTTATAACGTGGGAAACGTCATAGTTTAGGGGAAACTATGGCGAATTTTTCTAAAAATCTAATCGCGATTAAAGAGGGGATTAAAGGGTGATTAACAAAGTTAAACGCGATTAGTGGTCTTAAACGTCATTATGGAAACTTTGATGGGAATATTTAAGGTTTAAATATTCAAGAAGTTCTTATGAACTTAAACTTATATTTTTACAAAAATAAATGGGTAAAAATATAACAATGTGTAAATGTAATTTTTGGTAAGAAAAATTATATATTTTCGGAAACTTGCTAAGTGCTTGCAATGTGTGCTATATATGTATATGTGTTAGATACCTAAAGGGTGACCAAAATAAATACACATACATGTTTCTACATGGTCCAAGAAATGCTAGTAAAATCGGACAATTAAATAAAATGGCTGAAATGGAAATACATAACACTTGATGACGACAATTTGGGCGTATCGACATCGTAAACAAGTTACTACAATGTCGGGTCTAAAAATAACATATTTTTAGACACTAAAGCGAATGCATAACTAAGTGGTCAAAAACAAGAATCCGGAAAGTCGAAAACTATAAAAATTACCAAGTATTTTAATGTGAAAAACGAACTTATTAAGTTACATGCTTGGTAAATTTTTGGTTAAAATTGAAAGAGTATATTTAATGGACTTACTAGGATTAGATTTGGGCTAGACCCAAATTACTAAAAACTAGGGCTAGGCCCAATGACAGTAAAACTAGGGCTAGGCCCAATGACATTAAAAACTAGGGCTAGGCCCAATAACAAGAAAACTAGGGCTAGGCCCAATAACAATGAAACGTGGGTTAAGCCCAATGACATAGGTTCGAAGCCGTTCGCATATAATTTAATACGTATAGAATACATGAATACACATAACAATCGAGCGAGTAAACTATCAACGCTCTAAAATACAAAGTTGTTCCAAAGATGACAAACGAGAATAAAGAATTCAAGATGAACAACTTGTACGAGGTCCGAAAGACCTAGTGTCTAACGAGATTAGTACACATGTAGGTTATTGACACGTACGGACGCTCACTTCGATATCATATTACACGGAATGCAAACTTGTGAGTTCATGTCCCTCCTTTCACTGTTTTCAATGTTTTGTTTTCAAAAACATCGAGGGGAAATACATGCTAAAACTATTGGTATGTTAGTTACGGAGTATATGGCATGATCAATGTGCATAAGTAGGGAAACTACATTAGTAACCATTAATCACTCAGTGACCAAGGTGCAAAAGGTGTAGATCTATTGGGCTTGAGGCACGCCCCACTTGTTTCTGGTCATTCCGTTTTAGACAGTTTCTGGTTCTGTGAACAACAGTTTCTGGTCATTGCGTTTTAGAAATATAACATTTTGAAGTGTTTTTACTCATTGCGTTTTAGGTAAACACATTTTTATGTGTATTCAGTTCATTGCGTTTTAGAGAGAACAGTTTCTTTTGTGTTTTTAGGCGATTGCGTTTTAGAAATAATACATTTTTATGTGTTTTCTAGGCATTTCGTTTTGGAAATAAGACATTTTTAAGTGTTTTCTGGCCATTGCGTTTTAGAAATAAGACATTTTTAGGTGTTTTTAGGTGCATTGCGTTTTAGGTAAAACACATTCAGTCAATTGCATTTTATAAAGTACACTTTCTTTTGTGTTTTTAGGCTATTGCGTTTTAGAAATAAGACATTTATTTGTGTTTTCTGGTCATTGCGTTTTAGAAAAAGTCATTTTTTTTACGTTTTTTTTTCATTGCGTTTTAAGCAACTGGGTTTTCTCCATTGCGTTTTACGCAACTGGGTTTTCAAAAAAAAATTTCGAAAATATAGCAACTGTATACTCGTTTTAAAGATAAAAAAACGCTGGTTTTTTTGTTGCAATTTTTATAAAAAATAATGTCGTATGAAATTTTTTTTCCTATTAAATTGCTGTAATAAAAATGCATCAGAAAAATTATTTTTCTGTAAATTGTCTCTGAAAAACTGCATTCGTAGACAGTGTTTCTGGTTCTATAAACAACAGGTTCTGGTCATTGCGTTTTAGTTAGATTCTGGTTCTGTGAACAACAGTTTCTGGTTCTGTGAACAACAGTTTCTGGTCAATGCGTTTTAGACAGTTTCTGGTTCCATGAACAACAGTTTCTGGTTCCATGAACAACAGTTTCTGGTCATTGCGTTTTAGGCAGTTTCTGGTTCTGTGAACAACAGTTTCTGGTCATTGCGTTTTAGAAATAAAACAGTTTTGAAGTGTTTTTACTCATTACGTTTTATGTAAACACATTTTTAGGTGTATTCAGTTCATTGCGGTTTAATGAGAACAGTTTCTTTTGTGTTTTTAGGCCATTGCGTTTAAGAAATAAGACATTTTTATGTGTTTTCTAGGCATTGCGTTTTAGAAATAAGACATTTTCAAGTGTTTTCTGGCCATTGCGTTTTAGAAATAAGACATTTTTAAGTGTTTTTAGGTGCATTGCGTTTAAGGTAAAACACATTCAGTCAATTGCGTTTTATAAAGTACACTTTCTTTTGTGTTTTTAGGCTATTGCGTTTTAGAAAGAAGACATTTATTTGTGTTTTCTGGTCATTGCGTTTTAGAAAAAAGTCATTTTTTTACGTTTTTTTTTTCATTGCGTTTTACGCAACTGGGTTTTCTCCATTGCGTTTTACGCAAGTGAGTTTTCAAAAAAAAAATTCGAAAATATAGCAATAGTATACTCGTTTTAAAGTTAAAAAAACGCTGGTTTTTTTTTGGTGCAATTTTTATAAAAAAATAATGTCGTATGAAATTTTTTTTTTCTTATTAAATTGCTGTAATAAAAATGCATCAGAAAAATTATTTTTCTGTAAATTGCCTCTGGAAAACTGCATTCGTAGACAGTGTTTCTGGTACTATAAACAACAGGTTCTGGTCATTGCGTTTTAGTTAGATTCTGGTTCTGTGAACAACAGTTTCTAGTTCTGTGAACAACAGTTTCTGGTCATTGCGTTTTAGAAATAAAACAGTTTTGAAGTGTTTTTACTCATTGCGTTTTAGGTAAACACATTTTTATGTGTATTCAGTTCATTGCGGTTTAATGAGAACAGTTTCTTTTGTGTTTTTAGGCCATTGCGTTTTAGAAATAAGACATTTTTATGTGTTTTCTAGGCATTGCGTTTTAGAAATAAGACATTTTCAAGTGTTTTCTGGCCATTGCGTTTTAGAAATAAGACATTTTTAAGTGTTTTTAGGTGCATTGCGTTTTAGGTAAAACACATTCAGTCAATTGCGTTTTATAAAGTACACTTTCTTTTGTGTGTTTAAGATATTGCGTTTTAGAAATAAGACATTTATTTGTGTTTTCTGGTCATTGAGTTTTAGAAAAAGTCATTTTTTTATGTTTTTTTTTTTTCATTTCGTTTTACGCAACTGGGTTTTCTCCATTGCGTTTTACGCAAGTGGGTTTTCAAAAAAAAAAAATCGAAAATATAGCAATAGTATACTCGTTTTAAAGATAAAAAAACGCTGATTTTTTTCGTGCAATTTTTATAAAAAAATAATGTCGTATGAAAAAAAATTTTCCTATTAAATTCCTGTAATAAAAATGCATCAGAAAAATTATTTTTTTGTAAATTGCCTCTGGAAAACTGCATTCGTAGACAGTATTTCTGGTTCTATAAACAACAGGTTCTGGTCATTGCGTTTTAGTTAGATTCTGGTTCTGTGAACAACAGTTTCTGGTCATTGCATTTTAGACAGTTTCTGGTTCTGTGAACAACAGTTTCTGGTCATTGCGTTTTAGACAGTTTCTGGTTCTGTGAATAACAGTTTCTGGTCATTGCGTTTTAGAAATATAACATTTTTGAAGTGTTTTTACTCATTGCGTTTTAGGTAAACACATTTTTATGTGTATTCAGTTCATTGCGTTTTAGAGAGAACAGTTTCTTTGTGTTTTTAGGCCATTGCGTTTTAGAAATAAGACATTTTTATGTGTTTTCTAGGCATTGCGTTTTAGAAATAAGACATTTTCAAGTGTTTTCTGGCCATTGCATTTTAGAAATAAGACATTTTTAAGTGTTTTTAGGTGCATTGCGTTTTAGGTAAAACACATTCAGTCAATTGTGTTTTATAAAGTACACTTTCTTTTGTGTTTTTAGGCTATTGCGTTTTAGAAATAAGACATTTATTTGTGTTTTCTGGTCATTGCATTTTAGAAAAGGTCATTTTTTTACGTTTTTTTTTCATTACGTTTTACGCAACTGGGTTTTCTCCATTGCGTTGTACGCAAGTGGGTTTTCAAAAAAAAATCGAAAATATAGCAATAGTATACTCGTTTTAAAGATAAAAAGATGCTGGTTTTTTTTGGTGCAATTTTTATAAGAAAATAATGTCGTATGAAAATTTTTTTTCCTATTAAATTGCTGTAGTAAAAATGCATCAGAAAAATTATTTTTCTGTAAATTGCCTCTGGAAACTGCATTCGTAGACAGTGTTTCTGGTTCTATAAACAACAGGTTCTGGTCATTGCGTTTTAGTTAGATTCTGGTTCTGTGAACAACAGTTTCTGGTTCTGTGAACAACAGTTTCTGGTCATTGCGTTTTAGACAGTTTCTGGTTCTGTGAACAACAGTTCTGGTCATTGCGTTTTAGACAGTTTCTAGTTCTGTGAACAACAGTTTCTGGTCATTGCGTTTTAGAAATATAACATATTTGAAGTGTTTTTACTCATTGCGTTTTAGGTAAACACATTTTTATGTGTATTCAGTTCATTGCGGTTTAATGAGAACAGTTTCTTTTGTGTTTTTAGGCCATTGCGTTTTAGAAATAAGACATTTTTATGTGTTTTCTAGGCATTGCGTTTTAGAAATAAGACATTTTCAAGTGTTTTCTGGCCATTGCGTTTTAGAAATAAGACATTTTTAAGTGTTTTTAGGTGCATTGCGTTTAAGGTAAAACACATTCAGTCAATTGCGTTTTATAAAGTACACTTTCTTTTGTGTTTTTAGACTATTGCGTTTTAGAAATAAGACATTTATTTGTGTTTTCTGGTCATTGAGTTTTAGAAAAAGTCATTTTTTACGTTTTTTTTCATTGCGTTTTACGCAACTGGGTTTTTCCATTGAGTTTTACGCAAGTGGGTTTTCAAAAAAAAAAATTCAAAAATATAGCAATAATATACTCGTTTTAAAGATAAAAAAACGCTGGTTTTCTTTTGGTGCAATTTTTATAAAAAAATAATGTCGTATGAAAATTTTTTTTCCTATTAAATTGCTGTAATAAAAATGCATCAGAAAAATTAATTTTCTGTAAATTGCCTCTGGAAAACTGCATTCGTAGACAGTGTTTCTGGTTCTATAAACAACAGGTTCTGGTCATTGCGTTTTAGTTAGATTCTGGTTCTGTGAACAACAGTTTCTGGTTCTGTGAACAACAGTTTCTGGTCAATGCGTTTTAGACAGTTTCTGGTTCTATGAACAACAGTTTCTAGTCATTGCGTTTTAGGCAGTTTCTGGTTCTGTGAACAACAGTTTCTGGTCATTGCGTTTTAGAAATAAAACAGTTTTGAAGTGTTTTTACTCATTGCGTTTTAGGTAAACACATTTTTATGTGTATTCAGTTCATTGCGGTTTAATGAGAACAGTTTCTTTTGTGTTTTAAGGCCATTGCGTTTTAGAAATAAGACATTTTTATGTGTTTTCTATGCATTGCGTTTTAGAAATAAGACATTTTCAAGTGTTTTCTGGCCATTGCGTTTTAGAAATAAAACATTTTTAAGTGTTTTTAGGTGCATTGCGTTTTAGGTAAAACACATTCAGTCAATTGCGTTTTATAAAGTACACTTTCTTTTTTGTTTTTAGGCTATTGCGTTTTAGAAATAAGACATTTATTTGTGTTTTCTGGTCATTGAGTTTTAGAAAAAGTCATTTTTTACGTTTTTTTTTCCATTACGTTTTACGCAACTGGGTTTTCTCCATTGCGTTTTACCCAACTGGGTTTTCAAAAAACAATTTCGAAAATATAGCAATACTATACTTGTTTTAAAGATAAAAAAACGCTGGTTTTTTTTGTGCAATTTTTATAAAAAAAATAATGTCGTATGAAATTTTTTTTCCTATTAAATTGCTGTAAAAAAATGCATCAGAAAAAATAATTTGCTGTAAATTGCCTCTGGAAAACTGCATTCGTAGACAGTGTTTCTGGTTCTATAAACAACAGGTTCTGGTCATTGCGTTTTTGTTAGATTCTGGTTCTGTGAACAACAGTTTCTGGTTCTGTGAACAACAGTTTCTGGTCATTGCGTTTTAGACAGTTTCTGGTTCTATGAACAACAGTTTCTAGTCATTGCGTTTTAGACAGTTTCTGGTTCTGTGAACAACAATTTCTGGTCATTGCGTTTTAGAAATAAAACATTTTTGAAGTGTTTTTACTCATTGCGTTTTAGGTAAACACATTTTTATGTGTATTCAGTTCATTGCGTTTTAGAGAGAACAGTTTCTTTTGTGTTTTTAGGCCATTGCGTTTTAGAAATAAGACATTTTTATGTGTTTTCCAGGCATTGCGTTTTAGAAATAAGACATTTTAAGTGTTTTCTGGCCATTGCGTTTTAGAAATAAGACATTTTTAAGTGTTTTTTGGTGCATTGCGTTTTAGGTAAAACACATTCAGTCAATTGCGTTTTATAAAGTACACTTTCTTTTGTGTTTTTAGGCTATTGCGTTTTAGAAATAAGACATTTATTTGTGTTTTCTGGTTATTGCGTTTTAGAAAAAGTCATTTTTTTACGTTTTTTTTTTCATTGCGTTTTAAGCAACTGGGTTTTCTCCATTGCGTTTTACGCAACTGGGTTTTCAAAAAAAAATTTCGAAAATATAGCAACTGTATACTCGTTTTAAAGATAAAAAAACGCTGGTTTTTTTGTTGCAATTTTTATAAAAAAAATAATGTCGTGTGAAATTTTTTTTTCCTATTAAATTGCTGTAATAAAAATGCATCAGAAAAATTATTTTTCTGTAAATTGCCTCTGGAAAACTGCATTCGTAGACAGTGTTTCTGGTTCTATAAACAACAGGTTCTGGTCATTGCGTTTTAGTTAGATTCTGGTTCTGTGAACAACAGTTTCTGGTTCTGTGAACAACAGTTTCTGGTCAATGCGTTTTAGACAGTTTCTGGTTCCATGAACAACAGTTTCTGGTTCCATGAACAACAGTTTCTGGTCATTGCGTTTTACGCAGTTTCTGGTTCTGTGAACAACAGTTTCTGGTCATTGCGTTTTAGAAATAAAACAGTTTTGAAGTGTTTTTACTCATTACGTTTTATGTAAACACATTTTTAGGTGTATTCAGTTCATTGCGGTTTAATGAGAACAGTTTCTTTTGTGTTTTTAGGCCATTGCGTTTTAGAAATAAGACATTTTTATGTGTTTTCTAGGCATTGCGTTTTAGAAATAAGACATTTTCAAGTGTTTTCTGGCCATTACGTTTTAGAAATAAGACATTTTTAAGTGTTTTTAGGTGCATTGCGTTTTAGGTAAAACACATTCAGTCAATTGCGTTTTATAAAGTACACTTTCTTTTGTGTTTTTAGGCTATTGCGATTCAGAAATAAGACATTTATTGTGTTTTCTGGTCATTGCGTTTTAGAAAAAGTCATTTTTTTATGTTTTTTTTTCATTGTGTTTTACGCAGCTGGGTTTTCTCCATTGCGTTTTACGCAAGTGGGTTTTCAAAAAAAAATTTCGAAAATATAGCAATAGTATACTCGTTTTAAAGATAAAAAAACGCTGATTTTTTTCGTGCAATTTTTATAAAAAAATAATGTCGTATGAAATTTTTTTTTTCCTATTAAATTGCTGTAATAAAAATGCATCAGAAAAATTATTTTTCTGTAAATTGCCTCTGGAAAACTGCATTCGTAGACAGTGTTTCTGGTTCTATAAACAACAGGTTCTGGTTATTGCGTTTTAGTTAGATTCTGGTTCTGTGAACAACAGTTTCTAGTCATTGTATTTTAGACAGTTTCTAGTTCTGTGAACAACAGTTTCTGGTCATTGCGTTTTAGACAGTTTCTGGTTCTGTGAACAACAGTTTCTGGTCATTGCGTTTTAGAAATATAACATTTTTGAAGTGTTTTTACTCATTGCGTTTTAGGTAAACCCATTTTTATGTGTATTTAGTTCATTGCATTTTAGAGAGAACAGTTTCCTTTGTGTTTTTAGGCCATTGCGTTTTAGAAATAAGACATTTTTATGTGTTTTCTAGGCATTGCATTTTAGAAATAAGACATTTTTATGTGTTTTTAGGTCATTGCGTTTTACGCAGTTTCTGGTTCTGTGAACAACAGTTTCTGGTCATTGCGTTTTAGAAATATAACATTTTTGAAGTGTTTTTACTCATTGCGTTTTAGGTAAACACATTTTTATGTGTATTCAGTTCATTGCGTTTTAAAGAGAACAGTTTCTTTTGTGTTTTTAGGCCATTGCGTTTTAGAAATAAGACATTTTTATGTGTTTTCTAGGCATTGCGTTTTAGAAATAAGACATTTTTAAGTGTTTTCTGGCCATTGCGTTTTAGAAATAAAACATTTTTAAGTGTTTTTAGGTGCATTGCGTTTTAGGTAAAAACACATTCAGTCAATTGCGTTTTATAAAGTACACTTTCTTTTTTGTTTTTAGGCTATTGCGTTTTAGAAATAAGACATTTATTTGTGTTTTCTGGTCATTGAGTTTTAGAAAAAGTCATTTTTTACGTTTTTTTTTCCATTACGTTTTACGCAACTGGGTTTTCTCCATTGCGTTTTACCCAACTGGGTTTTCAAAATTTTTTTTCGAAAATATAGCAATAGTATACTCGTTTTAAAGATAAAAAAACGCTGGTTTTTTTGTGCAATTTTTATAAAAAAAAATGTCGTATGAAATTTTTTTTTCCTATTAAATTGCTGTAATAAAAATGCATCAGAAAAAATAATTTCCTGTAAATTGCCTCTGGAAAACTGCATTCGTAGACAGTGTTTCTGGTTCTATAAACAACAGGTTCTGGTCATTGCGTTTTAGTTAGATTCTGGTTCTGTGAACAACCGTTTTTGGTTCTGTGAACAACAGTTTCTGGTCATTGCGTTTTAGACAGTTTCTGGTTCTATGAACAACAGTTTCTAGTCATTGCGTTTTAGACAGTTTCTGGTTCTGTGAACAACAATTTCTGGTCATTGCGTTTTAGAAATAAAACATTTTTGAAGTGTTTTTACTCATTGCGTTTTAGGTAAACACATTTTTATGTGTATTCAGTTCATTGCGTTTTAGAGAGAACAGTTTCTTTTGTGTTTTTAGGCCATTGCGTTTTAGAAATAAGTCATTTTTATGTGTTTTCTAGGCATTGCGTTTTAGAAATAAGACATTTTAAGTATTTTCTGGCCATTGCGTTTTAGAAATAAGACATTTTTAAGTGTTTTTTGGTGCATTGCGTTTTAGGTAAAACACATTCAGTCAATTGCGTTTTATATAGTACACTTTCTTTTGTGTTTTTAGGCTATTGCGTTTTAGAAATAAGACATTTATTTGTGTTTTCTGGTCATTGCGTTTTAGAAAAAGTCATTTTTTTACGTTTTTATTCATTGCGTTTTACGCAACTGGGTTTTCTCCATTGCATTTTACGCAACTGGATTTTCAAAAAAAAAATTCGAAAATATAGCAATAGTATACTCGTTTTAAAGATAAAAAAAGGCTGGTTTTTTTGGTGCAATTTTTATAAAAAAATAATGTCGTATGAAATTTTTTTTTCCTATTAAATTGCTGTAATAAGAATGCATCAAAAAAATTAATTTTCTGTAAATTGCCTCTGGAAAACTGCATTCGTAGACAGTGTTTCTGGTTCTATAAACAACAGGTTCTGGTCATTGCGTTTTAGTTAGATTCTGGTTCTGTGAACAACAGTTTCTGGTTCTGTGAACAACAGTTTCTGGTCATTGCGTTTTAGACAGTTTCTGGTTCTATGAACAACAGTTTCTGGTCATTCCGTTTTAGACAGTTTCTGGTTCTGTGAACAACAGTTTCTGGTCATTGCGTTTTAGAAATAAAACATTTTTGAAGTGTTTTTACTCATTGCATTTTAGGTATACACATTTTTATGTGTATTCAGTTCATTGCGTTTAAGAGAGAACAGTTTCTTTTGTGTTTTTAGGCCATTGCGTTTTAGAAATAAGACATTTTTATGTGTTTTCTAGGCATTGCGTTTTAGAAATAAGATATTTTTAAGTGTTTTCTGGCCATTGCGTTTTAGAAATAAGACATTTTTAAGTGTTTTTAGGTGCATTGCGTTTTAGGTAAAACACATTCAGTCAATTGCGTTTTATAAAGTACACTTTCTTTTTTTGTTTTTAGTCTATTGCGTTTTAGAAATAAGACATTTATTTGTGTTTTCTGGTCATTGCGTTTTTTAGAAAAAATCATTTTTTTACGTTTTTTTTTTCATTGCGTTTTACGCAACTAGGTTTTCTCCATTGCGTTTTACGCAACTGGGTTTTCAAATTTTTTTTTTGAAAATATAGCAATAGTATACTCGTTTTAAAGATAAAAAAACGCTGGTTTTTTTGGTGCAATTTTGATAAAAAAAAATAATGTCGTATGAAAATTTTTTTCCTATGAAAATGCTGTAATAAAAATGTATCAGAAAAATTAATTTTCTGTAAATTGCCTCTGAAAAACTGCATTCGTAAACAATGTTTCTAGTTCTATAAACAACTGGTTCTGGTCATTGCGTTTTAGTTAGATTCTGGTTCTATGAACAACAGTTTCTGTTTCTGTGAAGAACAGTTTCTGGTCATTGCGTTTTAGACAGTTTCTGGTTCTGTGAACAACAGTTTCTGTCCATTGCGTTTTAGAAATAAAACATTTTTGAAGTATTTTTACTCATTGCGTTTTAGGTAAACACATTTTTATGTGTATTCAGTTCATTGCGTTTTAGAGAGAACAATTCATTTTGTGTTTTTAGGCCATTGGGTTTTAGAAATAAGACATTTTTATATGTTTTCTAGGTATTGCGTTTTAGAAATAAGACATTTTTAAGTGTTTTCTGGCCATTGCGTTTTAGAAATAAAACATTTTTAAGTGTTTTTAGGTGCATTGCGTTTTAGGTAAAACACATTCAGTCAATTGCGTTTTATAAAGTACACTTTCTTTTGTGTTTTTAGGCTATTGCGTTTTAGAAATAAGACATTTATTTGTGTTTTCTAGTCATTGCGTTTTAGAAAAAGTCATTTTTTTACGTTTTTTTTTTCATTGCGTTTTACGCAACTGAGTTTTCTCCATTGCGTTTTACGCAAGTGGGTTTTCAAAAAAAAAAAAATTCGAAAATATAGCAATAGTCTACTCGTTTTAAAGATAAAAAACGCTAGTTTTTTTTGGTGCAATTTTTATAAAAAAATAATGTCGTATGAAATTTTTTTTTCTATTAAATTGCTGTAATAAAAATGCATCAGAAAAATTATTTTTCTGTAAATTGCCTCTGGAAAACTGCATTCGTAGACAGTGTTTCTGGTTCTATAAACAACAGGTTCTGGTCATTGCGTTTTAGTTAGATTCAGGTTCTGTGAACAACCGTTTCTGGTTCTGTGAACAACAGTTTTGGTCAATGCGTTTTAGACAGTTTCTGGTTCTATGAACAACAGTTTCTGGTCATTGTGTTTTAGGCAGTTTCTGGTTCTGTGAACAACAGTTTCTGGTCATTGCGTTTTAGAAATAAAACAGTTTTGAAGTGTTTTTACTCATTGCGTTTTAGGTAAACACATTTTTATGTGTATTCAGTTCATTGCGGTTTAATGAGAACAGTTTCTTTTGTGTTTTTAGGCCATTGCGTTTTAGAAATAAGACATTTTTATGTGTTTTCTAGGCATTGCGTTTTAGAAATAAGACATTTTCAAGTGTTTTCTGGCCATTGCGTTTTAGAAATAAGACATTTTTAAGTGTTTTTAGGTGCATTGCGTTTTAGGTAAAACACATTCAGTCAATTGCGTTTTATAAAGTACACTTTCTTTTGTGTTTTTAGGCTATTGCGTTTTAGAAATAAGACATTTATTTGTGTTTTCTGGTCATTGCGTTTTAGAAAAAGTCATTTTTTAACGTTTTTTTTTCATTGCGTTTTACGCAACTGGGTTTTATCCATTGCGTTTTACGCAAGTGTGTTTTCAAAAAAAAAAATTCGAAAATATAGCAATAGTATACTCGTTTTAAAGATAAAAAAACGCTGGTTTTTTTGTGCAATTTTTATAAAAAAAAATGTCGTATGAAATTTTTTTTTCCTATTAAATTGCTGTAATAAAAATGCATCAGAAAAATTATTTTTCTGTAAATTGCCTCTGGAAAACTGCGTTCGTAGACAGTGTTTCTGGTTCTATAAACAACAGGTTCTGGTCATTGCTTTTAGTTAGATTCTGGTTCTGTGAACAACAGTTTCTGGTCATTGCATTTTAGACAGTTTCTGGTTCTGTGAACAACAGTTTCTGGTCATTGCGTTTTAGACAATTTCTGGTTCTGTGAACAACAGTTTCTGGTCATTGCGTTTTAGAAATATAACATTTTTGAAGTGTTTTTACTCATTGCGTTTTAGGTAAACACATTTTTATGTGTATTCAGTTCATTGCGTTTTAGAGAGAACAGTTTCTTTTGTGTTTTTAGGCCATTGCGGTTTAGAAATAAGACATTTTTATGTGTTTTCTAGGCATTGCGTTTTAGAAATAAGACATTTTTAAGTGTTTTCTGGCCATTGCGTTTTAGAAATAAAACATTTTAAAGTGTTTTTAGGTGCATTGCGTTTTAGGTAAAACACATTCAGTCAGTTGCATTTTATAAAGTACACTTTCTTTTTTTGTTTTTAGGCTATTGCGTTTTAGAAATAAGACATTTATTTGTGTTTTCTGGTCATTGCGTTTTTTAGAAAAAAATCAATTTTTTACGTTTTTTTTTCATTGCGTTTTACGCAACTAGGTTTTCTCCATTGCGTTTTACGCAACTGGGTTTTCAAATTTTTTTTTTGAAAATATAGCAATAGTATACTCGTTTTAAAGATAAAAAAACGCTGGTTTTTTGGTGCAATTTTGATAAAAAAAATAATGTCGTATGAAATTTTTTTTCCTATGAAATTGCTGTAATAAAAATGCATAAGAAAAATTAATTTTCTGTAAATTGCCTCTGAAAAACTGCATTCGTAGACAATGTTTCTAGTTCTATAAATAACTGGTTCTGGTCATTGCGTTTTACTTAGATTCTGGTTCTATGAACAACAGTTTCTGGTTCTGTGAACAACAGTTTCTGGTCATTGCGTTTTAGACAGTTTCTGGTTCTATGAACAACAGTTTCTGGTCATTGCGTTTTAGACAGTTTCTGGTTCTGTGAACAACAGTTTCTGGTCATTGCGTTTTAGAAATAAAACATTTTTGAAGTGTTTTTACTCATTGCGTTTTAGGTAAACACATTTTTATGTGTATTCATTTCATTGCGTTTTAGAGAGAACAGTTCATTTTGTGTTTTTAGGCCATTGCGTTTTAGAAATAAGACATTTTTATATGTTTTCTAGGCATTGCATTTTAGAAATAAGAAATTTTTAAGTGTTTTCTGGCCATTGCGTTTTAGAAATAAGACATTTTTAAGTGATTTTAGGTGCATTGCGTTTTAGGTAAAACACATTCAGTCAATTGCGTTTTATAAAGTACACTTTCTGTTGTGTTTTTAGGCTATTGTGTTTTAGAAATAAGACATTTATTTGTGTTTTCTGGTCATTGCGTTTTTTAGAAAAAATCATTTTTTTACGTTTTTTTTTCATTGCGTTTTACGCAACTGGGTTTTCTCCATTGCGTTTTACGCAACTGGGTTTTCAAAAAAAAAATTTCCGAAAATATAGCAATAGTATATTCGTTTTAAAGATAAAAAAACACTGGTTTTTTTGGTGCAATTTTTATAAAAAAATAATGTCGTATGAAAAAAAAAATTTCGTATTAAATTGCTGTAATAAAAATGCATCAGAAAAATTAATTTTCTGTAAATTGCCTCTGGAAAACTGCATTCGTAGACAGTGTTTCTGGTTCTATAAACAACAGGTTCTGGTCATTGCGTTTTAGTTAGATTCTGGTTCTGTGAACAACAGTTTCTGGTCATTGCGTTTTAGACAGTTTCTGGTTCTATGAACAACAGTTTCTGGTCATTGCGTTTTAGACAGTTTCTGGTTCTGTGAACAACAGTTTCTGGTCATTGCGTTTTAGAAATAAAACATTTTTGAAGTGTTTTTACTCATTGCGTTTTAGGTAAACACATTTTTATGTGTATTCAGTTCATTGCGTTTAAGAGAGAACAGTTTCTTTTGTGTTTTTAGGCCATTGCGTTTTAGAAATAAGACATTTTTATGTGTTTTCTTGGCATTGCGTTTTAGAAATAAGACATTTTTAAGTGTTTTCTGGCCATTGCGTTTTAGAAATAAGACATTTTTAAGTGTTTTTAGGTGCATTGCGTTTTAGGTAAAACACATTCAGTCAATTGCGTTTTATAAAGTACACTTTCTTTTGTATTTTTAGGCTATTGCGTTTTAGAAATAAGACATTTATTTGTGTTTTCTGGTCATTGCGTTTTAGAAAAAGTCATTTTTTACGTTTTTTTTTCATTGCGTTTTAAGCAACTGGGTTTTCTCCATTGCGTTTTACGCAACTGGTTTTTCAAAAAAAAAAATCGAAAATATAGCAACAGTATACTCGTTTTAAATATAAAAAACGCTGGTTTTTTTGTTGCAATTTTTATAAAAAAATAATGTCGTATGAAATTTTTTTTTCCTATTAAATTGCTGTAATAAAAATGCATCAGTAAAATTATTTTTCTGTAAATTTGTGACACCTGTGTCACTCCAACCATCAATCAAATGCCAAACCAATGAAATATTGTATTTCATACTTGGGATTTGTAAAAATATGTGTATCGTTTGCACATATCGACTCTTGTTCGATTTCAAGCTTTAAATCGCTTTCTGGAGGGTTATACGCGCTCTGATGTGTAGATATAACCAGTTTAATCCAACGAACACTCCGGAATAGTGAAATAGACTTAACATACCTTAAATAACCTTTACATAACTTAGATATAAGTTTTGGAAGGTTTGGTGTGGTGAAATCAAAGTTAAATCGCTTACAGGGACTAAAGTTGACAAACTGCGAAAGTATGCCAATTTGAACTGTAACAGACATTCCGGAACATGACCATAAGTTAAACATACCATAAATATCCTTTCATAGCTTAGAAATAGGCTTAGAGGTGTTCGGTATGCTAAAATAAACCTTTGTGTCATTCAGGGACTAAAAGCGTCAAAAAGTGCACAAGTTTGCATTTTCGCGCATAACTTACGTTCTGAATACATTTGGACATCCAAAAATTTATGTAAGCATGACTATATTATGCTTTAGTGTTTGGCTTGCCAAAAATCCATTCGTTTCGTCATTTGGATCGTTTTTCGCGCTTATGCGCATTCCGTCGTAATTAAGCGAACATCGCGTTCGTACGGCCAAACGAACCAACCTCCGACATATTTTTGAGCATGTTTCATGTCCACAATGTTTAGGAATTATTTTAGGGCCTTAAAGTTGGCTTTACGGGCCTTAGAAGTGTCGAGAATGGCCTTAAACACGTGCAGGGGCTGAAACTGTCATTTCTGAAACTTTGTTCTGATCTGTGACTCCCAGGCGGCCCGCCTCAGTTCCTGAGAATCCTCACGCGGCCCGCATACGCCTCCCAGAACAGATAATATCGAACAGTCAGCAGATTCCAGCTGTTTGATCCTCACCCACACATTCTCAACTGCACATTCAGCTCATTTAGACCCATTTTTAGTCACCATGAGTTTCCGACAAGTGTACGCATGGGATTCGAGCACGGTTTCCATGAAACGATCCTAACGGTTCGGGTATTCCTATAAATACCCAACCACCCCAACCTCATTTCTCACAAGAATCTGGATTTGAGAGCTCTAAGTTGAAACCATTGTTTCATACCTGAGTTCTTGGATCGAGATTAGCATTCGGGGACCCTTCGTAAGTATTCTTTTGTTCTTTTATTGCTTTTCGAGTCTTTCGAGTCTGAAAGTCAAACTTTGTTTGACTTTCTGCGTTGACCAGTTATGGTCAATGCGAAGTTCGTTTGAACTTCGCAACGTGAGTGTAATCACGTTGGTTATAGTCCCTTGGGACTATGCCTACTGATTACCACGTTGTCTAGGGTCGTAGGGTAAGCGATCTAATAAATCGCTTATACCTCGAACCCGACCCAGTTTGGTCGATCATTAGGATCCGACCAAATACATTAGGTGACCATAGTAGGTAGGGAATAACCTTCCGAGGTTATACCCTATGGTCACATCGTTGAGTAGTTGTATGATAGGTAGTTTATATGCCTTAGGTAAATTACCAGAATACCATTTTCATGTATAATTGGTAATTAAGCATATGTAACCTAAACTTTTGTCACATAACTGATTATGTAACATGTTTAGGCATATAACACTTGTCATAGGACTAGTTAGACGGTCCGAACGCGTTTCACGCGAACGACGCGTTAAAGTAGCATAAGCTACCTAAACGGGTCGTAATGCGTCGTAAGCTCTTAGATTAAGGTTTCATTTAGTATGTAGGCTTTGTTAAAACCATATGACACGAGTCTCTATACTCATTTGGTTTACGAACCCTCATTCTATCAGATCTTCCGATTTAGGTCCGGTTTATTAACATAGTTACCTATATTAGGTGACGTTTGATATCCGTGATCTCTAGCATTGTTTGGTTGTTACTCAAGGACTACTAAGCAATCTCAAGTGAGTACATAGACCCCTCTTTTACTGTTTTCAAACTGTTTTGGGGTGAAACACATGTGCCTACTTGTTACTTTCATGCTTTCCTGTTTTCACATCATATACTTGCTATGTTCATTAGTACAATTATAGTACATGTTTTACATTACATTTAATACTACGTATGTCTATTGTTGTATACGTAGTACAGGTCACATGCTACGTATGTCTATTGTTGTATACGTAGTACAGGTCATATGCTACGTATGTCTATTGTTGTATACGTAGTACAGGTCACATGCTACGTATGTCTATTGTTGTATACGTAGTACAGGTCACATGCTACGTATGTCTATTGTTGTATACGTAGTACAGGTCACATGCTACGTATGTCTATTGTTGCATACTTAGTACAGGTCACATGCTACGTATGTCTATTGTTGCATACTTAGTACATTTGTTATTCATCACATGATTACATTTTGGATACATATTACATGATTTACATTAGACATGAACATTTTACTTTAGTAGTTTGGTTTGAGTAAGTGATTAAGTAACGAAGCGTGTGTAATATGATACAAGCATGGTGGATACGCCGCTGGTACTTCCTATATATAAGTGTTTGTATGGTATTACATATCGTAGCGTTATTTGAATCATTTCAGTTTGAGACATAGAACATTTTATACAAATAACATACTTTTCACAAGACATTGTTTTACAAACAACTTATCTTATACAAACTCATTTTACATGGTTATTCATTTAACCTTACATTTATTTATACATATCATCTGATCTTATCGTTTTTCAAATGATTTACAAGACAAAGCAAATTACAAGGTTCATGACTAAACATTTTCTCAAACATAAGTCATGAATCCTATTTTCACAAAACCTATGTATCTCACAGGCATTTTTATGCTGACGTACCTATTTTCACATGTGTTTTTCAGGAGCTGTTGCATAAGATGATCAAGATACACATAGGCAGACTTGGGCTTTAGTGACAATAAAAGATGCAAGACTAGTTAATTATGTTGTATTTCTTTGTTTGTTAAGACATTGTAACACTTTTAATCAATAAAACGAAACTTCAATTACCATGGATTTGAAACAATTAATTCTGTTACAACACTCCCCGACATTTCCGCCACGTTTTGTATGTTCTACGTGGTCGGGGTGTGACAAAATTGCCTCTGGAAAACTGCATTCGTAGACAGTGTTTCTGGTTCTATAAACAACAGGTTCTGGTCATTGCGTTTTAGTTAGATTCTGGTTCTGTGAACAACAGTTTCTGGTCATTGCATTTTAGACAGTTTCTGGTTCTATGAACAACAGTTTCTGGTCATTGCGTTTTAGGCAGTTTCTGGTTCTGTGAACAACAGTTTCTGGTCATTGCGTTTTAGAAATAAAACAGTTTTGAAGTGTTTTTACTCATTGCGTTTTAGGTAAACACATTTTTATGTGTATTCAGTTCATTGCGGTTTAATGAGAACAGTTTCTTTTGTGTTTTTAGGCCATTGCGTTTTAGAAATAAGACATTTTTATGTGTTTTCTAGGCATTGCGTTTTAGAAATAAGACATTTTCAAGTGTTTTCTGGCCATTGCGTTTTAGAAATAAGACATTTTTAAGTGTTTTTAGGTGCATTGCGTTTTAGGTAAAACACATCCAGTCAATTGCGTTTTAAAAAGTACACTTTCTTTTGTGTTTTTAGGCTATTGCGTTTTAGAAATAAGACATTTATTTGTGTTTTCTGGTCATTGCGTTTTAGAAAAAGTCATTTCTTTACCTTTTTTTTTTCATTGCGTTTTACGCAACTGGGTTTTCTCCATTGCGTTTTACGCAAGTGGGTTTTCAAAAAAAAAAAAATTCAAAAATATAGCAATAGTATACTCGTTTTAAAGATAAAAGAACGCTGTTTTTTTTTGGTGCAATTTTTATAAAAAAATAATGTCGTATGAAATTTTTTTTTCCTATAAAATTGTTGTAATAAAAATGCATCAGAAAAATTATTTTTCTGTAAATTGCCTCTGGAAAACTGCATTCGTAGACAGTGTTTCTGGTTCTATAAACAACAGGTTCTGGTCATTTCGTTTTAGTTAGATTCTGGTTCTGTGAACAACAGTTTCTGGTCATTGCATTTTAGACAGTTTCTGGTTCTGTGAACAACAATTTATGGTCATTGCGTTTTAGACAGTTTCTGGTTCTGTGAACAACAGTTTCTGGTCATTGCGTTTTAGAAATATAACATTTTTGAAGTGTTTTTACTCATTGCGTTTTAGGTAAACACATTTTTATGTGTATTCAGTTCATTGCGGTTTAATGAGAACAGTTTCTTTTGTGTTTTTAGGCCATTGAGTTTTAGAAATAAGACATTTTTATGTGTTTTCTAGGCATTGCGTTTTAGAAATAAGACATTTTCAAGTGTTTTCTGGCCATTGCGTTTTAGAAATAAGACATTTTTAAGTGTTTTTAGGCGCATTGCGTTTTAGGTAAAACACATTCACTCAATTGCGTTTTATAAAGTACACTTTCTTTTGTGTTTTTAGGCCATTGCGTTTTAGAAATAAGACATTTATTTGTGTTTTCTGGTCATTGCGTTTTAGAAAAAGTCATTTTTTTATGTTTTTTTTTCATTGCGTTTTACGCAACTGGGTTTTCTCCATTGCGTTTTACGCAACTGGGTTTTCAAAAAAAAAAATTCGAAAATATAGCAATAGTATACTCGTTTTAAAGATAAAAAAACGCTGGTTTTTTGGTGCAATTTTTATAAAACAATAATGTCGTATGAAATTTTTTTTCCTATTAAATTGCTGTAATAAAAATGCATCAGAAAAATCAATTTTCTGTAAATTGCCTATGGAAAACTGCATTCGTAGACAGTGTTTCTGGTTCTATAAACAACAAGTTCTGGTCATTGCGTTTTAGTTAGATTCTGGTTCTGTGAACAACAGTTTCTGGTCATTGTGTTTTAGACAGTTTCAGGTCATTGCGTTTTAGACAGTTTCTGGTTCTGTGAACAACAGTTTCTGGTCATTGCGTTTTAGAAATAAAACAGTTTTGAAGTGTTTTTACTCATTGCGTTTTAGGTAAGCACATTTTTATGTGTCTTCAGTTCATTGCGTTTTAGAGAGAACATTTTCTTTTGTGTTTTTAGGCCATTGGGTTTTAGAAATAAGACATTTTTATGTGTTTTCTAGGCATTGCGTTTTAGAAATAGGACATTTTTAAGAGTTTTCTGGCCATTGCGTTTTAGGTAAACACATTTTTATGTGTCTTCAGTTCATTGCGTTTTAGAGAGAACATTTTCTTTTGTGTTTTTAGGCCATTGCGTTTTAGAAATAAGACATTTTTATGTGTTTTCTAGGCATTGCGTTTTAGAAATAAGACATTTTTAAGAGTTTTCTGGCCATTGCGTTTTAGAAATAAGACATTTTTAAGTGTTTTTAGGTGCATTGCGTTTTAGGTAAAACACATTCAGTCAATTGCGTTTTATAAAATACACTTTCTTTTGTGTTTTTAGGCTATTGCGTTTTAGAAAAAGTAAATTTTTTACGTTTTTTTTTTCATTGCGTTTTACGCAACTGGGTTTTCTCCATTGCATTTTACGCAACTGGGTTTTTAAAAAAAAATTCGAAAATATAGCAATAGTATACTCGTTTTAAAGATAAAAAACGCTGCTTTTTTGGTGCAATTTTTATAAAAAAATAATGTCGTATGAAAATTTTTTTTCCTATTAAATTGCTGTAATAAAAATGCATCAGAAAAAATAATTTTCTGTAAATTGCCTCTAGAAAACTGCATTCGTAGACAGTGTTTCTGGTTCTATAAACAACAGGTTCTGGTCATTGCGTTTTAGTTAGATTCTGGTTCTGTGAACAACAGTTTCTGGTTCTGTGAACAACAGTTTCTGGTCATTGCGTTTTAGACAGTTTCTGGTTCTGTGAACAACAGTTTCTGGTCATTGCGTTTTAGAAAAATAACATTTTGAAGTGTTTTTACTCATTGCGTTTTAGTAAACACATTTTTATGTGTATTCACTTCATTACGTTTTAGAGAGAACAGTTTCTTTTGTGTTTTAGAAATTAGGGATTTTTAAGTGTTTTCTGGCCATTGCGTTTTAGAAATAAGACATTTTTAAGTGTTTTTAGGTGCATTGCGTTTTAGGTAAAACACATTAAGTCAATTGCGTTTTATAAAGTACACTTTCTTTTGTGTTTTTAGGCTATTGCGTTTTTGAAATAAGACATTTATTTGTGTTTTCTGGTCATTGCGTTTTAGAAAAAGTCGTTTTTTACGGGTTTTTTTCATTGCGTTTTACGCAACTGGGTTTTCTCCATTGCGTTTTACGCAACTGGGTTTTCAAAAAAAAATTCAAAAATATAGCAATAGTATACTCGTTTTAAAGATAAAAAAACACTGGTTTTTTTTTGTGCAATTTTTATAAAAAAATAATGTCGTATGAAATTTTTTTTTTCCTATTAAATTGCTGTAATAAAAATGCATCAGAAAAATTAATTTTCTGTAAATTGCCTCTGGAAAACTGCATACGTAGACAGTGTTTCTGGTTCTATAAACAACAGGTTCTGGTCATTGCGTTTTAGTTAGATTCTGTTTCTGTGAACAACAGTTTCTGGTTCTGTGAACAACAGTTTCTGGTCATTGCGTTTTAGACAGTTTCTGGTTCTGTGAACAACAGTTTCTGGTCATTGCGTTTTAGACAATTTCTGGTTCTGTGAACAACAGTTTCTGGTCATTGCGTTTTAGAAAAATAACATTTTGAAGTGTTTTTACTCATTGCGTTTTAGTAAACACATTTTTATGTGTATTCACTTCATTGCGTTTTAGAGAGAACAGTTTCTTTTGTGTTTTAGAAATAAGGGATTTTTAAGTGTTTTCTGGCCATTGCGTTTTAGAAATAAGACATTTTTAAGTGTTTTTAGGTGCATTGCGTTTTAGGTAAAACACATTAAGTCAATTGCGTTTTATAAAGTACACTTTCTTTTGTGTTTTTAGGCTATTGCGTTTTTGAAATAAGACATTTATTTGTGTTTTCTGGTCATTGCGTTTTAGAAAAAGTCATTTTTTTACGGGTTTTTTTCATTGCGTTTTACGCAACTGGGTTTTCTCCATTGCGTTTTACGCAACTGGGTTTTCAAAAAAAAAATTCAAAAATATAGCAATAGTATACTTGTTTTAAAGATAAAAAAACACTGGTTTTTTTTGTGCAATTTTTATAAAAAAATAATGTCGTATGAAATTTTTTTTTTCCTATTAAATTGCTGTAATAAAAATGCATCAGAAAAATTAATTTTCTGTAAATTGCCTCTGGAAAACTGCATACGTAGACAGTGTTTCTGGTTCTATAAACAACAGGTTCTGGTCATTGCGTTTTAGTTAGATTCTGTTTCTGTGAACAACAGTTTCTGGTTCTGTGAACAACAGTTTCTGGTTCTGTGAACAACAGTTTCTGGTCATTGCGTTTTAGACAGTTTCTGGTTCTATGAAGAACAGTTTCTAGTCATTGCGTTATAGACAGTTTCTGGTTCTGTGAACAACAATTTCTGGTCTTTGCGTTTTTGAAATAAAACATTTTTGAAGTGTTTTTACTCATTGCGTTTTAGGTAAACACATTTTTATGTGTATTCAGTTCATTGCGTTTTAGAGAGAACAGTTTCTTTTGTGTTTTTAGGCCATTGCGTTTTAGAAATAAGACATTTTTATGTGTTTTCTAGGCATCGCGTTTTACAAATAAGGGATTTTTAAGTGTTTTCTGGCCATTGCGTTTTAGAAATAAGACATTTTTAAGTGTTTTTAGGTGCATTGCGTTTTAGGTAAAACACATTCAGTCAATTGCGTTTTATAAAGTACACTTTCTTTTGTGTTGTTTTAGGCTATTGCGTTTTAGAAATAAGACATTTATTTGTGTTTTCTGGTCATTGCGTTTTAGAAAAAGTCATTTCTTTACGTTTTTTTTTTCATTGCGTTTTACGCAACTGGGTTTTCCCCATTGCGTTTTACGAAACTGGGTTTTCAAAAAAAAAAATCGAAAATATAGCAATAGTATATTCGTTTTTAAGATAAATAAACGCTGGTTTTTTTGGTGCAATTTTTATAAAAAAAATAATGTCGTATGAAATTTTTTTTTCCTATTAAAGTGCTGTAATAAAAATGCATCAGAAAAATTAATTTTCTGTAAATTGCCTCTGGAAAACTGCATTCGTAGACAGTGTTTCTGGTTCTATAAACAACAGGTTCTGGTCATTGCGTTTTAGTTAGATTCTGGTTCTGTGTATAACAGTTTCTGGTTCTGTGAACAACAGTTTCTGGTCATTGCGTTTTAGACAGTTTCTGGTTCTATGAACAACAGTTTCTGGTCATTGCGTTTTAGATAGTTTCTGGTTCTGTGAACAACAGTTTCTGGTCATTGCGTTTTAGACAGTTTCTGGTTCTGTGAACAACAGTTTCTGGTCATTGCGTTTTAGAAATATAACATTTTTGAAGTGTTTTTACTCATTGCGTTTTAGGTAAACACATTTTCATTTGTATTCAGTTCATTGCGTTTTAGAGAGAACAGTTTCTTTTTTGTTCTTAGGCCATTGCGTTTTAGAAATAAGACATTTTTATGTGTTTTCTAGGCATTGCGTTTTAGAAATAAGAAATTTTTAAGTGTTTTCTAGCCATTGCGTTTTAGAAATAAGACATTTTTAAGTGTTTTTAAGGGCATTGCGTTTTAGGTAAAACACATTCAGTCAATTGCGTTTTATAAAGTACACTTTCTTTTGTGTTTTTAGGCTATTGCGTTTTAGAAATAAGACATTTATTTGTGTTTTCTGGTCATTGCGTTTTAGAAAATTTACGTTTTTTTTTCATTGCGTTTTACGCAACTAAGTTTTCTCCATTGCGTTTTACGCAATTGGGTTTTCAAAACAAATTTCGAAAATATAGCAATAGTATACTCGTTTTAAAGATGAAAAAACGCTGGTTTTTTTGGTGCAATTTTTATAAAAAAATAATGTCTTATGAAAATTTTTTTCCTATTAAATAGCCGTAATAAAAATGCATCAGAAAAATTAATTTTCTGTAAATTGCTTCTGAAAAACTGCATTCGTAGACAGTGTTTCTAGTTCTATAAACAATAGTTTCTGGTCATTGCGTTTTAGTTAGATTCTGGTTATGTGAACAACAGTTTCTGGTCATTGCGTTTTAGACAGTTTCTGGTTATGTGAACAACAGTTTCTGGTCATTGCGTTTTAGACAGTTTCTGGTTCTGTGAACAACAGTTTCTGGTCATTTCGTTTTAGAAATATAACATTTTTGAAGTGTTTTTACTCATTGCGTTTTAGGTAAACACATTTTTATTTGTATTCAGTTCATTGCGTTTTAGAGAGAACAGTTTCTTTTGTGTTTTTGGGCCATTGCGTTTTAGAAATAAGACATTTTTATGTGTTTTCTAGGCATTGCGTTTTAGAAATAAGACATTTTTAAGTGTTTTCTGGCCATTGCGTTTTAGAAATAAGACATTTTTAAGTGTTTTTAGGTGCATTGCGTTTTAGGTAAAACACATTCAGTCAATTGCGTTTTATAAAGTACACTTTCTTTTGTGTTTTTAGGCTATTGCGTTTTAGAAATAAGACATTTATTTTTGTTTTCTGGTCATTGCGTTTTTTAAAAAGTCATTTTTTTACGTTTTTTTTTTCATTGCGTTTTACGCAACTGGGTTTTCTCCATTGCGTTTTACGCAACTGGGTTTTCAAAAAAAAATTTCGAAAATATAGCAATAGTATACTCGTTTTAAAGATAAAAAAACACTGGTTTTTTTTTGGTGAATTTTTATATAAAAATAATGTCGTATGAAAATTTTTTTTTCCTATTAAATTGCTGTAATAAAAATGCATCAGAAAAATTAATTTTCTGTAAATTGCCTCTGGAAAACTGCATTTGTAGACAGTGTTTCTGGTTCTATAAACAAGAGGTTCTGGTCATTGCGTTTTAGTTAGATTCTGGTTCTGTGAACAACAGTTTCTGGTCATTGCGTTTTAGACAGTTTCTGGTTCTATGAACAACAGTTTCTGGTCATTGCTTTTTAGACAGTTTCTGGTTCTGTGAACAATAGTTTCTGGTCATTGCGTTTTAGAAATAAAACAGTTTTGAAGTGTTTTTGCTCATTGCGTTTTAGGTAAACCCATTTTTATGTGTATTTAGTTCATTCCATTTTAGAGAGAACACTTTCTTTTGTGTTTTTAGGCCATTGCGTTTTAGAAATAAGACATTTTTATGTATTTTCTAGGCATTGCGTTTTAGAAATAAGACATTGTTAAGTGTTTTCTGGCCATTGCGTTTTAGAAATAAGACATTTTTAAGTGTTTTTAGGTGCATTGCGTTTTAGGTAAAACACATTCAGTCAATTGCGTTTTATAAAGTACACTTTCTTTTGTGTTTTTAGGCTATTGCGTTTTAGAAATAAGACATTTATTTGTGTTTTCTGGTCATTGCTTTTTAGAAAAAGTCATTTTTTACGTTTTTTTTTTCATTGCGTTTTACGCAACTGGGTTTTCAAAATTTTTTTTCGAAAATATAGCAATAGTATACTCGTTTTAAAGATAATAAACGCTGGTTTTTTTGGTGCAATTTTTATAAAAAAATCATGTCGTATGAAATTTTTTTTTCCTATTAAATTGCTGTAATAAAAATGCATCAGAAAAATTAATTTTCTGTAAATTGCCTCTGAAAAACTGCAATCGTAGACAGTGTTTCTAGTTCTATAAACAACAGGTTCTGGTCATTGCATTTTAGTTAGATTCTGTTTCTATGAACAACAGTTTGTGGTTCTGTGAACAACAGTTTCTGGTTCTGTGAACAACAGTTTATGGTCATTGCGTTTTAGACAGTTTCTGGTTCTATGAAGAACAGTTCCTAGTCATTGCGTTTTAGACAGTTTCTGGTTCTGTGAACAACAATTTCTGGTCATTGCGTTTTTGAAATAAAACTTTTTTGAAGTGTTTTTACTCATTGCGTTTTAGGTAAACACATTTTTATGTGTATTCAGTTCATTGCGTTTTAGAGAGAACAGTTTCTTTTGTGTTTTTAGGCCATTGCGTTCTAGAAATAAGACATTTTTATGTGTTTTCTAGGCATTGCGTTTTAGAAATCTGACATTTTAAGTGTTTTCTGGCCATTGCGTTTTAGAAATAAGACATTTTAAGTGTTTTTAGGTGCATTGCGTTTTAGGTAAAACACATTCAGTCAATTGCGTTTTATAAAGTACACTTTCTTTTGTGTTTTTAGGCTATTGTGTTTTAGAAATAAGACATTTATTTGTGTTTTCTGGTCATTGCGTTTTAGAAAATTTACGTTTTTTTTTCATTGCGTTTTACGCAACTGGGTTTTCAAAAAAAATCGAAAATATAGCAATAGTATACTCGTTTTAAATATAAATAAACGCTGGTTTTTTTGGTGCAATTTTTATTAAAAAAATAATGTCGTATGAAATTTTTTTTTCCTATTAATTAATTTTCTGTAAATTGCCTCTGGAAAACTGCATTCGTAGACAGTGTTTCTGGTTCTATAAACAACAGGTTCTGGTCATTGCGTTTTAGTTAGATTCTGGTTCTGTGTACAATAGTTTCTGGTTCTGTGAACAACAGTTTCTGGTCATTGCATTTTAGACAGTTTCTAGTTCTATGAACAACAGTTTCTGGTCATTGCGTTTTAGAGAGTTTCTGGTTCTGTGAACAACAGTTTCTGGTCATTGCGTTTTAGACAGTTTCTGGTTCTGTGAACAACAGTTTCTGGTCATTGCGTTTTAGAAATATAACATTTTTGAAGTGTTTTTACTCATTGCGTTTTAGGTAAACACATTTTTATTTGTATTCAGTTCATTGCGTTTTAGAGAGAACAGTTTCTTTTGTGTTTTTAGGCCTTTGCGTTTTAGAAATAAGACATTTTTATGAGTTTTCTAGGCATTGCGTTTTAGAAATAAGACATTTTAAGTGTTTTCTGGCCATTGCGTTTTAGAAATAAGACATTTTTAAGTGTTTTTAACGGCATTGCGTTTTAGGTAAAACACATTCAGTCAATTGCGTTTTATAAAGTACACTTTCTTTTGTGTTTTTAGGCTATTGCGTTTTAGAAATAAGACATTTATTTGTGTTTTCTGGTCATTGCGTTTTAGAAAATTTACATTTTTTTTTCACTGCGTTTTACGCAACTAGGTTTTCTCCATTGCGATTTACGCAATTGGGTTTTCAAAAAAAATTTCGAAAATATAGCAATAGTATACTCGTTTTAAAGATAAAAAAACGCTGGTTTTTTTGGTGCAATTTTTATAAAAAAATAATGTCGTATGAAAATTTTTTTCCTATTAAATTGCTGTAATAAAAATGCATCAGAAAAATTAATTTTCTGTAAATTGCCTCTGGAAAACTACATTCGTAGACAGTGTTTCTGGTTCTATAAACAACAGGTTCTGGTCATTGCGTTTTAGTTAGATTCTGGTTCTGTGAACAACAGTTTCTGGTTCTAGTATACTCGTTTTACGCAATGACCAGAACCTGTTGTTCACAGAACCAGAATCTAACTAAAACGCAATGACCAGAACCTGTTGTTTTTAGAACTAGAAACACTGTCTACGAATGCAGTTTTTCAGAGGCAATTTACAGAAAATTAATTTTTCTGATGCATTTTTATTACAGCAATTTAATAGGAAAAAAAATTTTCATATGACATTATTTTTTTATAAAAATTGCACCAAAAAAACCAGCGTTTATTATCTTTAAAACGAGTATACTATTGCTATATTTTCGAAATTTTGTTTTGAAAACCCAGTTGCGTAAAACGCAATGGAGAAAACCCAGTTGCGTAAAACGCAATGAAAAAAAACGTAAAAAAAAAGACTTTTTCTAAAACGCAATGACCAGAAAACACAAATAAATGTCTTATTTCTAAAACGCAATAGCCTAAAAACACAAAAGAAAGTGTACTTTATAAAACACAATTGACTAAATGTTTTTACCTAAAACGCAATGCACCTAAAAACACTTAAAAATGTCTTATTTCTAAAACGCAATGGCCAGAAAACACTTAAAAATGTCTTATTTCTAAAACGCAATGCCTAGAAAACACATAAAAATGTCTTATTTCTAAAACGCAATGGCCTAAAAACACAAAAGAAACTGTTCTCTCTAAAATGCAATGAACTAAATACACATAAAAATGGGTTTACCTAAAACGCAATGAGTAAAAACACTTCAAAAATGTTTTATTTCTAAAACGCAATGACCAGAAACTGTTGTTCACAGAACCAGAAAACGTCTAAAACGCAATGACCAGAAACTGTTGTTCATAGAACCAGAAACTGTCTAAAACGCAATGACCAGAAACTGTTGTTCACAGAACCAGAATCTAACTAAAACGCAATGACCAGAACCTGTTGTTTATAGAACCAGAAACACTGTCTACGAATGCAGTTTTCCAGAGGCAATTTACAGAAAATTAATTTTTCTGATGCATTTTTATTACAGCAATTTAATAGGAAAAAAAATTTCATACGACATTATTTTTTTATAAAAATTGCAAAAAAACAAACCAACGTTTTTTTATCTTTAAAACGAGTATACTATTGCTATATTTTCGAATTTTCTTTGAAAACCCAGTTGCGTAAAACGCAATGAAAAAAAAACGTAAAAAATGACTTTTTCTAAAACGCAATGACCAGAAAACACAAATAAATGTCTTATTTCTAAAACGCAATAGCCTAAAAACACAAAAGAAAGTGTACTTTATAAAACGCAATTGACTGAATGTGTTTTACCTAAAACGCAATGCACCTAAAAACACTTAAAAATGTCTTATTTCTAAAACGCAATGGCCAGAAAACACTTAAAAATGTCTTATTTCTAAAACGCAATGCCTAGAAAACACATAAAAATGTCTTATTTCTAAAACGCAATGGCCTAAAAACACAAAAGAAACTGTTCTCTCTAAAATGCAATGAACTAAATACACATAAAAATGGGTTTACCTAAAACGCAATGAGTAAAAACACTTCAAAAATGTTTTATTTCTAAAACGCAATGACCAGAAACTGTTGTTCACAGAACCAGAAAACGTCTAAAACGCAATGACCAGAAACTGTTGTTCATAGAACCAGAAACTGTCTAAAACGCAATGACCAGAAACTGTTGTTCACAGAACCAGAATCTAACTAAAACGCAATGACCAGAACCTGTTGTTTATAGAACCAGAAACACTGTCTACGAATGCAGTTTTCCAGAGGCAATTTACAGAAAATTAATTTTTCTGATGCATTTTTATTACAGCAATTTAATAGGAAAAAAAATTTCATACGACATTATTTTTTTATAAAAATTGCAAAAAAAAAAAACCAACGTTTTTTTATCTTTAAAACGAGTATACTATTGCTATATTTTCGAATTTTCTTTGAAAACCCAGTTGCGTAAAACGCAATAGAGAAAACCCAGTTGCGTAAAACGCAATGAAAAAAAAACGTAAAAAATGACTTTTTCTAAAACGCAATGACCAGAAAACACAAATAAATGTCTTATTTCTAAAACGCAATAGCCTAAAAACACAAAAGAAAGTGTACTTTATAAAACGCAATTGACTGAATGTGTTTTACCTAAAACGCAATGCACCTAAAAACACTTAAAAATGTCTTATTTCTAAAACGCAATGCCCAGAAAACACTTAAAAATGTCTTATTTCTAAAACGCAATGCCTAGAAAACACATAAAAATGTCTTATTTCTAAAACGCAATGGCCTAAAAACACAAAAGAATCTGTTCTCTCTAAAACGCAATGAACTGAATACAAATAAAAATGTGTTTACCTAAAACGCAATGAGTAAAAACACTTCAAAAATGTTATATTTCTAAAACGCAATGACCAGAAACTGTTGTTCACAGAACCAGAAACTGTCTAAAACGCAATGACCAGAAACTGTTGTTCATATAACCAGAATCTAACTAAAACGCAATGACCAGAACCTGTTGTTTATAGAACTAGAAACACTGTCTACGAATGCAGTTTTTCAGAGGCAATTTAAAGAAAATTAATTTTTCTGATGCATTTTTATTACGGCTATTTAATAGGAAAAAAAAAATTTCATACGACATTATTTTTTTATAAAAATTGCACCAAAAAAACCAGCGTTTTTTTATCTTTAAAACGAGTATACCATTGCTATATTTTCGAATTTTTTTTTGAAAACCCAATTGCGTAAAACGCAATGGAGAAAACCCAGTTGCGTAAAACGCAATGAAAAAAAATCGTAAATTTTCTAAATGGCAATGACCAGAAAACACAAATAAATGTCTTATTTCTAAAACGCAATAGCCTAAAAACACAAAAGAAAGTGTACTTTATAAAACGCAATTGACTGAATGTGTTTTACCTAAAACGCAATGCCCTTAAAAACACTTAAAAATGTCTTATTTCTAAAACGCAATGGCCATAAAACACTTAAAAATGTCTTATTTCTAAAACGCAATGCCTAGAAAACACACAAAAATGTCTTATTTCTAAAATGCAATGGCCTAAGAACACAAAAGAAACTGTTCTCTCTAAAACGCAATGAACTGAATACAAATAAAAATGTGTTTACCTAAAACGCAATGAGTAAAAACACTTCAAAAATGTTATATTTCTAAAACGCAATGACCAGAAATTGTTGTTCACAGAACCAGAAACTGTCTAAAACGCAATGACCAGAAACTGTTGTTCACAGAACCAGAAACTACCTAAAACGCAATGACCAGAAACTATTGTTCATAGAACCAGAAACTGTCTAAAACGCAGTGACCAGAAACTGTTGTTCACAGAACCAGAAACTGTTGTACACAGAACCAGAATCTAACTAAAACGCAATGACCAGAACCTGTTGTTTATAGAACCAGAAACACTGTCTACGAATGCAGTTTTCCAGAGGCAATTTACAGAAAATTAATTTTTCTGATGCATTTTTATTACAGCAATTTAATAGGAAAAAAAATTTTCATACGACATTATTTTTTTTAAAAAAAATTGCACCAAAAAAACCAGCGTTTATTTATCTTTAAAACGAGTATACTATTGCTATATTTTCGAATTTTTTTTGAAAACCCAGTTGCGTAAAACGCAATGGAGAAAACCCAGTTGCGTAAAACGCAATGAAAAAAAAACGGAAAAAAATGACTTTTTCTAAAACGCAATGACCAGAAAACACAAATAAATGTCTTATTTCTAAAACGCAATAGCCTAAAAACACAAAAGAAAGTGTACTTTATAAAACGCAATTGACTGAATGTGTTTTACCTAAAACGCAATGCACCTAAAAACACTTAAAAATGTCTTATTTCTAAAACGCAATGGCCAGAAAACACTTAAAAATGTCTTATTTCTAAAACGCAATGCCTAGAAAACACATAAAAATGTCTTATTTCTAAAACGCAATGGTCTAAAAACACAAAAGAAACTGTTCTCTCTAAAACGCAATGAACTGAATACACATAAAAATGTGTTTACCTAAAACGCAATGAGTAAAAACACTTCAAAAATGTTTTATTTCTAAAACGCAATGACCAGAAACAGTTGTTCACAGAACCAGAAACTGTCTAAAACGCAATGACCAGAAACTGTTGTTCATAGAACCAGAAACTGTCTAAAACGCAATGACCAGAAACTGTTGTTCACAGATTGTGTTTTTGATCTACTTTATATTGTGTTTTACCTAAAACGTAATGCACCTAAAAACACCTAAAAATGTCTTATTTCTAAAACGCAATGGCCAGAAAACACTTAAAAATGTCTTATTTCTAAAACGAAATGCCTAGAAAACACATAAAAATGTCTTATTTCTAAAACGCAATCGCCTAAAAACACAAAAGAAACAGTTCTCTCTAAAACGCAATGAACTGAAAACACATAAAAATGTGTTTACCTAAAACGCAATGAGTAAAAACACTTCAAAAATGTTTTATTTTTAAAACGCAATGACCAGAAACTGTTGTTCACAGAACCAGAAACTGTCTAAAACGCAATGACCAGAAACTGTTGTTCATAGAACCAGAAACTGTCTAAAACGCAATGACCAGAAACTGTTGTTCACAGAACCAGAAACTGTTGTTCACAGAAGCAGAATCTAACTAAAACGCAATGACCAGAACCTGTTGTTTATAGAACCAGAAACACTGTCTACGAATGCAGTTTTCCAGAGGCAATTTACAGAAAATTATTTTTTCTGATGCATTTTTATTACAGCAATTTAATAGGAAAAAAAAATTTCATACGACATTATTTTTTTTATAAAAATTGCACCAAAAAAACCAGCGTTTTTTTATCTTTAAAACGAGTATACTATTGCTATATTTTCAAAAAAAAAAAAAAATTGAAAACCCAGTTACGTAAAACGCAATGGAGAAAACCCAGTTGCGTAAAACGCAATGAAAAAAAAACGTAAAAAATGACTTTTTTCTAAAACGCAATGACCAGAAAACACGAATAAATTTCTTATTTCTAAAACGCAAAGCCTAAAAACACAAAAGAAAGTGTACTTTATAAAACGCAATTGACTGAATGTGTTTTACCTAAAACGCAATGCACCTAAAAACACCTAAAAATGTCTTATTTCTAAAACGCAATGGCCAGAAAACACTTAAAAAATGTCTTATTTCTAAAACGAAATGCCTAGAAAACACATAAAAATGTCTTATTTATAAAACGCAATGGCCTAAAAACACAAAAGAAACTGTTCTCTCTAAAACGCAATGAACTGAATACACATAAAAATGTGTTAAGCTAAAACGCAATGAGTAAAAACACTTCAAAAATGTTTTATTTCTAAAACGCAATGGCCAGAAACTGTTGTTCACAGAACCAGAAACTGTCTAAAACAAAATGACCAGAAACTGTTGTTCATAAAACCAGAAACTGTCTAAAACGCAATGACCAGAAACTGTTGTTCAAAGAACCAGAAATTGTTGTTCACAGAACCAGAATCTAACTAAAACGCAATGACCAGAAGCTGTTGTTTATAGAACCAGAAACACTGTCTACGAATGCAGTTTTCCAGAGGCAATTTACAGAAAATTAATTTTTCTGATGGATTTTTATTACCGCAATTTAATAGTAAAATTTTTTTCATACGACATCATTTTTTTTATAAAATTTGCACTAAAAAAACCAGCGTTTTTCTATCTTTAAAACGAGTATACTATTGCTATATTTTCGGATTTTTTTTTAAAACACAGTTGCGTAAAACGCAATGAAAAAAAAAACGTAAAAAATGACTTTTTCTAAAACGCAATGACCAGAAAACACAAATAAATGTCTTATTTCTAAAACGCAATAGCCTATAAACATAAAAGAAAGTGTACTTAAAACGCATTATTTCTAAAACGCAATGGCCAGAAATAAGACTTTATGTCGTATGAAAAAAAAAATTTCATACGACATTATTTTTTTATAAAAATTGCACTAAAAAAACCAGCGTTTATTATCTTTAAAACGAGTATACTATTGCTATATTTTCTAATTTTTTTTTTGAAAACCCAGTTGCGTAAAACGCAATGGAGAAAACCCAGTTGCGTAAAACGCAATGAAAAAAAAATGTAAAAAATGACTTTTTCTAAAATGCAAAGACCAGAAAACAAAAATAAATATCTTATTTCTAAAACGCAATAGCCTAAAAACACAAAAGAAAGTGTACTTTATAAAACGCAATTGACAGAATGTGTTTTACCGAAAACGCAATGCACCTAAAAACACTTAAAAATGTCTTATTTCTAAAACGCAATGGCTAGAAAACACTTAAAAATGTCTTATTTCTAAAACGCAATGCCTAGAAAACACATAAAAATGTCTTATTTCTAAAACGCAATGGCCTAAAAACACAAAAGAAAGTGTTCTCTCTAAAATGCAATGAACTAAATACACATAAAAATGGGTTTACCTAAAACGCAATGAGTAAAAACACTTCAAAAATGTTTTATTTCTAAAACGCAATGACCAGAAACTGTTGTTCACAGAACCAGAAACTGTCTAAAACGCAATGACTAGAAACTGTTGTTCATAGAACCAGAAACTGTCTAAAACGCAATGACCAGAAACTGTTGTTCACAGAACCAGAATCTAACTAAAACGCAATGACCAGAACCTGTTGTTTATAGACCCAGAAACGCTGTCTACGAATGCAGTTTTCCAGAGGCAATTTAGAGAAAATTAATTTTTCTGATGCATTTTTATTACAACAATTTAATAGGAAAAAAATTTTTCATACGACATTACTTTTTTATAAAAATTGCACCAAAAAAAACCAGTGTTTTTTTATCTTTAAAACGAGTATACTATTGCTATATTTTCGAATTTTTTTTGAAAACCCAGTTGCGTAAAACGCAATGAAAAAAAAAACGTAAAAAAACACAAAAGAAAGTGCAATAGCCAGAAAACACAAATAAATGTCTTATTTCTAAAACGCAATGACCAGAAAACACAAATAAATGTCTTATTTCTAAAACGCAATGGCCAGAAAACACTTAAAAATGTCTTATTTCTAAAACGCAATGCCTAGAAAACACATAAAAATGTCTTATGTCTAAAACGCAATGGCCTAAAAACACAAAAGAAATTGTTCTCTGTAAAACGCAATGAACTGAATACACATAAAAATGTGTTTACCAAAAACGCAATGAGTAAAAACACTTCAAAATGTTATATTTCTAAAACGCAATGACCAAAAACTGTTGTTCACAGAACCAGAAACTGTCTAAAACGCAATGACCTGAAACTGTTGTTCACAGAACCAGAAACTTTCTAAAACGCAATGACCAGAAACTGTTGTTCACAGAACCAGAAACTGTTGTTCACAGAACCAGAATCTAACTAAAACGCAATGACCAGAACCTGTTGTCTATAGAACCAGAAACACTGTCTACGAATGCAGTTTTCCAGAGGCAATTTACAGAAAAATAATTTTTCTGATGCATTTTTATTACAGCAATTTAATAGGAAAAAAAAATTTCATACGACATTATTTTTTTTATAAAAATTGCACCAAAAAAAACCAGCGTTTTTTTATCTTTAAAACGAGTATACTATTGCTATATTTTCGAATTTTTTTTTAAATACCCAGTTGCGTAAAACGCAATGGAGAAAACCCAGTTGCGTAAAACGCAATGAAAAAAAAAAACGTAAAAAAATGACTTTTTCTAAAACGCAATAGCCTAAAATCACAAAAGAAAGTGTATTTTATAAAATGCAATTGACTGAATGTGTTTTACCTAAAACGCAATGCACCTAAAAACACTTAAAAATGTCTTATTTCTAAAACGCAATGGCCAGAAAACTCTTAAAAATGTCCTATTTCTAAAACGCAATGCCTAGAAAACACATAAAAATGTCTTATTTCTAAAACCCAATGGCCTAAAAACACAAAAGAAAATGTTCTCTCTAAAACGCAATGAACTGAAGACACATAAAAATGTGCTTACCTAAAACGCAATGAGTAAAAACACTTCAAAACTGTTTTATTTCTAAAACGCAATGACCAGAAACTGTTGTTCACAGAACCAGAAACTGTCTAAAACGCAATGACCTGAAACTGTCTGTTCAGAGAACCAGAAACTTTCTAAAACGCAATGACCAGAAACTGTTGTTCACTGAACCAGAATCTAACTAAAACGCAATGACCAGAACCTGTTGTTTATAGAACCAGAAACACTGTCTACGAATGCAGTTATCCAGAGGCAATTTACAGAAAATTAATTTTTCTGATGCATTTTTATTACAGCAATTTAATAGGAAAAAAAAATTTCATACGACATTATTGTTTTATAAAAATTGCACCAAAAAGCCAACGTTTTTTTACCTTTAAAACGAGTATACTATTGCTATATTTTCGAATTTTTTTTTGAAAACCCAGTTGCGTAAAACGCAATGGGGAAAACCCAGTTGCGTAAAACGCAATGAAAAAAAAAACGAAAAAAAATGACTTTTTCTAAAACGCAATGACCAGAAAACACAAATAAATGTCTTATTTCTAAAACGCAATGGCCTAAAAACACAAAAGAAAGTGTACTTTATAAAACGCAATTGCCTGAATGTGTTTTACCTAAAACGTAATGCACCTAAAAACACTTAAAAATGTCTTATTTCTAAAACGCAATGGCTAGAAAACACTTAAAAATGTCTTATTTTCTAAAACGCAATGCCTTGAAAACACATAAAAATGTCTTATTTCTAAAACGCAATGGCCTAAAAACACAAAAGAAACTGTTCTCTCTTAAACGCAATGAACTGAATACACATAAAAATGTGTTTACCTAAAATGCAATGAGTAAAAACACTTCAAAAATGTTTTATTTCTAAAACGCAATGACCAGAAACTGTTGTTCACAGAACCAGAAACTGTCTAAAATGGAATGACCAGAAACTGTTGTTCATAGAACCAGAAACTGTCTAAAACGCAATGACCAGAAACTGTTGTTCACAGAACCAGAAATTGTTGTTCACAAAACCAGAATCTAACTAAAACGCAATGACCAGAACCTGTTGTTTATAGAACCAGAAACACTGTCTACGAATGCAGTTTTCCAGAGGCAATTTACAGAAAATTAATTTTTCTGATGCATTTTTATTACAGCAATTTAATAGGAAATTTTTTTTTCATACGACATTATTTTTTTATAAAAATTGCACCAAAAAAACCAGCGTTTTTTTATCTTTAAAACGAGTATACTATTGCTATATTTTCGAATTTTTTTTGAAAACCCTGTTGCGTAAAACGCAATGAAGAAAACCCAGTTGCGTAAAACGCAATGAAAAAAAACGTAAAAAAATGACTTTTTCTAAAACGCAACGACCAGAAAACACAAATAAAGGTCTTATTTCTAAAACGCAATAGCCTGAAAACACAAAAGAAAGTGAACTTTATAAAACGCAATTGACTGAATGTGTTTTACCTAAAACGCAATGCACCTAAAAACACTTAAAAATGTCTTATTTCTAAAACGCAATGGCCAGAAAACACTTAAAATGTCTTATTTCTAAAACGCAATGCCTAGAAAACACATAAAAATGTCTTATTTCTAAAACGCAATGGCCACCAAAAAACACAAAAGAAACTGTTCTCTCTAAAACGCAATGAACTGAATACACATAAAAATGTGTTTACCTAAAACGCAATGAGTAAAAACACTTCAAAAATGTTTTATTTCTAAAACACAATGACCAGAAACTGTTGTTCACAGAACCAGAAACTGTCTAAAACGCAATGACGAGAAACCGTTGTTCATAGAACCTGAAACTGTCTAAAACGCAATGACCAGAAACTGTTGTTCACAGAACCAGAAACTGTTGTTCACAGAACCAGAATCTAACTAAAACGCAATGACCAGAACCTGTTGTTTATAGAACCAGAAACACAGTCTACGAATGCAGTTTTCCAGAGGCAATTTACAGAAAATTATTTTTTCTGATGCATTTTTATTACAGTAATTTAATAGGAAAAAAAAATTTCATACGACATTATTTTTTTATAAAAATTGCACCAAAAAAACCAGCGTTTTTTTATCTTTAAAACGAGTATACTATTGCTATATTTTCGAATTTTTTTTTGAAAACCCAGTTGCGTAAAACGCAATGGAGAAAACCCAGTTGCGTAAAACGCAATGAAAAAAAAACGTAAAAAAATGACTTTTTCTAAAACGCAATGACCAGAAAACACAAATAAATGTCTTATTTCTAAAACGCAATAGCCTAAAAACACAAAAGAAAGTGTACTTTATAAAACGCAATTGACTGAATGTGTTTTACCTAAAACGCAATGCACCTAAAAACACTTAAAAATGTTTTATTTCTAAAACGCAATGGCCAGAAAACACTTAAAAATGTCTTATTTCTAAAACGCAATGCCTAGAAAACACATAAAAATGTCTTATTTCTAAAACGCAATGGCCTAAAAACACAAAAGAAACTGTTCTCTCTAAAACGCAATGAACTGAATACACATAAAAATGTGTTTACCTAAAACGCAATGAGTAAAAACACTTCAAAAATGTTATATTTCTAAAACGCAATGACCAGAAACTGTTGTTCACAGAACCAGAAACTGTCTAAAACGCAATGACCAGAAACTGTTGTTCACAGAACCAGAAACTGTTGTTCACAGAACCAGAATCTAACTAAAACGCAATGACCAGAACTTGTTGTTTATAGAACCAGAAACACTGTCTACGAATGCAGTTTTCCAGAGGCAATTTACAGAAAATTATTTTTTCTGATGCATTTTTATTACAGCAATTTAATAGGAAAAAAAAAATTCATACGACAGTATTTTTTTTATAAAAATTGCACCAAAAAAAACCAGCGATTTTTTATTTTTAAAAAGAGTATACTATTGCTATATTTTCGAATTTTTTTTTTAAAACCCAGTTGCGTAAAACGCAATGGAGAAAACCCAGTTGCGTAAAACGCAATGAAAAAAAAACGTAAAAAAATGACTTTTTCTAAAACGCAATGACCAGAAAACACAAATAAATGTCTTATTTCTAAAACGCAATAGCCTAAAAACACAAAAGAAAGTGTACTTTATAAAACGCAATTGACTGAATGTGTTTTACCTAAAACGCAATGCACCTAAAAACACTTAAAAATGTCTTGTTTCTAAAACGCAATAGCTAGAAAACACTTAAAATGTCTTATTTCTAAAACGCAATGCCTAGAAAACACATAAAAATGTCTTATTTCTAAAACGCAATGGCCTAAAAACACAAAAGAAACTGTTCTCTCTAAAACACAATGAACTGAATACACATAAAAATGTGTTTACCTAAAACGCAATGAGTAAAAACACTTCAAAAATGTTTTATTTCTAAAACGCAATGACCAGAAATTGTTGTTCACAGAACCAGAAACTGTCTAAAACGCAATGACGAGAAACTGTTGTTCATAGAACAAGAAACTGTCTAAAACGCAATGACCAGAAACTGTTGTTCACAGAACCAGAAACTGTTGTTCACAGAACCAGAATCTAACTAAAACGCAATGACCAGAACCTGTTGTTTATAGAACCAGAAACACTGTCTACGTATGCAGTTTTCCAGAGGCAATTTACAGAAAATTATTTTTTCTGATGCATTTTTATTACAGCAATTTAATAGGAAATTTTTTTTTCATACGACATTATTTTTTTATAAAATTGCACCAAAAAAACCAGCGTTTTTTTATCTTTAAAACGAGTATACTATTGCTATATTTTCGAAATTTTTTTTGAAAACCCAGTTGCGTAAAACGCAATGGAGAAAACCCAGTTGCGTAAAACATAATGAAAAAAAAAACGTAAAAAATGACTTTTTCTAAAACTCAATGACCAGAAAACACAAATAAATGTCTTATTTCTAAAACGCAATTGCCTAAAAACAAAAAAGAAAGCGTACTTTATAAAACGCAATTGACTGAATGTGTTTTACCTAAAACGCAATGCACCTAAAAACACTTAAAAATGTTTTATTTCTAAAACGCAATGGCCAGAAAACACTTAAAAATGTCTTATTTCTAAAACGCAATGCCTAGAAAACACATAAAAATGTCTTATTTCTAAAACGCAATGGCCTAAAAACACAAAAGAAACTGTTCTCTCTAAAACGCAATGAACTAAATACACATAAAAATGTGTTTACCTAAAACGCAATGAGTAAAAACACTTCAAAAATGTTATATTTCTAAAACGCAATGACCAGAAACTGTTGTTCACAGAACCAGAAACTGTCTAAAACGCAATGACCAGAAACTGTTGTTCACAGAACCAGAAACTGTTGTTCACAGAACCAGAATCTAACTAAAACGCAATGACCAGAACCTGTTGTTTATAGAACCAGAAACACTGTCTACGAATGCTGTTTTCCAGAGGCAATTTACAGAAAAATAATTTTTCTGATGCACTTTTATTACAGCAATTTAATAGGAAAAAAAATTTTCATACGACATTATTTTTTTATAAAAATTGCACCAAAAAAAACCAGCGTTTTTTTATCTTTAAAACGAGTATACTATTGCTATATTTTCGAATTTTTTTTTTGAAAACCCACTTGCGTAAAACGCAATGAAGAAAACCCAGTTGCGTAAAACGCAATGAAAAAAAAACGTAAAAAAATGACTTTTTCTAAAACGCAATGACCAGAAAACACAAATAAATGTCTTATTTCTAAAACGCAATAGCCTAAAAACACAAAAGAAAGTGTACTTTATAAAACGCAATTTGTTGGGATTGAACCCTACCAGAGGAACAGATAATGTAAATCCAAAACCAGGTCACAACAGTGGATTCACAATAAGCAGCGGTTTACACTTTGCTCTCCCCTTGAAAGTGATTTATAACAACTGATGGTCTCTATCTGCTGATCATATTCAACTGCTGCTGTCCTTTCAACTGCTGATGAAAACCCTGATGTATTCAACACTGCTGGTCCTATCTACTGATGTTAAAGCACTGCCCAGTCAAGGACTGGTCAACCTTGAGGAAAGCACTGACATAAAGGGAGAGCAGCTGTTTAGTAAATTGTTTGTCTTATGTATAGTCAGTGGTTAGGTTAGTAGTGTTTGTGTAAGGACAGTTGATACAGGTTGTTAGGCTGTTAGACGTCGCTTTCATGGTGACGTCAGCTGAGATTCCTCAGTGGTTTGGTTTGCCTATAAAGGTAACAGTGCTCTGTACTGTTACATTTGATTGACTGAGCGAGTTCTTCTCCTCATGTTTAATCCTTTCATCTTGTGTGCAACCAACCTTGGGGCATCAGGCTGAGGGGGAGTATAGTTTGTAAGCATGACTGTAATCTTTTGCTTTGATTTGTAATCTTTTGACTCTATGTGAAGCAATTGTTTATCAAACTATTTTCTCCTTTGATTGTGTTTACTAAGTTTGTTTTTCATTTCCGCTGCACCTAACAGGTTTTCATATTCATTGATCATTCATTTCAAACAAACAAACACTATCATGAGAGCCTCCGATCCTAACACAATTGACTGAATGTGTTTTACCTAAAACGCAATGCACCCAAAAACACTTAAAAATGTCTTATTTCTAAAGCGCAATGGCCTAAAAACACAAAAGAAACTGTTCTCTCTAAAACGCAATGAACTGAATACACATAAAAATGTGTTTACCTAAAACGCAATGAGTAAAAACACTTCAAAACTGTTTTATTTCTAAAACGCAATGACCAGAGACTGTTGTTCACAGAACCAGAAACTGTCTAAAACGCAATGACCAGAAACTGTTGTTCAGAGAACCAGAAACTTTCTAAAACACTATGACCAGAAACTGTTGTTCACAGAACCAGAAACTGTTGTTCACAGAACCAGAATCTAACTAAAACGCAATGACCAGAACCTGTTGTTTATAGAACCAGAAACACTGTCTACGAATGCAGTTTTCCAGAGCCAATTTACAGAAAAATAATTTTTCTGATGCATTTTTATTACAGCAATTTAATAGGAAAATTTTTTTTCATACGTCATTATTTTTTTTATAAAAATTGCAACAAAAAAACCAGCGTTTTTTTATCTTTAAATCGAGTATACTATTGCTACATTTTTGAATTTTTTTTTGAAAACCCAGTTGCGTAAAACGTAATGGAAAAAAAACGTAAAAAAATGACTTTGCCTAAAACGCAATGACCAGAAAACACAAATAAATGTCTTATTTCTAAAACGCAATAGCCTAAAAACACAAAAGAAAGTGTACTTTATAAAACGCAATTGACTGAATGTGTTTTACCTAAAACGCAATGCACCTAAAAACACCTAAAAATGTCTTATTTCTAAAACGCAATGGCCAGAAAACACTTAAAAATGTCTTATTTCTAAAACGAAATGCCTAGAAAACACATAAAAATGTCTTATTTCTAAAACGCAATCGCCTAAAAACACAAAAGAAACTGTTCTCCCTAAAACGCAATGAACTGAATACACATAAAAATGTGTTTACCTAAAACGCAATGAGTAAAAACACTTCAAAAATGTTTTATTTCTAAAACGCAATGACCAGAAATTGTTGTTCACAGAACCAGAAACTGTCTAAAACGCAATGACGAGAAACTGTTGTTCATAGAACAAGAAACTGTCTAAAACGCAATGACCAGAAACTGTTGTTCACAGAACCAGAAACTGTTGTTCACAGAACCAGAATCTAACTAAAACGCAATGACCAGAACCTGTTGTTTATAGAACCAGAAACACTGTCTACGAATGCAGTTTTCCAGAGGCAATTTACAGAAAATTATTTTTTCTGATGCATTTTTATTACAGCAATTTAATAGGAAAAAAAATTTTCATACGACATTATTTTTTTATAAAATTGCACCAAAAAAAACCAGCGTTTTTTTATCTTTAAAACGAGTATAGTATTGCTATATTTTCGAATTTTTTTTTGAAAACCCAGTTGCGTAAAACGCAATGGAGAAAACCCAGTTGCGTAAAACATAATGAAAAAAAAAAACGTAAAAAATGACTTTTTCTAAAACTCAATGAACAGAAAACACTTAAAAATGTCTTATTTCTAAAACGCAATTGCCTAAAAACAAAAAAGAAAGTGTACTTTATAAAACGCAATTGACTGAATGTGTTTTACCTAAAACGCAATGCACCTAAAAACACTTAAAAATGTTTTATTTCTAAAACGCAATGGCCAGAAAACACTTAAAAATGTCTTATTTCTAAAACGCAATGCCTAGAAAACACATAAAAATGTCTTATTTCTAAAACGCAATGGCCTAAAAACACAAAAGAAACTGTTCTCTCTAAAACGCAATGAACTGAATACACATAAAAATGTGTTTACCTAAAACGCAATGAGTAAAAACACTTCAAAAATGTTATATTTCTAAAACGCAATGACCAGAAACTGTTGTTCACAGAACCAGAAACTGTCTAAAACGCAATGACCAGAAACTGTTGTTCACAGAACCAGAAACTGTCTAAAACGCAATGACCAGAAACTGTTGTTCACAGAACCAGAAACTGTTGTTCACAGAACCAGAATCTAACTAAAACGCAATGACCAGAACCTGTTGTTTATAGAACCAGAAACACTGTCTACGAATGCAGTTTTCCAGAGGCAATTTACAGAAAATTATTTTTTCTGATGCATTTTTATTACAGCAATTTAATAGGAAAAAAAAATTCATACGACAGTATTTTTTTATAAAAATTGCACCAAAAAAAACCAGCGATTTTTTATTTTTAAAAAGAGTATACTATTGCTATATTTTCGAATTTTTTTTTAAAACCCAGTTGCGTAAAACGTAATGAAAAAAAAAACGTAAAAATGACTTTTTCTAAAACTCAATGACCAGAAAACACAAATAAATGTCTTATTTCTAAAACGCAACAGCCTAAAAACAAAGAAAGAAAGTGTACTTTATAAAACGCAATTGACTGAATGTGTTTTACCTAAAACGCAATGCACCTAAATACACTTAAAAATGTTTTATTTCTAAAACGCAATGGCCAGAAAACACATAAAAATGTCTTATTTCTAAAACGCAATGCCTAGAAAACACATAAAAATGTCTTATTTCTAAAACGCAATGGCCTAAAAACACAAAAGAAACTGTTCTCTCTAAAACGCAATGAACTGAATACACATAAAAATGTGTTTACCTAAAACGCAATGAGTAATAACACTTCAAAAATGTTATATTTCTAAAACGCAATGACCAGAAACTGTTGTTCACAGAACCAGAAACTGTCTAAAACGCAATGACCAGAAACTGTTGTTCACAGAACCAGAAACTGTTGTTCACAGAACCAGAATCTAACTAAAATGCAATGACTAGAACCTGTTGTTTATAGAACCAGAAACACTGTCTACGAATGCAGTTTTCCAGAGGCAATTTACAGAAAAATAATTTTTCTGATGCACTTTTATTACAGCAATTTAATAGGAAAAAAAAATTTCATACGACATTATTTTTTTATAAAAAATGCACCAAAAAAAACCAGTGTTTTTTTTTTAAAACGAGTATACTATTGCTATATTTTCGAATTTTTTTTTTTGAAAACCTAGTTGCGTAAAACGTAATGAAAAAAAAAACGTAAAAATGACTTTTTCTAAAACTCAATGACCAGAAAACACAAATAAATGTCTTATTTCTAAAACGCAACAGCCTAAAAACAAAAAAAGAAAGTGTACTTTATAAAACGCAATTGACTGAATGTGTTTTACCTAAAACGCAATGCACCTAAATACACTTAAAAATGTTTTATTTCTAAAACGCAATGGCCAGAAAACACTTAAAAATGTCTTATTTCTAAAACGCAATGCTTAGAAAACACATAAAAATGTCTTATTTCTAAAACGCAATGGCCTAAAAACACAAAAGAAACTGTTCTCTCTAAAACGCAATGAACTGAATACACATAAAAATGTGTTTACCTAAAATGCAATGTGTAAAAACACTTCAAAAATGTTATATTTCTAAAACGCAATGACCAGAAACTGTTGTTCACAGAACCAGAAACTGTCTAAAACGCAATGACCAGAAACTGTTGTTCACAGAACCAGAAACTGTCTAAAACGCAATGACCAGAAACTGTTGTTCATAGAACCAGAAACTTTCTAAAACGCTATGACCAGAAACTGTTGTTCACAGAACCAGAAACTGTTGTTCACAGAACCAGAATCTAACTAAAACGCAATGACCAGAACCCGTTGTTTATAGAACCAGAAACACTGTCTACGAATGCAGTTTTCCAGAGCCAATTTACAGAAAAATAATTTTTCTGATGCATTTTTATTACAGCAATTTAATAGGAAAATTTTTTTTCATACGACATTATTTTTTTTATAAAAATTGCAACAAAAAAACCAGCGTTTTTTATCTTTAAATCGAGTATACTATTGCTATATTTTCGAATTTTTTTTTTGAAAACCCAGTTGAGTAAAACGTAATGGAAAAAAAACGTAAAAAAATGACTTTTTCTAAAACGCAATGACCAGAAAACACAAATAAATGTCTTATTTCTAAAACGTAATAGCCTAAAAACACAAAAGAAAGTGTACTTTATAAAACGCAATTGACTGAATGTGTTTTACCTAAAACGCAATGCACCTAAAAACACCTAAAAATGTCTTATTTCTAAAACGCAATGGCCAGAAAACACTTAAAAATGTCTTATTTCTAAAACGAAATGCCTAGAAAACACATAAAAATGTCTTATTTCTAAAACGCAATCGCCTAAAAACACAAAAGAAACTGTTCTCTCTAAAACGCAATGAACTGAATACACATAAAAATGTGTTTACCTAAAACGCAATGAGTAAAAACACTTCAAAAATGTTTTATTTCTAAAACGCAATGACCAGAAATTGTTGTTCACAGAACCAGAAACTGTCTAAAACGCAATGACCAGAAACTGTTGTTCAGAGAACCAGAAATTGTCTAAAACGCAATGACCAGAAACTGTTGTTCACAGAACCAGAATCTAACTAAAACGCAATGACCAGAACCTGTTGTTTATAGAACCAGAAACACTGTCTACGAATGCAGTTTTCCAGAGGCAATTTACAGAAAATTAATTTTTCTGATGCATTTTTATTACAGCAATTTAATAGGAAATTTTTTTTTCATACGACATTATTTTTTTATAAAAATTGCACAAAAAAAAACCAGCGTTTTTTTTATCTTTAAAACGAGTATACTATTGCTATATTTTCGATTTTTTTTTGAAAACCCAGTTGCGTAAAACGCAATGAAAAAAAAAACGTAAGAAAATGACTTTTTATAAAACGCAATGACCAGAAAACACAAATAAATGTCTTATTTCTAAAACGCAATAGCCTAAAAACACAAAAGAAAGTGTACTTTATAAAACGCAATTGACTGAATGTGTTTTACCTAAAACGCAATGCACCTAAAAACACTTAGTGTTTTCTAGGTCATTGCGTTTTAGAAAAAGTCATTTTTTACGTTTTTTTTTCATTGCGTTTTACGCAACTGGGTTTTCAATTTTTTTTTTGAAAATATAGCAATAGTATACTCGTTTTAAAGATAAAAAAACGCTGGTTTTTTGGTGCAATTTTTATAAAAAAAATAATGTCGTATGAAATTTTTTTTCCTATTAAATTGCTGTAATAAAAATGCATCAGAAAAATTAATTTTTTGTAAATTGCCTCTGGAAAACTGCATTCGTAGACAATGTTTCTGGTTCTATAAACAACAGGTTCTGGTCATTGCGTTTTAGTTAGATTCTGGTTCTGTGAACAACAGTTTCTGGTTCTGTGAACAACAGTTTCTGGTCATTGCATTTTAGACAGTTTCTGGTTCTATGAACAACAGTTTCTGGTCATTGCGTTTTAGACAGTTTCTGGTTCTGTGAACAACAGTTTCTGGTCATTGCGTTTTAAAAATAAAACATTTTTGAAGTGTTTTTACTCATTGCGTTTTAGGTAAACACATTTTTATGTGTATTCAGTTCATTGCGTTTTAGAGAGAACAGTTTCTTTTGTGTTTTTAGGCGATTGCGTTTTAGAAATAAGACATTTTTATGTGTTTTTTCTAGGCATTTCGTTTTAGAAATAAGACATTTTTAAGTGTTTTCTGGCCATTGCGTTTTAGAAATAAGACATTTTTAAGTGTTTTTAGGTGCATTGCGTTTTAGGTAAAACACATTCAGTCAATTGCGTTTTATAAAGTACACTTTCTTTTGTGTTTTTAGGCTATTGCGTTTTAGCAATAAGACATTTATTTGTGTTTTCTGGTCATTGCGTTTTATAAAAAGTCATTTTCTTACGTTTTTTTTTTCATTGCGTTTTAGGTAAACACATTTTTATGTGTATTCAGCTCATTGCGTTTTAGAGAGAACAATTTCTTTTGTGTTTTTAGGCGATTGCGTTTTAGAAATAAGACATTTTTATGTGTTTTCTAGGCATTTCGTTTTAGAAATAAGACATTTTCGCAATTGACTGAATGTGTTTTACCTAAAACGCAATGCACCTAAAAACACTTAGTGTTTTCTAGGTCATTGCGTTTTAGAAAAAGTCATTTTTTACGTTTTTTTTTCATTGCGTTTTACGCAACTGGGTTTTCATTTTTTTTTTTTTTGAAAATATAGCAATAGTATACTCGTTTTAAAGATAAAAAAACGCTGGTTTTTTTGGTGCAATTTTTATAAAAAAAATAATGTCGTATGAAATTTTTTTTCCTATTAAATTACTGTAATAAAAATGCATCAGAAAAATTAATTTTTTGTAAATTGCCTCTGGAAAACTGCATTCGTAGACAATGTTTCTGGTTCTATAAACAACAGGTTCTGGTCATTGCGTTTTAGTTAGATTCTGGTTCTGTGAACAACAGTTTCTGGTTCTGTGAAAAACAGTTTCTGGTCATTGCGTTTTAGACAGTTTCTGGTTCTATGAACAACAGTTTCTGGTCATTGCGTTTTAGACAGTTTCTGGTTCTGTGAACAACAGTTTCTGGTCATTGCGTTTTAAAAATAAAACATTTTTGAAGTGTTTTTACTCATTGCGTTTTAGGTAAACACATTTTTATGTGTATTCAGTTCATTGCGTTTTAGAGAGAACAGTTTCTTTTGTGTTTTTAGGCGATTGCGTTTTAGAAATAAGACATTTTTATGTGTTTTTTCTAGGCATTTCGTTTTAGAAATAAGACATTTTTAAGTGTTTTCTGGCCATTGCGTTTTAGAAATAAGACATTTTTAGGTGTTTTTAGGTGCATTGCGTTTTAGGTAAAACACAATATAAAGTAGATCAAAAACACAATCTGTGAACAACAGTTTCTGGTCATTGCGTTTTAGACAGTTTCTGGTTCTATGAACAACAGTTTCTGGTCATTGCGTTTTAGACAGTTTCTGGTTCTGTGAACAACAGTTTCTGGTCATTGCGTTTTAGAAATAAAACATTTTTGAAGTGTTTTTACTCATTGCGTTTTAGGTAAACACATTTTTATGTGTATTCAGTTCATTGCGTTTTAGAGAGAACAGTTTCTTTTGTGTTTTTAGACCATTGCGTTTTAGAAATAAGACATTTTTATGTGTTTTCTAGGCATTGCGTTTTAGAAATAAGACATTTTTAAGTGTTTTCTGGCCATTGCGTTTTAGAAATAAGACATTTTTAAGTGTTTTTAGGTGCATTGCGTTTTAGGTAAAACACATTCAGTCAATTGCGTTTTATAAAGTACACTTTCTTTTGTGTTTTTAGGCTATTGCGTTTTAGCAATAAGACATTTATTTGTGTTTTCTGGTCATTGCGTTTTAGAAAAAGTCATTTTTTTACGTTTTTTTTTCATTGCGTTTTACGCAACTACGTTTTCTCCATTGCGTTTTATGCAACTGGGTTTTCAATTTTTTTTTTGAAAATATAGCAATAGTATACTCGTTTTAAAGATAAAAAAACGCTGGTTTTTTTGGTGCAATTTTTATAAAAAAATAATGTCTTATGAAAAAGTTATTAACGTTTAAAAAATGGGGGGAATTGGAGGAGAGAGAAACTATTGTGCTGGTTTGACTAGAATGCCCCTAACAAACCCACGCGCCTCTTTTTTGTTGCTTCAATTTCATTCATTTAATCTTAGCCCTTGATTAATTAAATGGATGGTCAAGATCACTTCCTAGCCTTCCTAGCCAAATAAACTTCCTATTGTATCTCCACCCTTGGAAGGAAATTGAAGAAAAAACATCTTTTTTTCCTTTCTCTTCCTTTTACTTTCTTTTCTTTTCTCTCGTTAATTGAACTCAGGAACATAACGTTAAAGTTACATATATTAGACACAATGCAATTATGATTAGTTAGAGGTGATATTGTGTAAATATAGTTGAAGGTAATATTGTGTAAATATTGTTAGTATATAACCTCTCATTAGTAAAACTCCTAATTTATAATCAATACAAAAAGTTATAATTACACACACCTAAAGTGTTTTAACTACATACATCACGATCATTGTAGAGTTTTTAAAGATTTTTAAAAATTGTGACATGAGTTTAGCTTTAGTTGCTACTAATTTAAAGCATATTTGAGTAGTTTCATTCTTATTTGTTCACTTCTTTTAACTCCATCCACCAAATATATTTGTGAATTTGAACCTTGGATCGAATTTTCAACCGTTGAATGCGTACGAACACGTGATATGTGCGGAATCCAATCACGTGTGTGGATTAGAACACAAAGATGGCATTATAACTTGTTTTCTATTACTGATTTGACAGTACAGAACCACGAAAACAAACGAGCAGAGCTTCGCCTCAAAGTTGCTCTCAAGATTACAAATGAACAAGATAACACTCCTATATATAGAGGAATGGCTTCGTATGAAGCCTTGTATGGTGCCTTCGTACGAAGCTGGTGCCTTCGTACGAAGCTGGTGCCTTCGTACGAAGCTACTATAGCTTCATAACATTCTCTCTTCTCTTCAGTACTAGCCTTGTATCATCTGTTTAACCTACGATACATGATTGATGCAAGCGATAGACATATGCGCTCACAGACTTCCCCTTGGATATTGTTGCAGTCAATCTTGTAGATTTTTGTCTCTCTCTGAGTCTTCATGAAGTGTTGACAACTTCAGCACCACAGACTCTCCCTTGATTTTAACAGACTCCCCGTGGATCTGTTTTCAGCTTCAGCTGCTCCCCCTTTCGATCAGCTCAGGCTCCCCCTTGCTTTAAGCTTCCGTGCTTTCAGCTACTATGATCGACACCTGACTCTACAAGCTCCCCCATGCTTTGAGCTTTTCTTCAGATTCCCCCTTAAGCTCAGCTATCAGGATCGTAGTCTGGAATAATATCTGCAAATCTCAAACTTTTGTAAGATATTTAACAATATTAATTTCAGGATTGAAAAACTAGCTCTAAAACGTTTAACAATGATAAGCTGGAGCATTTCAAATATGTGACTGCAAAGGACATCGTTTGTTCACAGAAATCTGGATTTTATATCTAACATTGAAAGCTTTTGATTTTCCAGAATCGATGATCTAGCTCAAAATATTCTCGAATCAAAAACCTGACTCTAACTATCAAATTTGACAATTTTAGAATCCAAAATTCACGATTATCATCCAAGTCCAACTTAATGACCTTGGAGATTTTCACAAACTGTTTTGATTTTTCAATTAAAACTTCAAGTTTCAAATTAATGAACTTGTTTTATTTTCAGAAACATGTGCAGCAAACTTAGACTTTGAAACTCAGCTTTCAGACATCGGTTGTCAAAAATAAAATAGAAACAAAATCTTTTTTGTATTTTTCAAAGTTTATGCTAAAACACTTCGAAAATCTTTTTGTACTTTTTCTTTATCATAAAGCAATAAAGAAATATTTACAGACAATATTTTGCTTGAGTTCGCGTTAGAAGATCATATCAGTTTATGACAAATCACTAGCATTGTCGAGCTATAAACACTTTAAGTTCTAAACGATTTACTTAGATTGTCAGTATACTGATCCACTTAAATTTTCACACAAATCTCAACTGATACGAGATACGAGATTTAGTGTTTTAATAACTTAACTTATTCGTGTGTCCCACCTCAGAATATACTCTCGTATCAAAATTCCCTAGATTCAGTCTTACATGTGAATATACTATATTGATATATGTACTCTGGGTTAGTGCGAGACCTTGAGAGCTCAGGTATGTGTCACACCCCAAAAACGTCGCAACGGAATATAAAACGTAGTGGTGACGGAAGCTGGTGCCCATTTATATCTTGATGATCGATGCATTAAATTGTTGGACATATTATCTTATTTAAAACCTAATTTTTAAGCATTTCGTTTTTAATTATGACACAACCACAACATAGTTAAATTGTCTTTGATCCTTACGGATCCTATTACATTTGTCCCAGAAAGTTCTAAAATTAGTCCAACATATTTAAGTGACAAAACATGCATCAACAACCACAAGATACGCCATAATTCCCGAAGCCGAACTCAAGTACCTGTAGAACACGTTAAAAATCAAGTGTCAACACAAAGGAAGGTGAGTTCACATATTCACTTACAAACAATTTTATTCCAATGAAAACTTTCTGTTTAGGTGTTTATTTGAAAACATCCATATAATTTTACAAAGTCCATTTTACTTCCTTAATAAAAATCCATGGGCCTTCCGTCGCAGTTTCAAGAACCAGACAATATTGTTACTACCCAGGTTTTGTATATTAAATTATTGCGTCAATTTTCAGACTCGTATGTTAGCTAGACGATACGAACTATATATTAACCATGCCGGGATAATCAATGCTAGACAATAAACATAATCAAAATTCGTCGTTTGACTTTACACGGGACGACCGGTCACGACGGGGTTGTCAACTCGATAGATCTACCAACAATTCCTCGCGTACATTACTTAAATGATTAAACGACATCATGGGCGCAGGGTCCTATCTCAATGAACCATATGATGCCTGCCTCACGTACAATATATATATCCTACTAATATGACAATTTAATACACGATGTTGTACGAATTCCCCTGTCACTCTATTATTGAGACCAGTCCGGAATTCGTCCCCAACTGTACGGTCATGTTTCGCTTAGGAAATACCGTACTTTCAATATTCATTCATCAAAAACGTTTTACTTCGAAACGTATGACTTATCAAATTTCATATATTTTCAACAAAAATATATATTTTATATTAAAAGGTATGTTTTATTTCGAAAAGATTATTAAACATTTTTATTGACGTGTTCTATCCCCAAAATATATACAAAGTAGTAAAAAGAGGGGTTTAGTGACACTCACCTTTGGGTGCGTATTTTAAATAGCGCAATCCCAGTGATTGATTTCTACAGCCCTAATATATATAGGAATGATTTTAAATCAATATACATAACACAAAATCCTAAGTTTCTCTGTTTCTTAGAATTGTCACAACTTTGAGATTTTCTCGAAAAGTTGTCCTTTTTTATTATGTTGGCACATTAATATATATACGAGTCCATATATATATATATATATATATATTTATGATTTTGCGATTTGAACGATTTTATTGGTGACCATTATTGTGTAAATCCGTTAACTCTCCCGTTTATACGCAATATATCTACGATTTGCGCGTCGTAATATATATACATAAACGTTCACATACTTTAACACCGAAACTCGCGAAATCTTGTTAACTTATCTATTTTTTCATTTTTAAAGCAAATATACATAAAACATCTCTTAAGTATCAAATTTCATGCTCGACAAACAAGTTACACATTTAACGCGATTTTTTACCGTTTCTACCGCACAAAACGTACAGGCATACATGCAAAGTCTAAACTTCCAACAACATATTAAAACTTAGCATACTTTTACATTCTCATGTTTGAATCACATAACACATTTTAACACATTAGATTTACCCAAAATTTTACCCATACTAGTGTACATTGAATAATGCGTATTTTAGCGATTCGGTAACGTTTTCGGGCATCGGAAGTCACGTATGACCAACCAAGCACCAACTAAAAACATCAGTTTATTTACTGATCTAAATCAGTTTTACAAAAATCACTCGAAAAGCCGATTTTTGACCGTTGTAACGCATAGTTTTGCGTTAAACATTACTATAACCATCCCAACTCGAAACGACTTGATATTTTAACACAATACGTGTTATTTACTGATTAAAATAATGGTTATAATCAGTTTAGTGCAGTTTTTGTGTAATTCACCTAAATCATGCGATTTCACGTATTTTACAACTTTTAAAGCACCAAGTACAACATTCAAAGCTAGCATACGTTATGACAAAGTTATAAGTCACTAAACACTTTAAAATAATTTTATTTTAATGTTTATAATCTGATTAAAACTGATTTTTATTAGTCATACTCAAATCATCCTTTTATGATCACATATCATCATGCATGTTCAAGTAAATGCATCTAATGCATCCATATCATATCATCATCAACATGGATGAACTAAATCATATTCATCATGCATTTAACTCATGTTCAAATACTCAAGAACATCATCTTCTTCATATATTATCATCTAATCATTTAATATAAATGTAAGATTCACTCTATTTATGAACATATAACCAAAAACCCACATGCATGTGTATACACATATACATACACGACACCACATATATGTGCACATAAACATTCAAATATTTCATTTTTCATGACCATCTTTTATCATAGAACTTTTATAAAAATCATTCCTTGATCATGCATGCATCAAGTTTCACATAAATCACATAATCAAAATCAAATAACACAAATATTCAATCTCTAATCCATACACACTATAATTTTTGGCCAAATTAGTACTCACACAAGTTCCATTTTTAAATTTTGTACAAAACCCATTTGTTTAAGAATTCAAGTTTGTGAAATATTCCAAGATTTAAGAGAAACCTTTTAACATTATGAATATCACCAAGAATCAAGAATGTGTTTTAAAATAAATTTTATACCTTTAAGATTCAAGTGGGCTTTTGACAAGATTTTGATGTTATGGAGCTTGTTTCACCATGAAAACACCTTTGGATCTTCAAAATAACTTGGAAACACCTTGGATTTAAGTTAGTTCTTGCAAGAACATCAAGAATTTCGAAAATATGGAGGTGGTAAAGGGGTATTCGGCTGAATTGTGAAGAGAGAGAGAATGATTATTGTTTGAGACATCTTTCTTGGTTTTTGTAAGACATAAAAGATTGTACCAAGGCATAATCATCTTCCACCTCCATTTTAGACCAATAGGATCATGAAAGAGGAGAGGGAGAAGATTGCATGGCTGCCACCTTTCTCAACACACACACATATATACGAATGGTATACATATATATATGTAATATAGAGTAAAAACTGGTATTTTACTGGATACCAGGTATTTTATCTAGCGTTTTAATCCCGATTTAGAGCGTTTTAAATTATTTTTAACACTTTATAAAAATAAACTCACCAAAATATTATTGAACAATATTTTGTTTGCCTGGACTGGCTACGTTATCGGTATTTGGCAGTGTGCGCGCTATGTTGCGCGGTACGCACTTAAAATCGCAAAAATAGGGATTTATGTGTTTTTATTTATTTTTATCATTCTAAAGTAATAGACCCATCAAATTATTACTAAAATGATTATCAGTTTCCTTGATAGGCTGTGTTGACAGCATTTTGTCGGTATACGCGCTGCATCACGCGGTACGCAGTTAAACCCGAAAAATGGAGTTTCTTAGCGCTTTAATTTATTTTTCCTCACGAATATGATTAAAATTACTATTCTAATCATGATAGATTATTTTTAGGATTTTAACACTGATCGGGTGGTCACCGACGTTCGTTTCGCATTTTAACCGTTACGCGATAAGCGTTTATCTTATCGTTGCCAACATAATTTTTACCTAAGTTTAAATTTACCAACTAATTAAATTTCACATATATACATCATAATCAATCAAATATGGCCTTTTATCTATTCACAACACGTGTTACAATTGTACGGTACGGCCTGAAAAGCCGGGTGTCACAGTATGAACTTCCGTTCAGTCAAAGAGATGAAGGCTAGACTTTAGGTGTGTCCCACTTAGGGATCTTCTTTACAACTGCATTTGATTCATATCTTTCGATATTTTTCAATTTTTATGCAGAGGGAAAGCTTTTATTAAAGCGCATAAAGTATTATACGAGGTCTAGGCCATTGCCGATGCAAAATCAGAAGACCAGGTATAATACCCCAGATATCAAACAGTATAAAGACCTAGTATCTCAGAATCTGGAAATCTCTCAAACAAGATTTCAGGGGTTACCTATATATCCGAGAGATGTTCCCCACGAGATAAGCAAGTTATTGATATTTAGGTTTATATCTCGAGATCAATCTACTAAATGTGTAAAAACCTACTGGCATATCATCAGTGAGACCGTTTATCCCATTTAACTTTCTATTTCTTTAGCATACTTTGATTGTCTACTGATGTACTATCATTTCCTCTTTTTACACAAAAACTCATTTTCATTTTCTATTGTTTTTGGCTTTTTCAAATTTTCAAATGTTTTTTGTATTTTCTGAAATTTTTACTCCCCCTAAAATCTAAAACATTTAAGTAAATTTGACAACCTGGTGCCGATAGCTTCATCTCGCCATCTATTTTCTGCTTCACATGCTCTGTTTTGCAGAAAGTACCCACATGATTTACAACATACTGATTTTTAACAATGTTAAAACCATTTTCAATTGTGAAATAATCATGTTTGTTCAGCCATGAGGGTTTCGGCATATTCAATCAACATATTTTTGAAAATTTTTTATTTTTGACAAAATTTAAAATGCAAACATATTTTTTTCATTTTTCAATTTTTGACAAAATAAAAACATATTTTTGGTTTTTAAATTTTTTCAATTTTTAGGATTTTTAATATGGTTTATTTATGTACAAAAACAAATAAACTCCCTGATTTTCAGTTGCAGGGGCCTCCAGCCTCCTTCGGTGCCCGGCTGCTCCTCTTCTTGATTTGACAAACAACATCTATCTGGAATACCGGCACATATAACCAAACTCACTTACTTGAACAAGTCAACCCAAGCCTGCTTCAACTCAGGTAGTTGAACATAAATCTTTCCAGGTAAAACCTGGATAGTTTCTTTCATTCTTTTCAAAAGCATTCTCTTTAGCTTTCTCATCATTAGTAAAATTTTGTTGCTTGACCACCCAGATTTGACCTTTTGAAACATTCCTTTTATAAAATCTTGATTCATTTTGAATGTTTTTCTGTGGCAAATCAGCTTTTGATTTCCAAAATTGATGTGGCTTAGTTGCATCAACCGTTGTTTTCCAAATTTGAGTTGTCCTAAATCTGGGTGTATTTTGTTTCAAAATTTGTCTTGAATCAAACTAGGTTGTTTGAGTTGTATCTCCAAGTTTGTTTTGAATCAAACTTGGTTGACCTCTGTTTCTCAACTCCAAACTTCCTTTCGTTTTCAACATCAACATGTTTCAGATTTGGACATTTGCGACCAACATGTCCAGTTTGATCACATTTGAAGCATGTTTTCTTTGAAACATCTTTGACCTGTTGTTGTTGTTTCTTTTGAGCATAGAACACTTCATTAGACTGTCGTCTAAATTGGATTTCTTTCTCTTCTTCAGAACTTGTTCCATGAACAAAGTTCATCTTTTTCTGATAATTTGGCTTTTCAAAACTTTTCTTTTGATATTGTTTCTTTTTATAACCCAACCCAGCCTTCATGTTTTTCTTTTTGTAACCAGGTTTGTTATAAAAAGTTTTCTTGCTCGCTTTTCCTGCAAATTTATCAATTTCAGACTTTTCAATTTCTACCAGTTTGAAAACTTTATCAATCTTTTCCAGAATCACATTCTGAATCGGGACTTCATTATCTGAGAATAATTTGTCCGATCCAATCATGGTATATGCCAATCCTTTCGAATCATCATTCGCATTTTTCTCACATTTTGAATTTTTAGGATAACTCTCATGAAAACTTCCCTCACTTTCATCATGTGACTCAGACTGGTCTGTTTTGGTAGACTCATCTTGCAAAACACTTTCAACATCCTTACCTACCACCTCTGAATCACTAGTATCATCATATTTGGAATAGGTCACATCAATATTTTCTGGCAATTGGTCAACCATGTTGAAAGCTTTTTCCACCTTCTCGTCATCATAGAATGTGAACTTTTTCTCACACGGTGGTGGAACATGATGATATTCCGAGCCAATTCCTTTCTTGTTTTTATCAGAATTATTATCATCCGGTTTTATGTTGAAAATACGTTCAAGAACATATGATGAAGCGTGATAACTATGCAACTTGTTATTATCTTGTTCTAATAAGCCATTTTACTTTTAAGCTCAGCAATCTCTTCAATATATGAATTTACAACTTGTTGCTTTATTTCATACTCTTTTTTAAGCGCTTCAGATGTTTCATAACAATGTTTCAATCTAGATTGAACAAGTTTCATTTGACTTTTCACTGCTTCATATGACTCTTTTGTAAAGTGATATGCAAGTTTTATTGAATCATACTCTATTTTCATTTCTTGAATAGCATTTTCTTTTTGTAACAACTCTTCAGTCATTGCTGAACACTTTTCTTTCAAAATCTCATTTTCTTTTACTAAAACTTTACATTGTCGTGTCAGCTTTTCATCATTATCTTTTAACACTTTTTCATTTTCAAACATTTATTTACATTTATCTTTGAAAACTCTTTCAATTTTAGAAAATTCAATATCTCTTGTTCTGAATTTTTCAAAATTTTCAGTATAAGCACTGCATGTTTCCATGCATGTCTTGCACTGTTCAACATTTTTATTTAAAACTTCTGAAGATTCAATTGAAATATTTACCTCAGTAATAACTTCTTCTTTCTTCTTCAAACTCTCTTCATCCTGCTGTTTTTCAGTAACAACTTCTTCTGCTGGTTTCTGGTCTTCTTCACCAGCTGCTTCATCTTCTTTCTTCACCTCTTCATCTTCTTCTGCAACTTTCTTCAATACATCTACCAAATTTTAAACATTCTTCTTCATTCTTTCTTCATCTCTCTTCTACAAGCTAGCTGTCATCACTCCTCTGATTATCTTATCCAACTTCTTGAGATAATGTTTATGTTTTTCTATGTTTGAATAAAATTCGCCGAATAGAGGAATAACAGCAAGCACATCATTATACACCACCTCGCATTTATGAACAACCGAATCTCCTTTACGATTGATATAACACTCTCTTTTTTATCCTATCTTTTTCGAGCTTCTTCGTACTCTTTTTGCATTTCTTCTATTCTGAAATCTGCAAAAAAATCTTTCTCTGGACGTTTTTTCTTGCAAAATCTCTTCTTTTGTTCTCTCTTTCACCTCAGCAACCAATGCACTCTCTTTCATCTCAACAATTAATGCACTTCCATCTTCGTCTATATAATCACCCCAGTTAAATCCTTCATCATCATGAATGATCCTGCGTTTGGCATAATCATTAACCGAAACTAAAGCTTGTGATTTCTCTTTTGATGAACGTCCTGCAATTTGCTTTAGACTTTCTCCAGACGTATGCTCACCGGTTTTATGATAAATTGCCTTTTTGTAATAGTTATCACAGAATGGATTACCATGATAAACTATTTCTCGGTTAACACACTTCCTTTTGAAGTGACCCTTCTGTTTACATCGAAAACATGTCACTTTTGACTTGTCAAATCCAAGCTTGGTGCTTATCAAACCTCCAAGATCATTTCTATCTGTTATCTCCATAAATCGTTGTGCTCTTCGCATGCCACTAGCCAAACACCATCTAATATCAATGAGTTCCATCTCCTCTGGACCTATTTGGTCATAATCTTCCTTTGTTAACTCGGGATTTCCTATTCTCCCTACTACCAGACTCTCGTACGATTCTAGAATCGATGCTAGGAAACCCATTTGTTGTTTAGCCGCATTGATGCTCATCGTTGGAGAATTTTTCGATTTTAGAGCAATGTTGCAGAGAATCTCATCGGGTTCTTCTGAGTTTGATGCAGTTGAAGATGAATGATAACCTGGATTTTAACTTGATGAGCTTTTATGTGAATCTTTCGACTTTTCGACACTGAAAGCTGTACCAATCTTTGGTGATTCATTGGTTGACGGTAAGTTTCCTTTGTAGTAAAGACCCATATTTTGTTGATAGGTAAAGTTGCTCATTTTGTTATGTTTTTGCAACTCGAGCTCATGACTTTCAGTCTTTTCAATCAAAGTATCCAAGGTAATCTCATCAAATAATACATCATTCTTCAATAATGTTTGCCAATGATCTGCACGTGGTAAGGCTTCGATAACTTTATCAATAATTTCTTCTCTAGTTTTTGTTATCCCAAACCTGTCAAGTTCAATTTTTAAATGGCAAAATCTCTCAATCATTTGCCTCACTGATTCACCTTTTATACTATCAAACAATTCAAATTCCTTTTTGAGCAATGAAATTTTGTTTTTTTTTTAATTTGTTTTCCTCCCTCAGCTTTCACTCTCAACGCTTCCCAGACAGACTTTGAAGAACCATCATGATTAAGTACAGCAAAAATATCATCTCTGATCGATTGCTGGATTCATGCAATCATTTTTTATTCATAAGAAAATTTTCTTTTGTCTTCATCTTCCAAGCTTGCAAGTGGAATTTCTTCATTTTTATCACTTTTTGGCCTATGATATCCGAATTCCAAACAGAACCAACTCTCATGAGCAAACACTTTTGCCCAGTTAAGAAACCTTTCTTTCCACCAAGTGTAGTCTTCAATGTTATTAAGCTTTGGTGGTTTAGAATGAGTTCCGTAAAAGTTTTCATGTTTTATATTATCATTTATAGCTTTAGAAATACTTTTTGGTGCAACAGTTGATGTCTCACTTGACGCGAAAGTGAAAGCTTTGTATAACATGTTATAGAACTCTTCAGCCATGATAACCTGCAAATACACAATCAAACACTTGATTAAATCTGAAAAACAAACAACAAACACTTAACTGTCTCAGTTCGTACGAAGGTGTAATAGCTGAGTTCGTACGAAGATATTTGATCAAATAAACTGGGTTCGTACAAAGCTATGAAATCGGGGTTCGTATGAAGCCAAAATTCTGCAAAATAACAAATGCTGAAATGGGTTCGTACGAAGCTACAATTTGTGCCTTCGTACGAAGCTACGCTGCGATGAACAAAGTTACGTTTTTCATGGTTTTTCACCGATTTGAATACAATTTTGTTTGAATTTTGATCTGAAACTTTGTAGGGTTGTTTAAAAATGTTTTTCACACAACATATTCAAAGATCAGCCGATTTTAACCGTTAAAACTGTGTAGATCTGAGTTTTAAGTTTCAAAAGAAATGTAGAAGAAGTGTAGAAGAAGATATGAGTAGAAAATGATGACTTTGGCTCTGAATCTGATGTAGAAACTTAAATCTTCGTGTCTCTGATCCTTGCAAACAGTCACCCGCTCTGATACCACTTGTGAATTCGAACCCTGGATCGAATCTTCAACCGTTGAATGCGTACGAAAACGTGATATATGCGGAATCTAATCACGTGTGTGGATGAGAACACAAAGATGTAATTATAACTTGTTTTCTATTACTGATTTGATAGTACAGAACCACGAAAACAAACAAGCAGAGCTTCCCCTTGAAGTTGCTCTCAAGATTACAAATGAACAAGACAACACTCCTATATATAGAGGATTGGCTTCGTACGGAGCCTTGTATGGTGGCTTCGTACGAAGTTGTTGGCTTCATACAAAACTACTACAGCTTCATAACATGCTCTCTTCTCTTCAGTACTAGTCTTGTATCATATGTTTAAGCTACGATACATGGTTGATGCAAGCGATATACATATGCACTCACAATATTCCACTCCCTCATCAATCCAGTTCTTTAAACCGGTTGAATGGCTCAACATCAATGGTGTTCTGCTTCACGCCCGGGATAGTTCAACGTTTGATAACATTGGGTGATGTTTGGTGTAATACTACAAGGGTCCTCGGAAGAGTGGCGTGATGCTAATCTGGCTTATGAGAGAATAATTGTCTTAACAAACTCACAGGAAAGAATCCACCAATAGGTCTAGCTGGAAAGAGGAGATAAGGAATATGGTTGTTGGGTGTTCGGGGATGAGGTAACCTGGGTCCCACAATGTATGATGGGTGGGTTGATACCTAGATGAAATGAGGAGGAGGCGAATAAGGAATCAATATCGATGGCCATAATCTAACCGGAAGTGGAACATGCAACTGGAATGGGGGAAGAGGAACAGACGAGGAGAGAGAGAAACAACACAACGCCCAACGTAGAGGAACCGCTGGATTAGAGGGACACAAGAAACGAGGCTAATTTGCATGGCACTCTAAAGGTTAGGGAAGATACTGATGAGGAAGCTTTGGAATAGATGATGGTGACGCACGTGGGTGATAAGGTGGGGTCTTAACATGTGTCCGACACACCTAACATGATGAACGTGGACCCAAATAGGCTTTCAGGAGTCGGCTGATTAAAGAATTGCTTGTTTAAAAATGTAAGCACAACCTTTCTCTTCCCTTGGGCCAAAGTGAGTTTTGAAAATATAGCCCATCCGAAAACCTTCTCTGCTAGGCCAGGGATTATTTTAGAGTCTAGGTGGAATAAGGTCAAGGAGATACCCATGAGTTTCAGTAATGTCACTCCCTTTCACCACTAGATCTCAATACAGAACCAGGATGTAGGTGAAGAAGGAGAAGTGAGTCTCCCCAGTCATAGAAAATGGGGGAATGAAGAGAAGGAGGCACAATAAGTTGAAATAAAAGGTACAGGCAATATGGAAGACGCAGGGGCGTTGCTGTCGCTAAACCGAAAGTCGTGGAAGTTATAAGTGTGAACGTCTAGGTTTACGAAGGTGCTTCATGTAACAACCCGCACTTTCGTGCTTGTTACTCTCATTACACTCGTTACGCCTAGCACTAGAGATTCGGATCATAATGTAACTAAATCGCTTACAACGCAACTTCGCATACTTTCAACACGCTATATCGCACATCACAACGCATACAACGCCAACGCTAACGATGATATCGCGTGAGTATCTAAACTACTCCCCTCGCTCATCGTGGTGCAACATAAACTCGAAACGCAATTACTAACGCTATGACCTATTATGCATTACTAGTTATACATATATCTATGTACTAATACTTGTTTAATCACGCACTCGCGGGCACGCGCAACTCAATTTATCGCACCAAAGCGCAACATAACACGATGCTACTTATCCCACTAAAACACTTAAAGTGCCCACAATGGTTGAACGCAACGAAAACAAACGAAACAAAAGTCGTAACAAAACGCAACTCGGCTGATCAACCGATCGAATGGACTACCGTCCAGATGACCATCCACTCAGATGGCCATCCGATCGGATGACCATTCGACCGGCAGGCCATCTGACACTTCACTACACCGCCTTAACTTTCACCCTCGCCTATAAATAGGACCATTGTGTCTCATTTAAACACTTTGGTTCTCTCATCCGATCACAATCACTCAAGTCGCTCTCAGTCACTTTTGATCATGATTCAAGGCCATTTCGTAAGTATTTCTCCCTAAATCTTGTACAAATATCATCACCAAGCACTTCTACATCATCTTCTCCATCAAAATCACACATCTTCTTCTCTGAAATCACTGATTTGGACATCTTGAAGGTGTTTTTCACCCATTTTGCTTATGCAAGCTATTGTGAACCACCAAGTCATCAAGATTTGTTCAGATCTAAGAGATTTCCACAACTTTTCACTAAGTTTTACAATATTTCAACATTTTTCAACAGTTTTCAAACTTCTCATCAACTTTTCTTCAAAATTCTATACAAAACCCGATGAATCCAGACTCATTTAGACTCTCTACTCCCTACTCAGTTAAGAGTCGGCTTGAAAACGGATTTCCACCAGAGAGATGACCGATTACGGGTTGAACATGAGACGTCATCAAAAGAACAGTGAGTACGATCGACTGGGGTGGTTCCCATCCGATCGGACGAGTTGGACCTTGCTATGTTTCCATTGTTTGACACGTCATCACACCATCTCTGTTAAATCGCAAACTTTTAAACTTGAAAACTTGAAATTTTCAAAACAACAGGTTGCCCACATGAGTGGCCATCCGATCGGATGACCATCCGATCGAATGACCATTCGACTGGTGACTTATCCTTCATACTATTTCTTGTTCAAAAGAATTTGACCAAAACCTCAAACTATCAACTTTTCAATCGAATAGTCATCCGATCAATGGCCATCCATCTGGATGGCCATCCGATCGGATGACTTGGCATTTATGCTACAACGAAAGCTTCAAAAGTCTCAAAACACTTTACAAACACACTCACTCATTTGAATGATCAACCGTTCGAATGGTCAACCGTCTGGATGACCATCCGTTCGACTCACCATTCGACACACTTCTCATCCGACACGCTGTTTACACGTTGTACAACGCTTACGCTACTGTTCTATGCTCAGGCTAAATTCCAACGTGCTCCCTTCAATCCAAGGTTGTGTTTATCTATTAGACACATACTGTGAGTATACTCGAACCCATTTTATTTTAACGCACTTTTGGGTGTCACATACGTCGCTATCAAACACAACAACACACAACGCAAACAATTTTAACGCTAACCACTCCCGCATGTTATACATGATCTATGAATGCTTGTTACTATGCTTAGATAGTGTTACACGGTATCGCCACTAGCAATGATAGTACTATAGTTTGGACTCAGCACCTGTCGTGGACGGGGGTTGCTAGGGATCACATTACTTTACTTGACGTGTCCGCTGGACATGTGTCGCGCATACTCTACAACGCAGTCTCGTGATTAAGTGTGAACATAGTCTGATAGATTCTTGCATCGCCCGTTACAAGATACATGCTGGTTATACGTGAACGCTTTTATACTATATGCTATGCAAACTTGTGTACTCACCTTTACACTCTGTGTATTGACTTTATTTTAACATATGTGACATGTTGATTAGGATGCTTTGCTTGCTATGCTTTGGTGAATCAAGTAGGAACTCTAGAAACCCACCGAATAAGAAATCTGAGTTATCGGAACAGTTTACTTGTTTTTGATTCTATTATCTGTAATAACTATTTTGATTTTTATGTTATTGGTATGGGACTTTAACGTAAATATATTGTCACTAATAGTTGTTATGGATTCTCTTGGACAATCTGTTTCGCTCAGTGCCACGCCCCGATGATTCCGCCATCGGTTGGGGTGTGACAGATTGGTATCAGAGCCATAACTATAGGGAATTAGGTCGAGTCTTAGGATTGACCTAGTCTATAGTCTAAGTACCAACGGACCGGCTTCATGTGAACCCAGTAGGGGTTGGTACAAGCCAACTTTTGATACTCTCGTTCGAACTCGCTAAAACTACATCTTCGTGCGAGCCCGTGTACTACAGCTTCGTACGAAGACAGCCTTTCCTAAGGCTGAAAATCTACTTTGCCTTTCCAAAGGCTAACACAATACATATGTTTTCAAAAACACTCGCATAACACAACCGAGTGATTGTGTCGAGATTAGGTGTGAAAACCAAGAACTCTCGATAAAATCACTCACTCAGCGCATTATTCTAGCACGAGAACCTTTCGTTGAGCTAGGAGTGATATCCACATCTCAACGAAAATCTCCATCTCTATTTAGTGAAACTCCCAAATTGATTCGACGAGCACAACCACAGTTAGGAGCGAAGTTGTTAAGTTAGGGGTGAGACCTGCATCTTAATAACTCGTTCCACTCCCTAAAATGGTTTTCAAAAACTCTCACCAAAGTCTCGATTGTTCCAACGACTTGAGCCGCATAGTAACTAAAGCGACAAGTGCTGTAGCCGCATTCCGGTGAGAGCATAGTCTATTAGGCCAAAGCGCGTGCTCGAACTTGTTGAGAATAGTTGAACCACTTTGGGTAGTCGATGTCTAACACCCAAGGCACTCTATCTATTTTCTAGCCTGCAATCGCTGATTTTACGTGTCATTGAATTTATTACGTTACTATCTGTTTTCGATTGAAAATTTTACGCTTTATCGAATTCTCGATTTACCAATTTTCGCTCCTCGCTTTATGAATGCACAACTTGCACAGCCGTCGCAATAAAAAAACAAAAGCCGAATGTTCGCAACAAAACTAAAGACTAACAACTCGCTCTCTCTCTTCATCGCAACAAGTTTTACTATACTACCTGCAACAAGTTTTAAACGCGCTCAAACGCATCGTAAATCTCTAAATCATTATGATCGAATCTCACTCCAAATCTCTCTCCTTATCTAGATGTCTTCAAACACTTTCCCCTCGCAACGCGTAGCCAGGAGAAGAGCCAGACGAAACGCCGATAAGAGGATCGCCTCACTCGTGGCCAAGGAAGTGGCCAGGGTTATTCCTCAAATCGTCACGCAGGTTCAATCTCTTAGCAACTCTCGAACTTTGGAAGACTCAAAGACCGACACGCCGAAGTCTACTTTCTCCTACAAACAATTCAAAGCCTGCGACCCGATGGTCTTCACAGGCGAAGGAGGTGTATCTTAACTACTCCAGTGGTTCGATGCTATCGAGGTTACCCTTCATCAGAGTGGGTGCCCCTAGCATTTTCATACCACATGCGCTACAGGAGTATTCCAATCAAGAGCCCTCGACTGGTGATGCGTGTGAAGTGTTATATATATTAGGTGTATATTTTAAGCCCTTTTTAACACTTATGTTAGCCAAGTTTTAAATTTATAAAACACGATATTTCACTAACACTAAACACACATATGGGCAAGTGCACCCATCGTTGAGTGTAGTATAGCGTTGGTAAGATACCGAGGTCGTCCAAGGACACAAGAGCTTTTAGTACCGGTTTATCCTCAACGTCTAACCAAAATAAAAGTTTAGAAAAATGTTTTTAAACTAAGAAAAATAAAACTAACTAAAATGCTGAAAATAAAAATAAAAGAAAAACAGATAGACAAGATGAATCACTTGGTTCCGACTCGTATCTAGTATAACCTTTGATTATTTCCGCACTTTTGCACATAATTAAGAGATTATCTTAGTTATTGTAGTAGGCCCCTCTTTTGAAGGCGACGTTACCCTCACCCCAGTAGTTTGAGTCAGCAGGGATACAATCCTAAAAGGGTGGATTATTGGAAGATAATGAATTAAGTTATTAATGCAGTATTGTGGTAGGCCCCGCTTTTGGCGGTGACGTTACCCTCGGCTAAGTAGTCTGAGTCAGCAGGGATACAGTCCTAAATAGCCGGGTTATAGTATTAATAGTAGTTAACTTATGAGGGGATCAAAGAGTTTGGACCCCCGCCATCCAATACCGTGAAGTATTGAAGGAGGTCCTACTAAATTTGACCCAGGTCCATTGCAGGACCTCTAAACGCTGAACAATGGCAAGACCTTTACCAAACCGTTCCCTTAACCCCCTACCAGGTAGCCAACATATCTCCATATAGACCGTGGAGATATGAATGGTGAAAATCCTTTATTTTATATAGACAGTAAAATAATGCCAAGACACCACGGACAAACGATAAGGAAAGATCACCTTCAACATAAGTAACTAGTTATTAAAGTCATTAATACAAAACCAAATAAAAAGTGCAAAAGATTAGAAATAAAAAGTATTATACTAGACACTTTGTCTTCACCAAGTGATGTAAGAGACTTAGGCAAACATGGCCTTGATTGTCAAGAACTCTTACGATCAATCTTGGATCCCGAGACGACTCACACACTCTACGATGGACAATGGATGATGGTGGTGGATGATGGTGTTGTGATGGTGGTGGGTGGTGGATGAAGTGTGAGAGAGGTGGTGTGCCAAGGGATGAGATGAAATGAATCCAAGCACTCCTATTTATAGGCTGAACAGAGAGCTGGACACGGCCCCGTGTCCGCTGGGCACGGCCCCGTGTCCGTCTGACAATCTCTCTCCTCATTAATTGTAATTCGCAATTACAATAAATGCGCCTGCTGTACTTTCGACACGCCCCCGTGTCCGCTGAGCACGGCCCCGTGATGGGCAATAGAAGCTTCTATAGGTTTGTCTTTTCTGCTGCTTCTTGGGCACGGCCCCGTGCTGGCTGAGCACGGGGCGTGTTCAGCCTTCTGTCTTCTCCTTTTTGCTTTGGAAGGTGCCGTTGAGGGTTCGGGCAGTCCACTAATATTCCTTTTCTTGTATTTATGTTGGATTTAGCTGTCTTTTTGCTTCTTTTGCGTTTTTGAGCTCATTTAATCCTGAAAATACAAAAGGAAGACAAAAACACTCTTTTTCCAATATTAGTACTTAAAAAGGGTTAGTTTTATGCCTCATTTGATGTAATTTATATGTTGCATTTTACACACATCAAATACCCCCGCACTTGAACTTTTGCTTGTCCTCAAGCAAAACTCTTTAATATGTGGCTTACACTCCCAAATGGAATAGGTAGAAGAGAAGGTTTTGGGCTTGTCGTAGAGTGTCGGGATTTCCAAGATCTTTTTGGGTTTTATTTTTATTTACACTCCTATTCGTAATGATTTATTTAGAACTTTTCATAAAAGAAATTACTTATTTGGGCATAACATGCCTTTTTTAAAATTCTATTTATATACAAGTTCACATACCTCGCGGGGAAATCACTCACACTCGGCCGAAGGTGTATTTTTAGTGAATCTCTTGAGAGCGGCATGGAACTTATTCCTACCATAGGCTTGCCAAGAAATCAATCCTCCTCCTTTTTAACTTTTATACCTTTGTAGATATCAAGAGGACTTTGTGGGTTAAGGGTTAGGCTAGGGTTAAAGGTAGGTGGTTGGGTTAGTGGTTAGTAGAAAAAGGGGCTAAAAGCGTAACAAATGTCGGTTTTCGTATTTTTGCAATTTTTTATTTTGATGAAGCTTTTATTCAAACTAAGTTATTTTTGATTAACTTGTTTGTTTATTTTCTTTTTGCTTCATCATTATCACACATTTTTTTTTTCGAAGAACCGAACTTGTTACTAAAATAAAGGGTTAAAAAAAATGAAAAAGGTTTTGGTGGGTAAAAGGGTTTTTGTTTGGGTGATGAAACGAAAAGGTTTAGGCTCAAAGGGGCTAACTAGGGGGATTATTTGGGTAGGTGGTAAAGGAAAAAGAAAAATAATGGTGTAGAAATAAAAAATGGTTAGTCCTAATGCCTCCATCATTTACTTACTCGGGTTTAAGTTGATAAGGACCGGAAATGCATTGTCATGGCAAGTTCTAGAGTCGTAAGAACCAAGCGGCTATTCACACAAGAAACGAAAAATGAGCATTTAGTCAATTGATATGTAATTGTGTGCTCAATAAAGGCTCAAAACTCACTTTTGTGGGAATGGGTTTTTATGTGATCAAGTATATATAATCAAATTTTAAATAAGTTTGTCATGCCTTTTCATAATTTTCTTATGTTGGTTCTTTTTATCACTACGCTATCGGTTGTAAATTTGTAAAGATATAACCTTTTTGAGAACTTGAATTTCCCGAGTTAAACCTAGACAAGTAAAAAAAAATGAATTTTTTGAAAAAATTTGGGGTGATTAGCGGTTCCAATAGAGTTTTGTGTAAGGCTTGTATTTAGGACTTGCAAAATTCAAGGTTTTAGCATCCCCCCCACACTTAAATTACACATTGTCCTCAATGTGTCCCAAAAATAAATTTTTAGGTTGATTAGATGTGTAAAATAGTGTTTAAAAAGCAAAAATTTGTGTTACTGGGCACTGAACACGGCCCCGTGTTCAAGTGCCAGTAACAAAATTAAAATAAGAGAAACAGAAGTCTGGACACGGGGGCGTGTTGGGTGAACACGGCCCGTGTCCAGGTACCTGAACTGGGCGTTTTTCTGCAGGTGGTTCGGCACGGGGCCGTGTTGGTTGGGCACGGCCCGTGTTGAACCTTCTGAAATGGAGAAAATTGTCGGGTTGCCTTGTTCTTGTGCATGGGTTCATTTTTCTCGTTCCCCTGTTCATCCTTTACCACCATGAGTGTGTTTTATTCATTACAAACCATCCAAACCTTAAAACCATCATTTCATTTCATCATAGAGAGAACTTACATAATCCTAAATTAAAATAAAACTAAAACTTATCTAGATAGGTCAGTAGGTACACGAGGTTATCATAAGGAGTTCTACTATTTTAAGAAAATTTCGAGAATGGTTTCCCGATATAGTAGGACTTTTAGCCGAACGAATTCTCCCCTAAACGTTGTTTTAAAGCCATTCTTCGATCTCCCTAGGAAGGAAGAATGCGGCTTCATTTTCCTCCGCTGCTGGTGGTTGAGGGGGAACATTCACCGGGACTCCTTGCACCACTCTTCGCGGAAGCTCTTGGTGCATGGCGTACCATTCGGCTGGAATGACAACTTCGGGCACCATGTTCCACGCCCTTTGGGTTATTATAGGTACCAAAGGCGGGGAGGCGAGAAGGTTCAACCTCTGGTGCAAGAGGTTTACTTCATGGAGACAGCCCTCCAGCCCTACTGTAAGATGGTTGATACGGTCGACCAATGCTTCTTCCACTCCCGTCATTTCATCAATAGCCTCCCTTAGAGCGTAAACATAGTTTACAAGAGAGTCTTCTGCTGTTGAAGATCTCCTCCCTTGTCGGTTATTTCTTGAAGATGATCCGCTTGTTCTGCTTGCCATTTTCTGTGAAGGAAACCGAAGAAAGCTAAATTTTTACAAAACAGAACCCCTGGACACGGCCCCGTGCTCGTTGAGCACGGCCCCGTGTCCATTTGTCTGCAGGATTTTTGGCTAAAGAATCTTGGAGTTTTAAATTATTTTTATGATTTCTATCTGGGTTTTAAGCTCAGATAATTTAAAACAAAGTTATACAACTAACTTTAAGCCAGAATCTTTAGCAAATAATCTTACAAACTTCACATAGAGGGTTGGAATCAAGGGATTTCCAAGCTTCCATGGAGGAAATTTTGAAAAAATTTTGAAAGAGGAGGAAATGAATAAAAGTGGAAGGGACAAGAGGGTCCCTTGGAACCTTCTTTTAACACTTACCTAGGATGGTATGAGTGAAAATCCCAGGGATCTCTGTCAATTGAGGTGGTCAAAATGAACAGGAATCAGGCTGCATTTAAAGAAAACGACAGCACCCTGGGCACGGCCCCGTGTTGACTGGACACGGCCCCGTGTTCAGAGGAAATCCTGACACATTTTGTCCGTATTCTGACCAAATCAGCAGAGAATCTTTTTTAGTGAGCACGGGAGCGTGTTGACCTGGACACGGCCCCGTGTCTGGAGGCTGCTTTATGGAGTTTTGCTACTTCAAGGATCTCATCGATATCGGGTGGTTCCTTACTGGTTGGAACAACCCCAAAGTGCCTAATATACCTTAATTGTCCTAGACTAAGGCGAGAACGCAAGAGGTTGTCGGTGAGGGTGATTCCTATTTTCATTCTAGGTGGACAAGTCCAACCCTTTCCCGGGCTCTTGTTAAAGAAGGTATATGCCGAATCGCTCAGGTCTATGTATGCACCGAAAGAAGTCGATGGAGAGTCCTTCACGGCACAATCGACACAGGGACGACTATCGTCCAAGTCTTTGCTAGGTACGAAGGTATTTTCGGGAGCAACGAGGTTGTCGGAATGCGGTTCCAACATTTCTTCATGGGTATCGTCTTGGGGTGGATCAATAAAATCCTTCCCAAGCTCTTCTAACCATTTCAGAATTAGCTCTTCTAGTTGAAATAACTCGCTAAGGAGCATTTCCCCTAGAATATCTGGCTGGGCGCATTCGAGGGAGAAATAGTGCTTATTTTTACTTTCGCCCCTCTTAAGGTTGTGAGAAGATGGTGGGTCCATGTAGTGGGGCCTATAATTTAGGAAGTAGCATTTTACTTCTTCATGTTCGCCACCACATAATTGATACCACGTACCATAAGAGTGCCGAAAGTAAAAATAATTACTATCACTCATGTTTATGTCAGAAATTACCAACCGCCGGGATCTAACGGTTCTGTTTTCAGTAACTGAAACTTGGGCACGGGGGCGTGTTGAGTGGGCACGGCCCCATGTTCAGCTTACTGTCTGATGTAAAACAGGATTGCCAGTTCCAATGATTGAGCACGGGGGCGTGTTCAGCGGGCACGGCCCGTGCTGAGCTCTGCAGAAGCTGAAAATCTAAGAAAATCCTAAAAAAAATAAAAAGAAAAATAAAAGATGATTAGGCCGTTGATTCCTAACTTTCTTAAAATCCTTGTGTCCCCGGCAACGGCGCCAAAAACTTGATGCGTGTGAAGTGTTATATATATTAGGTGTATATTTTAAGCCCTTTTTAACACTTATGTTAGCCAAGTTTTAAATTTATAAAACACGATATTTCACTAACACTAAACACACATATGGGCAAGTGCACCCATCGTTGAGTGTAGTATAGCGTTGGTAAGATACCGAGGTCGTCCAAGGACACAAGAGCTTTTAGTACCGGTTTATCCTCAACGTCTAACCAAAATAAAAGTTTAGAAAAATGTTTTTAAACTAAGAAAAATAAAACTAACTAAAATGCTGAAAATAAAAATAAAAGAAAAACAGATAGACAAGATGAATCACTTGGTTCCGACTCGTATCTAGTATAACCTTTGATTATTTCCGCACTTTTGCACATAATTAAGAGATTATCTTAGTTATTGTAGTAGGCCCCTCTTTTGAAGGCGACGTTACCCTCACCCCAGTAGTTTGAGTCAGCAGGGATACAATCCTAAAAGGGTGGATTATTGGAAGATAATGAATTAAGTTATTAATGCAGTATTGTGGTAGGCCCCGCTTTTGGCGGTGACGTTACCCTCGGCTAAGTAGTCTGAGTCAGCAGGGATACAGTCCTAAATAGCCGGGTTATAGTATTAATAGTAGTTAACTTATGAGGGGATCAAAGAGTTTGGACCCCCGCCATCCAATACCGTGAAGTATTGAAGGAGGTCCTACTAAATTTGACCCAGGTCCATTGCAGGACCTCTAAACGCTGAACAATGGCAAGACCTTTACCAAACCGTTCCCTTAACCCCCTACCAGGTAGCCAACATATCTCCATATAGACCGTGGAGATATGAATGGTGAAAATCCTTTATTTTATATAGACAGTAAAATAATGCCAAGACACCACGGACAAACGATAAGGAAAGATCACCTTCAACATAAGTAACTAGTTATTAAAGTCATTAATACAAAACCAAATAAAAAGTGCAAAAGATTAGAAATAAAAAGTATTATACTAGACACTTTGTCTTCACCAAGTGATGTAAGAGACTTAGGCAAACATGGCCTTGATTGTCAAGAACTCTTACGATCAATCTTGGATCCCGAGACGACTCACACACTCTACGATGGACAATGGATGATGGTGGTGGATGATGGTGTTGTGATGGTGGTGGGTGGTGGATGAAGTGTGAGAGAGGTGGTGTGCCAAGGGATGAGATGAAATGAATCCAAGCACTCCTATTTATAGGCTGAACAGAGAGCTGGACATGGCCCCGTGTCCGCTGGGCACGGCCCCGTGTCCGTCTGACAATCTCTCTCCTCATTAATTGTAATTCGCAATTACAATAAATGTGCCTGCTGTACTTTCGACACGCCCCCGTGTCCGCTGAGCACGGCCCCGTGATGGGCAATAGAAGCTTCTATAGGTTTGTCTTTTCTGCTGCTTCTTGGGCACGGCCCCGTGCTGGCTGAGCACGGGGCGTGTTCAGCCTTCTGTCTTCTCCTTTTTGCTTTGGAAGGTGCCGTTGAGGGTTCGGGCAGTCCACTAATATTCCTTTTCTTGTATTTATGTTGGATTTAGCTGTCTTTTTGCTTCTTTTGCGTTTTTGAGCTCATTTAATCCTGAAAATACAAAAGGAAGACAAAAACACTCTTTTTCCAATATTAGTACTTAAAAAGGGTTAGTTTTATGCCTCATTTGATGTAATTTATATGTTGCATTTTACACACATCAACTGGTGGACAGCCGAGCGTACCAAATGTGGGAATGATGCAACCTACGCTCTCTCTTGGGATAAACTGAAGGAGCTCATGAAGGAAGAGTACTGCCCTCCCCACGAAGTCCAAAAGCTAGAAAACGAGTTTTGGGAAATCAAACAAGTAGGAGGTGACAACAACGACCTCACACCAAGGTTCAAACAGCTTAGCATTATCTGCCCATGCCAAGTTGACACTCCCGATAAGGCCATCAAGAAGTACATTCGCGCCTTGCCTGAGTGTGTGGGCGATTTTGTTGAAGCCGCCAAACCTGCTACCATCGAAGAAACCTATCGTTTGGCCGCCGAAATCAACGACAAGCGAGTCTTGGATGGATTCTTCTCCCGGAATCCTACCAAGAAGGCTAACCAAGTTATCACCATATCATCTGATGGTACCACCGAGTCATCCGATGATGCTACCGACTCATCTGACGACGACGCGACACCGCAATACACCAACGAACCCAGCCGCAAGTGAAAGAACTCAAGTTTTAATTGCTCAGCAACAGCTCCACCCCAAACAGTTTAAAACCATGAACCTCTTTGAGCAGTTCTAGTTCGCTCGAAGTGCGCCTACACTGAAACTCTTCTCTTGTGTATGAAGTGTTCCTATCACCACCAGTCAGGAGCTAATTGTCGCTATTGCATGAATTGCAACTGTCTTGGCCACTTTACCCATCACTACCACACCGGGCCAAGAAATCAAGGCATGCTAGCGCTCCCCGCACCGCCAACGCAACCCGCAGCCTCAGTAGCCGCTACACCAGAAACAACAACAACCACAACCCCAACAAGAGTCTTCAACCTCAACACCAACCAGACGCAGAATGACACTGTAGACGGTATGATTCACGACGCTTATTCTTATATGTCATACTTGTTCTATTGCTCGATGTCGCCAAAATATGCGACATTGACTCTCTCCCTCGCTCTCTCTTCCCCTCTCCCTCGTCCTCATGCTTAGTCTAAGTTCACACACAAATTATATACTAGCACTATATACTATATCACGATATAATGTGCTTTACCCTCACTATGTGTTTTTGAAATAAGTTACGATAAACGTGCAAGGACCAAATTAATCACGGGTGCACATGGGATTACTATGGTAAGTGCATAGAGATCGTAGTAAGTTTCAATGATGCCATCACATTAAAAGCATGGTTAAGCGTGGTGGATAAGCCGCTGGTACTTCCTATATATAAGTGTCTTAACCATATCAACAGTGTAACATTTATTCACGGGACATAGGCGTGTGGTCGAAGCATGGTGGATACGCCGCTGGTACTTCCTATATATAAGTGCTTCGCCATGCTAACCAATTTTTCGTGAAGAAAGTGCCATGCGGAGTTGAACGTTATTAGACCTCTTATACTATTGAGACTATTTTCAACACATTAAACTCCTTCGCAAGGCGTAACATCTCATCGCAACTCAAACGCGTCATCGCTAGACTTTTCGTAAGTCTACACGCATGTAATCGCACCTTCACTGGAATCTGTCTCGCATTCGCTATCGCTTTACGCATCAACGCTTAAACGCTTATCGCATCTATCAATCTCATCGGTACTCTCATCGCTTTTGACGCTTATCGCCTTAACGCTTATCAATTATCGCTTTTTGCTGATCGCTTACCGCTTTTCGCTTAATGTGACAACCCGTTTTTTCAATACTTCTCTAGTTCCTTCGATGCTTGATGTGTGGGTACTGAATAAACCGCTTAAATAATTATTTGATTTTAATGGTGTACGATATATGAATGATTGGATGTATGGTTATATTTGGTTGATGTGAAAGTTTAGGAACCGTAATTGTTAGATATTATATGCCTATGTGTAACGTTAATGGGCCGCACCTCAAACCCGAGCCACACACTTGGGCCTAAGGCCACACTCCTCTCACAATAATTCCGGCCCATGTATATTAAACCCAAACCGCCACTTTTGCACATGATAATGGCTGCTTTGTCCATGTATTGCGACAGCCCAAATCATATGGGCTCAGGCCCAGTTCGGCCAAGATACAGCCATCCTAAACCTTGATTATTTAGAACATAAATCATGTTACGTATCATATTATTACTTAATAATAAACTCAAAACAAGAAACCCTACCCCTCTCAATATATTGCGAAGGCAGATCCCCCTTGCATCGATCACCCATCTCTCACCCTCTAGTTCTTCCTCCTCCTCAAGCCCAAACCACCGAACAACTAATCTGAGTCATCGGAGAAATTAGGGAATACAAAGAAAACACACCACCGTGGGTGGCGGCGGCGCCGACAACCGTGGCAGTGCTGGCAACAGTAGCGGTGATGACGGATGGAGCCACCGATAAGCTGGTGGTTTGGTTCGAACAAGTGGCGGTAATTAAAGCTGGAATGATGACGATGCGACGACATCGGGTCCAAGATGAAATAGGTAAGTTGTTTCTGTGTACCGTATGGTTCGCGTTATCCAGTCGTGTGCTTTCAGTATGTAGTCTTGTCTTAGTCTGTAATTTGCAACTTGAATACATAGTATGCTGATATGAATTCTTGTCGTTGTTATCCGTTAGGTGAGAATTGAAAGTAGGTGTCTAGTGTATAGAAAATTGTGTTTACTAATGCAATACATACTCTTTTGTCAACATATGATATTAACGGTAATGTGATTTTAATAATGAGTTAATGATGAATCCATGAATGTTGAATATATAATTAAGAATGTTTCTGAAAATTTATGATCTTTGAGGGGTTACGGAATATTAGGGAACCCTTGTATGATGCTAACATCTTGAACAAAATGTATGTTCACTGGATGGTTTTAGAAAATATGAAAGGTCAATCGTTTCTTTTTCAAATGATTTTTAGGTAGATATGATTCACTTTTTAATTGTATGTGTGTATGCGTAATATTTTGATTGAAAAGATAATGTTTAAAGAATAGAGTCTTAGACATCTTTTGAAATAATGTAAATTGTTAAGATGATACTTGACCAAATGAGTTAGTAACAGATACATGGATCTTCCTATGTTTTTTTTAGATTTCACGATTGTAAGATGAATGATTTTAAGGTTATAAGTCTACTTGTTAATTTAAAAATCATGGATAACAAGCTGTTTGATATTGATGAAATGATTGTTTGGTTTGATTTGAAAACCTGAATGTATGCAACTTTTGAGTATTCTGGTCGCACACTTAGAAGGAACACATTATATTGCATGAAGTGCAACACACTCTACTTGTACAGGTCTCAAGGCGGGGAGTACAACTTAGCTGGCCAAGCTGCACACTTAGTGTGGACCGCACACTTCGGTGGGCCGCACACTTCAAGAACCCATGTCCCTGTTAACCCACACACATATACTGTACACAAATCCATGAATAATTGTGATGATATTAGTGAATGTGTGTGTGTACCTGTTAGTATAACATACAATGATTGTTACTAGTACAACTACTTACTAAATACGTGTTAAGATATATGTAACAATTACGTGATTACTTGTATGTCGTCCTAACAAGTGGTAACCATAATAGGGTGTGATTGACCAACTTAGGGCAAACGCTTTATTTACCGAGCAAAGCAAAGGTGAGGTCACACTTTCTACAAGGCATGGGATTCCCGGTGGTTGGGAATGGGTAAAGGATTAAAACGGAAACTGCGTGACCTCCTGGTTTGGAACACGTACTACATCCTCTTTATTGAAGGGTGATAACACGGAACCTGCGTGATCTCCTGGTTTGGGGACACGTACCACATCCTCTTTATTGAAGGGTGACAACACTGATACTAGACCAAAAATTCTATCATGAAGTTCCTCATTTTTATATCGACCTAATCGCCGGGCCAATGGCGAGCGGGTCATTAGTTAGATAGCGCTCTTTAGGTTTGACAAGCCTCACACCATGCCTCAGAGGACGGGCATGAACTAATGGATCTGGGCACGTCAATGATGATATACATTGACGCTAGGGCACCAACTTACTTCAGTCAGTAGTCGATATGGTAACAGGTCTAGTGGTTAACATGGGGTAGCCCCCACTGGTTATGGTTATGGTTTGGGAAACAAGGATTTGGTTAACACATGGTTTTCGAAAGAACTTTTAGTTTTTGGAACAACTTTAAAATGGACAACCAACTGTGAACTCGCTCAACTTTGTTGTTGATTCGTTGTTACATGCCTTGCAGGCCTTTAGGTGCATATCATTGGAACTTGCTGTCTGGGAGGCTGGAGTGGTCATGGGTCGAAATACATGGAATCGTAACACAAGACTTAATGGTTTTTACATGTGGTTTATAAACTCTTAACGAACGAATTATGCTTCCGCTGTATACTGTGAATTATTTGTAACGTGTAACACTTAAAGTTAATAAATGGAAGTTTTATTTCAAATATACCTATGAGTTCAATGTGATTGGTGGCTAGATCCTGGTACGTCACACGCCTCGTGGGGGTTTCCGCTTGTGGTATTTTGGGGGTGTGACAGATTGGTATCAGAGCCATTGGTTATAGTGAACTTGGTTTTAAAAAGGGGAAAAACGTTTTTGTAAAACCAGACTATAACCGAACAGTTCTGAAAACATGAATACGACCATGACACTCAGCTCCAGACTGCAAGGTTCATCTCTCGTTTACTCATTGTACTGCATAACTAGTGAACACTTACATATGATATTGCATGTGATTGTACATTTAGCACAACAGTATGAATTCATTACTTGCATGTGTTACGTGATTGGTAGTGTGGTGTTTCCTTAGACATTCATGACTCGCGTTTTGTGATGTTCTTTGCTTACTACTTAAGTTTGAGGAACCATTTGACATGAGTTAGGAGGAGCTGAGATGAGCATGCAAATCACAATATTATTGTGGGTGCACACATAATAATAATGTGGGGTGCTTGCGAGTCCCAGTGAGGCTTAACAAGTGACAAAGAGGTTCTGTTCCGTTATTTGATCGATGTGAAGCATAACAAACCTATAGGGGTCATAGCAGTGATTGTCCCCTACTCGAACGTGAACTTTCCATTCCTCACTGGATCCTTTCGAATCTCGACGCTATCGAGTATTACCTGAACACCCATCTGAACGCCTAGCGAACTGTGTAAAATGTTAGGTGCTTGTACGAACATCCCCGAGTTGGATGTTGCAATGACAATGATTGGTCTATATCTTTCTCACCTTTCTTCGTTTGCTGGAATTTAACGTATTGATGCCTTGGATCCCGAAGTGCGATCACTCCTGCAACACTCTCGTAACATACCGTGTATTACTCAAACAACTTGCAACATCGATGGACCGGGGGATGAGCGTGGTACTTTACCGACCTCAGTACTTTGATGACCTTGATTACTGGTAACGAGCACCAGCGATTTGGCTTTAATCGAATCCTTACCCTTGTCAGCGACTCATGGGATTCAACTCTTACGAATCAATCGGGACATAAGCAATGACAATCGACTAAACGTGGAATGGGTAACTGCCAACACAGTGAGTAGCGCCTTAGAACATGGCACGGAATATGAAAAGATGGACCCTGTTGATGAAAGATTGTAGAGCTCCGTTTCAAACAACAGCATCGGAGGCAACAGTCACGGCAAAATCAAGGTACTTGAAATGGTAACCAATAGTATAGAAATGAAGGTGCCTACGACATGGAGTGGCTGTTGCTAAATCAAAACGACAACAACTAAGGAAACGGCAGCCGTACTGGAAATCCTCGCAACAAGTGAAAATCTTGGACCGGGAGGTCAAGATTCTCACACGCACCAGGATACCTATTGTTCGAGTTTGTTGGAACTCCCGTCGTGGCCCAGAGTTTACCTAGGAACGAGAAAACCAAATGAAACACAAGTATCCCCAAATTGTTCGAGAAAAGCGAAACCACTACTGAGGCTGAAGCTACTGCGGAATTTCAGGACGAAATTCCAAACCAACAAAGGAAGGATGTGACACCCCAGGAAAACCAGGAAACCACGCAACCTAACTAGCTTCCTCAGTAACTACGTCATAAATTTCGGGACGAAATTTCTTTCAAGTTGGGGATGATGTGACAACCCGTTTTTTCAATACTTCTCTAGTTCCTTCGATGCTTGATGTGTGGGTACTGAATGAACCACTTAAATAATTATTTGATTTTAATGGTGTACGATATATGAATGATTGGATGTATGGTTATATTTGGTTGATGTGAAAGTTTAGGAACCGTAATTTTTAGATATTATATGCCTATGTGTAACGTTAATGGGCCGCACCTCAAACCCGAGCCACACACTTGGGCCTAAGGCCACACCCCTCTCACAATAATTCCGGCCCATATATATTAAACCCAAACCGCCACTTTTGCACATGATAATGGTTGCTTTGTCCATGTATTGCGGCAGCCCAAATCATATGGGCTCAGGCCCAGTTCGGCCAAGATATAGCCATCCTAAACCTTGATTATTTAGAACATATATCATATTACGTATCATATTATTACTTAATAATAAACTCAAAACAAGAAACCCTACCCCTCTCAATATATTGCGATGGCAGACCCCCCTTGCATCGATCACCCATCTCTCACCCTCTAGTTCTTCCTCCTCCTCAAGCCTAAACCACCGAACAACTAATCTGAGTCATCGGAGAAATTAGGGAATACGAAGAAAACACACCACCGTGGGCGGCGGCGGCGCCGACAAGCGTGGCAGCGCCGGCAACAGCAGCGGTGATGACGGATGGAGCCGACGATAAGCTGGTGGTTTGGTTCGAACAAGTGGCGGCAATTAAAGCTAGAATGATGATGATGCGACGACATCGGGTCCGAGATGAAATAGGTAAGTTGTTTCTGTGTACCGTATGGTTCGCGTTATCCAGTCGTGTGCTTTCAGTATGTAGTCTTTTGTTTGTCTGTTATTTGCAATTTGAATACATAGTATGCTGATATGAATTCTTGTAGCTGTTATCCTTTAGGTGAGAATTGAAAGTAGGTGTATAGTGTATAGAAAATTGTGTTTACTAATGCAATACATACTCTTTTGTTAACATATGATATTAACAGTAATGTGATTTTAATAATGAGTTAATGATGAATCCATGAATGTTGAATATATAATTAAGAATGTTTCTGAAAATTTATGATCTTTGAGGGGTTACAGAATATTAGGGAACCCTTGTATGATGCTAACATCTTGAACAAAATGTATGTTCACTGGATGGTTTTAGAAAATATGAAAGGTCGATCGTTTCTTTTTTAAATGATTTTTAGGTAGATATGATTCACTGTTTAAGTGTATGTGTGTATGCATAATATTTTGATTGATAAGATAATGTTTAAAGAATAGAGTCTTAGACATCTTTTGAAATAATGTAAATTGTTAAGATGATACTTGACCAAATGAGTTAGTAATAGATACATGGATCTTCCTATGTTTTTTTTAGATTTCACGATTGTAAGATGAATGATTTGAAGGTTATAAGTCTACTTGTTAATTTAAAAATCATGGTTGACAAGCTGTTTGATATTGATGAAATGATTGTTTGGTTTGATTTGAAAACCTGAATGTATGCAACTTTTGAGTATTCTGGTCGCACACTTAGAAGGAACACATTATATTGCATGAAGTACAACACACTCTACTTGTACAGGTCTCAAGGCGGCGAGTACAACTTAGCTGGCCAAGCCGCACACTTAGTGTGGACCGCACACTTCAAGAACCCATGTCCCAGTTAACCCACACACATATACTGTACACAAATTCATGAATAACTATGATGATATTAGTGAATGTGTGTGTGTGCATGTTAGTATAACATACAATGATTGTTACTAGTACAAATACTTACTAAATACATGTTAAGATATATGTAACTATTAAGTGATTACTTGTATGCCGTCCTAACAAGTGGTAACCATAATAGTGTGTGATTGACCAACTTAGGGCAAACGCTTTATTTACCGAGCAAAGCAAAGGTGAGGTCACACTTTCTACAAGGCATGGGATTCTCGGTGGTTGGGAATGGGTAAAGGATTAAAACGGAAATTGCGTGATTCCTGGTTTGGAACATGTACTACATCCTCTTTATTGAAGGGTGATAACACGGAACCTGCGTGATCTCCTGGTTTGGGGACACGTACCACATCCACTTTATTGAAGGGTGACAACACTGATACTAGACCAAAAATTCTATCATGAAGTCCCTCATTTTTATATCGACTTAATCGTCGGGCCAATGGCGAGCGGGTCATTAGGTAGATAGCGCTATTTAGGTTTGACAAGCCTCACACCATTCCGCAGAGGACGGGCGTGAACTAATGGATCTGGGCACGTCAATGATGATAGACATTGACGCTAGGGCACCAACTTACTTCAGTCAGTAGTCGATATGGTAACGGGTCTAGTGGTTAACATGGGGTAGCCCCCACTGGTTATGGTTATGGTTATGGTTTGGCAAACAAGGAATTGGTTAACACATGGTTTTCAAAAGAACTTTTAGTTTTTGGAACAACTTTAAAATGGACAACCAACTGTGAACTCGCTCAACTTTGTTGTTGATTCGTTGTTACATGCCTTGCAGGCCTTTAGGTGCATGTCATTGGAACTTGCTGTCTGGGAGGCTGGAGTGGTCATGGGTCGAAATACATGGAATCGTAACACAAGACTTAATGGTTTTTACATGTGGTTTATAAACTCTTAACGAACGAATTATGCTTCCGCTGTATACTGTGAATTATTTGTAACGTGTAACACTTAAAGTTAATAAATGGAAGTTTTATTTCAAATATACCTATGAGTTCAATGTGATTGGTGGCTAGATCCTGGTACGTCACACGCCTCGCGGGGGTTTCCGCTTGTGGTATTTTGGGGGTGTGACACTTAACGTCTATCATTTATTGCTTATCGCTGATTGCTATCGCTTACCGCTTATCGCCATTCGCTCTTCGCTTATCGCTATCGCTTATTGTTTTAACGCTTATCGCTCGTCGCTTATCACGTATCGCTTACCGCTCATCGCTTACCACTCATCGCTTTCGACGCTTATCGCGCATCGCCTATCGCTTATCGCCCTGCGCTCATCGCTCACCGCTTATTGCTTATCACTTATCGCTTATCGTTTGCCGCTATTATTTAGTCGCTTATCACACTTAACAATCACGTTGAGTCGATAGTTCACAATCAATCTCACCGCTAAAATCTATTCGATTCTATCTCAGCTTGGTCCGACCCTCTACGCTTGGACCGAAGAGACGAAAACCCATCCGTACCATATCGACACGCATGACATTGCTCCACGGGACAGAGGCAATATGGCTAAAACATGGTGGATACGCCGCTGGTACTTCCTATATATAAGTGTTTTCGCCATATTATCAAACTTTCGTGGAAAGGTGTCACGTGGGGCTCGACTCTAAATTTAAACTTTTGTATTACTAAAACTTATTTGTATCAACGAAATTTTCTTACCAACTTTCAGAAACAAAGTGAGTATTCCCTAACCTTTAACCAAAACCTTTAGACAAAACAAAACTTTCTTGTAATGTTGGTTTAACAATCGACTCAAGTTAACACCACGTCCTAAGAAAAATTCCGTTAAACGAGTTTTACTTCCTTGAAACCTTTTAATGACTCAACAAAAAAAAACTTTTCTTACAATGCTGGTGTGAACATCGACTCAGCTTAACGCCACATCGTGAGAAATTTTTCATAACAAAGTTTTCTTTAAAACCTTGTGTAACAAATTAACAAAATTTCTCGAGAATTCAAAACGCTTTTGGATTGCTAACCATCCTTTAGTCAAACGAATCGCCTTACTCATCGCTTTCTCCATGTCAACACAACGCTCTTACTCGTCAATGCTTGATCAACCGCTCGCTCATCCTTCGCTTACTCTAACGCTTTTATCGCTACTCACTCGTGTCAATTCTCACTGTCCTCCTTGTGGATTAATTTCGGGACGAAATTTCCTAAAGCAGGGAAGACTGTACCAACCCGCACTTTCGGGCTTGTTACTCTCGTTACACTCATTACGCCTAGCACTAGAGATTCAGATCATAATGTAACTAAATCGCTTACAACGCAACTTCGCATACTTTCAACACGTTATATCGCACATCACAACGCATACAACGCCAACGCTAACGATGACATCGCATGAGTATCTAAACTACTCCCCTTGCTCATCCTGGTGCAACGCAAACTCGAAACGCAATTACTAACGCTATGACCTATTATGCATTACTAGTTATACAGATATCTAAGTACTAGTACTTGTTTAATCGCGCACTCGTTGGCACGCGCAACTCAATTTATCGCACCAAAGCGCAACATAACACGACGCTACTTATCCCACTAAAACGCTTAAATTGCCCACAATGGTTGAACGCAAGCAAGCAAACAAACGAAACAAATGTCGAAACAAAACGTAACTCGGCTGATCAACCGATCGAATGGACTACCTTCCGGATGACCATCCGCTCGGATAGCCATCCTATCGGATGACCATTCGACCGGCAGGCCATCCGACACTTCGCTCACCGCCTTAACTTTCACCCTCGCCTATAAATAGGACTATTGTGTCTCATTTCAACACTTTGGTTCTCTCATCCGATCACACGCACTCAAGTCACTCCCAGTCACTTTTGATCACGATTCAAGGCCATTTCGTAAGTATTTCTCCCTAAATCTTGTATAATCATCATCACCAAGCACTTCTACATCATCTTCTCCATCAAAATCACACATCTTCTTCTCTGAAATCACTGATTTGGACATCTTGAAGGTGTTTTTCACTCATTTTGCTTATGCAAGCTGTTGTGAACCACCAACTCATCAAAATTTGTTCAGATCTAAGAGATTTCCACAACTTTTCACTAAGTTTTACAATATTTCAACATTTTTCAACAGTTTTCAAACTTTCTTCAACTTTTCTTCAACTTCTATACAAAACCCGATGAATCCAGACTCATTCAGACTCTCTACTCCCTTCTCAGTTGAGAGCCGGCTTGAAAACGGATTTCCACCGGAGAGATGACCGATTACGGGTTGAACATGAGACCTCATCAAAAAAACAGTGAGTACGATCGACTGGGGTGGTTCTCATCCGATCGGACGAGCTGGACCTTTGTATGTTTCCGTTGTTTGACACGTCATCACGCCGTCTCCGTTAAATCACAAACTTTTAAACTTGAAAACTAGAAATTTTCAAAACAACAGGTTACCCACTCGAGTGGGCATCCGATCGGATGATCATTCGACTGGTGACTTGTCCTTCATACTATTTCTTGTTCAAAACAAATTGACCAAAACCTCAAACTATCAACTTTTCAATCGAATAGCCATCCGATCGAATGGCCATCCGTCCGGATGACCATCCGACCGGGTGACTTGGCATTTACGCTACAACAAAAACTTCAAAAGTCTTAAAACACTTTACAAACACACTCACTCATTCGAATGATCAATCGTTCGAATGGTCAACCATCCGGATGACCATCCGTCCGGATGACAATCCGTCCGACTCACCATTCAACACACTTCTCATCCGACACGCTGTACAACGCTTACGCTACTGTTCTATGCTCAGGCTAAACTCCAATGCGCTCCCTTCAATCCAAGGTTGTGTTTATCTATTAGACACATACTGTGAGTATACTCGAACCCATTTTCTTTTAACGCACTTTTGGGTGTCACATACGTTCACTATCAAACACAACAACACACAACGCAAACACTTTTAATGCTAACCACTCCCGCATGTTGTACGTGATCTATGAATGCTTGTTACTATGCTTAGACAGTGTTACACGGTATCGCCTCTAGCAATGATAGTACTATAGTTTGGACTCAGCACCTGTCATGGACGAGGGTTGCTAGGGATCACATTACTTTACTTGACGTGTCCCCTGGACATGTGTCGCGCATACTCTACAACGCAGTCTTGTGATTAAGTGTGAACATAGTCTGATAGATTCTTGCATCGCCCGTTACGTGATACATGCTGGTTATGCGTGAACGCTTTTATACTATATGCTATGCAAACTTGTGTACTCACCTTTACACTCTGTATATTGACTTTATTTTAACGTATGTAACAGGTTGATTAGGATTCTTTGCTTGCTATGCTTTGGTGAATCAAGTAGGAAGTCTAGAAACCCACCGAATAAGAAATCTGAGTTGTCGGAAAAGTTTACTTGTTTTTGAGACTATTATCTGTAATAACTATTTTGCTTTGTATGTTATTGGTATGGGACTTTAACGTAAATATATTGTCACTAATAGTTGTTATGGATTCTCTTGGATAATCTGTTTCGCTCAGTGCCACGCCCCGATGATTCCGCCATCGGTTGGGGTGTGACACTTCAGCACCTGTATAGAATCAAATGCATGAGGATACACAGGTGGTAGTTCGAGACACTTTTGAAGAGCTGGAGTCTGAGGTTTGAGTTAGGGTAAATGGGTGTGTGGGGGTGGAGCTTTCAAACCATACTAATCAGGTGAGAACCCTAATTCAAGGAGAAGGATTTGAAAACGGCAACCAATGAATAGTTTATCTATCAATATAAAGGGAGCAGGGATGGGGAGAAAGTCTTGAGTTTATCTACCAATTTACCATTTTGCCTCTTTCACCATTAATCATGGTTTAAAACATTTTATTGGTTCCGACTCATTTCGTTTCGTGTCGGAACCCATGATTCGAACCTAATCCTTTATTGTATTCATCGCTTATAAAATAAACACATATACTACAAGTGGGTGTAAGTTTTACTTACCTTGCATCCGGTTATGCTCTTTTCGCGTACACGATCCGTTTGACCCGCTTCTTTCCCAAGCCTCCATCTAGCTTGTTAAGAGTCAAACTATCATCATAATTCGTAAGACGGTTAGATTAGTCATCATTATTATGACTATTTCATCTTACGAATTTTATGTCGAAACTTCTATTCCACTTCATCATTGGTTATTTTGACTTTCTAAAATCAACTAACTTTATTCATATAATATGCACAATCAAGGCAATTCAATATTATGATTAGAAACCGTTTTATCCCATATCTATGTAATTAGTCAAGTTAGCTAATTACGCGTTTCTTTCATAATCCCCTCTTTTTATACCAAACCCAATTCATGGTAATTATGATTTATGTACCCAAACACCTAAATTGTTCAAGTACTTTATATTTACTATCTAATATGATGATTCTAATCGCAAATTAGACACTAACATCATCATATTATAAAAACCCATTTCAAGTCATGTATGATCAACACTCAAACTTGCAAATTGTTCAAGTATCTTGTTTCTACTATCAACTATGATGATTTTAAACATGAGTATATCATCATCTTCACCACAAAATCAAAACCCACTTAGCACATAATAGGGTAATTATCAAATTCCTAGTTTTAGTACTAATTCTTCAAGTTTTCAACTAGGGTTTGTTTCTAAGCATGAATTTCATCCTAGTTTCACCCAAACATCAATCATTCAAGCTTGAATTTCGATTTTCACAAGTTCATCAAAAATCTCATCTTCATAAACATCAACAATTTGACACACCTTACGATCCCCACGACTAGGTGATCGTTTCTATGTGTTCATGCATCGATTTTGACCTTGAATCAGGCTTCAATTTGATGATTTGTTGGGTTCTAGGGTTTTCACCCTCCTGGTCGCTCCTGGAGATCGATCCACACACACCTTGTGTGTGTGGTGTGTTATTTCCTTTTTAACGGTTTTGGTCCCTCAAGTTTAGATATTCATAAATGAAACTATAACTCATAGTTTATTATTTAATTACCCATTACTAACTAGGTTAATTTTACCTAGTTAACTTAGTAGGTTCCGGGAGTTAAAAACCCGTTGTATTTTAAGTCCCGTTGACTCGGGCTCTTATAAACTAAATTCTTAAATTCTTTGATTCGCTTGTATTTAATTATTAGGATTTCTTATTTAAATCCAAATATTTAACGGGTTATTTTTTACTGCTAACGGTATTTTCCCCGTCTTTAGTATTAACGGGGTTTAATTACCAAACCCGATTTCGGGGTGTTACACTCAGAGATGGTGGTATCGGTGTTTATTATTTATTGGCAGCGGAAATTTCATCAGGGTCGTAGTTAGGAAATATTTTATCAGAGTAAAACACCACATTTTATATTAATAAACATAATGGGATAAAACCTATGTTTTAATTACAAACATGTGTTATAGGGATAACCCCTAATTTATTTAATAAAACATCTTTCTTTATTAGGTAACTTTTATAGCCACAATTTTCAAAGCCTTTAGTGCTCTCCAGCTAGCTTCTATTTTGGCTTTCACATTTTGTTACCTGAAATGCGTTTAAAAACATTTTGTCAGTGAGAAATACTGGTGAGTAAATCCCAATTTAATCAAGACAGTTTTATCCATGTACAGTATTAAGGGCAATCAGCAATTACATTTGTTTATTATTCTACCTTAATTACCACCCACGGTACTGTCGACCCAACTTGTGGTCATGTTACTACTCACAGTGTAGTAACAAATTTTGTATACAAAACCCCAACATACTGACGATAATTGTAGAATTTACAAATACTCAATCAATGTTTAATTATAATATAAAGCATTGAGGTTTTGTAAAATAGTTTGCAAAAAGGTTTACAAAAAGGTGATTACTCACATTGCTAGTTTAGACTTTTCCTGGTGGTTTCCTGGTTATAATCTAATAAATCAAACAATGCCTCAATCTTGGTGGAATCCACATGAATTCCTTTATGATTAACTAAATTTCCAAGAAACTGTACCTCTTCTAACCAAAATTCGCATTTGGAAAATTTAGCATAAAGCTTTTCTTTTCTCACCAAATTTAAAAGTGTATGCAGATGCGCTGCATGTTCCTCTTGACTCTTAGAGTAAATTAGAATATCATCTATAAAGACAATTATGAATTTATCCAAATATGGCTTACATATTCAGTTCATCATGTCCATAAATGCGGCTGGGGCATTGGTTAAACCAAATGGCATGACAGTAAATTCATAATGGCTATACCTTGTTCTAAATGCTGTCTTAGGGGTATCCTCTTCTTGTACCTATAATTGATGATATCCTGAGCGTAAATCGATCTTTGAGAAAAATCGAGCTCCTTGTAGTTGATCAAACAAATCATCGATTCTCTGTAATGGGTACCGATTTTTAATCGTGACTTTGTTTAATTCACGGTAATCAATGCACATACGCATTGATCCGTCTTTCTTTTTAACGAACAACATCGGTGCTCCCCATGGCGATGAGCTTGGATGTATGAATCCTTTCTCCAACAGTTCATCTAACTGTTTCTTTAATTCTTGCATTTCTGCAGGTGCCAAACGGTAAGGTGCTTTGGCAATTGGTGTTGTTCCGGGTAGCAGATGAGTTCTGAATTCGTCTTCCCTGTCTGGCGGTAATCCTGGTAATTCTTCTGGAAATATATCTGAAAATTGAGACACTACGGGGATATCTTTTTATTCCTTTCTTTTAGTGTCAATGATTATGGAAATCATATTACACTATGGACCCTTTTCTTGCACAACTTGCAGTTTTCATCATAGAGATGAATTTCGCGGATCTAGTTGGCTTGTCTCCTTTAATTGTGATCTTTTCAGCCTTTGGTGAATTTACTTGTATTGACTTTTGATCACATAAAATACTAGCTTTATTGGCTACTAACCAATCCATTCCTAACACAATGTCAAATCCTGCCAGATTCATTGGGTAAAGATGTGCAATAAACTTTTGATTTAAAATTTCTATTCTTGCTCCCTGCAAGACTTCAGAAATCTTAATGGTTTCTCCGTTTGCTGTTTCTACCAAACATTCTTGTTGGAGTTTAGTTAATGGTTGGTTGAGAAGTTTGCAAAATGAAGTATTAATAAAACTTTGGTTCGCACCAGAGTCAAATAATACTTTGGCAAAAACATCAGTAAAGTAAAAACATACCGGCAATCATGTCCAGAATCATCTTTGCTTCTTCAGTTGTCAGAACGAATGCTCTAGCATTCTTAGTAGTCTTGCTGTTTGTAGCTGGAGCTAGTTTCGGCCAATTCGGCTTGATGTGCCCTTTTTCTCCACAGTTGAAGCACACTCCATTACTAGGTTTCTTCATACAATCTTCCTCCTTGTGTCCTGGTATCTTGCAGTAGTTGCAGTAGGTGGAGCATCTTCCAGAATGCTTCTTCTTACAGGCTTTACAATAAGGTGTAGAGGTAGAACCTATATTCTTTCCACGGTTGGAATTACCGTAGCGAAATTCCTTGGTAAGCCTTTGAGCTAGGTTCCTCCTCTGGTTTTCTTCTTGTGTACGTACCAGTTCATCAATCAAGGTATTTGCTAGTTCTACAGCTTCTTCTATTGTTGGTGGTCTAGCTGCCTTGACTACATGTCTAATTTCACCAATTAATCCCGAGATGTAACGGGAGATTAACACTGGTTCTGGTGATGCTAGGGTTGGCACTATTCTAGCATATTCAAAGAATGTAGTAGTGTAACCCTTGTTGTCTACTCCAGTCATTCTAAGGTTTAATAATTTATTAGCTATCTATTCCTTTTCATTGGGAGGACAGAATTTCCTTTCCACCATATTCTTAAACTCAATCCATTCCATATTATATGTTCTGTCACTTCCCCTAGCCTGGAGGATAGTGTTCCACCATTCTAGAGCTGCATTCTTAAACAGATTGGAAGCAAACATTATCTTATCCTCTTCTGCACATTTGCTTATTTTTAAGACTGCTTCCGTCTTGTCTAACCAGCGTAGAGCTGCAATGGCTCCTTCATTGCCCAAGAATTCCATTGGTTTACAGGACCATAATTCTTTATAACAACAACCATAAGACATGGTTCTTCTTCTTTTTGGAATGGGCACTTGAAGTATTGGTCCATTGTTTACTCTGTGATCAGGTTCAGTAGGTGGTCGTTTACTTCCGCTATTACTGTTATTATTATCCGCTTCTCTAACATGTTGAATAATAGATGGCAGAACATCTCTAATTCCCTGGGTTACTATGTGTCGAATAGCACTGTTATTTATCTGGTTTTCATTATTCTGGTTTTCCCGATTTGCATTGTCGGCCATCTGGATTTTAAACATTTACCAAATATTAATATCACGAAATAATATTGAATGCAAAAAATCACACGACAACACATTGATCCAAAATCGCCATCATTGCGACCTTTCCTCTATTTTATATTATGCATCTATATCTATTACAAACCATAACTGGAAATGAAAATACAATACTAGTATGCATCAGTAGTTAATATTATATATAATTTTTTTTTCAAATCACACACACACACACACACACATATATATATATAGATATATTATTATTATTATTATTATTATTATTACTATTACTACTGATAGGGGTTCATTCAGTATTGCATGTTGCGCTCGTCATATTTCCAGACGACTCTTTCCCTAATCTGTCTCATCCTCTCACTTCCTTCTAATATCTCCTCACCAAAGGTGCGGAGTTCCTGTATGTTCTCAGTACTCATGGGTGGGGCTGGGGCTGGTATTGGGTCAGGAACTGGGGCATGGGTTCTTCCTGAGGGAAGGGGTTCTCTAGAATCTCCCTGATATATTGGTCATTATCATAATAGGGGTCTAGAGGGTCAAGGTCTGGGTAGGGTCCTACTAGATCTTGCATGGGCTCCTCTATCGAGATTGGGTAACGTTGCTAGTAATTCCTGTGGTCGTCAAACCACGGGTCATAGTCTGGAGTATGGGATGATGGGACCCTAGGGATTTCAGCTAGGTCTAGGTCAGGTAGTGGGTTCTGGTCAGCTGGGTCAATCTCTACTTCCATGGATTGTGTCGGGAACAACTGCAGTGGCTGTGGTGCTATGAGTTGTTCTAGATTAGGGTCTGCAGCTGTGGTAGCTAATATGTGAAAATTAGCTAATCTCCTATTGAGTATGCCCTGGGTTTGAACGTTCATTTCTCTATTAGCCGCTGCTAAGGCCCTTTGCTGTTGTAATTTTCTCATCCTCTTTCTACGCTCATGAGCTCTTCTGCTGAACCATCCTCTCTTCTTGGGAGCGAATGGCTCTTTAGATTGTGCTTTGAACACGAAAATCCCTTCTTCGGTATCAGCCGAATACCCCGAGGGGGTAGGATGCGAAGAGGTTCCTTCGTCCCTAGGAGAGTTGGACAGTTGACGGTAAGCGTCCGAAGGTCCTTGATCACTCATACTGTAAACTAACAAACTGTCAAATAACACAAAATAATAATCTACACGTATGCACATAGTTTCATTGATTATTTCCTAACAAAATTTATAATTTCACTGTCAGCAGAACACCTCTTTGGCTGAAATCAGTGGCTAAGCTCTGATACCACCTACTGTCGCAACCCCCAACCCCTGCCTCGGGAGGCGGGCGGCCGCGGCCTACTCAGAGATGGTGGTATCGGTGTTTATTATAAATTGGCAGCGGAAATTTCATCAGGACCGTAGTTAGGAAATATTTTATCAGAGTAAAACACCACATTTTATATTAATAAACATACTGGGATAAAACCCATGTTTTCATTACAAACATGTTTATAGGGATAAACCCTAATTTATTTAATAAAACATCTTTCTTTATTAGGTAACTTTTATAGCCATAATTTTCCAAGCATTTAGTGCTCTCCAGCTAGCTTCTATTTTGGCTTTCACGTTTTGTTACCTGAAACGCGTTTAAAAACATTTTGTCAGTGGGAAATAATGGTGAGTGAATCCCAATTTAATCAAGACAGTTTTATCCTTGTAAAGTATTGAGGGCAATCAGCAATTACATTTGTTTATTATTCTACCTTAATTACCACTCACGGTACTGTCGACCTGACTTGTGGTCATGTTACTACTCACAGTGAAGTAACAAATTTTGTATACAAAACCCCAATATACCGACGATAATTATAGAATTTACAAATACTCAATCACTGTTTAATTATAATGTAAAGCATTGAGGTTTTGTAAAACAGTTTGCAAAAAGGTTTACAAAAAGGAGATTACTCACATTGCTAGTTTAGACTTTTCCTGGTGGTTTCCTGGTTATAATCTAATAAATTAAACAATGCACACGCGTTAGTATAATAACCCAATATTTACATTAGTCATACATACCCACCCCGAGACAGAACTCCAACGACTACGTCGGGCAGAACCTCGACAGCCATTACGGAGCACTAGATCAATCGGGCAACATATCTAATACGTAACCGGGGGTTACAATACTTACAACGAGGCAGAACTTCGTTAATTATGGGGTTATTATGCCCGGATATTATATTTTCTATGCAGAAATTGAGAGAGAGATCGAGAGAATGAACGGTTTGAAACTGAAGGCCGATGGCCCCCTTTTATAGTGTCTGCTCGACACTTCCTCGTGGCCCGCGTAAACCACATAAGGGGCCTTCGCGCCCCGCGACATAGGGTACGTAGGGCCTAGCTTTGATTTGTCACAGACTAGCTTCAACACTGATTGGGACACGTGGCAGCTCAGGGTGTCGCCCTGACATTGAGCCGTCGCGCCCTGCGTAGCCCAAAGACAAGGTCTTCACAGCCCGTGAGCGCCCTAATTTCTTGTTTTTATTTTTGTTTTATTATATTAAAGGTATTTAGGGTCAAATTTTGTATACAGGGTGTGTTTTAAGACATATAGGGATATTATAAATATATTAGGGGCGTCCGTAAATAATTTAGGAGGGTTGTTATAGAAACAAGCCTTATTGAACAATATATCAAGGGTAATTGTAACACCCTAAAACGTTTTGGCCATAAGAGACGCAGCAGAAATACCAACTCAAAAATTCTTTCTTATATTGTGTATATGACATACTTGAAGGTTCATTTATAATCTGTCGGACACTTCTTGAAAGGATTTACAACATTCATTCTTGATTAACGCGTTAAATGTGATACCATAAATACAAGCTATGAGACCGCTCTTCCCGTACAATCCTTGCTCTTCGACTCGATCTTCAACCTCTTAGCCTCCACAATGATGTTAATTGCGTCCAACCTGCAATCACCACATACATGCGCGTCATTAATATTTGTTGACATCATTCTTAATCTAGACATACGCAATTAAATGACCATTCCACATTCTTCTATTCATGCTATTCTTTTATGTTTATCTTTCCGAGTACAATCTTGCATCCAATCATCAAATCTTCATAAGGACACAATAGCATACCTGCATTTTCATTTCATTCTCAAGGCACACGATTAGTAACATGAATACTCAAATGTATTGAAGCCATGTATACATATATACAAGCCTCATTCTTTCATAAACAATCAATCCTACTTCGTGCATACGTACATTCATACGTATATTTATACACACATACATACCTACATACATACATATATCCATACAAGCTCTTACATACCACTTACATTCCCACATGATTATACTAACACATCCTATTTACAAACATCCATATAAATAAGTCTCATACGTATCAACCTACATGCATACTTATTTCTAATCGTGCTTATCTATGGATTCCATTACTAACATGAAGGTAAATCCATGCCCATACTTATACATGCCTCTAGACTTGATTCATTCCCACACATACTTTTGTACACGCTCATCACACCTCATAAACACTCTTCAATGAATTTGTGTAATGATAATCATTTCTTTAACATTCCTTCAATCATACTTTCTAACGGGTATAAATGTCAAATCCCTTCTAACTTCTATATCTGGTTCAACATCAATTCCTTATCAGTTAATCTCTGAGGTATAACCCAGACAAGTTACCTGGTCATCTAGGTTCAGGCATTACCCAGACTAGTTACATGGTCATCTAGGTTATCAGGCATAACCCAGACTAGTTACATGGTCATCTAGGTTATCAGGCATAACCCAAACGAGTTACCTGGTCATCTAGGTTATCAGGCATAACCCACCCAGACAAGTTACCTGGTCATCTAGGTTCAGGCATAACCCAGACTAGTTACATGGTCATCTAGGTTATCAGGCATAACCCAGACGGGTTACCTTACCTGGTCATCTAGGTTATCAGGCATAACCCAGACGAATTGTCACAACCCATACGTTTATTTCACCCTGTTGGTATGCCAGCCGTATGCTACGGCAAGCATCAACAAGAATTCAAACCTTGTACAAATCGAACTTCCATGTACTTTCATTTAATCATAATCAAGCTCCATATCCTTCTAAATCTTAATCTCGTGATCAAACCAACTACTACATCACGCCATACTTCTTTCTACATTTTGACCCATTCGTTTCAACTGTGTAGTTTTGACATAAACAACTATCTTCGACTTATTATAACACTTCTTACTTTGGTACTTACTATTACCCTTAATCTTCTTACATGGTTCCCTATATTCAACACACCAAACTTCATTTATTAAAGAAGAAGTGATTCCAGAAATCACTTACCTTAAACGTTTGTATTCGTATCCGTTTCCTTGCTTCCTTTAGACCCTTTAGCCTTCCATGCTTCCATCCATCTTGACATGATCCCTATAATTTCATGTCATTGCATTCACATTCTTGTTAGTATACATGATTGTATATATTAATGATCATATCAAATTCATATTCCATATTTGACCTTCACTAGTCAATTCTAATAAACATAAGGCATATTCCCACAATCATATCTCTTCAACTCATATAATTCATCACGTCGTCACATATAACACACATTGATATAACACATACCATATAACTTACTATAATCTTACAATTGTGACAACAAGTCCAACCATGCTTCTTATGCGCAATTGACTTTCACAAGTCAACAGTTTATCATATGAACTTTCGACTTAACCTCATACATCCGTGACATCATAATAGGCTATATAAATGACGATATATACATTTCATATTCACAACGCAAATGTGCCCACAACCACATTCAAACTAGTAATTTAACATAATCTCAGCATCATTATCATATTTCATTCATATATATATATATATATATATATGTATCAAGCCGTTTCATACAATTTCGCATCCTAACTTCACTTAGACATTTCATCATACACCTGGTGTGCATACTACTTTCTAAGCACAATGTACAACTAATTCATGCATAATCTTCTAAGCTCTTACTTAGTTCATCAAAACTTCTTACTAATCAACTAGTATCATTCACACATAGACATCAAACATATCAAACACCAATTTCTTTCAATTCATCTAACAAGAATCCATCATACATAACACGATACATCAATATTGAACAAGAATTGGACATGGATGATATATCTATGTCACCATCTTCACCATAACAATTGGGTTTCACCTTAAAACATCAAACTAAGCAAAATCATGCATAATTCATGCTCTATATGGTGATTCTAACACCTATACATGATCAATTTCATACTAATTCGCGGATTAAACATAACCCACTTCATACAAGATCATAAATCTAAGTTTCAAGACATACCTCATGATCCCCTTGTGTAGGTGATCATTAATTCATGTTCATTTATAGGTTTGAGCTTCGATTCACCCTTTAATTTGAAGATCTTTCATAACTAGGGTTTGGCTCCCCTTGTGTTCTTCTGAACATTCCAGACACACACACATACGATGTGTGTGTTGTGTGTTAAATTCATGTTTTATAAAACAAGGGTTTTCCCATGTTACAATTTAGTCCCTCTAGTTTGCCATCTTATCTCTTCTCCCATAACTTTCTTCCTTACTCTTAAAAGTTAACATTGCATTTAACTAGGTTATTTGTTCCTAGTTATCCAACATCATGTTAAATTATTTAAACACCCACTTGGGTCAATAAAGGGATTTTGGGGCGTTACAGTAACGCAGGGGAGGAGTGGAGTGTGGATATTGGCTAGATATTTTTAATGTATTAAGGACAAGTGAGGAAAGAATAAATTTAGGATTTAATGCATCGACCGCTGCAGCATTTAACGACTTTGTATTTATAGGGGGTTTTCTAGAATACTCTATGTGTGGGAAGCGCTTTACGTGTATCTAATTGAAGGGAGAGATGCTTAGCAAGATAAACTATATTCCGTGTGCAAAGTTTTTTTGAACAAATGGCCCAAGGCAACCTTGACAACGTTATTGAGGGATGGATAGGACCACTGTCCACTAATAATACTTACGGATCCGACAGACTATGGCAAGAACCCTTTCAGACTATTCAAATCTTGGATGAGGATGAATAGTTTTGGGGAGGTAATTCAATCTATTAATGACAATTTTGTTTTCCAAGGGCCTCCGGATAAGAAGTTAGAAGGGAAGTTAGGAAGCTTTAAGGAGGGTATTAAAAAGTGGTTGGCGTAGAAAAAGCAAGGGAAAGGGTCGGAAAGAGGAGCTGCTGAAATAGGTACAGGATATTGAAAATGTGCCTAAACAACAAAATCTTACAGAATCGGATATAAACACCAAAATAGAATGCAAGAAAGATCTTGAAAATTTGAAACGAAGAGAGGTGGCGGACCTTCAACAAAAAGCGAGGGTGAGATGGGCTCTAGAGGGGGACGAAAATATCGGGTTTTATGGCATGATTAATAGTAATATCTCAAATAACTAGTTGAATGGGTAACATGTGAATGGATAGTGGGTTACTAATCATATGCGTGTGAAAAAGAGGTTTTCGAGTATTTTCATAGTAGATTCCAGCAGCCCCATATGGTACGTCCAAAACTACAGGCTTCTTGTCTCCCAAGGCTTTCGCTATTGAGGTACTAGAGGAGCAGATTTCTATAGAAGAGGTAAGGCAAGCGGTGTGGGAATGTGCGGGAGACAAAGCCCAGGGTTGGATGGCTTTAATTTCCATTTCATGAAGAAGTTTTGGAATTGATTCAGAAGGATTTTACGAAGGTCTTTGATGTGTGTGCGGGTGTGTATAAATTTTAGATATATTTTAAGTACTTTTTACTTGCGAATCAAGCTTTAAATTTATAAAACACGATACAATACTATCACTCTACACACGTTAGGGCAAGTGCACCTATCGCGGACATAGTATAGTGATGGTAAGATACCGTGGTCGTCCAAGAATACAAGAGCTTTTAGAACCGGCTTATCGTTAACGTCCAATCTAACCAAATTTTAATAAGAGTTTTGAATATTTTAAAAGATAAACTAGAAAATAAAAATACAAATATAAGGAAAAGAAATAGACAAGAAGGAATCGCTTGGTTCCAACTCATCTTTTATGTATCTTTTGATGATTTCCACACTTTGGGCTTTTAAGAGATTATCTTAGTTATAGTGGTAGGCCCCCTTCCAGGGAACGTTACCCTCAACCTATTGGTCTGAGTCAGCAGGGATACAGTCCCGCAAGGTCGGATTATTGAAAGATAATTAAGTAAGTTTTTAATGCGAAAACTGGTAGGCCCCCTTACAGGCAACGTTACCCTTAACCTATTGGTCTGAGTCAGCAAGGATACAGTCCCGCAAAGTCGGGTTAATGTTTTAATAGTAGTTTATAAATAAGTGATTACAAGTGGTTCTTACTTCCCCCGATTTGATGCTATCTGCCTCAAGGGAAGTCCTACTAAGCTTGAATCAGGTCCTCGTAGGATCTATACATTGAACTAGGCAAGAACTTTACCCAAACACCCTTCTAACCTCCTTCCAGGCAGTTAACACACTTTGTATAGACCGTAAAGACACGAATGAGTGAATCAACAAAACATGAAGATATGATTAAGTAAAGTTGACCTTAGATATAAAAAAAAACTAGTTATTAAAGTCATTAATACATACCCAAATAAAAAGTTGCCAAAGATTGGAAATCAAAAGTAATACATAAAAGATTTGCTTTCACAAAGTGATGTAAGATATTTTGCCAAGCATGGCCTTTCTTTGACAAGAACTCTTACGATCGATCTTGGATCCCAAGACTACTACACACTCTAAAAGATGAAACATGGATGATGGTGGTGGGTGTTGGGTGTTGGTGTTATAATGGTGGTGGACTGATGGCAAGTGTGAGAGAAGTGGTTTGCCAAGGGATTGATTGCAAATGAGTCAAGCACCTCTATTTATAGTTGTAAACAGAAGACTCACACGGCTCCATGCCTGGTGGGCACGACCCCGTCTGCTTCCTTTTCTCTGTCTTCATTTAATGCTCTGTCAGCTCTTCTGCACACACGAGAAATGGACAAGAAAGGAGGAGTTAGTTTTGGCACGTGCATGGCTCGACATTTCCAAAGACCCCATTATTGGTGTACTTTTTCCGTCAAAAAAATATTAAATTTTTAAGTTTTTTTATTACGTAAGTTATTTAAAAATATTTTAATCGTTTAATAATTGTTTAAATAGGCGATGATCAAGAGGCACTCGTGTTTTGGAAGGGCATTGGAGAAAAAATTTCGCTGCTATGAACCGCGAACCTTACCATATTAACGATTCCTTCTTGGGCAAATGGATGGCAATGCGAACACAAATCACCAACTTCAACAACATTTTCAACCGCCATACAAACAATCGTCAAAGAGGAAGCGGGTTGAACGATGTGGACGTCATGACGGGCGCTCACGATGAATTTAGACTCAATTAGGTTTTGGGTTTAACATGATAAAAGCTTGGGACCTACTTCGAAATTCTCCAAAGTAGTATCTTGTGTCACCAGTCAACCCATGTCGATCGTCTAAGTGTTCCAAGAGTACTTCAGGCACACCAGAGCCGAACTGCTCTGTAGGTGGTTCGTATGCTCGTTCCTATTTAGACCTAAACGAAAACACTGGCCATCTTGAGTTTGAGGAACTGCAAGAGTCGCAACACCCACCTGGTAGAGATAAAAGCAAGGCAGTGGCAAGAGCCCGAGGCAAATCCTTGTCTACAATGACAACGAATACCGGGGGTGCATCAAACTTCAAATTGGACGACAAACTTGCTCTACTTCTCTCGATTAAGGAACAAGAGCACCAATTGCAAATGGATAGGTATAGGGTTGTCAATCTTAAGTTCCTCGAAAGCACACCTCGCATCTCTACGAGGAAGACGTTATGATTTTCAAAACTGAGAAACAGCGAATTCGAGCTAAATATCATAACTAGGAGTAGTTTTATGTTTTTTTATTAGTTTAAATGTTATTATTATTTTTTTTAAACTTGGTTTGTATTTTTCTATTTTATTTTTTAATTAGTGTTCAATTCTTTGTTGGGTGTTAGTGGAAGGAGACAATAGAGCCTCCTCACACATAGCCTGACGTGAGGCAATAAAGCGCATAGGGACCCCATTCTATACCAACCAGCCTAAACGGAATGCCTTTATTAATGAATTTTTAGATAAGCTTTAAAAGTAAGTCACTTATAATGCTAGCCTTATTAAAAAAATATTCGCAAAGCTGGTATCGAGGAATTTGCCTGCCTTAAACGATTATGATGGCATGGTGTAGCAAAGACAATGTTGTAGCTTCAACAAGATGTACCTGGTATTGATGATTTGGATAATACCTACCAAAACACGAAGTAGGTCGAAACGAATATTGTTTATGATAAAGTACTATATATGTTTTCATAAAATACGAATTTATACTACGGCTTTGTGGGCTGGGCAGCCCGGGCAGATGCCAAGGCCCACAAGGTTTATAGGGCCCAACAAAAATTTAGGGTCAAGATTTTTAAATGACCACTGTTATCTTAAATGTTTAATAAATGACTTTAGTAACAAAAAATGAAGCTAGTTTAATGGTTAAGATACTCAAATTTGAAAAACAATGTCATGAGTTCTAAACATTTCCTTTACATTTTTATTTCCTAAACAATTTTCATGTATTTTTTATTTCCTAAAAATTATACCAATTTTTTTGTTTTGCCCGGGGCCAAATTTTTTTTATCATTCTCGGAGACGGCCCTGATACTATGTTATCTTTTTTAAAAAGTTAAATTCAAATTTGTTTTCTATTACGTAAAATTACGTAAAAGAAGCAACAACAACCATCACTATTGACAAGAAAATGACAAATAAAACATGTAATTAAACCAAACAAAATAAATCATTTCTTTTTTGGCCTTTCAACTTCAACGAAGATAACCTTACAAGCTAGACAAAAAAAAAAGTTCAATTACATGTAAAAAAATATCTAACGCGTAGGTTTCTATAACGCTTTGTATATCCAAGTAGCAAGGTCTCATAACATGTTACATCTTACCTTAAATATTTGATTCAACTGTTTTTCATGTCTTTTGTGTACAACATTGGGCTTCTTTCGCAGACCTGCATATTTAATCGAAAAGTTGATCAATCTCATGTGTCATAAGTTAGTTTACATAGCTGTATTTACATACCCGCAACATCGACGTTGTCTATTCATAAACTTTTTTCAATCACTTAGGTTATGTGTAATTGCATTAATCCAAAATGATGCCCCTCCAAACGGAGAGGTTCTATTGACTCCAAAAAATACATAGATGTATCAACACAACCCCATTCACGCTCGTTACTTAACTCCGTCCCTTAAAGCCCCCATAACGCCTTCTTGGGAGTTCGGACGGTGTGAACCCTTGCTATGGTGGCAGATCATTGAACCAATACTCACGGACTTATAAACACTCCATCCCTCTTAAGACCATCCGTACTCTTGCAAATTTGGGCGTTTTTTTGGACGAGCACGCCCCCAAGCGGCCCCCGTGGGCTTTTTTTTGTGCAAAAATTGTATGGAGCGTTCTTTTTGTAACGCCGGATCAAACTTTGATGGGTCAATCACATTTAATCTTCTTTTTCTTGTCCAATAGTTTTTTTTGTTGGTTTTTTTTAATTTTGTTTAATTTTTACACCTCTTTTAACATAATGTCACACAATGCCCACATCTCCACTACACTCATTTTAGAAAACGCCATGTAATGCCCCATTGCTAACTATACTGGCACATGACGCAAAACGCCCAAGGGTGAGGTGTTAACCACTGCACATGGTTTAATAAAAAAAGTAAAGGACCAATATGTAAAAGTTAAACTCAAAGGTCCATACATCCAAAGGTGCCCAAAGTTGAAGCCTCCACACTTGAACTTTTAGACTACACCAAAGTGTCGACACAACCCCTCTAACTCACAAAATTTTTATGTATTCTTTCCACACAACACCACCGAATCTCTCCCAAATGTCGACATTTTCCCCCCTTTTGATCACATTCTTCAGAGTCGTCTTCATTACAAATTGTGCACAATATACAATACTACACTTGCGTCATCATCTTAACAACTCCTTGATTCCACACGAACCTACGACGTTTTGGGATCCGTAGCTCCTTTTTGGTTTCAATAAAACCCCATGTCAGTTCTTGAGGTTCTTAATTGCTCTGCTTCAATTGCTCTGTTTTCAGTTACTCTGTTTTAATTGCTCTGTTTTCATTTGGGTGAATCTTTATTTTGTTTTAGGAACTCATGCCTTTGATTTATTCAGAGGGTTTGAAAACAAAGATTGAGACTATACCAGGTGATTTTGAATACCCTTTTATTGGATCTGATTTGGGTTTTTAATTTTATTGAATTATACTTTGTGGGTTGACAATAATATTGTTTGTTTGATTGATTGAATCTTGATATAATATGTCACTTGTTTGTTTTTATATGTTTTTTTTTGAACGGCGACATTTCACAACAAACGGCTCATGCCGCAATACCACCCGAAGTGGTACCCACTCACTACTCACGCAACCAGGCTACGTTGTCTTAACCGGGCCCGTGCTGGTGCATTGGAGTAGCTGGCGCTCCCCGAGAAAATTTCCCACCCTCCACCACTTGATGGAAGTTGCACCTCCACCTAGAGCGGACACTCTAGGCAAGTATGCGCGGTAATAGAAAACTCGGGCGGTCGTCCGACTCGAACCCACGACCTCTCGGTCATGTTTCCGAATCATCATCCTTCCTGATCTTGATATAATATGTCACTTGTTTGTTTTTATATGTGTTGGGACATTTTATAGCTTTTAGGCTACAAAAAGTGTATAAACATGGAAAAGAATGATAAAGCTGGTGCTTTTTATCTTTTTCCCCAAATTAGGGGTGGTGTTTGTTGGGGCACTAATATATATGTGCACACTCTAATAGGGTGTTGTTTAAAAAGGGTAGTTGCACGGTACCCGCCGACGGCGGAAGTGGGTAACCACTTCCCAAGCTAGCAGCCCGACAGCGCTGCCTGGCGGTTAATACTCTGCCAACCCTAGGGGTTCGAAAAGCCTGGGGTTGCCAGGTTTCGAACCCGAGACCTCAAGGATTCTAGAGTTGGTTTAAAGCGGGTGTCGGTGGCCACTGAGCCAAGACCCAGTGATTTTGTTTAAGATATAGTTATGTGTGATTTGATGGACATTCTGGGCTGATAGTTTAGGTTATTTTTTATAATAAGAAACTTGTAGTTATTTGTTTTACAAAGGGATGGATCTCATTGTTTGTCTATCAAATGTTCATGATCTAGCTTTTCTAATTCTAGAAGTTTATTTAAAGGCGTTATATTTGGTTATTAATGTTGATTTATGTTTGCCGAAAAGGTTCATTTCTCAGGAACCTTTCTGAATCCATGTCAAGTGACAGTTGCAACGACTCACCAGATTTAGAATCATGTCGGGACGAAAAGGCTGCTCTTATCCTTAAAGTTGTGGCTATTGCCGCAATCCTTATCGCTGGCATTATTGGAGTCGCCATTCCATTAATTGGCAAGAAGCGGCGTTTCCTTAGAACCGACACCAATCTCTTTTTTGCCGCCAAGGCCTTTGCTGCCGGGGTCATCCTAGCCACAGGATTCGTCCACATGCTACCGGACGCCACGTCCGCACTATCCAACCCGTGTCTTCCTAAAAACCCGTGGTCCAAATTTCCGTTTTCAGGGTTTATTGCAATGATGGCTGCTTTAGGCACATTGCTTGCAGATTTTCTTAGCACTCAGTATTATGAACGGAAACATGAGAAGCAGATCCAAGCCGTCAGAGTTGACGCGGTTGACTTGGCTTCAGAGGCCGGGATTGTCTCGGTCCCGGCGGCTGGTAAAGAGGAAGGAGGAGGAATACATATTGTCGGAATGCATGCTCATGCTGCACAACATAGACATAATCATGCAAGCGGGCAAGAGGGATGTGAAGGGAACGCGAGTGAGCGTTTGGATGATTACTCCCATACCCATTCGCATTCCCATTCCCATTCACATTCACATTCCCATGGGTTTGGTGATGATGAAGATGAAAGCGGCATACGGCATGTTGTGGTTTCTCAGGTAAGCTTGTAAAAAATTTAGAGCGCGTTTTAGGGGTGTTTGTTTGGATTTCCATTGATAAGTGATAACTAACTTCTTGGTTATTCATTTCTGCAGGTTTTGGAACTTGGAATCATATCACACTCGATAATAATCGGGCTTTCGCTCGGAGTGTCACAAAGCCCATGTACAATCAGACCTTTGTTAGGCGCGCTATCTTTCCATCAATTCTTTGAAGGTTTTGCGCTCGGTGGCTGTATATCACAGGCCAAATTCGGGAACCTTCATTCCACCGTAATGGCGTGCTTTTTCGCAGTAACGGCTCCTTTAGGCGTGGGTATTGGGACGGGTATATCGAAGTTTTATAACCCAAACAGCCCGCGGGCTTTAGTTGTTGAAGGAATATTGGATTCAATATCTGCAGGGATATTGGTTTATATGGCTTTGGTGGATTTGATTGCAGCAGATTTTTTGAGTAAGAGGATGAGATGTAATACTAGGTTGCAAGTGGTCTCTTATATTGCTCTATTTCTTGGAGCTGGATTAATGGCTTCTCTTGCAGCTTGGGCTTAGTTTTATTTTTGTTTTTAATATTTTTTTTTTCTTTTTTTTTTTTAAGCCAGAAATGAGATCAAACATCGTATACAACGAAATTAATGTTTCATATGGTGTGGTGGTTGTGTTCAAGTGAAAAACACAAATTATAGTATTGTAAAAGATGATTTACAAATGATGAATCAGAAAATAAATTAATAAATAATAAAACAGGAAATAAAGATGAAAAAGAGGAAAAGAAATTTGTGGGTATGGAAAAGTTATATGCTTTAAAGTTGCATTTAGGAATTTAAAAATATGCTTTAAAGTTGCATTTAGGAATTTACAAATGAAAAAATAAGATAAGAAATTTCTGGGTATGGAAAAGTTATATGCTTAAAGTTGCATTTAAAAGATATCATGAAAATCAAAGAAAAGCAAAGAGAAAACAACCAAAGTGGAATGTATCAATGTAAACATAACCTGACCCAACCTCTTTCTGGTTTATATTTAGGTGAAAATGTCTTGTATTTTGAAAAAGACCCAAGTGGTTTATACTTATCTTGAAAAAGACCTAATACCGTGTATTGAAGTAAAAGTTTTCATGATCCATGGGGAGTACACAGTCTTTTTTTAACAGTAAACTTACATACTCCTAAATATTCTAGAATCATACAAGATTTGAATTCTCCACCTCTTAAGTAGATAGGAGACAACCCAAACAAAGGTATGTGTTAAGCAAAGGGCTAATCAAACCTTATTTACAGTTTAATCTTTTTGGATTTTCACTATAAACCCTTTCTCCTTCAAATTTTGAATTTTATTCAAGATCTAATAATTAATTTTGAATTTTAAATGAGTATCTTTTAGTGATAATCATTGCCAAATTTCTCTGTCCTTAAATAGGAAACATAAGCGTTAGTGAGACACGCAACTAATGTTTAAGTCTCTCTCTCACACACACGTATATATCTTGGGTTTGATTTCTCAAAGTATTGCGTTGTCATTTTCATCTCTGATATGTGTAGGATATTATTGATAAGTGAATCTTAATAGCATTAATGTTGAATCATTATCAAGTAACCACTACCAATTGGCTTTTAAGGCATGTATTACATACACTTAAGTCGGTATTAATGAAAAGGAAGTCTATTGTAACGCGAGCAAAATAAGATACATGACTATGAAATCACGTATCCCGTGTTTAGCCAATGAGGTGGTGGTGGAGTGGTAAGGGAGAGGCTTGGTTTTCTAAGGGACCCAAGTTCGATTCCTGTCTTCCGCATTATTTTCTACGGCACCTGGTGATGATGGGAGATTAGGCGAACAGGTGGAGATTGCTAGTTCGATCCTTGAACTGCGCGGGTTTTACCTCACCGCACTGTCGTGCCTTCGAGCGAGTGTTCAAGGGCTTCGGCCCTAGGTGAGGGTTTTCCCCGGTTCGGAGGTGAGTGTATCCCGATGTGGTGAATTTCGCCAGTAGCTCATTTGGAGGATTCGTTGGCCGTTAAAAAAAACGTATCCCGTGTTTACAAGAATGATTTTTTGACATAACTACCAGAAAAAATAATAGATACTTTCATGATTTTCTACCTTTTTAAGCATCGAGTCTATTTCAAGAAAAATCATATGGACACGACGGGAAATTTAAAAGTCTAAATGATTTTGATAGATTGAAAGATCATACATGATGTTGTCCCTCCAAAGCCCATGATAATAGTGGTGATGTTGATACTTGATCATGTCAATTTGCATTCATAAATGAAGAATTCATCAAAATCTATTTAAAGCATATTGATTACCCTGCATTACAAAGAAACTTTTTTAATGCGTTTGGGTTTGGTAATTGGATTGATCTTGTTCCCTTACCCAAATAAAGTGCACATATCGGGTTTTATAAACCAGGTTAGGCTTGGTCAAAGAAAGTCAAGTTTTTTTTTTTTTTTTTTTTTTTTTGTGAATCCGGTTTAGGTTCTAACCCGGAAAGGATCGTGCTTGGCCGGTTTGATATGTACAGTTCAAGTTTGAGCGCTTGGCCGGTTTGATATGTATGGTTCAAGTTTGAGCGGATTCAAACCAGTTTCAAGGTATAGGATTACAACCCCACTATAACCCTACGATTTGGGTTGAGTCCAAACCTGGTGTTTTCAACAACTAAATTTCATAAATCGATATTAGCATATTTAAAAAATTATTTGAAGTCTATACTTGTTCACAATTTTCAATATTTCAACCAATCACTCAGGCATTAATTCGAGATTTCTGTTTTTTCCTGTGATTTTCACTTATTTTTGGGTAAAGGTGTTTTTCATTAATTTGAGATCTATTGAGATAAGTCTTACAGGTTCATACAAAAGACAACTAAAATCTCAAAATTATTGTTGATGTCACTAAATGAAAATGAGCTATTGAACTTACCAATGGGGTGAGCTATTGAACTTATTGTAATCTTTCACATTCAATTTTCTGTACTTCACTAAAACTAAAATCGAAAAATAAGAACATTCTTTGCAGATGGTAGTTGATTGGGTTTGTGTTGAGTTTAGATTGGTGAAACATGGTTTTTGTGAGAGTTTAGATTGGTGAAACATGCATAAAAGCTTGTGTTATGCATCGTGAGCAGGGAGAGGGGAAAGCGCCACGCAGGCTCAAGCTCAATGGAACACCACGCAGACCTTTCGTGAGCGACCCATGAGCAGTTAGTCCGTGAGCTCACTTACTTGTGAGGTTCCATTTTTCGTTTTACGAGTAAAAAAATGATTTTTTAATAGTAGTCACTAGGTAAACACAGGCGCTATAGTAAATTTTTATTATCCTATAAAATATCTCCCTATCCACTAGCTGTATTGAAGGACGATAAAATTTCTATGTTTATGAGATGTAATACTACTAGTCTTGGCAAAACAGACATGGTGGGTTGGCGTGTAACGGGTCATACCGGGTGGTGAATCAAAACAGTCCGTTGAATAATGGTCAATTTAGTTCGGCTCAAAACAGCTTTGGTTGAAATGGGTCATTTTTCCTCGTATCAAATGACAATTATCATTTTTATATACCCAAACCCACATGGACCATGAAATAACGGTACAAATAAAATCCAACAAATTCACCTCACCCATCTGGTGCAAAAGCAAGCCATTAAATTGCTAGAAAAAGAATCCCAAGCAGCAACACATCTAAAGAAGACATTCCCTACGTAACATGAGTGTGCACAAAGGATTCATTATGTTAAAAAGTAATGCCTTGATGACAACAGAAGCTTGTAACTTAACGCGATGGAGTAGCAGCTATCAAGCATGAATGCATGTATAAAAACATGCATATTACATCCCAAGACTGATGTTACTATTTATTCTCGAAGATCTGTACAATATTTTCAAGAATAACTCATTTGACATCAAAATGGAACCGAATGGAGAACAAATCATAAATAAAACCTCAAGGAAAAAGCCACCCACTAGAACTGGCAGGTGAATGAACATACACAAAAAACATAAAATCAAAATAGTCACCCGAATCTTGACAAAATAAAAACTATACAGCTTAAGATAACAAAATACAAGAATCAGGTTTGTTTGCTAAGTATGTGTCAGAAAAGCCAAATGAGAGAATGGAAGATCTAATGTTAAGGTTGATGAAGGTTGGTAAGTAAGTTTTACAGAAAATTTAGAAATGGATGGATGGAACATGAACATCCAAATTTGTAATTTTATCAGAAATGAAAACAAAGATGCAGGCAACAATTCCAAGTAAATCTATAAACATAAATCAAGATAGGTTAAGGGCTACTGATATTGATCATGAGTTGGGATGAGTTTAATGAGCTGATACGATTGGTTATCTATTTTATTTATTCTTGTGTGTACTGATATGTGGGATGAGTTGATTCAGAGAACATGTTAAAAAGGAGTTTCAGGTCTACACATGCAAGTCTGTCTTCACTAACTCTAAAAAGTCAATCTTGGTTGCCCTCTAATTCTCCTGATGACCTCTTCTTACTTAGTACAAGTCTTATCTTCTAACTAGTGCATCTACATTAAAAACATAGTAATCAAAAGCAGTCGATTTTGGCGCCTAGGCGATTTTTCTGGGCGAAGCGTGTTGAATGCGCTACTGCTTCCTAGGTATTTTGAGCGCAGCCTAATTCTATGCGTGATAAATGATAATTAATCTTTTTTTTTAATTTGTAGATTCCTCATTATCACTAAATGTTGAATTCGGATATGCTGAATTAGTCACTACTACTCACAGAACCTGCATATCCTAAATGCAGGGCTAGATACTTTTATCCTTTTTTTGCACGCCTAAAAAACTTTCATTAGAATCCAGCAAACAAATACAACAGGGGCTAGCAAGTTACTCTTACCCTAAATACATTAACAGCAATTATTGTTCTCTGATTTAGTGGGCTAGCAAGTTACTCTTATCCTTAATACATTAAAAGTATTTTGTGTTCTCTGATTTAGTTCTGCATTTTCTAGTATTTATTTCTAATTAATTAATTCTGAATTAGTTCTCTAAGTTCTAGTTTGTTGTTCTCTGATTTAATTCTGAATTCTGTTGTCACATAATACAGAAAAGGGCTCCTCAAATAATGTTGAACCCTCATATTACAGGAAAACTAATTTATTTTAGATAGCATATTTTATTTTTTATTTTCCATTACATAATATATTTTATTTTTATTTTTTACTTAAGTGCGCTTTTATTTTCTCAGGCCCACGCTTTATTAGCGCCTTTCGCCTAGGCCCTAGGCGGAGCCTTAGCGCCTTGAGCGCGTTTCCCGCCTTTGATAACTATGATTAAAAATGAAACAGCCACAAAAATACAACCCTTTCAAGTTAACTACATCGAACCAAAATAATAATCAAACTAAACCATATTTCAAACTAGTAAACTGTAGACGTTTGGTGCCAATTCTCATTTATGTATTTTAAGTTTGGGAAAACAGAAACTTCTTCAACAACTGATATGTCAAGAGCCATCAATTGTGAATCCAAACATAATGATCCAGGGTATTGTCAACTGAACAAACATATAAGATGTTTATTAAAGTACCTATTGAGTTGAATCTTCATGAAACCGGGCATCAAAAGGTGCAGAAGAGTGTTGGGGCATCGACAAATTTCCAGCAGATCCTGAACCTTGTTGGAGTTCAAGTACTAGCCAACGAACCGCTTTACTCATTTGTTCCAACCGGACAGCACTAATTGGTGGCAGGCCTGGTGTGACCGGTTGACCAGGCTTCCCAGCCACTGACCCGGTGGCTTCATCCACCAAGCACTCAGAACCAATTCTCAGTTTCACCGACTCCACAAACTCCTCAGCCTGATCACAAGCCACCCGAAACAACTCCCTACTTTGTTTCAAATTCTCTAGGGCAGCATCAGTGGCCGCAGTAACCTGGCCACCGGAAGCCTCCTTGGCTTCAAGGGTGCTAGCTATTGCAACCACAAATTCCTGATAAGCATTGTTCATAGCATCTACAATGTCATCCATTGTTTCCTACTGAAACCAAACCTGTTAAAGAAACAACACCAAAAGCACGATCAAATTATCGTATTGTACATGTAAAACCACATGTTCATAATTTACTTTCCTCCTTATGAATAATGATCATGAATTTACAAGTTATTGATACATGTAGTGTTAGGATCAAATACAAAGAGCTTTTAACATGCGGATGGTACAAATAACTAGAGTAATTATCCTTGAACATGGTAGCGTAACAATAAATACCCTAGTGCATTTTGTTGCAGTGTAATAATTATGCTTGAACTTGAGTAATAAAGGATGGTATTTTACTTTAGAGACTTTAGATTTAAGCTCAGTGACAAATATAAAAAACATAACACAAGAGCTATCTGACACTAGAACTCGTTGGATGATGGTTGATTGGTTAAAACATATCGTCAAACTGGTCGAGTTGAACTGCAAACAATTTGTATCTATTCTTAATATAACACATTTCTATATGTTGGCTTTTCAAAAAACAAGTCTAAGAGGGTGTTTGGGGTTGAGTTTTGAAGGAGATTTTTAGATTATTGAGTTTTGAAATCATAAATAATCAGTTTTGAGTGTTTGGGTAAAAAAAATTAAAAAAACTGATTATTTGCGTTTAGAAAGTTACAAAACGCAGTTTTCCAAAAGCGGCTCCCCCCCCCCCCCCCCCCCCCCCCCCCCTACTGCAACAAAACGCAATTTTCCAAAAATTGATTATTTGTGTTTAGAAAAGGATTTTCACTTGTTTATTTTTTTAAATATATATTTGCCAAACACTTAAATAGTTGATTATCTGATTATTGTGATATCAAGCAACATAATCAAATCCAAACACCATCTTTCAACATCACGTTTTGTTACAGTAAATTATCTGATTCTGATTATTCAAAACGCATAATATATTTTCAAAACTCAACCCCAAACACCCTCTAAATCACACTGACCCGGCAAAGAAATTGAGTCTAAATATAAGAAAAAACTAAATCACATTACCTGAACGGCATTATCACAGCCTAAAAGGCAAACTAAACTCCATCTTTACCTGACCCGCCAAAATCTAATCCAATTTCCAACAAAAAATTCTAACTAGTTAAGCTAACATTAGACAATGTTCATATGTATTAGTGTAGCACACTATAAAAAACCATCTAAACTGAATATAGTATAGATAATCAAATAAAAACCAATCTTAGAAAAAACACACAAACATCAAACAAAGCACATTATAAAAAATGAAGTTGACCTAACAAATTCAAAACATTTCTTAATAAACAATCATCTTGCTTTTCAAGCCATACACGCTACAAGATGCACAAAAGTGGAAAACTACTAATGATAAACAATCCTTCTTGGCTTTATTCAATCTTAAGCAACACCCAAACTTGTAAACAATTTCACAGACACATAATATAATCAGAGAACACATCTACAGTTGCTATAACAATATATCCCAACGCAGTGCATTCAGAATCAAAAACCCTAACTACAAATTGGGTGAATAAGTGAGCAAACAAACCGTCACAGAAACAATCAAGTAATAAAAATGATTATAAAAAGGAAATTTCTATACGAACAAAAGCACAACGAAGAGGATGAAGTGGTGAGAGTTATAGACACATACCGTACTATTTCAAATCAATGGAGGCGTAATCGGTGGCTTTTTCCGGCGATTAACCTGATTCCGTTGAAACACCGCCGTGTAGGAAGCTTGTAATGGACTGACTAATTAGGGCATGTTTGGGTAAACTTTTTCAAACAATTATTGGGGCTTTTTGAAAAGTCATAAGCTCTAAAATGATGTTTGGCAAAGAGGGTATATGTGAGGGGAAAAAACCAATAAGTCAATAAGTCACAAAATCCTGACTTTTTCAAGAAGCCAATAAGTCAATAAGTTGTTTCTAAAAGCTTACCCAAACATGCCCTTAGTTTGAAAGAAGAACGGGGATGGGAAATACAGACTCAAGAATGAGACGGGGAAAACAGAATTACTCAGATCTAACAAACTCCATAGTCCATATCCCTCCCACTCACACAATAATTATAATAATTAATTAAAAGAGTAAATTACAAGTTTTGTCATTTATGTTTACATCAAATTTCGGGCGCTTTTCTTTTGGCCAAAAGTTGACAGGCGCTGTCATTTACGTTTCAAAATCTTGCACGTTATGTCCTTTAGGCCAAACCCAGTTAGATTTTTTGGTTAAATCTCGTCATATGCATTGCACATGAGGGCATTTTTGTCATTTCACATTCCTAGAGGCTATTTTGTAAAAAAACTTTTATTCATGGACTATTTTGTACAAAATTTAAAAATAAAAAATATATAAATTTTATCTTCTTTGTCTGATCATCATAAAGTTCTCTCTTCTCTCTCTTTTCTTTCTCTGATCATCATAAATCCTCTAGTCTTTTCTTTCTCTAATTTATGTTGCTCCTGAAATCCCAGAGGATTTATACCACCTGATCAAGAAGGCTGTTGCTATTAGGAAGCATTTGAAGAGGAACAAGAAGGATAAAGATGGTGGGTTAGGTCGACGGTGGGTGAAGGGGTGGTTGTGGTGGGTTAGGTGCGATAATACCACCTGAACAGGAAGCATTTGGTGGGTTTTGGAGACTCGATGCCGGAATTGTTTTTTTGGGGGTTTTTCATATTTTTGGTTTTGGGGGCCTTTGATTTGGTATTTAGGTTTTTGATTGGGGGTTTTGGATGCGAGTAACAGTGGAGGTGGAGGTGGAGGTGGAGGGTGGCGGTGGAGGGTGGTGGTGATGGTGGTGGTGGTGGTGGCGGTGGAGGGTGGTGGTGGTGAGACGGTTGGTTTCATATCCACAAGGCTTTTCACAAGGTTAGCTATGGATTGTAACACATTTCATACATTTCTTTTGGAAATGAGTTACAGAAAGTAATTCAAGTCAACTATAAAATTTCATACACAAGAAGCATAAACCAAAAGTTTGTGATATACACATGATTCACTACGACGAGCAGCAACCAAACTTGCTTCTACCGGATACACCTTCTTGACTCGGAACAACAATATCGGTCCCCTTAAGAAGAGCAGAACTCCCCTCGGATTCCTCATTAGCGACAAGAGACTTTTTACCAACTGTGCGATAAATCTCCGTAAGAATAGTGAGAAATGCAGGCTCGACATTCGATGCCGGAATTGTTTTTTTGGGGTTTTTCATATTATTGGTTTTGGGGAGTTTTGGGGGTTTTTGATTTGGTATTCAGGTTTTTGATTGGGGGTTTTGGACGCAAGTAGCAGTGGAGGTGGAGGTGGGGGGTTTTTTGATTGGGTATTCAGGTTTTTGATTGGGGGGTTTTGGATGCAAGTAGCAGTGGAGGTGGAGGTGGAGGTGGAGGGTGGTACTGGCGGTGAAGGGTGGTGGTCATGGTGGTGAAGGGTGGTGGTGATGGAGGTTATATATATAGTTAAAATATTAATAATATTATAAATTATTTTGTTTTATTTTTTAAATACTATTAAATAAATGGGGTAAAAAGACTAAAATGCCCTTGGGTGATTAGATTTAACCAAAAAATCTAACTGGGTTTGGCCTAAAGGACATAACGTGCAAGATTTTGAAAGGTAAAGGACAACGCCTGTCAACTTTTGGCCAAAAGGACAGCGCTTGAAATTTGATGTAAACATAAAGGACAAAACTTGTAATTTACTCCAATTAAAAAGACCAATTCCTCATTCTGCTATGCTTTTGCTGACGTGGCACCCAAAACGTAATTATCAAGCTTCTTGGGCTTGGTTTTAAGTTTTTAACCCGATCACTCTTTCTTTGCCCCATGTCTATTATTAGAACGCCCATTTGTCTCTGTTGGTCTAGCTGGGTTCATAACAATACCGCCCCCATTAATACTCACCTTGTCCTTAAGGTGAAATGTAGGAAATTGAAGTTGGAGCTAGGTGTTATCCTCCCAAGTGGCGTCGTCTCCCGGTAATCCTTCCCACTGTATGACGCTTTGCCCTACCAATTGAGAACCTTTTAACACTGCCCAAATTTGGAGTACCTTGAAGGGTTGAAGGATAAGGGTAGAAGCGGAGTCGACCATATGAATGGGGTAATTTGTTGATTCGGTTTACCGAGGCACTTCCGGAGCAATGACACAAGAAAAACCAGATGTATCTTAGTGGCAGGAGGTAGCTCTCATTTGTAGGCAACCACACCAATCTTGGCAATAACCCGGTAGGGACCGAAATAGCGACGACCGAGCTTGTGATGGCGTTGCAAGCGAACCGAACCTTGACGGTATGGTTGAAGTTTCACGAATACCCAATCATCAAGTTGGAACTAAACATCCCTTCGATGCTTGTCCGCGGTCAATTTCATACGAGTTTGAGCTTTCAACAAATTATGCTTTAGTAGAGTTAAGACCTCGTCACGTTCCAAAAAATGTTGCTCCAATGTTGGGTTAACAGTAGAATCACTGATGTAACGGTTCATAGGTGGCTTCCGACCATACAATATCTCAAATGGTGTTATTTGAGAAGAAGTTTGAAACGATGTGTTGTACCAAAACTCGGCCCAAGGAAGAAAGTGTAACCATTTATGGGGATTGTCCGCAACAAAACAACGAAGGTACATTTCTAAACAACGGTTATGTCACACCCTCATCAGAGGCGGAAGCGCGTAGTGTGACTTGATCGGTTTCCATAGCATACGATGTAAGTAAACAAACTATATGATATAAAACATGCACGATGTTCATCCATTACCATAATATAAAGATATAAGTCATAAGTTGTTTAGTAGCAAAAGACGACATAAGTTAATAAGTTTTAAAAACGAGATTTGTTCAAAATAAAGTTTTTAAATGAAAAGGTTTTTCATCCTATGTCCCGTTCGAAGACGGGATATATGGATCAAACCCTCCAATATATGGATGGCATCGTCTTCATAATAAACTTGAAACTTCATAAATCGCCGCACCAAGATCCATTTAGTTTCCTGAAATACATGTAAGTTTAAAAACATCAAAAAAGTTGAGCGAGTTCATGTGTTTAATTTCGTGAGTCTCCGTGCCTCGCACGAGTATATGTGGGCCTAGCCCATGAGAGTGCTTGTGCCTCGCACAAGTGAGAATGGGCCTAGCCCATATGAGTTCCCGTGTCTCACACGGTATAAGTGGGCCTAGCCCATGAATGTCTTTGTGCCTTGCACAATAAGAATGGGCTTAGCCCGTTTGAATCCCCATGCCTCGCACGTTATAAGTTCGTTGTGTGAAATATATATTCTTTAAAATATATATTTTTAAGTTCGGTGAACCTCGTTCACATGTATATTTATGATCGGTTTGTTTTGCATATATATATATATATATCCTTTCAAGATATAATTGTTAAAATATATATTTTTAACATTGTATATATGTTAATGTACGTGTACGGTATCCTTTTGTGAGTGTACACTTCAACAAGTGTATTTGAGTACATTACTATGTATTTGCGTATTTTATACGTGTACGTATACCGTATTTATACTTGTACATATACTGTATTTATACATGTGGGTATACCGTATTATACGTGTGGGTATACTGGATTTATACATGTACGTATACCGTATTTATACGTGTAGGTATATTGTATGTATTCGTGTATTTGTACGTTTCATCATTGGTGTTTATGTATAACTGGGCCCAACCCAAATGAATTATATGTTAATGGGCGTAGCCCGACTTATTATATAATGGGCTTTTACTAACCCATTATAAATCCAAGTATTATTGCATTCCCACAAGTGTATTTTGAGCGTATTTTATACGTATTTGTTACATGAAATGCGTTTAAAAAAGATTTTATCAGCAAGAAATGCTGGCGAGTACATTCCAATTTGTAGAACATCAGTTGTCATTACATTACAGTATTAAGGGCAATTACAATATTTATATCTACCCAATTACTCGTTCAATACATGTCACTCGACGGATCTGTGACTATGGTCATATCACACATTGGATACCCGTTCCCAATTGTGAAGGTTATCAAGTATTGTATACAAACCCCATAATACTGGCAGCAATTATAGAATTACAAAGACTTTAATCACTGTAATTGTAATTGATAAACATTTATGGATTTGGAAAAACATTTGAAATAATGCCTCACAAACTGTGAGAAAAGGAGAATGACTCACAAAAAGAGTTTATAAAAGGGGAATGACTCACATTGTAGACTTAGATAATATTATAGCTTCCTGATGATTCTCCTGGTTATTATCTATTAAAATTAAACAATGGACACGTGTTAGTAAAATAACCCAAATCAGATTAGCCATACAACACGAGACAGAACTCCAATGAACTGAGTCAGACAGAGCATGCGTTACGGAGCCCTAGATCAATCGGGTAGGGTAACAAATACATGATCGGGGGTTATAATACTTACAACGAGGCAGAGCTTCGCTTTTTAGGGGTATTATACCCGTTAAAATTCGCATTATATAGTCTGAAAGAGAAAGAAAATTGAACGAGGAACAAATGAAGCCTCAACCTCAATTTATAGGTCTGATCAGGGGCATCTCGCGCCCCACGACCTACCAACTAACTGTCTCGTAGCCCGTGAGAGGCATAGGCTAGGGCCTAGCCTTGGCGACTCAACACTATAAACCTAACACGCCTAGGGTTCCGGCATACTTGGGGTTGTCGCGCCCTGCGACTCGCAAGCCCAGGAGAGTCGCAACCCGCGAACTCCTCTATTATTTGTTTTTATTTGATTTTTATAAATATTAATGTTATTTAGGTTCGTTAACGAGTATGCGGGTTTGAATTAGGGCGTTTAAGGTGCTTTCGAGGGTTGTTATATCCTCCCCACCTTGTTTTAAATCTCGTCCTCGAGATTCACTGGAACAGGTGTGGATATTTCCGTTACTTTTCTGACTTGAGCTCCTAAGTGTATTCTGGTCCTCTCTTGGAATCCCATTTCACTTTGACCATAACTAATCTCTTGTGCTTAAGATTCTTGATCTTTCTATCTTTGATCTGAATGGGTTTCTCTACAAACTTAAGTTTCTCATTTACCTCTATGTCCTGAATAGGGGTGTTCATGAGCCGATCCGATCTGATCGAGGGTCTGCTCGTGCTCGGATTGACTTACAACCGATCCGATCCAATCGGATCGAATTTGCAAAATCGAGCACAAAAGTGATGCTCATGCTCGGATTGAATTTGAATCGAGCGGATCATTTTCGCTCTGTTTTTCTCAGCACCGAAATTAAAACATGTGTAGCAAAACAAAAAAAAACTGAAATCAAGACTATTATAAGGCTACATTCAACAAAAACAAATCATATCTTAATTAAAACATGTCCAACACCATATTTATTCCAAAAGCCAGGACGAGCATTGTGAACACCTCCATGTACTTTTAACTTTTCTAAGAAAAGAAAAGCTTTATGCCAAATTTTCGAAGTGTGAATTTTGGCTACAAGAAGTGCAATTTTTAGGACACATGGTGAATCACGAAGGTATTCACGTAGATCCTTCTAAGATAGAAGCGTTCACAAGTTGGAAGGTCCCACAATCAGCAACTGAAGTTAGAAGTTTCCTAGGGTTAGCCGGATATTATAGGCGCTTCATAAAAGATTTGTCTAAGATAGCTGTTCCATTAACTAAGTTAACCTGTAAAACTATTAAGTTTGAATGGGGACCCAAGCAAGAAGAGGCCTTTAGGATTTTGAAGCAAAGATTAACAAATGCCCCAATTCTGGCCTTACCAGACGTAACAGAAGATTTTGAGGCGACGCTTCTAAGTTGGGATTAGGATGTGTGCTAAGGCAACGCAAAAAGGTAATTGCGTATGCATCAAGGTAATTGAAGAAGCACGAGAAAAAATATACGACTCATGACTTAGAATTAGGAGCCATAATTTTTGCCCTTAAGATTTGGAGACATTATCTGTACGGAAGTAAGTTTGATGTCTATACAGATCATAAAAGTTTAAGGTACATATTTGGGCAAAAAGAGTAAACATGAGGTAAAGAAGATGGATAGAAATTCTAAGTGACTACGACTGTGATATTCAATATCACGAAGGAAAGGCGAATGTAGTAGCAGATGCCTTGAGTCATAAGTATCATGAAAAACAAAGGCGAGTTCGTGCTCTTAGATTAAATCTCCAATTAGATTTAATGGAACAACTGAAGAACGTTCAAGAAACGGCAATCAAGGATGATGCTGAAGGAATGAAAGGACGGATAAAGGAATTAGAGCAAGGAACTGATGGAATTTGGAGATTCCATAAGAAAAGGATTTGGGTACCTAGGCAAGGAAATTTAAGAGATAAAATTTTAGATGAAGCCCATAAATCTAGGTATACAATGCACCCTGGTAATAATAAGATGTACAAAGATTTAAGAAATAATTTCTGGTGAATAGGAATGAAGAAGAACATAGCTAGATACATTTCTAAGTGTCTAACTTGTTCGCAAGTTAAGGCAGAACATCAGAAACCCTCAGGTTTACTTCAACAATTAGAAATGCCTGTCTGGAAATGGGAACTAATAACAATTGACTTTGTTACTAAGTTACCCAAAACCAGGAAATGTAACGATGCAATCTGGGTGATTGTAGATTGATTAACCAAATCAGCTCATTTCCTACCAATGAAGGAAACCTTTGGCATGGAAAGACTAGCAAAGCTGTATGTAGATGAGGTAGTATCCTTACATGGAGTCCCACTCTCCATTGTGTCAGATAGGGATAGTCGTTTCACTTCACATTTTTGGACAAGTTTCCAAGAAGCAATGGGAACACGATTAAATTTAAGTACTGCATACCATCCTCAAACAGATGGACAAAGTGAAAGGATGATCCAAACTCTAGAAGACATGCTCTGGGCATGTGTAATAGATTTTGGTGGAAATTGGGATAATCACTTGTCGTTAATTGAATTCTCCTATAAAATAGTTACCATACAAGTATCAGTGCTCCCCCGTTCGAAGCACTGTATGGATGAAAGTGTCGAACTCCCGTATGTTGGGCGGAAATAGGAGAAAGTCAATTATCATGTCCCGAGATTGTACAGGAAACCACCGACAAGATAACTCAAATCAAGGAAAGACTGAAAACGGCTCGAGATCGCCAGAAGAGTTATGCAGATAATCGACGTAAGCCGTTAGAATTCCAAGTTGGAGACAAGGTACTCTTGAAAGTTTCTCCTTGGAAAGGGGTAGTTCGGTTTGGTAAGAAGGGAAAGCTAAGTTCAAGGTACATAGGACCCTTCACAGTTACCGAAGGAATTAGACCAGTTGCTTATAAACTACAACTACCAGAAGAATTAGCCGGGGTATATGATGTGTTTCATGTATCTAATCTCAAGAAGTGTTTGTCTGACGAATCACTAGTAGTACCTCTTCAAGACATAGAGGTAAATGAAAAATTGAAATTTGTTGAGAAACCTCTCCAAATTGAAGACAGAAAAGTCAAGTTCCTCAAACATAAGAGATTGGTACTGGTCAAAGTAAAGTGGGATTCAAAAAGAGGACCGGAGTACACATGAGAGACAGAATCGGAAATGAAACGAAAATAGACTCACTCGTTTCAGTAAATCTCGAGGATGAGATTTTAAATAAGGTAGCGAGGATGTAAGGACCTGCACGAAATTGTCCCAAAACCCTCCGTAAGTAGAAGCCCGGATCCCTAAAACCCTAATCCTTATGAAAAATCAAGAAAAATCAATTTTATTAATCTGTCGCGGGCCGCGTAAGACTTAAGGATAGTCTACGCGGGGCGCGACAGCTTGACCAAACTCTGGATAACGATCAGAGCCACGTGTCAACCACGTGGCAGACCTACACCGTGATACGGCATCCCTAGCCGTAGCTAGGGTTGCCCTCGCGGGCCGCGTTAGATTTCCCTCGAGTTTACGCGGGCCACGACAACCTCAAAAATCTGCTATAAAAGGGACGTGCATGGGCAGTTCAAATTTGTCGAAAACTTTACTCAAAATCACACTCTTTCTGCTCGAAAATTCAACTTTAATAGGGAAACGCTGCTACGATTACAAGGTAATAACTCGATCACTGCTACGATATAATGTCCGATCGATTGAAACCGATCCGATGGATGTTTAAGTGTTGCCCAAATTCGGGCTATACTTTGTCATTCGTCGTGAGGGTTTTGATTTCGTGAGCTTATCGTAAATGTTGTAACTAACCTAGTTTCGTGTGCATTGTTATTTTAACTAGGTTACCAAGCATAATCAGTAGGCAAAACTCTGTCCAACTAAACTTGCAATGTGAGTCATTCTCTTTTTACCAAATTGTTTCCAAAACCCTATTTATTTTCAAAGTTATAATTATAAGGATTAAGTCTTTGTAGTCTTCAATTACAGCCGGTATGTGGGGTTTTGTATACATTACTTGATAATCGTCACCATTGGACAACGGGTTAGCCAATGGGTGATATGATCATAGTCATAGAAATAAGTCGAGTGATAAATACCGTTGGGTAATTGATTGATATAAACATTGTAATCGCCCTTAATACTGTAATTTATAACAATGTGTCTTTTTGTATCAAATGAATGACTCGCCGGTATTTCCCCGCTGATAAAATCTTTTTAAACATGTTTCACATGATTTACTGTGAATCAGGAGAAGTGTCGTGTAGCACTACCAGCTTGGATAAAGTGGCTCAGTAAATAAATAAACATGTTTTTTTTTTAAAACGGGGGATTTCCCAGTGAAATTCCTTTATTGTAACTTATGGGGGTTGTCCCGAAATTTGAAATGAAATAAATGGGTGTTTTCAGTTTAAACGATTCTATTAAAATTTTCGCTGCCTAAGTAAACACCAATACCACGGGTTTCTGTCCCGCGGCTTCTGAACCGGGTAAAACCGAGACGGGGGCCATGACAGAAAAACGTGGTATCAGAGCCACTGATTTAAGCTAATTAAGTATTTAGAAATACTTAATTTTTTTCAGATTGCCATTTTGTGATTCTGTGAAAATTTAAATTACAAATAAATAAAATTTTAACTTAAAAAATTTGTGTGTTTCTTCATGTGTGCTAACAGCATGAATGAACTATCGGAGGCACTTTGAAACTTTACTATCCATTCAATCGATATGGATACAACAGGAACCCAATCCAGCTATCAAGCGGATTCTGAAGAGCAACTAGTGTTCCAGGCCCACCCCCAGGAGAAACCCAAGTCTAAAAAGAGGAGGAGAATCCTGGACTGGAAACGCGGACGAAGGAATAAGCCAGCTGCCTAGAAGGTGAAAAAGACAGGGGATCCAAAAGACAAAGGAAAGGAAGTAGGGGAAAGTTCGGGTCAAGCCCAGGAGATGCCACCTTGGGAAGAGCTTCATAGGAAACTAGCGAATTGTGACCTCATCGGACCAGCCGACGAAAACCTTTTCAATTTCCCTGCCCAATCTGAACTTCCAATCAATTTGGAACCTGCTATTCCGGACCCTATTGTCAACCCACAACCCTTTACAGGGCAATTGGAAGAGTGGTGGACGAGCGACTGGCATTTTCAGAATTTCATGAATAACCCCAATTTTTATTTTCCCCAGTTTGATCCTGAACCTGCACCATTCCCACCTATGAGCACAGAAAACGTTGCCGAATTACGCCGCTATGGCGAGGAACTGGTGGATGCGGGAAACCGGATTCGTGAAGTGGGGGAAAACATTACATGGAAGTACGACGAGAGGGAGCGTCGTTTCTGAGAAGCCGGTTAACTATGGTTAAAAAGTTTTTGTATAATAATAATATGTGAAAAACATATATATATATATATATATATTAATAATAATAATAATAATAAAACATGTATAATAATAATAAAATAATAACTAAAATAAAACTTTTGTAAAATAGACAGTTTGTATTGATGCATAATATTATATAAATATAAATGTCGCAAGGTCGACGATTTTGGCTATATTTGTGTGTTGACTTGATTATGTTGTGATTGCCTTATTGTGTTTAGTTGCTATCCATTGTGTGACAATAATTTGCTTGTATTGTTAATGATTCAGATGGAAAACGCAATAAACCAACCGACAACCGAAGCTAACCAATCTGAACAAAATAATGAGGATAATTTTCTTAATAGGCAAGATATAGAAAATATCGTTGCTCAGGGAATAGCCAATGCTATCCTGGCAATTGTTGCTGCTGTTAAGAATCCTGCTGAACCTTCCCAAGCCAACCATAGTAAACGCACTCGCGACGATAATTTTAGCAACAGTGTAAATGGAGGCGACGATAATAATAATAACGTGGTTCAAGCCCCAATACTGAAGAAAATGAAAGTTGCAACGCCAAGTTACACTTATAAAGAATTTCTTGCCTGTAAGCCAGTCGAATTTGCAGGCAATGAAGGGGCGACTGCCCCACTGCGTTGATTAGAAAAGACCGAAGCAGTAATTAAAATCAGTAAATGCTCAGAGGAAGACAAGGTTATGTATGCATCCACCTTTTCAAGGAAGAGGCGTTAGAATGGTGGAATACAGTGCTGCAAGCTAAGGGAAGTGACGTGGCTTATGCCATGAGCTGGGAGGAATTTAAGGAATTGGTGGAAAGGAAATTTTGTCCCGCCTATGAAAAGGAACAAATGACAAATAAGTTCCTAAATCACCGGATGATAGATGTGGATTGTTGAGAGTATACCTCGAAGATTTTCGAGTATGCTAGAATTGTACCAACTCTGGCCTCGCCAGAACCGGTGCTTATATCTCGCTATATTTGGGGTTTAATTAGTGAGATTCGCGACATCGTTAAAGCCGCGAGACCCCGCACTATAGACGATGCGGTCAAACTGGCCAACACCTTGACTGACGGACTGGTGCGCACAAGAGAAGAAAATAGGAAAAAGGAATTGGCCCAGAAAATTACCCAAGGATTTCGTGGGGGTAATACTAACAGTAACTTCAAGAAAAAGGGAACTGGGCAATCTTCCACACCTCCATTCTGCAGAAACTTCCGAAAGAAACATTTTGGTAAATGTCAAGAGAAGTGTAATTTCTGCAAGGCGCAAGGGCACCGAGAGGAGGAGTGCAGGAAGAAATCAACGATTTGCTTCAATTGCGGAGAAGCTGGACATTTTAGACCAGAATGCCCAAAATTGGTCAAGCCAGCTGATAACAAGACCAAACCTGTGATGTAGAGTGTGAAACACGGGTGTTTAAGTGCTTATCTTACATGTTTTATGCGGTTTTATATGATTATATGTTTAGAATTGGATTATTGTGAGTGGTTGTATGTTTGCAGGTTAAACGCGTGAAATGGGTGAAGTTACGGAATTTAACGATGAAGCGGAACATGTGATGTTAATAAAGGCGCCAACGGAAGCACTTGGGAATGTTTCGGGTCGAAATGGATGGTTTGGATATGTAAAGAATGCAAAAGCATTGAAGTTCAAGGGCCAATTGGTAAGTATTTCAAAGTTAAGGGTTCTTTATGTGAGAGGGATATGGAACATTGAAAGAAAGGCAGCATCTACATGTGATTTTTGAGGGAGCAGCTTCTACAAGAAGATCACCATTAGTGCATCATATCATTGTCAAGATATAACATCATTATAAAGCACATGTGGGTTTGGTTGAGAACATTAAATGAAACAATTCATGTGAGAGGTCCTGATTTATTGTTATCACAATAACCTAGTGAATATATGCAACATGTTGGACGATGGGAATTGGAGGAGTTTTATAATTCATGTTGACTTTTGGGGAGCATACAAGAAAAAAAACAGAAAGTTAGATATGTTGTTTACGGAAAGGACACGTAACTTACGGTTCCGTGCATGGTTCCCAAAAAGAAAAAAAGAAACAGGGACCTTGTCATGCGGTTTACGTTATGGAGTTGGAGCTTACGACACAAAGGAGTGGTTTGCACATGACTTTTATTTTTGTGGGTGGAATATAAGGTTTAAACCTAATTATTGTGGTGGGCTTCATCATGCAGAAAGAGTAGCAACTTTTATTATTTTTGGGCTTTGATAGCTAATGGACATCATAAATATTACTTTGGCATTATCGAAAAAGGGGCATCATCATAGAGTTTTTAGCAGCACTCCACCACGAATTTTGGAGCAGCAATCATTATTAATTGGGCTCCAAATCGGCCCAATATCATCATTCATATCATCGATCTCTATTAGTAGCTATTAGACATTCTTGGGAGCTCTGATAATCACGTACATCATCAACATCCATCATCAATCTTCCACGCAACATCTGAACCGATCATGTCGTCAACCTTCAACCAAGCGCTTGAAGATCGTAGAAGCGTTATGAGCGGCTAGTCGTCCCGTGATCGTCTCCTGGAATAGGGTTTGTGTTTAAACATTGGGTTGCGTATTGTTACGACTGTTTGGATTAGGATTCAATTAATCATTCGGTTAGTCATTCCTATTGTTTTTGTTTTGATTAAACATTATTAGATTATCGTAATCATTTGAGTTCATCAATTATTTGGTTTGTTCATCAACGACCGGGATTAAATTCTAGGTTGTCATTGTTTTAAATCTTTAATCATTGAACTTGACTATGTGTATGAAATCTGAAATTCGTAATTAATTGGACTACTATTCATTTGCATCAATCTTTCGGTTTCGATCGTGGATCATTGCAATCAAATATATTGTCTGTTAATTATTTATCAAAACAAGTTTTCAAATCATGTCTATGTGATTTCCAAATAGTGGTCACTAAGTAACCTGATTTTTTGCATAACCCGAAAACCCGGAGATTGGTCCTTTTCTCATAACTATTTACAACTTTAATTTATTTTTGTTTTCACAGTCGTTCTCAAAACTGAAAAAAGCAATTAGTTTAGACGTAGATGATTACTAAAACAACGAGCTGTTATACTTTCCATTGATTCCCCGTGGACTCGACACCCTACTTACCCTTTACTAGTAAAAGGTGAATAGGACATTTTCACTTATATTTTTGACCGACCTTACGACATTGATCAAAATGACGCCGTTGCCGGGGAATCGTTGCGCTTAGTTTAGTAAGTTGTTTTTCTTAAATATTTAAAAAAATTAGGAAAAAAAAAACCAAAAATCCAAAAATATTTCTTGTAGTTTTTAGTCTTTTTTTATGTTAGTTTTCTACGCGGGTATTCTAGTTTGTTTGTGCAGGAAGTGAAATTTTTGAATCATGGATAGAGCTCTGTTAGTGCATTACGTCTATTGACTTCGTCTTGTATCATGTTATGTTATAGTATAGGTTAGAATAACCAGTGCACGAGGTTCGAGAATCGAAGTTTAGAAGTTAAGTGTGTGATTTCACTTATATGGACACTTGGTCATAAAAGCGAAATCATAAGCTTCTGATTTCGCTTATATGGCATGTCCATATAAGTGGAATCACCTCTACTATATAAGGTGCACTTAGTCATTCATTCGGTATGCAACTTCCAGAACTGTAACGAAGTGCTGCCAAAGTCTGTTAAGGTTGTAATCATTGTTATCATCAATATAAGCAACAGATTTAAGATTTATAAGCTGTTATCAAGTCCGGTTTACTGATTCCGCCTTTAAACTGGATGTAAAGCTATTCCGATTGACTCAGTCGGGTCAAACAACGATCCAACAAGTGGTATCAGAGCTCAGGAAGAAGAGTTTAGCTTGATTTTGATCACATTCTGACTTCTACACCTTCTTTCATCATTTCAGAGAATTTTATCGGTCAAAATTCGGTCAAAATTTCACAGATCATAGATATTTGGACATTAACAAACCCTTGAAAGTTTCGGACCTAAATACGGACTAAAAATGGATCAAATTAACCTCCGAATAGGTTTCGCTCATTCAGACATATTGTGATTTCGTTTATTTGTCATCAGGGATTTCGCTCATAGATACATCTGATTTCGTTCATGTGTTACAAAATTGAGAGATTTCGCTCATATGTCACCTAAATGCACTTAATTTCGCTCATAAGTCACTGATTTCGCTTTTAAGGCCCATACAAAGTCTGATTTCGCTCTTGTGTCACGCATATCTTGGGATTTCTCTTTTGTGTCAGTTTGAACAAAGTGATTATTATCGTTTCAGTTTGCATGTGTTGGTGAATGTGAATATCTTAGTCTTTGTCGGCCACGAGATTTAAAAGACAATCCACGTGAACACATTAATCGTATTGGCAGCCCATGTGACTAAAGTTCAGCGGTCAAATTATATTAGATAAGAAACAGTTTTCGGCCATTTAATACTTTTTGTTGTCATCAAGAATTGCATGTGCAACAATTAAAGGAACCGACCCATTTGAATTGAGAATATCAAAAGTTCATGAAAGATTGTTTGGCCCAATGCATATGGATTGATTAAAAAAATAACGAGACAGATTGAACGGCCCAATAGGATTTTAGTTGGTAATTAATTTTGTCGGATATTGACTGAAGAATTGCATGTGAAGTAAACTTGATTTGACCATTATATCACGGCCCAATCATTATCAGAATTGCAAGCCCAAGAATCACGTGAACAGAACAGGTGTCGGCCCATGTGACTTTAGTTTTCGGCCCAATCACTGATTTTGAGTGTTATAAGTTGTTGGTTACTTAATACATTTGTTGTTACCAAGAATTTGCTACATGTGATCATTAAATGTTTGTCGGCTAGTGGTTGGTTGTCAAATTGTTGGACATTTAGAATTTAAATGATGTCAGTTGTTGATTGAAGGTGATCAAAAATTTTGTCGTATTGTGTCATCAATCAAGTGGTAGATTGATTGGATTACCATTTTGTTCATAAGTCATCACAATCCGATTCAAGGCATTTTGTTTGTTCAAGTTTTAAGTGCAACAAATCGAGTGGAAATCCGGACGGATTACCACCCGACCCTAATTATTTCATTTGTTGTTGTGATTCAAGGTCAAAGCGTTAGATACTCGCCCAAGTGGATCCCCACCCGATCCATTGTTACATATTCATTCTGTGATTCAAGGAGATAGTATCATGACTGAAATCAAAGAGAAAACTCGAGAAGAGATCTTGAGTGAGAAGACCTACAGAGAAAGAAACGTGGTCTACAACAGAATGGATGACATGCAGGAGGAGTATGAGATGGCTGTCGGTAGAAAAAGATGGGATAAAAAAAGAGAATGCTATTATAACAGAGAAGGAGAACTGGTTGTTCCCAAGAAAGACATAATCTTCGATGATGTTCTTCTCAAAGTCCCGTTGAGAGCTGAATACTATAGAAATGTATCGAAAGGAAAGATGACACATACGCTAAGAGATTTGAAAAGGAGATCAGATATGCTATGTTATCATGTCTGAGAAAAAGGGATGAGGAGCGAATGAAGAAGAATGTTGAAGAAATGGTGAACAATCTGAAGAAAGTTGCTGAAGAGGTTAAAGCAGAAACTATTGAAGTTGAAGCTGTGAAGGAAATCAAAAGTGAAGAAGTTGTTGTGAATAAAGAGGTTGAGACAACAGATTGAAGAAGAGGTGAAGAAAGAAGAAAAAGAAGAAAAGAATGAGAATGAGGAAGCTAATAATGTTGGTGATGAAGTCGGTGTTGAAGAAAAACAGAATGTTGATGAGCAGACAGAGGTTGCTGAAAACACCAAAGTGCCAATCACTGAGGTAAATTCTAATTCTGAAAACTTGAAACTGATTGATCAGTGCAAGAAATGTATGGAATCGTGCAGAACTTGTACTGAAAAAGATGAGCAATTTGGAACAAGAGATCTTGAGTTCACAAAAATTGAAAAGATTTTCAAAGAAAAATGCAAAGAAATGCTAGAAAAAGAAAAAGTTTTTAAAGAAAATGATGAAAAACTTTCAGAAAAATGTAACAAATTAGAGAAAGAAAATGAAGTTTTGAAAGAAAATGTTTTGAAAATGACAAATGAATGTGAACAAAAAGAAATTGCTTGTCAAGAAATGAAAAAGGAATATGACTCAATGAAATTATCATATCACATTACAAAAGAGTCATATGATAAAGTAAAAGATGAAATGAAATATGCTCAATCAAGAATGAATTATATGTCTGAAACAACCAAAGAGCTTAAACGAATGTATTCTATAAAACAAGATGTTAATTCCTATATTGAGGATGTTGCTAAGCTAAAGCGACATATTGCTGATTTAGAACAGGATAACAACAAATTAAAGAGTTATCACGTGTCGTCATATGTGCTTGAACGAATTTTCAATATAAAACTGGGTGAGGGTGAGTCTGAGCAGAACAAGAAAGGTATTGGTCCAGAGTTTCATCAAGTTCCACCACCGGGAAAATTTGCATTTTATGATGAGGAAAAGGTCGAAAAAGCTTTCAACATGGTAGATCAATTGCCAGACAACATTGACATAACCTATTCCAAATCTGATGATTCTCATGATTCAGAGGTGGTAGGTAAAGTCGTTGAAAGTGTGTTGAAAGAAGAGTCAGTTGTTACAGGTAAATCTGAATCACAGGATGAAGATGAAGGAAATCTTCATGATGGTTATCTGAAAAATACAAAATCTGAGGAAAGTTTGAATGATGATTTAAAAGGATTGGTTTATACCATGATTGGATCGGATAAATTGTTCTTAGATGTTGTTTTCCCGATTCAGAATGTGATTTCAGAAAAGGTTGATAAAGTTTTCAAAATGGTTGAGATTGAGAAGTCTGAGATTTCAAAGTTTGTTGGTAAGAGTCATACAGGTTCGTATAACAAACCTGGTTTCAAAAAGAAGAACATGAAGGCTGGGTTGGGTTATAAGAAGAAACAACATCGGAACAAAAATGAGACGCCGAATTTTCAAGCAAAAATGAGTTTTGTTCAAGGAGACAGTTTAGAAAAAGAAAAAGAACTCAAAATGAGACAGTCTAATGATGAGTTCTTTGCTCAAAAGAAAAAGCAACAACCACAGGTCAAAGATGTGTCCATGAGAACATGTTTCAAATGTGATCAAAAAGGACATCTTGCACGCAAGTGTCCTAATCTAAAACCTGTGGATGTTGACAAAAAGAAGATTGATGCTGAGAAACAAAAATCTGAAAATGTGAGACAAAGGTCAACCAGATTTGACTCAAAACAAACTTGGAGGTACAACACAAACAAGTTTGCTTCGACTCAAAATTGGAAATCAGACCCGAACAGGTTTGATTCTAGACAGACCTGGAATTCTCACACACCCAGATTCAGAACAACACAGAGTTGGAAAACCACAGTTGATATGACAAAACCTCAAGAGTTTTGGAAACCAAGAGTTGTTGTTCAAAATCAAAATGTTCAAAAAGATTCACATTTTTACAAACGAGGTACACCAAAAGGTCAGACATGGTTTGTTAAGAAACATGTTGATTTGGTAAAAGATGAGAAAGTTGAAGTTAAAATTGAGAAAGTTTTTGTGAAAAATGACAAAGAGTTTCCAACATTGAATGAAAATTATTGTGTTGAAATGCCTAAGGTTCAACAGACCTGGGCTAAATTGTTCAAGTAATTCAGTTAGTTGAATGTCCAGGTGCTCAAAAATTCTGAAGATTGTAAAATTGGAACTTGGAGCAGTCTGGCACAACAAGAGGAGGAGGCTGCTGATGGATTCTGTTTTGTTTGAACAGGGAGTTTATATGTTTTCTGTACATAAATAAACAATATTTCAAAAACCCTAAAAATTGAAAAATTTGAAAAACCAAAAATATGTTTGTTGTTAATTTTTGTCAAATAATAGAAAAATACAAAAATACGTGTTGATTGAATAAGCCGAAACCCTCACGGCTGAACAAACATGATTACTTTCACCAGATTGAAAAACGGTTTTCAAACTGTAAAAATCAATGTGTTGTAAATCATGGGGGTATGTATATTTTCTGCAAATCAGAGCACGATAAGCAGAAAATGGATAGCGAGACAAAGCTATCAGTGTTGGTTGTCAAATTTTCTTTATATGATTTTGCATTTTAGGGGGAGAAATATTGTCAGAAAATCCAAAAACATTTGAAAATTTGAAAATGACAAAAACATGATAAAAACCTATTGGCAAAAAGACAAAAACATTAAAAAATGAAAATGAGTTTTTGAGTAAAAAGAGGAAATGATAGTACATCAGTAGACAGTTACAGTACGCTAAAGAATTGGAAAGTTAAAATGTGTTAAATGATCTCACCGTGGATGTGTCGGTAGATTTTCATACATTTAGTAAACTTTTTCGGGATATAAACCTAAATTCCAACACTTGCTTATTTCGTGGGTGTAACACCCGTGTCACTCCAACCATCAGACAAATGCCAAACCAATGAAATATAGTATTTCATACTTGGGATTTGTAAAAATATGTGTATCGTTTACACATATCAATTCTTGTTCAATTTCAAGCTTTAAATCGCTTTCTGGAGGGTTATACGCGCTCTGATGTGTAGATATAACCAGTTTAATCCAACGAACACTCCGGAATAGTGAAATAGGCTTAACATACCTCAAATAACCTATACATAACTTAGATATAAGTTTTGGAAGGTTTGGTGTGGTGAAATCAAAGTTTAATCGCTTACAGGGACTAAAAGTGTCAAAAAGTGCACAAGTTTGCATTTTCGCGCATAACTTACGTTCTGGATATATCCGGACACCCAAAAATTTATGTAAGCATGACTACATTATATTTTAGTGTTCGCCTTAAGAAAAATCCGTTCGTTTCGTCATTTGGATCGTTTTTCGCGCTTATGCGCATTCCGTCGTAATTAAGCGAACATCGCGTTCGTACGGCTAAACGAACCGACATCCGAGATATTTTTGAGCATGTTTTAAGTTCCCTATACTTTAACTTCATTTTAGAGCTTTGAAATGGGGTTAACGGGCCTTAAACGTGTCAAAAATGGCCAAAATACAGTTCAGGGACCAAAACTGTAATTCTGCCAAACTTGCACCATACGATGCGTATGGTATGTATACCATACGATGCGTATGGGGTCTGCAGACCAGGTGCAATGTTTAACAGCCTGTTTTCAGCAGGTTTAACCACAACCACATGTTTGCAACTTGCTTAATCACTAAGTTATGGAGCATTTGTGGCACCATAACATTCCGACAAGTGTACGGCCTTGATCATTGCCTCCTTTTCCAAGAAACGATCCTAGCGGTGGACCATTTCCTATAAATACTAACCAACATCACAACCAAAAACTCACACCTTTGAATCTGAACTTGCTCTCTAAGTTGTCGTGTTTAACACTTCATACCTGAGAGTGTTCGGATCCAAACCTTCCATTCTTGGACCCTTCGTAAGTATTCTTTCGTTCTTTTCCTTATTTTATTGTTTTATCGAGTCTGAAAGTCAAACTTTGTTTGACTTTCTGCGTTGACCAGTAATGGTCAATGCGAAGTTCGTTTGAACTTCGCAACGTGATTGTAATCACGTTGGTCATAGTCCCTTGGGACTATGCCCACTGATTACCACGTTGTCTAGGGTCGTAGGGTAGGCGATCTAATAAATCGCCTATGCCTTCGAACCCGACCCAGTTTGGTCGATCATTAGGATCCGACCAAACCCATTAGGTGACCATAGTGTAGGGAATAACCTTCCGAGGTTATACCTTATGGTCACGACGTTTAAGTAGTTGTATGATAGGTAGTTTATATGCCTTAGGTAAATTACCAGAATACCCTTTTCATGTATAATTGGTAATTAAGCATATGTAACCTAAACTTTTGTCACGTAACTGATTATTTAACATGTTTAGGCATATAATACTTGTCATAGGACTAGTTAGGCGGTCCGAACGCGTTTCACGCGCACGACACGTTAAAGTAGCATAAGCTACCCAAACGGGTCGTAATGGGTCGTAGACAGTTATGTTAGGTTTCATTTAGTATGTAGGCTTTGTTAAACCATATCACATGAGTTCCTACACTCATTTGGTTTACAAACCCTCATGCTACCCAGTCTTCCGATTTAGGTCCGGTTTATTAATGTAGTTACCTATATTAGGTGCCGTTTGATATTCCGCGATCTCTAGCATTGCTTAGTTGTTACTCAAGGACTTCTGAGCAATCTCAAGTGAGTACATAGACCCCTCTTTTACTGTTTTCCAAACTGTTTTGGGGTGGAACACATGTGCCTACTTGTTACATTCATGCTTTCCCGTTTTCACATCATATACCTGCTATGTTCGTAGTACATTATAGTACATGATTTCAATACATTTTATGCTATGTATGTCCATTATGTGCATACTTAGTACATTGTTTTACATTGCTTTTCTGTTGCATATACTTATCCAGCATATGAATACTTTATACTACATATTGAACCGTTGTAAACATTTGACTATGTGAACCGTTTGTATCTGTGATCCGTTGATATCTGTGAACCGTTTGTATCTGTGAACCGTTTGTATCTGTGATCCGTTGATATCTGTGAACCGTTTGTATCTGTGAACCGTTTGTATCTGTGAACCGTTTGTATCTGTGATCCGTTGATATCTGTGAACCGTTTGTATCTGTGAACCGTTTGTATCTGTGAACCGTTTGTATCTATGAACCGTGTGAACCGTCTTTGACCATACATAAACATTTCTATAACTGTTAAACATTACTTTGGTGGTTTGGGTTGGTTAAATGATTAAGTAACGATACGTGTGTAATATGATACAAGCATGGTGGATACGCCGCTGGTACTTCCTATATATAAGTGTTTGTATGGTATTACATATTGTAGCGTTATTTGAATCATTTCAGTTTGATACATATAACATTTTATACAAATAACATACTTTTCACAAGACATTGTTTTACAAACAACTTATCTTATACAAATCCATTTTACTATGGTTATTCATTTAACCATACATTATTCATTTATTTGATACATATCATCTGAACTCATTGTTTTTCAAATGATTTACAAAACAAAGCAAATTACAAGGTTCATGACTAAACATTTTCTCAAACATAAGTCATGGAACCTATTTTCACAAAACCTATGTATCTCACAGGCATTTTTATGCTGACGTACCTATTTTCACATGTGTTTTTCAGGAACTGTTGCATAAGATGATCAAGATACATATAGGCAGACTTGGGCTTTAGTGACAATAAAAGATGCAAGACTAGTAAATTATGTTGTTTTTCTTGTTTGTTAAGACATTGTAACACTTTTAATCAATAAAACGAAACTTCAATTGCCATGGATTTGAAACAATTAATTCTGTTACAACACTCCCCGACGTTTCCGCCACGTTTTGTATGTTCCACGTGGTCGGGGTGTGACAGAAAAGATGGTATCAGAGCCAATGGTTATAGGGAATTAGGTTATTAGTAATGCTTTGACCTAATCTATAACTTTCTTAGGACCCTAACGCGAGTTTACTTGCGTTTAGTCATAAAACAATACTGTCACCTATCCTTAGGCGACGACCACAACAAGAACATAAATTTCAAAACCGCTTTGAACACTAATCATCTGTTCTAGGATGATTTATTACAAGGTTTTGAACCCTCTGTTATATGGTTTTGAACCCCCTTTGAATTTTCAAAATCTCATCAAGGTTTTGGGTTTTAAATAATGTGAACATGTGCAAACTGGAAGGGTGAATGCCTGTATTCTGGGTTTTCTGTCTAGGCAAGCACTTCGTATACATCTCATCAGACGCGAGACCAGTTGTGCTTACCTGGGAATTCTTGGGATGAGTGTTCACTTATAGGCGAGCATGTCTTCGCGATACATTATATTGACCCATTTACTTTGATTAGTCACTGTCTCATTTGTTTGCCTTTGGTAACAAACAAATGGTCACAATCTACATGCCTGGTCATTTTCTTTTGACTATCTTTCGCTTGTTTCCTCCCATGTCTTCCATTTTCTACATGGTGCCTCTACGTTGCAACAACAATGTCCGAACCAGGTGCTACAACTGCCCAACAAATAGGCGTCGTACTCCAGAAGACCGTTGATTTAGCTATTACCATGACTCGTCTCAAGGATGAAGCCGTATAAGCGAACTGCTCCTTGGAGAAATCAATGCAACCTTCATCATTCAAATCAAATACCCTGTTACAAATGTACCCACGGTGGACGATGGGGACGTTTGGTTAACATATGCCGCTTTGCAATCCAAAGCAAAGCTGTTACAAATCCTGCTGCTGCTCAACCTTCAAACTCTGCTTCATATGTCGCTTGACATATCTGGCGCCTCAACCTCATAAACTTTCTACCTTGTGTATCGACTTAAGCACACCTAGTGCAAGGTGTCGAAACACCTCCCGTTACACAAACTCCAAAAATCCATGTAGGATCTTTCTATCCTCATAATTAGATCCTTGTGGATGGGTATCATTCATCGGAGTCCTTAATTGAATTCTTTGTATGATTCAATACGTACATCACAAATCAATAAGGACAAAGCCGAATTCCTATTAAGATTTTCCTATCTTCATAGATAGATTCTTGAAATAATTAAAGTGCCAAATGAAATTCACGAATTGGATTCCTGGTGTGCTTTAAGTATCCGCGTCCGAAGATAACAAATTAATAACCAAGTTAAACAACTATGTGATTATGTGCTTGTGTGTTTCCTTTTATGTTTTTGTGTAATCCAAGTTTTGTCATCCAAATCCTCGTAGAATCTTCCATATCTTTGTATAAGGAAATTCATAGTAGGATATCCAAAGGTACTATATTAAATCCTCAATGGGCTTCTACGTTGTAGTTAAGTCCCTTGGATTATATTGTACCATTCCATAATTAGACCCCTGAGTGGTCTAGTTAAACAGATTGATCCAAAAATCTGGTTAGGAATATCATGTGATGATATAGCTGAAAGGACTCCTTGGAGGTCTAATTAAAAAGATCATGTGTTGATCTGATTAAAAGGACCCTATGGTAGTCTAGTCACACTCATCACAGGTTTGATATTTTCTTCCCCTACACATCATGAAATGCACTGTGCGGACTGTGCAAGGAATTACGTAATTATGGACGCGTACATAATTATGGAAATTCAGTGCACAGAGACCACAGCGAATTTTGTCATGTATTCCGTTCATTTTTGTTTCTGAAGATGTAAAATGACTCATTCGGTTCATTTTAGTTTCTGAAGATGTAAAATGACTATTCCGTTCATTTTTGTTTCTGAAGATGTAAAATGACTCATTCGGTTCATTTTTGTTTCTGAAGATGTAAAATGACTATTCCATTCATTTTTGTTTCTGAAGATGTAAAATGACTCATTCGGTTCATTTTTGTTTCTGAAGATGTAAAATGACTATTCCATTCATTTTTGTTTCTGAAGATGTAAAATGACTCATTCGGTTCATTTTTGTTTCTGAAGATGAAAAATGACTCATTCGGTTCATTTTTGATTCTGAAGATGTAAAATGACTATTCCGTTCATTTTTGTTTCTGAAGATGTAAAATGACTCATTCGGTTCATTTTTGTTTCTGAAGATGTAAAATGACTATTCCATTCATTTTTGTTTCTGAAGATGTAAAATGACTCATTCGGTTCATTTTTGTTTCTGAAGATGTAAAATGACTATTCCGTTCATTTTTGTTTCTGAAGATGTAAAATGACTCATTCGGTTCATTTTTGTTTCTGAAGATGTAAAATGACTATTCCATTCATTTTTGTTTCTGAAGATGTAAAATGACTCATTCGGTTCATTTTTGTTTCTGAAGATGTAAAATGACTATTCCGTTCATTTTTGTTTCTGAAGATGTAAAATGACTCATTCGGTTCATTTTTGTTTCTGAAGATGTAAAATGACTCATTCGGTTCATCTTTGTTTCCGAAGATGTAAAATGGCTATTCCGTTCATTTTTGTTTCTAAAGAATGCCTGTTGAAAATAACTCCGTTCATTTTTCAATTCTGAAGAATGTCCGTTAAAGAGAAATAACAGGATTATGCCTTTCATATCTCTGGTGGTTATTTGACACAAAGCCACAGTTAGACTCCTACGAATAAATTTCGGGACGAAATTTCCTAAAGTAGGGGAGACTGTAACACCCGTGTCACTCCAACCATCAGACAAATGCCAAACCAATGAAATATAGTATTTCATACTTGGGATTTGTAAAAATATGTGTATCGTTTACACATATCAATTCTTGTTCAATTTCAAGCTTTAAATCGCTTTCTGGAGGGTTATACGCGCTCTGATGTGTAGATATAACCAGTTTAATCCAACGAACACTCCGGAATAGTGAAATAGGCTTAACATACCTCAAATAACCTATACATAACTTAGATATAAGTTTTGGAAGGTTTGGTGTGGTGAAATCAAAGTTTAATCGCTTACAGGGACTAAAAGTGTCAAAAAGTGCACAAGTTTGCATTTTCGCGCATAACTTACGTTCTGGATATATCCGGACACCCAAAAATTTATGTAAGCATGACTACATTATATTTTAGTGTTCGCCTTAAGAAAAATCCGTTCGTTTCGTCATTTGGATCGTTTTTCGCGCTTATGCGCATTCCGTCGTAATTAAGCGAACATCGCGTTCGTACGGCTAAACGAACCGACATCCGAGATATTTTTGAGCATGTTTTAAGTTCCCTATACTTTAACTTCATTTTAGAGCTTTGAAATGGGGTTAACGGGCCTTAAACGTGTCAAAAATGGCCAAAATACAGTTCAGGGACCAAAACTGTAATTCTGCCAAACTTGCACCATACGATGCGTATGGTATGTATACCATACGATGCGTATGGGGTCTGCAGACCAGGTGCAATGTTTAACAGCCTGTTTTCAGCAGGTTTAACCACAACCACATGTTTGCAACTTGCTTAATCACTAAGTTATGGAGCATTTGTGGCACCATAACATTCCGACAAGTGTACGGCCTTGATCATTGCCTCCTTTTCCAAGAAACGATCCTAGCGGTGGACCATTTCCTATAAATACTAACCAACATCACAACCAAAAACTCACACCTTTGAATCTGAACTTGCTCTCTAAGTTGTCGTGTTTAACACTTCATACCTGAGAGTGTTCGGATCCAAACCTTCCATTCTTGGACCCTTCGTAAGTATTCTTTCGTTCTTTTCCTTATTTTATTGTTTTATCGAGTCTGAAAGTCAAACTTTGTTTGACTTTCTGCGTTGACCAGTAATGGTCAATGCGAAGTTCGTTTGAACTTCGCAACGTGATTGTAATCACGTTGGTCATAGTCCCTTGGGACTATGCCCACTGATTACCACGTTGTCTAGGGTCGTAGGGTAGGCGATCTAATAAATCGCCTATGCCTTCGAACCCGACCCAGTTTGGTCGATCATTAGGATCCGACCAAACCCATTAGGTGACCATAGTGTAGGGAATAACCTTCCGAGGTTATACCTTATGGTCACGACGTTTAAGTAGTTGTATGATAGGTAGTTTATATGCCTTAGGTAAATTACCAGAATACCCTTTTCATGTATAATTGGTAATTAAGCATATGTAACCTAAACTTTTGTCACGTAACTGATTATTTAACATGTTTAGGCATATAATACTTGTCATAGGACTAGTTAGGCGGTCCGAACGCGTTTCACGCGCACGACACGTTAAAGTAGCATAAGCTACCCAAACGGGTCGTAATGGGTCGTAGACAGTTATGTTAGGTTTCATTTAGTATGTAGGCTTTGTTAAACCATATCACATGAGTTCCTACACTCATTTGGTTTACAAACCCTCATGCTACCCAGTCTTCCGATTTAGGTCCGGTTTATTAATGTAGTTACCTATATTAGGTGCCGTTTGATATTCCGCGATCTCTAGCATTGCTTAGTTGTTACTCAAGGACTTCTGAGCAATCTCAAGTGAGTACATAGACCCCTCTTTTACTGTTTTCCAAACTGTTTTGGGGTGGAACACATGTGCCTACTTGTTACATTCATGCTTTCCCGTTTTCACATCATATACCTGCTATGTTCGTAGTACATTATAGTACATGATTTCAATACATTTTATGCTATGTATGTCCATTATGTGCATACTTAGTACATTGTTTTACATTGCTTTTCTGTTGCATATACTTATCCAGCATATGAATACTTTATACTACATATTGAACCGTTGTAAACATTTGACTATGTGAACCGTTTGTATCTGTGATCCGTTGATATCTGTGAACCGTTTGTATCTGTGAACCGTTTGTATCTGTGATCCGTTGATATCTGTGAACCGTTTGTATCTGTGAACCGTTTGTATCTGTGAACCGTTTGTATCTGTGATCCGTTGATATCTGTGAACCGTTTGTATCTGTGAACCGTTTGTATCTGTGAACCGTTTGTATCTATGAACCGTGTGAACCGTCTTTGACCATACATAAACATTTCTATAACTGTTAAACATTACTTTGGTGGTTTGGGTTGGTTAAATGATTAAGTAACGATACGTGTGTAATATGATACAAGCATGGTGGATACGCCGCTGGTACTTCCTATATATAAGTGTTTGTATGGTATTACATATTGTAGCGTTATTTGAATCATTTCAGTTTGATACATATAACATTTTATACAAATAACATACTTTTCACAAGACATTGTTTTACAAACAACTTATCTTATACAAATCCATTTTACTATGGTTATTCATTTAACCATACATTATTCATTTATTTGATACATATCATCTGAACTCATTGTTTTTCAAATGATTTACAAAACAAAGCAAATTACAAGGTTCATGACTAAACATTTTCTCAAACATAAGTCATGGAACCTATTTTCACAAAACCTATGTATCTCACAGGCATTTTTATGCTGACGTACCTATTTTCACATGTGTTTTTCAGGAACTGTTGCATAAGATGATCAAGATACATATAGGCAGACTTGGGCTTTAGTGACAATAAAAGATGCAAGACTAGTAAATTATGTTGTTTTTCTTGTTTGTTAAGACATTGTAACACTTTTAATCAATAAAACGAAACTTCAATTGCCATGGATTTGAAACAATTAATTCTGTTACAACACTCCCCGACGTTTCCGCCACGTTTTGTATGTTCCACGTGGTCGGGGTGTGACAGTGGGGAACACTACTTGGATATATAGGTAACCCCTGAAATCTCGTTTGAAAGGTTCCTCTTTCTGATATACTAGGTCTTTATACTCAATGATATCTGGGGTATTATTCCTGGACTTCTGCTGAATGGAAGTTCTGACCTAGTCCTCGAATAATACTTTCCGCAAATGCTTGAAACATAGCATCACCCTCAGCATATATGATAAGACAATAAAATTGCTTAGCAATGCTGTTGTAAAACAGATCCTCTAAAGGGGACACACCCACAAGTTGAGTCATGATATCTCTGCTGAACGGTAGTTCTGACCTGAGCTCTCATGATTCTTCATAAATTATTAACCCCTTACAGATATCATTTGTGTTATAATTACCTGTAAGACTGGATATTGGGATCTGGATACGGGAGTATATTCAAGAGGTGGGACACATGAATGAGTTTAAGTTCTTAAAACACCTAATTCGTATCCTGAATCAGTTGAAGTTTGTATGAAAATTTAAGTGGATCAGTATATCGACAATCTAAGTGAATTGTTTAATTCTTAAAGTGTTATTAAGATCAACGGTACTTGTGATTTGTCAGAAACTGATATGATCCTCTGACGCATACTCAAACAAAAATATTGTCTGTAAATATGTTTGTACATATTTCTTTACTGCTTTATATTTTCAGAAAATTCAAAAAGATTTTGATTTCTGCTTTATTTTCGACAACCGATATCTGAAATGCTGAGTTTCAAAATCTAAGTAAGCTGATTGTGTTTCTGAAAATAAAACAAGTTCATTAATTTGAAACTTGATTTAAAATAAAAAATTTCAAAAACAGTTTGTGATATCTCCAAGGTCATTAACTTGAACTTGGATGATAAACTGCGAGGGAGTTGGATTCTTTAACACTGCTAGATCAATGAAGTTTCTTGATAGGGGGAGTGGATTAGAGAAGTTGATTGATAATATGAAAACATTGTATTTATGAATGTTTGAGTGATTGCAGATAGTCCAGACTACGATCCCGAAAGCAAAGTCTAAGGGGGAGTCTGAAGACAAGCTTGAAGCAAGGAGGAGCTTGTAGATGGAAAGCTAGGCATCGATCCCAAAGCACGGAAGCTTGATGAAAGGGGGAGCCTGAAGATGATAGGAGAAGAGAAAGATTGTTGGATGCTTACATTGTTACAATTTGAAAGAAAAGACAGAATGATCAAGACTGAAGATGTGTCATATTGAAGATTAGTCACTGAAGACTTCGTCAATATTCGAGGGGGAGTCTGTTAGTGCATTACGTCTATTGACTTCGTCTTGTATCATGTTATGTTATAGTATAGGTTAGAATAACCAGTGCACGAGGTTCGAGAATCGAAGTTTAGAAGTTAAGTGTGTGATTTCGCTTATATGGACACTTGGTCATAAAAGCGAAATCATAAGCTTCTGATTTCGCTTATATGGCATGTCCATATAAGTGGAATCACCTCTACTATATAAGGTGCACTTAGTCATTCATTCGGTACGCAACTTCCAGAACTGTAACGAAGTGCTGCCAAAGTCTGTTCAGGTTGTAATCATTGTTATCATCAATATAAGCAACATATTTAAGATTTACAAGCTATTATCAAGTCCGGTTTACTGATTCCGCCTTTAAACTGGATGTAAAGCTCTTCTGAACGACTCAGTCGGGTCAAACAACGATCCAACAAGCTCATCAGTTATGCCCTTGTTGTGGGAAAATTTACATACATGAAGATTGCCTAGTGTTTTGGACAGACCCAGTGTTTTGGAAAGAAAAATTGATGTCTGGGTACAAGGCACCTTCATATCAGGGACACTTTCAGTCAAATGTCAACCACAAGTATAAGCAAAATTTGGGTTCTGATGATTACAAATCTGAGGTGGTTCCCCACTCAAGATACCAAGAAGATTATAATGGTCGTCACCATGATTACTCAGAGTCAACATACAATGATTTTAATTTGCGTAATCAATGGTGTAATCATGCTAATTACGAAGGGAGTTCCGATCAGCCACACCAAAGTCAAAATGATTGTCAAGGTAAACACCAAAATTCTAAACTTGATGAAATCATGGATATTATGATGGAGGTGGCACAAGAGAGCAGGTTGAGAACGGAGGCTATGGTCCAAAGATTGAATCGAATAGACGAACAAATTGCAACATTGAAGGCTGTGAAGGATAATACCACATCCATTCCTGCATTTGTTGAAGAAATACCAGTCTTGGTTATCGAAGATGAAAAAGAGGTTGAAAGTCTTCCTGAACTTGAAGTTATATGTTTAAACATACATGAAGACTTAGCACCTATTGAAGAACTAGAGATTGATATAGTCCAAGTTTATCCCGAACCACAACATATTTTGATTACTCCAATTAACAAAGCTGGGGATGATGGCTCGAGTGGGAATAAGAGAAAGGTGAGTAGAGAAGACCTCGGACAAGGTATATCGAAGTGGATATACAATGATCCAACGGACGTGTTCATGATAGGAAAGAAGGTGAAGCCTCGACATGTCAATTATCGAACACACCTTGGAAATTCGGTAGGAAAATGTGGATTTCACTTGTTCCGATTTGATTAGTTAAGTATCGTTGGCAGAAGAGAGCAGATAGGAATTCGGAATGTCAATCACCGAGAATATGCAGGAAACTCGATGGGTAAATGTTCACTTCGACCTCCATGAACGAACGTCATGTACGGTTTGGCTGAAGACCCATAAACTTAGCGCTCTCGGGAGGCAACCCGAGTTTGTGTGTTAGTGTCTGTTTTGTTCTTCACCATGGCAGCAAGCAAGTGTGGGGAAGTTTCACTTGATCAGGTATATGTACTCTTTCCTTTATCTTAGTTTGTTTCCTGGTGATCATGTTCTTTTAGGTGTGTTTTTGTTTTTGGTGGTGTTGAACAATTTGTGTTAGGGAATGTGTTTATGTTCTTTGTGTTAGGAAAGGTTGCTCATGAGGTTTGTTAGTTGGTATTCCCGGGTACTGTTTTTAAAACAAGGTACATTGGGGATATGGAAACCCGGTAAGGGAAGGTTTGGGACAAGAGCTTGAAAGAGGTTGAAAGTGATTGAAAACGATGAAAAGTAAAAAAAAATTGAAAATTTTGAAAATTTTAAAGAATTTCATCGCCTTAAGTGAACTAAATGGATATGAAAACAGAATGTTTCAATCACTAATGGGGTCCTTGCCGGTAGTAAACTAACATAGTCCCTTGTCATGGTCATTCCTTTAAGTTTCATGAGAGTAGGTCTGACATGTGCTTTTAGAAAAAAAAGAATTGAAAAGAGATGTCTATTTAGGGGTAACATGCTTTAGATTGCATATGCTACATGTCGGCAGCCTTTTTACCCTTCTTTGGTGAGAATTTTGAGACTGTAGAATGATAGAATGCTTTACATATTGGATTCATTTGTTGAGAGTAGGCCGCATGTTATTCTGTGTTAGAACTTGTGTGATTTGATGCATGCTGAGACTGTGGTTTGATACGTGCACGTAAATGATAAAGGCATTAGGATATACCTTACACCAGTTTTGTTTTTTTTATGTTCACCTAGTTATTACCCTTAGTAACCCTGTTGAGCCTATTTACCCTTTCGTTTGTCCACCTAATGTGAATTGTTTGATACCGACCGTGAATGACAAGTTATGAATAATTGAAAAAACAAAAGAAAAAAAATTAGAAAAAGAAATAGGAAAAAATAGAAGTGTTGTGAATATAGTTTATGTTCTTGGGTAGAAACCAACCCGAATGTGTTAGTCATTATGTGTTTGCAAATAAAGTTGTCACGGTTTGGTCGTTTGTTTGTTCGCCACGAAAAAAAAAATATAAATATAAGCCAAAAATTTCTTACCTTTAGCCTAAGCCCAAAATTGAAAGTCCTTTTGATATGTGCCGTATTATATGATATAGCGTGGAGGTGTGATTATCATACAAGCATATGATTACAGATTTCATGTTTGGTTTTGAGTGATATAATGCTATCACATTATATGCTAGTTCAGATATTAAACCGAGAGGAGAGATGATTGTGAGGGGTGTGTAGCATGTGTATAATCCTAAGCATGTTATTTTTGAATAAACAAGTCTTAAGTTTTAGAAATTGCATCAATTGCTTGTCGGACTGTCAATATTGATTGTGTCAGTCTATGGAACGAGTATGACTTGAGACTTAAACTGTTGCATTGGTTAAGGACAATCAATGATAAGTGTGGGGATGTGATGTAGAGTGTGAAACACGGGTGTTTAAGTGCTTATCTTACATGTTTTGTGCGGTTTTATATGATTATATGTTTAGAATTGGATTAGTGCGAGTGGTTGTATGTTTGCAGGTTAAACGCGTGAAATGGGTGAAGTTACGGAATTTAACGATGAAGCGGAACATGTGATGTTAATAAAGGCGGCCAATGGAAGCACTTGGGAATGTTTCGGGTCGAAATGGATGGTTTGGATATGTAAAGAATGCAAAAGCATTGAAGTTCAAGGGCCAATTGGTAAGTATTTCAAAGTTAAGTGTTCTTTATGTGAGAGGGATATGGAACATTGAAAGAAAGGCAGCATCTACACGTGATTTTTAAGGGAGCAGCTTCTACAAGAAGATCACCATTAGTGCATCATATCATTGTCAAGATATAACATCATTATAAAGCACATGTGGGTTTGGTTGAGAACATTAAATGAAACAATTCATGTGAGAGGTCCTGATTTATTGTTATCACAATAATCTAGTGAATATATGCAACATGTTGGACGGTGGGAATTGGAGGAGTTTTATAATTCATGTTGACTTTTGGGGAGCATACAAGAAAAGAAACAGAAAGTTAGATATGTTGTTTACGGAAAGGACTCGCAACTTACGGTTCCGTGCATGGTTGCCAAAAAGAAAAAAAAAGAAACAGGGACCTTGTCATGCGGTTTATATTATGGAGTTGGAGCTTACGGCACAAATGAGTGGTTTGCACGTGACTTTTATTTTTGTGGGTGGAATATAAGGTTTAAACCTAATTATTGTGGTGGGCTTCATCATGCACGAAAGAGTAGCAGCAACTTTTATTATTTTTGGGCTTTGATATCTAATGGACATCATAAATATTACTTTGGCATTATCGAAAAAGGGGCATCATCATACGAGTTTTTAGCAGCACTCCACCACAAATTTTGGAGCAGCAATCATTATTAATTGGGCTCCAAATCGGCCCAATATCATCATTCATATCATCGATCTCTATTAGCAGCCATTAGACATTCTTGGGAGCTCTGATAATCACGAACATCATCAACATCCATCATCAATCTTCCATGCAACATCCAAACCGATCATGTCGTCAACCTTCAACCAAGCGCTTGAAGATCGTACAAGCGTCATGAGTGGCTAGTCGTCCCATGACCGTCTCCGGGAATAGGGTTTGTGTTTAAACATTGGGTTGCGTATTGTTACGACTGTTTGGATTAGGATTTGATTAATCATTCGGTTAGTTATTCCTATTGTTTTTGTTTTGATTAAACATTATTAGATTATCGTAATCATTTGAGTTCATCAATTATTTGGTTTGTTCATCAACGACCGGGATTAAATTCTAGGTTGTCATTGTTTTAAATCTTTAATCATTGAACTTGACTATGTGTATGAAATCTGAAATTGGTAATTAATTGGACTACTATTCATTTGCATCAATCTTTCGGTTTCGATCGTGGATCATTGCAATCAAATATATTGTCTGTTAATTATTTATCAAAACAAGTTTTCAAATCATGTCTATGTGATTTCCAAATAGTGGTCACTAAGTAACCTGATTTTCTGCATAACCCGAAAACCCGGAGATTGGTCCTTTTCTCATAACTATTTACAACTTTAATTTATTTTTGTTTTCACAGTCGTTCTCAAAACTGCAAAAAGCAATTAGTTTAGACGTAGATGATTACTAAAACAACGAGCTGTTATACTTTCCATTGATTCTCCGTGGACTCGACACCCAACTTACCCTTTACTAGTAAAAGGTGAATAGCACATTTTCACTTATATTTTTGACCGACCTTATGACATCGATCAACCTGTTGAAGGAACTAATAAGAAGAATGCAAGAGCCTTCCAGCTGACTACACAGGAAGCATATCTGATTCCAGATGTGATTGCTGGTACGTTTCTTGTGAATGACGTTTACGTAAAAGTATTATTTGACTCTGGTGCATACCAAAGTTTTATAAATACTTCATTTTGCCAAGCTCTTAAGCAACCTTTAACCAGACTTAGGCAGATATATACGGTAGAAACGGCAGATGGAAATTCTATTAATATAGATAAGGTTCTTCAAGGAGAAAAGATAGAACTTTCAGGTCATAAATTTTCTGCAAACCTGCTACCTATGAATTTAGCTGGATTCGATGTCGTATTAGGAATGGATTGGTTACTAGCCAACCATGCTCGAATCCTCTGTGATAAGAATTCCATAGAAATTCATACACCAGCAGGAGAAGTAATTGTGATCTCAGGAGATAAGCCGCGTAAACCAATGAAGTTCATATCAGTAATGAAAGTTGCTAGTTATTAACGAAAACAAGGAATAGTGTATATGATTTCGGTAATTATTAACACTAAAAATAAGGAACTTAAAGAAATTCCGGTAGTGTCGGAATATCCGGATGTATTTCCAGAAGAGCTACCAGGATTACCGCCCAATAGGGAGGTAGAATTTAGAATTCATCTAATTCCTGGAACTACACCAATAGCTAAGGCACCTTATCGGTTAGCACCCACCGAAATGTTAGAACTGAAAAAGCAGTTAGACGAATTCTTAGGCAAAGGATTCATACAACCTAGTTCATCCCCTTGGGGAGCACCAGTGTTGTTTGTGAAAAAGAAGGATGGTTCGATGCGGATGTGTATCGATTATAGGGAATTGAATAAGGTTACCATTAAGAATCGATACCCATTACCTAGAATTGATGATCTTTTCGATCAACTCCAGGGAGCTAGATATTTCTCCAAGATAGATTTGCTCTTCGGATACCATCAGCTGAAGGTACAAGAAGAAGACATACCTAAAACTGCTTTCAGGACTAGGTATGGTCACTATGAGTTTACAGTCATGCCATTTGTACTAACAAATGCTCCTGCAACATTTATGGACACGATGAATAGGATCTGTAAACCGTATTTGGATAAATTCATAATTATCTTCATCGACGATATACTTATTTATTCCAAAAGATAGGACGAGCATTGTAAGCACCTCTATGCACTTTTAACTTTGCTAAGAAAAAAAAGCTTTATGCCAAATTTTCGAAGTGTGAATTTTGGCTACAAGAAGTGCATTTTTTAGGACACATGGTGAATCACGAAGGTATTCACGTAGATCCTTCTAAGATAGAAGCGTTCACAAGTTGGAAGGTCCCACAATCAGCAACTGAAGTTAGAAGTTTCCTAGGGTTAGCCGGATATTATAGGCGCTTCATAAAAGATTTGTCTAAGATAGCTGTTCCATTAACTAAGTTAACCTGTAAAACTATTAAGTTTGAATGGGGACCCAAGCAAGAAGAGGCCTTTAGGATTTTGAAGCAAAGATTAACAAATGCCCCAATTCTGGCCTTACCAGACGTAACAGAAGATTTTGAGGTCTTCTGCGACGCTTCTAAGTTGGGATTAGGATGTGTGCTAAGGCAACGCAAAAAGGTAATTGCGTATGCATCAAGGTAATTGAAGAAGCACGAGAAAAAATATACGACTCATGACTTAGAATTAGGAGCCATAATTTTTGCCCTTAAGATTTGGAGACATTATCTGTACGGAAGTAAGTTTACTGTCTATACAGATCATAAAAGTTTAAGGTACATATTTGGGCAAAAAGAGTAAACATGAGGTAAAGAAGATGGATAGAAATTCTAAGTGACTACGACTGTGATATTCAATATCACGAAGGAAAGGCGAATGTAGTAGCAGATGCCTTGAGTCATAAGTATCATGAAAAACAAAGGCGAGTTCGTGCTCTTAGATTAAATCTCCAATTAGATTTAATGGAACAACTGAAGAACGTTCAAGAAACGGCAATCAAGGATGATGCTGAAGGAATGAAAGGACGGATAAAGGAATTAGAGCAAGGAACTGATGGAATTTGGAGATTCCATAAGAAAAGGATTTGGGTACCTAGGCAAGGAAATTTAAGAGATGAAATTTTAGATGAAGCCCATAAATCTAGGTATACAATGCACCCTGGTAATAATAAGATGTACCAAGATTTAAGAAATAATTTCTGGTGAATAGGAATGAAGAAGGACATAGCTAGATACGTTTCTAAGTGTCTAACTTGTTCGCAAGTTAAGGCAGAACATCAGGTTTACTCCAACAATTAGAAATGCCTGTCTGGAAATGGGAACTAATAACAATGGACTTTGTTACTAAGTTACCCAAAACCAAGAAATGTAACGATGCAATCTGGGTGATTGTAGATCGATTAACCAAATCAGCTCATTTCCTACCAATGAAGGAAACCTTTGGCATGGAAAGACTTGCAAAGCTGTATGTAGATGAGGTAGTATCCTTACACGGAGTCCCACTCTCCATTGTTTCAGATAGGGATAGTCGTTTCACTTCGCATTTTTGGAGAAGTTTCCAAGAAGCAATGGGAACACGATTAAATTTGTTGGTGCACTACATCTGTCGACTTCGTCTTGTATCGAGTCTTACTTTAGATAGATTAGATCAGGGCACGTAGAACGAGAAAATGTGATAGAATTAATGAGATTTCGCTTGAACAATAGTTTAAGTTGAAGGTTTCGCTTGAAGCATCTCAAGCGAAATCATTTCATCAGATTTCGCTTGAGACTTGCTGATGTTCATCCCAAGCGAAACCTTGATGTCTATATATAGAGGTTCAGTGTCAAGCGAAATCATCAGAGAATAGAAGTAACATTTGAGAGTTTCCATACCGAGGTGCTGCCGGTGTGAGAACTGATTGTATTTGTGTTCATATCAATACAAATCAGTGTTAAAGTGAAGATTCAGCTGTGTTTAAGTCAAATACTTGTTTTCCGCACCTGTATTTGATGGAATTCCTCTGAACCGACTCGTTTAGGTCGTGAACTCGATCCCTACAATTGGTATCAGAGCCAGTTGAGGAGTTCTGCAGGATTTCAGCTGAATTTGACATCATTCTCGTACTTCTACACCTTCTTTTCATCAGTTCAGAATTTTTTTACGGTAAAAAACTATTCAATTTCTCACGGATTGTTTAATAGTACAAGATAACAAACCCTTGAAAGTTTCACAGCCAAATTCAACCTAAAAGTGATCAAAATTGACATCCGAATGGATTTCGCTTGAAGAACAAAGTTTGTGTTGGACGATTTCGCTTGAATTTTCAAGCGACACTTATCAGTTCGCTTCAAAGTTTATTTGTTTTCGCTTCAAGGATCTCGCTTCAGGGTTCTTATTCGCTTCAAGTGTTTCGCTTCAGGATTTCGCTTCAGAAAGTGTTTACTTGAAAGTTTTGCTTGAACAATTTCGCTTCAAAGGTCTCGCTTCAACCAGTTTGACAGATTATTTTGTTTGAAAGCTACGAATTGAACAGTTCGCTTGAAAGTAATTGAAACATGGATAACGATTTTCACAACGCATTTGCAACATCGCCCAGTTCATCTTCCATTGCTCAGAACATGAATTCAGAAAATGAAACGGGGACTACCCAGAAACCCCCGAAGCTAATGTGCATTGAGGAATACTATGGATGGAAAGATCGTTTCGAAAACTGGGTGCAAGCAAATCATTTGAGATCATGGGAATGTATTCTGAAAAAGTATATGCTACCACGTACTGAAATGGAGACAGTAAAACAGATTTCAGAGTTTGGTAATGAAGAACGGGAAATGTATCGAGCTGAAAAAATGATGATCAGTTTGCTTCAACAAGCTATCAAAGAAGACATCTTTATACTACTTCAACATGACAAAACATCAAAGTCTATCTGGGATGCTTTGAAAGTCAAAGTTGAAGGTAGTGCAAACATGATTAAAAGCAAAAAGGCATTGCTTAAAAAGGAGTTTGACTTGTTCACAAGTTTGCCCGGAGAAGATACAAAGAAACTCATTGAACGTTATTGTCACTTAGTTCGAACAATGTCAATGATGAACATTAACAAAGAAGATGAGGAATGGGTGGATAAGCTAGCTGATGCTTTACCTCAGAAAGAGTGGGGAACATATTTGATGATACTGAAAAATACCGGAGTTTATGAAGGGTTGTCAATCTCTCAGTTCACTGAAAAGATTGAAAGTCAGGATTTAGAACAGCAGAAGATCGCAAGGATGAATAATCCAAGTGGTCAACAAGATGTAAAGATGTATTACAAGGGTAGTGTTCCAACTTCAGAAGCTGAGAGAAGTCCGAAAATTCAGACTGCTTATAGTGTTGGAGATTCTACAGAAAAGACTGATCAAAACACAAACAAAAGCAACAGTGGTTTCTCATTGTATCCGAGTGTTAATCCGAAAAGCTCATCAGAAAGTTTTCAGTCTCAAAGCACAAAGATGGGAAATGGTTGTGTGATTCAATGCAACATAGCTCTAAATCTTCCAGAAGGTCAAAGTTTTTCTGAAGACATTGCGAAAGATCATATGGCATTACTTGGTTCCGTGCTTATCTCATATGAAGGTTTGGTGGCTGGTCGAATTGGAAATCCTATGCTTACTAAAGAGGATTACGACCAAATAGATGCTGAAGAGATGGAACTAATGGATATCAAATGGTGTCTTGCAAGTGTTCTTAGACGTGCTGAAAAGTTCAAAACAATTACTGGGAGAAATGACTTTCTTGATGCTTGTGTTTCTACTTTAGGTTTTGATAAATCTAAAGTTACTTGTTTCAGGTGCAGGGAAAAAGGTCATTTTAAGCGGGAGTGCAAGAATAGAGAAGTTAGTGGTGCTCAGAATCCATTTGGGAAAGATGACTACTACCGGAAAGCCATTTATCAGCAAGTTGGTCAGACACAAGAATTACAGACGGCTCATGGTAGAAAGATTGAAGATTCAAAGAAAGGATGTTTGGTAGATTTCAACTGGAGCAACTACATTTCTTCTAACAGCACAGCATGTATAGTGGACCAAATTGATGAACAACTACCTGAAGGATTCAGCTGGGATATGTTTGTTGATGAAAAGGGTGATTTCAAAGCTTTCATTGCAAAGATTGTTAGAGAACCAGATTTGTTTGCTACTTGGATGAGATCAATTGGTGAAAAAGTGAAAGATCAATCGATTACATCTGAAGAAAGTTCAGAAAGTGTTGATTCTGAATCATTAAGTACAGATGAGAGTGTGCAAAATGAGGATACTTCAGAAAAAGAAATTGTTTTTGATCAAACACCATCTGATTCTGGTGTTTCAGATGCTGAGTCTGAAAAATCTGTAGAGTTTGATCAAACACCGATGGAGAGTAGCAGTGATGATGAAGAAGAGAAACATATTGATATTGCTAAAAAACATCTTTCTCCTGAAAGTTTTCATTTCTATTTTGCAGATCACATGGAGAAACTGAAGGAGAAACAAGCTGCAAAAGAACAACAACAAGATGAGAAGGCTGAAAATGTTGTTCAAAATGAAGAAGTTAGAAGTGTGGATGAAGAAAAGGTGATTGAAACTGAGAAAGTAACTGGAGAAGAAAAAGTAATTGAAGTGGTAAAAACAATCGAGATTGAGAAGATTGTTGAAGTTGAAAAGCCTTGTAAGAAATGTTTGGAAATTTGCAAAAGTTGTGAAGAAAAAGATGTGATTCTGTTTGATAGAGAAAGATTGATAGAAAAACTACTATCTGACATCAGCTATGTGAAAGAATCGTATAGCGTGTTGAACAGAACAGTGACAGGTCTTCAAACAACGAATTCTGAAAGAGAAAAGGCTTTAACGATGACAAATGCTACATTGATGACAAAGCAAAAGGCAATTAATCATTACATTGAAGAAAATGCTAGTCTAAAGCAAGAGTTGGAGAAAGAAAAGATCGAGAATGAAAGGATCAGAAGGTTATTACTGAGTTATTCTTGTTCTGATTATGTTATTGATCGAGTTTATCCTACTATTGCAGGTTTTGAAGCATTTCAGGATGAGAAGCAAAAGAATGAGACTGGTAAGAAATCGACTGTTAAATATAACAAGTGTCCGCCTCCTATCTGGGAAGGTTATTCTCCTAGAAAACCAAATGAGGAGCAAGTCGAAAAAGCAGTCAATATAAAGTTAAAATCCGAGACAACTGACGTTTTACCAGATAACATTGATATCACGTTTACTTCGTCTGATACTGATCATGAGTCTGAGTTAATCAAAAAGGTGGTCGATCAGGTGTTGGATACTGAGGAGGTGTCTGAGTCAAAGTTTGAGTCTGGGTGTTCAAGTTCGTCAGTCAACAGTTCAAAATCATCGGAAAAACGGTCTTACAGTAAAGAATTTTTGTTATCAAAGGCAAATTTGGATGATGAAACATTTGAAGTTGTATATACTTTAAATGATTCAGACAAATTATACTCTGACAAAGAGTTTCCGATTAGAAGTGTTCGTTTTGACATGATCAAAAAGGTTTTCAAAATGACGGAAATTAATCTTTCTGAAATTAAGGATCTAAAATCTATTGAAAAACCTAAAAAATACACTTCTAGAGTTCAACAAAGGTTAAACAAGAAAAAAGGAAAAAAGAATTACAATTCTGATTCTAGTTTTCAAAAGAAAACAAATCAAAATTGTAGTTACAAGAAGAAAGGTCTTGGTTTTATTCCACCTGAAAATCGTAAAAATGAAAAATATGTTAGAGATTTTAAATCAAAAATGACATATGTTGCAGGAAAAAGCTATGAAGAGGAGTCAAATAGCTTATCTTTGAAAAAATCAAATCAAGAGTTCCTTGCTGAAAGGAAAAGGACAGGAACTGGAGTTTTTCATCCAACTGGAGTTTTTCAAACCAGAGACACAAGAACTTGTTTTCAATGCCAAGTTGTTGGACACATTGCTCACAATTGTCCAAACAAAGTCAACAAAAAACAGGGAGTCTCTGAAAAACTTAAAGAAAGAGTGGTTGAAAAGAATGATTCATCAACTACAAATTTCAAAATTGTTGAAAATTCAAAGAATGAAGTTGGTGAAAATTCTAAAAGATTGTACAAAAAGAGTGCAAAAGATATCAAAAATGGATTGTTAAAAAATCAGATGTACAATCTGGCGATGATTCTGATTCCACAAAATCAGAGGAGTCACAAGATGAGATCAAAAATTTGATGAATGATGTTAACATTAAATCACTGAGTGTGGAAGAGGTTAAACAAATGGTTGGTAAAGTAAAAACCTCAGATTTTGATATTGAAAAAACATTTAATGAAAATGTTAAGAAAATTTTCAAGAAAATGCTTGATGGGAAAGTAAAGGGGGTTAAAGATTTTTATGCAACTAAAAAGGCAACTTACAACCCTACTGCTCAGGAATTGGAAGCCACCAAGTCAAATAAGACTTGGGTGGAAGTCTGTTTCCCTTGAAGTCTTATGACTATGCCGGAGATCCCAAGTTTATATCGTGGATCAGGAATCGGCATCTTTCTAATGTTTGAAGATTTTGGTTGAAAGATTTTGATAGTGTTTGAATGTTTACAGGTTGAAGGACTACGCCGGAGCTTCCAGGTTGGTAAGTGCGAAGCAGGAATCGGCATTCTGATTGGTAAAATGGTGATGTAGAAGTAACATTCCTACAAGTGGTATTGTGTTCTACATGTGGTAATTTTTACATTTGGTATAGTAGGTGTATACATGAAAAAGGTTAATCAAGGTCATTAAGTTGAACTTGATTGGACCGTACTTACAATTGGTATTTCGAATAGACAATGTGATGAACCACACTCCGAATCTTCAAATGATTATATCATAAAAACTTATTTTCCGGAAAAATCATTTTGATTAAAACAAACTTAAGTGTTTTGAAATCTAAATGAGAAAATAGTTTTGTGATAGAGGGAGTTCTGATTGTTTATGCCAAGTGAATGGCGATTTGATGCGATTTGATATCAGTTGTCAAGTATATTGTATAGTTTGTTTTCAAATTTCCTAAAATGTGTTTGCATTTTAGGGGGAGTAAAAATTTGTTCAGAAAATCCAAAAACATTTGAAAATTTGAAAAAGACAAAAACATGATAAAACAGAAAAATGAGTTTTTGTTGCATATAGAGGAAATGATAGTACATCAGTGGACTATCACAACATGCTAAAGAAATGTAAAGAAAAAATGTGATAAACAATCTTACTGCGGATATGTCAGTAGGTTTTTGCACATTTAGTAGATTGTGACGAGATATAAACCTAAATTTCAAACTTGCTTGTTCTGTGGGTTAACACAAACTTGGATATATAGGTAACCCCTGAAATCTTGTTTGAAAGGTCCCTTATTCTGAGATACTAGGTCTTTATGCTCAGTGATATCTGGGGTATTATCCCGGGACTTCTGCTGAAAGAAATTTCTGACCTAGTCCCCGGATAATGCTTTCTGCAAATGCTTGAAACATAGCATCGCCCTCAGCAAGCTGATGAAACAATAAAATTGATAGTCGCTGCTGTTGTAATGCAAAAGATCCTCTAAAGGGGACACACCAAAAGTCGAAGCCGTCATCTCTCTGCGTATCGAAAGATCGACCTGAGCTCTCACGGCCCTCGTACTATAATTTATTCCCCTGACAGATATCATCTGTGGTATACTCACCTGTAAGACTGAATATTGGGATCTGGATACGGGAGTATATTCAAGTAGTGGGACACACGGATAAGTTTAAGTTGCTTAAAACATTAACAACGTATCTCTGATCAATTGAACTTTGTGTGAAAATTTAAGTGGACAAACATACTGACAATCTAGGTAAATTGTTTAGAACTTAAAATGAAATGAAGCTTAACGGTGTTGGTGATTTGTCTCAAAAACTGATATGATCCTCTTGCACGAACTCACAAAAATATTGTTTGTAAATATTTCATTTTCTGCATTTCTATTTCAATCAAAAATCCAAAAAGATTTTAGTGTGTTTTAGCATAAATTTTTGAAAAATCCAAAAAGATTTTCGATAACTGATATTAGAAAGCTGATTGTCAAAATTTCAAGTGCTAAACATGATGACTTGGTTGTGAGGGGGAGTGAATCTTAAAATGTCAAAAGGTTTGTTAAAATCATTACATTTGTTTTTTTAAAAAAAAAAACCTACATTTGGTTCATCATTGGTTTGTGATATGGGAGAGAATTATCTGATTATATCAGATTGTTGGTGCATTTAAATTGTTAAATTTAGAAAATTTATTTCTGGGTTAAGATTGTTACAGGTGAGCCAGGTTAATTCATTCAAAGCTTACAAAAGTCAGACTCTGATCATGAATCTAAAAGTTTGCTAGCTGCTGATGCTGATGAACTTAAAGAATCAAGAGATCTGATCAAGAGAATTAGATAAAAACCAGGCAATGATCTTGTAAACAACATTTGAGTCAGGCATCGATCCTAAAGCAGATGTTGCTGAAGAACAAATGAATACCAGCAAATCGTGAGGGGAAGTCTGATAGAGCTAGGAGATTCTAGAGAAGAAGATAGAGAGAGAAAAGCCCAGAGACTGATCAAGAATGAAGATGTGAAGACACAGCATTGGTGTAACTCGATAGTCGACTCGTCAACATCTGAGGGGGAGTCTGTTGGTGCACTACATCTGTCGACTTCGTCTTGTATCGAGTCTTACTTTAGATAGATTAGATCAGGGCACGTAGAACGAGAAAATGTGATAGAATTAATGAGATTTCGCTTGAACAATAGTTTAAGTTGAAGGTTTCGCTTGAAGCATCTCAAGCGAAATCATTTCATCAGATTTCGCTTGAGACTTACTGATGTTCATCCTAAGCGAAACCTTGATGTCTATATATAGAGGTTCAGTGTCAAGCGAAATCATCAGAGAATAGAAGTAACATTTGAGAGTTTCCATACCGAGGTGCTGCCGGTGTGAGAACTGATTGTATTTGTGTTCATATCAATACAAATCAGTGTTAAAGTGAAGATTCAGCTGTGTTTAAGTCAAATACTTGTTTTCCGCACCTGTATTTGATGGAATTCCTCTGAACCGACTCGTTTAGGTCGTGAACTCGATCCCTACAAAATTTAAGTACTGCATGCCATCCTCAAACAGATGGATAAAGTGAAAGGACGATCCAAACTCTAGAAGACATGCTCAGGGCATGTGTAATAGATTTTGGTGGAAATTGGGATGACCACTTGCCATTAATTGAATTCTCCTATAATAATAGTTACCATACAAATATCAGTGCTGCCCCGTTCGAAGCACTGTATAGAAGAAAGTGTCAAACTCCCGTATGCTGGGCGAAAATAGGAGAAAGTCAATTATCAGGTCCCGAGATTGTACAGGAAACCACCGACAAGATCACACAAATCAAGGAAAGACTGAAAATGGCTCGAGATCGCCAGAAGAGTTATGCAGATAATCGACGTAAGCCGTTAGAATTCCAAGTTGGAGACAAGGTACTCTTGAAAGTTTCTCCTTGGAAAGGGGTAGTTCGGTTCGGTAAGAAGGGAAAGCTAAGTCCAAGGTACATAGGACCCTTCACAGTTACCCAACGAATTGGACCAGTTGCTTATAAACTACAACTACCAGAAGAATTAGCCGGGGTACATGATGTGTTTCTTGTATCTAATCTCAAGAAGTGTTTGTCTAACGAATCACTAGTAGTACCTCTTCAAGACATAGAAGTAAATGAAAAATTGAAATTTGTTGAGAAACCTCTCCAAATTGAAGTCAGAAAAGTCAAGTTCCTCAAACACAAGAGATTGGTACTGGTCAAAGTAAAGTGGGATTCAAAAAGATGACCGGAGTACACATGGGAGCTAGAATTGGAAATGAAACGAAAATATCCTCACTTGTTTCAGTAAATCTCGAGGATGAGATTTTAAATAAGGTAGGGAGGATGTAAGGACCTGCATGAAATTGTCCCAAAACACTTCGTAAGTAGAAACCCGGACCCCTAAAACCCTAATCCTTATTAAAAATCAAGAAAATTCAATTTTATTAATCTATCGCGGGCTGCGTAAGACTTAAGGATAGTCTACGCGGGGCACGACAGCCTGACCAAACTCCGGATAACAATCAGAGCCACGTGTCAACCACGTGGCAGACCTACACCGTGACACGGCAGCCCTAGCCGTATCTATGGTGGCCCTCACGGGCCGCGTAAGATTTCCCTCGAGTTTACGCGGGCCGCGACAACCTCAAAAATCTGCTATAAAAGGGACGTGCATGCACTGTTTAAATCTGTTGAAAACTTTACTCAAAATCACACTCTTTCTGCTCGAAAATTCAACTTTAATAGGGAAACGCTGCTACGATTACAGGGTAATAACTCGATCACTGCTACGATACAATGTCTGATCGATTGAAACCGATCCGATGGATGTTTAAGTGCTGCCCAAATTCGGGCTATACTTTGTCATTTGTCATGAGGGTTTTGATTTCGTGAGCTTATCGTAAATGTTGTATTAAGTTACTAACCTAGTTTTGTGTGCATTGTTATTTTAACTAGGTTACCAAGCTTAATCAGTAGGCAAAACTCTGTCCAACTAAACTTGCAATGTGAGTCATTCTCTTTTTACCAAATTGTTTCCAAAACCCTATTTATTTTCAAAGTTATAATTACAGGGATTAAGTCTTTGTAGTCTTCAATTACAGCCGGTATGTGGGGTTTTGTATAGATTACTTGATAATCGTCACCATTGGACAACGGGTTAGCCAATGGGTGATATGACCATAGTCAAAGAAACAAGTCGAGTGACAAATACCGTTGGGTAATTGATTGATATAAACATTGTAATCGCCCTTAATACTATAATTTATAACAATGTGTCTTTTTGTATCAAATGAATGACTCGCCAGTATTTCCCCGCTGATAAAATCTTTTTAAACATGTTTCAGGTGATTTACTGTGAATCAGGAGAAGTGACGTGTAGCACTACCAGCTTGGATAAAGTGGCTCAGTAAATAAATAAACATGTTTTTTTTTTTAAAACGAGGGATTTCCTAGTGAAATTCCTTTATTGTAACTTACGGGGTTTGTCCCGAAATTTGAAATGAAATAAATGGGTGTTTTCAGTTTAAACGATTCTTTTAAAATTTTCGCTGCCTAAGTAAACACCAATACCACATGTTTCTGTCCCGCGGCTTCTGAACCGGGTAAAACTGAGACGGGGGCCGTGACAGATATGCATCGAACAATCAGATTGTGTGATTGTTTTAGGAATTAGGGATTTAGGGTTAGGTTTTGGTATTAAGTTGGGCTAGTATATTTCTTGGGCTTTTAATTTTTCTTGGGCTACTTATCTATGTAACTATATATATATGTAAATCTTTAAAATCTATAATATATATATTAATAATTTAATAAAAAAAATTCGCCGAGCGATCGACGAGCGAGCGGACCATTGCTCATGCTTGGCTCGTTTTGAAATCGAACCAAGCCGAGCTGCTCATTTACAAACTGAGCGGGAATCGAACGAGCATTTTTCGGGCATTTTTCAAGCAATCCTCGAACGATCCTCGATCGTCGCGCAGTTTGGACAGCCCTAGTCCTGAAGAGGTACCACTAAAGATTCATCTGCTAAGCACTTTTTGAGATTACACACATGAAACACATCATGTATTCCTGCCATTTCCTCTGGTAGTTGTAGCTGATAAGCTACTGGTCCTATTCTTTTGATAATCTCAAAAGTTCCAACATACCTGGGGCTTAGCTCTCATCTTTTAACGAATCTGACCACTCCTATCCATGGAGAAACTTTTAACAATACCTTATCTCCAACTTGAAATTCTAATGGTTTTCGTCTGTTATCAGCATAACTCTTTTGACGATCTCGTGTTGCTTTTAGTCTTTCCTTGACTTGAATAATCTTGTCCGTTGTTTTTTGTACTATCTCTGGTCCAGATAGTTGCTTTTCTCCAATTTCTGTCCAACAGACTGGAGTTTGGCACTTTCGTCCATAAAGTGCTTCAAATGGTGCAACATTAATGCTAGTGTGATAGCTGTTATTGTAAGAAAATTCTATTAATGGTAAATGATCGTCTTAATTTCCTCTGAAATCAATTACACAGGCTCTAAGCAGATCTTCCATGGTCTAAATTGTCCTTTTTCTTTGTCCGTCCATTTGAGGATAATAAGTTGTGCTTAGATTTAACCTGGTTCCCATTGCTTTTTGGAAACTTGTCCAAAAATGAGAAGTAAAACGGCTATCTCTATTAGACACAATAGATAAATGAATTCCATGCAATGAAACTATTTCATTTACATATAACTTGGCTAATTATTCCATACTGAAAGTTTCCTTCATTGGTAAGAAATGAGCAGATTTGGCTAATCTGTCTACAATCACCAGATTGTATCATTACCTTTTCGTGTCTTGGGCAATTTAGTAACAAAGTCCATTGTTATTAATTCTCATTTCCATATTGGCATATCCAATTGCTGTAATAACCCTGAAGGTTTCTGATGCTCAGCTTTAACCTGTGAGCAGGTTAGACATTTAGCAACATAGTTTGCTATATCCTTTTTCATCCCTATCCACCAGAAATTCTTTCTCAAATCTTGATACATCTTATTGCTACCAGGATGTATCGTATACTTAGACTTATGGGCTTCTTCTAAAATTTGATCTTGCAGGTATCCTTGAGTAGGTATCCAGATCCTGTTCTTATGGAATCTCCACATTCCATCTGTTCATTTTTCTAATTCCTTAATCATTCCTTTTAAACCTTCAACATCGTCCTTGATTGTTGTTTCCAGTACCTCTCTAATTTGCTTATTTAAATCTATCTGCAGATTTAATCTGAGAGAGCGTACTCGTTTTGGCGTTTTGTGATACTTTCGACTTAAAGCATCAGTGACTACATTAGCTTTTCTGACATGATATTGGATATCACAATCATAATCGCTAAGGATTTCCATCCAACGTCTCTGTCTCATATTTAATTCTTTTTGCCCAAAAACATATCTTAAGCTCTTATGATCTGTAAAGACAACAAACTTACTACCATAAATATAGTGTCTCCAAATCTTAAGGGCAAAAATTATAGCTCCTAACTCTAGATTATGGGTTGTGTAATTCTCTTCATGTTTCTTAACCTGTCTAGAGGCATAAGCTATAACCTTTTGACGTTGCATTAGCACATATTCGTATCCTAACTTAGACGCGTCACAATAGACTATAAAATCTTCAGTTCCTTCTGGTAACGCGTGTATGGGTGCATTGGTTAACTTTTGCTTCAAAATCCTAAAGGCTTCCTCTTGTTTTGATCCCCATTTAAACTTAACTGATTTGCAGGTCAGTTTGGTTAATGGAATGGCTATTCTAGAAAAATCTTGAATAAAACATCTATAATATCCTGCCAATCCAAGAAAACTTCTTACTTCCGTTGGTGACTCAGGGACCTTCCATTTAGTAATCGCCTCGATCTTTGTGGGATCCACATGAATTCCTTCATGATTAACCAGATGTCCAAGGAATTGCACTTCTTGTGACCAAAATTCACATTTTGAGAATTTAGCATAAAGCTTTTCTTTTCTCAATAATGTCAGAAGTGTATGCAGATGCACTGCATGATCCTCTTTTCTCTTAGAGTATATTAGAATATCATCTATAAAGACAATTATGAATTTATCCAGGTATGGCTTGCATATCCTGTTCATCATGTCCATAAATGCGGCTAGGGCATTGGTTAAACCAAATGGCATGACTGTAAATTCAAAATGACCGTACCTTGTTCTAAAAGCAGTTTTAGGAATGTCTTCTTCCTGTACTTTCAATTGATGATATCCTGGATGTAAATCGATCTTAGAAAAGAATCGAGCTCCTTGGAGTTGATCGAACAGGTCATCGATTCTCGGTAGTGGGTACCGATTTTTAATCGTAACCTTGTTCAATTCTCGGTAATCAATGCAATACGCATCGAACCGTTTCTTCTTGACAAATAACACCGATGCTCCCCATGGTGATGAGCTAGGTTGTATAAAATCTTTTTCAAGAAGTTCCTCCAACTGTTTCTTTAGTTCCTGCATCTCCGTTGGTGCTAGTCGGTATGGTGCTTTGGTAATCGGTGTCGTTCCTGGTATTAGGTAGATTCTAAATTCAACCTCTCTATCTAGCGGTAATCCAGGTAAGTTTTTTAGAAAAATGTCTAAGAATTTAGATACTACAAGAATATCTTTTATTTCTTTTCCTTTAGTGTTGATGATTATCGAAATCATATACACTATTCCTCCTTTTCTAACATAACTGGCAGTTTTCATCACAGAGATGAATTTTGTTGATTTGGTTGCTTATCTCCTTTAATTGTGATCTTTTCATCATTTGGTGTACTTACTTGTACAGACTTTTGATCACATAAAATATTGGCATGATTGGCTACCAACCAATCCATTTCTAATACAACATCGAATCTGGCTAGATTCATTGGAAAGAGATTAGCAATAAACTTATGGTTTAGAATTTCTATTCTTGCTCCCTACAAGATTTCACTTATCTTAATGGAATCTCCATTTGCTGTTTCCACCAGACAGTCTTGTTGAAGCTTAGTTAATGGCTGGTTGAGAAGTTTGTAGAAGGAAGTATTGATAAAACTTTGGTTTGCACCAGAGTCAAATAATACTTTGGCAAAAATATCATTAACTAAAAACGTACCGACTATCACATCCGGAATTATCTTAGCTTCTTCAGCTGTCATAACAAATGCTCTGGCATTCTTTTTAGGTCCTTCAGTTGCCTTGGCTTTGCTGGTTGTTGCTAGAGCTAGTTTCGGACAGTTCGGTTTGATATGACCAGCTTCTCCACAATTGAAGCATAGCCTACTGCTAGCTTTCTTCCTACAATCATCTTCCTTATGTCCAGACATCTTGCAGAAGTTGCAGTATATGGAGCACCTTCCTGAGTGCTTCCTTTTGCAATACTTGTAGTTGGGTACAGAGGAAGAACCTGTACCTTTTCCACGATAGGAATTACCAGAACAAAATTCTTGGGTAATTCTTTGAGCTAAGTTCTTTCTCTGGTTTTTCTCTTGTGTATGTACTAATTCATCAGTCAGGGTGTTGGCTAGTTCTACTGCTTCTTCTATGGTTTGTGGCCTAGCTGCCTTGACTACGTGTCTGATCTCACTAAATAAATCCCTAGATATAACGGGAGATTAACACTGGCTCATGTGAGGCTAAGGTTGGTACTATCCTAGCATATTAAAGAATATGGTAGTGTATTCCCTGCAGTTTATTCTAATCATTTTATGATTTAGGAACTTATTAGCGATTTGTTCCTTTTACATGAAGAGGACATAATTTTCTTTCAACTATATCCTTAAAGTTAGTTCATTCTATATTATAAACTCTGTCACTTCCTCTAGTTTGGAGAATGGTATTCCACTACTCTAAGGATGCATTCTTAAAAGATTAGAAGCAAACATAATCTTATCTTCATCTGTGCATTTACTTATTTTTATGACTGCTTCTGTCTTTTCTATCCAGTGCAAGGCTGAAATGGCTCCTTCATTGCCTGAGAATTCTATTGGTTTGCAGGCCAAGAATTCTTTATAAGAACAACTATATGAGATGGTTTTTCTTCTTTTTGGAATTGGAGCTTGGATCAAGGGTCCGTGATTTTCGTTCACGCTATGACTTGGTTCAGTAATTTGACGTTTACTTCCAATTGCATAGTTATTATTTTCTGCTTCTTTAATAGTCTTGATAATATATAACATAACATCTATAATTCCTTGTGCTACTATATGTTCGATGGCACTTTTATTCACTTAGTTCTCGTTATTATTGTTATTCTGGTTTTCCTGATTTACTTCGTTCGACATCTGAATTGGAAACATTTATCAGGTATCACAGAATAAGATTTAATATAGACAATCACGCAAGCAGATTGATCAAAAACGTCAAACATTACGACTTTAATCTTTATACATACATACATACATACATACATACATACATACATACATACATACATACATACATACATACATACATACATACATACATACATACATACATACATACATACATATAGGATAAGGATTTGTTAGGAACCACCCTTTATTGCGAGAACCGCGAGAACCAGTGTGAACACATGCCATTTTTGTAATTAAAGTGAAATTCCATCTAACAGGGTTTACATCTTCCATCTTCGTTCTGTTCAAATAGTTAGGGTTTACATCCTCATTCAAATCATCGTTCACTGCTACCACTCCCCTAACAACCGCTGCCGCCGTCGACACATCACCTCTGCCACCACCGACACCACCGCACCACCACCGTGATAACTCATTCGTTGACAACTCCTTCGACGACAACTCATCCAGTGACATTCATACATCTGCTCATAAGTCACCACTGGAATAACTAACTCGGCTCATCCTTCTACGATTACTCGGTTAAATACATCGTTTATCCGGTAATCACAACAAATTACATACTTTTTTATTACATCCATTTTGTTACCAATTTCTATGTTGTTACCAATTCCCACTGTAAGTGTCCTTATACGATTACTCAGTTCGATTATATTGCTATTTCTCATCTACTTACAAATAAACATGATTCACTTGTAACCCCTTTATGATACATATGGCATCTTCTGATTCATCACATATATACCCCCTCGTCAATCTGATGGGTTCACAGTTCAAGCGGCTAGAAAAGTCCTGGAAGAAGCTTTCTTTGGGTCGGATTTTAATGTGTCCAAGTGGCTTAACTGGGTCCCTATTAAAGTTAATGGTTTCATATAGAGGTTGCTGCAGAATCGGGTTCCGGTTGGGGAAAATCTGCGTGCGAGAGGGGTTAGTACCATTACTGGTTGCTGCATAGAGTGTGCGTGGGTTTCAGAGTCGGTCACGCATGTTTTTATTGAGTGCTCGATAGCCAAGGCGGTGTGGAGGAAGATCTCTGTTTGGTGTAACTGGGACCTTACATGCCTCTCATCCCTGGAGCAACTTGTTCAGGAGTATACGCGACTAGATTCTTATGTCAATAGTACATTGCTTTTGGGTATAATTTACTCCACTTTATGGGTAATTTGGAAGGATAGTAACAACAGGCTCTTTAAGGGGGGCAAGCGTTCTTTGGAGTCGGCTTCCGAGGATGTTATTAACCTCTCGTTCGGATGGGTAAAATATCGTTCGAAGTTCTGTGTTGATAGCTGGGAAGGCTGGGTTAATTTGTTTTTTTGTTGTTTTATGTTTTGTATGGCTGTGTATGTGCAGAGTATGTTATGCACTTTTTTGTCTTGTTTAGATTGTCACACCCTGACTTTTGCGGAAGCGTAATTATGTGTGACTTGCTTAATATCATTGCATTCAACCATAACAAACATCTATATGATAAAACCATGATGTTCATCCATAAATTAAGTTTCAAAACATTACAATCGACATTGTTTAACCACAAACCAAGACTTCAAATTCAAGTACATGACAACCCAAGTTTTAAGTTCCAATCTGGACTTAACAAAATACACTACTAAAAGCTAGGCCTTGAACTATGTATCTTATCCAAGATAAGATGCACAATCCAAACCCTTCGACACTGGATGACATCTTTTATTCAAAGACACAACTTGACTTCTTGAACGCCCGCCAGATCCATAATCAATTTCCTGAAATACATGTAGTTTGAAAACATCAACAAAAGTTGAGCGAGTTCATGTGATTTGTATGTGTGCACGAACATCCTTGAAAACAGTTTTTTTTTGGGTAAAGGATTACCCCGGTGATTCTATATATTCACAAAACAATAAAACAAGTAGTATGGATCACCCATACTAGTTCTAACATGGGACATACCCCCATGATAGTAAGCAAGCCGAAACAGCAAAACGACATCAAAAACAAATAAAAAACACCACTAGACTATGATCTAGAACACAAACTTTCAAAAGAACACAATAATATTAGCCTCCATCATCATGCATTGAGTCTCCATGAATATCCCACACTTCTAGAAAGCATCTTACTCTGTCAGTGTTCTTGTATTTAACTCCCATAAGTTTGTACCGAACCGTCTGAAGAATCGTAGTGATAATCGCATCCGGTGGTCTCGTTTGATTTTTAAACAATCTAGCATTCCGCTCCTGCCAAATGAAGTAAGCTGTCGCCGCAACTAAAAGCCGACTGGAATAATTAGAAGCTGATTTGGACGAACCCCTAGCTTGAAGCCAAGCCATGACATCATTCCACTTAGGATCAACCCTCTCCATATTCACCTTATCCCTAACCGCACACCATATTTGAGAAGAGAACTTACATTCAAAGAACAGGTGATCATGAGAGTCATTATTTGCATAGCAAAGTAAACAGCACATCATATTCATGTTCTTCCTTCTTGATATATCCCACTGTAAAATTTTATCCTGAGTCAAAAGTTTCCGACGCATGATAAGCCACATAAGGAATGCATGCCAAGGGATACATTGAGAGAACCAAACCACATTCACCCACTCCATTTCCGTCTCCCTAGATCTGATCGATTGCCACACACACGAAGACGAATGCTCATTTAAGTTGTTACCATCTTTCCATAGAAATCTATCACTTCTATTCGGATTGAACTGCAAATGATCAAGCTGAATCCGGACCGGAAACAGATCTCGCCAACCTATAGACCAAAGCCAAGTCCCATTCAACGAGATATCACTAACCGAAGCATGAAGAGAGAACCCTGCCGAAGAGATAACCCTTGGAGTTATAAAACTCGCCAGAGGACCACACTCACACCAACGATCATACCATGCTGAAGTCATCCTACCATCGCCTAGTTTGGACCAAACATGATGTCTGATTAACGGACGTAACTGAAGGATTTTCCTCCAGCTCCAGCAACAGGACGAAGGAACTCTACACTCCCAAAAATTAGAACTCCTTAACCTGTTAGAATATATCCACTGAACCCAAAGCGACTCTCGCCTGGTAATGATGCTCCAGACGCGAGACACCATGAGAGCTCTATTAACATCCTGAATCCTTCGCAAACCAAGGCCTCCTTCATATTTCGGCTGACATATAGTTTTCCACGAGACCTTTGTCTTTCCTTTTTGAAAGGAACCATCTTGAGACCATAAAAAAATCCTCATTTTGTTCTCTATCTCCTTGACAACCCGGGCAGGAAGAATTAACTCTAAAGCCCAAAAGATGTGCATAGAGGACAAGACAGATAAGATAAGCTGTAATCTACCCGCAAAAGATAGAAGTTTATTCTTCCAATTCATAATGCGTTTCTCCAGCCTTTCCACAAGAATACTACAATCTTTGTAAAGCAGCCTGGATGAGATCAATGGGACTCCCAGATACCTGACCGGTAATTCGCCTTCAACAAAAGGAATAATTCATTTGAATAGCCAATTTGACTTGTTGAGGAACATTACAAAAGAAGCCGGTACTCTTTTGAACACTTGGAATCAACCCATACATACGAGTGAACTGAGAGAGAGCATTCATAATACATTTAGCCAAACTCACATCTCCTCTAGCAAAAAGGAATAAATCATCCGCGAAGCAAAGATTGATAATACATTGGCACTCACACCTGTTATGGAATCTGAAAGACGAATCAATAGAAGAAGCATGTTGCAAAGTACACGTTAAAACTTACATAACCAAAGTAAATAAGTAAGTAAGGAGAGATTGGATCTCCTTGACGTAAACCCCGTTTACCTTTGAAATAACCATGAACTCTACCATTCACGCAAATAGAGTACGACGGAGTAGAAACACAAAGCATAATCCACTCTATCATCTTCTGGTTGAACCCGAAACCCATTAAAACATTTTCAAGAAAATTCCAATCAACAGTATCATACGCTTTTTGGATATCTACTTTAAACGCACATCTCGGAGGACCATAGTCTCTGTGATAATTATGCATTAATTCCTGCGTAAGAAGAATGTTATCCGAAATTTTCCTACCCGGAACAAAAGCTGACTGATTAATGCTGACAATCTCATTTAGGGCCACTTTCATACGATCAGACACAATTTTGCTAATACACTTATAAATAACATTACAACAAGCTATAGGACGAAAATCCTTTACCGAAGCAGGAGTAGTCATCTTAGGCACAAGAACAATAAGTGTATGATTGAGCTCCTGGAGTAACCGGCCAGAATTAAAGAAATCCATAATAGCATTTGAGACATCGGTCCCCACAATCGCCCATGTACTCTTGAAAAAAGCCGCAGTGTACCCATCGGGACCTGGGGCTTTATCATTACCAATGGCAAACATAGCTGTTTTGATCTCCTCCACAGTGATAGGACGAACCATGTTGTCAGCAACATTTAGATGCAGCCGATTCGTAAAGATCTCCGGCGACAGGTGTAACATCCCGAAAATACAAGACTTTATAGTAGAATTATAAAGTGTAAAATAAACAAGAATAAGCTAACTAGGATAAATAACCCAGTTAGTTAGGAGTCTTGTAGTAACACATGAAAGAGTTAAAAGGCCAAAGATATAAACTAAATAAGAGTGGAGGGACTTAAGTTGTTAAAATTGAAACTTAAATTACTAATATTAGTAAAATAAAAATCCAAACACTCCATTTTGGAGTTCCTGGATCGATCAAGGCAGGAGAGGGCGACCCCCACTCTCAAAAACCCTAACTTCCACTAAAACTCTCAATTGAAGGCCTAAATCAAGCTAAAATCGAAATCTGAACATGGAATCGTGATCACCTCGTCAAGGGGATCATAAGGTATGTTGAATTAGGTCATTTTCATTCGATTCAAAGTTCATGCATGTGATTGAAATGGAGTGTAGAGCTTGATTATGTGTTGTAAACATGAAATTGGAAGTAATATAAGGTTTAGGGACAAACCCTAGACGATTTCTTGTCAAATTCTTGCATGATAAATGTATACATTAAAATCACCATAGTGGGTGATTAGTATGTTAGTAGAACTTGATGAACACTAGGATTAAAACTCTTGTTCTAGTGTAAACTGAAATTATGAGGAAAACTCTAAGTTGTTGATGTTAACATATAGACATGTAGTCTAATTGAAGTTAATTAGGGTGATGAACTCAAGTCATGAACTTGGTTTAGATCATGTAAAAATCTGACCCGCTAGGTGTTTGATAAAATGCCTAAAAGAGGGTTAAATTGTTAAAAGTTGGGTAAAACGCAGATTTGAATATGATAAGAAATAATGCGTTAAAGCTTATGAAAGAGTTCTAATCTTGTTATGAATTGAACTCTTTAGGCAAGGAATCCGGAACGTCAAGTGGACACGCCGGAAGTGATACCCGCGGAAAAGTTGTGCTTTGAAGGTACATGGCTTAAGCCCCGTTAAATTATGTGTAAATGTTTAGTTTTGTTGTGTGAATGATGTTGTAGTGTAATGAATGCGTTTGATGCATCGTTAAAGTGGCGAAGTACACTCGACCATCAAACGGGTCAAAGTAAAGACTTGGAACTTAGTTTGGCTAGTCAATGAAGTGATGGTTTTCACTAAATAGCCAAACGGGTCAAAATGATGCTTTTAACAAGAATCACGAGAGTAGAGACTTGAAAGTCTCATACTTCGTTAAATGATGGATTGTACCATACCAATGTTTTGGTTATATTAATCTTAGTATAAGAACCCGGAATTTGGGTCAAATAATAGAAGTTAAATGAAAAAGGGTTGTTTGAAACGGAATGCTTGAATTCCGAAGAAACAAGTATTTAGTCCCAAGGGAACTCAAAGCCATAGAATGGCCCAATATATGAGCCCGGGAATTTGGGTAATTATGTCTAAAAGGTTTTAAGAATGGAAAAGAGATGCTATGCACTTATACTAATGGGTTGGATAATTGAAATAAGGAAATTGTGAACCGATTATTGGTATCTCGGTTTCCGTGACGTGAAATTTACATGGATGAATCCGAAATTTTAATACGGACTCATAGGAAAAAGAATCGGTTAAAACGGACTAGCGAGTAAAAAGTTATGACCTTTTAAAGTTAGAAATTGGACAATTTTCGGAGCTGGGCAGATATGCAGGAATTAAACCTGCACCTGCTGGAAAAAGCGTTCCCCCGCGCCACGCGGAGGAACACCTGAGAACCCCCGCGACACGCGGAAGGCGTCGCGAGTCGCGACGCAATTGGTTTTTCCTGCCGCGACACGCGGGAGGATCAAAGCCAGATTTTTTTTTTTAAATTTAATGCTGGAATTTGTTTATACATATTATGTCAATGCCAAAACTAATGTTTTTAGTGGTTTTGACCTTAGGTGACTATGGTGGAATTCCGGATGGCGGTCAAGCAATGTCGAAGAACCGAACACGCATTTTGTAGCTTCCGCGTTAACTTAACTTTGTTTAGACAATGATTTTGATGTAAATGAATTGTTAACCATGTCCTAAGGTTTTAAACTAGTCGGTAGTTGACTAGTAGAAGTACTTTTAAACTTTCGTTTTGTACTTAACATGATCATGTTTGGTATTTCGAATTGAAAATCTTTTGGAAATTGGGATTTTAGTATAAACTCATGTAATATTTTAAGTAATCCCATTATCATAAAAAGGGTGTTACAACAGGGTCAAAGAAACTTCACCCTCACAGCCTAAAAAAGTCTCATAATAACTCACAAACACATTCGGTACATGCTCACCTTCACAAAAAATCCCATTATTATCTGTAATACCATCAATACGACTTCTATGGTTTCTAGCTTTAAGCGACATATGGAAATTTTTTGAATTAGCATCACCCGCTCTCAACCAGGCCTCCTTCGATTTCTGCTTTAAAAAGCGTTCCTCATCCAGGCTCGCTTCTTGAAATTCATGAGTAGCATTAGCTTCCTCACTTCTAATACTCTCATTGAACGAGTCTTTCTCTACCTCCCGTTGGTTTGCATCTAGCTTTCCGCGTAAATCATCTACCTTTTTATGCAGGTTACCCTGTTTGAATAAGAGAGATCTAAGAGGAGACTTTAATGCACGCAACTTTTTAACCAAACGAAACTGATGAACCCCCATGATGCTCAGGTCCCAGTTACTCTTCACAATATCCATAAATCCTGGCTTATGCACCAAGAAGTTTGCAAACTTAAATGCGCTGGCCCTTTTCTTCTCCATCTTATTAATTTTAAGAATGCAAGGGCAATGGTCGGACACTCTATACGGTTGAAACAGCGCAACCGCTTCAGGAAATTCACTAACAAACGGAATATTACCCATGGCCCTATCGATTTTCTTCAGCAACCCAACACCTTTTTTTTGCTTTTGGTTCCATGTGAAATGGAAACCTATGCTTTTAATATCCGCCACTTCAATCTCATTCACATACTCTTGAAAGTCTCGCATACTAGTGGAAATACCTGATGCTCCCATAGATTTATCTTCCAAATTCAAAGCGGAGTTGAAATCCCCCATAATCACCCATAGATTATTTGCCACCAGAATCTTGTGCCTAGCCAAGTGACTCCACAACTCTCTTCTCGTAATGTAAAAATTAGAAGCATAAACTATCGAGCAGAATAAAACCTTTTTATCACTCTTAAATATCATTTGAACATGAATAACCTGAGAGGTTTGAGCTAAAACCATAATATCAAACACATCCGGGTTCCATCCAATAATAATACGCGTACCTTTATCACATTGGCTACCATTAGACGTCCACTCCCAATTACGAAAGACTGAATGACATATTTTATCCAGTTTACTAACTTCAACATGAGACTCTAGCACCACACAAAAGCTAACACCATTCTCCCTAATCACCTGACGAACCTCCGTTTGTTTCAGAGGGTGGTTTAACCCCCTAATGTCCCAAGTGGCTAGGCTAACCATTGGCAACAGTTGGAGAAGGAGTGCTTGCCCCTTTTGTGTCATTCGGCTTCCTAGAATCACTCACCAGAAAATCATTAGTCTCGTTATAAACTTCCATCACCTCCTCATCATCGGAGTCATCAAATTCTCCACTCGGCCCTTTACTACTTTGTCCTTCATCCACATCAACCGTATTTAAAACATGAAAAGGATTCGCCGACTGAAAATTAAGACTAGCCGACTTAATGTTTAAGTCAGCTTTATGCTTGGTTATAATCGGCCTATACTCGAATTTAGGTTTTGGTTTATTAATCTGTATACCCGGTTTCCTAGCCACCTTTTTGCTTTGAACTTCCATGTAGCCATCATCATTAACTCTAGGAGCCAACTTAGGTTATGATTTACCTTGATTGCCAGGTTGCCTAACACTTTTCTGATTAGCTGAAGAAGCAGCTTTCCTTGGATTTTTTGGGCACGAGTCATTAGAATGACCGAAAACACAACATGTCGAGAACCTGAGAGGGTTCCATTCATATTTTACATACATCATTTCTTTAATAAAACCATCACCATTTGGATTAGGGATTGCCATAGTAAGTTTCACTTTTAGTTCTTTATCAACTGAAACTTCAATAAGAGCTCAAGCAAAGCTACTTCTACCCCAGTTGTCCACACACATCGATGTAGTGTATGAGTTAAGGAGCTTGGGTTCACCAATGGCAGTAGCGATCATACTAAGGCCATCTTCCATATAAGCAACAATCAGAACTTCATGAATTTTTACCCACACCTGAATTTTGTTGACCTCCTTCTTCTCCAGTTTGGTGCTTGGCGTCCATTCCTCAAGGAAAAATGGTTGTGACCGAATAATCCACGGACCAGAAGCAAGAACATCCAACATACCCTTATGATCTGTGAACTTAAAGAAGAAAAAGCCATTTGCATTCATCATTGATTTCTATAATCCAAACTTTTTCCAGTTGTTTTTAACAAAAAATGCAACCACAGGATACGCAATGCGATCACCCAAGAAGTACCCATACATAGTATTCGCTAGTGTTGGTGCATCTACTGTCTGTTAACTTCGTCTTAATCGAGTCTTATGTCTAGATTAGATAAACGAGTGCATAACAGGGTTTGAATTAGGGTTAGATTGCATGATAGTGTGTAATTTCGTTTGAGGGAGACATGTACATGTTCAAACGAAATTATGACATGTAATTTCGTTTGAACAGGTAAGTGTCACCTTCAAACGAAATAGCAACAACTATAAATAGGGTTGTGCATGTTGTCATTTGAAATGGAATTGTGTGTGTGAGAGCTGAGGTGCTGCCGGATTTTTGTCAGAATTACACTTGTAAAAGCTCAGGAAATCATCAATAGATAAAGATTAAAAGGAAACAAGCTGTTTGACATTGTTTGCATTGATTCCGCCTTTGTAAATAATGATGAACTACTTAACTTGACTGTTTAGGGTCACTGGAACGATCCAACAAGTGGTATCAGAGCTCAGGACGAGGAGTTCATACCAAATTCAGCTTGATTTTACCGGATTCTCTCACTTCTACCTTTCTTTTCTGATTTGAACAAGTTTTTACGGTTGAAATGGCTTAAAACTCTCACATATCAAGCGAAACACAGTGTTAACTAATCCTTGAAAGTTTTAGACCAAAATTCGGCTTAAAACTTGATAAAACTGTTAATTTCGTTTGAAAATTGTTCGAAAATGATGACATCATCTTGATCTCGTTTGAAATAACTTGGTTATTTCGTTTGAAAATACACATAATTCATAATTTCGTTTGAAAGTAATGGGCTATTCCGTTTGAGATATATATTTCGTTTGAGGATTCTAAGTGATCTCGTTTGAGTGTGCACATAATTGCTATTTCGTTTGAAATCTCTTATCAGATTTCTGATTTCGTTTGAAAATGGTGTAGTCTCAAACGAAATTAGTCATTTCATTTGAGAAAGCATTATTCCGTTTGAGAGTTGTAATCTCGTTTGAAGCAATTCTATTCAGACTAATTTCGTTTGAATTTGTCATTTTTCAAAACCAAGAATTTTCTAAGTGTTTGTTGAATATTTCAGGTACGTGAAGATGGATGATTTCAATCCATTCTATGATGTTTTTGCCTTTGTGGGAAATGGTGGAGATGATATTTCAAATGACACATCAAACAATACGAATGAGAAAGCTCCGAATGCAAAGAAGATTATTTCCGACACGATGAGTGCAGAGAGTGCGTATGGAACGTATAACAAACCTCCAAAGTTGTTGGTGATTGAAGATTATAATAGGTGGGCTACAAGATTTGACGAGTGGCTTCAAGCTTTTGCATATCCAAGCTGGAAGAGTTTAAAGATTGGTTATACTAGAGGAGAAAGATTTGGTGAAAGTTTGACAGATCCTGATGATGTTGAAAGATATATTGCTGAGCAAAAGTGCATCGCGTTGATTCATCAGTCAGTGAGAGATGATATAATTTCATTGATTGAATATGTAAATTCAAAAGATCTTTGGGAAACACTGAGGGTAAAATGCATAGGTAGTGCTGAAATAGTAAAAAACAAAGAGAAACCGTTACGAAAAGAGTTTGATTTGTTTGGTTGTTTAAAGAACGAGTCAGTTTCCAAGATGATTGAGAGATTTGGGCATCTGAAGTTGGAGCTTGCTAGACATGAAATTGTTTACACTCAAGAAGAGCTGGTAGACAAGTTGTTCAACTCACTGCCGAATGAACAAGATTGGCAGTACTTTGCATTAATGCTGAAAAATACAATCAAGTCTGAAGAGTTGACAGTGGATCGGCTCATCGAAAGACTGGAGAGTCACGAGTTGGAGATTAAGAAATCTAGCAAAGTCAACAACACATCTTATCAGCAGAATGTGGAGTTGTACTACAGAGGAAATCTACCAAAGACTGGTTCTCCAAGAACAACATTTTCTGCAGAGAGTTCAAATTCCGTGAATCAAGAAACTCCTCACAGTGGTTTTCATAGTGGATCTTCTTCAACAACTTCAAGCCAATCTGCATCAAAGAACCTGTTTCAATGCAACATTGCTGTGGATCTGAAGAACGCTCAAAATTTCAGTGAAGAGTAAGCAAAACAACAGATGGTATTCTTAGCGTCTGTGTTAGAATCGTACGAGAGCCTCGTGGCGGGCAAGATTGGAAACACCAACTTGACTAAGGAGGACTATGATCAGATAGATCCTGAAGAGATGGAACTGATCGATATCAGGTGGTGTATGGCCAGTGCAGTCCGGAGAGCCCAAAGGTTTATGGAGATTACGGGCAGACATTCAATTGGTGGACCATCCACAAAACTTGGCTTTGACAAATCAAAAGTCACATGTTTCAAATGTAAACAGAAAGGTCACTTTAAGAGAGAGTGCAGAAATGCTTACACTGATGATACTGCAAATCCATTTCGAGAGGATTACTACAAAAGAGCGATCTATCATCAGAATAAATCAGAACCGCCCAGAATGAAGCAGCTTAAAGATAATTCCAAAGAAAAATCAAGAGCTCTTGCTGTTATTCATGATGATGAAGGTTTTGATTGGAGTGAACTGCTACCAGAGGAAGATGCAGTAGGGTATGCGTTTGTACCAAAAGAAGACGAAATTCCTGTTCCTAAAGACACCAGAACTGAAGAACTAAAATATCAAGCAAGAAAGCAGAAAGCAGAATACAAGATGCTCAGATTATCTAAGGTGTTCAACGAAGCTAAGAGAGCAAAGAGATGGGATGCTGATAGAGAATGTTATCTGGATCCTCAAGGAAACATTGCTATTGATGCGAAAACTCTTAGTATAGAAGCTTTCATTGAGGAATTCAAAGCTGAAGAAGATGCCATACAGAGAAAATGGTGGGGAGGAGGAGAATCTGATGAGAAAGAGAAAGAGAAAGAGACAGCAAAAGAACCGCAGTTAAAGAAGATTGATGATGGGATTATCGATAGTTTAAAAGAATTCACTGCTGAAAACTTTGGGAAAATGGCTGACAAAGTGCTTGCTGTAAAGGAACTTGAGGTAGACTCTAAGTCTGAAACTGAATCTAAAAGCAAGGTCAGTCCAAATGTTTCAACAAGTGAGACAGGTAAGAAAGTCAAAGGTGATAGTGACTACAAAAGTTGCATGAAAAACTGCAAGTTTTGTAGTACACTTACTTACTCTAGTAATGCAAAGGTTGAAAAACTGACCAGAAAAGTCAGAAAGGTTGAAGATCAGATTCTAGATCGTGACAAAATGCTTAAAGCTTCAAATGATCGGGCTAACAAGTTAAATGATAAAATTGAAGTAGAAAAAATTAAGAAAGAAAATGAGAAATTGGTTCTTGAAAATCGTAAAGTTTCAGAAAATTTTGACAAACTAAAATGAACGGTTAAAGATTCTGATGAACGAAACGGTAAAACCAATAAAGAAAATGAGCATTTAACTGTAGTTCTCAGACACAAAGAAGAGCAAATCAACCAACAATTGGATGAGATTGCTAAATTGAAACTTCAATTTGAAGAAGCCAAGATTGAGAATGAGCGCATTAATATGAAATTAACCAGTTACAGCTCTGCAAGCTTTGTTTTGCAACACATTGTTCCCAAATCAATCAGGAAAAACAAAGCAGGAGAAGATGTTTACTCGGATGGAACTGGGGTTGGGTTTCATCAGGTTCCACCGCCAGTGCTCAACAATTTTTCAAAGAAAAAATCCGGGTTGGTTAATGATGAAGATGAAACAAATGAAATAAAACTTCCAGAGTCAATTGATGTTACATTTTCTTCTTCATCATCATCATCATCATCTGATGATAGTGTTCAGACTGAGATTGTTAAAGGCATGGCTGAAAGTGTTTTGGATAGTGATTCAGCTGAGGATGAAGAGTGTTTTCTGGACAATTACATTCCGAAACTAAAATCTAAAAACAACTTAGGTGATGAACCGGGTCTTGTGATGTACAAGATGGCTGGATCTGATAAGTTGTTTTCGGATTCTGAGTTTCCACTGGAGAATGGTAATGTGAACAAATTGAAAAATGTTTTCAAATTGGTTGAAATTTATTTGTCTGAAGTAGAAGGTTTGAATCAGACAAAGAGGTAAATGAATTTTGAAATAGATAAAGCTTATTACAAGAAACCTGTTGTTCCACCGCGTTTTTATAACAACAATCAAAACAGATGGTCGGGTGGATATCAGGGTGGTAAGAACTATCAAAGAAGAAATGTTCAAAACAAGAAGTTTGCTGATAAAAAGGTGTTTGTGAACGGTTCAAGTTCATTTTCTAATGAAGAATCTGAGATTTTTTCAAAATCAAACAAAGAGTTCTTTGAGAAGAAAGCATCGCAGCCTCAGTCTGAAGGCACAAGTCGAGTAGTTGATACTCGTACATGCTTCAGGTGCAACAAAGTTGGGCATATTGCACGAAATTGCACCAACTTGAAGCCTAAGACTGAAGTTGTGATGAATTCAAGAAAGAAAGATGATGTGAAGGGAAAAGCTCCATTAGTTGTTGAGAAAAAGGTTTTGAAAAATGAAAACACCAAGATCAAAACTGAACCTGTTAAAAATGTGGTAATTAAAAATGATAAATTTTACAAACGGGTTGCATCATCTCAACAAACATGGAAACCAAAATCAGAGAAACAAGTTTCAACTCCACAAGAGAAGAAAGTTGTTCCTAAAAAGATTCTTCAAAATGAAAACAGAAAAGAGAACATTCCAATTTCTTATGAAAATTTTGTTAAAAAGAATGTTTCATTGGAAAAAGAGGAGAAAGTTGATATAAAAGAGGTTATTGATAACAAACTTGAAATGAATGATAAAAACTTTCCACCTCTTAAATCGGTTGTAAAGTGTGTAGATAAAGTTAAGTTACCCGAGTCTGATGAGGCTTGGGCAGCTTATTTTAGCTAATCATATTTCTATATGGTGCAGGAGCTTCCAAGATCCGTTTCGGGATGAATTATGGATAGTGGAGCTTCTAGGCACATGACAGGGAAAACAACCTCGTTGTACGATGTTAGAAATTTCAATGGAGGTTACGTGGGATTCGCAGGTAATCAAGGTGGTAGAATAGTTGGTGAAGGAACGTTATCCAATGGGATTGTTACGTTTGAAAGAGTTAACTACATTGCTGAGCTGGAGAATAATCTGCTGAGTATCTCGCAGATTTGTGATAGGATGTATACCACTCACTTCACAGACAAAGAATGTTTGATCTTGAAACCAGGTTTTGTTATCCCTGAAGAATGGATTATCATGAGGGCACCTAGAGTGAATGATCTGTACGTATTGGACATGAGCGTAGCTACTACAACCACGGGTCAAGCACATTGTTTTGTGTCCAGAGCAACTGAGAAAGAATCGAAATTGTGGCACCGGAAGATGGGTCATATACATCTTAGAAAAATGAATCATTTGGTGCACAATGATTTAGTTCTTGGTGTTCATGTCAAAGGTTTTCATCTTGAAGGAGAATGCATTAGCTGCATCAAAGGCAAGCAGAAGAAGAAATCACATCCTAAAAAGAAAGTCAATTCAGTTTCAAGACCGTTAGAGAGACTCCATATGGATCTGTTTGGTCCAGTAAACGTCAAAAGTATTACAGGGGATTTCTACTGTCTTGTGGTAACTGATGATTATTCCAGGTTTTCATGGGTTTCTTTTCTGAAGATAAAGGATGAGACATTTGATAGTTTGATGGCGTTGTTCAGGAAAATTGAAAATTTGTACCAAAGGCGTATCAAAAGAATTAGAAGTGATAATGGTACTGAGTTCAAGAACAACAAGATGGAAGAATATTGTGATGAAAGAGGTATATTGCATGAATTTAGTGCTCCTTACACTCCGCAGCAGAATGGAGTAGCTGAAAGAAAGAACAGGACGCTAATTGAAACGGCTAAGACGATGCTTGCTGATTCAAAGCTACCTGTTAATTTTTGGGCAGAAGCAGTATCCGCCGCATGCTATACACTCAATCGGGTTCTCACTGTAAAGAAATTCAATAAGACGTGTTTCAAGCTGATCAATAACTGTAAGCCGAACCTGAAGTATTTAGAACCGTTTGGGTCTCCCTGCACAGTTCTAGAGCCTTTTGGTAAATTTGGTCCAAAGAGCATCGAAGGAATTTTCGTGGGTTATCAAAGTCCAATGAAAAGAGTCTTTGTTCCAAGCTTGAAGCTGATTATTGAAGCACACAATGTTGAGTGTCAAGGTCACACAATGCCATCGCAGAATCCTGGAGATTCATGGTGTTTTCATTATGACACTTTATGGGATTCGTTTGACATGGAAGAAGAAAGGAAGAAGAAGAAGATTTCTTTGACGAGTTGGATATTCTGAGAGAGTATGAAGAATCGCAGGAAAGGTTCCCAGCAGAGACTTTCAGTCGACAAAGACAAGCTTCGAACGATGATGAAGCAGGTCCAAGTAATGCTGGAGAACATGATGATATTCAAAAAAATGAAGTTTCTCATGATAATCAGACGGCACAGAATGATAATCAAGAATCTGAGAACATGCCAGTATTTGATCGTGGTGATTCAGATTCTGAGGGGGAGCAAATTCAGATTTCAAGTCAAACAAACCCAGTCAGTGAACAAGGTGCAAATCAGAATATTACTAATCTGGAGGGCGAGGTAGATGTTTCAGGCGAGGTGATACCGAGAACTCTTTCATACCATCCAGAAGAGTTGATCATTGGAGAATTGCAATCATGCGTTCGCACTAGACGTCAAATTGACCAAGGCCTTACTTGTTTTTATTCTACAATAGCACCTTTACAAACTGAATTTTCACTAAGTTGTTTTATTTCGCAGATCGAACCGCGAACATATAAAGAGACGCTAACTGAAGATTCTTGGGTCAATGCTATGCAAGAAGAATTGAGTCAGTTTGAGAAGTTGGGAGTGTGGAAATTAGTAGACTTGCCTGATGGTCAAAGGAAGATAAACACCAAGTGGGTGTTCAAGTGCAAGAGGGATGATAGAGGAGTTGTTGTTCGTAACATAGCTCGACTAGTAGTCCAGGGTTTCAGTCAGCAAGAGGGGATAGATTTCACTGAAGTTTATGCTCCAGTGGCTCGACTAGAAGCGATCAGAATCTTCCTGGCATTTGCAACTTGGAAAAACTTCAAAGTTTATCAGTTAGATGTTAAATCGGTGTTTCTCTATGGGAAGGTAAAAGAGGAGGTATATGTCGGACAGCCACCGGGCTTTACCGATCCAATCCACAAAGACAAGGTCTATTTACTAGACAAAGTGCTGTATGGTTTACACCAGGCCCCGAGAGCTTGGTATGAGACATTGTCTCAACACCTGCAAGCCAACAGCTTCATTCGTGGAAAAGTGGATGCAACTCTCTTCGCCAAAGAGGTCGACGGACATCTTCTGATTGTTCAGATATACGTGGACGATATCATATTTGGGTCTACAAATGAAAATTTGTGCAAAGATTTTGAACAAGTTATGAAGCAGAAATTCGAAATGTCATCGATGGGTGAGATGAAATTCTTCTTGGGACTTCAGGTTGATCAATTGCCTAAGGGAATTTTCATACATCAAACGAAGTACGTTCATGATATCTTGGAGAAATTTGGGATGTCAAGTTCTACTCCAGCCTCCACCCCATTAGCAACGAATCATGGGATAAACCCTGATCTCACTGGAGAAAAGTTAGATGAATCGACGTATTGTTCCATGATCGGATCGCTGATGTATTTGACAGCTTCAAGACCCGATATCATGTATCCAACCTGCCTCGCAGCAAGATTTCAATCTAATCCGAGAGCTTCGCACATGGTTATTGTCAAAAGGATATTACGCTACCTTAAAGGAACTCCATCGTTGGGGTTGTGGTATCCAAAAGATGGAGACTTTATGCTCGAAGGGTATTCCAATTCAGATTTCGGATGCTGCAAAGTTAATGCTAAATCAACAACAGCGGGGTGCCAGTTTTTCGGACCACGATTGGTCACCTGGCAATGGAAAAAGCAGACCTCTGTGGCTTTATCCACATGTGAAGCGGGGTATGTATCTGCTAGCAGTTGTTGCTCTCAGATCTTATGGATCCAGCAACAGATGCGCGACTACGGTTTGCAATTTCTAAACACCCATATCTTTGTTGATAATGAGGCAGCGATAAACATTACTAAAAATCCTGTTCATCACGCTAAAACTAAACACATTGAAATTCGTCATCACTTCATTCGCGACTGTTTCGAGAAGAAGTTGATACGAATTGAGAAAATCCACACTGACGAACAAAAAGCTGATTTACATACCAAAGCATTTGATAAAACACGTTTTCAATATTTGCTAAAATTGAACGGTATGAAGCTTTTATCGGTGTTGGAAGAGATTCTTGGTGTTGATGAAGGAGACATTGTAGATGATGATGTTGAGAAGCAATCTGCAATGGTTTGTCGATTTTTTACTTGTTTTGGTATTTAGGGGGAGTAGGGTAATATTTTCAGAATATTTTTAGAAAATACAAAAACAATAAAAAATGTCAAAAATACAAAAACATGAGATATTTTCAAAATCCAAAAACAATATAAAACTAGAAAAGAACTTGTGTAAAAAGGGAAAATGATAGTACATTGGCTTGACGATTACGGTATGCTAAAGAAATGTAATGTTTTAAATGCGTTAAATAGTCTCGCTGATGATGTGCCGATAGGTTTTTACACATTTAGTAGGTTTGTTCGGGATATAAACCTAAATCTTTACTTACTTATTTCATGGGGAACACTACTTGGATATATAGGTAACCCCTGAAATCTTGTTTGAAAGATCCCTCTTTCTGAGATACTAGGTCTTTATACTCAGTGATATCTGGGGTATTATCCCGGGACTTCTGATTTTGCGAAAGCAATGGCCTAGTCCCCGAATAATATTTTCTAAATGCTTGAAACATAGCACCGCCCTCAGCATAAATGATAAGACAATAAAATTGCTATTCAATGCTGTTGTAAAAAAGATCCTCTAAAGAGGACACACCCAAGTCGAACCGTCATCTCTCTGCTGAATGGAAGTTCTGACCTGAGCTCTCACGGTTTCGATCATAATTTATTCCCTTACAGATATCATTTGTGGTATACTCACCTGTAAGACTGAATATTGGGATCTGGATACGGGAGTATATTCAAGAGGTGGGACACATGAATAAGTTTAAGTCTCTAAAACACTAAATCCGTATCCTGGACAGATTGAAAATTGTGTGAAAATTTAAGTGGATCAGTATATCGACAATCTAAGCGAATTGTTTAATTCTGAGTATGAAATTAAAGCTTAACGGTACTTGTGACTTGTCGAATAGCTGATATGATTCCCTAACACGCTCAACCAAAAATATGTTTGTAAATAGTTTACATTTTCTGCATTTTATTTCTGTATTTCATTTCTAGTTTAGAAGCTTTATAAAATCCAAAAAGATTTTACACTTTTGCTTTATTTTTGACAAACCAAAGTGGAAAGCTGATCTTCAGATTCGAATTGAAGCAGATGCAGGAAGTTTCTGGGCTGGATGATGAGTTTGGAGCTTAACATGATAAGTTTGTGAAAGTTGAAAACTTGAAACAAGTTCATTAATTTGAAACTTGTAAATTTAAAAAAAAATTGAACCAAATGTTAGGGTGAATTATCTTAGACCAACCAAGGTCATTAAGTTGGACTTGGTAGATTAATTGAGTAATCAGGGTCATTAACTTGGACCTGAATACTTAAGTGGATTTGTAATTCTGACAAGATTATCAATTGTGGTTGAATGGTAAGTTTGAATTGATACTGTTATTGTCATATATCATATATTTAGGTAGAGATTGTGCAGGTAACAGGAATCCCCATGGCAAAGAGAATGTCAAAGTTTGAACCAGAATTCAAGTCCTAGCTCATCGAGAGGGGGAGTCTGTGAAAGGGGGAGTCAGATTTCTGGATCAACATTTAAAGGGGAGATTGAAGATTAAAGTTTGAAGATAAAGATTGAAGGGAGCTTTACAATGTCAAGACAAAAAATTTGGAAAGAGACAAAGACTAAAGACTCGACGCCGAAGACTTCGTCAACATCCAAGGGGGAGTCTGTTGGTGCATCTACTGTCTGTTAACTTTGTCTTAATCGAGTCTTATGTCTAGATTAGATAAACAAGTGCACAACAGGGTTTGAATTAGGGTTAGATTGCATGACAGTGTGTAATTTCGTTTGAGGGAGACATGTACATGTTCAAACGAAATTATGACATGTAATTTCGTTTAAACAGGTAAGTGTCACCTTCAAACGAAAAAGCAACAACTATAAATAGGGTTGTGCATGTTGTCATTTGAAACGGAATTGTGTGTGTGAGAGCTGAGGTGCTGCCGGATTTTTGTCAGAATTACACTAGTAAAAGCTCAGGAAATCATCATTAGATAAAGATTAAAAGGAAACAAGCTGTTTGACATCGTTTGCATTGATTCCGCCTTTGTAAATGATGATGAACTACTCAACTTGACTGTTTAGGGTTACCGAAACGATCCAACTGCTAGCTTATCCTGAACAACCCGAACCGATTCCACCGGAAGAACAATATCACAATCTTCATGATGCAAAGAACTAGCAAGAGACCTGAAGTTAACCTTCTGAATCTTCTGACTTTTCACCGAATCCGCATAAGACAAAGGTTTGATCAGGTTATCTTCACCATGCTCGCTAACGTCAGCCCTAGTCGCCTCTTCCTGAATCTGATCAGGTTTTAAATTATCTACCAACACCGACTTCGTAATCTTTAGTAGTTCATCAATGACATTGATTTTCTTTGGTTCAGATTGAGGATTCTGAACAGTACCCCTATGAGGGAGACGAGTATTACCGTCAATATTCACCACTCTATTCGCAATACCCTTACTCGAGATAGGAGGTTTCCCACGGTCATGCAACACTCTACCATCAGGCTTGGGACGATAAGACACTTCAGATTCAACACCTCTCTCCATTAAACAAAGTGACGACTAACCATGCACGAGAAAAACTAGAACACCAAGAACCAACGAACAAGAAAACTGAAAACCCTAATCCTTTAACCCTAGTATCAATCTTCCACCCTTAATCGATTAAACCAGCGTATCAATCTAGCTAAATTAATCTCAGTTAACCGCAATCAATAACAACCAGATTAATAAATCAGGGTTTCAAATTGAAGAACTAAGGAGGCGATTTGAAAGAACAAACAAAAATAAACCCTAGTTTTGGATCGATCCCTAATGCTAACAAGTTCGTTATAGAATTTTGAGGAATCAAGACTCTAATCACAGACTGTTATGCATAAGATCACAAAGAAAAAACAAGGGTTTCATGGGGAATCAAAAAATCGCCAAAAGGAGAGAGAGCTAGGGTTTTTTGACATTGAACATGGTTTACACATAAACATTTTCATCCTTGAAAACAGTTGTAAGTATGTATGTTTGTACTTGTAAACCGGTATGAAAGCAACAAGGAAACAGATCAATTAATGTGTAGCTAATACATTAATATGTGTGCAATGGTGTAGGAATGGCTCAATCCTTTATGCGTATTTCGTACCGGGCCATCCGGCGGGAACGACATAGCCGCCTCATGGTCCAACCTGCGGGCTCATGGGCGGGGCTCGCAACACCCAATAGATCTATCACTTATGCCCCTCAGTCCTTAAACAAAGATTAATGGTCTTTAGTTACTCGCCTACCCATTCACATGATCTAACAGTTCATTCCTTAGCTAACCATACCATTTGTAATCATAATCATTTGTAACATGTATTTCACCCCCGAAGTGATAAAACTGAAAACAGTTAAAAGAAAAAGGGGACATGAACTCACAGTCTTGCGTCTCGTATCTCGGTATAACTCAAAGCTGCTTCTCAATCGTACGACTACCTACAAACGTGCTACGGTTTATTAGACGGATGGGTCGTGCCTTGACTTTAGCCTTTTTTAGTATCTTTGAGTTACGTCTCTTTGTGTCATCAATATTATTCCAAGTTATATAATTATTTGTTAAAATAATAATTATTTTAACTTAAGTTATATTTATTTAATTTTGGAATATTAGTTAAAATAATATATTTTAACTTGTCACATAACGTTTGTACATGTATAACTTCCCCAAGGATGGGTGTATTCATACTCGTATTCTTAACCTTGTGTATTTTTGCCAAGTATCGGTGGTGTATTCCGGTGTAATTATACGTACGAGAATATGTATTTTCTTGTAGTTATTAAGTATTCTTATACTTAATTTTTGTACTAATTTTTCTGGAATAATATTTCTAATAAAAAAATTCCACCAATATACATTCCCACAATATATACTTTTAAGAAATCATTTGTAGAATTTTATCTATACATCTTCTTGGCAAAAATATTTATGTTTTCATATAAGTCTCAAAAATAATATATTTTCAAGTTTAACTTAGAAAATATTCATAAATCCATTTTTCATCCAAAAATAATATATCTTCTAGTAATTCAAGGAAAACATATATATTTTTCTTCCCAAAAATAATATGATTTCTTTTTGTCAAAAATACGATATAATTTTTTAATAATTGTAAAAATCATACTTTTGTTCTCTTGGTGTCCAAAATACCGTTTACCAAATTATATTCATGAATTGAATTCCGGAATATTTTGTGTAAGTTATGTTCCTTGTTTGGTTTCTCCAATATTTTGGGTATAAATTATATATTTATTTCTTAGAAATTTTTGGTAATATTTTGTATTGTATTTCTTGGTATTTTGGTGAGTTATATTATTTCAAGTCCTAAAATAATATAACTAATACACATAATATACAAATAATCACACACATGGTGACATCTAAATATATATTCTCCTAAATACAAATTTAGTCACTTTTATTATCAAAAACCAACCTCCAATACTTTGTAATTTTTGTAACAAATATTATGGCAAACCTTATTTGAAAAATCATGGTTAACATATACTTGTAAATATTTGTTTAAAAATATTTTTCTAAGTGTTTAAATTTCTAGAAAATTTTTGCCATAGTTTCCCCTTAAAAATGGAGGTTTCCATGCTTTCAAAGCATATCATTTTCTTTTATAAATCATCATAAACAACAACAAATCAAATAATACTTACCAATTTGCCAAACTCAAGCATTAATCGCTACTTCATGAACTTGAAAATTTATAAAAATTTGTAGTAACTTACTAGTGTGTTTAGTAAGCTTAGTTACCCTTTAAAGCGTGGTTGTTTATTTAAAAACATCATTCTTGAAGGATTTAGATGTTTACAACTTGTAAACTATTTTTGTAAAAATATTTCTTCTTGAGTTTTTCTTGTTAAATACATGATTCTACACTTGATTAACCACTAAAAATGTGATTAATTTCTTTAAGAACCAAGTTTATGTAAATCTTGTATTTTAACTTGGTTTCTTGAAAAATTATTCTTGAAATCACATATTTACAAGACTCACATTATATTTTAATCATCATACTTCAAGAAAAACATTTAATCTTTCAAGTTCACGTTTCACATAAGGATGATTACTTTGATTTCTAACATAATCATCCTCTCAACTTGCTAGATTATGTCTTTAATCACCATCTAGCAAGTTCATATTATGTTTAACATCATTAACACAAATAATCATCAATCAAGAAGCATAATAACACTTAACAACATGTATTCTTATGATTTTTAGTCTTACGTTTAAGATTTATGTTCTTGATCATTAGTGTTCTTCATGTTTATTTACTTGTAACATCTTTTAACCAACTAAATAAGATGTAAAATGAGATGAAGATGATCTTACTACTAGCACAAGGCTAGGGATGATGTTCAAGAAGATAAAGATGATGAACTTGGTGGTTAATAGCACTTGCAAGAGGTCCTTCATTTCCAATGGCTCCTAGCTCCTTAAACAAGCTTCTTACACCTTAATACCACTAGAGAATGGATGTATTTGAAATGAAAAATGGTGGTGGTGTGGTGGTGATCTTGGCCGTAGGTAAGGAAAGGAGAAGGAGGGAGAGTGGTGTTGTGAAGTATGTGAAAAATGAGAAGGTTAAGGTCTCATGGTTAGTCTTATAATTCACCGACATTACTTTATCTAATGGTTAATGTGTTCCATAAAGTGTGAGACAAGATCCAATTTAATAAGCAAAAAAAATCCCATGTGGGGACCACCTTCTAACCGTGTATTACAGGGGGGGGGGGGTCTTGGTTAAGTTGAAATGGCTAGTTAGGTTTAATAGTTGAAATCTAAGTGTTTTAGTTAGGTGTTTAGTTATTAGGGTGTTATATAGTGTGTTATGATGTTCGGGGACCATAACTAGTTCAGAAATGTTAAAACAATGCTTTTAGTGAAAATTTGGTGTTTCGGGTAGTGTCCGGTTGTTCGGTTGGTTACCGGTTCGTTAAGGTGCTAAACTATACAGTTTAGTGTGCTTTATGTTACCTTTTGTGACAGTTTTGATTCCCGACACTTAGGAAAGCATTCTGGACCATTTAACCATATTTCTGCATGATATTAAGTTGTTTAAATGCTGAATTTTGCTGAATTCTGCAGTTTATGTGAGTTTTAGGCACTTTTCGGCACTTAAACTATCTCTAGGAAAGTAGTTTTAGGATTCTTACTTTCCTACACACTATACTAGTGTAACTCTTGGTTTCTGGCTCATTCTGTATCCCAATACCATGTCTGTCTATGTACTGAACTCCGTCAGCATTTTTCTGATTTGTCTGATAACTGTGCTAACTTTGTTTCGTGCATCATTTGAATCAATAAAGTGTTGCATGCAATAATGATATGACATTATGCAATATATGATGCACATGTATGTATGATAACAATAATCAGGAAACGTTCATGTCATAAATGTTAAATTAGCACAGGCATTAAATCATAAATTGTTGTTTAATCTATGTACGGATACATGGAATTTTGACAGTTGTCACATTCTCCCCCTGTTAAGAAAATTTCGTCCTCGAAATTTAGTCCACGTTAACTCCTTAGAGTTACGTTATGCGTAGATGGATATGTATAATACCAAAGTGAATAACCACGAAACCAAATCAAGACTTATTCGTATCAAGTGATTTCAAGGATATATTACAACAATCAGAATCCAACGGTTAAAAGGTATGTGTTTCAGAATTTTATGTCAAAGGGAATGAGACGTAGAGACGTATTAACTAGTGTGACTTAGTTAACAAGGGTTCAACAAAATAGGAGTTTCGACCAATAGAACTCCAAATGATCGTTCACAATATGCAAATGAGTTCTAGAAACAATATCATCCGCTAGATGAACTCAGAATCCACAAGCTTAAATGTAATAATAGCGTGAAAATGATCCGTCAACTTTCAAACAAGTACACGGATAAAATAGCGTGTTGACATTATTGAATTGCAAGAATACACCGAAATGAAATATAACCGAACCTGGTGTATCATCGTCTTAATTCGTAGTTGCATTAAGAGTGTTTAAATGACGAGTCAAACGAAAAGTATACGTAGTTTCGTATGAAACGGTTGACCATAATTAGCACAAGCTACAAGTTTATACCGACGCCACAAGGTGTCGTAATGAATGACATAATTCAATAGTAGTGGTGACTGAACAAGTTCACCGTGTTTGAAATCAAATGAAAGTGCAATGAAGCAAATCTAAAGATTTGTTTCGAACGATGTCATAGGATTTTCAATTGAATATGGAGTACCAAAGCACTACTGTTTTCGATCGAAGATGAAAAAGGCATTAAATATCGCAAGGCATTCGATCGATAATTAAAGAACCGTTAGGAGGTACACTGGAATATAAAATGAATTTATGTACCATTGTCTTAACACCTAATTGCGTTAAGACTGAGTTATCATGGTAAATCTGAGCGGATTTAGAGCAAGTCAATAAATAAACAATTAAATCCGTGTATGAGACGTGTAGATGAGATTAAAGCAAGCTTCAATCTAGTGAAAGCACCACTACAAGGTGTCGAAATCAACAAATGACTTAATGGGGTCATAGACCAAACAAGCCTACTACGACCCAGAACAAGTGAAACGCTTATTAATACGAATTTGAATATGATGTTTTCAATACATCATATGGTGTCTTGAATTGAATATGTGTAATGGACAAGTTCAAACAACCGAACTTGGTTTCAGCGCAATCCGACAATATACATATGTATCGACAAGGAAATTTCGGCATGGTTACAAAGATAAACCATGTATGTAACTGGGAAGGAAAAGAAGTGTCAAGAAACTGTGTTGACTTGATAACCAAGGAGTCAACCATTACAATAATGCGGGTCATTCGAATCACAAATCAATAATTAGATTTAGCGAAATAATATTTGAACTTTGATGAAAACAATCATTCGAAGGGAAGCCACATGCGTAACAAACGATGCATGTGTAACATAGGAGATAATCAAGAACCGAAGAAAATAAGTATTCGCTTTAAAGAAGAAAATTGTCATGATACAACTGCCATTAAGAGGAGTAGAGATGTAAAAATCTACTCGCTAGATGCAAAAGCGGAAATTTTCAATAAAAGAAATTTGAGTACTTTACCTGTCCGGTTAACTAAAATAGCATACATGACAGAATAATGACGTTTTCCCGAGTTAATAGACGTCGTTCTTACGTGGTAACCTTCAATGAACTTCGACATAAGTTCCCGAAGGTCCTAAGTGCATGTTTCCTAAGTTCTCAAAGTTTGTATTCTGTGTGTAACTGCTTTGTGTTCCGTGTATAAAACACAACACTAGCGCATGTCTAATAACAAATTTTGACTCACTGTTCTTCGGTATACTTTCTTCCTGTATTCACAGCTGATGATAACCCGATCAAAATCAATCTTAGAATAGTAGTTGGATCCTTGCCGTTGGTCGAATAAGTCATTAATCCTCGGCAAGGGATACCGATTCTTGATGGTTGGCTTGTTCAGCTCTTGGTAGTCGATGCTCCTTCGAAAGCTACCATCCTTCTCTTTGACGAACAACACTGGAGCTCTCCAAGGCGAGAAGCTCGGCCTTATTAATTCTTTGTCTAGTAACTCCTGAAGCTGCGTGGATAACTTTTGCATCCCTGAAGGCGTAAGTCGATAAGGTGCCTTGGCTACAGGCGAGGCGCCTGGAACCAAGTCATCGTGGAATTTGACTTGTCGTTGAGGAGGTAATCCTGGCAAGTCTTCGAGGAAGACCTCAGGATATTCCCTTACCACAGGGATATCTCCAAGCTCTATAACACAACCTCTAATCACTTCATTCGGCTCCACTAATTTCCCGTTAGTCAATTCTATCGAATACTGGATGTCTAACTAACTAGCAACTAAACCAAGCACGTTCTTAAAGTCTAGGGATATGAAGTTAAAATCGGCACCAGTATTAAACAGCATAGATGTATAACGTTGATTAGTAGGAAACGTACCGATAACCACGTTTGGGTCCTGGCGTGCTTCCCTAGCTCCGATGTTGAACACTCTTCCACGTGCCTGATTGTTTTTAGGGCAATACTTCCTGAAATGCCCCACATCACCGCAGTTAAAACAACCTTGACCACGCCCTTGATCATCAACATTTCTTCCCTAATAGTTGTTATTGTCGTTGTTTCCTTCGCGATTTCCGCTACCATCTTGACCTCCGTTTCCACGTCCAGTACCATGCCAGCACGTCTCCTTGGCATGCCCCACTTTGCCACAGTTGTCACATTTTCCATATCTACATCGCCCAGTGTGATGACGTCGGCAATTGTCGCACTTAGGTAGGTTACCCATGTACCTTCTTCCCTTATCAGCATTGTTGTTGTTATTCGCCCGAGTACCCTTCTTGAAATTTGTAAACTTCCTCTTGTTCTCACCAGATGTCTCCACATGAGTCTCCTTCTTCTTCGTTTCAGAAATCGTGAACTTGCCCAACCTGATTGCTTCTTCAGTAAGCGCCACACTCAAGTCGATAGCCTCGGTAATCGTTGGAGGCTTAGATGCCGTCACCATGCTCAGAATCTGAGGTGCCAATCCCCAGATGAAACATTCGATCCTTTTAAATTCTAGTTCCACCAGATATGGAACAACTCGCGACAAATCATGAAATCTCTGCACGTACTCAGCTATCTTTAGACCTTCCATTTTCAAGTTCCAAAATTCAGTTTCCAATTTCTGGATTTTTGCCCTCGAACAATACTTCTTACACATTAGCTCATTCCAAATCAAAGCATGCGCAGCAGCCTCGCCCAATGTCTGAACCTGAAGGTTTCACTAGGACAGAGCCCCATCTAGAAACAGTCCAGAAATGTACGTGATTTGTTGCTCTGGAGTACATTTACTCATTCGCAAAACAGAATCTGTCTTCTCAACCCATCGCACAAAGGCTACAGCACCCCCAGTGCCGTCGAAATTCAGGGGCTTGCAGCCCAAGAACTGCTTGTAGGTGCAACCTGCGACATAAGCAACATTATTCACCTAAGGCATTAGCAAAGCACACTTGGAAATGTCCAAACATTTTGTAATGTGTCTTAAGTGACTAAACATTACCGTTGGGTGGGTTATTTCCTGAGGTACCTCCGCTGTGTTCGGAGTGAAGGGCCTCGTGTTGTGTGATGCCCTGTGAGATGCGCTCTTGTAACTCCGCCTCTGTCGTCGGCAGAGGGTTGTTGGTATCGATGTTCCTTCGAGGTGGCATCTTCTAAGAAGAAGATTAGATAGGTCTTATTCGTCAAGTAAGTAAATAGTTGTCTAAAGGTCGTATGTACGTGTATCTATAAGCATTCATCATAGCAAGCAATCATGCAACAACATAATCATAGCACCACATATAAATCAACAAAGTGTTTAGTGAGAACATGAAGATGGAGCTTTCATTAATTACCGATCACAGTTACATTGTTTACAAAGTGTATCACATCAAAAGGGACATAGGGTCACACTACCCTAGTCCAATAAGGTTGTCAATATACCAAAAATCACATGGTCAAAAGTGGTCTTCAAAAGTCTTCACAATCTCGGCTCAATAGTAGTGCTCTCACCAAAAGTAATGCATCTGTATAAGACCAAAAACCTACTGTGCTGATGGCGGAGGGGGATGAGGGAAGAAAAGCCAACTGTAAACATGTGCGAGCTCCTCCTCGAGCTCGTATACACGGCAAAGCAAATAACCGGTCTGTTGCTCGATGGTAAGGAAACGAGTATCAAAACCTGGAAAAGGTGTAAGAGCATCAGGTGGGTGTGCAAAAGGAGACAGTGATGAATGTGGAGGAACAAAAGTAGACTGGCGGGGACAGGGTGGAGGACGTGGTGTCAGCTCAAGCTCCAAAACTCTGCGACTCAAAACCTCAAACTGTAGCTGAAGTGATAAAAGAAACTCATCCCGTGTGTAGCCAACAAAATGAGAGGGATGATAGGGGTCTAAAATCGGCATAGGGTACGGTGGGAACCATCGGAGTAGCTCGTCAAGCGGTGAAGAAGTGAAGGGAGCAAATGGTGCAGTCTGATGGGCCTGAGGAAAAGCTGCTGATGTAAATGGATCGTCACGTGGGTGCTGACCTGAAGTACGTTCCCCCTGGACGTGGTGCAGGGATGTCCTCCAAGAAAACGATCGATAAGTCGGTGCGATGGACATCGGACACTACAGGAGGGAGAGGAACAACATCAGCGGGTGCGGGTGTAGGAATAAATGGCTCAATAAAAGGGAAATCAACAGGTGTAGGAACTGGGTCAGGAATAAGAGGTGCAATATCTGGTAAACCAAAAGGAACATGGTCAGGATCAGGAATCAGCTTAGGATCCACAGGTGCAACATCAGGCTGACCAAAATGAATAGGGTCCGGATCGGGGACATGCTCGGGGTCGTGTGGAGGTGTGGGATCACGAGCAGGAGATGGTGCGGCAGACATAGCAGTGTCATCATCGGAGTCCGTAGCTAAAAGCTGCAATCCGGCCGCCTGTAAAGCTGGAGAAGTCACATACTCAAATGAGTCTGAAACCGAGTGCAGACTGGGGTCAGAAGATATCTCAACGACAGGAACAACAGGAGGTGGGACAGCTACAACATTCTCATCTATCTCCCCATCACCCTGGGCGTCAACTGGAGGACCGTCTACAAACAAATCGACGTTGTCATCAAACAAATCATCGAAAGGCCAATCCTCGAGAGGGGTGACCACAAGAGGAACAGTATCGAGGATCGGAGCCACGATATGCTCACCATCGGAATGACCAATGATGAGGTGATCATGGACTGGAAAAGGAATCTCAAAAGGATCCTTATCGGGGAAGCCATCGGCAATAGGTATATCATCGCCAAAGCCTGGTAGCGCGAACGGCTGGAAGTCGGCCTCGTCCTCGGACAGTATGTCAGGATCACTCTCAGTGTCTGACATAAATATCTCTGGCGCGGGCATAACCTCGTCGTCCGAAACGACTGACATCGGGTTTGTGGTCGTCTGATAACCCACTCTCAGAAGATGACATGGTGCCTGTAATGTAACAATCATAACATGTGCATATATAGTAACCACTAACACTTAGTATGCAAACAAGACATTCATCACTTAGACATGTATTCACGTGATCCTTCATGGAACTTTCTGTATTTTTCCTAGTCTACTCCATGCAGACTAAACCACCAATGTGACCTTGCATTATGTTTCTTGTCTTTCCTTTTCTAGAACGTTTGTTCCATGGATCTGGATGTTTCGTGTATGCAATGAAAACATGTTGTAAAAGTATTTTCGTGAGAGCCCTAATGATTGTAGTCTAGACTCGAGAAAGAATCCTAGTTCGCTACAATCAAAGCTCTGATACCAAATTGTCACACCCTGAGTTTTGCGGAAGCGTAATTATGTGTGACTTGCTTAATATCATTGCATTCAACCATAACAAACATCTATATGATAAAACCAAGATATTCATCCATAAATTAAGTTTCAAAACATTACAATCGACATTGTTTAACCACAAACGAAGACTTCAAATTCAAGTACATGACAACCCAAGTTTTAAGTTCCAATCTGGACTTAACAAAAGACACTACTAAAAGCTAGGACTTGAACTATGTATCTTATCCAAGATAAGATGCACAATCCAAACCCTTCGACATTGGATGACATCTTTTATTCGAAGACACAACTTGACTTCTTAAACGCCCGCCAAATCTATAATCAATTTCCTAAAATACATGCAGTTTGAAAACATCAACAAAAGTTGAGTGAGTTCATGTTTTTTGTATGTGTGCATGAACATCCTTGATAACAATTGTAAGTATGTATGTTTGTACTTGTAAACCGGTATGAAAGCAACAAGGAAACAGATCAATTAATGTGTAGCTAATACAGTAATATGTGTGCAATGGTGTAGGAATGGCTCAATCCTTTATCCGTATTTCGTACCGGGCCATCCGGCGGGAACGACATAGTCGCCTCATGGTCCAACCCGCGGGCTCATGGGCGGGGCTCGCAACACCCAATAGATCTATCACTCATGCTCCTCAGTCCTTAAATAAAGATTAATGGTCTTTAGTTACTCGCCTACCCATTCACATGACCCAACAGTTCATTCCTTAGCTAACCATACCATTTGTAATCGTAATCATTTGTAACATGTATTTCACCCCCGAAGTTATAAAACTAGAAACAGTTAAAAGAAAAGGGGGACATGAACTCACAGTCTTGCGTCTCGTATCTTGGTATAACTCAAAGCTGCTTCTCAATCGTACGACTACCTACAAACGTGCTATGGTTTATTAGACGGATGGGTCGTGCCTTGACTTTAGTCTTATTTAGTATCTTTGAGTTACATCTCTTTGTGTCATCAATATTATTCCAAGTTATATAATTATTTGTTAAAATAATAATTATTTTAACTTAAGTTATATTTATTTAATCTTGGAATATTAGTTAAAATAATATATTTTAACTTGTCACATAATGTATTTTTACATGTATAACTTCCCCAAGGATGGGTGTATTCATACTCGTATTCTTAACCTTGTGTATTTTTGCCAAGTATCGGTGGTGTATTCCGGTGTAATTATACGTACGAGAATATGTATTTTCTTGTAGTTATCAAGTATTCCTATACTTAATTTTTGTACTAATTTTTCCGGAATAATATTTCTAATAAAAAAAATTCCACCAATAGATATTCCCACAATATATACTTTTAAGAAATCATTTGTAGAATTTTATCTATACATCTTCTTGGCAAAAATATTTATGTTTGAATTCCGGAATATTTTGTGTAAGTTATATTCCTTGTTCGGTTTCTCAAATATTTTGGGTATAAATTATATATTTATTTCTTGGAATTTTTGGTAATATTTTGTATTGTATTTCTTGGTATTTTGGTGAGTTATATTATTTCAAGTCCTAAAATAATATAACTAATACACATAATATACAAATAATCACACACATGGTGACATCTAAATATATATTCTCCTAAATACATATTTAGTCACTTTTATTATCAAAAACCAACCTCCAATACTTTCTAATTTTTGTAACAAATATAATGGCAAACCTTATATGAAAAATCATGGTTAAAATATACATGGTTAAAATATACTTGTAAATATTTGTTTAAAAATATTTTTCTAAAGTGTTTAAATTTCTAAATTTTTTTTTGCCATAGTTTCCCCTTAAAAATGGAGGTTTCCATGCTTTCAAAGCATATCTTTTTCTTTTATAAATCATCACAATCAACAACAAATCAAATAATACTTACCAATTTGCCAAAATCAAGCATTAATCACTACTTCATGAACTTGAAAATTTATAAAAATTTGTAGTAACTTACTAGTGTGTTTAGTAAGCTTAGTTACCCTTTAAAGCGTGGTTGTTTATTTAAAAACATCACTCTTCAAGGATTTAGATGTTTACAACTTGTAAACTATTTCTTTTAAAATATTTCTTCTTGAGTTTTTCTTGTTAAATACATGATTCTACACTTGATTAACCACTAAAATTGTGATTAATTTATTTAAGAACCAAGTTTATGTAAATCTTGTATTTTAACTTGGTTTCTTGAAAAATTATTCTTGAAATCACATATTTACAAGACTCACATTATATTTTAATCATCATACTTCAAGAAAAAAACATTTAATCTTTCAAGTTCATGTTTCACATAAGGATGATTACTTTGAATTCTAACATAATCATCCTCTCAACTTGCTAGATTATGTCTTTAATCACCATCTAGCAAGTTCATATGATGTTTGACATCATTAACACAAATAATCATCAATCAAGAAGCATAATTACACTTAACAACATGTATTCTTATGATTTTTAGTCTTATGTTTAAGATTTATGTTCTTGATCATTAGTGTTCTTCATGTTTATTTACTTGTAACATCTTTTAACCAACTAAATAAGATGTAAAATGAGATGAAGATGATCTTACTACTAGCACAAGGCTAGGGATGATCTTCAAGAAGATGAAGATGATGAACTTGGTGGTTAATAGCACTTGCAAGAGGACCTTCACTTTCCCATGGCTCCTAGATCCTTAAACAAGCTTATTACACCTTAATACCACTAGAGAATGGATGGATTTGAAATGATAAATGGTGGTGGTGTGGTGGTGATCTTGGCCGTAGGTAAGGAGAGGAGAAGGAGGAAGAGTGGTGTTGTGAAGTATGTGAAAATGAGAAGGTTAAGGTCTCATGGTTAGTCTTATAATTCACCAACACTACTTTCTCTAATGGTTAATGTGTTCCATAAAGTGTGAGACAAGATCCAATTTAATAAGCAAATAAAATCCCATGTGGGGACCACCTTCTAACCGTGTATATGAGGGGGGGGGGGGGGTCTTGGTTAAGTTGAAATGGCTAGTTAGGTTTAATAGTTGAAATCTAAATGTTTTAGTTAGGTGTTTAGTTATTAGGGTGTTATATAGTGTGTTATGATATTCGGGGACCATAAATAGTTCGGAAATGTTAAAACAATGCTTTTAGTGAAAATTTGGTGTTTCGGGTAGTGTCTGGTTGTTCTGTTGGTTACCAGTTCGTTAAGGTGCTAAACTATGCAGTTTAGTGTGCTTTATGTTACATTTTGTGACAGTTTTGATTCCCGACACTTAGGAAAGCATTCTGGACCATTTAACCATATTTCTGCATGACATTAAGTTGTTTAAATGCTGAATTTTGCTGAATTCTGCAGTTCATGTGAGTTTTAGGCACTTTCCGGCACTTAAACTATCTCTAGGAAGGCAGTTTTATGATCCTTACTTTCCTACACACTATACTAGTGTAACTCTTAGTTTCTGGCTCATTCTATATCCCAATACCATGTCTGTCTATGTACTGCACTCCGTCAACATTTTTCTTATTTGTCGGATAACTGTGTTAACTTTGTTTCGTGCATCATTTGAATCAACAAAGTGTTGCATGCAATAATGATATGACATTATGCAATATATGATGCACATGTATGTATTATAACAATAATCAGGAAACATTCATGTCATAAATGTTAAATTAGCACATGCATTAAATCATAAATTGCTGTTTAATCTATGTACAAATACATGGAATTTTAACAGTTGTCACATAGATTTTTACCCCTTGTTGTTGTTTTACCAGCTAATCGCTGGTATTTCTTTTGTGGTATGAGAAGTTTTGCGGTTGTTCAAAAAAAATTAACATTTGCTTGTTTACTCTATGTTCCTGTATCATTGTTTATTTAACATTGTTCATTTTTTTGTTTATCTGATTGATCAATACAACGATCATGCACATGTGCATTATGTTGATAACACCCATACTTGTAGGTCCCCTTGTTCGTACGGATCGTCATAGAATCGTCAATCTAATCTAGAGTGCGGAATCCTCTAGACTAGAATATCATAGAAACGAGTAGAAAACAAAATTCCAATTAAACCGATCTTTATTGATTATCAATCTCACGAATTACAATAGTCAAGACCACAAATTCGTCCAAACCCTAAAGCCTTCACGAATTCTCTCTCAAAACTGTTTTTGGCTGATTTTCCTAAACCCTAATGCAAAGCCTTGTTTATATAACACAAGGTTGCTACTTGGGCTAGGGTTAAAACCTCATGGGCTGCTAATTGGTCTATGCCCAATTCGTCCCCCATTAACCCAATTCGTTGGGTTTGGTTTGCCCAAACATTACAACTAACTATTACAAAGCTAAACCCGCTAACCGTTTATCGTTTAACTAATTACAAGATATCTAAAGACCAAATCTAAGTTGTTGTCACAAATATGCACCAACAAACTCCCCCTTTACAATAGCTTCATAAAATAACTTTGTCTTCAGCCATCTTGCATTCTTCATGTAATCTTGCAATATCTTTGGTCTTTGGATAGCTTCAGCTTTAACAGCTTCTATCAGCAACAGACTCCCCCTAAGCTCATGCATCCAATCACCAAATCTTCAAAAACATTAGCACTTGAGTAAACTCCAATTTAGCATTTGTATAACAATTTTCAAACTCTTCAACTTTGTTTACAATGTAGAAAGGAGGTTCTACAATGCATCCAAACAAACTCTCATCTTCTCAACACAGCAACTTCTCCGCAACATACTCCTTCAATCTGTATACTATAAAACAAACATCTCGAGAAACCATAAGAATTTTTCAACAAAGTTAAATAAATTATTATTATTATTCAAGAGATAGTTAAACTATATCACAGATTAAGCATTTCCAATTTATCACCAACACGCAAAACTTTTGTCCAACACACAAGACCCTGTATGATTTAAAATTTTGAACTCACTTTCCAACACCGTCTCCCCCTATCAGTAACAATTCCTCCAAGAATAACAATTTTTCGTACGTTAAGAATTTTATACAGAAAAAGACACTATTTTTGGATTTTATATTTTTTCTGAAAGCAAGAAAATAACAAACAATAAACACTCTATTTTTGTGAGAATCACCGGTAAGAAGATCATATCAGCATAATCAAACTGTTTTCACACTATTAGATAATTCTTTATTTAATTTTTCGTGAAAAGTAGTCCAAAACGATTACCAGTATGTTTGTCCACTTAAGTAAAATGCATGAACATTTCAAGTACCATTAATGTATGATACGTTAAGGTAATATTATTACTGATATACTAGTGTGTCCCACTTCAGGATGTACCCCCGCGATCAAGGTATGCACAAAGATTCCTCGTAGTAGGTGAGTATATTCATCCGTTTTGTTTTTCAACGATAGATCAGGTCAGTACTTCCGTACAGCAAAGAGACCCAAATATCTAACGAGGGCAAGGCAAATACCAATTTTTGGTACGATTTATGCATTTTGCACATTTGAATGACTCTCTAGGAGAGCTTCTTCATTTATGGGTTTTGGCATTTTTAGCTCTTTTAAGATATCCTGGTTGTGCCTAGGTCAGCATGTATCTGGATGCAGCAAAAGGACAGCCCTGATACCCCCGGATGAAATAACAGTATAAAGACCCAAAATCTCAGATTTTGGCAATCTATCAACGCAAGATTTAAGACCATTAAACCATACACCACTGATGTGTTCCCCACTCATACACAGTTCGTTATGTTTATATCCCATTGGTAAGTTGATTATTTCATGCCTTTTGCTTATTGGTATATCGTATGATGAAGCTGCTATCACACTTAAGCAATTTAATTTCAATTTCAGTGTGACAGTCCAACTTGCTGTTGTACTATCATTTCTTCTTTTTCACACAGTGATAACTCATTTTTGATTTTCTATTTTTATGTTTTTGATTTTTCAATGTTTTTGTATTTTGTGGTTTTTGTATTTTTTTGTATTTTTTATTTTTAAGAAAGCAATAAAATATTTACAAAAATTCTTATAAAAAACTAGTTATTCAGGATTCCTCATCCCGTTGAGTTCGACTAAATGTTCAAAGCGAGCCATGTTAAAAGCTTTAGTATAAAGATCTGCCAGGTTATCTAGTGTGTCGACTCGATGAAGTTCAATTAGTTTCTTTTCAGCACAATCCCGTATAAAATGATGACGAATGTCAATATGTTTTGTGCGACTGTGTTTCACGGGGTTATTTGTTATTGAAATTGTGGCATTATTGTCTATCATAATAGGAGTACGAGTGAAATCCAAACTGTAATCGCGCATCTGCTATTGTATCTAGAGAACCTGAGAGCAACAGCTACCCGCAGCAATATATTATGCTTCACACGTAGATGTAGACACACAAGATTTCTTCTTGCATTACCAAGACACAGTCCTGCCTCCTAAGAACTAACAACCACTTGTTGTAGACTTTCTGTTAGACTTGCATCCTCCAAAGTATGAGTTAGTGTAAGCAACAAACTTCAGATCACTATCAGCTGGATACTACAACCCAAGTTTAGGTTTCCCCTTCAAGTAACGAAGAATACGCTTCACCGCTTTCATGTGTGATTCTTTTGGATTAGCCTGATATCTGGCACACAGACATACGGCAAACATGATGTCGGGTCTTGAAGCAGTCAAGTACATTAGAGAACCAATCATTACCCTGTATTGAGTTGGATCAACATCTTCAGTACTTTCATGATCTGGGCCAAGATTGTGATTTTCACATATAAGTGTGTTGAAAGTGGTGCAATCCTCCATTTTGAATCGAGACAAAATGTCATACACATACTTTTTCTGATGAATAAACATCCCATCCTCCTTCTGATCAACTTGTAATCCTAGAAAGTAAGACAACTCACCCATAGTGCTCATTTCGAACTTGATCTTCATCACCTGCTCGAACTCTTTACACATGTTTTCATCTGATGACCCAAAAATGATATCATCCACGTATACCTGTACCAGCATAAAATCTTCCTTCTTTCGCTTAATGAACAGTGTACTGTCAATCTGACCTCTTTCAAAACCATTCTTGATCAGATGTGTTGACTGTGTCTCGTACCACGCCCTGGGAGCTTGATGTAATCCATACAAAGCCTTATCAAGCTTGTATACACGATCTGGATAATCTGGATCAACGAACCCATCTGGTTGTGAGACATACACCACTTCTTGGACTTTCCCGTAAAGAAATGCACTCTTCACGTCTAGTTGGTAAACTTTGAAGCCCTTGAATGAAGCGAAAGCAAGAAACAAACGAATTGCCTCCAACCTTGCCACTGGTGCAAACACTTCATTGTAATCGATCCCTTCTTGCTGATTGAAACCTTTGACAACCAATCAAGCCTTGTTTCGTGTTACTATCCCTCGATCATCTTTCTTGCACTTAAACACCCATTTAGTGCCAATCTCTCTTTCACCTTTAGGAAGGTCAACTAACTCCCAAACCTTCAACTTCGCAAACCGGGTCAATTCCTCTTTCATAGCTTCAACCCATGAATTGTCTTTCAGAACCATATGAATGTTCTTCGGCTCCTCTTGGGAAGTAAAGCAACTATACTAGCACTCGTTCACAATCCCAATCTTCTCAATCGAAAAAATAAACCTGTATTCGCTGTTATGCTTCTCCTTGTCTGAACACCTGCAGTAGGATCTCCAAGTATCATGTCAACTGGATGATCTCTATTTGCTCGTGTAGTAGCAACCATATCCACTTCTAAATTATCACCCAGGTTTGATCCAATCTCCCCCTGAATATTCTGATTTGCAAATGGATTAATGAAATCCTCCCCCTGAATGGGTTCAGACTCACTATCGCTTGAATCATAAACAACAGCACTTGAGGAAGTTTTCAGAGCATCTATCATAGAAACACTCGATCTAGGCATGAACTCGCTTTCTCTTCTTCACTGATCACTGTTTGAATCAACTGAGAGTCATCTGCATTTGAAAACTCAGGAATATTAAATGATTTAAAAACACTTTCATAATCATATAATATAGTTGGACCATTCGTTGATTGTTGAGGTTTGTATGTAGTAATTTCAACATTAAAAACAACCTCAATTTTACCAGTTTTTAGATTAAAAACCCTTTTATTCGGTGTGCCAGGCACGTAACCTAGAAAGTAGCCTTCATCAGCCACCTCATCAAATTTTTGTTTATCTTTGTTTAGCACAATGGTGCAGGGTAATCCAAATGGTTCAAAGCCTGTTAAGTTTGGTTTCTCGTTAAACATTAATTCATGATAAGTTTTGTTAAAACGTTTAACGGTTAAAAATTTGTTTAGGACGTAGCAAGATGTATTCACAGCTTCTCCCCAGAAAAGAACTGGAAGCTTTGAATCTGAAAGCATACTCCTAGCGGCTTCAATCAACGTCCTGTTTTTCCTCTCAGCGACTCCATTCTGTTGAGGCGTATAAGGAGCAGAATATTGATGTTCTATTCCCTTGCGAAGACAATAGAGATCCAGAATCTGATTCTTGAACTCCATGCCAGTATCACTCCTTATCCTCTTGATCCTTGCATCATGGACGTTCTCCAATTTTGTAAAAAGATCTATCAGCATTTCCATTGTCTCATCTTTTGTACCTAAAAAGAAAACCCATGAATAACATGAGTACTTGTTTGTGACAACTAAACAATAGTACTTTCCACCTATGCTCCTCACGTTCACTGGACCGAATAAATCCATGTGAAGTAATTCATAAGGGGCATCTATGGAATTTACTGTTTTAGATTTGTGAGGTTTCTTATGTTGTTTTCCCTTTTGACATGGAAGACATTTATCTTCCACATGAAACCTCTGCATTGGAACCCCTTTCACTAATTAATTTTTAATAATATAGTTCATTTTGCGATAGTGAATATGGGCCATGCGTCTGTGCCACAACATCGATTCAGCTTCATATGCTTTTGATAGTAAGCGCACCACCACAGCAGTCGGATCCTTAGCACCCATGTCCATGACATAAGTGTCATTTCTCCTTGGCGCTTGCATCACTATCCAATCATCCGGAATCACCAAACCTGGTTTCAACACTAATGCTTCAGTCTTGGTAAAATGGACCGAGTGACCCTTGTCGCAGACTTGTGACACGCTCATTAGATTGTGTTTAAGCTGCTCAACATAGTTCACTTTGTCCAAAGTGATCTTCCCATTTGTCACTTTTCCTCGACCTGTAATCCTACCACCTTTAGCACCAGCAAAGTTCACATGTCCACCATCATAATTTTCAAACTCAGTCAACAATCTTGCACCCCCCGTCATGTGCCTGGAGCAGCCACTATCAACGTACCATAAGTTGATAATCCTCCTTAGCAGCTCCTGCACACACCAACCAAGAAATTAGTTAGATTGGGGGACCCAAGCCTTAATGGTCTTGGGTCGTCCAAATTCACCAACTACTGGAACATCCATCCAATATCCATTACTCCTAACAGGAGTCTTGGATCTCAGACCTGTTGATGGAATTTGATTTTGATTTCCACTATGTCTATGGTCCCGAGGGTTCCTACATGTGTGGACTATTTGACTTTTGAAAATTTTGATTTTGTGAGTTTTGACTCCAAGAAGCTTGATTGTTGTAATTTCTAAAGCCATTATTATAAAAAGTTTGACCACCATTATTTTGGTATCGATTTTGAAATTGACCTTCACTTCTGAAATTACTTGAATTTCCATTAAAATTGTTCATTCTAGGTGAACTGCTTCTAGGTCTCTCATATCTGCCTGATGTAGATTCAGGCTGAAATCTTGGTTGATTTCTTTGAAAACGAGGAACTTGTGGAGTTCCTTTTTCAGCCTTATCTACACCAACAACAATACCCACATGTTGCTTAGAAGCAGATTTCATTGGAGAGTTGGACATTTTCTCCACATTATCACCACTCTTCTCTGGTTATTTGTCTCTCTTTCTCTCACTAACTTGTGCTTCAGACTTTTTGTTAGGACGGCAGCTAGCTACATGTCCCTTTGTGTGACACTTGAAGCACGATTTCTTTTTCGAAGACTTCTTAGCTGAAGTCTTTGAGGTAGATCCCTCATCAGATGATGATGATGATGATGATGCCTTGATAGGATCTTGTTCAGTTTGCTTAGGTACAAATTTTTCAGTGTTTTTATTTTTTTCAAACTCTACATTTGATTCATTTTCAATAACAATGGTTTCATTTTTCATGTCACTTCCTTGAACAAAATTAACCTTTTTAACAAAAGTTTGATTTTTACTCTTAGGAGGTGAATTTTTCTTTTTTCAAAGGTTCCCTGTTATTGTTCTTCTTAGCATCATCACTCTCAGACCCATCACTTTGACTTGATGCAAAACTACTTGGTGTAGTTGACATAAAGTCTGTTAACTCATCTTCATCAGGCTGGAATGAATAGTCATGACTAAGAGGAGGTGAGACTTCATTAAAGCCCTTGAAGCCCACACTGGTCTTGTCATTACTCTTCTTTAACCCACCCATCATGTGTTTCATTACAAAAGACGAATCTCTGAATTGATTTAATTTATTTTCAAGTTCAACAATTTTTAGTTGTGCATCTGACAACTCTTTGCATTTTTCAGAAATTTCTTTTGTTTTCTCGCTCATCGTGTCATGAGCTAAGTCTATAATTTGAAGTTTTTCATTTAATTTGCTGGTTAAAGCCTCAATTTCAGCTTCATATCCTCTAATTTTCTTCAAATACATAGACTCGTTTCTTTTTATGAAAAAAGTTTGACTCTTTTATGTTCGACATCTCAATTACCAGACTTTCATTTTGTCTTGACAACCTGTCAACTTCACCTTGTAATTCACGACATCTAAAACAAACAGATTTAGTGCTTAATTCATGACATTTTAAACAAACAGATTCAGTACTTACCTCTCCAGTTTGTTTGTCTAAGTTGGCCATGAGAGCCGCAAGATCAGCTACCTTCTTTTAATATCCAGCATCCTTCTCTTCAGCATCCTGTTCATCATCATGCTTTTTTCTTTTCTTCTTCAGCGTCAGTAGTCTGATCTTCGGTAACCTCTTCAGCTTCAGTCACCTTCTCAACTTTACCAACCACAGTTGCTTCAGCATCATCAACTGGTACAATCTCTGCCATGAATGCCTGAGTGACATTCTCGTCATCCTCTAGATGAATACTCCAATCATATGACCCATCTCGTGCAGTAGAGATCAAAGCTTTTGAGCCAGAGTTGTTTGATGCATTTCTATTGTTAGAACTTTGACCCGAAGACTCTATGTTTGGTCTTTGACATTCTCTCGCAAAGTGTCCATAACTTTGACAGTTGAAACACCTAACCTTTGTCTTGTCAAAACCAACAGTCTTTCCCACAAACTTTCTTCCTGTTCTATTCATAAACCTCTTCACTCTTCTAGAAATCATGGCCATTTGCCACAATAGATCCATCTCTTCTAAGTCATCAGGGTCAACCTGATCATAATCTTCATCAAAAGTAGCTGGATCATATATCTTCCCCTGAATTTAATTCTCGTAAGAGACAATGAATGAGGCGAGCAATGCTAGATGTTCTCACACTCATAGGCATAGACTTTGTATTGTTGCTCTGATTTGTAGCTGAAGTTCTCTTAGCACTTGTAGATCCTCCTGAAGCAGCTACAAAACACACATCACCATCTTCATTCACAGTAACCTACTCATTCTCACATGACAGAAACGTAGTAGCAGAGTCGCTAGAAGCATTGTGAGATGAAGAAGAGGAAAGACCATTGTAAATCCCTGGATCTTGAACCTGATCATATCCTGTCTCCTTCTTCTTCATGTTGAGCTCGTATGCTCTTAGCTTCCCAACCACTTCTTCAAGTTCCTTTGTCTCATAATCTTCTTCTCCCTTGATCATGAGAGTGTAAATATCCCATTTAGCAGGTAAAGCATCAAGCAGCTTGTCATTTTTCTCTATGTCAAAATAACTATCTATATCATAATTGTCCATTTCTGACATCAGATGGTAGTATCGAGGGATGATATCCTCAAGTGATTCATTTTTCATATACTTGAATATTGCAAACTACTTCTTCAGGAGATCAACATTGTTCTTCTTAACATCTGCATTTCCCTCATATCTTTTCTCTAGTGCATCCCACATTTCCTTAAAAGCAGTGTACTTCTTGAAGGTATGTTTAATGCCATTTGGTAAAGGCATCTTGATAGCAGCTAAGGCTCTCTTTTCAGCCTCATACATCTTCTTACCAGCTTCTTGCATGTTCACATAGGCAGTGACACATTGTCTGCCTTCGAAATCGTGTGTTGGGTTTGTGTACCCAACTACAATACAGATCTACATGCGAGTGTCCTGATATTCAATGAAGGATTGAAATATGTCCTTCCATGTAAGATAATTCTCCACCTTCATCATCTTAGGCGGTTTATTGGTTGTGCCAACCTCGTGCTCCATTCTCAAAAGTTCGTTTAAATTTGACATGTTCGACATTTTAACATTAACAGACTGGTAAAACCGTACAAAAAGTGTCCAAAAACTGTGGTTACCAAATTACACCGTTAGAATCATCTCGAAAAGTCGAATCCAATGATATATAATTTCGAAAACCAAATTCGGGAATTTCCAGAGTTTTTTTGTCCTAAAAATCCAACGAATTCAACGGTGCAAACGGTTTAGTCAGATGAGCTACGGATCACTTTCTATTTTCGAAAAAGTTAAATACTCTATACGTATCTAATTACTCCACAAAAATAAATACTCCCCCTTTTAATTCCTCAACTAATTTCGCTGCTTAATTCCTCCAGCTAATTTCGCTGGTAAATCAAAACAATTTCGCTAATGTTTAATTATGCTGGTTAGTTTCGCTGGTCCAAATTCGCTGGTTATTAATTTTGCTAAAACGAAGTCTAGTAACTTCGCCGATCACCGTAATAATGTCGCTAAGGACAATTACACGGTTACCAAAGTCGCATTTGGATTTAACTTCACCGGTCAGTTAATTTCGCTGGTTTGTCAGTGTATTTATCCAAAATCAGCAAATCCTCCAGAAACAAATCTTCTCAGAATCCTGCAAAATCAAAACCACCAAATCAGCCGAATTTTTGAAGAAAATACGAAGAACAATCTTCGAATCTTCAATTCTGTCCAGCCAAATATACTTCCAAAATCAACCAAAACTTTCCCGAAAACCTGCAAATCAGCAAAACTAAACACGCAGATTGATCAAAACACAAACAAAAACGCACAAATAAATCACAGAATCGTCAATCCAATCTAGAGTGCGGAATCCTCTAGACCAGAATATCATAGAAACGAGTAGAAAACAAAATTTCAATTAAATCGATCTTTATTGATTATCAATCTCACGAATAACAATCAATCAAGACCACAAATTCGTCCAAACCCTAAAGCCTTCACGAATTCTCTCTCAAAACTGTTTTTGGCTGATTAACCTAAACCCTAGTAATGCAAAGCCTTGTTTATATGACACAAGGTTGCTACTTGGGCTAGGGTTAAAACCTCATGGGTTGTGAATTGGTCTAAGCCCAATTCGTCACCCATTAACCCAATTCGTTGGGTTTGGTTAGCCCAAACATTACAACTAACTATTACAAAGCTAAACCCGCTAACTGTTTATCGTTTAACTAATTACAAGATATCCAAAGACCAAATTTAAGCTGTTGTCACAAATATGCACCAACAATACTCGTCACCGATCGTGCACATGTGCATTATGTTGATAACACCCATACTTGTCATCCGTAAACTGTTAACCATCATTAACATGAACATGCACATGTGCATCACATTAATGACACCCCATAATCATAACTAATCATACTGTTTACCATTAATACATAACCGTGCACATGTGCATCACATTGCCAACACCCTTTAATCATCTCCCTATAATCATATGTTAACCATCAGCACATTTCTCATGCACATGTGCATCGTAACGATAAAATCCCTATAATTATCACTCTAACACCCTATAATTATCACTGATAAACTGTTGACCCACTATAATAATCACTGGTAAACTATTGACCCACTATAATCATCACCGATAAACTGTTGACCATGTATACATGGTTGACCGATAAACTGTTAAACATGTATACATCGTTGACCGTTTAAACATTGCGCGTACATATTCCATATGTTTTATTAATTATGATATTTATATCCTCTTTTTATGCCTTTTATTTTTTGTTTATATATAGGAACGATCCTACATTGAGCATTGTACACATCGGTACATATTATGTTCAAAAGAATGGTATATATTATGTTCAAAAGAAGGACAACCAAAAAAATACTTGAACTACTTACAAATTGATTATCATTTGTTATTTTGTTTACATTCCTTGTTTAGACTTATTTCTTATCTACTTAGCGGTGTAGTATTCACCGTTGTATTCATTAACATAAATTACCAACATGTCCACTGTTTCAACATCATGCACATGTGCATTACCCAACGCGTGCATTTTCAACATTGAAACCATACCATCTAAGCTTATCGATGCACTGTTTTTAATGCCATTATGTTTTAACTACATGTACTCCATTTTCAACCCACCTATTATACATTGCAATGTATACATTATGCACATGTGCATTCCCACCATATAATATGTCAAACAACATTATAAATTACTACCTCTACGTTATGCACATGTACAATGCCAACATAAACTAGGCCACTCATCATATCACATCAATAGGTAACTATGCATTTCCAAAATATACTATACCATACACCATACAACATTGTAAACTACATATTAGGGGTGTGCACGGTTCGGTTCGGTTATTAGCATTATCCGTAATTGTAACCGAAGTCATCGGTTAATCGGTTCGGTCAATTTGTCAGTTTTCGGTTCGGTTCGATTAATTTTCAGTTAATAACCAATTCAAACAAGGGCTAATTTTTTTTGCTTAGAAATACATGTAATTGAGGTATAAATACATGAAATAGATATATAAATAAATGAAATGGAGGTATAAATGCATGAATAGATGTTTAAATACATAAAATGGAGGTATAAAAAATGAAATGAAGGTATAAATAAATGAAATAAAGGTATAAATAAATGGAATGAAGGCATAAATAAATGAAATAGAGGTATTATTACATGAAATAGAGGTATAAAAGCTAGAAATATATAAAGAAATAAATGATTCGGTTCGGTTTGGTTAATTTCGGTTAACCGATGGTAAAAAAAATATCCGTTAACCGACTTTCGGTTAATTTCGGTTTGTTTTTGTCGGTTTTCGATTCGGTTTTGGTTAACGGTTCAGTTATTGCACACCCCTACTACATATCCTATACCAAACACCATCATACATTACCACTATGCATAATAATATATAAATATGCACATGTGCATTGGCAACATAATCATTTATGTCACTGTTAGGATCGGAGGCTCTCATGATTGTGTTTGTTTGCATAGTTTGAACAAATCAATAGAAATGAACAGAGTTTAAATGCAACGGAAATGTATACAAACTTTGTAAACACAATCAACGAAGGAAAATAGTTTTGATAATCACATGCTTCTCATCAGTCGAAAGGTTACAAAGCAAATCAAATGATTACAAAGCAAGCTTACAAACTAAACTCCCCCTGAGGCTGATACTCCATGGTTGATTGCACAAGATGAAAGGATTGGACTAGAGGAGAAGAACTCACTCGGTCAATCAAATGTAACAGTACAGGGTACTGTTCCATTTATAGGCAAACCAAACCACTGAGGCATCTCAGCTGACATCACCATGAAAGTGACATCTAACAACCTAACAACCTGTAACCACTGTTCTTATACAAACACTTCTAATCTAAACCACTGACTTTATACAAAACAAGTGACACGCTAATCTACTGCTTTCTCCCTTCATCAGTGCTTTCCTCAAGGTTGATCAGTCCTTGAGTGGGCAGTCCTTTATCATCAGTAGGTTGAGCCAGCAGTGTTTACTCCTTAGCAGTCTTTAGGGCTTCATCAGCAGTTTGAAGGACAGCAGCTGTTGTATACGGATAGTGGATAGAGGACATCAGAGGTTATAATCACTTTCAAGGGGAAAGCCTAATGTAAACAGTTGCTTATTATGAATCCACTGTTGTGATCCGGTTTTGGCTTTAATTATCTGTTCCTCTGGTAGGGTTCAATCCCAACAATCTCCCCCTGGAACAGATAATGCCAAAACCCTTCATTATTCTGGATCTTTATTTTCTCATCAGAAGTTCCTTAGCTTGTCTTTTAAATTCTGCTTCAAAGTCCTTGGAACTTGAGTCCTCCTCATCCCTGCATAGCGTAAGTTCAAGGAGATCTTGTAGATCTTCAACACCAAGGCTTAGTGCTTGTTTCCTTGATATGTACTTCATTTCTCCATTGGATCTGAACAGAGTCAATACATGGGTCTTTTGATCAGACATCCATTTTAGTATTTTTGAACCCAATGGGTTTCTTGGGAGAGGTTTATTTACTGATGAGTTGGGAGATTTTGGCCTTGTAAATATTTGTGAAGCAGTATCCTGAGCTTTTGTTAGCTCAGAATTTTTAGACATTTGTTGAAAAGTCATTTTTATGACATCATTTGCTGCAACTATATCTTCTGCAACTTCTTTGTCAATCTGCTCTTGTCTCTTTTGTTGATCTAGCTCAATGTCTGATAATTCTGCTGATGTGTTTGGTGGTGATGGTTACACCTTTTTGGCAAGGTCTTGAAGATTTGCTGATCTGTCTTTATCTAAAACCATTTTCTTGATGGCTTCTTCAAAGTATTCAGTTTTCTTTTCCTTTTCTTCTGCAACAGTCAGATGTTTTCTCTTTTCTTGGTTTATCACAATGATAGAGGTATCTGCTGATGTGAACAGTGGTTTAGGATCAATGATCTGCTTTGGCTCTTTGTGTTCAGGCTTCTTTGGTGAATTAAGATCTGTCATTTTTCTTCTTTTCAGCCTTTCATAGGCCTCATCTGTATACTGTTTTGTCCATTTTGCTATGGCTTTAGCAGTATCCACCTTTGCATCCACCAACTCCTGCTTCTTTCTTTTGTACTCAGATGTAAGATCAGCAATGAGCTTTTTGTATTTGCTCCAGTTTGGAGTTGTCCTCTTTTTGCTTGAATCATTTTTGATTCTTTCAATTCTGTTTGCCTCATGCTTTAATGCAACTATTGGCCATTCTTCGAATTGTTTTTCTTCAGCTGGATAAAATTTTTCTTTCATGATGTATGCAAGATATTCTTTTCTCATTTCTTTTCGTAGATTTGCTTTGGGTGGTAAATTTGACATTTCTTTGCTCAGATCTCTTGCATAATCTTCCATCTGTTTGACTTTAGTGAGCAAGAATTCCATTTTTTCTGAAATGGCTTCGTCACCTTGGTCTTTGCATTCAAGTTTAGCTCTTATCTTAGCTTGTCTTGCTTTGAGCTCGAGATATTCATCCATATTTTCTGGGACTATAAAGCCTATGAGAGAAGGAAATCTTCTTTTTGAAGGATCATCCTCAGTGTAGAATTGTCTCATCTCATTTTTTTACAGCTTCAGGTTCCAGTGGATATTTTGCAGCCATAGGATCATATTTGTCATCACCTGCCTGAGTTGTTTTTCTTTTTCTGGTGTAAATTTTTGGACTGACAGGTGTTGAGACAACCGGTGTTTGAATCACTGTTGTTATTACAACAGATGTTGTAACATCTGATGTCTTCTTCTTTTTAACAGAAGGTGATGGTGGTGATGTGATATTGATGAGAGCAGTGGTGGATAGCTGACAAACAGTTGTTGAAACAACTGGTGTTTTAACCTCTGTTGTCATTACAACTACTGATGTGTCAGTAGATGTCTTCTGCTTTTGAGCAGGTGGTAATTTGGTGGGTGGGGATGTAGGTTTAGGTTGTGATGGTAGGGCAGTGGTTGTAGTGGTGTGTGTTGAAGAGATGGTAGCTGTTTGGCTAGCAGTTTTTGAAACCACTGACATATCAACTGTTTGGATGGAAATTTGAGGTTTTGTGGTTTGAGGTTTGGATCCTTTGGGAGGTGGTTTAGATGTCTGTTTTTCTTTTTCCGGTTCAATATAAACACCATCCTCAATTCCTTCTTCTTCAACTGCTTGATTTTCTCCCTCTTTTTGGCATTATCTGGAAGGGGGTTATCCAAGAAGAGGATAGTGGGAGGAATTTTTCCAGTGGTGCTTTGGATATGAGCCTTGATAGCTTTGATGTCTGCTTGAGTATCTTTAAATCTTGACTCCACCATGTTTGTCAACATTTGTACATGTATTGCATGCTGCTGATCAGCCATTTGTTTTTATTTTTCAAGCAGGGGTTGAAATACATTCCATAGCTCATTTGCAGGAGGTGCAGGTTGTGCAGGTGCTTGAGCTGGAACAGCAGTGGATTGTGTTTTTTGAGCTTTTAACAACTGTTGCACCATATCTTTTATTTCAGCAACTGATGTTTCAAGTTTTTCAACTCTGTCCGTCAATTTCTAATATTTTAAATCATCACCCAAGTTAATGGGATCATCTGATTCCCCACCAGCAGTGGTTGTACCAATGTGTGACTTAGGAACTGAGTCCCAAAAATCACCCATTGATGCCCCTTGTTCTTGGTTCTGGGGTCTTCTCTCTTCAACACTTGATAACCTTTTGAGGGTACCAGTGGTTAAAACAAACTCACTGGTGGTTACCAGAGGTGCTATAGAAGAAATTGCCTTCAAGGGAGTCTTACTAATGAAACAACTGTCCAAATGTAGATCTGTTGATCCATCACTTGTAGTTGCTGCTCCACTTGAACTACCACCAAGAGTTACTTGTAACTCAAGGGGTGTAACCTCCTCAGTTGTTGCTGGGATAGCAGGGGTAGTAGCATCAGACCCAGTCACTTGTGGGAGTGTACTCTCAGTGATAGGTGATAAAGAGGAACTGGTTTGTGTCTGAGCTATATCAACTGCATGCAACAAGGGTATTATGGATTGTGGTAATGTGATTGGTGAGGGTATGGGTGTTGAAAGAGAAATGTCATTGGGATCAGGACTGAGGAAGATGGATCCAATTGAATCCAGAGCTTCATAATGTGGGGTCCCTATGCTTACAACCTGATCCTTTTGTGAGGATGCAAGAAGAGTTTGAGGCAATGGTGGAGATCTTTCTTCCAACTGTTGTGAGGAAGTAGCAGCAGTGGTTGTAAGTGACATTTGTGTTGTCACTGGCAGTGGCTCTGGGATCTCATCTTCCAGAGTTTCCTTTGTTTTGGGTTTGGTGGGTTTTTTGTATGATTTCTTTTTGGTCTTTTTGGTAATGGCAGGTGTGGGTTTCAAAGCAGTGGTTGTGCTGCTATGATCACCTGGAGCAGTGGGCTCAGCATCTGATACCTGAGGAGCAGTGGTAACTGCTAAATTCTGCTCAGGCACCTCTGCTTTTGTTTTTAAAGGTGTTAACATTCTACTGAATGTTTCAGGTGTTAAACCTTTTATTTGAAAATAAACACCTTGTTTGAGCAAATTTTCATTTTCTTTTTCAAAATTTTGTTTAAAATAGTAGCTTAGAAACCTTGGAAAAAGTAGAAATGCTTTGCTATCAACATTTTTCACCAAATCATCAAAGATCTCCTGGGAGTAATTATAATTTTCATTATGTAAAATGGCATAACCCAGACATTGGATCTTTAATGGTATTTCGTTAAAAGCAGTTGTTTTATTTGAAACACACATCAAGAGAGTGTGAAATAAAAACCTAGGTGCAGAAGGAAAGAAACCTTTTTGTAAGGTATCCCTTTTTGTTTGTTCTGCATACCCCCTTCCCAGAAAATCAGTTTTCAATTTTAGAAAAAGAAGTTTTACCTTTCTGATCATCAAGCTTAAAGACTTCTGAGATTGATTGTGGAGTAATTTGAATCGCTTTACCCTGTATAGAGGAGTTGATGGCAATGACTTTATCGTCTTGTTTTTCAAGAGTAGCATTTTTCCAAAACTCTCTCTGGGTTTGTTGGTAGATTGGAGCATCTGCTGTTAGCAAAGTTTTATACTTTGATGCAGTCATGATGTCGATGATGGAATCGAAGGTGTGATTGTTGGTGGGTTTTGTGAGTAGACCCAAGTAGTTGTGAGGGGATTTGTAAGGGATTTCAATGGGTTCAGCGGCCGTTTGAGCGACCTCTTTGGAAGATGATGATGATTTTGACTTTGATTTTGATTTTGATTTCGTCATTTTGATGAAGAAAGACGAAGAATGATTTGAAATGGAGGTTGGAAAATGCTTTGAGAAGAGAATTTTTGGAATTCAATTCGACAGTGTAAAACCCTGTTTGGGGTTTTGATCAGGGTTTTATTTAGGGAAAAAGTAAGTGCTGATGTGGCAGCGGTTATAGAGATCTGAAGGCTAAAAACTAACCACGTGCCAACCTCTGATGAAAAGATGAATTATGGAGGACAGTTGTTTTAGGAGAACCACTGATGAAGTAAATATCAGTGGTTACAACGGTAATAATATGAGAGCAGTGGGTGATTTTTACTATCAGTGGATAGCATATCAGTGGATAAGACATTGACTTTGAACATCAGTGCTTACCAACAAAATAAAGGATCAGGGGTTGACTTTCAGCAGTGGACAGCAGTTAGAAAGCAGATGTTTGAACAAAACAGTGATTAGGGGTAAGGTAATGGTAAGGATTTGAAGACTAGTATATCAACAATTGTTAGTGCACCAGTGGATAAGCTTTTGACAAATATTTTGAGCATCTGTTGTTCTGATGAAAGGAATAATTTTATTTCATCTGTTGATGATGATTTTGAAATATCTGCAAGATGGCTATCCTTAACAAAATACATTTTAGATGCAAGTTGTCAAGTTCAATTTGTTAGCAGCTTTTACAAAGATTTTCATTCAAGGTTTTGCCACATGTCAAATTCAGGTTTTGAAACTTTTATAGAATCCTGACAGTGGTTTAGTATCCCAGTGTTTTAAAACTTGTTAGCAATCAGTCTTTGATCTGTGATAAAACCAAACTTGAGTTGACATGACCTTAACCTTGACACATACACCATTTCCTTTTGATCCATTTTCGAGGATAATATCACCCAAAATAAAATAAAGGTTCTATATCCTGACAGGAGATTGAAACTTTTACTATCAAAAACCAGTAAAAGTACAAAATATATGATTCATACAGAAAAATAAAGAATAATATATCCTGCTTTATTTGAGAAAATCCTTTTCCAGAAAAATAATTAAAGGATTTTCTGAAAACAGCACCAAAAGGATCTGGTATATTTTTTTCAATAAAGCCCTAATCATATCATTCTCAAGTTTATGAAAATGGTCAGTGGTTTGACAACAATATTATGAAATTGTAAATACATTTTGACCACTGTTTGGTACCATTTTCTTGTCAGTTGATTGCAAAAATGAGGACACATGAACACATAAGTTTTTGAAAACCCTGATTTAGATTTTGTTACCATGTGATGATTCTGACAGCTTGTCTAGTCCTCTTTTAAGTTTAGTCACAGGAGATACTACTGTTACCTGAACTTTCCTGACCCAATGAATGCACACAGTTGCTTGATGACCATTTTTACCCCAATTTTTGACTCTTAAGTGTTTTATATTTATACTCTTTTCTTTTGACTTCAAAAGTTTTGAGATAAACACACTTCTGAGGGTTTTTTTTTTTTTTTTGTGATTTTCCTTCTTCCCCTTTTACCCTTCCCATTCATAAGTAATGAAATACTTACTGGGAGGTCTTTATTGAAGAAATACTTAATCCAGAATCATTTTGCAGTAATGTTTTTGAGAGATCTGGTCATATTTTGTACATGCATATGTCAAATCACACATTACATATGAATTGGACTATTTCAACACCTGATTTTCTTAATATGTTTATAACAGAGTTGATTTGGTCCTTTTCAACAGGATTCCCAACCTATTTTTCAACACATAAGATCTTGTAACTAAAGTTTTAATATCCCTCTTTTTATGTTAACAAAAACACTAATGTTATTTAATCAAACATAGGTTTTGTTGACATGAGGTACACACTTTAGCAACAAACATAATGGAAACAACACGAACTTCAAAGCAACAATTGAAATCAATTTTCGTAAGTAATTATACCACAGTTATCAAATATATTTTCAGATCTGAAAGCTATAGGTGATTTATGCATGACGTCACTTGTTGTATGAAATTTGTGTGTTCTATGACATCTTAGTTGTTTTACAGAGTTTTTGAGTAGCCACTTTAAACGTGATTACTCGTTACTCTGTTTTTCAACTGAATACAATCAACCTTAGTATCAATGAATTTTGAGCTGAACTGTTATGTCAAATTGATTGTTAGATCGAATTTGACTGTCTGAGCTCTGATACCAATTGTTAGGATCGGAGGCTCTCATGATTGTGTTTGTTTGCATAGTTTGAACAAATCAATAGAAATGAACAGAGTTTAAATGCAGCGGAAATGTATACAAACTTTGTAAACACAATCAACGAAGGAAAATAGTTTTGATAATCACATGCTTCTCATCAGTCGAAAGGTTACAAAGCAAATCAAATGATTACAAAGCAAGCTTACAAACTAAACTTCCCCTCAGCCTGATACTCCATGGCTGATTGCACAAGATGAAAGGATTGGACTAGAGGAGAAGAACTCACTCGGTCAATCAAATGTAACAGTACAGGGTACTATTCCATTTATAGGCAAACCAAACCACTGAAGCATCTCAGCTGACATCACCATGAAAGTGACATCTAACAACCTAACAACCTGTAACCACTGTTCCTATACAAACACTGCTAATCTAAACCACTGACTTTATACAAAACATGTGACCCACTAATCTACTGCTTTCTCCCTTCATCAGTGCTTTCCTCAAGGTTGATTAGTCCTTGAGTGGGCAGTCCTTTAGCATCAGTAGATTGAGCCAGCAGTGTTTACTCCTTAGCAGTCTTTATGGCTTCATCAGCAGTTTGAAAGACAGCAACTGTTGTATACGGACAGTGGATAGAGGACATCAGAGGTTATAATCACTTTCAAGGGGAAAGCCTAATGTAAACAGCTGCTTATTGTGAATCCATTGTTGTGATCCGGTTTTGGCTTTAATTATGTGTTCCTCTGGTAGGGTTCAATCCCAACAGTCACAGCAATAAACACTTGTGTATTTCTAACATATACTATACTAACCACCATATAACATTTGAAAACATTGTAAAATGATTATAATCATCTGGAAACACATCATATATCACCACTATGCATACTAATTCACCTTATGCACATGTGCATTTCCAACATATACTATACCATATTACATCAAATTACTGAATTAACGATCATATAGTTGTCATCGTCCAATAAATAAATGTAGATTATCAATAAAAAAATAACTAACATATAAACCGCTATACAAAAACAACCATAATTTTCAATATAACACGTTCTATGCAACTTTCTTTCATTAATGGTGAAAGTTTTCCACCGTCTCGTCGCCCTTGTCATCCATCACATCGTGCTTTTTACTTGTCCTATTCCTTGTATTTCTTTCTCCGCACTAACTGCACATGACATAAAACAACATCGTTCAACATGAAAGTAACAATTGGATGCACATGTGCATATACTACCAACTGCATCATCGACTAATAACCAACCTTATTGGCTTTTCGTTTAACACTTTTGTATTCACCTTCCTTATCATCTGGCAGTTTTGTTGCCCCTTCATCATTCTATCTCAACACAAATGTTGTTTTCTTCGCTTTTTTTTTTGTTTTTTACCTACTGTCATAATTGAAACATAATATAATCAAAATGCAATTTCAGTTAGTACGTGCATTAAACACCTTTTTCATCACCGTAAACTATATGTATTTGTGCATCTATATGCACTTTGTGCATCAATATGCACATGTGCATCACATGTCATTGTCATTATGCACTTCTGAATCAATATGCACATGTGCATCACATATTCTTATAATGATATTTAAAATCAATCCATATGTAAAGTTCAATGTTATGTGCTCAAATTCAATATGCACATATGCATCACTTTAAACAACAACATCAACAGAATCTAATTATACAAAATCATAAACACGTATATTAAACAAAACTACTCATGTTCGCTATGCACATGTTCATCACATGAAACATTAACATCATCATATTCTAATTACACAAAATCACAATAACACTATCATATCCTAATTACACAAAATCACGTATCTTACACAAAACTGCTCAAGTTCACTATGCACGTGTGCATTACCTAAAACAACAAAACCAGCATATTCTTATTACACAAAATCATCTACACGTATCCTAAACAAATCTGCTCAAATTCACTATGCACATGAATGATATTATTAACTTTATCTGCTCAAATTTAGTATGACACACTCATTGAATCATCTATTCGTACAATCACGTTGCCCTAATTACGAACGGATTAAAAATCCACAATGCTTATAATCACGTTGCCCTAATTACGAATAGATGAAGAATGTACGATCAATGATTATGTTCCTAATATATATTATACGACTAATTTTGGATGAACTTTGGGAACTAACCTCGATTATATGACTATCTGCTGGTAAAATCTCAGATTTGAGATAAAATCTCAATCCAGATGCTTCAGTATGGTGAACCGATGACGGTGAAGTGATGACGTATTGGAGACGATGATGTAATCGATGAACTGTTAAGTATTGTTGAGAGATTCATGGACGAACTTGAGAGATTCAGGTTGAAGGTTGAGAAATGTTGAGAGATCTGGATCTAATCGGAGGTTAGCGAGAGTGGACGTGAAAGTTTGTATAAAATGTAATTTAATTTGTGCTTGGAGTCCAATATTTTAAAAGTTGTTTTGGTATTTACAAAATTACCCCCTGTTCACATTGGTTCTCGCGGTTCTCGCAATAAGGGTGGTTCTCGCATGAAACCTACCCTATATATATATATATATATATATATATATGGAGAAGGATCCGTTAGGAACCACCCTTTATTGCAAGAACCGCGAGAACCAGTGTGAACACAAACAGTAATACCTAAAAAAATCTAAAAAACACCCCCAAAAAAATTACTATTTTTTTTGTAAAAATCACTATATTTCATTTACAATAAAAAAAATTTCAAAAATTTTTTTTTTTCGAGTCACAGTTATCCATGCACATGTGCATTTGTATCATTTCTTTGACAGATTCCGTAATTCATTAAAAATATTTGACGATTGCACTTTCATTTACACTACCACGTGTAATACATTACTTTTTAAGTTAACAATATTAGAAATGCACATGTGCATTTATATGTATCAACATGAAATAAGGTGTGTTGGTACACTACTTTCTCTTTCATCTATCAATCCATCCATAATACACAAACATGCACATATGCATTTTTGTCATTTCTTTTTCCGTATTTCATTACAACTATTAGACAATTGCACTTTCATTTACACTACCATGTGTAATACAATACTTTTTACATTACCAATATTAGAAATGCACATGTGCATCTATATGTATCAACATGAAATAATGTGTTTTGGTACACTACTTTGAATACACTTTCCCTTTCATCTATCATACCATCCATAATACACTACCATTACCTCCTACCATCCATAATACAATACCATTACCATTATTTTCACTTTATTACATGTATGTAATCACCATTTATACCATCCAATCAACATATTACATCATAAATTGACAACTATAACCAAACCATCAACCACTAGATATACCTAACCAAAAAACATGTATATGGGCCTACTTCTCCATTCAAAATCACAAACTTTTTGTACCAAAACACGTTATATCATGGTTATACCTAATGATGCACATGTGCATTTTGAATATTGGTAATGTAAAAAGTAGTGTATTACGAATGGTATTGTAAATTAAAGTGCAATTGGCTATTCTTGATAACGTATTACCGAATTTATCGAAGTAATGATACATATGCACATGTGCATGAATAACTGTTACTCGAAAAAAAAAATTTATGGTAACGAAATATAGCGATTCTTTTAAAAAAATATAAAAAAAAATTTGAGTGCTTTTTTGATCTTTTTTAGATTTTATTTTGTGTTCACATTGGTTCTCGCGGTTCTCGCAATAAGGGTGGTTCTCGCATGAACCTTACCCTATATATATATATATATATATATATATATATATACACACATTGATTACAATTTACAACTGGAAATTAAACAAACTGGTAGTTATGCATCTCTAGGTATTTTAGTCTATCTATTTTAGTTGATTATATATTATTCTATGTGTCGTTCATCCAATACTGCATCTCACGCTCGTCATACTTCCAGATGAGTTTCTCGCCTATTTGACAGATTCTATTTCCCTCTTCCACTAATTTTCGCCATACTGGCGAAGTTCCTGCACATATTCGTGGGTCATTCGTGCTGGTACGGGGTCAGGGTAATGTGGTATGGGTTCTTCGTAAGGGTCTGAGTTGTTTAATAATTCCTGAAATGAACGGTGGTCGTCCCACCACGGGTCATAATCTCTAGGGATTGGTGTGGGGATTCTAGGAATCTCATTGGAGTTGAATGCTGGTATCGGGAATTGGTTTTCCTGGTTTGGTTCTAATTCCATTTGTTGATCGGGGAATAAGGGTAGAAGTGCGGGTTCAGCTACTTGGTTCAGATTTGGGTTTGCTGTTGTGGTTGCTAACATGTGGAAATCTGCTAACTGCCTATCAAGCTATTCCTCCCATAATGGTCTATTAACTTCCTGGGTTTGGGCATTCATTTCCCTATTTGATTTTGCTATGGCTCTCTATTATTGAAATTTCTTCATCCTTTTCCTCCTCTCATGCGCTCCTCTACTAAACCATCCTCTCTTTTTAGGAGGGAATGGTTCCTCAGATTGGGCCTTAAAGATAAAGATTCATTCCTCAGTATCAGCTGAGTATCCTGAGGGAGTTGGGTGAGATGAGGTTCCTTCATCTTTAAGGGAACTAGCTAATTGACGATAAGCGTCGGATGTACCTTGCTCACTCATATTGTAAACTAACAAATTGCCAAATAACACAAAATAATAATATACATATTTACACAGAATCACATAAATTATTTCCTAACACGAGTGATTAAGATTTAGGTATTAGCAGAACACCTAAATGGCTTAAACCAGTGGTTGTGGCTCTGATACCACCTTCTGTCGCAACCCCGACCCCTGCCCCGGGAGCGGGCGGCCGCGAGATCAGATCAAGTGGTACCGGTGTTTATTAATCTGGCAGTGGAATTTATACATCAGGGCCGTAGTTAGGAAATATTATCAGAGTTTAAAACACCAAACTTTTATAATAAATAAATGGGATAAAACCCAAGTTCCATTTGCAATACATTCATAGGGATAAACCTTAATTTTTGAAAACATAAACTCCTTTTAATTTAGGTAACTTTTATAGCCACTTCTTTAAGCCTTCAGTGCTCCCAGCTGGTTTCTATTGGCTTCACACTAAGTTACCTGAAATGCGTTTTAAAAATATTTTATCAGCAAGAAATACTGGCGAGTACATTCCAATTTGTAAAACATCAGTTGTCAGTACATTACAGTATTAAGGGCGATTACAATGTTTATATCTACCCAATTACTCGTTCAGTACGTGTCACTCGACGGATCTGTGACTATGGTCATATCACACATTGGATACCCGTGCCCAATTATGAAGGTTATCAAGTACTGTATACAAACCCTATAATACTGGCAACAATTGTAGAATTACAAAGACTTAATCACTGTAATTGTAATTGATAAACATTTATGGTTTTGGAAAAACATTTGAAATAATGGCTCAAAAACTGTGAGAAAAGGAGAATGACTCACAAAAAGAGTTTATAAAAGGGGAATGACTCACATTGTAGACTTAGATAATATTATAGTTTCCTGATGATTCTCCTGGTTATTATCTATTAAAATTAAACAATGCACACGTGTTAGTAAAATAACCCAAATCACATTAGCCATACAACACGAGACATAACTCCAACAAACTGAGTCAGGCAGAGCCTTGACATGCGTTACAGAGCCCTAGATCAATCGGGCAGGGTAAAAAATACGTGATCAGGGGTTATAATACTTACAACGAGGCAGAGCTTCGCTTTTTAGGGGTATTATACCCTTTAAAATTCGCACTATATAGTCTAAGAGAGAAAGAAAAATGAACGAGGAACAAATGAGGCCTCGACCTCAATTTATATGTCTGATCAGGGGCGGCTCGCGCACCGCGACCCACCACCCCAACTGTCTCGTTGCCCGCGAGAGGCATAGGCTAGGGCCTAGCCTTGGCGACTCAACACTATAGACCTAACACGAATTGAGACACGTGGCGGCCTAGGGTTCCGGCATACCCGGGGCTGTCGCGCCCCGCGAACTCGCAAGCCCAGGAGGATCGCTGCCCACGAGCTCCTCTATTATTTGTTTTTATTTGATTTTTATAAATATTAATGTTATTTAGGTCCGTTAACGAGTATACGGGTTTGAATTAGGGCGTTTAAGGTGTTTTTGAGGGTTGTTATACCATACTTTTAAAAACAATGGCATTTTTATACTCTTTAACAAGATCCTTTAAAAACCTTCTTATATCTCATGCTTTCTAAGCTTAATCTTTCATTTAAAAAACTTGTTTAATACACCATTGTGTAAATCATGGTTTTTAATCTTTATAAAAGTTATATCTATGTTATAAATCACTTTTAGGTTGTAGTAAAGTTCATGGATCACAAGGATGATGATCTTGTTTAGATTTAAACACCAAGATGTTTAAATCATAATTTTTATCAAGTTCTTACAAGATCATCAAACTAAACAACTTACTTTAATCAATATCATAAGGTTTATTCAAACTAACTAACACAAAACAACATAATCATCACATAATATATCATTTTTAGTAGACTTTTAAGTTGTGATTAAGGTTTGAACTTTGATTTATATTGTGTTTCAAGATGAACAACTTGTAATTTTTTATTCTACATAATATAAGAAGCTTAAAAATGGTATGAATTGTGTTAGGACCGGTTTTGACTCCGAAACGATTGCGAACCGAACGTGTGACGTGCGGAATCCGTACACGAACGTGACCGAACACACAAGATCTAATTATAACTGTGATTCTATTAACAGATCTGAAAACGTATAACACCCGAATCACGTACACGGAACTTTCTCTCTCTAGCTCTAGATTTCCAAAACTCCAAATGCCAAAAGTCTCAAAAGTCTTTAACTCTAACCCTAACACATCTATTTATAGGCCAAGGCTTATAAGAGCTTTCCTCTTATTTACAATATTGCCACCTTGCCTTTTCTATCTAATTATAACAATATAAGGCTAGAATAAATATGTTTCTGCTACGATCTGAATTGACGGAGGCGATAGACATATATGCACCAACAGACTCCCCCTTGGATATTGCCGTAGTCAATCCGTAGTCAAACTCGTAGCGTTTTGTCTTTCTCTCTCTTTGAGTCTTCAGCAACATAGACTCCCTCTTTCTTGAACAGAATCCCCGTGGATCTGTCTTCAGCTTCCCCCTTTCAGTAGACTCCTTCTTCAGGCTCCCCCTTTCGTCAAGCTTCCGTGCTTTTGGGATCGACACCTGGCTTTCCGTATACAAGCTCCTTCAGGATAGTTACCTGGCTCCTTGAAAGCACGCTCCCCCTTGCGTTGAGCTCGTCTTCAGACTCCCCCTTAGACTCGTCTATCGGGATCGTAGTCTGGAATAGTATCTGCAACTCTCAAACGATTATAAGTAATAACTTTTTAAACATCCAGGATTGAAAAACCTAGCTTTCTCAGCATAATCTGAAATATTTTTACTGTGAAAGCATTTTCGATTGACCAGGAATCATGACCTGGCTCTATTAAACTTTCTAAATCAAAATCCTGGCTCAAAAATGTAATAATATGAATATATCAAGGAATACTTGATTCTCTCTCTCTATAAATAATCTTCATAGATTTGACAGTTTTAGTGAACAGGATAGAAACTGGCTCTTTTACATTACATTTTAACAGTTTAAGAATCCAAATCCTTCACGGTTAATCATCCAAGTCCAAATTAATGACCTTGGAGATATCACAAACTATTTTTTATTTTTGATTAAAAACTTCAAGTTTCAAATTAATGAACTTGTTTTATTCTCAGAAACACGATCAACATACTTAGATTTGGAAACTCAACATTCAGGCATCGGGTGTCGAAAAATAAAGTGTAATTAAAATCTTTTTGTAATTTTCTGAAACGTAAAGCAGTAAAGAAATATTTACAAACATATTTACAGATATTATTTTTGTTTAAGTTTGCGTCAGAGGATCATATCAGTTTTTGACAAATCACTAGTACCGTTGAGCTTTAAACACTTTAAGTTCTAAACGATTCACTTAAATTGTCAGTATACTGGTCCACTTAAATTTTCACACAAAGTTCAATTGATTCAAGATACGAGATTAGTGTCTTAAGGACTTAAACTTATTCGCGTGTCCCACCTCAGAATATACTCCCGTATCCAGACTCCTATATTCAGTCTTACAGGTGAATGTACACTAATGATATCTGTAAACGGGTAAATGCGAGGCCATGAGAGCTTAGGTTAGTGTAACACCCCGAAAACGGGTTTGGTAATCAAACCACGTTTATACTAAAAGACGGGTAATTTACCTTTAGTGGTAAAAGTAACCCGGTGAATATTAGGATTCTTAAATAAACAAGAATTTACTAACTAGGAATTTTAACCTAGTTAGCTAATGGTCTAGAAATAACTTATAATAGGGTTAAAATTAGCCAAACTATAAGTTATACAAAAGTGGAGGGACCTAAGTTGTAGAACTTGAAACTAGAATTTATTAAAACAAATTAAATAAAAACCAAACACACAAATTAGTGTGCTTGGTCGATCAAAAACGCAGGGGAGCGACCAGGAGTTCTCACCAAACCCTAACTCCACAAATTTGATGAATTGAAGGCTAATTCCTGTCCCAAATCGAAATCTGAACATAGATTCGTGATCCTCATCACAAGGGGGTTACAAGGTATGTGAAATTTAGTGCTAATTCTCTGTTTGAAATTCTCATGAAATTGGGAAAATCTGAAATTCATGGTTGCATGTTTGTTTTATGATGAATTAGGAACCATATAGTGTCTAGGGACAAACCCTAGACAAATACAAGTTGAAAACATGTGAAATTTTAGTGAAACCTATGAACACCATTGTAGGTGATTAGTGGTTTATGTGAAATTTGATGAACACTAGGAAATAGAGTGTTGATCTAGTATAATTTGACAATTTTGAAGTGATTTCAGAAATTATAGAAGTTAACAACTTTGTAAGATGGTTGATTTATGTGAAATTAGGGTTAAGAGATAAGCTAGAGACTTGATAAATAAACATGTAAAATTCTGCCCTTAAAGTGTTTGTTGAAATGCCTCAAAGAAGGCTCGAAACTAGAATTTTTGTAGTTAAAACACCTAATTGTGATGTTTTGGCTATTATGCAAAATGTGATTAAAAAGAGTTCTAAATGTGATGAACGTGGTTAGAACTTTGGTTAAAACGGTAGTCTAAAGATAACGCCTACCGGGTAATTAAAGAATGCTAAAAACTAGTTGATGAACTCGAATATGCAATTAGTATACTAATGGGCATTTGACTTTTAAAAAGTCAAACTGACCTATAATCCGATAAATGGTAATTTTGATATGAAATGTGTAAGGTGGAATAATCGTATTAAATTATTATTAAACTAACCACCTTGAAAACGAATGATGATAGTTTGACGCGTAACAAGCTAGGTGGAAGCTTGATGAGGGAGCGGATCAAACGAATCAAGAAGGAAAGGAAAAGCGTAGTTCGGATGCGAGGTAAGTAAAGCTTATGCCCCTTTTTATTATTTACAAATGACATGATTGCAAGTATAGTATATGAACGCTACTAAGTGGTTGGCATAGGATGTTCCGACATGATTCAATGAGAGTCGGAACGAAGAGAGAATGGTAAGAAATCATAAGTTATGGACAAGGGGTAAAATGGTAAATTAGTCATGTAGTGACGAACAAACAAAAACGGTTTTAAGTAAAACGAGTACAAGGAAAACCGGGATAGGTTTAAAGGGGATGATATGGTACTTAAATACCATCTCATACGGACAAATGGTCAATTTGACTAAATGGGTCAATTGGTGTGGGTAACGCCATTTGACAATAACATTTGATAATTGCTTGTTGAGTTTTGTAATCACAGGAAATAACATAAGCTTGCGTTGCTTTGACTATAAAGATTCAAAGCAAAAGTTAAGTAAACGGGTCAATACTTTGACCCGAGCCAGGTACATATAACTAAGCTTTTTGGTTAAACATACAGTTTTGGTCAAAATATTTAGTGAAAGTCCTTCGTTGTGAAGTGAGAGACTAAAGTTGACCAAAACACCCTTGAAGGGTATATTGGACAAATGACTCCTAGAGGTCGTTTAGGAACTTGCGTAAAGATTTTTGAAATCAGTAGACATGAATAAAGGTCATAGGAATGCACATTCGCGGGTCAAATGCTCAAAGATGGCAAGGAGAGCCTGTTAGAGCAAGTATTATCAGGTGCACGTTTTAAATTATTACGTGAATAGTAATATATAACAAATACATAGAGGTTGAAAGTGCATATGTAGATTGAAAACTTGGAAAAACCCGAATGGAAAACCTATCCGGGATATTATTTCCAAGAGAAACAAATAGAGGCATTACTTACATGGGGTGTAATGTGAAAATTGTAAAAAGGTCATGTATACCAGGTGTTGATCGCTTACTCTGGCCAAGTAAGTAGTGGACACGTGGTACCATGAACTTCTTATGATGGACACATTTATGTCCAATGTAGTAAGGGCGGGGTGAATGGGACTAACTTAAATGGTACCCAAATAAATCAAATAAGTAAGATGTTTGATAGTAAACGTAAACATAAGTCGGATGACGGAAGCGTATTACGTAAGAATAACGAGCCCGAGAGAAGGGACAAGGATCAAGTAAAAAGAAAATACAAACCGATCAATAGGAATGCTAAGGCATAGGGATAAAAGTTTGACTGCCACAAGTGATGAAATTCACATGGACAAGTCAAACGAATTGAATAAAGAATAAAGAATTAATTTGAATAAAAGCGATGAATCTCGCTAAGACGATCAAATGAATTAAGATGATGTCTAAAACCATATAAGAATGGTTACTTGACGATGACGTTGGTAAAGATACCCGATGGACGGGTAGGATTGTGGGTGAATGCGTAAACCAAGAGACGGGAACGCGAAATAGAAAGTCAAAAGACTCGGAATATGAGTCATGACTAAAAGACAATGAGAACTTGCAAACAGAAATGTTAATAACTACGCTCAACTGATTTAAAGTTGAACGGGTCGAATAAAGAATGGTGTTTGATGTTCACAAGTGATGAAATTTCACACGAACAAGTCAAACGAGATAAATAAGGTATAAAAACTTGGTGGTACAAGTAAGCGCAAACTGAATAATGGTAGCACAAAACATTAATGAACCTACATGATGGGTCATAAAGGAATATATATATAGGAAAAAAATGCAAACTAGTAAAACAAAAATGTTAAAAACACTAAGATAAAGAACCCGGGTAATGGGTCGTAAAGAAGTATAGGTAAGAACCGGGTAACGGTAAGTGTAGGGCAAACCGACGTGTAATTGACGTTAGAAGTCAAGAAGTCGGAAGAATAATTCAAAAGAAAACAATGTAGCCTTAGACTGCGGTCAAGGTCAAACGAAATCCAAAAAGTAAAAGTGAATAATTCTAAAACATAAGAAGGGGTGCCTTAACGCCATACGCGTGTATAAATGTATACACATTTGAATAAAGACTCGAATAAAAGATGATCTACGGGATCATCATAACCTACGGGATATTAATTAGAGCAAAGGTCTACAGGGCCAAAATGACCCACGGGTCATGAATTGAAGCAAAAGGATCATAAGGGCCTCGCCTCAAAGAGGTGAAAGCCTAAGGAAATAGCCTACGAGGTTAAGTGGAGGAACCTATAGGTCGATAGTGTGAGGTAAGGGAACTTGTTACAATTCCCCGTATAAAACTAAGATTGTGAAAGAATGAATTATGGACTGTCAATATCATAGTATGGATAATTGACAAAAGTTAAAGGAAAGATCCTAAAACTAAAACTTCGATTTTAGTAAGAAATAACGTTTTTACAAATATAAATTCTGTTAGGAATTTGAATAGTAAGCATGAAAGGTTCAAGTCTTGACACTGATAGGCGCAAGACGATACATTCGAAAAGTGGTATTTTCGAAAATGAAAAGTTGATACAAACTAAACATGATGTGACACGATCACGGTTAGGAAAAGTAATGTGAAGTAAAATCACATTATAACCAGGCTAGCGGTAAAAAGTAACAGGACTAATAAGTCTAGTTAGTGAGACCGGTTAAGGCCAGTAATTCAAATCAATAAAAGTTGGCTTGCTTGTAAGTGGTGGATTCGGTATAACTGAACCGAATAAATAAATCTGAAAACAAAAAGTGAAATATTTCACTAAAGACTTTAAACGGGTCAAAGTAACGGATTCATAAAGAATTCGATATTATATGAAAGCAATGGATATTGCTAAGTTAACTAAACTAGTGGAAATAACGAGATTACGTTATTTCAAGTTGCACTATGTCGTATGAGTTATGTAGACAATTAGTAACCAAAAAGATGTTACCATACTTTTCTGGTAATACTAACTATTGGATAAAAGTATGAGTAATGCTTAAAAGATTACTCAGGTCAAATGCGTTGAGTTTAAAACTCCACGAACTATGTAAGAAAGGTTTCGAGGACGAAACCTCTTTAAGGGGGTAGACTTGTAACACCCCGAAAATGGGTTTGGTAATCAAACCACGTTTATACTAAAAGACGGGTAATTTACCTTTAGTGGTAAAAGTAACCCGGTGAATATTAGGATTCTTAAATAAACAAGAATTTACTAACTAGGAATTTTAACCTAGTTAGCTAATGGTCTAGAAATAACTTATAATAGGGTTAAAATTAGCCAAACTATAAGTTATACAAAAGTGGAGGGACCTAAGTTGTAGAACTTGAAACTAGAATTTATTAAAACAAATTAAATAAAAACCAAACACACAAATTAGTGTGCTTGGTCGATCAAAAACGCAGGGGAGCGACCAGAAGTTCTCACCAAACCCTAACTCCACAAATTTGATCAATTGAAGGCTAATTCCTGTCCCAAATCGAAATCTGAACATAGATTCGTGATCCTCATCACAAGGGGGTTACAAGGTATGTGAAATTTAGTGCTAATTCTCTGTTTGAAATTCTCATGAAATTGGGAAAATCTGAAATTCATGGTTGCATGTTTGTTTTATGATGAATTAGGAACCATATAGTGTCTAGGGACAAACCCTAGACAAATACAAGTTGAAATCATGTGAAATTTTAGTGAAACCTATGAACACCATTGTAGGTGATTAGTGGTTTATGTGAAATTTGATGAACACTAGGAAATAGAGTGTTGATCTAGTATAATTTGACAATTTTGAAGTGATTTCAGAAATTATAGAAGTTAACAACTTTGTAAGATGGTTGATGTAACACCTCGAAAATTCGTGTTCAGTAATATAACGACACGTGTCATGTAAGACAAAAAGGGTTGTAAACCCGGATTTAATAAAGATGTTTTGGCAGGATTTAAAAGTGGCGTCATGTTAATTTTTACCTTTGAACGACCTCATTTATAAATCCCAAGACCCAAGTATATATATCTTAAACATCTAATATATCTTAAATCCGCAAATTCTTGACAATAATTGAAATGGTGGACTCCTACGAAGAAAAACACGGTAAACCTTCTTGTTCGGCACTTTCAAATAAGAATTCAATGAAACATACCAAAGTGGTAGGGTATGTAACTGTTCAAGGCCATTTTGGGAGGTCCCTAACTGATAATTGAGGTCCCAAAGTCGGAATATGAGGTTGCCCTTTCAAAACACCAAAGAACAACAGATTTTTAAGCCTGATGTCAGGCTTACGGACCGCAACACTGGGGACCTTGAGGTCCGTAAGCAGTGCCCAGCGACAAAAAACTTGTTGTTTGCTGTTATGCGCGTGTAACTGCCCTTTAAACGATTTTCCTCATATCCCTTGGCCCCTAAACAATCCCTAAACATCTAGGGACACTTGTGGATCATTTGTGGTAAGTCATAGACTTGTGTGTCAACCTTTTGTGGTGTTCTTGATCACTATATAAAGGCTTCATGTGCAACAAGTTCTTCACACCATTCTCTTGCACTTCTGATCATTCTTGGAGCTCCAAAGCAGACTCAAGTGGTCACTAATCAAGCATAGGACTTCAGTAAGTTTGCTAATCCTTCTTTAATAATGTTTAGCTTAGTTATTTAGCTAAAAGTCAAACCATCGTAATTACGGTTTGACTTCTAGATTAATTAATAATGGCTCAGTCAAATCTCGAATCAAAAGTAGTTATAAGTTGGTAATTATGTGGGTAATAAACCCTCAAAAGGGTTCCCCCTGATTCCCACTCTAACTAGGTCAAATGTCGGGTCAAACGTGTATTTAAAAAGTCAACAGAATGTGTAAATTACAATTTATGCATAATTAGCAATGTAGAACACATACAACCTGTTTGATCATTAATATAACTTGGTAATTAGTGTGAGAACATGTCTAAATATGTTCAACCCGACAATTTCCTGTTTAGACCCGGTTCGGAACCGAAAGTCGCATAGTTTGACTTATACTTTGACTTTCAGTTCTGACCCGTTATGGTATGTTTTAGAAATTCCTTAGAGCCTTATTTGGACCAGGTTATATGCTAGTATAACCCTCTGTGATTATACACCTCGGATCATTAGTTATCCACTTAATATGCATGATTCCGTTAATTGCTCATATGTTGACCGTTATGCCCTTTTCACTTTAAAACGTGATTTTTGGAAATGTAAAAGTGTAGAAACCTTACTTACTGATATTTAAACTTGCATACAAAATTTGACATCAGTTTGAGGTGTAGATAAAGAGTTATGCTCGTTAGCGTAAAATGAAAGCTTTATGTTAATTAAACGGCGTAATTAGCATATAGCCTAATTACACCTACTTTTTGATATCAAACTTATTACCCACTGATGTAATATATTATTTTGAGATTTTTGAAGATTTTTAATTAATTTTAGGCTGAGCATAACTTATAGTCGTAGGCTTAATCCGGTAATTGTCGGTTTTGCCCTAACGGCCTATAAAATGAGTTTTACATATCTAAACGACTCCAAACCTTTTTCTACTGATCACATATGATAAATAAAATTATTTTAAGCCTTCTGGAAATATAAAAATATCAGATTTATGTATTAAACCCGGAAATGGCCTCTAATCGCCTTTTTAAGCGTTTTTAACGCATAGTATGTACTAAAACTATTTTAAACATACAAGGGTTGATACCTACTGATATTTGAGGCAAATTATAATATTTTAACAGTAAGCAAAGGTTGATAAACTCAGACTTCAGTTTTGAGCTTTTCGGCTTATGTGAAATTACCAAAATACCCCTACGGGGCATAGTTTGGTTATAATTGATAAATTTCAGGTATATACTTTAACCTACTGATATAACTTAGAAAATTGAGGATATTTGCTGATTACATCAGGCCTGTAACTCAGGTTGACACTTAAACTCTTTTACAATCTTTAAAATGACCAAACTACCCCTACGGGGCATAGTTTGTGATTAAATTCATTTCGGGCATAATAAAAGACACCTTACTGATGTCACAACATATATGAAGCATATTAACTTAGGAAACCTGTAAATGGCTCATATGAATACCCGTTATGCTTATTACGCGTTCGGTTCGGTTTATGTAACTAGTTTACATAAACTAGCCTAAACGGGTCAAACCTTAAAGGTTTTATCTCAAAATCCAGAATGTGTATAATATACCCATATTAAACAAGTCTCCATACTTGTCGGGTCTAAAACACATTCTATCCGGTCATCGCTTAATCGTGCGTACAAACCGTATCTTTAAAACTAACCGGTCTAAGCTTAAGCTTAATTAAAGACCCGTTAGAATTCTAATAGGTTATTATAAACCTTTGTTCCAGAATAGGAGACCAGTAAAAGCTACCTACATTTTGCTTATTGTGATTATTACATTGCTCAGGTAAATACTTTTAACTTATTTTCCCTATACGGGCTTGGGTTACGGTATATAGAATACCGCTTGATCGGGCATCAAATCTTCCATCGTTGGGTGGTTAATTGAATAATTTGATCGGCTCGTTTAAACAGTCTTGTTACTTAAAGCCTTTGGGGGGTTAATGACCGTGTCCCGGATATCCTTGGCATCATTTTACGAAATGGCCACGACTTAAGCGCGGGGTGTAGGCGTACACCCGTCAGTGCACAAAAGAATAATGTGGTGTGTCTATTGATCTTTAACCCGGACATGATCCGGGCTACTGAACGCACAAGGAACATGTAATTCGTTCACAATATTATATATTTAAATAATTCTCCCAAGTTAAATAAAATGTTTATGCCACGTGCATCCAAATCAATTTTCAATCATTTTCCAAAATGAGTCAGTTGATTGTATTTACCAGTGTAAACTGACGTATTTTCCCAAAAAGACTAAATGCAGGTACTAAGCGAAATTGGCTGGGATTTCTCCTTAAGCATCACTAGAAGTCTCGCAAGCTTAAGATGCCTAAAGTCTGTTGAACTATTGTTTCCATTTTGTTTCCGATCCATCTGTGGAGAAACTTCCGAATAACTGTGACATTTGATATTACAATTTTCGGTTGTATAATATCTTTTAAATTGCTTCCGCTGTGCATATTATATATTGTGTTGTTTGACTATTATGTTGCCAACCACGTCACGATACTCCCCACCGGGCCCACCGGTGACACGTGGAAATCGGGGTGTGACAGTTGATTTATGTGAAATTAGGGTTACGAGATAAGCTAGAGACTTGATAAATAAACATGTAAAATTCTGCCCTTAAAGTGTTTGTTGAAATGCCTCAAAGAAGGCTCGAAACTAGAATTTTTGTAGTTAAAACACCTAATTGTGATGTTTTGGCTATTATGCAAAATGTGATTAAAAAGAGTTCTAAATGTGATGAACGTGGTTAGAACTTTGGTTAAAACGGTAGTCTAAAGATAACGCCTACCGGGTAATTAAAGAATGCTAAAAACTAGTTGATGAACTCGAATATGCAATTAGTATACTAATGGGCATTTGACTTTTAAAAAGTCAAACTGACCTATAATCCGATAAATGGTAATTTTGATATGAAATGTGTAAGGTGGAATAATCGTATTAAATTATGATTAAACTAACCACCTTGAAAACGAATGATGATAGTTTGACGCGTAACAAGCTAGGTGGAAGCTTGATGAGGGAGCGGATCAAACGAATCAACAACCCTCAACCCTCCTACATACCGTTACAGCGATCTTTATCGCACAACTCTTTTGGTGACCCTACACCAGTTTTAGGGGCCGGTTTAACCCGGCAAATTTTATACTAGAACCAGTGGGTTTTAACCCATTGGGGCCAGAGGATCATTTCTCTGGCGATCACGCGGACGATATGGACGAGGATACGGACCCCGTCGAGCCTGCCAGTGGTACACCAAACCACCCGATAGAGATCTCTGACGGATCTTCTTTCCACGGATCACCCTATGTTGGTCCAGATAGCTTTCAAGCTATGTTTACCAGGCACGAATGGTACTATACACCTCCTCGCCATTCACCTCCCCAGCAGCAGCAGCAGCAACAAGATCCCTCTGAGGATCCAAGATTTGTGGCAGTCACGCCACCACCTCCACCGCCACCAGTTCAACCGACACCTCCGCAACCGCCAAGGCGTAGGAGAACCGGAGCGCGTATGTCTGCGCGAGCGGGAGACTTTCATTTTAGTTATCCACGCCAATCGAGTGGCAGCCATTACCCACCTCATCAGGAGGACCCACAAATGGGTGGACCCTCACACCCAGTTGCACCGCAACCACCGCCTATGGGTTTTGATAACCCAATTCCGGCATACACGGGTTCCATGGCGTATAACCCGTTTGAACAGCCACTGCACACCAACTACAACTACACAGAAGTTGACCCATACATGGTAGCGGCTAACTATAATACCTAAGGACCCTATGGAGATCCATGGGGAATAGGGTACCCAACTCATGGGTACCAAATACCTCCAAGACCTATTATCAGGCAACAATCGCAACCACCAAGGTTCTCCCCACCGGAGCGTGAAGAAATTCTGCAAAGGTTGGACCATGTAGAGCGAGAGTTTCGCAGGGAACGAAGGGAGCGACAAACTTTCTTCCAAGGATTGACAAGCTTGATGATGTAGGGTAAAACACACATATTTTGTCCCGTGTAAATTGTATAATTATTGTATAGTTTTTATTTAGTTTTAGTATTATATTATATTATTTTGTGTTTTGGCAGGTTCTGGTTCAAATGAAGCAAAAACGAGTAATATAGAAATAACCAGCCAGTTGGGCAGTGCGACACGCCAGTAACCAAAGTAAAATTGCCGCTATTCTCCTTGATTGGGCCGAACCCACTATCTCTATATTATTATTAGAATATACTGGGCATCATCACAAAAGGCAGCCATATTGGTGGATTATTATTATTACGAAGAGTTATGTCATCATTATTAGTCAACAAAAGAAATATAAAAGTTGCATTCAAGAATTCATATACTGAAGACCAAAATTAAATAAAGGTGAACATATGACAGATGGTGATGTCACGAAAATGGCAAGAAGTTCATGCAATTAAAAGAGAAGTGGAATTACAAATCATATTAATGGATCAATTGTAATAACCGTTGTGCCATCGCCTATCAATTAACTATGTGGGCCAAGCCCAGACGAAAAAGAAAGCAAAGACAGAAAAGGATTTTTGGGCTATTATTGATTCTCGACAACAGCAGAGGCCAATTATTATTGATTGGTTTCGAAAATATAAGGGGAGTGGAACCCTACGACAGAGATCATCAGACTTTAGAGAGGGGGACTGCCATACAACATCACACGAAGACGGGAGCTTTTAGGACGAATTTAGAGCTTTATTTTGCAAGGGTTCAAGTTGAAGAATTATTGGGGGTTGAAGCAAGAGGCTTAGGGATCAAGAATTAAACGGGTTTTATCTATTTAATTCTCTTGTTTTCTTAGTTTCTTTATTTTACTTCAATGAATTCTGTTATTGAACCTTGTTTATTATCTTCGTTCATGACTTTGATTGGCTAATTTCATAAACCACCTAGACTTGATGAATGGATTAATATAAAGATTTTACCGGGTTTTGTTATTTGCATGATTGTTATGAATGATTGTGTTTAGTAAGCGGTTTGATTTAATGGTTTGATGTGTATGCATACTTTGAATTGGTTTATTGTTATTACTTGCTTCATATGATTCTTAGTGATGGTCTATATCACAACATAGAGTCATATTAGGGTTTAGGGTTTCGGTGAGTGTCTATATCACGTTAGAAAAACCTTCACTCTTTAGGGAGAATTGGCCAATAACCCCTAGAAGTAACTGATAATAATTTGCTAAGTCTTAGTGTTCTACTAGTCCTAATACCTGGGAAGTGAGGGGCTATTGGTAGGTCTTACCCGGCGAATTGCTTTAGATAGGCCTTGGGAAAGGTTATGTCTTGGTTTACCTGTCGGTTTTATTAGTCTATCAAGTCAAATTAATTACTTCAAACTACCCTAGATCTAGGATTGGGAAAGAATAGGTCAACATTAGGGTACTTACACAATAATTAGACAACTGGGAAGGCGTCTAATAACCGGTAGAATTAACGGCCTAGGTAGTGCCACAGGTTTCTCCTTGAGAAGGGTCGAGGGGCCTCGTTGGTTCTTAATAGGTTTAGTATTTTAAGATCCCGGTTCCATGACTCGTGCATTTAACTTAATCGGTAATCTCTTAAAAACAATCCAGGATTCTTGTCTAGGTGGTCCCGTTCTCATATAAGAAAAGTCTTCAGTCTTTATTCGTATTTAGTCTAGCTCTAGTTTAGATTAGTAGTTTAATATAGATTTCCTTAGTTTTCCGTAACCCCCCCCCCCCCCCCCCAAAAAAAAAACAAATAAACAAGTTAAGTCGTGTCTGTCAGAGTCTAGTTTACGTGGTTCATAGAGTCTCGTGGTTTGATATCTGGACTTCCTAGGTTATACTACATTGATCGGTACACTTGCCGATTGTGTGGTTTTAGGTCGAGTCTAGAATTAAAGCTTTTTAGTGTCTAGCTTAGAGAGTCTAATTTAGTTAATTTTTATAGTCTGTTTAGCACACATCACTTGATCAAAGGGAAGAGCAAGAAGGACCACTAAATCCTTCCAATTGTTGATGAGCCCCTGCGTGGGCCAGTATTGCTGTATGAACCCCTGCGTGGGTATGTATGTTTTGTTGTTTTGACCCCTGCGTGGGTCTATCTTTCTGTTAACCCCTACGAGGGTATGTTATTGTTTAAGTCCCTGCGTGGACTATTATGTTAATTGTGAAAGTCCCTGCGTGGACTATTATGTTATTAAGCCCCTACGTGGGTATGTTTGCTATTAATCCCCTGCGTGGGTAAATCCTTGTTTAAACCCCTGCGTGGGTAAGTTTGTTATTTGAAAAGACCCGTTTAGGGCAGCGTGTAATATTTTAATAAATTAATGGAATGTAAGTTTATAAATTTCATGTTTGCCTTATGTGCATAAATAATTTATATATGAAATAAATGAATTAAAATCATTCCTTTCGAAATAATATGCCTATGTAAAATTTTTTAAATAAGAATCTTAAAGAGTGAAACCTAGCCTTCGGGTCATTATAAGGCCGGGCCAAGATGGTAAGACCTGTTAAAAAGATTCAAATCCCTGTTAACATCTGAAAACATGTTAACACTCCTGGCAGATGTGATTCATTTGAAATCACACACGTTATTATTATATAAGGATCTTTCAAAGATTCCAAACCCAATTAAATGATCTCTGAATCATGGGTTAAATCATCAATTAAGATGATCATATTTTTACCATATGTGGTAATATGGTACCTACGGGCCCTACTCATTTCCATATGAGCCAAAAGACAGTGGTAGCGATGACTCCCTGTTAGATAAAGGTAATGAACTAGGTTCAAACCTTCATGCCTTGATTCTCTGAAATCATAGCTTATAATTTATAAATGTCCTTGTGACTAGGCCTATTGTGCCAGTATACCTTAAAAGCCTCGATTCTCTGAAATCATAGCTTATAATTTAAAAGTGTCCATGTGACTAGGCCTTTTGTGCCACAAATAAAACTGTTATTGTTTTATAATTAGGATAAATTATGATAAAAATCCTAAATAAATATGATTAATAAATTAACCAAATATGGTCTCTGTTTACCATGGTTAATGAATTACCCTAAGGGGCAATTCCATAATAAACTCCCAAATAAACTATTGTCCTTGTTTTCTGTAACAGTTCAATTAAAATGGCTAACTCAGACGAGATAAATAGTCATCCAGTGGAGAACATTGATAACGCCCGGATTAATTTAACGGGTGCGGAATTGAAAGTGTTGGTCGACGACGCAGTTACTAAGGCATTGGAACGGCAGTACGAAGAGTATAGTGGGACTCGTAGTAAGACCCTATCTACACAGCCTTCAAAGCCACCGTCCAAGAAGGACGAACCCAAGAAGGATGATGATCGACACTCTTCAAACCACCATAGTAATCCATCTCAACATATTGTATTGAACCAAGGACCCCGTGAGAAGGGTTGCTCATATAAATATTTTGTTTCTTGCAAACCCCGGGATTTCACTGGGGAGAAAGGAGCCATTGACTGTATGACGTGGCTGGATGAGATGGATACGGTTGTGGATATCAGCGGGTGCGCTAAGAGAGACGTGGTTAAGTTTGTGTCGCAATCATTTAAGGGTGAAGCTTTAGCATGGTGGAGATCTCTGATTCAAGCCACCGGGAAAATCCCATTGTACAACATGTCTTGGGATCAATTTGTTGCCCTTATCAGGGAAAATTACTGCCCTCAGCATGAGGTGGAGAAGATAGAGTCTGATTTTCTATCATTGGTGATGACAAACCTTGACTGTCAAGCTTACCTAACGAGCTTCAACACGATGTCCCGGTTGGTTCCTTATCTGGTAACCCCGGAACCAAAAAGAATAGCTCGTTTTATCGGTGGTTTTAGCCCCGGAAATCAAGGCAAGCGTGAAGGCTTCTCGGCCAGCTACTTTTAGGTCTGTAGCTGACATATCTTTATCCCTTACTTTGGATGCGGTCAGGCAAAGATCGCTGAGGAATAAGGAGGCTGAGAAGAGGAAACGTGAAGATGATAGTTCACGCAGATCGAACAAGAAGCACCGTGGGAACGGTGACAACAAGAAAGGATCTGAGTCAAGGAAAGATGGGCATCATTCTGGCAAGAAACCCAAATGCAAGATATGCAAGAAACAACACTTTGGAAAGTGCAGACTTGAGTCGAACTCACAGACTCAGTCAAAAACCTATGCATGTGGAATATGCAAATCCACGGATCACAAGACCTTGGATTGCAAGAAGATGAAAGACGCAACGTGCTACCATTGCAATGAAAAGGGGCATATTAAGACCAACTGCCCGAAATACGCCAAGAAGCCTGAAGAGGCCAAGAAGACTAATGCTAGAGTCTTTAGAATGGACGCCAAGGAAGCGGTGCTAGACGACAACGTTATTACAGGTACTTTCCTTGTAAATGACGTCTATGCTAGAGTACTTTTTGATTCAGGCGCTGATAAGTCCTTCGTTGATAATAAGTTTTGTGAATTGTTGAAATTACCTGTAAAAACCTTAAGTGTGAATTATGAGGTGGAGTTAGCAGATGGTACACTAGAAACCGTCTCAATTGTGTTAGATGGGTGTGTTATATCCATTAAGAACCATTCTTTTCCTCTGTCTCTACTTCCCTTTAAGTTGGCCGGTTTTGACATAGTTCTGGGTATGGACTGGTTATCTCGCAACCAGGCCCAAATCGTCTGCAACAGAAAGCAAGTGGTGATAAAGACTCTGTCTGGTGAATCACTTACCATTCGGGGAGATACCCAATATGGGCTGCCTGAGCAAGTGACTATGCTCAAGGCTTCAAAATGTTTAAAGAAGGGTTGTGTCATCTACATGGCACAAGTGATTATTGATGAGCCTAAACCGAAGATGGAAGATATCCCTGTTATTTCTGAATTCCCAGAAGTTTTTCCGGAAGAACTACCTGGTTTGCCACCAGATAGGCAAGTGGAATTCAGGATTGATATCATCCCCGGAGCAGCACCAGTTGCTAGAGCACCCTATAGGTTGGCACCCACGGAAATGAAGGAATTGAGGACACAGCTAGATGAATTGCTAGCCAAGGGTTTCATTAAACCTAGTTCGTCTCCTTGGGGAGCGCCAGTCCTGTTTGTCAAGAAGAAGGATGGATCGATGCGTCTGTGCATCGATTACTGTGAGCTCAACAAGGTCACAATAAAGAATAGATATCCTTTGCCCAGGATCGACGATTTGTTCGACCAGTTACAAGGGGCAAGTTATTTCTCGAAGATTGACTTAAGTTCAGGCTACCATCAATTGAAGGTTAGAGATGAAGACGTACATAAAACTGCATTTAGGACTCGTTATGGTCATTACGAGTTCCTAGTGATGCCTTTTGGGCTCACTAATGCACCGGCCGCATTCATGGACCTCATGAATCGCGTTTGCAAGCCATACTTAGATAAATTCGTCATCGTTTTCATCGACGACATCCTTATCTACTCGAAGAATCAAGCTGACCATGAGAAACACCTTCGATGTATTCTCAAACTCCTACATCAGGAGAAGCTCTATGCCAAATTCTCTAAATGTGAATTTTGGCTTCGAGAAGTCCAATTCCTTGGACACGTGGTAAGTGAGCGTGGTATCCAAGTGGATCCCGCTAAAGTTGAAGCTGTTATGAATTGGCAAGAGACAAAGACGCCTACGGAGATTCGTAGCTTCCTGGGATTGGCAGGATATTACAGGCATTTCATTGAAAATTTTTCAAGGATTGCTGCACCCCTAACCTCCTTAACTAAGAAGAAGGTTAAGTTTGTTTGGGGCCCTAAACAGCAAGAGTCCTTTGATATCCTAAAGCAAAAGTTGAGCAACGCCCCAGTACTAACATTGCCTGAAGGCAACGAAGAATTTGTGGTTTACTGCGATGCATCGCACACTGACATGGGGTGTGTGCTTATGCAGAAAGGCAAAGTTATTGCCTATGCATCACGATAGTTAAAGGTGCATGAAAAGAATTACACCACCCACGACTTGGAGTTGGGTGCCGTTGTATTCGCACTAAAACTGTGGAGGCATTATCTTTATGGAATCAAGTGTGTGATCTATTCTGATCACAAGAGCCTCCAGCACCTGTTCAATCAGAAAGATTTAAACATGAGGCAATGCCGTTGGATGGAAACTTTGAATGATTATGATTGTGAAATCAGATATCATCCCGGCAAGGCGAATGTAGTCGCCGATGCCTTGAGTCGAAAGGAGAGGGCGAAACCCATTTGAATCAATGCGAAGCGCATGGAAATAAAGAACAGTTTGACTGAAAGGTTGTTAGCTGCACAGAGGGAAGCTGTGTTGAAAGCTAACTATCCTAACGAAAAGCTAGGGGTAACTGAAGAGCAGTTAACTCTTAGCAAGGACGGAATTCTAAGATTAAATGGACGAATATGGGTTCCAATTTATGGAGGGCTACGGGATGTTATCCTCCAGGAAGCCCATAGTTCTAAATATTCCGTTCATCTTGGAGCTGATAAGATGTACCAGGATCTAAGGGCAAATTATTGGTGGATAGGCTTGAAAAAGTCTGTAGCCACCTATGTAGCTAAATGCTTGACATGTGCGCAAGTCAAAGCCGAGCATCAGAAACCGTCAGGTTTGCTACAACAGCCTGAACTTCCTACGTGGAAGTGGGAAATGGTAACCATGGATTTATCACCAAGTTACCTAAGACAAGGAAAGGAAATGATACAATATGGGTTATAGTTGATAGACTGACTAAGTCAGCACATTTCTTACCCATCAAGGAGACTTATAGCTCCGACATGTTAGCCCAATTGTACGTTGATAAGATTGTAGCCTTACATGGCATACCTGTGTCTATTATCTCTGACCGAGATACTAGATACACGTCATATTTTTGGAAGAGTTTCCAACAATCTTTGGGCACGCGTTTGAATTTTAGTACGGCTTACCATCCTCAGACAGACGGTCAGAGTGAGCGTACTATTCAAATGTTAGAAGACATGCTACGTGCATGTGCGATCGATTTAGGAGGTAGTTGGGATAAGAACCTACCGTTAATCGAATTCTCCTACAACAATAGCTACCATACCAGCATTAAGGCTGCGCCTTTTGAGGCATTATACGGTAGAAAGTGTAGAACGCATGTTTGTTGGGCGAAAGTTGGAGATGTCCAATTATCAGGACCAGAGATAGTCTTTGAAACGACGGACAAGATTGTCCAGATTCGTGACCGTCTCAAAGCTGCCCGAGATAGGCAGAAGAGCTACGCAGATCCGAAGCGTAAAGCTTTTCACTTCGAAGTAGGTGACAAAGTGTTGCTAAAAGTATCACCCTGGAAGGGGGTGATGCGATTTGGTAAGAAAGGCAAGCTAAGCCCAAGATACATAGGACCTTTCGAGGTTATCGAACATGTCGGGTCAGTTGCCTATAAGTTAAACTTACCAGAAGAGCTCCGTGGAATTCACAATGTGTTCCACATCTGCAATCTGAAGAAGTGCTTCGCTGATGAATCACTGGTAATACCGCATTCAGATGTGCATATAGATGAGAGCTTAAAATTTGTGGAAAAACCTTTGTCGATTGAAGATCGACAAGTAAAGAAGCTTCGAAGGAAGCATGTACCTATTGTAAAGGTCAAATGGGATGCCCGTAGAGGTCCTGAATATACATGGGAGGTTGAATCTACGATGAAAGAAAAGTACCCTTATTTATTTCAGTAAATCTCGGGTCGAGATTTATTTTAAGGGGGTGAGGATGTAACACCTCGAAAATTCGTGTTCAGTAATATAACGACACGTGTCATGTAAGACAAAAAGGGTTGTAAACCCGGATTTAATAAAGATGTTTTGGCAGGATTTAAAAGTGGCGTCATGTTAATTTTTACCTCTGAACGACCTCATTTATAAATCCCAAGACCCAAGTATATATATCTTAAACATCTAATATATCTTAAATCCGGAAATTCTTGACAATAATTGAAATGGTGGACTCCTACGAAGAAAAACACGGTAAACCTTCTTGTTCGGCACTTTCAAATAAGAATTCAATGAAACATACCAAAGTGGTAGGGTATGTAACTGTTCAAGGCCATTTTGGGAGGTCCCTAACTGATAATTGAGGTCCCAAAGTCGGAATATGAGGTTGCCCTCTCAAAACACCAAAGAAAAACAGATTTTTAAGCCTGATGTCAGGCTTACGGACCGCAACACTGGGGACCTTGAGGTCCGTAAGCAGTGCCCAGCGACAAAAAACTTGATGTTTGCTGTTATGCGCGTGTAACTGCCCTTTAAACGATTTTCCTCATATCCCTTGGCCCCTAAACAATCCCTAAACATCTAGGGACACTTGTGGATCAGTTGTGGTAAGTCATAGACTTGTGTGTCAACCTTTTGTGGTGTTCTTGATCACTATATAAAGGCTTCATGTGCAACAAGTTCTTCACACCATTCTCTTGCACTTCTGATCATTCTTGGAGCTCCAAAGCAGACTCAAGTGGTCACTAATCAAGCATAGGACTTCAGTAAGTTTGCTAATCCTTCTTTAATAATGTTTAGCTTAGTTATTTAGCTAAAAGTCAAACCATCGTAATTACGGTTTGACTTCGAGATTAATTAATAATGGCTCAGTCAAATCTCGAATCAAAAGTAGTTATAAGTTGGTAATTATGTGGGTAATAAACCCTCAAAAGGGTTCCCCCTAATTCCCACTCTAACTAGGTCAAATGTCGGGTCAAACGTGTATTTAAAAAGTCAACAGAATGTGTAAATTACAATTTATGCATAATTAGCAATGTAGAACACATACAACCTGTTTGATCATTAATATAACTTGGTAATTAGTGTAAGAACATGTCTAAATATTTTCAACCCGACAATTTCCAGTTTAGACCCGGTTCAGAACCGAAAGTCGCATTGTTTGACTTATACTTTGACTTTCAGTTCTGACCCGTTATGGTATGTTTTAGAAATTCCTTAGAGCCTTATTTGGACCAGGTTACATGCTAGTATAACCCTCTGTGATTATACACCTCGGATCATTAGTTATCCACTTAATATGCATGATTCCGTTAATTGCTCATATGTTGACCGTTATGCCCTTTTCACTTTAAAACGTGATTTTTGGAAATGTAAAAGAGTAGAAACCTTACTTACTGATATTTAAACTTGCATACAAAATTTGACATCAGTTTGAGGTGTAGATAAAGAGTTATGCTCGTTAGAGTAAAATGAAAGCTTTATGTTAATTAAACGGCGTAATTAGCATATAGCCTAATTACACCTACTTTTTGATATCAAAATTATTACCCACTGATGTAATATATTATTTTGGGATTTTTGAAGATTTTTAATTAATTTTAGGCTGAGCATAACTTATAGTCGTAGGCTTAATCCGGTAATTGTCGGTTTTGCCCTAACGGGCTATAAAATGAGTTTTACATATCTAAACGACTCCAAACCTTTTGCTACTGATCACATATGATAAATAAAATTATTTTAAGCCTTCTGGAAATATAAAAATATCAGATTTATGTATCAAACCCGGAAATGGCCTCTAATCGCCTTTTTAAGCGTTTTTAACGCATAGTATGTACTAAAACTATTTTAAACATACAAAGGTTGATACCTACTGATATTTGAGGAAAATTATAATATTTTAACAGTAAGCAAAGGTTGATAAACTCAGACTTCAGTTTTGAGCTTTTCGGCTTATGTGAAATTACCAAAATACCCCTACGGGGCATAGTTTGGTTATAATTGATAAATTTCACGTATATACTTTAACCTACTGATATAACTTATCAAATTGAGGGATATTTGCTGATTACATCAGGCCTGTAACTCAGGTTGACACTTAAACTCTTTTACAATCTTTAAAATGACCAAACTACCCCTACGGGGCATAGTTTGTGATTAAATTCATTTCGGGCATAATAAAAGACACCTTACTGATGTCACAACATATATGAAGCATATTAACTTAGGAAACCTATAAATGGCTCATATGAATACCCGTTACGCTTATTACGCGTTCGGTTCGGTTTATGTAACTAGTTTACATATTAATTAGCCTAAACGGGTCAAACCTTAAAGGTTTTACCTCAAAATCCAGAATGTGTATAATATACCCATATTAAACAAGTCTCCATACTTGTCGGGTCTAAAACACATTCTATCCGGTCATCGCTTAATCGTGCGTACGAACCGTATCTTTAAAACTAACTGGTCTAAGCTTAAGCTTAATTAAAGACCCGTTAGAATTCTAATAGGTTATTATAAACCTTTGTTCCAGAATAGGAGACCAGTAAAAGCTACCTACATTTTGCTTATTGTGATTATTACATTGCTCAGGTAAATACTTTTAACTTATTTTCCCTATACGGGCTTGGGTTACGGTATATAGAATACCGCTTGATCGGGCATCAAATCTTCCATCGTTGGATGGTTAATTGAATAATTTGATCGGCTCGTTTAAACAGTCTTGTTACTTAAAGCCTTTGGGGGGTTAATGACCGTGTCCCGGATATCCTTGGCATCATTTTACGAAATGGCCACGACTTAAGCGCGGGGTGTAGGCGTACACCCGTCAGTGCACAAAAGAATAATGTGGTGTGTCTATTGATCTTTAACCCGGACATGATCCGGGCTACTGAACGCACAAGGAACATGTAATTCGTTCACAAGATTATATATTTAAATAATTCTCCCAAGTTAAATAAAATGTTTATGCCACGTGCATCCAAATCAATTTTCAATCATTTTCCAAAATGAGTCAGTTGATTGTATTTACCAGTGTAAACTGACGTATTTTCCCAAAAAGACTAAATGCAGGTACTAAGCGAACTTGGCTGGGATTTATCCTTAAGCATCGCTAGAAGTCTCGCAAGCTTAAGATGCCTAAAGTCTGTTGAACTATTGTTTCCATTTTGTTTCCGATCCATCTGTGGAGAAACTTCCGAATAATTGTGACATTTGATATTACAATTTTCGGTTGTATAATATCTTTTAAATTGCTTCCGCTGTGCATATTATATATTGTGTTGTTTGACTATTATGTTGCCAACCACGTCACGATACTCCCCACCGGGCCCACCGGTGACACGTGGAAATCGGGGTGTGACAGTTGATTTATGTGAAATTAGGGTTAAGAGATAAGCTAGAGACTTGATAAATAAACATATAAAATTCTGCCCTTAAAGTGTTTGTTGAAATGCCTCAAAGAAGGCTCGAAACTAGAATTTTTGTAGTTAAAACACCTAATTGTGATGTTTTGGCTATTATGCAAAATGTGATTAAAAAGAGTTCTAAATGTGATGCACGTGGTTAGAACTTTGGTTAAAACGGTAGTCTAAAGATAACGCCTACCGGGTAATTAAAGAATGCTAAAAACTAGTTGATGAACTCGAATATGCAATTAGTATACTAATGGGCATTTGAATTTTAAAAAGTCAAACTGACCTATAATCCGATAAATGGTAATTTTGATATGAAATGTGTAAGGTGGAATAATCGTATTAAATTATGATTAAACTAACCACCTTGAAAACGAATGATGATAGTTTGACGCGTAACAAGCTAGGTGGAAGCTTGATGAGGGAGCGGATCAAACGAATCAAGAAGGAAAGGAAAAGCGTAGTTTGGATGCGAGGTAAGTAAAGCTTACGCCCCTTTTTATTATTTACAAATGACATGATTGCAAGTATAGTATATGAACGCTACTAAGTGGTTGGCATAGGATGTTCCGACATGATTCAATGAGAGTCGGAACGAAGAGAGAATGGTAAGAAATCATAAGTTATGGACAAGGGGTAAAATGGTAAATTAGTCATGTAGTGACGAACAAACAAAAACGGTTTTAAGTAAAACGAGTACAAGGAAAACCGGGATAGGTTTAAAGGGGATGATATGGTACTTAAATAACATCTCATACGGACAAATGGTCAATTTGACTAAATGGGTCAATTGGTGTGGGTAACGCCATTTGACAATAACATTTGATAATTGCTTGTTGAGTTTTGTAATCACAGGAAATAACATAAGCTTGCGTTGCTTTGACTATAAAGATTCAAAGCAAAAGTTAAGTAAACGGGTCAATACTTTGACCCGAGCCAGGTACATATAACTAAGCTTTTTGGTTAAACATACAGTTTTGGTCAAAATATTTAGTGAAAGTCCTTCGTTGTGAAGTGAGAGACTAAAGTTGACCAAAACACCCTTGAAGGGTATATTGGACAAATGAATCCTAGAGGTCGTTTAGGAACTTGCGTAAAGATTTTTGAAATCAGTAGACATGAATAAAGGTCATAGGAATGCACATTCGCGGGTCAAATGCTCAAAGATGGTCATTTGCGTAAAATGACCAACCGATGGGTAAAATTTGGGAAAAGGGGCTCATTACGATAAATCCACCACAAAATATTTGTGGTGGAATATTTGTAGTTAATTAGATTTGGAACTTTTGTAGCGACAAAAGAAAGGCACAAGTTCTAGACGAAAACGCGTAACTACCCTTAACGGGTCAAAATATGCATTTAAGCGTAAACGGGATTTTATCACTTGAGAAACCCGTGATTTGAGATTAATATAATAGGATCTGTTGAAATAATGAATTTCATGAGTTTAACGGTCAAATAAACTTGTTGGTGTGATAAAATTATGAACGGGTCAATTTTTTGTAAAAAGGGTAGTAAACCGAAGAGTTAAAAGTCTAAAATTTTATTATGTCAGATGTTGGATTTTAACTCCATTAGAAGGAGAATTAAATTACGGACGCGTAGGAAAAAGAATCGCGTAAAACGGGCAATCGAGTAAAAAGTTATGCTAGTTTAAAGTTGAATTTTTAGAAAATTCGGAGCTGGCTGATATGCAGGTCCAGAATCTGAACCTGCTGGAAATGGTGTTCCCTCGCGACACGCGGCGTAATTCCTTAAACACGTCGCGACACGCGACGAAACGTCGCGGCCCGCGTAAGATTACACTAAGTCTGTCGCGGCCCGCGACAGACTACGGATCTGGCAAAAATGATTGTTGTTCATTGTTTGATGTTTTCGAACTTATTTAAACTATTATGCAAGCATCAAAACTAACTTTTAGGTTGGTTTGATCACAGGTAAATACCAAGTGTTTCCGGATGAAGATCAAGCCCAAAGAAGAACCGAACACGAATGAAAAACAAGCTTCCGCACACTTTGTTTCGCCGTTATTTTAAATAGCAATTCTGTATATATTAAATGGTATTATTTTCAAATTGTAAAAGTTTTAATTCACCCGTATTATTCGACAGTATTTACATATAATGTCATGTCTATTTTCGTAAATTAAACGAAAACCGTTAAATAATTAGACGGGTGTTACAGTTAGAACTTCCGTTCAGACAAAGAGATGATGGCTCGACTTTAGGTGTGTCCCATTTGGGGATCTTTTCTTCAACAGCACATGATTTGTATTTTTCAATGTTTCATCATTTTTTATGTTGAGGGTGAGCTTTATGATTAAAGCAGTGCAGAGTATTATACGAGGACTAGGCTATTGTTCCCGCAAAATCAAAAGTCCCGGTATAATACCCCAGATATCATCACGTACAACGACCTAGTATCTCAGAATCAGGAAATCTCTCAAACAAGATTTCGGGGGTTACCCATATATCCGAAATATGTTCCCCATGAGATAAGTAAGTATTTGATATTTAGGTTTATATCTCGAAAACAATTTACTAAACGTGTAAAAACCTACTGCCATATCATCGGTGAGACTGTTTATCACATTTTGACTTTCCATTTCTTTAGCTTACCGTGATTGTCTACTGATGTACTATCATTTCCTCTTTTTACACAAAAACTCATTTTTAAATTTTATCATGTTTTTGGCTTTTTCAAATTTTCTTATGTTTTTGTATTTTCTGAAATTTTTACTCCCCCTAAAATTCAAAATCATTTAAAGAAAATCTGATAACCGATGTAGATAGCTTTGTCTCGCTATCCATTTTCTGCTTCTCATGCACTGATTTGCAGAAAATATAATGTACCCCCATGATTTACAACACATTGATCTTTTACAGTTTGAAAACCGTTTTCCAATCTTGTGAAATTAATCATGTTTGTTCGGCGTGAGGGTTTCGGCATATTCAATCAACATATTTTTGAAATTTTCAAATTTTCAAATTTTTAGGGTTTTTAAAATATTGTTTATTTATGTACAGAAATGAAAAAACTCCCTGTTTAACCATCGCAGGGACCAGCAGCCTCTTCCTCTCGTGCCAGGCTGCTCCGACACTCCTCTTGATGACATTCAGATTTCTTCGGAAGCACCTGCACATTCAACTATTGAATTATTTGAACAATTTAGCCCAGGTCTGTTTGACCTTAGGCATTTCAACACAAAATGTATCATTTAACTTCGGAAAATCTTTGTCATTTTGTACAAAGACTTTTTCAATTTTAACATCATATTTTTCTTCATTTACCGAGGTCATTTGTTTCTTAGTTGACCATGTTTGACCTTTTGGAGTACCTCTTTTGTAAAAATGTGAATCTTTTTGAGAATTTTGATTTTGAACAATAGTTGGTTTCCAAAACTGTTGTGGTTTTGTTGCATCGACATTTGTTCTCCAACTTTGTGTTGTTCTAAATCTGGGTGTGTTAGAATTCCAGGTCTGTCTAGAATCGAACCTATTCGGGTTTGATTTCCAAGTTTGATTCGAAGCAAGCTTGTTTGTGTTGTACCTCCAAGTTTGTTTTGAATCAAATCTGGTTGACCCTTGTTTCACATCCTCGGATTTCTGTTTTTCAACGTTATCAAACTTCTTTTTCTCAACATCAACAGGTTTCAGATTTGGACACTTGCGTGCAAGATGTCCTGTTTGATCACATTTGAAACATGTTCTCTTTGAAACATCTTTCTCCTGTTGTTGTTGCTTTTTCTTTTGAGCATAGAACTCTTCATTAGACTGTCGTCTAAATTTGAGTTCTTTCTCTTCTTTGGAACTTGTTCCATGAACAAAATTTATTTGTTTATGATAATTTGGTTTTTCACTTTTTATTCCAACTTTGTTTCTTCTTATAACCCAACCCAGCCTTCATGTTTTTCTTCTTGTAACCAGGTTTGTTATAAAAAGTTTTGTGACACTTTCCAGCAAACTTTGGAATTTCAGATTTTTCAATTTCAACCATTTTGAAAACTTTATCAATCTTTTCCGAAATCACATTCTGAATCGGGAATACAATATCTAAGAATAATTTGTCCGATCCAATCATGGTATAAACCAATCCTTTTGAATCATCATTCAAATTTTTCTTAGATTTTGAGTTTTTCAGATATTCTTCATGAAAACTACCTTCATTTTCATCCTGTGATTCAGATTTACCTGTTTCAACTGACTCTTCTTTCAACACACTTTCAACGACCTTATCTACCACCTCTGAATCACTTGAATCATCAGATTTGGAATAGGTTACGTCAATGTTATCTGGCAATTGATCGACCATGGTTAAAGCTTTTTCGACTTTCTCATCATCATAAAATGCAAACTTTTCCGATGGAGGGACTTGATGAAACTCTGAGCCAATACCTTTCTCGTTTTTCTCAGAATCATCATCACCCGGTTTTATGTTGAAAATACGTTCAAGCACATATGATGACGCATGATAACTTTTTAACTTGTTGTTATCCTATTCTAAATCAGCTATTTGACGCTTCAACTTAGCAACATCCTCAATGTAAGAATTGACAACTTGTTGCTTTATTGAATAATGTCGCTTAAGCATATCAGTTGTTTTAGAACAGTATCTCAATCTTGATTGAACAAGTTTCATTTGACTTTTCACATCTTTATATGACTCTTTTGTAATGTGATAAGCCAATTTTATTGAATCGTATTCTTTTTTTCATTTCTTGACATGCATTTTCTTTTTGTAAACATTCTTCATTCATTTTTAAAACCTTTTCTTTCAAAATCTCATTTTTCTTTTCTAAACTTTTGCATTTTTGTGTCAATTTTTCATCATTATCTTTCAAAACTTTTTCGTTTTCTAACATCTCTTTGCATTTATTTTTGAAAACTTCTTCGATTTTAGTGAATTCTAGATCTCTTGTTCTGAACTTTTCGTCTTTTTCAGTACAAGCACTGCATGTTTCCATGCATTTCTTGCACTGTTCAACAGTTTTTAAGATTTTAGATTCAGTTTTTACTTCAGTGATTGGCACTTCGGCTTTCGCTTCCGTCTGCTTCTGATCACCTTCACTCTTCTTCTCATCACCATCATCAACATCCAATCTCTCTATCTTCACATCTTTTTCTTCTTCTTTCTTCTTCATTTCTTCTTTGCTCACTTGCTATTCTTTAGTAACAGCTTTTTCTTCAACAACTTCTTTTATCACCTTCTCTTCCTCTTCTATCTTCACATCGTCTTTCTTATCTTCCACCTTCTCCTTTTCAGCTACCTTCACATCTTCAACTTTCACTTCCTCAGCCACTTTCTTCAAATCAATTACCAACTCATCAACATTTTTCTTCATTCTCTCTTCATCCCTCTTCCTCATACTTGATGTCATGGCATATCTGATGATTTTATCCAGCTTTTTCAGATAAGTTTTATCTTTAGCTACGTTTGAGTAGTATTCGCCAGACAGAGGGATTACTGCAAGAACTTCATCATGGACTATATCCTTCTTGTGAACAACAGGTTCACCATTTTTGTTGACATAACATTCTTTATTCTTGTCCCATCTTTTATTGCTTACAGCATTTTCATACTCTTCATGCATTTTCTCAATTCTGCAACCAGCAAAGAATCTTTCTCTTTCGGTTTTCTCTTTCAGAATCTCTTCTTTCGTTCTCACTTTTATTTCAGCCATGATGCTATCTCCTCGATATTCGCACCTTGTAAATCACAGCACAAGAAACAATCAAATAACAATGATCAGTTACAACAAAAATATCAAACACTTGGATCGGATGGGCCTAATAGACTTCGTTCGGATGGGCCTTTGTGACCCGAGCGGATGGACAGAAGTTGTTCGATCGGATGGGCTTAGTTGTTCGACCAGATGGGTTATGTGTTGTCCGACCGGATGGGAATGATGTCCGACTGGGTGGGTTATGTGATGTCCGATCGGATGGGAATGTTGTCTGACCGGATGGGTATCCTACTCTTTGACAATCACCTGTTTTTGAGTCGGGTGGCAATCCGCTCGACCCACCACTTGAATGATGGCACTTTACGACAAAAACAATATTCAAATTCTGAAATGTTCACATGTAATATCAAATCTTATGCAAAAAGTGGCCGACAAACACTTATCATCTCACATGCAAAATTGAATCAAATCATATGCACTCTTAAATTTCAATTGATTTTTATTGGACCTCTCAATAAGTGGACAGAAAATTGTAATTAAAGAATCATGTGGGCCATTAATTGTTTCATATGAATTCTGATTAGATTCTTGGGCCAATGGACAATACTGACAACACCTTTTGAATTCACTTAGTGATTGGGCCGATGATATGGACTAATAAATGAACTCAGGTGTTCACGTGATGTATTGACCCAATGCAAACATTTAAGTGTTCGTCAACACTAAGGAGTGTTCGTAGCTCCAATGGTTCGTGAGAAAGATTGTTCGTTGACCAATGAGTCTTCGTCAAAGCACCTGAATCAATCAAAAGCAAATTAGATGCAATGACTCGGATTGCCGTCCGACCGAGTGGTAATCCGGTCGGATAGGTCAACAAAAGTCAAATTTTAAAATGCAGTGTAATGAATCGGGTGGTAACCTGAACGAGTTGCTGTTCGATCAAGTCATACCACAAAGTTTCTGTTCGATCGAGTTGCTATTCGATCGAGCTGCTGTTCGATCGAGTTGTTGTTCGAACAATGGACACCACAAAGTTGTTGTTCGATCGAGTTGCTGTTTGATCGATGGACACCACAAAGCTCCTGTTCGATCAAGTTGTTGTTCGATCGAGTTGTTGTTCGATCGATCCACAAAGTAATATGAATATCAATCAACACACAAGTAAACTGACAATTATGAGCAATTTCAGAATTAATGGCCGACAACTTAAATGAATTCAAGAATCTTATTAAACTGTTTCACATGCACTATTGAACAAACAATCACCTCTTTTAATTCGTTGTCTGAAAATATGTGCAGCCGACTTCTTGCTGACACTTAACACATAATGTGACTTTCTGATGAAGTTTATTAATGACGCCGATACAAGTTGACTGACAATTGACTTTAAGGAAATGAGAGAGGTGTCACTGAATCGGATTACCGCCCTATCGGGTAGCAGTCAACACAGTCAACATTCTTAACTAGCAATAGAATGAATGAGGTTGGATCGGATTACCGCCCAATCGGGTGGTAGTCCGATCGGGTGACATCCAATAGAACACCAACAGTAACAACAAGCATTTTTTTAACTTTTTCAGACCAAAATTCTTAGATTTCTTTCAAACGGCTTAGAATTAGGTTCTGAAAATTTGTAGGCTTGAAGATCAAGTATTTTCGCACAACATATCCAAAAATCAGCGATTTTTAACCGTAAAAACTTGTTTAATTTGGTGTTTTTTCAGTTAGAACGTGAAGATATGAAAAGATGAAGAAATTGAGCAAATATGATGCGATTTTTTATCTGAATCTGATGTAATCACGAGCGAAATTGTGTGTTTGATCCGTGTAATCGAGCTCCTGCTCTGATACCACTTGTTAGGACCGGTTTTGACTCCGAAATGATTGCGAACTGAACGTGTGACATGCGGAATCCGTACACGAACGTGACCGAACACACAAGATGTAATTATAACTGTGATTCTATTAACAGATCTGAAAACGTACAACACCTGAATCACGTACACGGAACTTTCTCTCTTTAGCTTCTCTCTCTAGCTCTAGATCTCCAAAGCTCCAAATGCCAAAAGTCTCAAAAGTCTTTAACTCTAACCCTAACACATCTATTTATAGGCCAAGGCTTATAAGAGCTTTCCTCTTATTTACAATATTGCCACCTTGCCTTTTCTATCTAATTATAACAATATAAGGCTAGAATAACTATGTTTCTGCTACGATCTGAATTGACGGAGGCGATAGACATATATGCACCAACAAATTGATCTTACAATTTTGCACAAATTAAAGAAGCTATAAGATGAAGATGATGAAGCTCCAAGTGGCTCCTAGTGTGTGCTCATGCTTGAAACACCTTTAGATTATCTTGAAATGGGGTTGTGAAGGCTTGAAATGGTTGATCGGAACATGAAAATGGATGGATGTATATGGGTGTTTGGGGCCGTGAGTTGAAGAGAGAAAGACGAGGGTTGTGTTGTTTTGAAATTTATAAGGAATGAAGCGTATGGAGGTGATGAAATCTTTATAAAATCTCTAATATCTTTCAAGTGTCAAAGGTGATATACGAAAGTTGTAATTTAATACCTGGAGCTATGGTTTTAATTTACCATCGATGCTAGGGCGTTTATTCAAGGTGTTTTCGATGTCGAAATGTGATTAACTAGTTCGCTAGATGGTTCGTTTAGGCATTAGGGTGATAAAAATACCATTTACTAACTTGTCGGCTCGAAACTGAACAAGGTGTGCAAGTAGCGACGTAGTACCGAGAGTTTATGTTTTGGGTAGTTCGTTGATATCCCCAAGCTTATTTAGGGTGTAAAATATTATTTACGAGTCCTACAGACATTAAAAGATGTATTTTAGTGTTGCGGACAAATTTTTTTTGTTACAGTTTGGGGCGGGTCAGACGCTTTATGTTTATGTGCATTCTCCGAAAAGTTTATGTGTTTTAACATTTGGTGCACCTAATTAGGGGTTTTTATTTGTATTCCAACTATAATATGCTTTCATGCCATTCGTTGCTCGTTCGGACAATTTTCAGAACTAACTGACATGAATAGTGTGTTCCGGTGAATAGTGTTTTCAGCATTTCGCCAACATATTTGGACATAAATTTTTTTTTTCTCATGACGCGGAGAATGTATCAATATTGTATGACATATGTAACCATGTCTTATGATTTCTAGACTTTACGAGGCCTAATTGTGCATTAATTAAGTCGTAACAAACGCAATTAAATGTATAATTAAGTTGTTAAGTTGTACGGGATCACCCTTATTTTTGGCGATTGTCACAGGTTAAGAGCCTCGGATTGCCCGTCCGTTTAGGGGTGATAAGCGGTGCTAAACTTGAGGGTGGTACCGTTGAGACAGTGCAAATCTTTCCGAAAATCCGTCATAAAACGGGCATCACGTTCCGATACAATGGTAAATAGAATACCATGAAAACGGACAATATCGGTAATAAAAGTGGTCGCCACAATAATATTAGTGAAAGACAATGGTAATGCCATAAAGTGACCATATTTCGAAGTCGATCCACAACCACCATAATAACCGTTTTACCTTGGGATACCGGTAAGCATGTAATGAAATCCATTGCTATATCCTCAAAAACCGCTTGAGGAATCGGTAAGGGCTGAAGAAGACCGGCCGGGGATAAAAAGGAAGGTTTAGTTTGTTGACAAATTTGGCAGTGAGCAATAAAAGACTTGACATCAGCCCTCATTGTGACAACTCGTATTTTAAGCCCTTCTTTGTGTTTTGATGTAACTCGTGTGTACATTACTTGAATAGTTGATGTGTTAATTTTAATTGAATGATTATGAGTTGTTTATATGTGATGTGTGAATGTTATAAGATGTGTGTACAATATTTATCCGATCGCACAATCCCCCAGGCCGCACACTGTCCATAAGCCGCACACTTCCTTATCCTTTGAAGATTTGTTCTCAGCCCAAACTCGTGTTCCTAACCCACAGCCCAAATGAAGCCCGACAGTTGGGCTTGGCTCACACTTATGATTAGTGTGTAATCCCTATCATTATCAAAACACATAACATAAACACCAAACCCTAAACACATTTCTCCTCCTCTCCACACTCGACGGTAACCCATCCCCTCCCCTTGAAGCTTTCTTGTTCGGAACAACCTTGCTCTACCTTCCAACCGGTTAGTGTCTTGTACCATCCAAATGTATAATGATCGATATGTGTAGATGTGTGATTGTATTGATACATGATGTTGTATTTAATCGTGTTCTTACATGATGGTTTATGTTTACGATGATATACTAATAGAGTATTGATGCGTAGTTTGTGATAAACAAACCAATAAATATATCCAAAACTGTATGAGACATGATCGATGGCCTAGGGTTGTTTAGGTATACATGTTTGATGATTAACAAGTATAAATCAATCCATTGTTAATTGAAGACTAGGTTTGCATGATAATTGTGAAGTTAGTCATGTTATTCGATCTAGTTGGAATGATGATTGTGATGAAAGATTGTGTTATATTTAAGCAAAGATTAGGGTTACATGGTAGATGATACGGGTATGTGTTCGACATGATTAAATGGTTTGATACGATGTGAATGTTGATCATATGTTAGTTGTAATCAATGTGTTGTTGGTAATTAAGGTTCATGAAAAATTAGTTGATGATTGCTTGTTTTGATCGAGTGGATGTGAAATTGGAAACTGTTTGAATTGATTGTAACCGACTCCATGATTTACGGGCAAATATAACAAACCGCACACTAGCCGATCGCATACTAGGGTGTAGTACAAACTAAACTATTTGATGCACAAAACTGGTCGCACTGTAACACCCGTCTCATTTATTTAAGATTTTAAACTAAAATAAGAAATTTTAAAACCAAAATGCATCATCTAGAAACTTAGTTATAAAAGCTAAGATTTACATAGTGTTTTAGTTTAACAAGCTAACTAGTTTAAGTATTCAGAACATCCAGTTAGTGTTTACAAAATGAACATTTTGTAAAACATGATTAAATTAGCGCGGAAGCTTCAAAAGTTTGTGTTCGGTTCTTGATTTCTTGCTTGATCGGCATCCGGAATGAGACGAATATCACCTAAGGTCAAAACCACATCAATTGTTAGTTTTGACAACATTATAACATGTATAAATAAGTTCCGGTATCATACAAATAACAAAAAAACAAAAAAGTAAAAATTCAAAATTTTGGTTTGTCGCGCCACGTGACAGACTTCGTTTAATCATTCGCTTGCCGCGAGCGGCCTCGCGTGTCGCGCACTCAACTTAGCACCCCGGTGCATGTCGTGGGAAAACATGTTTTCCAACAGGTCCGTTTCCTGGACCTGCATATCTGCCCAGCACCAAAATTCTTAAAAATTCTAACTTTAAAAGCTCGTAACTTTTTACCTACATGTCCGTTTTGCATGATTCTTTTTCCGATGCGTCCGTAATTAAATTACGGATCCGTTTCTCATCTTTTTTCGCGTCAAATTCAGGTTTATAAACAAATAGTTTATAAATCCCCCCTTTTTTAACAATTATTCGACCCGTTTCATCTATCAACATAACACATGTTTATTAGCAATGATTGTATCTAGCCCTATTTACCCATTCCCGGACTTGTCAAATATGTGACAACTCGAGTTTCTGACTTTCACTTTCGCATATAATGCACGTTGACTTTGACTGTTTAGTTGTTTGATTTGTTTAACTTGTAACTGTACGTTGGATTATAAGTGAAATGAATGTTGAATCTCTATGTGATGAATATGTGTGAAGTACTTGATCGCATGAACTTGTTATCTGTTTAAGAATTTGAATCAACCCGACGAAACAGATTTCTGTTTCGCCATAAGCTTCTCCACGAAACAAGTGTGTGTTTCGTCACACTTCTTCGACGAAACAAAACTGTTTCGCCAAGCCCAGTTACGCTGAAGCCCATCATGGGCCCAGAACGCTAATTCGTGTATATTTACGTGAAACGACTTCTATTTCACACCTTTGGCAAAAGTTGAAACCCTAGAACTCTCCTCTGTGTGACGGCAGCTCTGTGTACTTCCGAACCCTCCCGAACGATCAAATCATCCTTACTAATATCTCGGTTAGTGTGATTAGTTCCGTGATTGTCTTTGTTTGCATGTGTTGATGATGTTGTTTTCATAAATCTGATCAGGCCATCGAATAGAGTTCTGGTAACGACTACATGTTAGGTTATTGTATTGAATGATGAATTAGATTGTATGGTGTTCGGGAACTGTCGTGTTTGAATGTTGCTAGTGTGATCTAAATACACGATAGCATGCTAATAGGGTTTGTTGATGTGATGTATTATGGTAATCGGTTTGTGGTACTCATAAACTAGGGTTCATGCTAGACGTCAGTGCTGTGATGATCATGTTATGATGATGTTATGATGATTCTGTGCTAAATGATTTCTGTATGATTGCTGCTTGATGATGACGGCTGTTAGGGTTTGCTGCATGTAACTGATACACGCCGTAACTGATATCTCCACGAAACGGACAATTTGACGAAGCGAAACTCGCGGCGAAACAGATTGTGTTTCGCCGAAGGGATCATGGCGAAACAGAATGTGTTTCGCCGAGGGATGTCACGACGAAACGGAAGTGATTCGTCGAAGGGGCTCACGGCGAAACAGAGGGTGTTTCGCCGACTTGGGTAATTTGCACAGTAACCTAGTTAGACTCTGTTAGTAGTTAACTGGATCAACTAACTGCTGTTAGATGATATGCATGACTTGTATGATTTTGAATACGTGATCTGTGCCACTTGGTGATTTAATATGCATGCATGAACTTCGTGAATATGAAATTGATTATGTACACGTGCGTACTTTAGGACGTGATTGATTTACTGTGAGCACATACTTAGCATACCGAGCAAACCAAGGTGAGTTCACACTCTTACCAAGGCATGGGATTCCCGGGGTGGGAATGGGTTTGGATGATTACTTATGCTTGAGTTGTTATTGGAATTACATACCATAGGCCTCGGGAGAGGAAGGTTATTGGTAGATACTGCTAGACTAGTGATACATATACTTCTCTTCGCACACACGCCGGGATTGGCTGCGATAATAGAACTAATCTTCGCACACATGCCTGGAATGGCTGCGAACCATACATTAAACTTCGCACACATGCCGGGTGGGCTGCGATACAAATATACCTAGTCTAGAAAACATGGGAAACCCCCACAATTTTCGCACATATGTCTAAGAGACTGCGATTTAAGTACATATGATATATGGGTAACTAAACGAACATACGGTTTACAATACAATTACTATAACTGAACAACCAACTGTGAACTCGCTCAACTAGTTGTTGACTCTCTGTTACATGCCTTGCAGGACCATAGGTACTCTTGGAGCTTGCACTGGAGGCGCGGTCGTTGTGGGCACGGATTGTGGATTTTATGATAAACTCCTTTATAACATTTCAACTTAATACTTATGCTGGGCTTTTTACATTATTGCTTCCGCTACACACTTGTTTATGTTTGGTTTTGAAAACGCCTATCGTATTGATGAATGACATTTACTATTTACTTGTATGTTCAATATGATTGGTGGCTTGATCCTGGTCAGTCACGCCTCCAAGCGGTGGTACTCCGCGTGTGGATTTTGGGGGTGTGACAGATTGGTATCAAAGCCATTGGTTATAGTGAACTAGGTTTTAATAAGGGAAAAACTTTTTGTTAAAACCAGACTATAACCTGTACAGTGCTCAACGATCCACAACGACGCCTCGCTCCACGTGCAAGACTCAACATCCTAGGTAATATGGTATATGTCTTACTACCTACTTGCTAGAATTGCATAGAACTTTGCTCAGGGTATGCTTAGATTAACGTAACACTATTGCATGAGAACACTTGTGTGCTTACTCTCTTCTGTCATCGCACTACTCGCGAACCTCTCTCACTTATGTCATATTTGCTATGAAGATCATGGCTGGATGCATTAACATGACACAAGCCCAGTTGACGGCTCTCATCAATGAACAAGTTGCTGCGGCACTTGCAGCTGCACAAGCAGGAGGTCAACCACCTGTTTGCACCTTCAAGACTTTCATGGACTGTCGTCCTACTACTTTCAGTGGCACGGAAGGAGCAGTTGGACTCCTCCATTGGTTTGAAAAGCTTGAGTCAGTATTTGAGATGTGTGAATGCCCTGAGGCTCGCAGGGTGAAGTACGCCACTGGTACTCTCGAAGGCATTGCGCTGACTTGGTGGAAAGCGCAAGTTCAGATGCTAGGGTTGGCAGTTGCTAACGCCACACCCTGGAACGATTTCAAGGAGTTGATCAAAGAGGAATACTGTAGCCGTGATGACATTCATAAGCTGGAGGTAGAGTTTTACAATTTGCAAATGACGGGATCGGAAATTGAAGCGTACACCAAAAGGTCCAACGAGTTGGCTATACTGTGTCCTACTATGGTAGACCCTCCGATCAAGCGTATTGAGTTGTATCTCAAGGGTCTAGTGCCAGAGATTCAAAGTCATGTCACCTCAGCGAATCTTGGCACCATTCAGCAGATCATCAAGTTAGCTCACCGTCTCACCGATCAAGCAGTGGAACAGGGCAAGCTGCCTAAACGTATCAGCGCTACTACTACCGCTACTACTTTAGCTACTCCTGCTACTCCCAGTGACAACAAGCGGAAATGGGAGGGGGATTCCAGCAGGGGTTCAGCCACCGTTCAGTCACAAGCACAGCAGCAGCGCAAGACCAATGATTACCAGAGTCCGAGTCAGCAATCGTCTGGTGGTCAGGGGCAGGGTGGATATCGGGGAATTCACCCACTGTGTAACAGGTGCAACAGACACCACAGTGGTCAGTGTCGCAAGGGCCACTGTCAGAGATGTCTCAAGATAGGTCATGAGGCTAAAGATTGCAGGAGCTCAAGGCCTGCGAATCAGAACCAGCAATAGCAGCCACCAGCTCCACGAAACCAGCAACAACAACAACAACAGCGGGGCAATAGGGGATGCTTTCAATGTGGGGCTGAGGGCCACTTCAAGCGGGACTGCCCCCAGTTAAACCAGAATCAGAATAACAACAACAATAATCAGGGCAATGGGAACAACAATGGGGGAAACAACAACAATAATGGTGCTAGGGGTCGTGCATTTCTGATTGGTCAGGGTGATGCAAGGAACGATCCTAATGTGGTTATGGGTAAGTTTCTTCTCGACGACTTTTATGTTACTGTATTATTTGATTCGGGTGCGGATACCAGTTATATGTCTCTGAAAGTTAGTCAAATGCTTAAACGCGCACCAACACTTTTGAACACCAAACATGTCGTAGAGTTAGCTAACGGTAAAAGTCTAGAGGCCACACACATAGTTCAGGGTTGTAATCTTATCCTCGCTGGTCAGACTTTCTCTATCGACCTCATTCCTATAACTCTGGGTAGTTTCGATATCGTCATTGGTATGGATTGGTTATCCCAACAACAAGCAGAGATCCTATGCAAGGAGAAGATCATTCGCATTCCCCGTACTGGAAAAGAACCTCTTGAAGTTCAAGGCGACAAGAGTGGTGTCGTGAGTTGCATCATCTCCTTCTTGAAGGCTCAGAAGTGTTTGCGAAAGGGCCACACTGCTATACTAGCACTTGTTACAGATACATCGACGAAAGAGAAGAAGTTAGAGGATATTCCAGTCGTGCGCAACTTTCCTCAAGTGTTTCCTGAAGAGTTACATGGTCTACCGCCTCATCGCCAGGTCGAATTTCAGATCAAGCTAGCTCCAGAAGCAGCACCCATAGCTCGAGCACCTTATCGCTTAGCTCCAACGGAACTGGAAGAACTGTCTAAGCAATTACAAGAACTATTGGAAAAGGGTTTCATACGCCCTAACGCTTCGCCCTGGGGAGCTCATGTGCTATTCGTAAAGAAGAAAGACGGTACCTTCAGGATGTGTATCGACTATCGATAACTCAACAAGGTGACCGTGAAGAATCACTATCCACTTCCACGCATCGACGACTTATTCGACCAGTTGCAAGGGTCGAGCTATTACTCGAAGATTGACCTGAGGTCAGGATATCACCAACTGAGAGTCCGGGATGAGGACGTCTCCAAAACAGCGTTCAGAACATGCTACGGTCACTACGAATTTCTGGTCATGCCATTCGGGTTAACGAACGCACCTGCGGTTTTCATGGATCTTATGAACAGGGTGTGCAAACCTTATCTTGACAAGTTTGTTATTGTTTTTATCGATGATATCCTGATCTATTCGAAGAGTCAGGAGGAACATGAGAAGCATTTACGACTTATTTTGGAACTCCTTCGAACGGAACAGCTGTACGCCAAATTTTCGAAATGCGACTTCTGGCTTCGTGAAGTCCACTTCTTAGGCCACGTGTAAACAAGGATGGGATTCATGTTGATCTATCCAAGGTAGATTCGATCAAGAACTGGCCTGCACCTCGCACACCAACCGAAATACGCCAATTCTTGGGTTTGGCGGGTTATTACAGACGGTTCATCAAAGACTTCTCAAAGATTGCACAACCGCTTACACTATTGACACAGAAAGGTGTTGCTTACCATTGGGGTAATACACAGGAAACAGCGTTTCAGCACTTAAAGGATAGACTTTGTAGCGCACCTATCCTCTCATTGCCTGAAGGCACGGACGATTTTGTAGTCTACTGCGACGCATCCATCCAAGGTCTTGGATGTGTGTTGATGCAACGAGATAAAGTCATTGCTTATGCTTCGCGCCAACTTAAGATTCACGAACGGAATTACACAACACATGATTTAGAGCTGGGAGCTGTTGTCTTTGCGCTCAAGATATGGCGACATTACCTGTATGGCACTAAGTGTACCATCTACACCGATCACAGGAGTCTCGAGCATATATTCAAGCAGAAAGAATTGAACATGCGACAACGTAGATGGGTCGAACTACTGAACGATTACTAATGTGCTATAAAGTACCATCCGAGCAAAGCCAATGTGGTGGCTGACGCCCTCAGTCGAAAGGATACTACACCTAGGCGTGTACGAGCGTTGCAACTCACTATTCAGTCTAGTCTTCCTTCACAGATATGAGATGCTCAGGTAGAAGCATTGAAACCAGAAAACGTCAGGGCTGAAGCCCTACGCGGCTCAAGGCAACGGTTAGAACAAAAGGCAGACGGAGCCTACTATGTAACAGGACGCATCTGGGTCCCACTCTATGGCAACTTACGCGAGCTTGTAATGGAGGAAGCTCATAAATGTCGCTACTCAGTACATCCTGGTTCGGATAAGATGTACCACGACCTCAGAACTACATATTGGTGGCCTAGCATGAAAGCTCACATAGCCACTTACGTTAGCAAGTGTTAGACTTGTGCGAGAGTCAAAGCGGAATATCAGAAACCTTCAGTCCCACTCCAACAACCTGAGATACCACAATGGAAATGGGAACAAATTTCCATGGATTTTGTTACTGGCCTACCTAGATCTCAGCGCGGAAATGATACTATTTGGGTGATCGTGGATCGACTCACAAAGTCTGCTCACTTCTTGGCTATCAAGGAAACGGATAAGTTCTCCACTCTAGCAGACGTATACCTTAAGGAAGTTGTCTCGAGGCACGGGGTGCCCACCTCTATTATTTCCGACCGTGATGCAAGTTTTACTTCAGAACTGTGGCAAGCAATGCACAAATCTTTTGGCTCTCGTTTAGACATGAGCACAGCTTATCATCCTCAGACAGATGGGCAATCTGAGTGCACTATTCAAACTCTAGAAGACATGCTTCGGGCGTGCGTAATTGACTTTGGCAATGGCTGGGAAAAACATCTGCCACTTGTGGAATTTTCGTACAATAACAGCTACCACACCAGCATTAAAGCTGCTCCATTTGAGGCATTGTACGGGCGTAAATGCCGATCACCTCTTTGTTGGGCAGAGGTGGGTGACAGTCAGATCAAAGGTCCAGAAATGGTAGTTGATACTACTAAAAAGATTGCTCAAATACGACAACGCATGGCGGCAGCTCGTGACCGTCAGAAAGCATATGCAGATAAAGACAGGAAACTACTCGAGTTCCAGGTTGGGGATCGAGTGCTACTCAAAGTTCCACCCTGGAAGGGTGTTGTTCGTTTTGGCAAACGAGGCAAACTTAACCCACGATACGTCAGACCATTCAAAGTCATAGAGAAAATAGGCAAAGTGGCCTACAGACTGAACTTACCAGCTGAACTCAGTGCAGTTCACAACGTCTTTCATGTGTCGAATCTGAAGAAGTGTCTGTCAGATGAGACCCTCATAGTTCCTTTGAAGGAGCTCACTATCGACGAACAGTTGCATTTCGTCGAGGAACCAGTTGAAATCACGGACCGGGATGTCAAGGTCCTCAAGAACACCAGAATACCTCTTGTTCGAGTTCGTTGGAACTCCCGTCGTGGCCCGGAGTAAACCTGGGAAAGAGAAGACCAAATGGAACTCAAATATCCCCAGTTATTCGATACCAATGCAACCACTACTGAGACTGAAGCTACTACAGAATTTCGGGACGAAATTCCAACTCAACGGGGGGATGATGTGACACCCCAGGAAAACCAGTAAACGATACAACTTACCTAGCTTCCTCAGTAACCGCACGCTAAATTTCGGGACGAAATTTCTTTCAAGTTGGGGATAATGTGACAACTCGAGTTTCCGACTTTCACTTTCGCATTTAATGCACGTTGACTTTGACTGTTTAGTTGTTTGATTTGTTTAACTTGTAACTGTATGTTGGATTATAAGTGAAATGAATGTTGAATCTCTATGTGATGAATATGTGTGAAGTACTTGATCGCATGAACTTGTTATCTGTTTAAGAATTTGAATCAACCCGATGAAACAGATTTCTGTTTCGCCATAAGCTTCTCCACGAAACAAGTGTGTGTTTCATCATACTTCTTCGACGAAACAAAACTGTTTCGCCAAGCCCAGTTACGCCGAAGCCCATCACGGGCCCAGAACGCTAATTCGTGTATATTTACGTGAAACGACTTCTATTTCACACCTTTGGCAAAAGTTGAAACCCTAGAACTCTCCTCTATGTGACGGCAGCTCTGTGTACTTCCGAACCCTCCCGAACGATCAAATCATCCTTACTAATATCTCGGTTAGTGTGATTAGTTCCGTGATTGTCTTTGTTTGCATGTGTTGATGATGTTGTTTTCATAAATCTGATCAGGCCATCGAATAGAGTTCTGGTAACGATTATATGTTAGGTTATTGTATTGAATGATGAATTAGATTGTATGGTGTTCGGGAACTGTCGTGTTTGAATGTTGCTAGTGTGATCTGAATACACGATAGCATGCTAATAGGGTTTGTTGATGTGATGTATTATGGTAATCGGTTTGTGGTGCTCATAAACTAGGGTTCATGCTAGACGTCAGTGCTGTGATGATCATGTTATGATGATGTTATGATGATTCTGTGCTAAATGATTTCTGTATGATTGCTGGTTGATGATGACGGCTGTTAGGGTTTGCTGCATGTAACTGATACACGACGTAACTGATATCTCCACGAAACGGACAATTTGACGAAGCGGAACTCGCGGTGAAACAGATTGTGTTTCGCCGAAGGGATCATGGCGAAACAGAATGTGTTTCGCCGAGGGATGTCACGACGAAGCGGAAGTGATTCGTCGAAGGGGCTCACGGCGAAACAGAGGGTGTTTCGCCGACTTGGGTAATTTGCACAGTAACCTAGTTAGACTGTGTTAGTAGTTAACTGGATCAACTAACTGCTGTTAGATGATATGCATGACTTGTATGATTTTGAATACGTGATCTGTGCCACTTGGTGATTTAATATGCATGCATGAACTTCGTGAATATGAAACTGATTATGTACACGTGCGTACTTTAGGACGTGATTGATTTACTGTGAGCACATACTTAGCATACCGAGCAAACCAAGGTGAGTTCACACTCTTACCAAGGCATGGGATTCCCGGGGTGGGAATGGGTTTGGATGATTACTTATGCTTGAGTTGTTATTGGAATTACATACCATAGGCCTCGGGAGAGGAAGGTTATTGGTAGATACTGCTAGACTAGTGATACATATACTTCTCTTCGCACACACGCCGGGATTGGCTGCGATAATAGAACTAATCTTCGCACACATGCCTGGAATGGCTGCGAACCATACTTTAAACTTCGCACACATGCCGGGTGGGCTGCGATACAAATATACCTAGTCTAGAAAACATGGGAAACCCCCACAATTTTCGCACACATGTCTAAGAGACTGCGATTCAAGTACATACGATATATGGGTTACTAAACGAACATACGGTTTACAATACAATTACTATAACTGAACAACCAACTGTGAACTCGCTCAACTAGTTGTTGACTCTCTGTTACATGCCTTGCAGGACCATAGGTACTCTTGGAGCTTGCACGGGAGGCGCGGTCGTTGTGGGCACGGATTGTGGATTTTATGATAAACTCCTTTATGACATTTCAACTTAATACTTATGTTGGGCTTTTTACATTATTGCTTCCGCTACACACTTGTTTATGTTTGGTTTTGAAAACGCCTATCGTATTGATGAATGACATTTACTATTTACTTGTATGTTCAATATGATTGGTGGCTTGATCCTGGTCAGTCACGCCTCCAAGCGGTGGTACTCCGCGTGTGGATTTTGGGGGTGTGACAAAATATTAGCGTTTTTGCTCCCATCACATGGTTTGCACATGTGATATCATTGTGCTTATTGTCTACAATTTTAAGCATGCATAATTTACTAAAACTAACGAATCCATATTTCTAAGTTTTTGACCCAATCCAAGGGTTTACTAAATCAATTTTAACTTATCCAAAACTTGGCTTACGCATCAATAGTTCGTTTTATATAGTGACGTTCAGGTCACTTAAAACCATCAATTTGTTAGTTTATTCTATTTTGACCCGTTTGGTTGTCGAGTGAGTTACATCACTTCATTGACATTCCAAACATGACTATTTTCACTATATCATCATCCAACATATCTAATTACTATTTTGACCCGTTTGGTTGTCGAGTGAGTTACATCACTTCATTGACATTCCAAACACGACTATTTTAACAATATAATCAACAAACATATCTAATTAACTATTTTGGCCTGTTTGGTTGTCGAGTGAGTTACATCACTTCATTGACATTCCAAACACAACTATTTTAACAATATCATCAACACACATATCTAATTAACTATTTTGACCCATTTGGTTGTCGAGTGAGTTACATCACTTCATTGACATTCCAAACATGACTATTTTAACAATATTCTAATTTAAATCATCAAAAACTAACCTTATGTACATAATGTAGCGAAACTACGAGTCGCGTACCTTCAAGGCTTTCCTTTCAAGCACGTATCGCCCCCGGCTTGTCCGCTTGAAAACTCGGTTTCCTTGCCTATAGAGTTCAACCATAGATGTTTAGAACTCTATTCATAACACATAACGCATAATTCACCATATTAATCAAATATGTTTTTGTAGTCCGATTTTCAACATTTATCTTCTCTTAAGCATTATATCAAACACCTAAAGTGCATAATTTCATACTTTTAACAATCAAGTCCATGACTAACTATTTAGCCAAGATTAAACATCATTTTACAAGTTCATGTCTAATTTTTCACATCAACATTACGGATTTACTTCATATAGCTCTAATACACTAGATTAACAACCATAATTCTAGTGTTTAACATGTTTCAACAAAACCCACTAAACACACATGGTGGATAGTCATGAATTTCATAGTTTAAACACTAATTCAACAAGATAATGACTAGGGTTTACTCCTAGACATGATTTCATCCCTAATTTCATCCAAACTTCAACCAATCAAGTTCAGATTTTGATTTCACAAGTTTATCAAGAATTTGAGATGAAATCAAATTGACAATTTTGACATACCTTATGATCACTTCACTGAGGTGATCACTAATCTATGCTTGGATTTCGATTTGGGCTTGATTTCCTCTTTCAATTTGGTGAATTCTTGGAATTTAGGGTTTGAGCTCTAGAAGCTCCTGTGGAGATCGCAGGAACACACGTATGTGTGTGTTTTTGTTGAGTTAATTTTTTATTTAATCAAAACTTTACTACATTTGCCCATATTTAGTCCCTCCACTTTATGCAAGTTATTTTTTTAACCAACTTGTTCTCATTATTTCAAGGCTTATGATTAACTAGGTTATTTACTCCTAGTTATTTTATCTTGACCGTAACCGATATTTAATTTATAATATGGATCTATATTTTTGGGGTGTTACAAGTCCACCCCCCTTAAAAAGGGTATCGTCCCCGAAACCTTCTTGGAGTAGTCCTTTGATTTGGACCAAACTAACTTAGTTTTGTTTTTAAGGCATTCTTTCTTTTAGTCAAAAGCTATCCTTTGCCTCGCCGCGTGCGTCCTCCACGTGTAAGTCCTCACGGACCGTAACTTGTGTCTTGTATTTCTTATCTCACCGCCTATGTATCCTAATTGCCATTTGACCACCCAATAGTATGAGTTCGTCAATATGTTTATTCCATACTACTCTACATTGACAAGTGTCTTATATAAATCACAACACTATTTTGGCTTTGGATGATCTTATCAGTTAGACTGATTAGTCACTATCACCCCATGTCTCGTTAATTTGGGTCTACCCCCTTGCCATATTCGGACTTACGGGAGTTTATGATCTCCTATCCTGTAACTTGCACTACAAGATGATCATATTATATATCACTTTTGTGACCATGATTGCATCGCATCACGTCATGTTTAAGTTTTTATAAACTTTTCATTATAGAAATCTTCTTTCTAACGTATCGTCTTACACCTACCGGTGTTAAGACTTATATTCTTTATTGTTAACCATTTTCTAATTTGTCTCATCATATTCATATTTGTTAAACGTTAGTTCTCACAAAATTTGAATTTTAGTTTAACGTTTATCACCTTAACTTATGTCAATTACTCTTATCCAGGAGTTGACGACAAGAATTTATTGTTTTCCACTATTATGTTACGCGGGGAATCATAACCAGTCCCCATGCTTTACCCCAAGTGACCCGTAAGTACTTTTGCTTAGCCTCGTATGCTATTTCTTTAGGCATTCACCCTTTTTGGCGAGGCCCCTATAGTTTATTTCTTTTTATTGCTGACGCAAGGGTCATTTAGTCCTTTAAACCCTTACATTGTTTATAATCCCAAAGGTTATGATGATCCCGTAGATCATCTTTTACTTGTGTCATTTCGCTTCTTAAAAATACATTTTTGGTGTCATGGTGTTGGTGCATTCATCTGTCGTCTTCGTCTTATGTCGAGTCTCGGGTTCGTTGCGGTTTTGTTCAAGCATGATGTCATGATGACATCATCAAGATGACATCATCAATGACATCATTTACACTAAATGACAACATCACGTGAAAGTGCATGAAAACTTGAAATCAGATTTTATATTTGATTTGTCGATTTCGCTTGAACATGTATTTCATGTAGATTTCGCTTGAGGTGTTTCCAAGCGAAATCTGAATAGTATATATAGGCTTGTGTAGATTTCATTTGTAAACGTTTCTGAACTTCCATACCGAGGTGCTGCCGGTGTGAGGACTGATTGTAAACGATAGTTTATCAATATAATCAGTGTTAAAGTGATACGCAAGCTGTTTCGCAATCGGTTTCTTAGTTTCCGCCTCTGAAACTGACAAATCTCTTCTGAACGACTCGTTCGGGTCGCAAACCGATCCTACAAGTGGTATCAGAGCTCAGGAGGAAGAGATTTCGCCAAAACAGCTCGTTTTTGTCACTTTTTCTGATTTTCTTCACCTTCTTTCAAAATCGAACAAATTTTTACGGTTAAAAATGGCTCAAATTCACATATCTTGTGCGTAATCATGTATTAATGAATCCTTGAAAGTTTCAAGTTTAAAATCGACCTAAATCCTGTATTTTTGTGAGATTTCGCTTCAATTGCTCGAACAATGTGATGACATCAGCAACTGTTTAAATCATAATTTCACTTGAAATTACATCGAGATTTCGCTTGAATCTTCATCTTGATCTGATATTGCTTGAATATGACAATCATCATGATTTCGCTTGAGATTATTTGTTGATTTCACTTGAAAATACATGATAATCTGATCTAAATTGGATATCTCGCTTGAACAACCTACTGATTTTTTTTTATATATCTGACGTAACTTTCTGATCGAGGTTGTCAGTTTGTTGAGACGAGTAATCATGAGTTCTTGTGTTAGTTTACATGAGGTTGTATCGGTTGATCAGATTGTGTATGTGTTTACATCGTTTTTAGAGTTGAAGTTCACGATCAAATTCATGTGACAGTAACTTGTTGGGTCTCGTAAATTGAAGTTACAGGTTGCAGGTTGATTGCATGTGATTTGATAAATTCTAGACATTGAAAATTGGTTTAATTTGGGAGGTCCAATGGGAATTTAAAGATGAAAAGTTGTCTGACCACTTTATCCATTCACATGTGAGATTAAATCAAACTTTGTTGAATAGAAAATAAAATTGTCGGGTTAGTGAGTCCTTCAAACCAATCAGATTTTAGTAACTATTAAAATTGTAAGGTCACTAGTTGTTGTCAGCAAGTTTGAAATTTGTTTTGATCTAAGAGAATTTGGTCCAATCGTGTAACAGTTAGTAAAGTGAGGTCTGCGAAATTTGAAGTGTGATCATAGAATTGTCGGCAAAAGTGATTTGATAATAATATAATATTGTTCGGTCAAATCAGATTTATTGGCATTCAAAGGTGTCTAGTTAGTGGATTTTGACATCAAAATTGATTTTGTTTTGAATTGGAAATTTTGTCGGGATTGTTAGAAAAATGGCAATGATCTTTGATGAACAAGAAAACAATGATCTTAAAAGGATAAATGACTGGTATCGAGGATATTTCAGTAGTTCTTAACAGAATTTGTCCAAGAATGTTTGGGTTAACCGGTTCGAATGTTTTCTATGTAAGAAAGATGAGAAATTAGATGATTTGGAGAAGAGATTTGATTGTTTGATTGACCATTTGAAAGAAAACAAGTTAATAATATCAGAAGCTGAAATGGTATCAAAGTTTGCTAATGGATTACCAGCTGAATTGGATGATTTTTTGGAAAATCTAAGAAAGAATTCTAGTTTTTCAAAATTATCTTTAAGTAAATTCATCAGTAAACTTACAACACATATGAATGATAATGAAGAGAAAAAGAGAGGGTTGTTGAATAGGATAGAAAATAATTTGAAAAAATTAAATTTGGATGTGGTTGTAGAACTGAACAAAAGAATCTGCGTGTGTCTTAGTGCAAAAGATGTTATGAAATACGATATGAAGAGGGGTTGTTATATTGATGAGAATATGAATCCTCTTGACTTTGTTAAAATCTTTTGTGCAGGAACATACAAGATGGAGACAGAGCAAGTTCAAAAGAATGAAGAATCTGTGAAGATTGAATCCTCAAGTTCTGACTCAGGTTGCTCGAAATGTGATAAACTTGAGGCTGACAATGGCAAACTATTGAAGGATGTGGAAAGATTGACATTGGAAATCAAGAAGTTGAAAGATGAGAAGCAATTTGATGATAAACAGATTCTTGTTTTGAAGGAAACCTGTGTAAAGCTGAACTCTGAAAATGACAAACTGTTAAGTAACTTGAACAGTTTGACATTGGAAAATCAGAAATTGAAAGAAAAAGCAAAAGTTTTTGAAGATAAAATTAAAAGTTTTGGAAATGAAATAGTAAAAATTGAAAAAGATTTTCAAAGTCAAATAAATTTTTTAGAAGATGAGAGAGATTTATTTGGTAAAAACAATCTTGAAAAACAAATTGAAATCAATTCTTATCTTGAAAAGATTATTCGACTTGAAAAGGAAGCAGAGTGTGCTCAAAAGAAAATCAAGGAATGGGAAGAAAAGTTGAAGGTGTTTGTGAATACTTCAACTATTCCTTGTCCAAAACCTTTAAATTCTGTTCCAATAAGTGACGATGTCACAAACTTTGACAAAGTCAAAGTTGAAGATTGTGATGAGAAATCTGATGATGAAAAAAATAAAATTGAAAAACAAAAATTGTTTTTGAAATTAAAAGAAAAATTTCAAGAAACTGTTCTGAAATCGACTGAAAAGGGAGAATGCTCTAAGCAAAAACCTTTGAAGAAGAAAGTGGAACAGAAACAAAAAATTAAAAATGAGAAAAATGTTCAAAAAGATAATAAAAGCTCATCAGATCGATCATCCAATCGTAATGAAAAATTACAAAAAGTAAAAATTGAAAACTCAAAAATTGTTGGTAATAAGTGGTGCAGGTTGGACCACAGTGCTCAAAAGTCAAATCTAGCAAACAAGAGGAGCAAGGATTATCACCAAGCCAAACAGTGCTATGATCTGAATGTTTGGACTGAGAATGGTGATTGGTACGATAACAGAGTGTGTTACCGATGTGGTTATCAAGGACACATTGCTGTTAACTGCCAGAGTTGGAGGTTTGATTCAAGGAGATGTTTTAATTGCAACATCATTGGCCACATTGCTAGAGATTGCTCAATGAGATCAATGAGAAGATCGAGGGTTGAATCTCAGAAGAAGGTAAAGAAATTAGTCAATGTCAAGCCCAAAGAACAGAAGGTTCAAGAACCTAAAGTTCAAGAAACGAAAGTGAAGCTTTCACAGGGGCAAAAAGACAGACTGAGGAAAAAGAGGAAGAAGGCGAGAGAGTATCTGGAGAAGATTTTGTCCTCGGGTTCATCTGTTGGTAAAAATAAGAGTTCTGATGAATCGCTTTCCTCGACTGCAAAGTCAAGCAAGACGAGTTCATCAGATACAAATCTGAGGACAGAAGAGAGAAAGAAGAAGAAGAAAGTTGTTGGCGATGAATCTGGCTCATCAAAGTCAGACAAGCCACATTCAAGCAATGATTCTGGTACGGTAAAGCCAGAAGAGCCGGTAGTTGAGGTAAAAGTTGAGAATTCTGGTCTAACAATGGATGATGAAAATTTTCAACCATTGTTGAACAAGAATTTAAAATCACCCAAGGACCGTCAGGCTTGGGTGAATCTGTTTAAATGAAAAACCTGACTTGCCGGAGTTCCCAGGTTTGTAAGCGAGGAGTAGGAATCGGCACCTTGAGAATTCAACCAAAAGATGGTAAATTGGTTGAAAAGCAGGTTTAAGTTGTATGGTTGTGATTTTTACAAGTGGTTCAGAAGTTGAATTGGATTGATCTTACAAGTGGTAAATCAGGGACATTAAGTTGTATCTGATTTCCTACATATGATTGGTAAAACAACGTGATGATTTGATCCCCAATTTTACAAGTGGTAAAATCAACAAAACTTATTTTCCGAAAAAACCATTTTGATTAAAACAAACTTAAGTGTTTTGAGATCACAATGGGCAATTAGTTTGTTGTGAGGGGGAGTTCTGATTGTTTATGCCAAGTGGATGGCGAATTGAAGTGATTCGATATCAGTTGTCATGTTACTTGTACAGTTTATTTTCAAATTTCCTAAAATGTGTTTGCATTTTAGGGGGAGTAAAGTTTTAGAAAATCCAAAAACATTTGAAAATTTGAAAAAGCCAAAAACATGATAAAAATGCAAAAATGAGTTTTGTTGTAAAAAAGAGGAAATGATAGTAGATCAGTTGGACTGTCACAGCACGCTAAAGAAATGGAAAGTTATAATGTGATAAACGGTCTCACTAAAGATGTGACGATAGGCTCAGCTAGACTAGTAGATTTGCGATAACGATACAAACTTAAATGAAAAAGCCTAGTTCTAGTGGGAAACATGGTCGAAAGCATAGTACTTAGTTTTGTCCTTCTTGACTGTGTACCTACTCAGTAATCGCTGATTGTCGAAAGACATAAAACTGGTTAAGTTTGTGAACTTTCACAACTTTGCTGAAAAGTCGCTGTGATTGTGCATTTTATTTTGCAAAGATTTAAACTTGTTTGATTTCTTTATTTTGTTTAAGCATCGGACATCCTCTGCGTATACGTGAGTATCGACCTGGATGTTGTTGCCTAAACGTTCTGCTTTATTTTCTTTGGTGTTTCGTTTAAGCTTTGGATCACCTCTGCGTATACGGGAGTATCGACCTGGTGGTTAAAGCCTAAATAACTTCAACTTGTTTTATTTTTCTTATTTTGTTTAAACATTGGACTTTCTCTGCGTATACGGAAGTATCGGCCTGATTGTTAATGTTTAAACGTTCTGCTTTGTTTTTCGCACAAATCACAGTTGATAAAAGTTTAAAGGCATTGCTTGAGATAGTGTATTGCATGATGAGGGGATATGCTGAGATCGTGGGGTCCATAAGAATTTAGTGCTATCTTAATATACCTTAAAGTATCGGTAAGCAGATTGAAAGTTTTTAGATTGAGTTTAAGTGGACAACAATATCGCCAATCAACGTGAATTGTTTAGAACTTAAAACGATTTAAAGCTTAACGGTGCTTGTGATGTGTCTTAAAAACTGATATGATCCTCTTACACAAACTCACAAAAATATTGTCTGTAAATATTTCTTTTTTGCATTTCTGTTAATAAAAAATCCAAAAAGATTTTAGTGTGTTTTAGCATAAAATTTTGATAAAATACAAAAAGATTTTCGACAACTGATGTTGAAGAGCTGATTTTCAAAATTCCAAGTGATGAACATGATGAACAGGGTTGGTTTTAAATGCAGAATTGAAAATTTTTTATTTGAAAAAGAAATTGAGTTTAGTTAATCAGGGTCATTAATTTGAACTTGATGTAACTATTTCTAGTAAGTTTTTCTTATTGATTTAAGTGAAAACTTATGTTGTGATGAGAAAATGTGTGCAGGAAATGAGCTTAAACAGAGATAAAGCCAGGGATTAATCTCAAGGTGATAGCTAATTCCAGACGGCGATCCCATCATGATGAGAGGGGGAGTCTGACGAGGTTAGAGCCAAAGAGAAGATCCTGGTTTATGCTAAGAAAGAAAAAAGACCGATAAAGACTGAAGATTGAGAATACTCGACATTTAAGACTCGTCAACATCTGAGGGGGAGTCTGTTGGTGCATTCATCTGTCGTCTTTGTCTTATGTCGAGTCTCGGGTTCGTTGCGGTTTTGTTCAAACATGATGTCATGATGACATCATCAAGATGACATCATCAATGACATCATTTACACTAAATGACAACATCACGTGAAAGTGCATGAAAACTTGAAATCAGATTTTATATTTGATTTGTCGATTTCGCTTGAACATGTATTTCATGTAGATTTCGCTTGAGGTGTTTCCAAGCGAAATCTGAATAGTATATATAGGCTTGTGTAGATTTCATTTGTAAACGTTTCTGAAATTCCATACCGAGGTGCTGCCGGTGTGAGGACTGATTGTAAACGATAGTTTATCAATATAATCAGTGTTAAAGTGATACGCAAGCTGTTTCGCAATCGGTTTCTTAGTTTCCGCCTCTGAAACTGATAAATCTCTTCTGAACGACTCGTTCGGGTCGCAAACCGATCCTACACATGGCACCCCTTTCAAGCCCTAAATTCGTTTATTTTCATTTTTTGAATTCTATCGACTTGACCATAGTCTAAGGCTACATTCGTTTTTCTTTTTGGACTAATCTTCCGACTCTATTGTTGGTCCCGTTGATACAGGATCTGATCATAGGAACAAGATGAATCGATTTTGTCTTAATGTGCGGAATCCATTAAGGCGAATCACAGATTTGTGCAACAGAGAATTCAACGTTTAACTGCTGGTCTGTTCGTTCTATTAATTGTTCTGAAAATCACAAAGTTCCGGTAGACGTACAGACTATCCGTGCGTGTCAAAAAGTTCTGACAAAGTAGCACCGGACCTTCTATTTATACACAAACTCAGGAAGCTAACAAGTGTTGTACGTGCGGGTGGGCTACCCGTGCGTATGACTTCCCCGTGCGTATGGCCATCCGCGCGTATGACTTATCCGTGCGGATAAGTCATCCGTGCGTATTACCATCCGTGCGTATTGCCATGCGTGCGGATGAACCTTTCCCGAGCAACACTTTTACATACAAAACCTATTCCTGAGTTGTCATGCTAACTACATACATACATTCAGACAATATACATAAACACAGAATACAAAATATGACTACATGCTGACGGAGGCTACAGACGTAATGTACTAACAGACTCCCCCTCGGATATAGCTGTAGTACCTTCCAGCATAGTCTTTAATTCTTTCTGCTGCCTCTTCGCTCACGCGCTTTCTCTCTTCTTTTCTGTGCCTTTTCCTCCAACATTCTTTTTCTCTTTTGTCTTCCCTCAGTCAACCACCAATGTCTGTAGACAGGATCTCCATCACGCTTCCGTTCCCATCTTGAAATTTTGTTTTCTTCAGATTCAATTGGTGTTTGATCTGTTGGAGGAACAATCCCCATTCTACGTTTTCCCATTTCAGCAGCTCTTTCAGCAATCTTTTTGGAGCGTTGTTCACGCTTGTCTACTTTCAAGAACTCATCAATCTCTAGATCTCTCCATTTAGTCTTCCAGTATCTTCCAGAGTTGATGTCTTTTGAGTAACAAACATCCACAACCTTTTGATATTGCAAAGCTTGCTCTCTATCAGGTCTCTCGTAGACTATCTTGTTGTAGAACAAACAATCGATATCCTTCTTCGAGCAGTTGACAAGACACATAGGATCTAACACACAGATCCTTCTAGCTTCTCCTGTGGACTTGTTATTTAAAGAGATTATTGCTTCAGCTGTAGTTTGATTATACAACCACCCTTCAAACTCATCGTGAAAATCTTGCTCCATCGCCCTTAAAGGCATATTCTTCAAACAACTTGGAGGTTTGATATCCAGAGTAATATCCTTTTCACCACTTTCTAAGATTCTGACAATCTGTTGAGGAAAATGTGGTTTCCAATCAGGATATCTTTTCTCAGCTTGCAGCTTCATGTAATTCCATAACCTTTGATCGTGCTGCTTCACATCTAACCCATGGTAAAATTCTTTGATGTTCTTTGTTTTTACCAGCTCATCTATATCCCACCAAGGCAAAGTTTTGATATCAGACAAGAACTCAAAATACTGTACTCCCTGCTCTCTTCTGATTGCATAAACTTTTAAGTCTTCCAAATATCCCCAAGAGAGAATGTCACCCCAAGAGAGTTCTTTGTCGTGCTTAAAGAATTGAAGTGCCCGAAGTTTCTTTCTCTCTTTTGGCATGACTTTGTACCATTTCTTTCTTTCTTCAGCTAAATTTTCTCTCGGTATGGTATCTGGAATACCTTCTGCAGACACTTTCTCCACTATCTTTCTTCTAATTTCATCTTCATTTCGGTCTTTAAACATTTCCGTCAACGAAGGAAATGTTGCATCAATCCCAGAATAATGAAAACGAACTTCATCATCAGATGAATCTGAAGCATCTTCAACAATTACATCGTTGTAATTATCAGCTTCAAATGCATATCTTGTCTCAAATACATCTTCAGAAGTTTCAGGAATCTCATCTTCAATATCGAACTTAAATTTACCCTCTTGCAAACCCAATTCCTCTAACATCTCTTCCCTTGTTCTTCTAACCTCAATCACTTCTTGACTTTTATCTTGTAAGAAAATGACAGTGGGATTTGAGAGGAATACCTGATCCAAGTGCTGCTTTCCAGAAGTAGAAGTTTCTTGATGATCATCATCTTCTTGTTCGTTGATCTGATCATTCAGAAACTCCTCTATCCTTTGTTCATCAATAGGATTCTTCACAATCAATCCTGACGAACCTTGATCATTGTCATCATTCTTCTTATCATCATCATCTTTCTTATTATCATCGTCTTTCTCATCATCGTCGTTTTTCTCCTCATCTTCATCTTCTTCATCATCTCCAAGAAGTTCTTCATCAGAATCACTAACTTCTTCACCCCGAGCCTTCTTCGCTTCTTTTCTCCTTTTCATAACTTTCATTCTGTAAAGACCATCTTTTACGTTGAGTGGCACAGTATAAGCATTACCAACAAGAACAAACTGCTTTGTTTTCCATTCAAGTAGTAACACTTCTTTCCCCTTTTTCTTCTTTTGTGCAACAGCAACTCTACGAATGATTTCATCAGAATCAATGATTTGAGAAGGCCCTCCAACCAACATGAAATCTTGATCATGTACAACTTGTTCTTGAACACCTTGTTCTTGAGCAACTTGTTCTTGAGCATGTTGTTCGTGAACATGTTCAGCATCAATCATTTCAGCATCAACTTGAAGTAAAGAACCACCAGCTTCTTGAACATCTTCAATTATACTTTTGTTCTTTTGGATAGCATCCTCAGCCAGTCTTCGTTCTCTTTCAAGTCTTCTCTCTTCAACTTTTCTTACTTCAATTTCATTGTAAGCAGCATGAACATCCTTTTTAAAAGGTTTTCCACAACAGAGTATAACATCTTGAGTTGTTCATCTTTCATTACTTTGTCTGCTTTCATGGCTTCCATCTCCAACTTCATTGCTTTCATTTCATTTGAAGTAGATTCACTCATTTCACTGAGCACCTGATTGAGTGTTTGATTTACATCTTGGAGATTCTTGTTCAATGAAGAAATTTCTGCCATAAGAGCTTCAATCACTTTAGTATTACTATCACCATCTTCCTTTATTTTCTTCATGGTGCGTTCATCCTGGATTAACACCGTTCTAAGTTGATCATGAGCTTTCATTATCTTGTTCACTTGCTTTACTAAAAGATCACGTTCACTTTCAGCTTTTTCTTTTTCTTTCTCAAGATCTTTGACTTTCTTTGCAAGAACTCTCACTGCTTCATTGTTGAATAAATTATCATCAAAATTCAGATCTTCTAAAGGATCACCTGAAGCAGGTGGAATATTGCTGAAGAAATCATCTGAAACTCTTGGTCGTGAGGACGATTCTGGAATCTCTATAATTTCTGGTACTTTTGGAAATTCTGAATATGAGACTCCAGCATCAGTAACTTCAATATAGTCATCGTGACTAGTCTGCTTTTCGGCTTCTGTTTCTTGTGGTTGAGGTGATTCAACATGTTGAGTATCTTTACCATCATGTTCCTTTTGAACTTGACTTTCGCCTTTTCTTGCTCGAACACTTCTTGGAATAAGACCAGCTACAACTGCTTTTCTTTTCTTGATTTGTTTCTTTGGACTTTCAGGATCATAAGTTGAGTCTTCTTCATCTGACCCTTTCTTTTTCTTTGGAGACCTTTTCTTTAACTGAGCTTTTCCTTTGCCAAGAGTAAGTGGATCAAGTTCAGATTCTGATATTGTGGTTTCAGAATCATCATCACTTGAAAGATCTTGAACGACTCCTTCTTGATCTTTAACACTTTCTTGATCTTTAACACCTTGAGCAGCATCCTCATTTTTCTTTAAGAAACTTTGAAGAGATTGTGATAACAATTCAGCACCTTCTTGAATAACTGTTGATGGTTCCAGAACTTTTTCATCTATCAACTTGTGCTGCTGTTTTCCAGAAGACCCTGCAAAACAGATGTTTGATACATTTATTAGAAATTTCCACAATATAAAATTCTAATTTCCTTGTGACTCCCCCTTTCACAATACCCTTTTTCACATTCTTCGGAATAGAAACTGCAGGGGACGTCTTTGGAGTTCTCTTTCTTTTTCCATCTTTGATACACCACCATCTTGTATCTTTCTTATAGAACAAACTCATCTTGTCATCTTCATTATCAGAATTGCTATCTTCATGTCTCCACGCATCATTCTCTGGAGCTACATAGTTTGGATTTGAAATTTTGCAGATCATTCTCTTTGCTCCAGGATTTGGACCTTTGATCAATCTGCTGATTGTATCTGGTGTCATGTGCCTCAGGCCCAAAATGTCACTACTTCTCTTTTCTAAACCTTGAAACTGATCATCTATCAACATCTGGACAAACCTAGGATACATAAGAAACCTCTTGCTTCCATCCTTTACATTCTCAGACATATGATCAAAAATTACTTGAGAGATATTGTACGGTCTATTCAGTACAAGACAAGCAATGATATTCATGATGTAATCTTGAGTTTCATCATATCCACCTTTTCTGTGTGACAATGTATGTATAACACAATGAGCCATGAACTTATAAGCGTGGCTAAAACTTGTCTTCTGCATCCTTCCATTCACACTACCAGCAAAACCCATCCTACACCACAATCCTTTTACTAGACGTTCAGAAACTATGGTTGAGTCACTATCATTGTCTCCTAAATTCAACACTCTCCTTATAACACCAACTGTCACTTTCATCTCCAAATCTACATCTCTTCCATTCTCATCCTTCTTTGATACAGCAGAATAAATGGTCTTATCACTTTCTTCGTATCTTGCAGCACTCCAAAATCATTTCACATACGATTCATAAACTACTGTCTTATCAGTTAATGCCTTAGAAATTATGCTTTCTCTTAAGAATTTTGCAATATCTTGAACTATTGTGTTTTCGGTATATACTTCATCCAATACACAATATATATTATGAGCTTTATCCCAATCCTGCAGAAATTTTATTCATTTTAAAAAAAAATGGATCTCAAAATATTCTGTCAAAGAAAGACTTGTTGTATGGTATGACACTTGAATGGTTATCCGTACGCAAGACTTATCCGTGCGGATAAGTTGTCTGTGCGGACAACTTGTCTATGCCCCGTATAGCCACCCGTGCGTACAACATAACATTGCCCCGGGTTGCCATCCGTGCGTACAACATGTCATTGCCACGGATTGCCATGCGCGCGTACAGCCTGACCTTGCCACGGATTGCCGTACGTGCGTACAGCATGACTTGCCACGGATTACCATACGTGCGTACAAGTTATTCGTGCGGATACAAGTCACAGATGAAGAACAGTTTATGAACATAAAAATTTTCTATGGAAAAATCTAAAATTGAACACAGATCTACACAGAGGATGTTAACGCGATCAAAACCCTATGTTCAATGATGTCTAAAACGTCCTATTCACAGGTCAATTTCACAAAAACCTAGCCGACACTACGTACCGTCCAAACATCAGATCTACAAGATTTTAACATGTTATAACACAAATTAATCCGGTAAAACTCTAGATCTAAGCATTCCGACCAAAACCTTATGATTTATTCATGACAAAACGAACTAACTCAGGCTAGATCTAAGATTAAAACTCCGAAAGAGAAGATACGCGATGAACAGATTGCAAACAACAGATTTATGCAGATTTGAGTTAGAAAAACATACCTTTGCCATTGCTAATGTTGTGCACACCAACGAAAACAATAATCCGGGCAAAGAATTCCGAAATCAGAAAGTCAAAGTGTGAGAGAGAAAGAGTATTGTGCGTGCGGATAACTTTGACTGACTCTTTGACCCCCTATTTATACTATCAACAGATGCGTATGGTCACCCGGGCGCATTGCCATCCGTGCGTATGGCTACCCGTCCGGATGAACATCCGAATGAGGCACACTTTACCTTTTCAATGAAAACTTTGATTTTTCTCAACTTTTGTCAGATTTTAGAAATCCACTTAAGTTGCTTGGTTCAAATTAATGACCCAAGGAACTTAATTTGTCGACCAAGTCCAACTTAATGACCTTGGTTGACCTGAAGCAAAACATACTGACTTTTGAAAATTATGTTCAAACATTTTTTCTGAAAAAATTACAAGTATCAACTTAATGAACTTGTGTTTCACATTTTCAATTACAGATTAGTCATAATTAGCTCCAAACTCATCTTCCATCTCAGAAATTTCCTGCATCTTCTATCACTTTCGAATCCGAAGATCAACTCTCCACTTTGGTTTGTCGGAAAATGAAGCAGAAAAATAAAATCTTTTTGGGATTTTTAATGAAGCAAATAGACTAAAAATGAAAACAGAAATAAAAGAGCAGTAAATGTAAACTATTTACAAACATATTTTTGGTGAGCGTGTTAGGGAATCATATCAGCTTCCGACAAGTTACAAGTACCATTAAGCTTAATTTTCATGCCAAACATTAAACAATTCACCTCGATTGTCGATATGCTGATCCACTTAAATTCTTACACACATTTCAATCTGTTCAGGATACAGTTTTAGTATTTTAGAGACTTAAACTTATACGTGTGTCCCACCTCTTGAATATACTCCCGTATCCATAATCCCAATAATCAGTCTTACAGGTGAGTATACTACAATGATATCTATACATAATTTAGGTATGCGAGGGCCGAGGGATCTCAGGTCGATACTTCCGTATACGCAGAGAGATATCAGCTTTGACTTTAAGGTGTGTCCCCTTTAGAGGATCTTTTAGCTACAACAGCAGCGACTAGCAATTTTATTGTTTCGGCATGCTGAGGGTTTAATGCTATGTTTTAAGCATTTGCAGAAAGTATTATCCAGGGACTAGGTCAGAACTACCGTTCAGCAGAAGTCCCGGAATAATACCCCAGACATCATTGAGAATAAAGACCTAGTATATCAGATTATGAGACCTTTCAAATGAGATTTCAGGGGTTACCTATATATCCAAGTAGTGTTCCCCACGAAATAAGCAAGTAAGATTTTAGGTTTATATCCATAACAAATCTACTAAATGTGTAAAAACCTATCGACACATCATTAGTGAGACTGTTTAACGTATTTGAACTTTCCATTTCTTTAGCGTACAGTAACCGTCTAGCTGATGTACTGTCATTTTCCCTTTTTACACAAACTCTTTTTTGAAATTTTATCATGTTTTTGGGTTTTTGAAATTTTCTAATGTTTTTGGCTTTTTTGAATTTTTTATTGTTTTTGTATTTTCTGAAAATAAAACTACTATCTCCCCCTAAAAACCAAAACAAGTAAAAATTCAACAGACCATTGCAGATTGTTTCTCAACATCATCTACAGTGGCACCTTCATCAACGCCAACAATTTCCTCCGCATCCGATAGCAACTTCATACCATTAAGTTTCAAAAGATATTTAAAGCGAGTTTTGTCAAAGGCTTTGGTATGTAAGTCAGCTTTTTGTTCATCGGTGTGGATTTTCTCTATTCGTATCAACTTCTTCTCGAAACAGTCTCGGATGAAGTGATGACGAATTTCAATGTGTTTTGTTTTAGCGTGATGAACAGGATTTTTTGTTATGTTAATTGCAGCCTCATTATCAACAAAGATAGGGGTGTTAAGAAATTGCAAACCGTAGTCTCGCATCTGTTGCTGGATCCATAAGATCTGAGAGCAGCAGCTGCTAGCAGATACATATTCAGCTTCACAAGTGGATAAAGCGACAGAGGTCTGCTTCTTGCATTGCCAGGTGACCAATCGTGGTCCGAAAAACTGGCACCCCGTTGTAGTTGATTTAGCATTCACTTTGCAGCATCCGAAATCAGAATCAGAATATCCTTCGAGCATGAAGTCGCCAACTTTTGGATACCACAACCCCAGAGATGGAGTTCCTTTCAGGTAGCGTAGAATCCTTTTCACAATTACCATGTGCGAAGCTCTAGGATTTGACTGAAATCGCGCCACGAGGCAGGTTGGATACATAATATCCGGTCTTGATGCCGTCAAGTACATTAACGAGCCGATCATGGAATGATACAATGTTTCATCTACCTTCTCTCCGGTGAGATCAGGGTTTATTCCATGGTTCGTCGCTAATGGGGTGGACATTGGTGACATTCCTGACATCCCGAATTTCTCCAGAACGTCATGAACGTATTTTGTTTGATGTATGAAAGTTCCCTCGGGAAGTTGATCAACTTGTAGTCCCAAGAATAACTTCATCTCACCCATTGAAGACATTTCAAACTTCTGCTTCATAACTTGTTCAAAATCTTTGCAGAGTTGTTCATTTGTGGACCCGAAAATTATGTCGTCCACGTAAATTTGGACAATCAGAAGATGCTCGTCGACTTCTTTTGTGAAAAGAGTGGAGTCTATCTTTCCTCGAGTGAAGTGGTTGGCTAACAGATGTTGAGACAAGGTCTCATACCAGGCTCTCGGGGCCTGATGTAAGCCGTACAACGCTTTGTTAAGGAGATAGACTTTATCTTTGTGAATTGGATCGGTGAAGCCCGGTGGCTGTCCGACATAAACCTCCTCTTTCACCTTGCCATAGAGAAACGCCGACTTCACATCTAACTAAAAAACTTTAAATCCTTTCCATGATGCGAATGCAAGGAAGATTCTGATTGCTTCAAGTCTTGCGACAGGGGCATATACTTCGGTGAAATCTATCCCCTCCTGCTGACTGAAGCCTTGGACAACGAGTCGAGCTTTGTTTCGAATGATAACTCCTCGATCATCCCTCTTGCATTTAAACACCCATTTGGTATTAATCTTTCGGTGACCATCGGGCAAATCTACTAGCTTCCATACACCAAGCTTCTCGAATTGGCTTAACTCCTCCTGCATTGCATTTACCCATGAATCTTCAGTAAGCGCCTCTTTGTACGTCCTTGGTTCTATCTGCGAGATAAAACAACTTAATGAGAATTCAGTTTGTAAAGGAGCAACTTTTGTGTAAAAACATGTAAGCCCTTGATCAAGCTGTCTTCGAGTGCGGACGCCTGATTGCAGTTCTCCAATTATCAGTTCCTCCGGATGATAAGAAAGCATTCTTGGCATCACCTCGCCTGAAACATCAACTTCGCTCTCCAAATTTGTGACGTTTTGATCAGCAACTTGTTCACTAACTGGAATAGTTTGATTTGGAAACTGGATTAGCTCCCCCTCAGAGTCTGAATCATCATGATCGAAAATTGGTCTGTTTTCAGATTCTTGATTGTCATTCTCTACCGTCTGATTTTCTTGAGCAACATCATTTTCAACATCGTCATGTTCTCCAGCATTGCTTGTACCCGCCTCGTCATCATTTGAAGCTTGTCGTTTTCGATAAGATTCTGCTGGGAACCTTTCATCTTCATACTCTCTTAGAATATCCAACTCATCAAAGAACTCTGGTTCTTCCTCCATGTTGAAGGATTCCCACAAAGTATCATAATTGAAATGCCATGAGTCGCCAGGATTCTGTGGAGGCATTGTGTGACCTTGACATTCAACATTTTGAGCTTCAATAATCCGTTTCAGACTTGGAACGAAGACTCGTCGTAAAGGACTTGCATAACCTACGAATATTCCTTCAATACTCTTCGCACCAAACTTTCCAAAAGGCTCAAGAACAGTACAGGGCGACCCGAACGGTTCAAGATACTTCAGATTTGGTTTTCAGTTATTGATCAACTCAAAGCATGTTTTGTTGAATTTCTTGACAGTGAGAACTCTGTTGAGCGTATAGCATGCGGCGGAAACAGCTTCTGCCCAGAAATTTATCGGTAACTTTGAATCAGCAAGCATTGTTCTGGCCGTTTCAATCAGTGTCCTGTTTTTACGTTCTGCAACTCCATTCTGTTGCGGAGTGTACGGAGCACTGAACTCATGCAAGATACCTCTTTCATCACAATATTCTTCCATATTGTTGTTCTTGAACTCAGTACCATTATCACTTCTAATTCTTCTGATACGCCTTTGGTACAAATTTTCAATCTTTCTGAACAACCCCTTCAAACTGTCAAACGTTTCCTCTTTCGACTTCAAGAATAACACCCATGAAAATCTGGAATAATCATCAGTAACCACAAGACAATAAAGTTCTCCGGTAATACTTTTGACATTCACAGGACCAAATAAATCCATGTGAAGTCTCTCCAAAGGTCTTGAGACTGAATTGACTTGCTTTTTGGGGTATGACTTTCTCTTTTGCTTGCCTTTCATGCAACTAATGCACTCTTTTTCCAGATGGAAACCTTTTATGTGAACTCCCAGAACCAAATCATTGTGCACCAGATGATTCATTTTACGAAGATGAATGTGCCCCATCTTACGATGCCACAGCTTTGATTCTTTCTCCGTTGCTCTCGAAACAAAACAGTGTGCTTGACCCGTTGTTGTAGTTGCTATAGTCATGTCTAAAACATACAGATCATTCACTCTAGGAGCTCTCATAATAATCCATTCTTCAGGAATAACAAAGCCTGGTTTCAAAATCAAACACTCTTTGTCTGTGAAGTGAGTAGTATACATCCGGTCACAAATCTGCGAGATACTTAGCAGATTATTTTCCAGCTCAGCAATGTAGTTAACTCTTTCAAACGTGACGATCCCGTTGGATAACGTTCCTTCACCAACAATTCTACCTCCTTGGTTACCCGCGAACCCTACATAACCTCCATTAATATTTCTGACATCATACAGCAGCGCTGTCTTTCCTGTCATGTGCCGAGAAGCTCCACTATCCATAATCCAACGTGAAACGGATCTCGGAAGCTCCTGCACATGTCAAAAACATTTAATGAGATTTTGATGCTACCCAAGCCTCTTTTGACTCAGGTAACTTGAAATTAAGATGAGTTGTTTTAGTGTAAAGTGGCGGAAAGTTTTTATCATTCATTTTAAGGCTTTCAGCAGTCCCAACTTCAACCTCTTTGAGTAAGAAAAATTCGTCTTTTTGAGGTTGATCAACTGATTGATTTTTCTTCACCACATACTTCTTTTTAGAAGTCGATTTTTATTTCTCATAAAACTTCAAAGGTACATACTTCTTCTTGGTAGAAGATGATGATTTTTCAGTTTCAGACACCTTTGGTGAATCAACTTTCTTTTCAACAACTTTTGGCTTCCATGTTTGTTGAGGTGATGCAACCCGTTGGTAAAATTTATCATTTTTAGATACCGAATTCTTAACAGGTTCAGTTTTGATCTTGGTGTTATCATTTTTCAAAACATTTTTCTCAACAATCAATGGAGCCTTTCCTTTCACAACATCTCTCTTGATAGAATTTTTCACAGTTTCAGTCTTAGGCTTCGAGTTGGTACACTTTCGTGCAATATGTCCAACTTGATTACATTTGAAGCATGTTCTGGTGTCAACTACCCGACTTGAGCCTTCAGACTGAGGCTGTGAGGCCTTCTTTTCAAAGAACTCTTTGTTTGATTTTAAAAAGATTTCAGACTCTTCATCAGAAAGTGAGCTTGAACTGTTCACAAACACCTTTTTCACAGCAAACTTCTTGTTCTGAACATTCTTTTTCTGATAATTCTTACTACCCTGATATCCTCCCGACCATTTATTTTGATTGTTGTTAGAAAAACGTGGTGGAATAACAGGTTTCTTATAGTAAGCTTTATCTTTCTCAAAATTCATTTGTCTCTTTGTCTGTTTCAAACCGTCCACTTCAGACAAATCAATTTCAACCAGTTTGAAAACATTTTTCAATTTGTTCACATTAACATTCTCCAGAGGAAACTCAAAGTCTGAATACAACTTATCAGAACCAGACATCTTGTACATCACAAGACCCGGTTCATCATTTAAGTTGTTTTTAGATTTTGGTTTCGGAATGTAATTGTTCAGAAAACATTCTTCATCTTCAGCCGAATCACTATCCAAGACACTTTCAGCCATGCCTTTTATGATCTCAGTTTGAACACTGTCATCGGATGATGATGAAGAAAATGTCACATCAATTGATTCTGGCAGTTTTATCTCATTTGTTTCAACATCATCATTAACCAACCCAGATTGCTTCTTTGAAAAATTGTTTAGAACAGGAGGCGGAACTTGATGAAACCCCACCCCAGTTCCATCACAGTATACATCTTCACCAGCTTTGGTTTTTCTAATGGGTTTTGGAACAATGTGTTGCAAAACAAAGCTTGCAGAGTTGTAACTGTTCAGTTTCAAATTAATACGCTCATTCTCAATTTTAGCTTCTTCAAATTTCAGCTTCAATTTTTCAATTTCATCAAGTTGTTGGTTGATTAACTCCTCTTTTACTCGAAGAACCCCTGATAGTTGAAGATTTTCTTTCGTTGTTTTACCATTTCTCTCATCAGAATCTTTAACCGTTCGCTTTAGCTTCTCAAAATTTTCAAAAATTTTACGATTTTCAAGAATCAACTTTTCTTTTTCTTTTCTTATTCTTTCAATGTCATTTTTATCATTTTCAATTTTATCAGCTAATTCTTTTGATCTATCATTCGAAGCTTTCAGCATTTTGTCACGGTTTAAGATTTGATTTTCCACACTTTTGACTTTACTAGTCAACTCTTCAATCTTCTTACCACTGAGGTAAGTGATTGTACTACAAACTTTGCACTCTTTCATGCAATTTTTGCAGTCATTTTCAGATTTATCTTTCTTACCTGACTCGAGTGTACCATTTGAACTGACCTTGTTTGTTGACTCAGTTCCAGAACTAGAAACTACCTCAAGTTCTTTTGCTGCAAGAACTTTTTCAGCCATCTTCCTCAAGTTTTCAGCCGTTAGCTCTTGTGATGTATCAATGATCCCATCATCAGCATTCTTTGACTTTGGCTTCTGTTCTGCTTCTTTGACTTTTTCATCTTTCTCTACTTGTTTCTCTTCACCACCTCCCCACCATTCTCTTTGTCTAGCTTCTTCTTCGGCAAATTGTTGTGTAAGAGTATCAACACTGATGGAATCTGGATCAACTGCAATGTTTCCTTGAGGATCAAGATAACATTCTCTGTCGGCATCCCACCTTTTTGCTCTTTTAGCTTCTTTGTAAGTGTTATAAATTCTGTTCATTCTGGTTTGGGCTTTCATTCTTCGGTTGACGAGTTTTTCTTCTTCAGTTCTAATGTCTTTAAAAGGAATAATCTTCGTCACGAATGCATAACCCACCGCATCTTCCTCAGGCAATATTTCGCTCCAATCATAACCTTCGTCATCATGGATCACGGCAAGAGCTCTAGACTTCTCTTTGTTGTCTTCAACTTGCTTCAATCTAGGTGGCTCAGATTTATTCTGGTGATAGATTGCTCTCTTGTAATAATCATCTCTGAAAGGGTTTTCTGACTCATCAGCATATGCATTTCTGCATTCTCGTTTAAAGTGACCTTTCTGCTTACATTTGAAGCACGTCACCTTCGATTTATCAAACCCCAGCTTAGTAGATGCACCACCAATTGTCTTTCTGCCGGTAATCTCCATGAAACGTTGTGCTCTACGAACAGCACTGGCCATAGCCCAATGAATATCGATTAACTCCATTTCCTCGGGATCAATCTGATCATAATCTTCTTTCGTCAGATTGGTGTTACCTATCTTCCCGGCTACTAACCCTTCATATGACTCCAACACAGATGCTAGAAAGATCATCTGCTGTTTGGCCGACTCCTCATCAAAATTTTGAGCATTCTTCAAATCTACCGCAATGTTGCATGAAAACACATTCTTTGGAGCAGATTGTTGTTGACTTGAAGAATTTGAAGAAGATCCCTGACTTGGAGTATTGTATGAAAAACCTCCATGAAAACCACTATTTGAACTTGGACTTTCTTTACTTGAAGTGTTTGTGTTTTCAGCGGAGAAAGCAGTTCTTGGAGAAACATTCTTGGGAATCATACTCTTTGGATAGTACAACTCCATGTTTTGTTGGTATAATGAATGATTTACTTTGTGTGTTTTCTTTATCTCCAATTCATGACTTTCTAGTTTTTCAATCAGCAAGTCGACGGTCAGAGTTTCAGCTTTGATTGTGTTCTTTAACATCAGAGCATAGTACTGCCAATCCATCTCTTCTGGTAGTGAATCGAACAGTTTGTCAACTAGCTCCTCTTGAGAATAGTTTATTCCGTGCCTCGCCAATTCCAACTTTAAGTGTCCAAATCTTTCAATCATTTTACAAACAGATTCACCTTTTAAGCATCCGAACAAATCAAACTCCTTTCGCAGCAATTTCTTTTTGTTTTTTGATTATTTCTTCACTTCCTACACATTTTTTATTTAACTTTTCCCATAGATCTTTTGCGTTTGTGTATTCAATGAGTGAAATAATGTCGTATCTTACAGACTGGTGAATCAAAGCGATGCATTTTTGTTCAGCTATAAAGTTCTCTACGGATTCACCTTCTGACAAATTCTCACAATCTTGTCTTTCTGCAGCATAACCATTTTTTAAGTTCTTCCAGCTCTGATATGCGAAAGCTTTCAGCCATTCTTCGAATCTTTTTGCCCACCGATTATATTCTTCGATTGCCATTAGTTTTGGTGGTTTGTTGTAGGTACCATATGCACTTTCAACACTTAGTGCATCGGATAAAGTTTTCTTCGGGTTCAGATTATCATTTGACTGGTTGGAAGTATTGTCTCCGGAATTACCCGCGAAAGCATACATCTCACTGAAGGGATTCATGAATTCTTCCATTTTTAAGTACCTGAAACAATTTTCAAACACTTAGACTATTTTTACAAATTCTAAAAATATCAAACACTAGAACCGGATAGTTATCCGTTCGAGTAGGAAAACGGATGATAACAAAGTCTATCCGCACGGACAGTGATCCGCTCGGTTGGTTGTGCGTACGGGTAACTTTGACCTTTTGACTTTTCCGGTTATCCGCACGGGTTGTAATCCGTGCGTGTAACAATGATGATGTCAGCAAACAACTTGCAGTAACTAACTAATCCAAACCGTTCAGACAGCTGTCCGCACGGGTGAATGACGTCATCAAATACGAACAGCTAAACATGATTTTCGATGAATTTGATCTAGTTTTAGATTGAATCTGATTATGAAATTAAGTAGGATTATACTTTGAATGATTGCGAGTCGATTGATATCGATTTTAACAAATTTTAACCGTAAATTCTTGCTCAATTTTAAATTTTTCTGATTTTATGGTGACAAATGAAGAACAAATGTAAAATCTGAGTAGATGTAGAAGAAATCTGTCAAATTTCCGGTGAAATTTGAATCAAATCGGCAACAGAAGTCAAATCTTCGGTGAAATTTGACTTTGATCGGCGAATAAAGCTTGAATTCCGGTGAATTCAGTGTCGTTGATCTCGATTCAGCTCCCTGGATGCTCTGATACCACTTGTTGGTCCCGTTGATACAGGATCTGATCGTAGGAACAAGATGAATCGATTTCGTCTTAATGTGCGGAATCCATTAAGGCGAATCACAGATTTGTGCAACAGAGAATTCAACGTTTAACTGCTGGTCTGTTCGTTCTATTAATTGTTCTGAAAATCACAAAGTTCCGGTAGACGTACAGACTATCCGTGCGTGTCAAAAAGTTCTGACAAAGTAGCACCGGACCTTCTATTTATAGACAAACTCAGGAAGCTAACAAGTGTTGTACGTGCGGGTGGGCTACCCGTGCGTATGGCCATCCGCGCGTATGACTTATCCGTGCGGATAAGTCATCCGTGCGTATTACCATCCGTGCGTATTTCCATGCGTGCGGATGAACCTTTCCCGAGCAACACTTTTACATACAAAACCTATTCCTGAGTTGTCATGCTAACTACATACATTCAGACAATATACATAAACACATAATACAAAATATGACTACATGCTGACGGAGGCTACAGACGTAATGTACTAACATCTATGACTTCTTACATCATTTACGCATCGGGTTGTTTTTCACTTACCGTTATCCGGTTCACACATTTATTTATTTACAACCTGTTACCCGGGTTCTTTTATCCTAATGTTGTTATTATTATTATTATTATTATTATTATTATTATTATTATTATTATTTTTAACGCTCCCGTTGCCTGGTTTGCGTTTTCCTATTTATATTCTTTCATGACCCATTACATAAGTTTATTAATATTTTGCGCTCCCATTAATGGTTTGCTCTTACTTGCACTATCAAGCATTATATTTTATTCGGCCCGTTCAACATTGAAATAGGTGTACATAACTTTCAAAAAAAATTGTTTTGTGGAATTTTATCGTCTTTTAGTCATAACTCTTAATCCGAGTCTTTTGACTTTTAATCCGCGTTCCCGTCTCTTGGTTTACGCATATATCTAAAATCCTACCCATCTATCGGGTATTTTACCGAGGTCATATCATAGCAACCATTCCAGTCATGCATTAAGACTCCGTTTTGATTTATTTGGTCGTATTAGCGAAATCCATCGCCTTCATTCAACCAAGTGCTTTATTCTTTCATTCATCTTGTTTGACTTGTTCGTGTGAATTTCATCACTTATGACAGTCAAACTTTATTCCTTTGCCTTGACATTCTCAATCGTCGGTTTATTATTTATATTATATTATTAATTTTTTTTGTTTACTTTGATTTTTTTATCCCTTCCCTCGGGCTCGTTATTCTAATGTAATACGCTTCCGTTACCCGGCTTGCATTTTCCTTGAGGATATTTTCCGCCTGAGTCTTAATTTCTCATTCTTAATCTTAATCCATTATCTAATTGTTGCCTAACGTTATCTTGATGAAATTTTAAAACGTGTACCTGCGATACTCACTCTGTTGGGCTTTCTCTCAACTCGTTCATCATTTCTTTCTTTGCCGTCATCATGGTGACTTGTAGCCTTTCCAGGACTCCGGGTTAAACGACTTCAGTAGTCCTTCTGATTTTTCCATAGATCCTTTCGTGTATCTCCTCAGTCATGAGGGATACCGTATCGTTGCCAACTTCGGTTGGCATCATTCCATTGTAATAATAACCACAAATCAATTCATTTCATTTTATTATTCCATGTCGTTGTATGGAATTTACCCTCATCGTTTATAGTATAAACGACGTTTCTACATGTTTTATTTAGTTGGCCAAGTCTATAACCTTGCCTTCACCATTTACTACCATTGCAATTCCGGGTTAGGGCATAATAACACTCCTTCCCAATACAACACTTATTCTCTTCATTAAGTTCCCGGGTCCGAGTGTACGCGCACTCCTTCCCGTTACGACGCTTATCTTTTATTGCATTCCTGGGTTCAAGTGTACACACACTCCTTCCCGTTGCAATATTTATCGAGATTACTTTTACCTCGGTTTTACATGCTCACCATTTATTTATTTATCTATTTATTATTTTTTTAACATAATTTACTCATTTCACCAATCATATAAGCCCATATGCAACTATCATTCATCATGTGAATTATTGCATTCCACTTGTCTTATCGTAATTTAGAATGTGTACCTGATTGATACTCGCCCTGATGTACTCCGTTGTCTCAAATCATCACTTGATTTAGGTTCTTTGCTAGCATGTTCTCTGTCATGCTTCCGAACCTTCCGCCTCATAAATCTTTCACTCCCGTCATATTCAGATGCGGTTAACATATCATTCGAACATTTCCAATTTATTAATAATCTTGTTATTCAATGTTGCCTGTATTGTTATACAAGGCATTCAAATATACTAATTTCATAAGTACTTATTTTATAATCAATCTATGGTTAGGCTATACTACCTAATCGTCTTTTACCAACACTAGACATCTCGAATCTGAAATGTTTATATCAATTGTCAAACATTTCGTTTCATTAGCATTTGCATCCTTCACTTTGATTTAGCCAAGTTTGTAACTTGCTTAAACCATTCCCGTTTAGTTCACTTTCCGATTTTGAGTGTATTAACACACTTTTCCCATGCACTTAAATTCATATTCTTTCCCTAATGTTTTGTTACAATCTACTCATATAAATAATTCTTATCGGATGTTTGATCAAGCTTCGAACCGAACACACTTTGTCAACAAACTTGAGCTCTGATACCAACTTGTAACACCTGTCTCATTTATTTAAGATTTTAAACTAAAATAAGCAAATTTAAAACCAAAATGCATCATCTAGAATTAGTTATAAAAACTAAGATTTACATAGTGTTTTAGTTTAACAAGCTAACTAGTTTAAGTATTCAGAACATCCAGTTAGTGTTTACAAAATGAACATTTTGTAAAACATGATTAAATTAGCGCAGAAGCTTCAAAAGTTTGTGTTCGGTTCTTGATTTCTTGCTTGATCGGCATCCGGAATGAGACGAATATCACCTAAGGTCAAAACCACATCAATTGTTAGTTTTGACAACATTATAACATGTATAAATAAGTTCCTGTATCATACAAATAACAAAAAAAAAAGTAAAAATTCAAATTTTTGGTCTGTCGCGCCACGCGACAGACTTCGTTTAACCCTTTGCGTGCCGCGAGCGGCCTCGCGTGTCGCGCCCTCAACTTAGCACCCCGGCGCGTGTCGCGGGAAAACATGTTTTCCAGTAGGTCCATTTCCTGGACCTGCATATCTGCCCAACACCAAAATTCTTAAAAATTCTAACTTTAAAAGCTCGTAACTTTTTACCTACATGTCCATTTTGCATGATTCTTTTTCCAATGCGTCCGTAATTAAATTACGGATTCGTTTGTCATCTTTTTTCACGTCAAATTCCGATTTAGAAGCAAATAGCTTATAAATCCCCCCTTTTTTAACAATTATTCGACCTGTTTCATCTATCAACATAATACATGTTTATTAGCAATGATTGTATCTAGTCCTATTTACCCATTCCCGGACTTGTCAAATATTAGCGTTTTCGCTCCCATCACATGGTTTGCGCATGTGATATCATTGTGCTTATTGTCTACAATTTTAAGCATGCACAATTTACTAAAACTAACGAATCCATATTTCTAAGTTTTTGACCCAATCCAAGGGTTTACTAAATCAATTTTAGCTTATCCAAAACTTGGCTTACGCATCAATAGTTCGTTTTATATAGTGACGTTCAGGTCACTTAAAACCATCAATTTGTTAGTTTATTCTATTTTGACCCGTTTGGTTGTCGAGTGAGTTACATCACTTCATTGACATTCCAAACACGACTATTTTCACTATATCATCATCCAACATATCTAATTACTATTTTGACCCGTTTGGTTGTCGAGTGAGTTACATCACTTCATTCCAAACACAATTATTTTAACAATATAATCAACAAACATATCTAATTAACTATTTTGGCCAGTTTGGTTGTCGAGTGAGTTACATCACTTCATTGACATTCCAAACACGACTATTTTAACAATATCATCAACACACATATCTAATTAACTATTTTGACCCGTTTGGTTGTCGAGCGAGTTACATCACTTCATTGACATTCCAAACATGACTATTTTAACAATATTCTAATTTAAATCATCAAATACTAACCTTATGTACATAATGTAGCGAAACTACGAGTCGCGTACCTTCAAGGCTTTCCTTTCAAGCACGTATCGCCCCCGGCTTGTCCGCTTGAAAACTCAGTTTCCTTGCCTATAGAGTTCAACCATAGATGTTTAGAACTCTATTCATAACACATAACGCATAATTCACCATATTAATCAAATATGCTTTTTTAGTCCGATTTTCAACATTTATCTTCTCTTACGCATTATATCAAACACCTAAAGTGCATAATTTCAACAAAACCCACTAAACACACATGGTGGATAGTCATGAATTTCATAGTTTAAACACTAATTCAACAAGATAATGACTAGGGTTTACTCCTAGACATGATTTCATCCCTAATTTCATCCAAACTTCAATCAATCAAGTTCAGATTTTGATTTCACAAGTTTATCAATAATTTGAGATGAAATCAAATTGACAATTTTGACATACCTTATGATCACTTCACTGAGGTGATTACTAATCTATGCTTGGATTTCGATTTGGGCTTGATTTCCCCTTTCAATTGGTGAATTCTTGGAATTTAGGGTTTGAGCTCTAGAAGCTCCTGTGGAGATCGCAGGAACACACATATGTGTGTGTTTTTGTTGAGTTAATTTTTTATTTAATCAAAACTTTACTACATTTGCCCATATTTAGTCCCTCTACTTTATGCAAGTTATTTAAAGGGTATTTTACCCAACTTGTTCTCATTATTTCAAGACTTATGATTAACTAGGTTATTTACTCCTAGTTATTTTATCATGGCCGTAAACGATATTTAATTTATAATATGGATCTATATTTTTGGGGTGTTACACGCACACTAGCTGAATCGCACAGTCCAGAAAGTACTCACTTGAACAACATGTTGTACAAACGGACACTGCATGACCGCACTGTATGGGCAGTCGCACACTCTCACGTGGACCGCACACCATAGTGGGCCGCACATTAGTTTGGATTGTTTAATAGTATGGGCCGCAAGCTGATAATGGACCACAGGCCCATAATGGGTCGCACACTCCTCAGGTCGCACACCCAGGAGGTAGTCGCACACTCCTGGATGTGGGCCAGAAACTTGGGCCACAAGTGTAATGTGGGCCGCACACCTTTAGGTCGCACACTCTGGAGTGTGGGCCTGAGACGTTGAGTCATTCCAGGTTTGGACTCGCACACTTAAACAGTAAACATTTGACATGTGGATGTGAACTTGTGTTGACTATTATGTTATACGTGTATGCCATGATCGTTTCATGCACATAACCTGTTAGTATACGTGTAGAAAAATACGTGCAATATCTGAATATGAACCTGACTTGTATGGTAACCATAATAGAACATGGTTGACCACATTAGCTCAAGTGAGCATTATCTGCCAAGCTAATCTAAGGTGAGTTCACCCTTTTCTTAAAAGTATGTGATTCCCGGTGGTTTTGGAATGGGTTAAACAACAACTATCCCCCATGGGTGGGATGCAACCTGCGTATTCTCCTTGGGTAGAATATGTACTACTGTCCTCCTGGTGAAGGACGACAACCGTTATAATACATGTCTTAAACTTACTAGACAACAACTCTATCTTAAAGTCCCCACTCATTTTATATCGACTTAATTGTCGGGCTAATGGCGAACGGCTTATTAGTTAAATAGTGCTATTAGGTTTGACAAGCCTCACACCATGCCGCAGAGGACGGGAGTGGACTAATATACTTGGGCACTTAGTCAATGATGATAGACATTGTCACACCCCGACCACGTAAAACAACAAACCGTGGCGGAAACGTCGGGGAGTGTTGTAACAGAATTATCGTTTCACAACCATGGATACAAAAGAGTCTCGTTTTATTAAATATTAAACATTAACATTGTTTTTGAAACTGAACAAGCAAGTTATATATCGACTCTCATTATTATTATGTCACCAAGGTCTCGTCCAGATCCTATGTGACTCAAGCATCCTAGCATTCAAGCAACATTAAGCAACATCACCTGAAACATAGGTAAAAACAAAGTCAGCAAAGAAATGCTGGCGAGCACATAGTTTTTGTGTGAGTGTCAGATTCATGGCTCGTTTACTCGTTGAAATATCTCGTACAACTTCGTTAATCGATATTAGAAACCTTGTTTTGTAAAATGTTTGTATTGTAAAATGAATAACCAAGTCAAAATAGATTGGTTATCATTTATAAACCTCGATGCCATGAATCTTAACCCAAAACATTTGTTTATGTAAACCAAATCATAAATCGTTCTCGTAATAAAACTCGTATGGTTTATATAGTTTCGTAAACATCGTTGTGTGACATCGTTTAACTCGTTCTCGTTATAGATCATCGTTCATTTGTTTAAATCATTCATAATCGTTCAATCATTCAAAAATCGTACAATCGTTTAATATCGTTTTCTTTCCAATCGTTCTTGTTTTAATTGTGAAAAACTACTTTTGGTTGTCTCGCTAATAACATTCAAACCTTCGTGACTCATTCATCGTTCAACTCGTTCAACTCCTATTAACAAACCACCAAAGGGTAAGTTAACAATCACCAGGTTCAGTCGTTACCCACTTAACCCACACATAACCATGGTTGCAGTCTAATAACGGGATTTGTCAGATCCTATGGTACCATAACCTAATACTGGTCGGTTCGGCCAAAATTAATGAATGTCATTCGTTATGTAACTACAACCAACAAGCTCGTTCACATTGTCGAAATCGTTATTAGTTTAGTATAAACCATCGTAATCGTTTTGAAACCATCGTTAGAATATCGAAATCGTTTTGATACATATGAATCACCCCAAAACAATCGAAAATAGTAAAAGAGGGGATCTATGTACAAACCTTTGGGTGCGTTTTTTATATGTTAACACAATCCCTCAATTTGTTTATTCATCCTAAATTAAATAAGAATGATTTAAAAATCAAAGCTCACAAAAATACATGAGTTTCTCCGATACTTAGAATTTTCACATAACCTTGATATTTTTCTCAAAAAGTTATTATTTTTTTATTATCTTGGTGTATTTGTATATATGTACTCAAGCGTAATACACATAATCTTGTCAACACTAACACATCATCATACACATATTGTAAAACACATAGCACATTGTAACACATAAAATTTACCCATGAACAACCCATTCTAGTGTATGTCGAAAAACACTTATTTTAGTGATTCGGTAACATTTTTGGGCGTCGGAAGTCACGTATGACCAACCAAACACCAAGTAAACTTAATATAAGTTAAAATACTTATTTTTATATCAAAAATATCAGTTTCCTTACTGATCTAAAACAGTTTTATAAAAATCCTCCGAAAAGCCGATTTTTAACCGTTTTACCGCATAGTTTTGCATCAAACGTTACCCGAACCATCCCAAATCGAAACGACTTGAAATTTTAACATAACCCATGTTATTTACTGAATAAAATAGTGGTTATACTCATGATAGTGCAGGTCTTACATAAAGCACATAAATCATGCAAATTTCTCATAATTTACCACTTTTTAAGCTACATGTACAACATGCAAGGCTATCAATCCTATGTCAAAGTTTCATGCCATTATAATACATCAAATAATATTATTTTTAGTTTTTATAACCTGTTCAAAAACATTTTTGTCATACAACCCTTCTTTATCATTTCTTGAGCTTTAAATCAACATGTATCTTCATATACAAGTGCCTAAAGCATACAATCATATCACCAACATTTTACATGAACTAAATGCATCCAAAATGCAACTTATTTAGGTTTATTTGCTGATGTAATTTAAAATTTATCATATCATGCTTAGATCATCAACCACTTGCATTTTATCTATTATTCAAGAACAAGCAACAACCTAAACATGTACTTATCAAAATCGAACTTCAAAACTCATACACACACATATATATATATATATATATGTATGGTTATATACATACATAAACATCACCATTTTTTTATTTGTATCAAGACCCATTTCATTTTAGATTTCAAGTTTGTGAAAATTCCAAGATTCAAGAGAAACTACAAATCATCAAGAACAACCAAGAATCAGAAGTATGATTTAAACATAAATGTTATACCTTCAAGATTCAAGTAAGTTGTTGGATGAGGTTTTGATGATATGGAGCTTGAAATCCCTTGAAAACACCTTGGAAACACCTTTGGATCTTCACACCAACTTGAATTTAGCTTGGAAAGGGACTTGATTCTCAAGAACAAAGTTGCAAAAGATGAAGATGGATGAGAGAGGGGTGTTTACGGTTTTGGTGAGAGGAGAGAAGGAGGAGAAGATTTAGTGAAGATGGTGTAGTGATCTTGGAGGATGTGTAAAGATATGTAAAGTGATTTAAAGGATAGCATGCACATACACTTGTCATAAACAATCTAGCAAAGATCAAGGGAAATATTTAGAGATCTTGTAAAAATTTGGTGGGGCCACCCAATATATGTGACCGTAAATTGAGAAGGGGGAGGGGGTCCATGTGTAACTTTGTTGGTAAAAATAGATAAAATAGGTATTTAACTGGATACCGGGTATTTTATCTAGCGTTTAAATCCCAGTTTATGGCGTTCTAAATTATTTTTATTATTCTATAAAAATAAACTCGCCAAAATATTACTGAAATAAATTTCAGTTGCCGAGACTGGTTGCGTTGTCTTCGTCTCGCAGTATAAGCACTGTGTTGCACTGTAACACGCGGTGCGCGCTTAAACTAAAAAAAATAATGTTTTTAAGTGTTTTAATTTATTTTTCGACACGAACCTAATTAAAATAAAATTTTAATCATAACAGAATATTTTTGGGATTTAAATATTATCCATGCGGTCACCAACGTTCGTTTCGCAGTTTTGTCGTAATTAGTTCTTTAGTTCAAATAAACATGTTTTTGCCATACCGAATCCTTCGAAACTTATTTCTAAGTTATGTAAAGGGTATTTAAGGTGTGTTTGGCTTATGTCACAGTTCCGGAGTGTACGTCGTGTTAAACTGATTGCGTTTATGCACCAGTTTGCGTATAACCTTCCAGAAAGCGATATAAAGCTTGAAATCGGAATCGAATCAAATTGTAAAATCATCAAACACAATAACACATAAAATAACACCAAAGCACATTGTTTTATTGATAATCGACATTGTTTTATATTGTACATCGATTACAGAGCACAGTTGTCACAGTCTCCCCTACTTTAGGAAATTTCGTCCCGAAATTTTAACTAGAGGAAACTTGTGAGAACAATTGCGGATATTTCGCCTTCATTTGGTCCTCACGTTCCCAAGTAAACTCGGGGCCACATTTGGATTCCCAGCAAAATTTGACCAATCGAATCCGTTTGTTCTTCAACTGTTTGAATGTACGGTCCACTATCTCTACAGGTTTCTCGACAAAGTGCATTGTTTTCATCGATTTGAATCTCTTCGAGAGGAATGTGAAGATCAGCATCAGCTAAACACTTTCGCAAATTGGACACGTGAAAAGTCGGATGAATATTTCCAAGCTCTGGAGGTAGTTCTAGTCGATAGGCAACCTTTCCAATTCTTTCAATAATCTTAAATGGTCCAACATATCGTGGTGCAAGTTTTCCTTTCTTTCCAAATCTCACCACTCCCTTCCAGGGTGACACCTTGAGTAGGACACGGTCTCCGATTTGAAATTCTAAGGGCTTGCATCGCATATCCGCATAACTCTTTTGATGGCTTCGAGCTGTTAAAAGATTATCGCGGATCTTCTTGATTTTGTCTGTTGTTTCCAGAATGAGCTCAGGTCCAGTAAGCTGAGCTTCACCAATCTCATTCCAACAGACAGGTGAACGACATTTTCGACCGTATAGAGCTTCGAATGGTGCCATATTAATACTAGCATGATAACTGTTGTTGTAAGAGAACTCGATCAGTGGAAGATAAGAATCCCAATTACCACCAAAGTCTATCACGCATGCTCTAAGCATATCCTCCAAAGTTTGAATCGTTCTCTCAGATTGTCCATCTGTTTGGGGATGATAAGCAGTGCTTAGATTTAGTTGGGTTCCCAAAGCAGCTTGCATGGTCTTCCAAAAATGCGATGAAAACCGAGCATCATGATTGAAAATGATATCCAAAGGAACACCATGTCGTGCTACAATCTCATCAACATAAATCTTTGCAAGTTTATCAGCAGATAGATCTTCGCGAATCGGTATAAAATGAGCTGATTTCGTTAATCGATCAATAACAACCCAAATAGCATCGTGACCTTTAGATGTACGCGTAACTTAGTGATGAGATCCATTGCAATGTTCTCCCACTTCCAAACCGGTATCTCTGGTTATACTAGCAAACCAGAAGGTCGTTGATGTTCAGCCTTGACTTTGAGACAAGTTAGGCATTTCGATACATACAAGGCAACATCCTTCTTCATACCAAGCCACCAGAACTGAGTACGAAGATCCTTGTACATTTTATCAGCACCCGGATGGATAGAATATCGAGACTTGTGAGATTCGTCCATTACCAAGGTGCGAAGATCGTCTTGTTTCGGAATCCACAAACGATCCTTGAAATATAGTAACCCATCGTCCTTCGTTTCGAGTTTCGAGTTGAAGTGGTAGCTCATATTTCAATAAGTCTTTGATCACACAAGATCGTTGAGCTTGAAGGACACGAGATTGAATATCAGATAGAGTTCGAACAGAATGAAGATTGACTCGTTCCTTTCGACTAAGCGCATCGGCTACGACATTCGCCTTACCAGGATGGTAGCGGATCTCGCAATCATAATCGTTTAAGAGTTCAACCCAATGTCATTGCCTCATGTTCAGCTCCTTCTGATTGAGAATATGCTGGAGACTTTTGTGGTCTATGAAAACCACATACTTTGTTCCATAGAGGTAGTGTCTCCAGATTTTAAGTGCGAAAACCACAGCTCCTAATTCAAGATCATGAGTCGTATAGTTCTTCTCGTGATTTTTAGTTGTTTTGACGCATAAGCTATGACTTTACCTCGTTGCATAAGAACGCAACCAAGTCCTAGATTCGACGCGTCACAATAGACAACAAAATCATTGTTTCCCTCATGTAGAGATAAAACAGGAGCATCACAGAGCTTCTGTTTCAGCATTTGGAACGCTTCTTCTTGCTTAGGTCCCAACTCAAAAGGCTCATTTTTCTGATTCAAAGCAGTGAGTGGAACCGCGATCTTTGAGAAATTAGAAATGAATCGACGATAATAACCAGCAAGACCAAGAAATGATCGAATCTCTGTAGGTGTTGTCGGTGTACTCCAATCCTTAATAGCTGCTATCTTGGATGGATCTACATGAATACCCTGCTCATTGACTATATGACCCAAAAACTGAACTTCTCTAAGCCAAAATTCACACTTGGAGAATTTAGCAAAAAGTTGTTCCTTCTTTAGGAGTTCCAATGTCAAACGAAGGTGTTGCTCGTGATCGGCTCGAGACTTCGAATAAATGAGAATATCGTCGATGAACACAATGATGAACTTATCTAAATAAGGTTTACAAACCCTGTTCATTAAGTCCATGAAGATAGTTGGGGCATTCGTCAAACCAAAAGGCATGACAGTGAACTCGTAGTGCCCATATCTCGTACGGAAAGCAGTTTTGGGAATATCTTCTTCAAGAACACGAAGTTGATGATACCCAGAACGCAGATCGATCTTGGAAAAGCATGAAGCACCTTGCAGCTGGTCGAAGAGATCATCAATTCTAGGTAGGGGATATCGATTCTTGATGGTAAGCTTATTAAGCTCACGATAATCGATACACATTCGAAAAGATCCATCTTTCTTTTTCACAAAGAGGACAGGAGCTCCCCAAGGCGAAAAGCTCGGACGGATGAATCCTTTATCAGACAACTCTTGAAGCTGTTTCGATAACTCTTACATCTCTGACGGTGCAAGACGATAAGGTGCCTTCGCAATCGGGTTGGCATTGGGTACAAGGTCAATATGAAACTCGACTTGATGAACTGGAGGCAAACCAGGCAGTTCATCGGGAAACACCTCTGGATAATCCAGAACAATCGGAATATCCTGAATACTCTTGCTCTTGTCTTTCTCCTCGGTGACATGTGCCAGGAAAGCAAGATATCCTTTTAGCAAATAACTTTGGGCCTTTGTACACGACATAAGCTTCAAACCATCAGATGGCTTCTCGCCACGAACTTCCAGAACATCGCCAGACGGAAGAGGAATACGAATAATCTTATCGAAACAAACCACCTCAGCATGATGTTTGGTTAACCAATCCATCCCCATGATAATATCGAAACTCCCAAGTTGCATCGGCGTGAGGTCAATGGGAAAAAGATGGTTATCAAGGTTTAACTGACAATCACGAATAACACAATCGAGAACAAGAAGTTTACCAGTAGCAACTTCGACAGATAAGGGTTTCCTCGGTTTAGTTCTCGGTATCGCAAGCAAAGGTTCAAAAGATAATGAAACAAAACTTCTATTGGCACCAGAATCAAAAAGAATAGATGCAGGTCGATTGTTAACAAGAAACGTACCATTGACCACCTCGTTGTCAGCCCTTGCTTCGTTGGCATTCAACTTGTACGCTCGCCCATGAGCAGGATTCACATTTGCATTGACATTTGCGTTCGAATTTGCATTTGCATTTGCCAACCTCGGACAGTTGTTGCGGAAGTGACCAATCTCTCCACAATTGAAACATGAACCCGGTGGGAATCTAGCAGCATTCCCCTGAGCTGGAGCTTGATTTTGAACAATCTGATTCTGACCCAGACGACAGATGTTGGCCAGATGTCCAAGCTTACCACACGTTGTGCATTGCCTACAAGCTTGTTGTGCAACATGATGACCGTTGCAGCGAGCACAATGAGGTGCGGTACCAGCATACGCTTTCTTCACAGGAGGTTGAGATGGTGGGTTCTGAGGGTTCTGAGCAGTAACTGCAAAGTTCTGAGCACCCTTTCGCTTTCTCGACTTCTTTGACGACTCACCTTTCTTACCCTTACCCTTTTTCTTGACAGATTCGGTCGACTTCTTCTTATCACCCTGCAGGTAAGTTTACCCTTCCTGACTTGTGACTCAGTCAGGGTAGCAGATAACTCGATCGCGTGACGAATAGTAGTAGGATTAACGCCAGTCACAATATCCTGTATGGAATCGGGTAAACCATCGATATACCTCTCTGTCGCTTTCTCCAACGGGGTAACCATAGTAGGACACAAAAGACTGAGTTCCTAAAATCGATCCGTATACGCACGGTGTTCTCCCCCATCTTGTTTTAGATCGTCAAACTCTCGTTCCAAAGCTCGAATTTCATGACGGGGACAGAACTCTCTCATCATGAGAGCTCGAAGCTCTTCCCATGTTTGTGCCAATGCCACTTCGGCACCCCTGTCGCGCATCACTCCGTTCCACCATGTAAGAGCACGCTTCTCAAACACACTTGATGCAAATTCAACCTTACGCCCATTCGGACATTGCACATGTCAGAATGTGCTCTCGATACTTTCGAACCATTGAAGGAGCGCAGTTGCTCCTTGCGACCCAGAAAACTTTAGCGGCTTAGCAGAATTGAAACTCTTGAAATTACATGGTGCATTGTTATTATTATTGTTGTTGTACAACTCGTGGATTTGGGTCACAACGCCTGGAAGCACACCAGCCATTTGCTGAGAGACAAGGGCAGCGACTTCTTCAGCAGTAAAAGATTGTGCATCACGTCGAGGAAGCATTGTCTAACAAGGAAATATGAGAAACGAGTGAGGTCGACAATTTGGAAAAACAAAAGAGGTATTTGAAAAAATCAACGAAACATAAGGAAGGCGATCATTTGTTCGTTACCTCGAACAAACAAATGACACGCAGTGACTAATCAAAGTAATGAATCAAAATAATGTATCGCGAAGACATGCTCGCCTATAAGTGAACACTCACCCCAAGAATTCCCAGGTAAGAGTGACTGGTCCGATTATGTGGATTTGTACGAACACTCTAACCTTAGACAGAAAACTCAGGGTACAGGCATTCACTCTTCCAGTTTGCACGTGTTCACATTATTTAGACCCAAACTTTGACAAGATTTTGAAAACTCAAAAGGCACTAAGCCAAAAATGAGTCAAACTGGAAGGGTTCAAAACCTTACAACAGAGGGTTCAAAACCTAGTAATCAATCATCCTAGAACGAATGATTAATTTTCGTAGCAGATTTGGATTTTGTGTTTAAAATCTAAATGCATATCAACTTGCATTGGGGTCCTAGAAAGTTATAGTCTAGGTCAAAACATTACTAATAACCTAATTCCCTATAACCATTGGCTCTGATACCAACATCTTCTGTCACACCCCGACCACGTAAAACAACAAACCGTGGCGAAAACGTCGAGGAGTGTTGTAACAAAATTATCGTTTCACAACCATGGATACAAAAGAGTCTCGTTTTATTAAATATTAAACATTAACATTGTCTTTGAAACTGAACAAGCAAGTTATATATCGACTATCATTATTATGTCACTAAGGTCTCGACCAGATCCTATGTGACTCAAGCATCCTAGCATTCAAGCAACATTAAGCAACATCACCTGAAACATATGTAAAAACAAAGTCAGCAAAGAAATGCTGGCGAGCACATAGTTTTTGTGTGAGTGTCAGATTCATGGCTCGTTTACTCATTGAAATATCTCGTACAACTTCGTTAATCGATATTAGAAACCTTGTTTTGTAAAATGTTTATATTGTAAAATGAATAACCAAGTCAAAATAGATTGGTTATCATTTATAAACCTCGATGTCATGAATCTTAACCCAAAACATTTGTTTATGTAAACCAAATCATAAATCGTTCTCGTAATAAAACTCGTATGGTTTATATAGTTTCGTAAACATCGTTGTGTGACATCGTTTAACTCGTTCTCGTTATAGATCATCGTTCATTTGTTTAAATCATTCATAATTGTTCAATCGTACAATCGTTTAATATCGTTCTCGTTCCAATCGTTCTCGTTTTAATTGTGATAAACTACTTTTGGTCGTCTCGCTAATAACATTCAAACCTTCGTGACTCGTTCATCGTTCTACTCGTTCAACTCGTATTAACAAACCACCAAAGGGTAAGTTAACAATCATCAGGTTCATTCGTTACCCACTTAACCCACACATAACCATGGGTGCAGTCTGATAACGGGATTTGTCGGATCCTATGGTACCATAACCTAATACTGGTCGGTTCAGCCAAAATTAATGAATGTCATTCGTTATGTAACTACAATCAACAAGCTCGTTCACATTGTCTAAATCGTTATTAGTTTAGTATAAACCATCGTAATCGTTTTGAAACCATCGTTAGAATATCGAAATCGTTTTGATACATATGAATCACCCCAAAACAATCGAAAATAGTATAAGAGGGGATCTATGTACTCACCTTTGGGTGCATTTTTTATATGTTAACACAATCCCTCAATTTGTTTATTCATCCTAAATTAAATAAGAATGATTTAAAAATCAAAACTCACAAAAATACATGAGTTTCTCCGATACTTAGAATTTTCACATAACCTTGAGATTTTTCTCAAAAAGTTATTATTTTTTTATTATCTTGGTGTATTTGTATATATGTACTCAAGCGTAATACACATAATCTTGTCAACACTAACACATCATCATACACATATTGTAAAACACATAGCACATTGTAACACATAAAATTTACCCATGAACAATCCATTCTAGTGTATGTCGAAAAACACTTATTTTAGCGATTCGGTAACATTTTTGGGCGTCGGAAGTCACGTATGACCAACCAAACACCAAGTAAACTTAATATAAGTTAAAATACTTATTTTTATATCAAAAATATCAGTTTACTTACTGATCTAAAACAGTTTTATAAAAATCCTCTTAAAAGCCGATTTTTAACCGTTTTACCGCATAGTTTTGCATCAAACGTTACCCGAAGCATCCCAAATCAAAACGACTTGAAATTTTAACAGAACCCATGTTATTTACTGAATAAAATAGTGGTTATACTCATGATAGTTCAGGTCTTACATAAAGCACATAAATCATGCAAATTTCTCATAATTTACCACTTTTTAAGCTACATGTACAACATGCAAGGCTATCAATCCTATGTCAAAGTTTCATGCCATTATAATACATCAAATAATATTATTTTTAGTGTTTATAACCTGTTCAAACACATTTTTGTCATACAACCCTTTTTTACCATTTCTTGAGCTTTAAATCAACATGTATCTTCATGTACAAGTGCCTAAAGCATACAATCATATCACCAACATTTTACATGAACTAAATGCATCCAAAATGCAACTTATTTAGGTTTATTTTCTGATGTAATTTAACATTTATCATATCATGCTTAGATCATCAACCACTTGCATTTTATCTATTATTCAAGAACAAGCAACAACCAAACATGTACTTATCAAAATCGAACTTCAAAACCCACACTGTAACATATGTGCTTCTTATCATTGTGAACAGTTCAATTATAAATAAAACAATGTTATTTGATCCCAATGTTTGTTTTGTTGTGTTTTATATTTTTCGTGTTTTGACTTTTATTCAATTTCAAACTCTATATCGCTTTCTGGAGAGTTATACGCAAACTGGTGCGTAAACGTAATCAGTTTAATGCGACAAATACTCCGGAACATCAACATATACTTAACATACCTTAAATAACCTTTACATAAATTAGAAATAAGTTTTAAAGGCTTTGGTATGGCAAAAACAAGTTAATTCGCTCACAGGGACTAAATTTGACAAACTGTGAAAGTATGCCAATTTGAACTATAACGAACATTCCGGAACATGACCACAAGTTAAACACACCTTAAATATCCTTTATATAGCTTAGAAATAGGCTTTGAGGGGTTCGGTATGCTAAAAAAAACTTTTGGGTCATTCAGGGACTAAAAGTGTCAAAAAGTGCACAAGTTTGCACTTCGCGCATAACTTACGTTCTGAATACATCCATACATCCAAAAATTTATGTAAGCCCTAAAATATTTTATTTTAGTGTTTGGCATGAGAAAAATCCATTCATCGCGCAATTTGGATCATTTTTCGCTCTTATGCGCATTCCGGTAGTAATTAAGCGAACATCGCGATCGTACGACCAAACGAACTGACATCCGGCATATTTTTGAGCATGTTTCATGCCCAAAATGTTTAGGCATCCTTTTGGAGCCTTGAAAATGATTGAACGAGCCTTAAACATGTCGGAAATGGCCTTAATAAGCAACGGGGACTGAAAGGTGAACATTAGAAAGTGTTTGCTGATCAGGGGGACCCTAGCGTGACACCTAGCCCCCTAGGCGTCACGCGAGGCCCCTTCTGATCAGCAAAAGCCATTTTAATGACATGCTAACATCCCCTAACACCCTCCAAAGGTCAAGTGCCACATGTTAATCTCTTATGGTAGCCAAAATCAGCTACCATAACTTTCCAACAAGTGTAGGGATGTGATCATTCCCTCTTCTCCAAGAAACGATCCTAACGGTGGACCGAAAACTATAAATACCCACCTCCACCCTTCACTTTTCCTCACAAGAATCTGATCTTATGTGCTCTAAGTTGAAACCTTTGTTTCATACCTGAGCTATTTTGATCTAGATTAGTATTCGGGGACCCTTCGTAAGTGTTCCTTCGTTCTTTTATTGCTTTTCGAGTCCGAAAGTCAAACTTTGCTTGACTTTCTGCATTGACCAGTTTATGGTCAATGCGAAGTTCGTTTGAACTTCGCAACGTGATTGTAATCACGATGGTTATAGTCCCTTGTGACTATGCCTACTGATTACCACGTTGTCTAGGGTCGTAAGGATAAACGATCTGATAAATCGTTTATACCTTCGAACCCGACCCATTTGGTCGATCATTAGGATCCGACCAAACACATTAGGTGACCATAGTATATAGGGAATAACCTTCCGAGGTTATACCTTATGGTCGCTTCGTTTAAGTAGTTGCATGATATGTAGTTTATATGCCTTAGGTAAATTACCAAAATGCCCTTTTAACGCCAAAATTCTTTTTAAGCATATGTAACATAACTTTTGACATCTAAACTGATTTGACAACAATATTAGACATGTTAAGGCATATGTTACTTGTCATAGGACTAGTTAGGCGGTCCGAACGCGTTTTACGCGAACGACGTGTTAAAGTAGCATAAGCTACCTAAACTGGTCGTAATGGGTCGTAAGCACTTAGGTTAGGTTTCATTTAGTATGTAGGCTTTGTTAAACCATATTACATGAGTTCTCATACTCATTTGGTTTACAAACTCTCATTCTATCCGATCTTCCGATTTTAGGTCTGGTATATTAACATAGTTACCTATATTAGGTGCCGTTTGATTCCGTGATCTCTAGCATGGCTTGGTGGTTATCGTAGGACTTCTGAGCAATCTCAAGTGAGTACATAAAACCCCTCTTTTACTGTTTTCAAACTGTTTTGGGGTGAAACACATGTGCCTACTTGTTACTTTCATGCTTTCCTGCTTTCACATCATATACCTGCTATGTTTGTTAGTACATTATAGTACATGATTTCATTACATTTCATGCTATGTATGCTCATTGTGTGCGTACTTAGTACATCGTTTTATATTACATTTCATGCTATGTATTTCCATTGTGTGCATACTTAGTACATTGTTTTACTTTACATTTCTGCTACGTATGTTGACTGATAGCATGCTAGCACATTGATTTACATGACTTTTCTGCTTTGTATGTTAACTTAGCATACTCAGTACATTGTTTTCATATGACATGTATACAACTGCTATAACATTTGGTTTGCACAAACGAGACTTATATACGTTCATTAAAATTAGCTACACCGCTCGGTAGTAAGTACTGGTACCATAGGACTTGACAAATCCCATTCCTGACATCTCGGGTTTGTTTGGATGTAAGGAATGACTGAATCCGAAAACATTTCTTTTGATAACCTTGACTGAAAGGGTTATCCGACTGTCTCAAGGCTTGAATGTATGCGTTAACTTACCACATAAATGTTTGTATCAATGTAACATGCATTACTTTGCAAAACATAACTTTTTGATATATTCAAAATACTTTGTTTTGTACATTTCTACATTTGGATTATGTGACAATACTTTACTTACAATACATAACATTTGTTACACATTACTTGACTACATTTGGACTTTTAAACATTTGACATGGCTTATACAAGGACTTTTGACTATTGGTTTAAACATGGACTTTATACATTGGTGGTTTGTTTAAGTGACTTAAGTAACGAGATGTGAGTAATATGATACAAGCATGGTGGATACGCCGCTGGTACTTCCTATATATAAGTGTTTGTATTATATTACATATCATAGCGTTATTTAAATCATTCAATTTGGACTTATACATTTTAAACAAGTAACACGATTTTCACAAGACTTTGGTTTACAAACAATTTATTTTATACAACTCATTTTACTTGGTTATACATTTAACCACGCATTATTCTTTTATTTATACATATCATTCGATCTTATCGCTTTTTAAACGATTTACAAAACAAAACAAAACAATTTACAAGGTTCATGACTGACTTTTGATAAACAACTTTTTTCTAAACTTATAAGTCATGAATCCTATTTTCACAAACCTATGTATCTCACAGGCATTTTTATGCTGACGTACCTATTTTCACATGTGTTTTCAGGAGCTTTTGCATAGGATGATGATCGTGACACTAGGGCGGACCTGTGCCTTAGAGACATAAAATGAAGATAGACTTAGTTTAATTATGTTCTGAACTCTTTATTTCCTGTTAAGACAATGTAACTCTTATGTTGATAAATAAAATACAACTTTGTATGCCATGGTTATGAAACAATTAATTCTGTTACAACACTCCCCGACGTTTTCCGCCACGTTTTGTATGTTATACGTGGTCGGGGTGTGACAGAAGAGTTGGTATCAGAGCCAATGGTTATAGGGAATTAGGTTATTAGTAATGCTTTGACCTAGACTATAACCTTTCTAGGACCCTAACACAAGTTATCTTGTGTTTAGATCTTAAAACATGCACATCACATATCCTTAGGTGACTATCAAAACAAGAACCCAGTTTTCCGAAACGATTTTTGAAAAACAATCTTCTGTTTTTAAATGATTTATTACATGGTTTTGAACCCTCTTTTGTAAGGTTTTGAACCCTTCCAGTTTAACTAAAATTTTTGGCTTTATGCCTTCAAATTTTTAAAATCTCGTCAAAGTTTTGGGTTCTAAATAGTGTGAACACGTGCAAACTGGAAGAGTGAATGCCTGTATTCTGGGTTTTCTGTCTAGGCAAGCACTTCGTATATATCTCATCAGACGCGAGACCAGTTGTGCTTACCTGGGAATTCTTGGGATGAGTGTTCACTTATAGGCGAGCATGTCTTCGCGATACATTATTTTTCACCCATTTACTTTGATTAGTCACAATGTGTCGTTTGTTTACCTTGTGGTAACAAACAAATGACCACCATCTTTGCCATTATCAATTTTTGCATCATCTCATTCTTTTCACCCAAACATCTCACTCGTTCCCTTTCATGTTTTCCTCTTTTAGAATGCCTCCTCGACGCGAAAACCAGATAGTGACTGCCGAACTGGCAGAAATCATTGCGCAGCAGATGGCTGCTCAATTCCCAAACCTCTTTGCTCAATGGAACCAAGCCAACAACAAAAACAATGCTCCATGCAAATACAAGGATTTTAACTCGGCTAAACCACTCAAGTTTAGTGGTTCTGAAGGAGCAACTGGGCTTCTTCAATGGTTCGAGAGCATTGAGAATACTTTTCGTCATGTTCAGTGTCCGGATAATCGCAAGGTCGAGTTTTCTTCGAGCGTGTTTCAGAAGAGGGCTCTTACATGGTGGAATGGGGTAATGAGAGACCGTGGTGCAGAAGTTGCTCTAGCACAGACATGGGCTGAACTTAGAGCTCTTATGATGAGGGAGTTTTGTCCTCGTCATGAACAACGAGCGTTGGAGAAGGAGTTTGATGACTTGAAACAAGATAGTGGCGAGCACAGGGCATGTACTGATAGGTTTGAGGAGTTGAGTCTGCTTTACCCGACTATGGTTACCCCACTCGACAAGGCTATCGAAAGGTACATCAACGGCCTACCTGACTCAGTGCAAGACATCGTTACTGGTAGTAACCCTGCCACACTCCGTCAGGCGATCGAGTTATCAGCGACATTGACTGAGTCGCAGATTCGGAAGAATAAATTACACAGGAAGGGTGACAAGGGCAAGAAACAGTCGTCTGACAAGGAAGATAGCAAGAAAGGTCAAAACAAGAAGGGAAAGAATTCTGGAGGGTCTAGGAAGCGGAAGGCTTCCCAAAACTATGCCGTTACTGCACAGGCTCAAGCTGCACCAAATCAGCATGCGCAACCACTAGCCAAGAAGCCATATCTTGGCACTGCACCTTTGTGCAACAGGTGTAACGGCCATCACCTACCACATCTCCAATGTCGTCATTGCACTAACTGTGGGAGAATTGGTCATCTTGCCACTACTTGTCGCATTCCTGTTAACCAGAACCAGGCAGTTCAGAACCAAGCCCAACAAGTTGCTCAGCCTCTTGCTCAGCAACAAGGTCAAGCTGCACGACCTCACTTTCCTCCTGGTTCGTGCTATAATTGTGGGGATCTGACCCACTACAGGAACCGGTGCCCAAGGCTAGCAAACCAGAACCAGAACCAGAACCAGAATCAGAATCAGGCTCCGGCTCGAGGACGAGTCTTCAACATGAATGCTCAAGAGGCACAAGCATACAATGAAGTGGTGAACGGTACGTTCTTTATTAATAATCAGCCTGCATCTGTTCTCTTTGATTCGGGTGCCGATAAGAGTTTTGTGTCATTGTCTTTTGAGCCAATGCTTCGCGTGTCTAGAACGAAACTAGGAAAACCTTTGACAGTAGAAGTTGCTAGTGGTGAACCCATTGTTCTTGATTCTGTTCTTCGCAACTGCCAGTTAAACCTTAACGACCATCTTTTTCCTATTGACCTCACGCCTATGCAACTTGGAAGCTTCGACGTTATAGTAGGTATGGATTGGTTATCTAAGCATCGCGCAAAGATAGTTTGTTCTGAGAAGATTGTTCGTGTGCCGCTTTCGACAGGCGAGATCCTACAGGTTCAAGGTGAGAAACCGTCTGGTGGCCTCAAGCTCATGTCTTGTTTTAAAGCTCGGAAATATCTGCGGAAGAACTATGTGGCCTTCTTAGCACATGTTACAGCAGATAAAGGCAAGGGTAAGTCTATTTCAGATATTCCTGTCGTTCGGGATTATTCTGAAGTATTCCCTGAAGATTTACCTGGTCTACCTCCAGCACACCAAGTCGAGTTCCGTATTGATCTCGTACCTGGTGCAAATCCCATTGCTAGAGCTCCATATCATCTTGCGCCATCTGAGATGCAAGAGTTGTCTAAGCAGCTTCAGGAGCTCTCTGACAAAGGTTTTATCCGTCCTAGCTTTTCACCTTGGGGTGCTCCCGTTCTTTTTGTCAAGAAGAAGGATGGATCCTTTAGGATGTGTATCGATTATCGTGAGCTTAACAAGCTTACCATCAAGAATCGATATCCCCTACCTCGCATAGATGATCTCTTTGATCAGTTACAGGGCGCTTCTTATTTTTCGAAGATTGATCTACGTTCCGGATATCATCAACTTTGGGTGCATGAAGAAGATATTCCCAAGACAGCGTTCCGCACTCGTTATGGGCATTATGAGTTCACAGTCATGCCATTCGGTTTGACTAATGCTCCTGCTGTTTTCATGGACTTAATGAATAGGGTCTGCAAGCCTTATTTGGATCAATTCGTCATTGTTTTTATTGATGACATCTTGATATACACTAAGACGCGAGCTGATCACGAGCAACATCTTCGTCTTACTTTGGAACTCCTAAAGAAAGAGCAACTTTTCGCCAAATTCTCCAAGTGTGAATTTTGGCTTAAAGAAGTTCAATTCTTAGGACATATTGTCAACAAACAAGGTATTCATGTAGATCCCTCCAAGATCAGTGCGATTAAGGATTGGGATACGCCTACTACTCCTACTGAAGTTCGTTCTTTTCTTGGTCTAGCGGGTTATTACCGCCGCTTCATTGAGAACTTCTCGAAGATTGCAGTTCCTCTAACTGCTCTAACTCAGAAGAACAAGCCCTTTGATTGGGGATTCAAACAAGAGGAAGCTTTTCAAAACTTGAAGCAGAAACTTTGTGATGCGCCTGTTCTATCATTGCCTGAGGGCAATGATGATTTTGTCATTTATTGTGATGCATCTAAATTGGGTCTTGGCTGTGTTCTGATGCAAAGGAACAAAGTCATAGCATACGCATCCAGGCAGTTGAAGATACATGAGAAAAACTACACCACTCATGATCTTGAGTTAGGTGCAGTTGTCTTCGCTCTTAAGATCTGGAGACACTATTTGTACGGTACAAAATGTGTGGTTTTCACGGACCACAAAAGTCTTCAGCATATCTTCAATCAGAAAGAACTCAACATGAGGCAACGACGTTGGGTGGAGCTTTTAAACGACTATGACTGCGAAATTCGCTACCATCCTGGTAAGGCGAATGTCGTAGCTGATGCATTGAGTCGTAAGGAACGTACTAAGCTTCATTGTGTATGTGTTCAATCTGTTATTCAAGCTCGATCCGATATCCAAGCACGCATTTCTCAGGCTCAACAAGCTTGTGTTTCACAAGGTTTGATGGATAAGGAATTTCCCTATCACATAACACCTGATCTGGAACTGAAGGACAATGGATCGTATTACTTCATGGACCGTTTGTGGGTCCCAAGCCAAGATAACCTTCGCACCTTGCTTATGGATGAAGCCCATAAGTCGCGTTATTCTGTTCATCCTGGCTCAGATAAGATGTATAAGGATCTTCGTATTCATTATTGGTGGCCTGGTATGAAGAAAGACATTGCCTTATACGTATCAAAATGCCTTACTTGTCTTAAGGTTAAGGCTGAACATCAACGTCCTTCGGGTTTATTGGTGCAACCAGAGATCCCAGTTTGGAAATGGGAAAACATTACTATGGATCTCATTACTAAAATTCCACGCACAAAGAAAGGTCATGATGCCATCTGGGTAGTTGTTGATCGTCTTACTAAGTCAGCGCATTTCTTGCCAATCCGTGAGGATTTTTCTGCTGACAAACTTGCTAAAATCTATGTGGATGAAATTGTAGCTCGACATGGTGTTCCTTTAAACGTCATTTCTGACAGAGATGCTCGTTTCACTTCTCATTTTTGGAGAACCATGCAATCTGCTATGGGGACCCAACTTAACCTGAGCACAGCTTATCATCCGCAAACGGATGGTCAATCTGAAAGAACAATCCAGACTCTGGAGGATATGCTTAGAGCTTGTGTGATTGATTTTGGTGGTAGTTAGGATTCACATCTTCCGTTAATTGAATTCTCCTACAACAACAGTTATCACGCCAGCATCAAAATGGCTCCTTTCGAGGCTCTCTATGGTCGAAAATGTCGTTCACCAGTCTGCTGGAATGAGATTGGCGAGGCTCAACTTACTGGACCTGCCCTCATTTTAGAGACAACTGATAAGGTCAAGAAAGTTCGTGGTAACCTTCAGACAGCTAGAAGCCGTCAAAAGAGTTACGCGGACCCAAAACGCAAGCCCTTGGAATTTCAAGTCGGTGATCGAGTATTACTTAAGGTCTCACCTTGGAAAGGTGTGATCAGATTTGGAAAGAAAGGAAAACTTGCACCTAGATACGTTGGACCATTCAAGATCGTCGAAAGAATCGGAAAGGTAGCCTACAGACTTGAGTTACCTCCTGAACTTGGAAATGTTCATCCAACCTTTCACGTGTCCAATCTCAAGAGGTGTTTAGCTGATGAGAACCTCCACATACTGCTTGACGAAATTCGTGTTGACAAAACACTGAAATTTGTTGAGAAGCCAGTGGAAATCATGGAACGTGAAGTCAAGTGGCTCAAACGCAAGCGCATTCCTTTGATCAAAGTTCGTTGGGAAGAAAAACGTGGACCTGAGTTTACTTGGGAATGCGAAGATCAAATGAAGGCGAAGTATCCGCATCTTTTCCTACGAGTTTCCTCTAAATAAATTTCGGGATGAAATTTCCACAAGTAGGGGAGACTGTAACATCTGTGCTTCTTATCATTGTGAACAGTTCAATTATAAATAAAACAATGTTATTTGATCCTAATGTTTGTTTTGTTGTGTTTTACATTTTTCGTGTTTTGACTTTTATTCAATTTCAAACTCTATATCGCTTTCTGGAGAGTTATAAGCAAACTGGTGCGTAAACGTAATCAGTTTAATGCAACAAATACTCTGGAACATCAACATATACTTAACATACCTTAAATAACCTTTACATAACTTAGAAATAAGTTTTAAAGGCTTTGGTATGGCAAAAACAAGTTAATTCACTCACAGGGACTAAATTTGACAAACTGCGAAAGTATGCCAATTTGAACTATAACGAACATTCCGGAACATGAACATAAGTTAAACACACCTTAAATATCCTTTATATAGCTTAGAAATAGGCTTTGAGGGGTTCGGTATGCTAAAATAAACTTTTGGGTCATTCAGGGACTAAAAGTGTCAAAAAGTGCACAAGTTTGTACTTTCACGCATAACTTACGTTCTGAATACATCCGGACATCCAAAAATTTATGTAAGCCCTAAAATATTTTATTTTAGTGTTTGGCATGAGAAAAATCCATTCGTCGCGCAATTTGGATCATTTTTCGCGCTTATGCGCATTCCGGTCGTAATTAAGCGAACATCGCGATCGTACGACCAAACGAACTGACATCTGGCATATTTTTGAGCATGTTTCATGCCCACAATGTTTAGGCATCCTTTTGGAGCCTTGAAAATTATTGAACGAGCCTTAAACATGTCGGAAATGGCCTTAATACGCAACGGGGACTGAAAGGTGAACATTAGAAAGTGTTTGCTGATCAGGGGGACCCTAGCGTGACACCTAGCTCCCTAGGCGTCACGCGAGGCCCCTTCTGATCAGCAAAATCCATTTTAATGACATGCTAACATCCCCTAACACCCTCCAAAGGTCAAGTGCCACATGTTAATCTCTTATGGTGGCCAAAATCAGCTACCATAACTTTCCAACAAGTGTAGGGATGTGATCATTCCCTCTTCTCCAAGAAACGATCCTAACGGTGGACCGAAAACTATAAATACCCACCTCCACCCTTCACTTTTCCTCACAAGAATTTGATCTTATGTGCTCTAAGTTGAAACCTTTGTTTCATACCTGAGCTATTTTGATCTAGATTAGCATTCGGGGACCCTTCGTAAGTGTTCCTTCGTTCTTTTATTGCTTTTCGAGTCCGAAAGTCAAACTTTGTTTGAATTTCTGCATTGACCAGTTTATGGTCAATGCGAAGTTCGTTTGAACTTCGCAACGTGAGTGTAATCACGATGGTTATAGTCCCTTGTGACTATGCCTACTGATTACCACGTTGTCTAGGGTCGTAAGGATAAGCGATCTGATAAATCGCTTATACCTTCGAACCCGACCCATTTGGTCGATCATTAAGATCTGACCAAACACATTAGGTGACCATAGTATATAGGGAATAACCTTCCGAGGTTATACCTTATGGTCGCTTCGTTTAAGTAGTTGCATGATAGGTAGTTTATATACCTTATGGTCGCTTCGTTTAAGTAGATCATTAAGATCTGACCAAACACATTAGGTGACCATAGTATATAGGGAATAACCTTCCGAGGTTATACCTTATGGTCGCTTCGTTTAAGTAGTTGCATGATAGGTAGTTTATATGCCTTAGGTAAATTACCAAAATGCCCTTTTAACGCCAAAATTCATTTTAAGCATATGTAACATAACTTTTGACATCTAAACTGATTTGACAACAATATTAGACATGTTAAGGCATATGTTACTTGTCATAGGGCTAGTTAGGCGGTCCAAACGCTTTTTACGCGAACGACGCGTTAAAGTAGCATAAGCTACCTAAACGGGTCGTAATGGGTCGTAAGCACTTAGGTTAGGTTTCATTTAGTATGTAGGCTTTTTAAACCATATTACATGAGTTCTCATACTCATTTGGTTTACAAACTCTCATTCTATCCGATCTTCCGATTTTAGGTCCGGTATATTAACATAGTTACCTATATTAGGTGCCGTTTGATTCCGTGATCTCTAGCATTGCTTGGTGGTTATCTTAGGACTTCTGAGAAATCTCAAGTGAGTACACAGAACCCCTCTTTTACTGTTTTCAAACTGTTTTGGGGTGAAACACATGTGCCTACTTGTTACTTTCATGCTTTCCTGCTTTCACATCATATACCTGCTATGTTTGTTAGTACATTATAGTACATGATTTCATTACATTTCATGCTATGTATGCTCATTGTGTGCGTACTTAGTATATCGTTTTATATTACATTTCATGCTATGTATGTCCATTGTGTGCATACTTAGTACATTGTTTTACTTTACATTTCTGCTACATATGTTGACTGATAGCATGCTAGCACATTGATTTACATGACTTTTCTGCTTTGTATGTTAACTTAGCATACTCAGTACATTGTTTTCATATGACATGTATACAACTGCTATAACATTTGGTTTGCACAAACGAGACTTATATACGTTCATTAACATTAGCTACGCCGCTCGGTAGTAAGTACTGGTACCATAGGACTTGACAAATCCCATTCCTGACATCTCGGGTTTGTTTGGATGTAAGGAATGACTGAATCCGAAAACATTTCTTTTGATAACCTTGACTGAAAGGGTTATCCGACTGTCTCAAGGCTTGAATGTATGCGTTAACTTACCACATAAATGTTTGTATCAATGTAACATGCATTACTTTGCAAAACATAACTTTTTGATATATTCAAAATACTTTGTTTTGTACCTTTCTACATTTGGATTATGTGACAATACTTTACTTACAATACATAACATTTGTTACACATTACTTGACTACATTTGGACTTTTAAACATTTGACATGGCTTATACAAGGACTTTTGACTATTGGTTTAAACATGGACTTTATACATTGGTGGTTTGTTTAAGTGACTTAAGTAACGAGATGTGAGTAATATGATATAAGCATGGTGGGTACGCCGCTGGTACTTCCTATATATAAGTGTTTGTATTATATTACATATCATAGCGTTATTTAAATCATTCAATTTGGACTTATACATTTTACACAAAGTAACACGATTTTCACAAGACTTTGGTTTACAAACAATTTATTTTATACAACTCATTTTACTTGGTTATACATTTAACCACGCATTATTCTTTTATTTATACATATCATTCGATCGTATCGCTTTTTAAACGATTTACAAAACAAAACAATTTACAAGGTTCATGACTGACTTTTGATAAATAACTTTTTTCTAAACTTATAAGTCATGAATCCTATTTTCACAAACCTATGTATCTCACAGGCATTTTTATGCTGACGTACCTATTTTCACATGTGTTTTCAAGAGCTTTTGCATAGGATGATGATCGTGACACTAGGGCGGACCTGTGCCTTAGAGACATAAAATGAAGATAGACTTAGTTTAATTATGTTCTGAACTCTTTATTTCCTGTTAAGACAATGTAACTCTTATGTTGATAAATAAAATACAACTTTGTATGCCATGGTTATGAAACAATTAATTCTGTTACAACACTCCCCGACGTTTTCCGCCACGTTTTGTATGTTATACGTGGTCGGGGTGTGACACATACACACATATATATAGGTACGGTTATATACATACATAAACATCACCATTTTTTTTTGTATCAAGACCCAGTTCATTTTAGATTTCAAGTTTGTGAAAATTCCGAGATTCAAGAGAAACTACAAATCATCAAGAACAACCAAGAATCAAGAGTATGATTTAAACATAAATGTTATACCTTCAAGATTCAAGTAAGTTGTTGGATGAGGTTTTGATGATATGGAGCTTGAAATCCCTTGAAAACACCTTGGAAACACCTTTGGATCTTCACACCAACTTGAATTTAGCTTGGAAAGGGACTTGATTCTCAAGAACAAAGTTTCAAAAGATGAAGATGGATGAGAGAGGGGTGTTTTCGGTTTTGGAGAGAGGAAAGAATGAGGAGAAGATTTAGTGAAGATGGTGTAGTGATCTTGGAGGATATGGAAAGATATGTAAAGTGATTTGAAGGATAGCATGCACTTACACTTGTCATAAACAATCTAGCAAAGATCAAGGGAAATATTTGGAGATCTTGTAAAAATTTGGTGGGGCCACCCAATATATGTGACCGTAAATTGAGTAGGGGGGGGGGTCCATGTGTAACTTTGTTGGTAAAAATAGATAAAATAGGTATTTAACTGGATACCGGGTATTTTATCTAGCGTTTAAATCCCGGTTTATGGCGTTCTAAATTATTTTTATTATTCTATAAAAATAAACTCGCCAAAATATTACTGAAATAAATTTCAGTTGCCGAGACTGGCTGCGTTGTCTGCGTCTCGCAGTATAAGCACTGTGTTGCACTGTAACACGTGGTACGCGCTTAAACTAAAAAAAGTAACGTTTTTAAGCGTTTTAATTTATTTTTCGACACGAACCTGATTAAAATAAAATTTTAATCATAACAGAATATTTTTGGGGTTTAAATATTATCCGGGCGGTCACCAACGTTCGTTTCGCAGTTTTGTCGTAATTAGTTCTTTAGTTCAAATAAACATGTTTTTGCCATACCGAATCCTTCAAAACTTATTTCTAAGTTATGTAAAGGTTATTTAAGGTATGTTTGGCTTATGTCAGAGTTCTGGAGTGTACGTCGCGTTAAACTGATTGCGTTTATGCAACAGTTTGCGTATAACCTTCCAGAAAGCGATTTATAGCTTGAAATCGGAATCGAATCAAATTGTAAAATCATCAAACACAATAACACATAAAATAACACCAAAGCACATTGTTTTATTGATAATCAACATTGTTTTATAATGTACGTCGATTACAGAGCACAGTTGTCACAGATATTGACTTGGGGCACTCAACATAACTTCAGTCAGTAGTCGATATGGTACGGGTCTAGTGGTTTAAAACAGTGGGGTAGCTCCCCATGGCATGTTTTTATAAGTGAATAGAGAAACTTAACAACTATGGTTTTTGGAACAACAATAAAACGGGCAACCAACTGTGAACTCGCCAACTTTTTGTTGACACACTACTGCATGCTTTGCAGGTCGTTAGGTAAATGGCTGGAGCTTGCACAAGGAGGGGACGTTGTAGCAGGGAACCAACTGTTGGGTTCCTACTATTAAACATTATGACTTTTAAATTGCTTAATGGGTTTCAAACTTTATGATTCCGCTAACTCTTAAACTTGGTTTGGGATATTGTTTTCATAAATACTAAACGTTTGGATTGTGATGGTTTTACTTTATTTTACTTATCGTTCAGTATGATTAGTGGTATGATCATGGTCAGTCACACGCCTCACGGTGATACTCCGCTTGTGGATTTTGAGGGTATGACACTCATATTGTTCCAATAAAACGAGTTGATAGGTCCGTGTCACACCCGAGTGTCCTCCTACGGGAGAAGAATGATGCTCGAGAAGGAGTTGCTCTCGTAATACCGATTGATGAGATGGAATTCTAGCTATAAATTGGACGTGCATGGGACATTCAGAATTCGTTCAAAACTTTCTTTCTCTCTGAAATTTCTGTTGTAACAACTCTCATCAAAAGTCTTATTTATTATTTTAATTGCCCAATAGAAAACCCTAATTGAGACCCCAAGTAATCCTGCATAACCCCTAAAATTTTCAGAACAATCGGAATCAGGATCAGGGCCCCTAAAACTCAGGGGGGTAAATCCTAGTTGATATTATCTAGACAGTTTTACGTGTAATTCGAAATTGAACGAACGACCAACTCAGCAAGCCTACCAAGACACGGGGCTACCCTATGGTAGGGTAGTACCCCTCGCGCCACGCGAGGGAGTCGGTTTTTCAGATATAAATAGAGGGGTGTGGGACTTGATTTCCTGCGTTGGTTCGACGTTAAAATTCAATTCGTACGCTGAGTTATTGTCTATTTACTACCAAAACACACACAATCACGAAACGCTGCCGCAATAATAGGGTAATAACTCGATCGCTAATACGATTCAATGTCCGATCGATTGAAACTATCCGATGAATGTTTAAGTGCAGCTCAAATTGGGTTTATACTTTGTCATTCGTCATGAATTCGATGGATGTTTAAGTATTGCACTTTGTCATTCGTCGTGAGGGTTTAATCTCGTGAGTTATCGTAAATGCTGTATTAGTTACTGACCTAGTTCGTGTGCATTGTTGTTTAAATTAGGTTATCAGGCTTATCAGTAGGCTAAACTCTGCCCATATAAATCTGCAATGTGAGTCATTCTCTTTTTACCAAATTGCTTTCAAAATCATATGTGATTTCAAAGTTATAATTACAGGGATTAAGTCTTTGTAATCTTCAATTACTGCCGGTATGTGGGGTTTTGTATACAATACTTGATAACCGTCACCATTGGACAACAAGTTAGCCAAGGGGTGATATGACCATAGTCACAGACACCATTGGACAACGAGATAGCCAATAGGTGGTCGAGTGACAAATACCGTGAGTAGATGATTGATATATATAAACATTGTAATCGCTCTTAATACTGTAAATTATAACAATGCGTCGTTTTTAGTAAAAAGAATGATTCACCAGTATTTCCCCGCTGACAAAATCTTTTTCAAACATGTTTCAGGTGATCTGTTGTGATCAAGGAAAGTGCCGCGAAGCACTACAAGCTTAAGCAAGTGGCTCAATATAAATAAAGAAACATGTTTTGTAAAAACAAGGATTTCCCAGTGAAATCACTTTATTGTAAACTACTGGGGTTTATCCCGAATTATGAAATAAAATAATCGGGCATTTCAAGTTTTTAAAAGATACTGTTAAAATCTTCCGCTGTCGCATCAATTAAATACCACGGGTTCCTGTCCCACGGCTCTAGACCGGGTCAAACCGGGCTGGGGCCGTGACAGGAAAAGGTGGTATCAGAGCCACTGATTTAAGTCAATTAAGTATTTAGAAAATACTTAATTTTTTTTACTGACTGCCATTTTGTGATTACGTATTTGAATATTTGTTTACAGTATGGGTAAACAAAGACTTTTGGACATCTATCATAAATTAGATACTGCACCGAAAGGAACTTCATGCTCAAAACACTCATCAAATACTGAGGAAGGAATATTTGTTCGTAAAGCACAATATGAGAACCCAGTTTCTCCTAATAAAAGAAGTTTGATTATTAGAAAAAGCCAAGAGAAAATAAAGAAGTCCCAACCAAAAGGAATGATGGTTAATAAAGAAACCCAGGAACTAGGAAATAACCCACCATGGGAAGATGACTTAGATGAAAAGTGGGCAGATCTCTATATGTTAGCCACTGTAGCAGTAAATGCAAAAGTTTAAATACCCTGACCCAGTTTTAGCACCCATATCATCTACGAGCCAGAAACTCTAAAGAAAATTTTACCCAGTAAATAAATAAGTTTACAATAAACCCTAGTATGTTTTAATTTTCAGTTGTCCTTTGTATTAAAATTGTCACATGGTATGCAATAATACTTGAATGTTTATCTGTGAAATTTTATTATATTTTAACTTAGCATTTTGTGTGCATTTTTGCATATATGCTAAACAGCATGAATGAGTTATCTGAAGCCCTTCAGAATCTCAATCTCTATCCGGTGAAAGTGGAAGTTTCCAGAGATTTTACTGGTTACTTACCCGATGTGGAGGAACCTATGGAATTTCGAGCTCCACCTCCGAAGAAACCAAAACCCAAGAAAAGGAGAAGATTTTTAGGCTGGAGACGTGTACGCAGGAGGAAACCAGCGACTAGGAAACTTCCCAAAATAGAAAATCACATTGATAAAGGAAAAGGAATCGAGATTGAGGAAAATGCTAGGCAAGTAGAAATGGAAATTGGGGAAAGTTCTAAGCAAGTCGAGGAGTTGCCATTACAGGAGGAATTGGATCGCATATTGGCAAGCTGTGATATTCTCAGGCCTATCAATAATAACCTCTTCCCTTATCCTGCCGAAACCCAACTTCCAATAAATTTGGAACCAGTCATCCCAGAACCTTTGATCCATACCCAACCTTTAGGAGAAATGGACGAGTTGTGGACTAACGACTGGCAGTTTCAAAACCTCCTCAATAACCCTTATACCTTTTTTCCCTCAGTTCGACCCAGAACCTATACCAAACCCACCAATGAGTAATGAAAATTTAGCTGAACTCCGTCACTTTGGCGAGGAACTGGTGAATGCAGGGAATAGGATTCGGGAGGTAGGAGAACAGATCTCCTGGAAGTATGACGAGAGGGAACTTCGTTTCTGAGGGCCAGCTGACAAGAAATAGTGTGGTTGTGAAACTGTGATTGTATAATAATAAAATATGATTATGTAAAATAACTAAAAATAAAACTTGTGTAAGATAACAGTGTGTACGGATTCCTAATATAATATAAAAGAAATGGACGTCAAGAAATTGACAATTTTGGCTATACGTGTGTTGTATTGTGTGATTGTTTGCATATAGCTATTATTTATTTTATGCTAATAATTTATATATATTAATTACCAGATGGAACACGCTAATAATGAACCAGTTAATGAAGTTAACCAATCAGAGCAAAATCAAGGAGATCAATTTATGACTAGGCAAGATATCGAGAATATCGTTGCTCAAGGAATAGCCAATGTTATTCCAGCAATCCTTGCTGCTGCCCAGAAACCTGTTGAACCTCAACAAATTATTCCTAGCAAACGTACTCAAGAAGATAATTTCAGTAATAGCATAAACGGAGGCGGCAATCATATTAACGACGATAATGATCCACGGCATGCCCCACTCCCTAAGAAAATGAAAGTTGCAACGCCTGGTTGCACTTACAAGGAATTTCTTGCCTGTAAACCAGCGGAATTTGCAGGATATGAAGGGACAACTGCAGCACTGCGTTGGTTGGAGAAAACTGAGGCAGTAATTATGATAAGTAAATTCACTGAGGAAGACAAGGTCATGTATGCGTCACATCTTTTTAAAGAAGGAGCGCTAGAATGGTGGAATACGGTACTTCAAGCCAAAGGAAGAAATATGGCTTATGCCATGAGTTGGGAAGAATTTAAGCAGCTAATGGAAAGAAAATTTTGTCTCGAATATGAAAAGGAACAAATGGCAAATAAGTTCCTAAACCATCGGATGATGGGTGTAGATTGTCGAGGGTATACTTCGACATTCTTCGAGTATGCAAGAGTGGTACCAACGCTGGCTTCGCCAGAACCGGTACTCATTCTCGCTATATTTGGGGATTGATTGGCGAAATCCGTAATATCATTAAAGCTGCTAGACCTCGCACTATTGATGATGCGGTAGAATTAGCAAATACCCTAACTGACGAGCTGGTACGCACAAGAGAAGAAAACTGGAAGAAGGAATTGGCTCAGAAAATTACCCAAGGATTTCGTGTGGGTAATAATAGAAAATTCAAGAAGAGAGGAACCGGACAATCTTCCACTCCGCCTTTCCGCAAGAATTGCAGAAAGAAACATTTTGGAAAATGCAATGAAACCTGCAAATTTTGCAAGGTTGTAGGACATCGTGAGGAAGATTGTAGAAAGAAGACCAGGATCTGCTATAATTGTGGAGAAGCTGGGCATTTCAGACCTGAATGCCCCAAATTGGTCAAACCAGCAGACAACAAAGCCAAGACGGCCGACGGAGCTACTAAGAAGAATGCAAGAGCATTCCAGCCGACCACTCAAGAAGCAGAACTCATTCCAGATGTGATAGCTGGTACGTTCCTAGTTCACAACGTGTATGCAAAAGTATTATTTGACTCTGGTGCAAACCAAAGTTTTATCAATACTTCATTCTGCCAAGCTCTTAAATTACCTTTGACCAACCTTAGGCAGATTTTTACAATCGAAACGGCAGATGGAAATTCTGTTAATATAGATAAGGTTTTGCGAGAAGGAAAGATCGAACTCTTAGGTCATAAATTTTCTGCAAACTTGTTACCTATGAATTTAGTCGGATTCGATATCGTGTTAGGAACGGATTGGTTAGTAGCCAACCATGCTCGAATCCTTTGTGACAAAAATTCCGTAGAAATTCATACCCCCACAGGAGAGATAATTTCAATTACAGGAGATAAGCCACGAAAGCCACTGAAATTTATTTCAGTAATAAAGTTGGCCAGTTATTCAAGAAAACAGGCAACGGTGTATATGATTTCAGTAATCATTAACACAAAGAGAACGGAACTTAAGGAAATTCCTGTAGTAGCAGAATACCCAGATGTATTCCCCGAAGAACTACCGGGATTACCACCAAATAGGGAAGTAGAATTTAGGATTCATCTAATTCCTGGAATTACACCGATAGCCAAGGCACCTTATCGGTTAGCACCCACAGAAATGCTAGAACTGAAAAAGCAATTAGATGAATTACTAAGTAAAGGTTTTATACAACCTAGTTCATCCCCATGGGGAGCACCAGTGTTGTTTGTGACAAAGAAAGATGGGTCAATGAGAATGTGTATTGATTATAGAGAATTGAATAAGGTTACAATTAAGAATCGATACCCATTACCTAGAATTGATGATCTTTTTGATCAACTTCAAGGAGCTAGATATTTTTCTAAGATCGACTTACGCTCCGGATACCATCAATTGAAGGTACAAGAAGAGGACATACCTAAAACTGCTTTCAGAACTAGGTATGGTCATTACGAGTTTACAGTCATGCCCTTCGGACTAACAAATGCACCTGCGGCATTCATGGACATGATGAATAGAATCTGTAAACCGTATTTGGATAAATTTGTAATTGTCTTCATCGACGATATACTTATTTATTCCAAAAGTCAGGAGGAACATTGTGAGCACCTGCATATACTCTTAACTTTGTTAAGAAAAGAAAAGCTTTTCGCCAAATTCTCGAAGTGTGAATTTTGGCTACAGGAAGTGCAATTTTTAGGACACATGGTGAACCACGAAGGTATTCACGTAGATCCCTCTAAAATAGAAGCAATCACCAAATGGAAGGTTCCACAATCAGCTATGGAAATTAGAAGCTTTTTAGGATTAGCTGGATACTATAGGCGCTTTATTAAGGATTTTTCCAAGATAGTTGTACCATTAACTAAGCTAACCTGTAAAGCAGTTAAGTTTGAATGGGGACCTAGGCAAGAAGAGGCGTTTAAAATTTTAAAGCAAAAGTAAACAAATGCCCCAATCCTAGCCTTGCCGGAAGGGATTGAAGATTTTGAAGTATACTGTGACGCTTCAAAACTAGGATTAGGATGTGTGATAATGCAACGCAAGAAGGTAATTTCGTATGCCTCAAGGCAATTGAAAAAGCACGAGGAAAACTATACGACTCATGACTTAGAGTTAGGAGCCATAATTTTTGCCCTTAAGATGTGGAGACATTATCTGTATGGAAGTAAGTTTACTGTCTATACGGATCATAAAAGTTTAAAGTACATATTTGGGCAAAAAGAATTAAACATGAGACAAAGAAGATGGATGGAAATCCTAAGTGACTACGACTATGATATCCAATATCACGAAGGAAAGGCAAACGTAGTTGCAGATGCCTTAAGCCGTAAGTATCATGAGAAACAACGACGAATTCGTGCTCTTAGATTAAATCTACAGTTAGATTTAATGGAACAATTAAAGAACATTCAGGAAACATCAATCAATGATGATGCTGAAGGAATGAAAGGGCGAATAAAGGAATTAGAGCAAGGAGTGGATGGAATTTGGAGATTCCACAAAAGAAGGATTTGGGTACCTAAGCAAGGAGATTTAAGAAATAAGATTTTAGATGAAGCCCATAAATCTAGGTATACCATGCATCCAGGAAACAATAAAATGTACCAAGATTTAAGGAATAATTTCTGGTGGATAGGAATGAAAAAGGACATAGCTAGATATGTTTCTAAGTGTCTAACTTGTTCACAAGTTAAGGCAGAACACCAGAAACCTTCGGGTCTACTTCAACAATTAGAAATGCCTGTATGGAAATGGGAGCTCATAACAATGGACTTTGTTACTAAGCTACACAAAACCAGAAAAGGGAATGATGCGATTTGGGTAATTGTGGATCGATTAACCAAATCAGCTCATTTTCTACCCATGAAGGAAACCTTTAGCATGGAAAGGTTAGCCAAGTTGTATGTAGACGAAGTAGTATCCTTACATGGAGTTCCACTCTCCATTGTATCGGATAGGGATAGTCGTTTCACTTCCCATTTCTGGACAAGTTTCCAGGAAGCAATGGGAACCCGACTAAATTTAAGTACAGCATATCATCCTCAAACATACGGGCAAAGTGAAAAGACGATACAGACCCTGGAAGACATGCTCCGAGCATGTGTGATAGATTTTGGGGGAAACTGGGATGATCACTTACCTTTGATCGAACTCTCCTATAACAATAGTTATCATGCAAGCATTGAAGCTGCCCCATTTGAAGCACTGTATGGACGAAAGTGCAGAACTCCAGTTTGCGGGGCAGAAATAGGAGAAAGTCAATTATCAGGTCCTGAAATTGTACAAGAAACTACCGACAAGATCACTCAGATCAAGGAATGACTGAAGACTGCTCGAGATCGCCAGAAGAGTTATGCCGATAATCGAAGAAAGCCACTGGAATTTCAAGTCCGAGATAAGGTACTTTTGAAAGTTTCTCCTTGGAAAGAAGTAGTGCGGTTCGGTAAGAAAGGAAAGCTAAGTCCATGATACGTAGGACCATTTTCAGTAACCCAACGTATAGGACCAGTTGCCTATCGCTTACAACTACCAGAAGAATTAGCTTGGGTACATGACAATCTCAAGAAATGTCTATCGGACGAATCACTGGTAGTACCTCTTCAGGACATAGAGGTAAATGAAAAGTTAAAATTCGTAGAGAAACCACTTTAAATAGAAGACCGAAAGATCAAGTTTCTCAAGCACAAGCGATTAGTACTAGTCAAAGTCAAGTGGGATTCGAAAAGAGGACCCGCATACACTTGGGAGCTGGAATCGGAAATGAAGCGAAAATATCCTTAATTATTCCAGTAAATCTCGAGGACGAGATTTTTATTAAGGTGGGGAGGATGTAACAACTCTCATCAAAAGTCTTATTTATTATTTTAATTTCCCAATAGAAAACCCTAATTGAGACCCCAAGTAATCCTGCATGACCCCTAAAATTTTCAGAACAATCGGAATCAGGATCAGGGCCCCTAAAACTCAGGGGGGGTTAAATCCTAGTTGATATTATCTAGACAGTTTTACGTGTAATTCGAAATTGAACGAACGACCAACTCAGCAAGCCTACCAAGACACGGGGCTACCCTATGGTAGGGTAGTACCCCTCGCGCAACGCGACGACCCCTCGCGCCATGCGAGGGAGTCAGTTTTTCAGATATAAATAGAGGGGTGTGGGACTTGATTTCCTGCGTTGGTTCGACGTAAAAATTCAATTCGTACGCTAAGTTATTGTCTATTTACTACCAAAACACACACAATCACGAAACGCTGCCGCAGTAACAGGGTAATAACTCGATCGCTAATACGATTCAATGTTCGATCGATTGAAACTATCCGATGAATGTTTAAGTGCTGCTCAAATTGGGTCTATACTTTTTCATTCGTCATGAATTCGATGGATGTTTAAATATTGCACTTTGTCATTCATCGTGAGGGTTTAATCTCGTGACTTATCATAAATGTTGTATTAGTTACTGACCTAGTTCGTGTGCATTGTTGTTTAAATTAGGTTATCAGGCTTATCAGTAGGCTAAACTCTGTCCGTATAAATTTGCAATGTGAGTCATTCTCTTTTAACCAAATTGCTTTCAAAATCATATGTGATTTCAAAGTTATAATTACAGGGATTAAGTCTTTGTAATCTTCAATTACTGCCGGTATGTGGGGTTTTGTATACAATACTTGAAAACCGTCACCATTGGACAACAAGTTAGCCAAGGGGTGATATGACCATAGTCACAGACACCATTGGACAACGAGATAGCCAATAGGTGGTCGAGTGACAAATACCGTGAGTAGATGATTGATATATATAAACATTGTAATCGCTCTTAATACTGTAAATTAAAACAATGCGTCGTTTTTAGTAAAAAGAATGATTCACCAGTATTTCCCCGCTGACAAAATCTTTTTCAAACATGTTTCAGGTGATCTGTTGTGATCAAGGAAAAGTGTCGCGAAGCACTACAAGCTTAAGCAAGTGGCTCAATATAAATAAAGAAACATGTTTTGTAAAAATAAGGATTTCCCAGTGAAATCACTTTATTGTAAACTACCGGGGTTTATCCCGAATTATGAAATAAAATAATCGGGCATTTAAAGTTTTTAAAAGATACTGCTAAAATCTTCCGCTGTCGCATCAATTAAATACCACGGGTTCCTGTCACATGGCTCTAGACCGGGTCAAACCGGGCTGGGGCCGTGACATCTGTTGTTCTACCCACTATACCCGAAGTGCTAAACTGCTGCCCGTAATCAGAGTATTGACTCGAATCACTGGTACAGTACCCTGTCTGATTGATTGAAACCAATCCAACGGATGTTTAAGTGCTGCCTGAATAAGCCTATACTTTGTCATTCGTTGTGGGTTTTGATCTCGTGATTATCGTTAAAGTTGAATCGAGTTAATACACTAATACGTGGGCATTGTGTGTTTAATTAGGAACCAAGCATTAACTAGAAGGCTAGTACCAAAACCTTAAATCTACAATGTGAGTCATTCTATTTTATTAAATGCTTTCAAAACCCTAAATGTTTTCTAGTTGTATTTACAGTGATTAAGTATTTGTATTCTGATATTATAGCCGCTTTGTGGGGTATTGTATACATTACTTTATAAGCTTTGCTATTGGACAAAGAGTTAGCCAATAGTAATATGACCACAGTCACCGAAATGGGCGAGTGACAAGTATTGTGGGTAATTGAACGATATAAACAATTGTAAAAACTCTTAATGCTGTAATTATAACAATGTGTTGTTACAACTCATTGAACTCTCCAGTATTTGTCGCTGATAAAATGTTTTTAAAATGCGTTTCAGGTGATTTACTGTGAAGAGAAGAAAAGTGTTATGAAACACTCAAACTTGAATAAGTGGCTATGTAACCTGAATAAAACGTGTCTTTGTAATCAAGGGTTTATCTCCGTGAAAATCCCACAGTTTATGAAATGAAAAATTTCAGTGTTTTGAAACTCTGATATTTTTTTCCTGACACCCGGTCCTGATAAGTTTTCCGCTGTGAAAATTTTAATAAACACTGATACCACTTATATTTGCTTAGGGCTCCCACCCAGGGTAGGGACGGGGGTTGTGACACCCCCCGCCCTTTCTTCAGTGTCCACGAGAAGATTTCCCCGTTTGCCCCGAATGTGATGTTGTTGTTGCGGCTGTGTAATGATGTTGTTGTTGCTTGTTGATTGGAGGTTGAAGGGAAACACAACCCCCATGAAGAGGGGAAGGGGAAGGTGATGTGAGGCGGAGGTGATGTGGCATCGGGGGTGGTGGGTGAGCCTAAAACCACACCCCACAGCCTAACAAGAATGAGTATGTGAAATTGTTACCAAAACAATGTACTTCGACCAACAAACTTCTTTGGGATGAACTAACACAACATTTCAATTGGCGCTTATAATTATATATCAGTAGAAATTTATTAGTGAGAAGCTCCATCATTGGTAACTTACTTATCGGTGATCGTCCATGTCACACGTCAAACCTTGTCGAATGACTTTATTGGAATTGCACAAAATAAAAACCTTGTCTAAAAGCAAACACAAGCAACAAAAATCTTAAAAATAAACACAAACCAAACAATTGTCTAAACATAAACACATATCAAACTGGACATGTATGTAAGGTATCTATTTAGTTCATGAATATACAACTGATGCACCTTGATTGGTAGGAAGTCAACTAATGGGAGAAGAAAACTTGCAATTCAAAACTATAAAAGAAAAATGTAAGTACACTAGATATTGATCCTTACAAAGTATACGTGTGTTATGATATGAAATGTAGATGATGTGAATATTAGTCATAAGGATATGTGGCATGCTTGAGAAATTGAGCTTTAAAGGGGTAGTAGAGTGTTAAACTGTAATTTTTTTTAAAAGAAAATTTAAGTATGTTTTATTAGAATCAAGGAATTCCAAACTGAAGTATTCAAAAACATGAAATCATGGAAGAAAAGCATGTTATAATGGTAAGTTGCTAACTCTGTTATACAATATTTTGTAATAATTATACCTAACATGTGTTAATAAGTTTGAATAGAAACTAAAAAAGAATAGTTGCCTGGGACTGTACGAGACCAGCATAGCCATTCGTCGCTAAGCTTATGGTATGCTGATTATAAAACATGCTACAGTCCCGTGTTGCAAGTTGAGTATACACTAAAAATGGGTTTTAAAGAGTAGCACATCATGTGTTGGAAAATATACCATACACTAGTGGCATATTCTGGTGGCTTAAGTTGAACACTTGAACTTCATATGTTGTACTCACTGAGCATTGCTTATGGATTAGTGACGTGCTATCGTAGTACACACAAATTTAATTCAAATAACAACTATAGATAGTGGTAAATGGGTATCGAACTCAGGGAGTATGTGGAAAATGCGTTGATTTTATAGCTTTGCGATTTAACTACAATTAACCTAATTTGCAGAAATTAAAGATCGATGATTTGGATTGTTTGTTATAGAAAACTAAATTATCAATTACTACTAATCAAGATTGGATTTTTTACTTCAGATTATGAGAACAATGACCATCTTAGGATTCAGTTTCTTTTAACACTTGTGCGAAATTCCAACTAGAAAGAGTTACATAGACATAACTCGTGTATAAACAATTGTTGTGATGAAAGGGAACAAAGTACTCGGATTATATTAATGCGAGGTCGTTTCCTGATGATCATTCAATCAATATCCAACCCTAACCCTGCCCGTGATATCCCAATTGCCAACGGCACCAAGAACGTACGAATTAGACTAGAATTGCAATACCAATTAACAAGCTACAATCAATTACTCATACACCATGATAATCAAAGCAAACACAATGTTATCATTCTAGAAATCAAAGAACAAACACACAAGAGTTTAGAGAAACCTTCACCTAAGATGATCACCACAAGTTTAGCCGGACATTGTTCGGTTGATTATCATAACATCCAAATTCAAGTTCATACAAATCAAAACAAGAACCAAATGTTTAGAATTGTTTAGAATAAGGTAGAACCAGCCAAAATCGCCCCCAAAATGCCAAGAAAACGTCCAATGATGAGATAATGTGAAAAGGCACCACAAAAACTGTTTTAATGAGGCAGTTACAATCTTTCCGTCATCTCCACCGTAAATTACGGTACCACTGTAACTTACGGTGGACCAAAAAGTGTTACGGTGAAGATAGACTGAGGTACGGTGGAAAATTGGGGATTTCAGGGCCACCGTAATTTACGGTGGCCACCGTAAATCACGGTGGAGCCCTGAATGTTTTGTTTCTTCTCTTCTTTCCTTCCACACATGCCCCGTTCCACTCCGTTCCATCCTAAGCAGCGTTTTATCCACTTTTAGCTCCCAAAACATACCTGAAACATAAGCAACTGTAGTTATCTAATTCAAGATAATTACGCGATTAAGTGAAGGATACATTCTCCTTTTAACATCATTAAGGGTTGTCCTATGGACCACCCGTCACATCCCCACACTTAGCCGTTGCTTGTCCCAAGCAACCCATCAAAACCATTTCAAAACAAGCGATCAATGTAAACCAAGCATAAACATGTAGTCCTTTTACTAACCCCTTTTTAACACCCAAAATAACGCACCCCTCGCTATGTCTCTCCTCTCGGCAACAAGTAAGCACTATCAACTATGAGCTAGACACACAAAGGCTAACGGGCGGTTGCACAACTATAGGCTTGTACCTAAATCGATCTTTCTCCTAAAATGTGTCAAACATGAATGCAAATCAAAGGGACTTTTAAGGTTGTAACGTGGCTAGGTGTATGGGTAGGAAATGGAATATATATGAAGTAGCGAAAACTTAACCCGGTCTTTTTATTACACAATAAAATAAACGAACAACTACCAACTTAACTAATATATACAAGACAACTAAACATCATTTCTTTTTCATTTTTCATTGCTTTTTCTTTTTTTTTTCTTTTCTTTTTCTGTTTTTTTTTCTTTTTTTTAATCAAAGCAAACATACAATATAACATCAAATATATCTACATATTACTCAACTACTACTAACACTATAAGACCAGGTCAAGTTGGGTAAATTATTTTTTAGGAACTAGCTAAGGGGTAACAAATGATAGGCTTTTAGGCACAAAATCTGGCAACTAAATGTCCAAACCCCCAACCCTCTCGCAACCATGCTCATATATATAATTAATGAGGTCCAACCCCCCAAATCCCACACTCGCACACACTAAAGACGAGGCTACCTAAATGCCCTTATCCTTTTCGCATTCATATCCAACTAAGGACTTAAACCGTATCAAGGCACAAGTTCTAATGCACCCCCACCCGTAGCCACTCTCATCAAAGACAAGTATTATTTATTTACATGTGTGGCTTCAACTCTCACCAAGAATAAAAGGTATTAAGGGTTGCCGGTGCATTATTTGGGGTTAATCCAAAGTGTTCAAATTCTCACATTGTTTTGCTTGATTTAAACTTTTTTTCAAAAATTTCCCCCCATCCCCACACTTGGGATACATTGACCCCAATGTATGGTTTTAGGAGGATTTGATCGCTAAACTCTTTAACACCAAATGAAAGCTCAACACTCAAACCACAAATTTCTTTTTGGTATTTTTTTTCATTTTATATTTTTTATGTTTTTCTTCTTTTAAACATTACACCGCCAACTTCCACAAACCCAACACAAAACCAAACAACTAACACCACCCAACCACCCGACCATAAACATAATAAACTAAACACATATTCACAAAATGTACAAGAAAGAGCACCACCTCACTAATAATAACGTGGTTGAGGCGGTCCAAAAATGGAAGACATCATCTCGTTCCATTCTCCAAAGCCGAATGCACCGCTACCGCTTCCACCTTGTTGGGATGCTCCTTGTTGTTGTTGACGTGGGTCTAGCCATTGTGAATGATGGAGCGGCGAGGTTGGATACGATACACTACCATCGTATGGTGGTAGAGACGCATAATCCACCGGAGGTGGATCCACAACCACGGGTCGGTCGGCATGCCAATCTGCATGCATCCTTCTCGCTTGGTCATCTTCATACCGGTTGTTCATCTCTAGCTCGTGGGAGTAAGCATGTGCACGGTTCCATGATTCTTGATGATCAAAATTATGCTTCAAAGCCCGCTCCATACTGGCACTCATCATCGTGTGTTGATCAAATAAAGTCCGCTCCGAACCCGACCATAACTCAAAAACGGGTGTCGGAGGATGTTGGTTCTCGATAACCTCTTGCATAGTGCCATTGTAAGCCCAATTCGGCTCATAGGAACGCTCCGTGTAATCATAGAAGACACCACCATAACCCCTACCTAGGCCCCCTTGGCCTACATTCACATTCTCACCACCATGCGGCTCATCCGCATAACCATCATCCCCACTCGGGGCTTCCGCATCACTTTCCAGTTCATCCTCTTCACCCGGTAGAAGATCCCTTGCACCTACTTTCAATGCTCGCCACCTTTGACCCTTCGATTTGAGCTTATGATACCTTTCCGATTGCGTGTAAGTCCAACCAATCCCCATCTTCTGTAAAGTAAAAGGCTGATGCCTTTTTTCTGCCCATTTATCCTCTGATGTGATTGCCTTAAACTGCTTCATCAATCCCGTGATAATTCGGCAATATGGGATAATATCCCTCCCCAACTTGTTTCGGCAAATCCAGAGATGGTTCATGATCAAATATCAGATTGGAAAACGCGGAGACCCATTGAGTAACGAATAGAGGACGGGTACTTTCGGGTACCTCACTTGCTCCTTATCCCCTCTTCAAGGAATGACATTTAAAATGCAAATTGCTAACAACAACTTCGCTTCTATCTTCAAGTTCCTCTGGTATAAAACGCCACTATAAGTACCGGGCAAAAACAATGCTGCTAGCATATCATTCCAACGAGGGTGCTTCTCCGGTTTTATCAAAAGGTCATCAAGACTAGGGATCATGTAGTCACGAGCCGGTAGACTGTCGTATTTTCCCAATTTCTTCAATGTGTCGAACGACATCTCTACCTTAATCCCATTAACCTCACCTATCAACTTCATCTGTGATGGCCGCTCATACTTGTTACATGTCAACGTTGCCATCCATTCTTGAATCTCGGTCATAAATAGATTCTTGCTATCCTTATCATAACAACTGAGCGTCGACTCCCATCCTAAGGCGCGGAATCGGGCAAACACGTTGAACGGCCCAAACTCAACTTCACGAACTTCCCTCTCGCAAATGAACACGGCAGCCCTGTTTTTCAATCGATTCATACTGTCGTGAAAGAGTGTCGGTTGCCAATGTTCAGGTTGGTCATCTAAAGGACCCGACTCCCATCTTGGCTTTTCAGCCGGGTCCAACTCCACCATTTCCTCATCCTCACTTTCACTTTCACTAACTCGACCCAAATATTGCCTCTTTCTTGGTTGTTGTTCCGGCTGCTTGCCCTTGTCTTTAGACGAAGAAGATGAACTTGCTCCCGCTCTTTCCTTCGTTCGTACCATTTTCTTACACACATTAAAGCAAACAACACAACCAAACATAAAAATTAGACCCTTCTCTGCAACATATCCCCACACTTGCTTGTTACTATGGTTGTAGATGCTAGTGAACCAAAACTTTTATAAATTATTATCTCAAAAATTGGGCATGGTGCCTCTACAACATAGAGGTTCCCAAAAGTTCACTACTTTGCCATCAATCCTACATCTACAAACCATAACCACGTTCAAGTAACTATTTTCATAACAAAATCTAAGAACAAGCAAGTGGGTATGAACAAATATCCAATAACAACCTTAATCTTCACAATGCATCATCAAAATTTAACAAATAAACTTCCATACCTTTGTTTGAAGATGCTAAAACACTTGTGAAACAAAAACTTCAAAAATCCCCAAAATTTTCGTCACTAGGGTTTGTGATTCGGATCAGAAAACTTCATTTTTTCACAAATCTCTTCTCATAATCATGAAGTTCATGAAAAATTAGTCAAGATAGACCTAGATTTCACTTGATTTGGCTAAGAATTGAGAGAGATATGAAGGATTGAAGGTGAAAGAAGGTTATAGGGCTATGGGGATTTTGTGGGGTTAGATGAAAGTGACAATTGATGTTTGTGGTTAGGGAAGAAAGAAAGAAATTGTGTGGAGGAGAGGAGTTCATGTGACCTGCTTGTTATTTAATTTTTTTATGTAACTGCGCTGCCCTGCTCGACCCTTCAGATTTCCAGGTCTACCATAATTTACGGTCTCCACCGTAAATTACGGTGGAGCCTGGAACAAAATCCTCACCGTAACCCAGGAGGTTTATACCGTAAAGCCAAAAAAAAAAATTTACCCTCCACCGTAAATTACGGTGGTACCTAGGCATTCCTGATTTGCTTAAAATGCAATTTTTAAGTACCTTTTTTAGATTTTTTTTCAGTTTATTTCCATTTTTTTGTGTTTTTAAAATTTTTTCAAAAACATGTAAAAATTACCCTACCCCCTCGAAAGTCCCGTGTTGTCCTCAACACAATGTTAGAGCAATTCGTGACCCGAATGTCCCCACACTTGTTTCAAACACAAGATTCAAGCGAGTACGGTAAATATGCAAACTATACAAAACAAGCTAAACAAAATGCTAACTATTTACACTACCAAACCTGGGCCTCTTATGGTTGTTCATCGTCTACCGGGCGTAAAATGTAGCCCGCTTTATCAAGCTCCAAGTTGTTGATGTCGTTCCCCTCCAAGTATGGCTTCAACCTATGACCATTCACTGTTTGTTGTTTATTTGTTTGTTCATCTTGGATATCTACATCACCAAACCTCCCAACTCGCCGAACGACATACGGGCCCATCCATTTGCTTTTAAGCTTGCCCGCGAACATCTTGAGTCTTGAATTGTACAACCAAACCTTTTGACCCACTTCAAAGGTTTTCTTCCTCAACTTTGCATCGTGTACTTTCTTGAGCTTGTCTTTGTAAGCCGATGCACACTCATACGCCTCGTCTCTAATCTCTTCTATCTCGCTTAATTGCAACTTCCTCATCTTCCCCACCTCATCATAATCCGCATTTACCGTCTTGATTGCCCAATGTGCCCAATGCGCTAACTCCAATGGCAAATGACAACCCTTTCCATACACCATCCGGTAAGGTGTTGTGCCAATCAGAGTCTTGTAGGCCGTTCGGTATGCCCACAACGCATCATCCAACTTGCTCGACCAATCATTCATATCCGTTCTAACCGTCTTCATGAGGATTTCTTTGATTTGACGGTTGGACACTTCGACTTGTCCACTCGTTTGCGGATGATAAGGTGTGGCAATCCGGTGATTCACGCTATACCTCTTCAACAATTTCCCGAAATTAAAGTTCTTGAAATGCGAACCACCATCACTTATAATAACACGCGGGATACCAAAACGGGAGAAGATGTTGGATTGAATGAATTTACAAACAACCGAGTGGTCATTTGTTCTTGTTGCAATAGCCTCAATCCACTTAGAGACGTAATCCACCGCTACCAAGATATATAGAAAACCATTCGAATTCAAGAAGGGACCCATAAAGTCAATGCCCCATACATCAAATATTTCCACAACCAAGATTGGTTGTAATGGCGTCTTGTCCCTCTTTGAAATGCTTCCCATCTTTTGATAATCAATACAATTTCTTGCAAACTCACACACGTCTTTGAAAATTGTGGGCCAATAAAACCCACATAAGAGAACCCGATAGCCCGTTTTATGCCCACTAAAGTGACCTCCACAAGCGGATGAATGAGCATGAGTCAAGATTTCCAACACCTCCGTTTCGGGCACACACCTCCTAATGACTTGATCCGGCCCGATCTTGAAAAGGTCCGGTTCATCCCAAATGTATTGCTTCACTTGGACCATAAATTGTTGTCGTCACTTCTTGGTCCAATGACTTGGGATGGCACCCGTGGCTAAATAATTTACGTAATGAGCATACCACGGTGCAACGAAAGTGGATACGGCTAAGAGTTGCTCGTCGGGAAACCTTTCATTTATTTCACTAACATCATCAATCCCTTCTACCGGAATCCGAGACAAGTGATCCGCCACTACGTTCTCACTTCCCTTTTTGTCTCGAATTTCCAAGTCAAACTCTTGTGACAACAATACCCACCGAATCAAACGAGGCTTTGCGTCCTTTTTCTCCATCAAATATCGGACCGCACCATGATTCGAATAAACCACCACCTTGCTCCCCCAAATATACGCACAAAACTTATCCAAAGCATACACCACCGCTAATAACTCCTTTTCGGTTGTGGTGTAATTCAGTTGCGCTTTGGATAAAGTCTTGCTTGCATAATAAATCACCACCAGCTTTTTATCAACCCGTTGACCCAAAACTGCACCAATTGTAGTGTCACTTGCATCACACATGATCTCGAACGGCTTTGACCAATCCGGTGGTTGCAAAATAGGAGCTTTGACCAAATGTTCCTTCAAAACAGTAAATGCTTGCATACACTCATTAGTAAAATCAAATGGGACATCTTTTAATAATAAGTTGCATAAAGGTTTGGTGATAACACTAAAACCTTTTATGAAACGTCTATAGAACCCCGCGTGTCCCAAAAATGACCTTACACCCTTGACATTTTTCGGTGGTGGCAAAGATGCTATTACCCGTATTTTTGCCTTATCCACTTCATTTCCCCTTTCCGAAATCACATGACCTAGCACAATTCCCTCTTGCACCATAAAATGATTTTTCTCCCAACTAAGCACTAAATTTTTCTCAACACATCTTTTTAAAACTTTTTGTAATTCGTTGAGACAAGATTCAAAACTAGTGCCAAAGATTGAGAAGTCATCCATAAACACTTCAAGCGACTCTCCAACCATGTCCGAAAAGATACTCATCATACATCGTTGGAATGTTGCCGGTGCATTGCACAAGCCAAATGGCATTCGCCGAAAGGAAAAGGTACCATATGGACAAGTGAAGGTGGTCTTGTGTTGGTCATCCGGGTGTATTGCTATTTGATTGTAACCCGAATACTCGTCTAAAAAACAGTAATACTTTTGACCCGACAGTTTTTCAATGATTTGGTCAATAAAAGGTAGCGGGAAATGGTCCTTAGAAGTGGCGGTATTCAATTTACGGTAGTCAATACATACACGCCACCCGGTGACCGGTCGGGTGGCAATTTGTTCACCATTTTCGTCCTTGACTACTTGAATACCGGTCTTCTTAGGCACAACTTGGGTAGGACTTACCCATGCACTATCCGAAATCGGATAGATAATCCCCGCATCCAACCATTTAATTACCTCTTTCTTTACTACCTCCCTTAGGTTCGGATTCAATCGCCTTTGAGCTTCTCTTGTCGGTTTTGCATCTTCGGTAGTGATTATCTTGTGCATGACGATTGATGGTCTAATTCCTTTGAGATCAGCAATCGTCCATCCAATAGCTCCTTTATTCTCCTTCAACACTTCCAATAATGCTTGCTCTTGCGCCAACTCTAGATTAGAGGCAATAATGACCAGTAGAGTGTCATTATCCCCTAAGAAAGCATACTTCAAATGGTTTGGCAAGTCCTTGAGTTCCAACTTCGGTGGTTCTTCTAATGATGGTTTCGTACCCGAATTTATCTCCTCCGGCAAGCCTTCGAATTGGTGAGTCCATGGCGGTCGACCTTCTTTCAAGGCCATAGCATCTTGTTTTTCCTCTTCAACCCGTAATGCATAAGCATGTACCTGTTCAGAAAAATCACACAAGCAAACATCCATACCATCCTCCTCATACTCATGCAGGTTGCATCCATCAACTAAATCTGCCATGAAACACTCATCAACACCATTAGCATTAGAATTGTTAGTAAAAACATTTAAGCGCATTTTTCGATTCCCAAAATTCATATCGACTGTACCAAATCTACAATCAATCACAGCATGCCCGGTGCTAAAAAATGCCCAACCCAAAAAGACATTTTGCTGTTATTTTGGGTCCGCGGATGAGTAGTCCAAGATTAAAAAGTCAACCGAGTAATAGAACTCATCAATTTTAACAATCACATTTTGAACCATCCCCCGAGGTAGCTTATGAGATAAATCGGCTAAAACAACCGTTGTATCCACCCTTGCTAACGGACCAAAGTCATATTGGTCATATAAGCCCCCCGGTAAAATGCTCACCCCGGCTCCAAGATCTAGTAACGTCTTTGCCATTTGAAAGTTACCAACTTGTATCTTAATTAATGGCGTGCCCGGATCTTGGAGCTTAGGAGGAAGCTCCCCATTCAAAACCGCACTAACTTGCCTGGTTAAATCCACCCGCTTAGGCATTTTCTTCTTTTGTTGCGTTTTTGTGTACATAATTCCTTTAGAAATTTAGCATACGCGGGTACTTGTTTTATTGCATCAAGTAGTGGAAGATTGATTTTTACTTGTTTAAACATGTCCCACAACTCTTCTTTTTAGGGACCTCTTGATGCAATAAAATTTTTCCTACCCGGGTCAAGTAAAGCCAATGGAAACAGGACTTGACTCGGTTCACCCTCAACTTTTTCATTCTTTTCATTTTCACCCAAACCCGGTTTTTTAACATTTGATTCTTTAGGTTTAACCGGTGAAACATCATCATCATCACTCTCATTACCCGTAACATCCTCAACTACCCCCTCGACCAAACCCGGTGACAAGTTTGCTTTAAATTCTTTGCCACTTCTTAATACACTAACATGACTAATATTAACGTTGTTACCTCGTGACGAACCATGTGAAGGATTTACCTTGGTGTCGCTAGGAAGTTGACCCTTGTTTTTCTTCAATTCCGCTACATCGGTTGCCAATTGACCCATATGGGTTGTTAGTGATTGGAAGCCCTTGTCACGAACCTCATCCTTTTGCATTCGAACTTCATCGAGTTAATTCCGTTTTTACATATCTTGTTGCATAGCCCAAAGCATATCCATGACTTCATTCCCGTTTGACGAAGGTTGACCCGACCCACTTTGACCCGTTTGTTGAAATTTCCCTTGATAACCATAGTTGTTTCCACCCCGATAATTGCCTTGATTGTATTGTTGACGAGGTGCAAAGTTACCATGAGCTCCTTGAAAATTTGGGTTAGCTTGGTTCGCCGCGTTCCCGTAGCGGAAATTGGGATGGTTTCGTAACCCGGGGTGATAGGTGTTGGAGTTCATATTGAAATTTCGACCACCCCCTCCTTGAATTGCATTCACTTCCTCTACTTGCTCATCCACCACCCCCACTATACACACTTCCGCCGTGTGGCCTATTTGATTGCAATTAGTGCACACGTTGTACACTTTATTCGTAGTTTGCACGTTGCCACTCTCTACTCCATGCACTTGTGGCCTTTGAATCACATGCCTTGCCCTTCTTGAAGATTGGGCCTTCCTCTTGGAATTCACCGCCATTTGTTCTAAAAATGCCCAATCAACATGTTCATAATTCGTACCGAATGTACCATTAGTGATCGACATTAAATCCCGTGCATCCTCCGAACTCAACCCTTCGTGAAATGCGTTCAACAACTCCCATAATTGGATCCCATGATGAGGGCAATTCCGTAACATCATATTAAACCTTTCAAAGGCTTCATGAAACATCTCCCCCGATTGTTGTTGGAAGCTCCTCAAACCTCTCCTTGCATCATTAGTCTTTTGAGAGGTGTAATATTCGTCCAAGAATATTTGTTGCATATCGGCCCATGTAAAGATCGATGCGGAAGGTAGAGTGTGAAACCATCTCTTTGCCTTGTCTTCCAAAGAAAATTGGAAGAGAACCAACTTAACATCATCCGAAGAAAACCCTTGACCTCCAATGGTGTTGCAAATGGAGTCGCATGTCTCTAAATGAAAATAGGGTTCTTCTGTTGCTAATCCTTTGAACTTTGGTAGACTTTGGAGAACGGTTGTTCTAACTTCAAAAGTTCTTCCATCCGCATGATGAGGAATCACTACCGGCGAAGGATTGTTATTGATAATGGGCCGGAAGTGAGCTTAAATTCCCCGTATGACCTCCCGATGATGTCTTTGAGGGGCACCCAATGGTGCTCTTGGTTGACCCATTTGCATAGGCCCTTGAGGTACAAAGGGTGGTTGAACTTGGTATTGTGGCATTTGTGGTTGTTGTGGAATCGGTCGCTGAAATTGTGGTTGCAAATTTTGAGGACGCAGTTGATGTAGCGGTGTAAGGCGTTGCAGTTGCGGCCCTTGTGGTCTAATGTGTTGCACCCCAACCGGTAATCTACTCGTATCTTGAAATTGTTGGATCGGTTGACTTTGTTGACCCGCTCCTCCTTGAAGTCCCAAGTATCCTCCATTACCCCCATAGTAGAAACCTTCCTCTTCATACCCTCTAAACTCCTCTTCATAACCATCATCATATCCCTCTCCTTGAATACCCGAGGATTGCCCGAATGGAAGGGATGAGTATTGAAAGCCCAATTGGTTCGATGGTCTTAATGTAGAAGTAGCATGGACAATGGTTGAATTTGGTGGTATTGGGTAATTAGAAGATGATTGTCCCGTAGTTGGGGGGAAAGAAGTGTGACAATGGTGGAATGGTGACAGATGGGCTAAAAGTAAGATTGGGTTCAACCTGAGTAGAAATCGGTTGTGTGGTGTTGGTTGGTGTAGTGTTATGAGGTGGAGTAGGAATTGTAGTGGTGTTTGGTATAGTGGTGTTTGGTGATGGTTGAATGGAAGTAGGTATAAATGATGAGGTCAGTTGACCCATTGTGGGTGGTATTTAGGATTCTTGCATGATGTTTCTTGGTGTGATGGGTGATGTAGGTGAACCAATAATTCTGTTTTCTCTTACTAACACACGGTTTTGCCTTAACGTTCTTTCGATCTCCGGATCGAACAACAATGGTGAAGACTTGTGAGAGCCTCTAGTATGCATGCACCTGTAGAACCTGCACACTAAACACACCAGTGTAAACCCAAAAATAACAAAGCAAAACTAACAAACTGACACACGTTGCGCACTACTCCCCGGCAACGACCCCAAAATTTGACGTGTTGTCGTAGTACACACAAATTTAATCCAAATAACAACTATAGATAGTGGTAAATGGGTATCGAACTCAGGGAGTATGTGGAAAATGCGTTGATTTTATAGCTTTGCGATTTAACTACAATTAACCTAATTTGCAGAAATTAAAGATCGATGATTTGGATTGTTTGTTATAGAAAACTAAATTATCAATTACTACTAATCAAGATTGGATTTTTTACTTCAGATTATGAGAACAATGACCATCTTAGGATTCAGTTTCTTTTAACACTTGTGCAAAATTCCAACTAGAAAGAGTTACATAGACATAACTCGTGTATAAACAATTGTTGTGATGAAAGGGAACAAAGTACTCGGATTATATTAATGCGAGGTCATTTCCCGATGATCAATCAATCAATATCCAACCCTAACCCTTCCAGTGATATCCCAATTGCCAACGGCACCAAGAACGTACGAATTAGACTAGAATTGCAATACCAATTAACAAGCTACAATCAATTACTCATACACCATGATAATCAAAGCAAACACAATGTTATCATTCTAGAAATCAAAGAACAAACACACAAGAGTTTAGAGAAACCTTCACCTAAGATGATCACCACAAGTTTAGCTGGACATTGTTCGGTTGATCATCATAACATCCAAATTCAAGTTCATACAAATCAAAAACAAGAACCAAATGTTTAGAATTGTTTAGAACAAGGTAGAACCAGCCAAAATCGCCCCTAAAATGCCAACAAAACGTCCAATGATGAGATAATGTGAAAAGGCACCACAAAAACTGTTTTAATGAGGCAATTACAATCTTTCCGTCATCTCCACCGTAAATTACGGTACCATCGTAACTTACGGTGGACCAAAAAGTGTTACGGTGAAGATAGACTGAGGTACGGTGGAAAATTGGGGATTTCAGGCCCACCGTAATTTACGGTGGCCATCGTAAATTACGGTGGAGCCCTGAATGTTTTGTTTCTTCTCTTCTTTCCTTCCACACATGCCCCGTTCCACTCCGTTCCATCCTAAGCAGCGTTTTATCCACTTTTAGCTCCCAAAACATACCTGAAACATAAGCAACTGTAGTTATCTAATTCAAGATAATTACGCGATTAAGTGAAGGATACATTCGCCTTTTAACATCATTAAGGGTTGTCCTATGGACCACACACTAGAGGTCCCCGGCAACGGTGCCAAAATTTGATGTGCTGTCATAGTACACACAAATTTAATCCAAATAACAACTATAGATAGTGGTAAATGGGTATCGAACTCAGGGAGTATGTGGAAAATGCGTTGATTTTATAGCTTTGCGATTTAACTACAATTAACCTAATTTGCAGAAATTAAAGATCGATGATTTGGATTGTTTGTTATAGAAAACTAAACTATCAATTACTACTAATCAAGATTGGATTTTTTACTTCAGATTATGAGAACAATGACCATCTTAGGATTCAGTTTCTTTTAACACTTGTGCGAAATTTCAACTAGAAAGAGTTACATAGACATAACTCGTGTATAAACAATTGTTGTGATGAAAGGGAACAAAGTACTCGGATTATATTAATGCGAGGTCGTTTCCCGATGATCAATCAATCAATATCCAACCCTAACCCTTCCCGTGATATCCCAATTGCCAACGGCACTAAGAACGTATGAATTAGACTAGAATTGCAATACCAATTAACAAGCTACAATCAATTACTCATACACCATGATAATCAAAGCAAACACAATGTTATCATTCTAGAAATCAAAGAACAAACACACAAGAGTTTAGAGAAACCTTCACCTAAGATGATCACCACAAGTTTAGCCGGACATTGTTCGGTTGATCATCATAACATCCAAATTCAAGTTCATACAAATAAAAAACAAGAACCAAATGTTTATAATTGTTTAGAACAAGGTAGAACCAGCCAAAATCGCCCCGAAAATGCCAAGAAAACGTCTAATGATGAGATAATGTGAAAAGGCACCACAAAAACTGTTTTAATGAGGCAGTTACAATCTTTCCGTCATCTCCACCGCAAATTACGGTACCACCGTAAATTACGGTACCACCGTAACTTACGGTGGACCAAAAAGTGTTACGGTGAAGATAGACTGAGGTACGGTGGAAAATTGGGGATTTCAGGGCCATCGTAATTTACGGTGGCCACCGTAAATTACGGTGGAGCCCTGAATGTTTTGTTTCTTCTCTTCTTTCCTTCCGCACATGCCCCGTTCCACTTCGTTCCACTTCGTTCCATCCTAAGCAGCGTTTTATCCACTTTTAGCTCCCAAAACATACCTGAAACATAAGCAACTGTAGTTATCTATTTCAAGATAATTACGCGATTAAGTGAAGGATACATTCGCCTTTTAACATCATTAAGGGTTGTCCTATGGACCACCCGTCAATTAGTACCATGTATACATTCAGGTAAATTACTCAATTTGAATTATCGTTTGCATAAGTCTTGGTTGAATTTGATAGATACCACTTTTCACATAAACAAAGCATAACTTATATAGGCTTCTTTGGTTTTAAACCATCACATGACGAATATAAATACTAGTCGTTTTGTGAAAAAGAAAAAAAGAACGCCATGACTAAACTCATGTATAGTTTTGTAATGATGACGCCACTTTGTCTTTTGCATATCTATAAAGTCTTTCTTAAAATTTGGGAGAGTAAATTACGTTTTTGGCCCCTGTGGTTATATCAGTTTTACTATATTGGCCCAAAATAAGAATTTTTAACAGTTTTGCCCCCATGGTCCCTATATCTAACCGTTTTGGCCCCTAAATCTAACCAACCCCTAACTCAGGTTACTTTATGGGTCAAAATGACAAAAATACCCTTCTATTAAAAAAACTATATATTTTATTATAAATAACAAACCCAGAAACACCAAACTTTCTCTGTAAACTGCACAGTGTATTAAACCCAGAAACACCAAACTTTGAATAAAAACTCAGTGAAAAAACCAAAATCCAATACGCATCACTCTATTTTGTCCCTTTGCAATTTCTCATCAACCGTTGTTCTAGAGAGAGAAAGAGTTTTTAGCAACAGAAACCACCGGATGGACGACGGTTTAGGCTTGAGTTTGAGTTTAAAATGCTCGGAAAATCATCCAGCACCGCCTCCGCCGCCGGATCCAACAGTTCGACCCGATTGCCGTTGAATCTGTTGCATTCTCCTCCTTTTTCGTTTGTTCAACGGGATGTTTCGAGTCATCAGAAGCTTCCGTTCATTATCAGTCCTCCTGGTAAGTACAAATCATCTTCAAACCCTAATCTTCAAGAACAATCATCATCTTCAAGAACACTTCAAACCCAGATCAGTGTTTGTGTTCGAATGAAACCACCAAATCCGATTCGAATAACAGATCTGGGTGATTCAGATTCGTGTTTGTGTTCGAATAAAAAAAAACCTAAATTCAAGAACAAGAACCCATCATCTGCACATCATCATCTTCAAACCCTAATCTTCAAGAACACTTCAAACACAGATCTGGGTGATTCAGATGTGAGGGGTTGTGGCGGTGGCGGTTGGTGGGGGATATGATGGTGGTTGGTGGCGGTGGTGGTGGAAGAAGATAGAGTAGAGAGAAGAAGATGAGTGGGTTTATTTTGTGAGAGAGAAGAAGATGAGTAGAGAGAAGAAGATCAGTGTTAGTGTTTGTGTCGATGATGATGAAGATGAAAGTTTGGTGTTTCTGGGTTTGTTATTTATAATAAAATATATAGTTTTTTTAATAGAAGGGTATTTTTGTCATTTTGACCCATAAAGTAACCTGAGTTAGGGGTTGGTTAGATTTAGGGGCCAAAACGGTTAGATATAGGGACCATGGGGGCAAAACTGTTAAAAATTCTTATTTTGGGCCAATATAGTAAAACTGATATAACCACAGGGGCCAAAAACGTAATTTACTCAATTTGGGAGCATATCATGATAAACATTTTAAATAAGCAGCAAAATTTGGGGTGTTACAAGTCAATACACTAGATGAGTGTATGTAATATATACATTACACTTTTAATATTTCACTTATTTATAATAGTGTCATCATGTTAAATTTGTAAATCCAACAATTGTCGATACAAACAATACATATGTTAAACTATTAAAATGTTTTTCTATGTTTTTCATCAAATAAATTTCACCTAGTGTTTCACTTAATTCCAAAAAGAGTTAACTGCCATTTTCGTCCCTGTGGTTTGGTCACTTTGGCCATTTCAGTCCATTTTTCAAAAATGCACCATTTTCGTCCCCCACGTTCTGGAAAGGTGCCATTTCAGTCCAAAAATCATAACCCAGTTAAGTCAGTTAGTAAATAAGGACTGATTGTGTAAATTTGTAACATAAAGGACTGATTGTGTAAATTTGTAACACCACCACCACTAGCCCTGCCACCACCACCACTCCGCTGCCACCACCACCTCCACCGCCACCACAGCCACTGCCACCGCCACCACCGCCACCACAAACAACCATGGCAGCCATTGTAAACAACCATCTAGATGAACATCCCTGCATAGACGGGATTTGATGATCCAACTCAGCATTAGAATCATCAACCAATTTAGATTTCAATATCTCCATCAAATGATTGCTTTCATCCCTGCATTATAATTCAACATTTAGAAGAAAAAAACGTTCAAAAAGAAATCTTGAGTTGTACAGAACTACAGATCATAAATTCATGAACTAAACATAACAATTTACCGAGTCAACTGTTTCCCTTTTAGCATATTCACAATTTGATCGATGTCACCACTAGATTTATCTAGTTGAATATTGGCATTATCTGAGATCCCCTTCAATTTATCCCTTTCATTACTAGGGCCTGTATCTCTACTTGAACTGGCTACTACAAGCTGCATAAAACAGACAATCATCATTCAACAAATTTTTAAAGTAAAGTAATCAATTTCCTTCCAAGATACACCTTTTAAGTATTCACCTTCTAGGATGTGTCAACATGGTCAAACATAAAAACGAATAAGGTTCGAACAGTAAAAATTCAATCATGATGACGTAGATTTGTTTCATTGAAAAGGCAGAGTAGACATCAAATCAAGTGTAAGAATTTCTGTAATTCCTTTTTAAGATGAATAATGGGATATTATGTAGCATTTCCATTCTGGAAAATATATGAAGTAAAATTACCTCCTGTTCTTCGGTGCCATCATGAAAACAAGTTAGTATCCATTTTGATACACATGATTTAACTGTAATATGTATATAGAATATATTTTGCAAAGTAAAGCAACAACTTTTGTCAATTATGTTTATGCATATGCTCCAACAATTCAATTATTCAACAGATGGAGTATTCACAATTTTCCATCAAATTTTCAATCCTCTTCATCAATGAACATTTCAAATTCCAAATCTTGTATATGACATTTAACACTTCTTATCTACTAATATTGTTCATCTAGACGAAGCTTTTCGGAGTTCATCGGAGAAGACGACCGGAGAAGACGAAGACGTCCCCGTAACCCGCAAGCTTTTCGTTTCGGTATACCGTTCTCGTTCCTTTGTTTTGCTCGTCTGAAAATACAATAAATTCTGACTTTATATTACATACAAACGTCTGAAAATATGGGTCTTGCCATGACGTTGATGGTGGTGGTTCCGGTGGTGGCGGTGGTGGCGGTGGTGGTGGCTGTGGCTGTGGTGGCGGCTGCGGTGGCTGCGGTGGCGGTGGTGGCGGTGGTGGTGGCAGCGGAGTGGTGGTGGTGGCAGGGCTAGTGGTGGTGGTGTTAACTGCCATTTCAGTCCATTTTTCAAATTTACACAATCAGTCCTTTATGTTACAAATTTACACAATCAGTCCTTATTTACAAACTGACTTAACTGGGTTATGATTTTTGGACTGAAATGGCACCTTTCCAGAACGTGGGGGACGAAAATGGCGCATTTTTGAAAAATGGACTGAAATGGCCAAAGTGACCAAACCACAGGGACGAAAATGGCAGTTAACTCTTCCAAAAATGTCATCTTACAATTTTTTTGGATTTTGCAGATTGGACAACAACTCACATGTGGCAGCCATAGTTAAAAAGTAGTCCTTAAAATTAAATGGATCTCATTTGGGGCAGTGGCGAAGCTTGAAAATTTCCACCGAGGGATCGGAAGTTACCGAACCTAATAATTTTACATAAGTAAATTTCTTTTTTTTTTTTTATAAAACCGGGGGGTAGAAGATTTATATACCTAAAAAATTCTATACGAAATGTACATACATAACAATACTGAGCGAAAAGTTCAGGGGGTCGGTGTAACGCCCTGCGTTTCGATACTTTTATTGTCTCGGCTAATCTTGTCGTACTTCCTATCTTATGATGCTTTAACACCCGAGACGATCGATCATAATGAGAAATGAAACTGTTTGAAACTTAATTTTGTGTTAAACTATGTGAAACTTTTACTCTATGATGCTTTTGTGATGCTTCTTATATATATATATATATAGGGAGAAGATCATGCGAGAACCACCTCTTATTGCGAGAACCGCGAGAACCAATGTGAACACAACCAAAAATGCCTAAAAATAGCTAAAAATCACACAAAATTTTTTTTTTGAATTTTTTAATATTTTTTATAAAAAAATCGCTACTTTTCGAAGCAAAAAAAAAAAAATTTTTGGCTTCGAAAAGTAGCGATTTTTTTATAAAAAATATTAAAAAATTCAAAAAAAAATTTTAGATTTTTTTAGGTTTTTTGGGGGTTTAGTTTTTAGCATTTTAGCTTGGGGGGGGGGGGGTTAGGTTTTTTTTAGGTTTTAGTTTTTAGCATTTAGCTTGGGGGGGGTTAGGTTTTTTTTTTTTGGGGGGGGGGGGGTGGGGTGGGGGGTTTAGGTTTTTTTTTTTTTTGGGGGGGGGGGGGTGGGGGTTAGGTTTTTTTAGGGTTTTTTTTAGCTATTTTAGGTTGTGTTCACATTGGTTCTCGCGGTTCTCACAATAAAGGTGGTTCTCGCATGAGCTCCTCCCTATATATATATATATATATATATATGTATGTATATGTGAACGATATGATTCTTGACTCATGTGATACTTTATGTGGGAACGATATGTTTATCCTAGATTCTTGACTCTTGTGACGCTTTGATAACTAATTTAGACACGAATTCGAAACACGAAGTTACTCTTGTTATTTATGCTAATTGAACACCAAAATGTAATGATACTATACGACTACTCACAATAATAAGCAACACAACACTTAACTTCGCTCGCAAAACGAACCACAGCCGGAAAACTCGCAAACAAGAATCGGCTGTCCGAATGGACATCCGATTGAATGGCCATCCGCTCGGATGACCATCCGACCGGATGTCCATTCGACCGGAACGCCATCCGACACCTGCCACTTCTCCACCGACTTAACCCATCCGATCGACGCCATTCGATTGGAGCTATCACTGTCATCTATAAATAGGACGCTTAACCCTTCATTCTCACCTTTCACTCTGCCATCCGATCCCACGCACTCAAGTCACTCTCAGTCACTTTAATCGTGATTCAAGGCCATTTCGTAAGTATTTCTCCTCAAAACTTGTACAATCTTCATCACTAATCACTTCTACACCACATTCTTCATCAAAATTACACGAACACTTCAACATTTTCTCGAAAACCAACTGATTTGGACCTCTTGAAGGTGGTTTCCACTCGGTTGTTTGTGCAAACTATTGTGGAGCACCATTTAACCAAGATTAATTCCAGATCTAGCGGATTTTCATAACTTTTATACAATATCTAAAGGATTATCCCACTTTTATGCCAGATCTAACGGAATTTCACATGTTTCCGGCTCGGATCTGATAAACTTCACGTTTTACAACTGGTTTCCGAACTTTTCTCCAATTGTTATACAAAACTTTGGTGAAATCGGACTCAATCAGACTCTCGACTCGTTCCTTAGTCGAGAGTCGGCTTCAAAACTGGTTTTCACCGAAGAGATGGACCGATTGACGGGTCCAAACATGAAATCTCACCAAGAACAACTCGTCTGTCAGACAGGGTGATACCCATCCGATCGAATGAGCAAGGTTTGGTGTGTTCCCGTTGTTTGACACGTTGTCATGTCATCTCCGTTAACTCGAAACTTCTACTTAGAAAATTTTACGAAAACTTCACACATTGACCATTTGTTCGAATGGCCATCCAATCGGATGACCATCCGTCCAGATGATCTGCCAATGATAACAATTGTTATTTGCTTTTATAGGACACTATGATCAAAACATCAAAAACTTTAATAGTTCACAGACACCCACGCACTGTTCGAATAGCCATCCGTTCGAATGGTCATCCGCTCGGATGAGCATCCGTCTGGATAAACATCAGCTCGAATAGTCTGTTAGGCACTTTAACTCGATTTTGCACTATTCGACACTCTGTTCCCGACCGGGTCAGCACTTAGAGGACTTATGCTCTGTTCCTGCACGCAGGCTGACCCAGCTCTCCCTTCGATCCAATCCTATTGTGTTTAGGATTCTAATCACCCACTGTGAGTATACTCGATCCCTTTTTGCTTTAACACTTTGGGATGCTACATGTATTCTATATCAAAACACTTGACACTTGTTTATAAACATACTCTATCCGCATTAAACATGAAAACATGATACTTGTGATACTTGAGACTTTTATGCTATATGAACGTTTGATTCTTATGTGTAGCCTACCTTAACAATTATAGCGCTATAGGGGTAACGCACTGCTCTTTGAGTCTTGGGGAGTATTGTTAATTTTTTATTCTTTTACCTCCTCTTTGTTGCGATGAAGTAGGAAAGGCACGTTAACGCGTTGGAGACTTGGGTTATCATATGAATAACGTTAACTAGCATGTTGAAACTTGTGATATGTTGTTCATGTTAGATATGAGTTTTATACGTCTAAACTATTATGCTATGTATTCAATCTTGTATACTCGCCAACACTTTTGTTGATTGTATTTTAATACATGTTGCGGGTTGATAAGTTTGGTCGATGAAGAAATCAAGCCAGGGTGACTCTAGATACACACCTTAGTAAAACAATATTTTTGGTTATGTTGAAATTTTGGGATGTTTTGATACAGTTTTGTTCGTGAGTGGTTTGTACGACAATTTAAGTTTGTTATGAAATTATGATTAACCTATATCGAAACAAGTGGCGTTATGATGCTTTGAGCGATTTGTTCGTCCAGCCCCGATGTTTCCGCCATCGGTTGGGGTGTGACAGTCGGGCCCCCTCGACCCCTTGAAAGCTACTCCCCTGATTTGGGGTGACTATCTAGTAGGGATGAGCTCGGTATACGAACTCGAAAGTGGGTATCCATGGATCCTGGAATGTGCCTATGGATTTTTTGATACATGTAGTACCAAAAAGCTGACCCTGGGCTTATAGCCCAGTGGTCATGGGAAATGAGGGAAGACTCATGGCCTTTGGACTTGAGTTCGATTCCTGATCCCTTCGGGTTTTACCGGTTCTTCATTGTTGTGCCCTCGGGAGGGTGAAGGGTCGGGTTTTCCCCGAAACTGGTGGCTTGGTGGGCTAGGGGTTCCGTGCGTGCAGGTTGGGCTGCCATGGGGCTACCTTTCGGCCAATGGATGCAGCGTACGGAGTACCCGGCGTTGCTTAAGTTGGACATTAAAAAAAAGCTTTTCCATACTAACGACACTCAAAACTAGGGGTGTGCACGGTTCGGTTCGGTTTTTAGGTAAAATCAAAACCGAAACCGAAATGTCGGTTTTTGGCTTTTTAAAACCGTTCGGTTTCGGTTTTTTCGGTTTTTATGTCGGTTCGGTTCGGTTTTTCGGTTATTTCGGTTTTTGGAACAAAATTATGTAAGATTCAAAAAAATAAAAAGTATAATTTAAAATATAAGAATCTTTATTATATGTTTACATTTACGTTATTATAGTTAACTTCTTTAATTAATATTGTTTATATAAACCTAACCTTCTATTCTATTTTTATGTTTCTCTAAAGTTTTTATTAAGACATTTTCTTTTTTAATAATTTGAATATCATTTATTTTTATATAAAATTTTGTTATTTCTTGTAGGTAATAAATATATCAATTCAATTATAAATAAACATGTAATGTTTTTATTATTAACACTTAACATTCAAGAATAAAATTAATAATTTCTACTAGCTTTGGGTTAAACTTTTAAACAACTTAAACTTAAGCTTAAAAATATATGGATTGTAACTTCTCGGTTCGGTTCGGTTTTTTTCGGTTATTGAAAATGGTTATGCAAAAACCGAACCGAAATTTTCGGTTATTAAAAATCTGAAAACCAAACCGTCGGTTTTTGTTTCGATTCGGTTTTTTCGGTTCGGTTTTGTCGGTTATTTCGGTTACGGTTCGGTTATTTCGGTTTTCTGCTCACCCCTACTCAAAACTATTAACCAGGCCCAGTATATGAGAAGTTTCAGCCCAATAAATATAAAACCGGCCCATTACTTCATTCATACAGTTTTGCCCTAATCCACTTCATTGTTGCAAAGCAGCTTCCTACACGGCGGTGTTTCAACGAAATCAGGTTAATCGCCGGAAAAAGTCGTCACCGATTACGCTTCCATTGACTTGAAATAATACGGTATGTGTCTCCACTTCATCCTCTTCGTTGTGGGTTTGTTCGTATAGAAATTTTGTTTTTATAATCATTTTTTCAATTTGATTACTTGATTGTTTCTGTGACGGTTTGTTTGCTCACTTATTCACCCAATTTGTAGTTAGGGTTTTTGATTCTGAATGCACTGCGTTGGGATATATTATTACAGAAACTGTAGATGTGTTCTTTGATTATATGTGTCTGTGAAATTGTTTACAAGTTTGGGTGTTGTTTAAGATTAGTACTTGTAGTGTTTTTCATACTGTATGGCTTGAAAAGCAAGATGATTGTTTATTAAAAAAAGTTTTGAATTTGTTAGGTCAACTTCATTTTTTATAATGTGCTTTGTTTGATGTTTGTGTGTGTTTTCTAAGATTGGTTTTTATTTGATTATCTATACTATATTCAGTTTAGATGGTTTTTATAGTGTGCTACACTAATACATATGAACATTGTCTAATGTTAGCTTAACTAGTTAGAATTTTGTTGGATATTGGATTAGATTTTGGCGGGTCAGGTAAAGATAGACTTTAGTTTGCCTTTTAGGCTGTGATAATGCAGTTTGGTAATGTGATTTAGTTTTTTCTTATATTTACACTCAATTTCTTTGGCGGGTCAGTCAATGTGATTTAGACTTGTATTTTGAAAAGCCAACTTATAGAAATGTGTTGTATTAAGAATAGATACAAATTGTTTGCAGGTCAACTCGACCAGTTTGACATGTACGATATTTGATATGTTTTAACCAATCAACCATCATCCAACAACTTCTAGTGTCAGATAGCTCTTGTGTTATGTTTTTTTTATTTGTCACTGAGCTTAAATCTAAAGTCTCTAAAGTAAAATACCATGCTTGTAAATCGACGTTCTCATATCGTACGTTTTTATTTTGGGGCAAGGATTAATATCTTACACTTTCATGTTCTTAAATCGACGTTTTTATTTGGGGGGAAGGATTAATACTGTACTCTTTTCATTCCATTTTTATGCTTTTTTTACACGAAGTATAGTGGTAAAGTGATTTATTTGTGGACATTGCAGAAAATGGCGTATGCAGCATTGATGCCAGCAAATTTGGGGTTAGAAGGTTCCCATGTTCAGATTCATAGGACCACTACGTCATGCTTGAATTTGGACACTATGAGCAAAGGTTATCATCTCTTTCATTTACACATTCTTTCTTTCCAATATCATAGCTGGTGACGTAATTTTCATTTGAATATGTTTAGTTAAGTTAAATAGATTGTATTCGTTTTTGTACTTTACGTGCCCATGAAGCAGCTGTATTATTATCTATTAACAAATATGGTCATAAGTTTTACATTAAGAGTAACATCTCTCACGTTACGGAATAACAAGTTATTAAGTTAAAGGGTGCTCTTAAAACTGAATAAATCAGTAATAAGTATATTGCATGTAGTATAAGTCCTTGTTTTTTGTTCTTAACATGGTGATACTGTTGAAAAACTTTGACAAACACCGAAAAGTTAAAATTATTTGTAAGTTCTTTCTTCTTTTTTAGCTAGTTTATTATTATACTTTAACTTCAATCTACCTATGTATTGATTTATGTGGGTTTGTAACTTTATATTACGTAACAGTTAATTATATTAAATTGAATGCTCTACAGATTTTGTTCGTGGAGTGAAGATTAACAAATTGAAAGTCAACGGACCAGTCAAAATGCCTACTAAGGTTTCGCACATCAAATCTGCATTAATGTCCCCTGTTGAAGGTACATAGTGTATGCTAATCAAGAGAAATTTATTTGGATAACTACACAAACTTATTAAACAATTTCTATTAATTGTTAGAGAAGACGGGGTTACAGGACTTTTTACACATTAATGATTTTGACAAGGGAACAATATTAAAGATTTTGGACAGAGCCAAAGAAGTGAAGGCGTTGTTAAAATCCGGAGAGAGAACATATCTTCCGTTTAAGGGGAAAACATTGGCTATGATCTTTGCTAAGCCTTCCATGAGAACTCGGGTTTCGTTTGAAACGGGTTTTTATCTACTTGGTGGTCATGCTATTTTTTTGGGCCCGAAAGATATTGAAATGGGTAAGCGGGAAGAAACTCGTGATGTTGCTCGTGTTCTATCTCGCTACAATGACATCATCATGGCTCGTCTCTTTGCTCATCAGGTTAGCTTACAAGCTAGGTTAAAGAAATTAATGTTTCAGTTTTGATTACAAAAGTGAAAACATGACAATAATAAGAGTTAATTGCCAAATTCGTCCTTGTGGTTTATCCAATTATACCAGTCCAGGCCAAATTTCAAATTTGTACCAATTTCGTCCCTAACATTCTTGAAACATGCGAGTTCAGAGTTCCGTCCAAAAAACTAACGTCTTTTAAAATATGCTGTTTAATGAAGGGTAAAACCGTCATTTTAATGAAGGGTTAAAACCTACTATTTAAGAAAAAAAGGAAAATGACGTTTTACCCTTCATTAAACGGTTGGTTCTAACTGACGTTAAGTTTTTGGATGGAACTGCCATGTTTTAAGAATGTCAGGGACGGAAATGGTACAAATTTAAAATTTGGTGTGGACTGGCTTAATTGGACCAACCACAGGGACGAAAATGGCAGTTAACACCAATAATAGTATATTTTATTAGTGAAGTGGTATATGATGTTTTATGCCGTAAAATACACTTTGGGTGACCTTCAACTCATTTGATTTTACCTGCTTGACCATAATGCGAAATTGCGAATCGGCTTCTTTATTAGTCTTTTGACACAATCAGTGACCTAATGGTATAACATATGGGTATCGTATCGTAGGACCTTTTGGATCTGGCTAAGTATGCAAGCGTCCCGGTAATCAACGGTCTGACCGACTATAATCACCCTTGCCAAATCATGGCTGATGCTCTTACAATGATAGAACACATTGGTCAAATTGAGGGAACCAAGGTAAGCCATCTTTCTTGAGCTTTAAAGTATGGAGTTATTTAACTTGGTCAACATATGTACTTTAATATGATCATTTAACTCAGGTGGTCTATGTTGGAGATGGAAACAATATTGTACATTCATGGCTTTTGCTGGCTGCTGTAATACCTTTCCATTTCGTATGTGTGTGTCCCAAAGGTTTTGAACCTGATGCCAAGACAGTTGAAAAGGCTCAACAGGCTGGCGTGGGAAAAATCGAGATTACTCATGATCCAAAAGAAGCTGTTAAAGGGGCAGATGTTGTTTATTCAGATGTTTGGGCCAGCATGGGTCAAAAGGAAGAAGCTGAATATCGTCGCAAAGTTTTTCAGGGATTCCAGGTAACCGTCGCACTTGTCCTGTGTTGGTTTGATAATTAGTGGTGAAATGGGTGGGTGGGACAGTTTAAATTATTATATAATAAACCGAACAATTTTTTTATTTGTTTTTGTAGGTAGATGAAGAACTTATGAAGATAGCTGGACCACAAGCTTACTTCATGCACTGTTTACCAGCAGAAAGAGGAGTTGAAGTTACTAATGGAGTTATTGAAGCTCCTAACTCCATTGTCTTTCCACAAGCGGAGAATCGAATGCATGCACAAAATGCAATCATGCTACATTCACTAGGCATTTAAACAGTCTTGTAGATCTGGAGGGGTGTTGTCTGTATGTTTTGCATCTGTAGTCTCAACTTTGACTTGAGTTTGGTTGTTGGGTTTGACCACATTTGACTTGTTAAATATCGTACGATCGAGATCTTATGGTTTTTAGAAATAAGGGAAGCTTTTCTGGTCATAAGATGTGGGAATTACTTAAGTTCCGATTTATGGGATGTTTCTGCACAACTCGCTTGGCTTGTTTCGCTAACAAATACATAATGAAGCAAAATATTGCAGCTCCGACCACAAAGGAATCAATAAATCTCCTACATTTCATACAATATTGTCTCATAAATGTTTTCATCACTTTTGAGGGTATCAAAAAGATCCAATAAATCCCCTTATGGCTATGATATTGTCCTCCTAGATTTTAAGACGTATAATTATTAGAATATTATAAATTACCATGACATCAAAGGCAATCAACGTTGTATTAAAGTAGCGTTATAAACGAACCGAACGTTCAGCAAACGTTCGTGAACTGTTTGGCGGAAAGTTCGTTTGACTTCAATTAGCTTAACGAACGACCACGAATAAAAAATCTTGTTCGGTTAGCTTAGCGAACGAATAGAAACAAAGGTCTCGTTCGTTCGATTGTGTTCGTGAACGTTTGGTCATGTTTTTCATTTATGTTCGTTTGATTAATTAAACCTTTTTATCTAAATATATTGAAAACTTGAACCACTGATTTTTTCTAAGTTACCTAAAATTTGGACATTCAAGACATTTTTTGAGATATTATGTCTAAGTTAGTTAAACGAATAATTATGTCTTAAGTAATTCTAGGTAATTATGTCTAAGTTAGTTTTACTTGCTTCATCGTTGTAGTAGACTTTTTGTGTTATGTTTTATTTATAGATGGCTGTATTTAACTACTTATGTCTAATGTTTAAGGTTAAAAATGTATTTATTTTTCATTTCAAGTTAAATGTTCGTTTTTATTCGTTAGTGTTCGAGACCAGTGTTCATGCACTGTTCGCGAACAAATGAATTTACTTAACGAACAAACACAAACATAAACTTATGTTCGGTATGCGTTCGTAAACATGTTAATTTCCTTAACGAACGAACACGAACATGACCTTGTTCGTGTTCATTCGGTTCGAATACAACACTGAAAGCAAGACAATCATTTCAGATAATAATTTTTAAAATAATTTAAAAAAGAATGGTTTAGTTTATAAATAGTACTCGGTTAAGTTTATAAATAGTACTCGAAATAATATAAAATAATGCTTTCAGCTTAAAAGGTGAAAAATATATATTTTACAAAGGTTAGGATATAATTGGAAGTTTATTTGGGTATGAAGCCTAGGAAGTAATCTTGACCATCTATTTATTTAATAAAGAGCTAAGATTAAATGAATGAAATTGAAGGAAAAAAAGGAGACGCGTGGGTTTGTTAGGGGCATTCTAGTCAATCCAGCACAATAGTTTCTCTCCCCTCCAATTCCCCCCCCCCCCCCCCCCCCATTTTTTAGAGTGGGGATCCTACGGAAAGTGTGTTTTTCCTAAAAAGTGTAAAAAGTCATAAAACACAATAATTTCAGGCATAAAACACACCTAAAACTCATAAATAATAGAATGAAGATTACTAAAACACCATATTCAAACTCTAATAGTCCATAAAAACTTCAAACACACCATCGTAGAACTATAAATATAAAACACAAAATGCTAAACAACATAAAACACAATAATATTTGTCATTCCATAATCAGAGCCTTAACATCTAAAACACAACACAAAACCCACATACATGATGTTTTAGTAATCTTCATTATGTTATTTGTGGGTTTTTGGTGTGTTTTATGGTTGACATTATGGTGTTTTATGACTTTTTACACTTTTTAGGAAATTTGGATTTTCTAGCCAACTCCTAGCCCATTTTTTAAACGTTAATAACTTTTTCATACGACATTATTTTTTTTTATAAAAATTGTGCCAAAAAAACGAGCGTTTTATATCTTTAAAACGAGTATACTATTGCTATATTTTCGATTTTTTTTTAAAACCCAGTTGAGTAAAACGCAATTGAGAAAACCCAGTTGCGTAAAACGCAATGAAAAAAAAACGTAAAAAAATTATTTTTTCTAAAACGCAATGCACCAAAACACAAAGAAATGTCTTATTTTTAAAACGCAATTACCAGAAAACACAAAGAAATGACTTATTTTATAAAACGCAATAGCCCAAAAATACAAAAGAAAGTGTACTTTCTAAAACGCAATGGACTGAATGTGTTTTACCTAAAACGCAATGCACCAAAAACTCAAAAGAAATGTCTTATTTCTAAAACGCAATGGCCAGAAAACACTTAAAAATGTCTTTTTTTTTTTTTTTTTTTTTTTCTAAAACGCAATAGACTAAAAACACAAAAGAAAGTGTACATTCTAAAACGCAATGGACTCAAAACACATAAAAATGTGTTTTACCTAAAACGCAATGCACAAAAAATACAAAGAAATGTCTTATTTATAAAACGCAATAGCCTAAAACACAAAAGAAACTCTTCTCTCTAAAACGCAATGAACTGAATACATATAAAAATGTGTTTACCTAAAACGCAATGACTAAAAAAACTTCAAAAATGTTTTATTTCTAAAACGCAATGACCAGAAACTGTTGTTCACAGAACCAGAAACTGTCTAAAACGCAATGACCAGAAACTGTTGTTCACAGAACCAGAAAATGAGGCAATTTCTGGAAAATTAAATTTTCTGATGCATTTTTATTAAAGCAGTTTAATCGAAAACTCGACCCCAGCCAGGGGCTCTGCCCCTTGGACCTTGCTCCCAGGGGCGCTGCCCGCGGACCCCCGCCAAGATTGTAAAACGCAATGACTAAATCAAAAACCCAGATCGTAAAAATGAAATTAAAGAATTTCTTACTTGGATTGAAGCCGATTTCTTCAACGATTGACGGAATTTGAATGATAGAAACACTTATCAGCGATCGAATCGAACGAATCGAGTGATTATCTTCAAAATCACGGGAAAAAATGAGATATTGTATGAAATTAAACTGAGTTTCTTCAAAAAACCTGAAGAACACGTTGATTGGGTGTTTGAATCTTTGATTGGTGACGAAAATCGCACTATAATGTAGTGATTATTGAGATAGAAAGTGAAGAAATGGTTGAAGATGGTGAGTTTTGAAAATGGTGGGTTTTGAAGTTACAGAGAGAAGAATAATGGAGAAGATTGGGTAAAACTAACTAAAATACGTTTCCTCTTTATTTTAAATTTTGCCACATGTCCTAATCCTATTGCTTCCTATCCTTCCTAGCTAAAATAAACTTCCTATTTGATCCTCACCGTATTTTACAAATATGTATTTTAATCGCAACCGATTATATATAACCATGAAATATCTCATAGCAACTGAATCCACTATGAGATTAAATATATTAACATTATATTATTTAATCTTGTAGCCATTATAATCATTTATATTATATAGATCAAAATATATTAATAACCTATTAATAATTAGTTGGGAATTGTTGATGGACCATATTACCCTTATTAACTAATTAGGTTTCCTCTTGGGTGTATATATAAGGAGGTTATTAGAGAGTTTAAGGGTTAGACAGTTACACAATTTACACAACCCCCATAACATCATTCATGGCTCTCTCTCTCCTAACCGATTCTCTCCCTAGTTTCGGTTCATCATCATCATAACCTTACACCATAAGGAGGAACCAGATCATCCTGACAAGTATATCGAACTCAATGGCTGCATCTCTGGCTGGATTCTCTGCTGGTTTGTCTGTTGTAACAGGTATGTAATTCATGTTTCCATCATGTTTAAACAGAACTGATCAACATGTGGTATCAGAGCATATGTTGATAAATCAGTTCTGGTTTTGTATCCATTATTCTGGGATTAAAATCTGGAAATGATCGGTGCATTTTAGGTATACCTTATTATAATTTAATTATTATATAAATGCATCAACATTATAGTAAAAGATATCACTTTCATTAGTTTTTAGGTTTTGTGGTTCAAAATAAAAAGATGTTAAAGTGGTGAATTAATATGATGTTTAAATGAATTCTATAAATGAGAACATTGAATTGATAATTATTTGTTATATTTAATTGTTTGCAAAATCAATTAACTTGCATTAAAAGGAATGACATTCAGAATTCACGAAAATTACAAAAGTGTCATAAATGAATACATTAATTGATTTTAATATTAAATTCTAAATACTTGTGAATTTCCTACAGGAAACTAATGTCAAAGAAAACTGATGGGTTTTGGAGTTTAGTAGATGAGATGGCAACAAGAAGATATCAAATAAAAATAACGGGCTGAGTTTTCTTTTTGGATTGGTGGGCTTAGTTGGTCCAATCAAGAGCAGATCTAATGTGAAATATTAAAAAGAAACGTGAGATTATTTGAAGGAGGGGATATATTATAAAAGGATCGCACAAAAGGAATTAGAGGGGACGGCAGTTTTGAAGGGGGAGATCGCAAGGCAGGAGACGCACGGAAGGCAGCCGCCTTCGGGCGGCTGTGCACAATTCAAGGCATGAGCATCTAGCTGACTTTCTTCAAGTGTATGGTTCGTAGGGATTAATACTTTTCTTAGTTTATTCATGTTTGGATTTGTTTTTGACATTGACAACGTTGTTAAACAATTTGATGTGTTGGTTTATTTGAACTATTTTTATGTGTTTTGAGTTCTTACTTTACAACTTGCTCGGTTGATGACAAAACTTTGTAGCTTGTTGGGTGACATAGAGTAGGTTGACTCACACTAGTAAATAGGGTAATTGAATTGTAAAAAGGATCTGATGACAAAGACCTATTTTTTATTACCACTTAAAGTAACCGACTTTTCAGCACCATGTCTATGTGGTGTCCAATTAATGATTAAACTGAGTTTGGTGTGAACCTAGAATCTGAAACTTGGAGGACATTACCTTTATCTTTTTGCTTGTGGCTTCTGCCCGGATAAATGATTACTTTGTTTTTCATTAAACTTTGTTTGCAGATTCTTTTTAACTGGTAAAGCTTGACCATTTGTGTTGAATTCTTGGTAAACGTTTTTTATAATTGAATTATTTGTCGTTTATCAAGCGTATTGGCGATATACTTGCATCGTTAGCGGGTTGGTAAATTGGTGGGTAGTTGATATAAATAAATGGGTTATTAGGTTGTATGGTGAATCTTAAAAACTATCCCTAATAATTAATCAAATTCATTAATTCCGAGGTCATGTCTATGTGGTGTGATGAATCTGTAAACGAGTTTTTGTGTTAAACTTGCAATCGGGATTCTGGGTGGGAGTTGCTTTTCTTTAATATATAATAATTCTCTAGTTAAACACTAACCACATATTCCCCGTGGATACGATACCGTACTTACGCTATCTACGTAGTTTAATTAGGTTTTTGATTGACTCTGACAACAGTCATCAGGAAAACAGAAAAGTTTTAAAACCATATAAATCATGGCTGTTTTCGGGTTACATTGAGCCGAAATCAGTGTTTTGAGAAAAGGGGTGATTAATCATGTCACCCGAAACTAATATGGGTTAATTTTATGTCCGAGACCCGTTTGAAACATTAAAATTCAGGTTTCGGATCCCAGAATTATGCTTTAATTTTTTAGGGTTCATCATATTGTTCTAAGAAAAACTTGAAAATTCCTTAAGTTTTGGAATATAATTTGGATTAGTGGTTGTTTTTACTGTTTTGATCTTAATTTTATCTATTAAAATCTTTGAAAACTGTTAATAGATAATCAGTTATAATTTTCAAAATCTTTGATAAATTTAAATCAGCAATAAAACAGGAAACATTATCCCACAATCCCTAAAATTTTGAGTTTTTAGTTATCATCACAAAAACAGCTGTTAACAGTGACTCGAGACCATCAGATCTCGACTCGAGACCACAAGATCTCGACTCGAGACCACAAGGTCTCGACTCGAAATCATAAGGGTCATCAAATGTTTAGAACTCGAGAGAAAGGTCTCGACTCGAGACCATAAAGTCATAACTCAAGACCACTGAGATTTCGACCAAGGGCTTTAATCTTCACAGCTCAAGACCGTGGTTGCGACTCGAGACCTCATTATGAGTCAAGATCTCATAAAATGCAGTAGTCGAGACCATGGTTCTGACTCGAAACAACAAGGTTGCGACTCGAGACCTCATAATGACTCGAGATCTCATAGCTCAGTCGAGATCTGACTCGAGACCTGACTCGAAACCTCATAATGACTCGAGATCTCATAACTCAGTCGATCCGCGCTAACAGGTGGTTTGCTATTAAATACTTGGTTTTGTAAACAATTAATTAACTAATCAGAATCAGATAACTTATACAAAGCCAAAATAGCTTAACTTGAATGAGTTTCTGATGTATCATTTCTGGCCAAAGCTGATTTAATACATCTATTTATTGTTCAAGTATTATAAAAGCTATGTTGAGTATGCATTACAAACGTGAAATGTCTTAATTCTGGCCAAAGCTGATTTAATTCATTTATGTTTAGCATGCTTGACAAGTGCATAACTAAAGTGACTGTCTCATTTCTGGCCAAAGCTGATTTGTCACGATTACTTTGCACACATACTTAAATGATTACACTTCTGGCCAAAGCTGATTTGTCTTCGTTTAAGTAGAATTTTTAACTAAGTCTATTATTTTGATGTTAGTAATAGACAATATCACAGCTTCATAATTAAAATGGTCATTATTTATGCCTGCCTTAGTGTAACATGCCCTTAGATCAAATTAGGACTTCTTTCTTAGTATCATAACTTGCTCATCTTATTTCCACTATCAACACCCAATTGCGGGATTCCACCTTTGACTGGTGATAACTTTGCTGAATGGAAGGATGCCCTCATGCTTACTCTAGGATTGCTAGACTTAGATTATGCTTTAAGAGAGAATAAGCCAGCGGACCTTATTACTCAAAGTACTGCTGCTGAGCAGATAGTTCATGAAAAATGGACTAGGTGTAACCGCATGTCTCTCATGTTCATGAAGCAGTCCATTCATAATGCAATTAGAGGAGCTATTCCTGATTCTGAAGATGCTGAAACCTACCTGGCTTCTGTGGAGGCTCAATTCAAAGGAACATCAAAAGCACATGCTAGCACTCTTATCCTCAAGCTGGTGACGACTAAGTATGATGGGAGGAGCGGCATTCGCGAACACATCATGATGTTGCATGACATGGCCAATAAGCTAAAAGGGCTAGAGATGGAAATCAGTGATGGTTTTCTTGTTCACTTCATCATCACTTCGCTTCCTTCGTCCTATGAAGCATTCAAGATCAATTACAACACTCAGAAGGACAAATGGACGATGAGTGAGCTGGTCGCTATGTGCGTACAGGAGGAAGAGCGTATGAAGATGGATCGCACTACTGATGTTGCTAACTTCACCACCTCCAACTCTAAGAAGAGGAAGAACAATCATCACAGAAAGGATGCTTCTAAAGTTCGAAAGCCAAATCCTAATACACGCACCTTCCAGCTCTAAGAGCTCCTTAGGTAAACCCTATTGCAAGTTCTGTAAGAAAACAGGACATAAGCAAAAGGAATGCCCTGACTTAAAGGAGTGGCTGACTAAGAAAGGTAACGATTTTTTCATGATACTTGAGTCCTTTAATTTAAATGTTCCTGCTAATTCTTGGTGGTTTGATTATGGTTCTATGGTTCATGTAACCAACTCTACTCAGGGATTCCTTTCAATCAGGAAGCTGGGAAGAAACCAAAGAACACTTAAAGTTGGGGATGATCGGGAATTAGAAGTGAAGGCCATAGGAACATTACAATTATTTTTGAAAACTGGTTTATGCATTAAACTTTATGATACCTTATATGTTCCTGAGGTAACTCGAAACCTTGTATCAGGACCAAAGTTAGACATGGACGGTTTTGTTGTTTCCCATGGTCATCGCAAACTCTCTATTCTCTATGATTCCGTTGTTTATGGTACTGGCATTCTGGATGGTGGTCTCTATAGATTAGAACTAGATGATGATTTTTCCAAATCTTTGTTGTCATATAATATTAATGAATCACTCACAAAGATGAAACCGATTCGAGACTTAGAGACTTCATCTATGTTGTGGCATCAACGTTTAGGCCACATCTCAAGAGAACGACTAAATCGTCTCGTAAAGGATGAAGTCTTACCTCCTCTCGATTTCACTGATTTTGGAACATGTGTCAAATGTCTCAAAGGCAAAATGACATTAGCGAATAAGAAAGGTGCCACTAGGAGCTCTAATTTATTAGAACTTATTCACACTGACATTAGTGGTCCTTACCAAATCGCTGGCATAACAGGACATACTTCATTTATCACTTTCATTGATGATTATTCTCGTTACATGTACTTGTATCTTATTAAGGAAAAGTCTGAATCTCTAACAACTTTTAAAGATTATAAAGCTGAAGTTGAAAAGCAATTAGATCGTCAGATTAAAGTTGTGAGATCAGATAGAGGCGGTGAATATTATGGAAGACATACTGATGTGGGTCAAGCTCCTGGTCCATTTTATGAGTTTTGTAAGGGCCAGGGGATTGTGAACCAATACACCATGCCTGGTACACCTCAACAGAATGGTGTCCCTGAACGAAGAAATCGTACCCTTATGAACATGGTGCGCAGTATGTTAGCCAACACTAATTTACCATTATTCCTCTGGACTGAAGCGTTAAAAGCAGCTGTTCATATACTCAATAGAGTTCCTTCTAAGTCTGTCCCTAAAACTCCTTATGAACTTTGGACAGGAAGGAAACCGAGTCTTAAATATATGAAAGTGTGGGGCTGCATTGCTAAAGCAAAACTCTATAATCCTTTCCTAAGGAAACTTGACCCTAAAATAGTTACCTGTTTCTTTATCGGGTATCCTGATCATTCAAAGGGTTATCGTTTCTATTGTCCTTCCCATGTCACCCGTATTGTTGAAACCAAGCGTGCTGCGTTCCTGGAGGATTTCAAGGTCAGTGGGAGCAGTACCAACCCTTACGAAGAATTGCAAGAAGTACAAGACGCGGAGGGGGGGGAGAGACTCTTCGCTTACCATTACTCTGTTTACTCCTCTTGTACCCAATGCAACAACTGCACCTGAAGCTACTGCACCAACTTCATCTCCACAATCAGAACCCATTATACCTCATAACGAAGGCACATCAAACGCTCAAAACCAAGACAACGCTGAACCCGATAATCAACTCAGGAGGTCATCTAGGCAAAGAAGGCCTACTAATTGGGATGATTATGTTACCTACCTGACTGAAATGGATGCTGGAAAGCTCAATGATCCTATCTCTTATAATGAAGCCATTAGCAGTGATCAGTCTTCTGCATGGAACAAAGCAATGATTGATGAGCTTGAATCCATGAAGAAAAATGACGTTTGGGATTTGGTAGAATTACCCAACGGTGTTAAACCTGTACGTTGTAAATGGGTGTTCAAAACAAAACTAGATCCGAATGGGAACGTTGAACGCTATAAAGCGAGATTAGTTGCAAAGGGCTACACTCAGAAAGAGGGAATTGATTATCAAGAGACGTTTTCACCTGTCTCTCGTAAAGATTCATTAAGGATCGTTATGGCCCTAGTAGCTCATTTTGATTTAGAGCTGCATCAGATGGACGTCAAAACTGCTTTCCTTAACGGAGACTTAGATGAAGATGTTTACATGAAACAACCTGAAGGTCAGGAGCATCTAGTCTGTAAGTTGAAGAAATCCATTTATGGGTTAAAACAAGCATCACGTCAATGGTACCTTAAGTTTGATGAAGTCATGGAGAGACAAGGTTTTATGAAGAATCAAGTGGATCAATGCACCTACCTCAAAATGAGTGGGAGTAATTTTACTATACTTGTCCTTTATGTAGACGATATTCTACTGGCAAGTAATAGTTTAGACATGTTGCATGAGTCGAAGCGATTACTCTCGCATAACTTCGACATGAAGGATCTCAGAGATGCTTCTTACGTTATTGGCATCGAAATTCACCGAGATAGACACAAAGGGATCTTAGGATTGTCCTAGAAGACTTACATAGATCATGTCCTTACACGTTACAACATGCAACAATGCAAACCCTCAGTCGCTCCAGTAGTTAAGGGAGTTGTTTTCGGTTCATTCCAGTGTCCGACAACAGAGGTTAAAAAGGAGCAAATGAGCCAAATACCTTACGCGTCAGTAGTCGGGAGTCTGATGTATGCTCAAGTCTGTACTCGCCCAGATATCGCTTATATTGCTGGAATGCTAGGCCGTTATCAGACTAATCCTGGCCTAGATCACTGGAAAGTAGCTAAGAAGGTCCTTAGATATCTGCAAGGGACAAAAGACTATAAACTGACTTATAGAAGAAGTGATCACTTAGAAGTGGTAGGTTATTCTGATTCTGACTTTGTCAAGTGCAAAGATGACAAGAAATCCACTTCAGGATACATCTTTATGTTAGCAGGCGGACCAATCTCATGGAAGAGTCATAAACAACAGTTAACCACAACTTCCACAATGATGGCAGAATACATTGTTGTTTACAACGCAACCTATCATGGAATGTTGCTTAGAAATCTGATCACTGGACTCAAAATCGTTAATTCCATTTCTAGACCATTGAAACTTTACTGTGATAACTCAGCTGCCGTTAGTTTCTCGAACAGTAACAGTTCGACTGGAGCTGGTTTATATCTCGATACAAAATATTTGTTCGTACGTGAATGAGTTGAGGAAAATAATCTTTGTATTGAGTATATTAGTACTAAAGATATGCTTGCGGATCCGATGACTAAAGGTCTCCCACCTAAAGTTTTCGAAGAACATGTATCGAATATGGGACTTACTAAAGACCTTATTTAATGGCATATTATACTAGCTTATGTTTTAATTAATAAAATTTCCTCAGTTTGATTTTGTATGTCTCTAACATATGTTCTGCCGGTGTAATGACATATAGACAAATATAAATACAAATCAAACGCTAAAGGGCTTATGAGTATTTTGATCATAACTATTAGGTTTTAAATTGAGGCTATAGTCTGACTAATGGGGGTCCTGAGTCGAATGATGATTCAACGGCTGTATTTCTCTGCTATAGTTCTTGGTTTAAGGCTAAAATGAGTGTTAACTCCTGGCCATGCTCATCTAATACTCATGATAAATGATTACTCGGCTAAGTGGGAGAATGTGAGATTAAATATATTAACATTATATTATTTAATCTTGTAGCCATTTTAATAATTTATATTATATAGATCAAAATATATTAATAACCTATTAATAATTAGTTGGTAATTGTTGATGGACCATATTACCCTTATTAACTAATTAAGTTTCCTCTTGGGTGTATATATAAGGAGGTTATTAGAGAGTTTAAGGGTTAGACAGTTACACAATTTACACAACCCTCATAACATCATTCACCGCTCTCTCTCCTAACCGATTCTCTCCCTAGTTTCGGTTCATCACCATCATAACCTTACACCCTAAGGAGGAACCAGATCATCCTGACAAGTATGTCGAACTCAATGGCTGCATCTCTGACTGGATTCTCTGCTGGCCTGTCTGCTGTAACAGGTATGTAGTTCATGTTTTCCATCATCTTTAAACAGAAATGACCAACATCCACAAATACAAATTCTGAAGGGCGCCAAAAACATCATACCAAAACAAAGAATCCTACACATACCAAAACATGATTTTCACCACACTTGCATATGATTCACTTTAACTCTAAAAGTACAATGAAAGAAAAAGCCTACACAATTATACTGCAAAATTCAGTTTGTAAAATATTATATAGCATAAGGTTATTGTTGTCCATGAATTGGAACGTCATCCAATGGAAAACATATCGACTGAAGCTAGAAATATCAAAATATGTATAGTTGATGATTTGCGGGGCAAATCTCCCTTGGCAGTTAGCATTAACAAATGAATTATTAACTGCCAGAGGAGTAATTGCCCAGTAATTCATTCATATACTTAAACAACCTTTTTTCAAGGCGCTTGGTTGATAAAACTAATTGTTTTCCAAACCATTTATAGGATAACAAGTAGACACATCTGGCATATGCTTCACATATCTCTCCCCTCTCTATTCGTTTGCGAGGCATTGAATTGATATATTCGGAAATAATACTTTTATGGTAGTGTCTTTTTACCGACCTTCTATAATTTGAAAAGACATAAATTATAATGAAGCCATGATGTATGCATGCAAATTAGCATATGTTGGGATATGCCAAGAAAACTCATGGATCACTTTATTTAGTTGTAGAAAGTGATACCGAGGTCCACAAAATCACTGGAAAATGATCTCGGTCAAGATTGAAAATGTACATGAAATTATTCTTATGTCCCTAACACTGTATATGTTTGTTTATATAATTATATATGATGTAATATTTTAGTATTCCTTGGTGTAGGGGTATGGTCCCAAATCCTGTGCTGACTATTCAGGTCGCGCGCGGGACCATACTCATATCATACCAATATGGTAGCTTTCCCGACCTCGCACCGGCTAATCAGGTGTAATCTAGGTCGCACGCGAGGTCAGAGTTAACACAAAATCAGATTTGACACTTAACTCCTTGGATAAAAACCCTGACTTCCTGGACCTTGCGACGCCTGCACGGGATATCCCCGGAGGTCGCACGGAAGTAGAAAGCGAAGGTAAACCTAGGACAAGTACCAAAGGTACAAGTGGCAGAGCAGTGGACCAATGAGCATCCAACAGGCTACATCCGATCATGCTGCACAATGGACAATCGTACAGGAGACAAGAAGGCACACAAGGATGCACACGTGGCACCAATCAGCGTGCGCCGACCACTGCTCCACGATCTCCACTTAGCTGTTGATGACAGACCAGACAACAAGGATAACTGTCAGGACACGTGGATCCATTCAGCGTGCGCCATCTACCCTCTCCCCTAGAAGTTCTAACGGTCGTGGCAAATGGGATATAATGTATATTCCTTGTTGTCGACTATAGGCCCAAGGCCTATCAATCCATCTCCTTCACAAACCACATCGGCTATAAATAGTGAACTTCACCTCCAGGTTTAAGGATCACTCTCTTAATCTCTCACTTTATACACACACTATTATCTTCAAAACAGATACTTATTCTCACGCCAGAGGGATGTTACAAGGAGAACCCCCTATTCTCTTTCTTGTAACGATCTTACGATGTGTTACTGTTTTGCAGGATCATCATTATAGCAGCTTAGACAAGACAAAGAAGCTTAACCCATATTTGTCGAGGCACAAACCACAAACTAATCACCAGATTAGTTTGGTGTTTCTTCATTGGCACCCACCGATTTTTTACAATCACTTTCATCTTCTTTTCTGAGCTGTTTTTCTCTTGATCTATGGTTGATCAAGGAATCCCTTTTCCACCAATCGGACAACACTCTCAATTGGGTACGGCAGCTGATGACTCGCACGTCCAAAACCTACCCGTTGACGAGTACGTTGAAGGGGAAAACACAAACACGGGAATTATCCGTGCAAGTGGTATCCGTACCACCCAAACGGTGACTCCAACAAGTCACGGTGCTGGTCCTTCAGCACCTGCAATATCAGATTTCCCAGCAATCTCAGGATTACCAGAGGGGGAAACTCCCGCCTCGTGGTTAGCGAAGAGCCAAGCAACTTTGAATCCCATCTACGCGCAACTGTGCGCGCAACAAGGGCTAGTTCAAGCCCAGACAATCTCCATTAGTGTCACACCCTGATATTTCCCGATGGGCCCAGATGGGGTACGTGACGAGATTGATATAAAATACACAAATAACACATTAGAAGTCTTGGATTTAAAATATTATTACAAATATAAACGTCCGAATGTTCAAAATATAATACAGACGGATGTATCAAAGTTAACGACCGTTAACTTTTTTGATTAACTTGGCATGTTTCAAGAATGTTAGGGACGAAAATGGTACAAATTCGAAATTTGTCTGGACTGACATAATTGGACAAACCACATGGGCGAAAATGACAGTTAACTCTTTTGTAAATAAACCAGTTTAGATCAAAGTAGGTTAGTTTAGGATTTTCTTCAAGGACCAATGATCCTTATAAAAACAGTGTAATATTAGCTAGCTCTTTAACGTTATCCAACACTTTGAGGGTATCAACAAGATCCTAGATTCAAGAAGCAAATTTCGTTAGGACATAAAATATCAAGGCATCAAAGGCAATCAAAGATGTATCAAAGAAACAAGTTACTCAGTATTACATCAGATATAATTCATCTAGCAGTCATACAAAAAACAATATCAGCATTACATCAGATATAATTCATTTGAAGCACATGAAAGAAAAACAAGATCATGTGTATGCCTATACAATTATACAACACAAATCGATTACTAAAATTTCATAGAGCATTGGGTTAATGTTGTTCGATGACTTGGAACATTATCCACGGGATTATCCATTACACGGAAGCTAGAAAGGAAGACCAAAACGTGTATAAATGATGAATTGCGGGGCAAATCTCCCTTGGCAGTTAAGTGTTAGCAAACGACTAACTAACTGCCAAAGGAGTAGTTACCCAGTAATACATTCATATACTTAAACAGCCTTCAACTGCACTTGGTTGTAAAATTCATTAATTCCCAAAAAAATTATAGGCCAGCGAGTGCAAACATGCTATATTCTAGTTTATACTTCACACACACATCTCTCTCTCTCCTTTCTTCTCCCTTCATTTCCAGACAATAAAGTGATTATATTTGCAAATAATACGTTTATGCTAATGTCATTTTACTGGACTTTAATAATTTGAAGAGACATAAATAATGACAAGTCAATGTATGCATTTTTTTTCATGAAAGGTTAATTTCATTCCAATTAACACGGCAAATTACATAAGAATAGCAGGTAGACGGACAACAAACTGCGCCGCCATCCCCTTCTGAATGGAAAACCCTAAGCTACTAAAAACAAAGCCTCGCCCCTGAGGGGTCGAAAAGTTGCTGTGGAGCACACGCTGAACTCTAGCCAAGATCCGAACCGCCTCCGGCGTCAAGGAGCCGAACGTGTCAAACGCTAGGGGGACAAAGGCATGTTGATTATCCTCACAAGCTTTTGCGTGCTTTTCCACTTCCTTAGACTCTGCTTTCAATACCGCTTGCCCCGCCACAAGCCCATTTTCCCGAAACCCGGCTAGGGGGATACACCTGTGAGATCGACACAAGCGTGTTTCCCGCCCTCCCAACCCAAAACTAGCACGTCAGCCGGGCGCAGGGTGGACCTCCCTTCCGTCGGGTCTGTAAGAAAATTAACTGATGCCTCTTTCTTTGCCGAGATCCCTACTCGTCTGAGAATATCCATTAACGCGTCTCGAACAATGTAACACCTCGTAAAATCACGACCAATATAATATCAACACGTGTCATGGACTTTAATCAAGTAACAAATTGATTACGAGGGACTAAAGTTGACAAACAAAGAAAGTATGTGTGTAGAAGGATTCAAAGTTTCAACATTTGATAATTTTACCTTTCAACAACCCTACACGATGTTTAAACCCTTAAACGAATGAATTATGAATCATATGAAACCGATTGTGAAAGAAAGTGAAAGTTTGCAAACCTCAAGGGTTAAATGTGTCAACATGTTTAATTTATACCTCTGAGTGACCTTTTAACAAACCCGAAGCTTTGTAACGATTAATTATGCTCCCAATAATAAGTGATAAAAATTTCACAAGGTTTCGACATCGTATGAAGAAAATACGTTAACATTCGCAAGTGAGGGGTTAAAAGCGTCATCGTTGAAATTCAGGGCTTTTCGGTGATCGTATAACTGATCGGAAGCATAACAAAGTTTGTTTATAACTTAGAGTCCTTAAAATTCAAGTTTGAGGGTCAAAAGTGAAATAAACAATAGTTAAAACATGTTTAGAAGGACCAGGGACTGATATTGCAATTTCTGAAACTTTGTTGACCGGATCTGGCACTCATACCGGCCGCGTAAGACTCTCTTATATCTCATGCATAGGGGACACTTGGATTCATCAGGGATCAATAGTAGACTCATGTGGAATGATCTTGTGCAATTAAAATCACTATATAAAGAACATAAGTTGCAACATTTTTCTTGCTCATTTGAAAATCATTCTCATACACTCTCTGGACTTCAAGCAAGCTTCCATCATATCATAATTCGTGCTAAGGACCATTTTGAGTGTTCTTAGCCTTCCTAATTCATGTTTTATTAGTCTAATGACCGAAAGTCAAAGCCGTCGTAATTAAGCTTTGACTCAGTGATTAATCACTAATGGTCCAGTCATTTTTCAAATTGAAAGTGGCTATGAGTTGGTAATTATGTGGGTAATAAACCCTTAAAGGGCACCCTCTGATTTCCACTCTAACTAGGTCAATTGTTGGGTCAAACTTAATTATAAAAAGTCAACAGAAAGCTATTTTGCAAATAAACACATAATTAACAATGTAGAAGCCATGAAACATGTTTTAACACTTATATAAGTTGGTAATTAATGTAAGAACATGTCTAAGCATGTTCAACCCGACAATTTTGAGTTTAGGCTCGGTTCGGAACCGAAAGTCGCACAAGTAGACTTTTGCTTTGACTTTCAGTTCTGACCCGATTTAGCTTAGTTTAGACATGCCTTAGAGCTCCATTAGGACCAGGTTATAGGTTAGTATGACCCTCTGAGGTTAAACAATTTGGTTCCTAATTAATCTGATTCATTTGCATGTTTCCGTTAATTACTTAAATGTTGACCATTATGCCCTTTTGACCTTAAAATGATATTTTTTAAAATGTGAGAGGACAAAAACCTTTTTTACTGATTTATAAACATGTCCTAAAATTTGACATCAGTTTGAGGTCTAAATTGGGAGTTATGCTCAATAGCGTAATTTAAGAGCTTTTTATTAATTGAACGACATTATTAGCATAAAGTTATCTAAACCCAAATTTTGACACCAAACTTTTTACCCACTGATGTAATATAATATTTTGGGATTTTTGAAGATTTTTATTTATTTTTAAACTAATCATGGCACATGGTTCTTGCTTTGATTCGGTAATTGTTGGTTACACCCTTTTTGCTAATAAAATGAGTTTTACATAACATACTGATACCAAATATTTTGCTACTGATTTTATATGATAAATAAAATATTTTAAGCCTTCTGGGCTGATAAAAATCTCAGCTTTCATTATATAACCCGAAAATCGCTTAAAACTGACTTTTACGCGTTTTAAACGCATAGTATGGGTTAAAACATTTTTTGCCATATAAAACTTAATACCTACTGATGTTTTAAGTAAATTTTTATAATTTAACAGTAAGCAAAAGTTTTGAACTCAGATTTCCAAATTTGACCTTTAAGGCTTATGTGAAATTACCAAAATGCCCCTACGGTGCATAGTTTGGTTATAAATGATAAATTTCACATATATGCAATACCCTACTGATATGACTTATTACATTAAATATTTTACTGATCATTTCAGACCTAAATCTCAGATTAATATTTAATCTCTTTTATAACCTTTAAAATGATCAAAATACCCCTACGGGGCTTCAATTGATTTTAAATCCGTTTTGGGCATAATGGAAGGTATCCTACTGATATCACAACATATTTAAGGCATATTAACTTAGGAAACCTGTTCACGACTCATTTGGTTACCCGTTATGCATTTATCGCGTTCGGTACGGTTTATGTAACTAGTTTGCATAAATTAACCGAAACGGGTCAAACCTCATCATTTTCACTTCAAAATCCAGAATGTGTTTAGTTTACCCATATTATATAAGTCTTCATACTTGTCGGGACTAACCACATTCTAATCCGGTCTTCGCTTAATCATGCATTTTGAAGCGTGTACCTTTCTTTAAAACTAACCGGTCTAAGTTTAAACTTAAGTAAGACTCGTTAGGAATCTAATAGGTTAATTAAAACCTTCATTCCAGATTTAGGAGACCAGTAAAAGATACTTGCACTTGCTGATTTGTACGGCTGGGATAAATTTGTATAATTTGTTCAGGTAAATACTTTTAACTTATTTTCCCTTATACGGGCTTGGGGTACGGTATATAAAATACCGCTTGGTCGGGTATTGAAATTTTAATCGTATGAAGGTTAAATCATTGAGATAACCCGTTTAATCTGTTTTGTTTATCTTAAGCCTTTGGGGGGTTAATGACCATGTCCTGGATATCCTCGGCTCATTCATTGAAATGGCCACGACTTAAGCACGGGGTGTAGGCATACACCTGCCGGTGCGTGTGTAAAATAGTGTACCCACCTGTTCGAGAATAACTCGCCGTGGGATATATTATGTGGTGTGTCTATTAATCTTTAACCCGGTTTTCAGCCCGGGCTACTGAACGTATAATAAACATTTAATTCTTTAACAAGTTTATTTTTAAATAATTATCCCAAGTTATAAAAGATTATTTTATGCCTTGTGCATTCAAATCAATTTTCTTAAACATTTTCAAAATGAGTCAGTTAATTGTATTTACCAGTGTAAACTGACTTATTTTCCAAAAAGGCTAAGTGCAGGTACTAGACGGAATAAGCTGGCTACTCCTAGCATCAATAAAGAGTCTTGCAAGCTTAGATGTTTATAAATATGTTGAACAATGATCCTTTTAACTTTGATCCGCCTGTGGATCCCTTACAACCGATTTGTAATAATTGATATTACTTTCATTCGGTTTGTATGTTTTTATCTTTCGACTTCCGCTGTGTATTAAACTGTCATAAATTGTCTATGATGATATCAACTACGTCACGATACTCCCCACCGGGCCTACCGGTAATACGTGGAAATATCGGGGTGTGACAAACAAAGTCATGGCGATACTAAAACCCCGGCAACTCTCTACAGTGTAACGCATGCTCCCCGTATTTATCCAGGCACGCTTTACGACAGACTGGGCAAGTTTCATCATTCGGGAACATGGGGATCATCAGACGGTACTTAAGGATTGACCGGTACTCCACCGCTGACATACGTTGACCTAGACTTTCAATAGGAATAACAGTTAAGAAATCCTGGGCGTGCGACCTCTGTAGGCATTCAATAACGGCTTTCTGGCGGGGCGATAAATGGAAGTCTTCTCCCAAACTTTGTGCGATTCGACAACATAGGGCATTCGCCAAAGTTTTCTGTGGCTTTCTGGGGGTGGTGTCCTTGTTAGAGAAACCGCCGAGATCAGAGTCTGGGATAGATTTATGTAAGTGTTCCAAGGCGCTGACATAATCCGAGTCAGCGTTAGCAACCCCACTGTTACGTAAGATGTGATCCTGCAACTCCCAAGATTGAGACCTGGAAGCCACAAAAGCATAGGCAGCCATATCTCGGGCCGAGAGAAGGCCCAACCCACCAAGCCGCATCGGCAAAGTCGCGATCCGCCACTGGAGTTCACCAAAATAAGGCCCACCACATACGACAATGTCTTCTATTGCCTCACGAAGACCTTTATCAAAACATGAAACAACATCATCCACAAAGGGGGGCTGGCAAGCTCGCAAACCAAATAGCAACTTTGCAACCCCCATACAAGATCTAAGAAAGAGGAGTTCGCTTTGAGGATCCCGCAACAAGGGAAAGTGTCCCATAATGTCAACAGCTCGCGTTGCCCTCTTAGCTGATAGACCACTAATAAAACTGGCATCACGGCTGACTGCCCCTCCTAGTAGTTTAACACTTATTCGTTTCTTAGTAGGCTAATGAGTATATGTTGGGATATGCCAAGAAAAGTTTAATACTCATTTAACATTTTGATCACTTATTCGTTTCTTAGTAGGCTAATGTAGAAAGAGATGCCAAGGCCCACAAAATAGTTGGAAAATATTTTTGGTCAAAAATTTGAATATGTATATAATGTTACGGTATTTTCGTATTTATATGTTAGAAGAAAACATATTTTCATTTTTATAACCATTGCGGAAGCAATGGCCTTGACTTCGTATAATATTTTATGTGCTTAAAGCTTACACTCTGTATAAAAATTGAAATTTATCGAAAGATGTGAATTAAATGCAATTGTAAAAAAGATCCCTAAGTGGGACACACCTCAAAGTCGAGTCTTCATCTCTTTGACTGAACGGTAGTTCATACATGAGCTCTTAAGGTCTCGCACTAACCCAGAGTACAGATATCATTATGGTATATTCATCTGTAAGCAGAGGCGAAGTATAATGGGTGCCCGGGGGTGCACTCGCCCACCCCAATATTTCGGTTAGAAGTGTATATGGTCCGATTATTTGTCCAAAAATTTTAAAATTATATAGGATCGTCCCCCGATTCTTTTTCCTAAATGTTGGGTAGTTTGATAAATATATTTTAACTCTTATTTTATTTATTTAACCCTAAATTACCCACCACACAATAAACAATATCTCACAAATAGCTTGATGATTTACATAGAAAAAGAAATTGCTGATAAGTTTGATTCGGAAGACATAATTGATGAATTCAAAAATCTTAAAGGTCGTCGGGCTGAGTTGTAATTATTCGTCCAGGTTCCATTTATCTCATATCATTATATATATATATATATATATATATATATATAGGGTAAGGTTACTCTACACAGTGTGTTTTTCTACAAAGTGTAGGAAGTGCTTTGGACCATTGGATGTGTGTTTTTAATGGTTGAGATCATCTTGGTGGCATTTTAGTAATATTTGTATTTTAAATAAGGAATGATTTGATTGATGAAGCACAAAAAAGTCATTTGTTGTGTTTTAAAAAAGGCAAGTAACCGTCATTCCATAAACTACTCCTTCAATCTCGCAAGCTTCTCTCTCTCTCTCTCTCTCTCTCTCTCTCACTTATCACCTTCTATACTAGAAAACAACCAAAATCTCCTAAAATCTTGGATGTAAATACAACACAATGTTAAGAAACCAAAAACTGATAAAACACAATATGACGGGTAAAGAGAACCAGAAACGTGTTATAAATGTTTGCTGTGTTTTATATTGTGTTTTTCAGGCACTAGTGTGTTTATGTTTAAGGGGTGTGTTTAATTGCGAAAACTGATATAACACAATGTGAAGAAACAATAAACTGATAAAACACAACGTCAAGAAATAATTAATGTGTTTCATGTTTTGAACTTCAGATAAAGGATGAGATGAATGTGCCATGAAGGATACTATGTTTTATTATGAAAACTAATATAACACGATGTGAAGAACTCAGAAACTGGTAAAACACAACGTCAAGAAACAATTAGTGTGTTTTATGTTTCAAACTTCGGATGAAGGATGCTATGAATGTGAGATGGAAAATGTTATTATTGTGGTATACGTAACTGAATCAATTGTGAGTTTAAGAAATAAGGGTTTCCATAAAAATCTCAATTAATTATCCATAATTATCTCTCTCATAAATAACTTATTTAATCAATTACCATCATGCCCTTTTTATTAAATTAACTAGTTGCCACATGTCAAAAGGATATGACTTCCTACACTTTGTAAGAAAAGTTGATTTTGTAGCCAACTCTCTCTCTCTCTATATATATATATATAGGGTGGGGTTCTAGAGTGAACACTAATGTATTTGCAAACTGAGTGAACAAATCTTGGCCATTGATTTACACACATGGATGGCTAGGATTTCATCATCAAATCGTAAAATACACTAGTGTATTTAATCATCAAATCCTGGTCATTGATCTACACACTTGTATGGCCAGGATTAGTTCGCTCAGTTCGCAAACTACACTAGTGTTCACTCTTGAACCTAATCATATATATATATATATATATATATGTCTTTTGTTTGTTATACAATATTTAGTTTTTTTATGTGTAAGAATGGATCCTTTGAATGAATGAATTTTTTAGTTTTATTTGGAACTATTATTATTTGATCCGACCTGAATCGAATAGCCGACCCGACCCGAAACAATATGATAGGAAATTTTTTTCTCTAATCCTATATATATATATGTCTTTTGTTTGTTATACAATATTTAGTTTTTTTATGTGTAAGAATAGATCCTTTGAATGAATGAATTTTTTAGTTTTATTTGGAACTATTGTTATTTGGCCCGACCTGAATCGAATAGCCGACCCGACCCGAAACAATATGATAGGAAATTTTTTTCTCTAATCCTATATATATATATATATATATATATATGTCTTTTGTTTGTTATACAATATTTAGTTTTTTTATGTGTAAGAATAGATCCTTTGAATGAATGAATTTTTTAGTTTTATTTGGAACTATTATTATTTGACCCGACCTGAATCGAATAGCCGACCCGACCCGACCCGAAACAATATGATAGGAAAAAATTTTCTGGGTCCCATCACTTTGCGCCCACTCGAAACTTTTGGTTAAGTCCCGCCACTGCCTGTAAGACTGAATTAGTTAACTTTAAGTTGTTTTTAGTCGTCTCCTTGTCCTAAGTTGGCAATTTCTGTGAGTTGATGTATATATAAATATAAAAAAATGAGCTATGAGTTTACAAACGTATAAGAAAATTATTTATATTCATGTGTGTTACTAAGAAACTGTAACAACTCTCACTAAAATTAATACTTAGTAGGTTAATTATCTATTAAGAAAACCTTAATTGAGAAACCCAAGTAATTCTACACTAACCCTAAAATTTTCAGAACAATCGGAATCAGGATCAGGGCCCCTAAAACTCAGGGGGGGGGGGGTAAACCCTAGTTGGTAATATCTAAACAGTTTAACGTGTAAATTGAATTTTCATTCGAAGCCAACTCATCCAAGCTACCTGGACACGAACCCACCCTATGCTAGACTAGGGTCTCTCGCGCCACGCGACGCGCACAAGAGAACCTTTCGCGTGGCGCGAGGGGGGACATTTTTTGGATATAAATAGAGGGCAGTGGCACTTGAATTTCGGTGTTAATTCGACGTCCAAACTCTAAACTTACACTGAGTTATAGTTCGATTAATACACAAACACACACTAATCTCGAAACGCTGCCGCAATCAGGGTAATAACTCGATCGCTATTACGATTCAACGTCCGATCGATTATAACTATCCAACGATTGTTTAAGTGCCGCTCAAATTGAGTTTATACTTTGTTATTCATCGTGATTTCGACTTGAATGTTTGAGTGCTGTTCGAAATCGGACTATACTCTGTCATTCGTTGTGAATCCGCTGAATTATTAAGTATTGCACTTGTAAATCGTTGTGAGGGTTTAATCTCGTGAATTGTCGTAACTGCTGTATTAGTTACTAACCTGTTTGTGTGTGCATTGTTATTTAAATTAGGTTAATCAAGGCTAATCAGTAGGCTTATATTCTGCTCGTTAAATCTACAATGTGAGTCATTCTCTTTTTATCAAATTTGTTTACAAAAGCTTATTTATTTTCAAGGTTATAATTACAGTGATTAAGTTTATGTAATCACCAAATTACAGCCGGTATGTGGGGTATTGTGCACACTATTGCTGTTTTATCACTTTAGGTGGGCGAACCTAAATTTAGTGATATTCGTCATTCATTGGGGCAGCCAATGATGATATGACCACAGTCACCGAAATGAGTCGAGTGACAAATACTGTGGGTAGTTGGTTTGATATCAGAAACATTATAATCTCTTAATACTGTGAATTATAACAAACGAGTCGTTTTAGTAAAACTGAATGATTCACTCAGTATTTCCCTGCTGACAAAACCTTTTTCAAACATGTTTCAGGTAATCTGTTGTGAGCAAAGGAAAAGTGCCGTGGAGCACTACAAGCTTAGAAAAGTGGCTCAATGTAAATAAATAAAGAAACATGTTTTGAGAAATAAAGATTTCTCAGTGAAATCACTTTATTGTAAATTATGGGATTTATCCCTATATTATATATAAACGAGCAGTTTTAATATTAATCGATCCTGTTTAAAAAGACTTCCGCTGTCACTTAATTAGATACCATCGGATTTCCTGCCTCGCGGCTCTGGACCGGGTCAAACCGGGGCCAAGGGCCGTGACAAGAAAAGGTGGTATCAGAGCCACTGATTTAAGCTTACTATTGATTTTAGCAATTAAAATAATTGAGAGATATTTAGGAAATTTAATTGTTATTCTGTGAAAACATGTTTCAGTATGGGTAAACAAAAGATTTCTGCTATCTACCACAAATTAAATACTGCACCCACAGAAAAAGGAATCTCTTCCTCCAAACACCCAGCAGATCTGGAAGAAGGAATTTTTGTCCGTAAAGCAAATTATGAAAATCCTATCACCCAAGATAAAAGAAATTCGATTCTTAGGAAGGGAAAGGAGAAAATAAAGAAAACCCAAGTCAAGAAAGTGAGGTTTAATTCAGAAATCCAGGAATTAGGCAATAGGTCACCTTGGGAAGACACATTAGATGAAAAATGGGCAAACCTTTATATGCTAGCTACCGTAGCAGAGAATGCAAACCTCTAAACTATCAATAAGCCTAGTCTAGTAGAAAATTAATCTCCAGTAAATAAATAAAGTATAGCGTGTTCTCTTTCCTATGGTCTTTTGTACAAATCCGTATGCAATAAAACTTTAATGTTTATTTGTAAAACTTTGTTCCAAAGTTTTAACTTAGCATTTTTGTGCATTTTGCATATATGCTATCCAGCATGAGTGAGATATCGGAAGCATTTCAGAATCTCAACCTCTACCCAGTACCAATTGAAGTCTCCCACGACTTTACTGGTTATATTGCTGATATAGAGGAACCTCTGGAATTCCAAGCTCCACCGCTGGAAAAAGCAAAACTTAAAAAGAGAAGAAGATATGTAGGATGGAGGAAAGTGCGCAGGAGAAAGCCAGTTACTAGGAAACTCCCCAAAATAGAAAACCCTATAGACAAAGGAAAAGGAATAGAAATCGGAGAGAGTTCTAATCCAGCAGAGATAGAAATCAGGAAAGATTATAAACAAAAAGGAATAGAAATTGGAGAGAGCTCCAGACAATCTGAAGAAATCACATTTCAAGATGAAATAGACCGTCTACTAGCAAATTGTGATGTCATTAGCCCTATCCATAATAATCTATATCCTTACATAGAAACCCAACTTCCTGTAAATCTGGAACCAGCTATTCCAGACCCACTAATCCACACTCGACCTTTAGGTCAAATGGAAGAATGGTGGACAAATGACTGGCAATTCGAAAATATCATCAACAGTCCTTATTCTTTCCTTCCACAGTTTGTTCCAGAACCTATCCCCAATCCTCCAATGAGCAACGAAAACTTAGCCGAACTCCGTCAGTTCGGTGAAGAGCTGATAGGTACAGGGAATAGGATCCGGGAAATGGGGGAACAAATTTCCTGGAAATACGACGAAAGGGAGCGTCGCTACTAAACTGCCAGTTGACCAAAGAATAGTGGGGTTGGGAAGAATGTCTGTATAATAATAATAATAATAGTTAAATATAAATCTGTAAAATAGGAAATAAAACATTGTAAGATAAACAGTGAGTATGGATGCCTATATAATATATAAAGCAAAATAGAAGTCGAAACATCGACAATTTTGGATATATATCTGTGTTATAAAATTTTATATGCTTTTGTGTAATTGTTTTATTTACAATCATTTGGATACTAATAAGTTATATCTATAATAATTATCAGATGGAAAATGCTAGTAATGAACCAGTTAATGAAGGAAATCAATCTGAACAAAATCAGGAAAACCAGTATATGACTAGACAAGATATTGAAAACATTATCACTCAAGGGATAGCTAATGCTATTCCAGCAATCATGGCTGCTGCTCAGAAACCTGTTGAACCACAACAAATCATTCCTAGTAAACGTACTCAGGAAGATAATTTTAGTCATAGTGTAAATGGAGGCGGCAATCATGACGATAATAATCCACGACAGGCTCCACCTCCTAAGAAAATGAAAGCCGCAACACCTGGTTGCACTTTCAAAGAATTTCTTGCTTGCAAACCTGCTGAATTTGCAGGCAACGAAGGAGCAACTGCAGTACTGCGTTGGTTAGAGAAAACCGAAGCAGTAATTGCAATAAGTAAGTGTTCTGAAGAAAATCAGGTTATGTATGCGTCAAATCTTTTCAAAGAAGGGGCGCTAGAATGGTGGAACACGGTGCTACAAGCAAAAGGAAGAAGGATAACTTATGCTATAACTGGGAAGAATTTAAAATTCTTGTAGAAAGAAAATATTGTCCTGAATATGAAAAGGAACAAATGGCAAATAAGTTCCTAAATCATCGTATGATAGGCGTAGAGTGTCGCGGTTATACTTCGACATTCTTTGAATACGCTAGAGTGGTACCAACACTGGCTTCGCCAGAACCGGTACTCATTTCCCGTTACATTTGGGGATTAATTAGTGAAATTCGTAACATCGTTAAAGCTGCGAGACCTCGCACTATTGACGATGCTGTGGAACTAGCTAATACCCTAACTGATGAACTAGTGCGAACAAGAGAAGAAGATCGAAAGAAGGAATTGGCTCAAAAGATTACCCAAGGATTTCGTGTGGGTAATGATAATAGGTTCAAGAAAAGAGGAAGAAGACAATCTGCACAACCGCCTTTTTGCAGCAATTGCAAAAAGAATCATTTTGGAAAATGCAATGTAAATTGCAACTTCTGCAAAATGGCAGGACATCGTGAAGAAAATTGCAAAAAGAAAACCATAGTCTGCTATAACTGTGGAGAAACCGGACATTACAAAACAGAATGTCCTAAATTAATTAAAACTGCAGACAATAAAGGCAAACCAGCTGATGGAATAACAAAGAAGAATGCCCGAGCATTTCAGCTAACCACTCAGGAAGCCGAACTAATTCCCGACGTCATAGCTGGTACGTTCTTGGTCCACGACGTTTATGCAAAAGTATTATTTGACTCTGGTGCAAGCCAAAGTTTTATCAATACTTCATTTTGCCAAGCCCTTAACTTAACTTTAACCACCCTTAGGCAAATTTTTACAGTCGAAACGGCAGACGGGAATTCTGTTAACATAAATAAGGTTTTGCAAGAAGGAAAGATAGAACTGTTAGGCCATAAGTTTTCTGCAAACCTGTTACCTATGAAGTTAGCCGGATTCGATGTAGTGTTAGGAATGGATTGGTTGATAGCCAACCATGCTCGAATCCTTTGTGATAAGAATTCCATAGAAATTCAATCACCTACCGGAGAAGTGATTAGGATCACCGGAGATAAACCACGTAAGCCCATGAAGTTCATATCAGTAATGAAAGTTGCTAATTATGAACGAAAACAAGGAATAGTATATATGATTTCAGTAATCATTAGTACTAAGGGTAAAGAACTTAAGGAAATTCCTGTAGTCTCAGGGTATCCGGATGTATTCCCAGAAGATTTACCGGGATTACCTTCAGACAGGGAAGTAGAATTTAGGATTCATCTAATTCCAGGAACTATACCGATAGCCAAGGCACCTTATCGGTTAGCACCTACAGAAATGTTAGAACTGAAAAAGCAATTAGATGAATTACTAAGTAAAGGATTCATACAACCTAGTTCATCCCCTTGGGGAGCACCAGTGTTGTTTGTGAAAAAGAAAGATGGATCGATGAGAATGTGTATCGATTATAGAGAACTAAATAAAGTTACAATTAAGAATCGATACCCATTACCTAGGATTGACGATCTTTTTGATCAACTTCAAGGCGCTAGGTATTTTTCTAAAATAGATCTAAGATCTGGATATCACCAGTTGAAAGTACAAGAAGAAGACATACCTAAAACTGCTTTCAGAACTAGGTATGGCCATTATGAGTTTACAGTCATGCCATTTGGACTAACAAATGCCCCAGCAGCATTTATGGACATGATGAATCGGATCTGTAAGCCATACTTGGATAAATTTGTAATCGTATTCATCGACGATATACTTATTTATTCCAAAAGTCAGGAAGAACATTGCGAACACTTGCATGCACTCTTAACTTTGTTAAGAAAAGAAAAGCTTTATGCCAAATTCTCCAAGTGTGAATTTTGGTTAAAGGAAGTACAATTCTTAGGACATATGGTGAATCATGAAGGCATTCACGTAGATCCTGCTAAAATAGAAGCAATCATTAAATGGAAGGTCCCACAAACAGCTATGGAAATTAGAAGTTTTCTAGGCTTAGCTGGATACTACAGACGATTTATTAAAGATTTCTCTAAGATAGCTGTACCTCTGACTAAGTTAACCTGTAAAGCCGCTAAGTTTGAATGGGGACATAGGCAAGAAGAAGCTTTTAAGATCTTAAAGCACCGATTGACGAATGCTCCAATTTTGGCATTACCTGAAGGAACAGAAGATTTTGAAGTATATTGTGATGCTTCAAAATTAGGATTCGGATGTGTGTTGATGCAACGCAAGAAGGTAATTGCGTATGCCTCCCGGCAGTTGAAAAAGCACGAGGAAAATTATACGACTCATGACTTAGAATTAGGAGCCATAATTTTTGCCCTTAAAATCTGGAGACATTATCTGTATGGAAGTAAGTTTACTGTTTATACAGATCATAAAAGTTTAAGGTATATATTTGGGCAGAAAGAGTTAAATATGAGGCAAAGAAGATGGATGGAAGTTTTAAGCGATCTGTGATATTCAATATCACGAAGGAAAGGCAAACGTAGTTGCAGATGCCTTAAGTCGTAAGTATCAGGAAAAACAAAAGCGAGTCCGTGCTCTTAGATTAAATCTACAAGTAGATTTAATGGAACAATTAAAGAAGGTTCAGGAAACAACAATCAAAGACGATGCTGAAGGAATGAAAGGTTATATAAAGGAACTAGAGCAAGGAAATGATGGAATTTGGAAATTCCACAAGAAACGAATTTGGGTACCTAAGCAAGGAGAATTAAGAAATAAGATTTTAGAAGAAGCCCATAAATCTAGGTATACTATGCACCCTGGAAACAATAAAATGTACCAAGATTTAAGAAAGAATTTTTGGTGGATAGGCATGAAGAAAGATATAGCAAGATATGTTTCTAAGTGTCTTACTTGTTCACAAGTAAAGGCTGAACACCAGAAACCTTCAGGACTACTACAACAATTGGAAATGCCTGTATGGAAATGGGAACTTATAACAATGGATTTTGTTACTAAGTTGCCTAAAACAAGAAAAGGTAATGATGCGATTTGGGTAATTGTGGATCGATTAACCAAATCAGCTCATTTTCTACCAATGAAAGAAACTTTTAGCATGGAAAGGCTAGCCAAGTTGTACGTAGACGAAGTGGTATCTTTACATGGAGTCCCACTCTCCATTGTATCAGATAGAGATAGTCGTTTCACTTCTCATTTTTGGAAAAGTTTCCAGCAAGCTATGGGAACTCGACTAAATCTGAGCACTGCATATCATTCCCAAACAGAGGGACAAAGTGAAAGGACGATACAAACTCTAGAAGACATGCTTAGAGCATGTGTAATAGATTTTGGCGGAAATTGGGACGACCATTTACCATTAATTGAATTCTCCTATAATAATAGTTATCATTCAAGCATTGAAACTGCTCCATTTGAAGCATTATATGGACGTAAGTGTAGAACTCCAGTTTGTTGGGCAGAAATAGGAGAAAGTCAATTATCAGGTCCAGAAATTGTACAAGAAACTACTGACAAGATAACTCAGATCAAGGAAAGATTGAAAACAGCTAGAGATCGTCAGAAGAGTTATGCAGATAATCGTCGCAAACCGTTAGAATTTCAAGTCGGAGATAAAGTACTCTTGAAAGTTTCTCCTTGGAAAGGAGTTGTTCGATTCGGTAAGAAAGGAAAGCTAAGTCCTAGGTACGTAGGACCATTTTCAGTGATCCAACGTATAGGACCAGTTGCTTATCGTTTACAACTACCAGAAGAATTAGCTGGAGTACATGATGTATTTCATGTATCCAATCTCAAGAAATGCTTATCAGATGAATCACTGGTAGTACCTCTTCAAGATATAGAGGTAAACGAAAAGCTGAAATTTGTTGAGAAACCTCTTCAAATTGAGGATCGAAAGATTAAGTTTCTCAAACATAAACGACTAGTTTTAGTCAAAGTCAGATGGGATTCAAAGAGAGGACCAGAATACACTTGGGAGCTGGAATCAGAAATGAAGCGAAAATATCCTCATTTATTCCAGTAAATCTCGAGGACGAGATTTTTCTTAAGGTGGGGAGGATGTAACAACTCTCACTAAAATTAATACTTAGTAGGTTAATTATCTATTAAGAAAACCTTAATTGAGAAACCCAAGTAATTCTACACTAACCCTAAAATTTTCAGAACAATCGGAATCAGGATCAGGGCCCCTAAAACTCAGGGGGGGTAAACCCTAGTTGGTAATATCTAAACAGTTTAACGTGTAAATTGAATTTTCATTCGAAGCCAACTCATCCAAGCTACCTGGACACGAACCCACCCTATGCTAGACTAGGGTCTCTCGCGCCACGCGACGCGCACAAGAGAACCTTTCGCGTGGCGCGAGGGGGGACATTTTTTGGATATAAATAGAGGGCAGTGGCACTTGAATTTCGGTGTTAATTCGACGTCCAAACTCTAAACTTACACTGAGTTATAGTTCGATTAATACACAAACACACACTAATCTCGAAACGCTGCCGCAATCAGGGTAATAACTCGATCGCTATTACGATTCAACGTCCGATCGATTATAACTATCCAACGATTGTTTAAGTGCCGCTCAAATTGAGTTTATACTTTGTTATTCATCGTGATTTCAACTTGAATGTTTGAGTGCTGTTCGAAATCGGACTATACTCTGTCATTCGTTGTGAATCCGCTGAATTATTAAGTATTGCACTTGTAAATCGTTGTGAGGGTTTAATCTCGTGAATTGTCGTAACTGCTGTATTAGTTACTAACCTGTTTGTGTGTGCATTGTTATTTAAATTAGGTTAATCAAGGCTAATCAGTAGGCTTATATTCTGTCGTTAAATCTACAATGTGAGTCATTCTCTTTTAATCAAATTTGTTTACAAAAGCTTATTTATTTTCAAGGTTATAATTACAGTGATTAAGTTTATGTAATCACCAAATTACAGCCGGTATGTGGGGTATTGTGCACAGTATTGCTGTTTTATCACTTTAGGTGGGCGAACCTAAATTTAGTGATATTCGTCATTCATTGGGGCAGCCAATGGTGATATGACCACAGTCACCGAAATGAGTCGAGTGACAAATACTGTGGGTAGTTGGTTTGATATCAGAAACATTGTAATCTCTTAATACTGTGAATTATAACAAACGAGTCATTTTAGTAAAACTGAATGATTCACTCAGTATTTCCCTGCTGACAAAACCTTTTTCAAACATGTTTCAGGTAATCTGTTGTGAGCAAAGGAAAAGTGCCGTGGAGCACTACAAGCTTAGAAAAGTGGCTCAATGTAAATAAATAAAGAAACATGTTTTGAGAAATAAAGATTTCTCAGTGAAATCACTTTATTGTAAATTATGGGATTTATCCCTATATTATATATAAACGAGCAGTTTTAATATTAATCGATCCTGTTTAAAAAGACTTCCGCTGTCACTTAATTAGATACCATCGGATTTCCTGCCTCGCGGCTCTGAACCGGGTCAAACCGGGGCCAAGGGCCGTGACAGAAACTGTGAAAAATGTATTCTAAACACTTTATTTAAAGATGTATAAAGTATCTTTTAATTTTTGACGGGTCTTGTTTAGCATTTACTAATTAAAATGTTATGAAACTCTTCATACTAAGCGTCATAATTGCAATGTAATTTAACCAAATGAGTAAGCATCTAAGTAAAAATAATTAATTCACCTAGTGGTTTGTATATTGTCTTTGACATCTTTTTAGAGGGGAAATATTTCCTTAAATTTTGTTTTGTGAGCGATGCGGGACAAAAACAAATGAAATATGTGAAGGTTAGTTTTTGTCTTCTGTAATGAATCATCTACTAGCTTAAGTTTTCGTCACCTTGTATTTTGAAAATTTTACTCTAGTGTCGTGGTTTAATTTCTTCAAATCATACTCAAGCTAAAATTTTACTCTAGTCCCTTGGTTTATTTTAATCAAGCCGTTTGAAACAACGTTTCGAGATAAGTTTTACATAAATTGACACGTATTCTCGTTCTGATCAAAATCCATAAAACATCGGTTTGTAATTCGGAAAAAAAGTTAACTCCGTTAAGCTATTTTTAACCGCGGACTATTATCGGCCAAAAGTGGACCAGTTCGGCTTATTAAAAATACTTGGCTAATGTCAATCTTACCATTTTAATCTAAAAAATGACGAAGGCCCAAGATTAGTTCACACATTTCACTCTCAAAAAGTTGTTCACAAATGAAAATGTTGGGCCACAACTTTTTTTACAAATGTAGATGAAAATGTTATAAACATATCTGTAATAAAAAAGCAAAAAAAATTCCGAGTCGGTAGTTACACATTATGTAAATTTTGTTTAAGCCTGATATAAATTTTGTGTACGGCAATGTAATTTTGTTTACACACGATATAAATTCTTGCAGGCGACCTTTTTTTGCCGGAACAAGTGTTTTTTTAAAGATTTTTGGGATTTATTTTTTGAAAAAACCTTTTGGAAGGCCTAGTTTTTATGGTTCTCACATCTTAAGGTGGTTCTTATTTTACTCTTTCCCTGTACATATAGTGAGATGATCATAAGAAAACAAGATATAAATGAAAAAACTATAAAACTATAAAAAAGCTAAAAACACACCAATTTTTTTACAATTTGTTTTTTTATTAAAAATCACTATTTTTAATGTATAAAAAAACTTTAAAAATTGTTCGTGTGCATTAAATGCATATGTTACACATGCAATTTAGCTTTAGGGTTTAGATTTTGGGTTTAGTTTGGCTTTTAGGATTAGGTTTTGGGGGTTAGATTAAGGGTGGGGGTGGGGGGTGGGGGGGGGGGCATGGGCGGGCTAAGGTTTTTGGGAGGTGGCGGTGTCGGGGTGGGTTAGGGGTTTAGGTTTTTTCGTAGTAATACACATGTGTAGTACTTCTTTTTTTTAAAAATTTTTTTTCTATATACTAAAAATAGAAAAGTTTAATAAAAAATTGGTGTGTTTTTTAGGTTTTTTTGTAGGTTTTTAGTTTTCTCATTTAAATTAGTTTTCTAATAATCCATCCTATATATATATATATGGTAACTCACGAGCCGAGCCAGGCCTTGCTTGAGCTCGGCTCGTTTACAAACCGAGTTGGCTCTACTTGTTTACAACCGAGCCAATTCTGAATTACCTTATACCTACGCAATAGGAACTAGATGGAGCACCTACTCTACTGGTCGTCTTCTTTCAGAGCGAGCTGCGAGTTTTTTGAATGTCCATAGTTTTGTAAAACGGATCAAGTGGCAAATATGAGCGAAATAGGTTTGCGCTAACCATAACTATATGATTTTTCTACGAAAGCTACATATAACATAATAATCGGTCGGCAAAGTCGGAAAATCATAAATGGCATATTGGCACATGTTTAATTAATTTGTGCATGTAAACTGTACATTTCATAAACAATGGTCAATGGGTCGCCATTTTGCCTAAGATTAATCGTTAACGCATGGTGCTTCTCCTCTATACGTTAACAAGTTATGTTGCATTACCACTTTAGATTACTAACTAACTAACTAACTAACTAACTAAGTAACTAACTAACTAACTAACTAACTAACTAACTAACTAACTAACTAACGGGGTGTATGGTGTATCGATTAATAAACAAAGCCGCACATGGTGGTATTGGGATCCTCGTTCGTACGTTGGAAAACGAACATACAGTTTTTAAATCTTTTTGGGGCTTTGTAGGAAAAGTTGGGAATCATAGATGGTATATCGACATGTGTTTTATAACCATATGACATCTTATGGCATAATATCACTTTGTGTTGGAAAATCAAATGAGAAAAGCATGGCTAGGATCGTCGGTAGTCAATTTGGAGCAGATAAAGGAATGCCCTAAAAATCCATCAGTAAAATGACATAATTTCGTACTCACTACTAATTACCCGCGCCAATAGTAAATGCTCTCCCGCGAGCACCATTTCCATCGTTGTTACCATTGTTATTGTTATTGTGATTCCCGACGTTGTTGTTGTTTCCATTGTTGTTGGCATTCTGGTTTAGCTGTGGGCAATCCTTCTTGAAGGTCACTTCCACACTGAAAGCACCCCTTTCGATTACCCTGATGCCGCTGTAGCTGTTGCCTCTGTTGCTGTTGCTGTTGCTGTTGCTTCGGGAACGGAACTCTGCAATCTTTCGCCATTTGGCCCACTTTGTCACACCTCTGACATGTTCGAGTGCATTGCCCATGATGATGGTAGTTACACTTGTTACACTTTGGTTGCTTGCCCGCGTATGAACCCTGATTCTGATTGGTGCCTTGGTTCTCATTTGCAGAAGAAGACTGGTTGAAGTTGTGATTATTATTGTTGTTGGTGTTGTTGTTGTCAGCCTTCTTTTGTTGCTGGCTGGAGTTGGAGGCCTTGTCTAACTCGTTCTACTTTGGTTTGTTGTCAGTGGCAGGAGCAGTCATAGCACCACGCTCTGGTAGTGTACCACGTTCAACCTCTTGATCGGTAATCTTGTGAGCCAAATGAATAATCCGTGGTAAGTTATCGAGATTTGCCGAAGTAACCATACTCTTGATATGCGGCGCTAAACCATTGATATACAACTCGATTCGCTTGTAGGGTGGATTTGATAGGTTAGGGCACATCTTTGCAAGCTCATGAGAAAGTTTCGTGTAAGCTTCAATCTCCGATCCCACCATCTTCAGATGATAGTACTCGTTTTCTAACTTTTGAAACTGTTCACGAGGACAGTACTCCTCCCGCATCAACTCCTTGAAATCATCCCAAGTGGTAGCATTCGCCATGTCAATCCCTAGCATTTGAACTTGAGCATTCCACCAAGTTAAGGCACCATCCTCCAGTGTGCCTGAAGCAAACTTCACCCTGTCCCCAGCCGGACAGTTACACATCGTAAATGCTGATTCAGCCTTCTCAAACCAACGAAGAAGTCCCACCACTCCTTCAGTCCCACTGAAAGATTGTGGTTTGCAATCCGTAAACGTCTTGAAAGTACAGATGGGCTGATTGTTCTAATTCCGGTTCACTTGTTGACCTGAAGGTAAAAGAACATACAACGCACGAGTGTGAGTTCGAGTACACAAATAAAGAACAAGAGTCACCTTGTCAAGGGTGTCGTACCAGCTTGCTGAGCTGCTAAAACCAACTGGATTGTGGTCGGTTTGACTACCATGCTAAAAAAATTTGTGTAGTCAATTATCTTAGTAGATTAGAGGCCTTAGCTACTGTATGGGCCTTACAATGGATGACTCTCCATCAGGATTATGCTTGTACCTATATATACATCGTCATCCAATAATGTTTTCCTGAGGAAGCCATGGACCAATGACGAAGTAAGGTTAAAGTGAGGGGAAACTATTTATGTAGGCATGGGAGTCCACCAATTTGACCATTTTTATGTTAGGAGAAGGTGGTGTGCGCATAGAGATTAGGAAGTCAGACAAGACATGAAGTAGTGGTTGTGTAATTTCTTGGCTTGGTGTGTGTAGTCACGAGGTCAAGTGACCATGTATTGAGGTTAAGGGGGTGGTGTGTGCAGTCACGAGGTCAAGTAACCTTGTGTTGAGGTTGAGGGGGTAGTGGATTAGGGATTATGGAAGTAAATGGTTCCAAAGCATTGGGTCTGGTTAACCATCATTACCTAAATCGAACCGATTCCCGAGCTTTGTGTTTCATCTTCTTCACTTGTAACATCCCTAAAACATAAATTCTTTATTTTATTTCTACGTCACAGTTAAGCGGGATAAACTAACTAGTTAAAAGATCTAACTTAGTTAGATAGGAGTCAAGAAATACCAAGTTAGAGTGCTAAAACACTTAAACTAGAAACCTCATGAAAGTAGGAGGGTTAATTGTGCAAATTGGGAAAACAAGTTTTATAAATAAAAAAAAATAAGAATCCAACACACACTTGTGTGCGTGGATCGACCAGGACACAAGGGGGGGGGGGGGCGACCAGGCTTCTCCCAAGAACCCTAACTTGCACAAAATTCACAAATTGAAGGTCCAAATCCATTCTAAAACGAAATCTGAGCTGAGATTAGTGATCTCCATTGCAAGGGGGTCATAAGGTATGTGAAATTTATAAGAAAATCTCTAGTTGAATTTCTGGATTAACCTAAGAAATTCGAAATTGATGTTGCATGTAAGTTGTTTGGAATGAAATAAGGTCTAGGGACAAACCCTAGTCAATTGCTTGACGAAATTGTGCCTATTTCGTGTGAAATTCATAATCACCATTAAAGGTGATAAGTGGGTTTTGTGAAAGTTGATAAACACTAGGATTATAGTGGGTTTTCTAGTGTAATCTAAGATTTGTTAGGTGATTTCAGAATTATAGAGGCTAATATTTATGTTAGATAGTTAGATTGTCGAAAACTTGGGCTAGAAGACAAGTTATGAACTTGTTAATAAATCATGTAAAATTCTGCCCATAAAGTGTTTGTATAAATGCCTCAAAGAAGGCTTAAAACTGAGACTTAAAGTTAAAACGCATAATTACGATGTTTCGGCAAATTATGTGATATATGATTTAAAGAGAGTTCTAAATATGTCATGATTGAACTCTATAGGAAAGGACACCGGAGCGTCAAGTGGACAAGCCGGTGGCGACTTGCGTTTGAAGGGTTTACTTTGAAGGTACGTAACTTGATTTGTTACATTGGGTAATTTGATACTAGAATATGTATAGTTGCGTTGTAAAATAAGGGTTGTGTTGATTGATGCGACAATGTTCGTTACTTGGATTAATATGTTAAGAATCGGTTAAAAGTCGTTTGGTAGTCATTATAATGGTGGATTCCATAGATGAGCCAAACAGGTTGAATAATCAATTAGTACGTGGCTGCACGCTTCGTTAATATTGTTATTTGGTCCTTGTTATTGTTAATGATAAGTATATTAGAATCCGAGATTTTGGTAGTTTGGTTTGCTTGAATGATTAACTTCCTAAGGGCAAACTAACGGGTCATTAAGAGAAGGTACAAATCGAGTAACGGTAGTACCTTACTCGTAGATTTCGAACCCGAGTGATGGGTAGTGATTTACTAAATACTCAAACCGGTGATGGGAGCGTGGGTGTTGAAATTAAGGAACCCATGATTTGGGTCTTCCTATTTAGAAGTGATATCCCTTCCATGTGAGTTGGGTGAAATGAATAAATGGGTCAAAACAACAAAGTTACAGAAGCTACCGTAAGTTACGGTAGCTACCGTAACTTACGGTAGAGGACAAAGTGTTACGGTAGTTCTCTACTGCCTTACGGCAGACTAGTGTTACCCAGCGACTACCGTAACTTACGGTAGTTACCGTAAGTTACGGTAGAGCCCAGTCATTTTTGTTAAACTTTGTATTTTTTTAGTATCGAATCCGTTTTTGAGCGTAGTTTCGATTGTGCAAATTTTCTAAGAACTCTAATACTAATGTTTGTCAAAATCTCCAGCTTTTAGGTATTGCAAGTACGTGGATGATGGTCAAGTCAATGCTCTCGAACCGAACACAATCTTTTGAAGCTTCCGCATTAGATTAACTTCGTTTTAGACAATGTTTATACTGTAAACAATTTGCTAATCATGTTTTGATTGATGGAACTAGTTAAGTAATCATCTAGAATGTAATTACTTTGAAATTTAAATTTTGTACTTCCTTTGAAGTATGGTACCGTTTTATGTAAAATCATGTGTATTTACATTAAATTCTTATAAAATCAAGATGGGTGTTACATTCACATATGCATATTTCGAGTGATGAAACAAAAGAAATACGGGATCATCAACAAAATAAAATATGGAGCAATAATGGTTGAATGTCATTATCCCTATTGTGATGAATCTAAAGAAAATGTGGGATTCCACAGCTGGGAATCGTTAATAGATTTTAACCATCTTCTTCATCGAGGCATGAGCTTTGTGTTTCATCTTCGTCACCATTGGACCGCTAACCGTTTTTTACCATAACCGAGCTCCTTAACTGATTAACCATAAATGAAGTTCGGTTATGGTTGTGGTTATTGACATCCCGTATACAAAATTATCAGTTATGGTTATGGTTAACGGTAAAAACCAAACTGAACAGTGATTTGCACACCCCTAACATCATAGGTGGTAAAACTAGCATAAGGGGGTGGTATGATGGATGGAGGTGGTAGGAAAGTGGCGAGTGGTAAGGGAGTGTTTGTAAGGGAGTGAAGAGAGAAGAATTTGAGTTTTTAAGGAATTAATGCTGTTTTGAGTTGTATCTGTAAGGTATGTATGTGTTACATTTTAGTATTTTGTGAATTTTAAGGTCAAATTTGGTGGTTTCTAAGTTCAAATCATTTTCTAGCGTTCAAATCTCAAACGGTCACAATTATTTTCCATGCGTGAAGACCACCACGCATTGCCACATCCATGCGTGGTGAATGGTAGTGGCAGTGGTGTATCACGCCATTCAACACGTGAAGAAAACTCCACCACGGGGCGCCTCGTCCGCTCTCATGGAATGTGATATGGCAAGAGGTGTACGTGCGAAAGGTGAAAGGGTCATGTCAAAGGTATCTATGATGATTAGGTACATAAAAAAAAAGAAGATACATGGAACTAGTTCAGGAGATATATTGATAGCTCGTGTATCACCAAGGAATGTGTAACAAATGAAACCAAAGGTACGAAGACATGAATAATCAGGGAACAGAGTATTGATGAACATTGGTAGACCGACGTGAGTTGTGTTTTAGTGAAGGCTGGGTTACATGGCTAAAATGGCTAGCTTCCCGGCCACAACATTCCCCTGGTCCGCGACGTTCTATTTTTAAACAATTTAAGAATCACATCTTGTTTTTTTTTTTTTTTTTTACTCTAGCAAATAGTAAAAAGTATATTGGACTTTATTTGCAAACTTGAGGATCACAAATCAAATTAAAAGATGGATTTATCTATGTCAAGCTAGACCTTTGTGTTTTAGTGAAGGCTGGGTTACATGGCTAAAATGGCTAGCTTCCCGGCCACAACATTACCCTGGTCCGCGACGTTCGATTTTTAAACAATTTAAGAATCACATCTTGTTTTCTTTTTTTTCTTTTTTTTACTCTAGCAAATAGTAAAAAATATATTGGACTTTATTTGCAAACTTGAGGATCACAAATCAAATTAAAAGATGGATTTATCTATGTCAAGCTAGACCTTTTCTAAAAGTTCTTTGGTAGTTATAATACTTTCTATTCAGTTTGTTTAAGTGAGTAGTTAACATGCAATTATTTGTATCTGGAGTTTAGTCTTGGTACTAGAAACTGGATGTAAGTTAGAGAAATGAATTACAAACATTAACTGACATGCTCTAATTGATCTCTTTCTAAATACATTAGTTTAGATCAAAGTAGGCTGGTTTTTGATTTTCTTCCGGGACCAATGATCATTAACTTTTATCCAATACTTTTGAGGATGCCAACAAGATCCTAGATTTAAGGAGGAGTAAACTTTTTGTTAGAGTATATAAAATACCATGACATCAAAGGCAATCAAGGATGTATCCAAGAAACATGTCACTCGGTATGACTAAGTATTCCACACTGTAGGATCGTTGTGCGACCTGAATGAGTCGATCAGAAGAGTTTGTATCCGAATCAAAGGCGGAATTCAGAGAAACAGACTTGTTCACAGCTTGATTCAATATAAATGTCTCTATTATTGATATAACACTGATTTACAACCAGGAGACAATTCGGCAGCACTTCGTTACCAAATCAGAAAAGTTACCAAATGACAACCTAGGCTCCACTATATATAGGCATGTAATTTCGCACGGAATAGCCAATGGCAATTTCGTGCGAAATTACCTACTTGTAATTTCGTACGAAATAGCCTTTGGCTATTTCATGCGAAATTAGCTTTCCACACTCAAAACTCAGTTTCTAGCGTCCAAAGCACTGGTTTATCCTATCTCGTTACACGACTCGATACAAGACGAAGTCAACAGACATAGTGCACTAACAGACTCCCCCTTGGATGTTGACGAAGTCTTCAGTGTCTAATCTTTAGCATGACACCTCTTCAGTCTTGATCAGTCTTCAAACTCTTTCCGAATTGTCTAACATTGTAAGCATCCATCAATCATTCTTCAGGCTCCCCTTTCGTTAAGCTTCAGTGCTTTTGGGATCGACACCTGGCTTTCCAGTTACAAACTCCCCCTTGCTTTGAGCTTGTCTTCAGACTCCCCCTTAGACTCTGCTATCGGGATTGTAGTCTGGAAACACATCTGCATCACTCAAACATTTATAAATAACAATGTTTTGAATTTCAAGGATCAAATATCCTGGCTCTTTAGCAGATTTTAACAATCTAAGAATCCAACTCCCTCACAGAAAATCATCCAAGTCCAAATTAATGACCTTGGAGATATCACAAATTGTTTTTGATTTTTGATTTTAAAAGCTTCAAGTTTCAAATTAATGAACTTGATTTATTTTAAGAAACGTAATCAGCATACTCAGATTTTGAAACTCAGCACTCAGACATCGATTGTCGAAAATAAAATAGAATCAAAATCTTTTTGGATTTTTCTGAAATATAAAGTAGTAACGAAATATTTACAAACATATTTACATACAATATTTTTGTTTGAGTTTGCGTCAGAGGATCATATCAGTTTTGACAAATCACAAGTACCGTTGAGCTTAGTTACACATTAAGAATTAAACAATTCACTTAGATTGTCGATATACTGATCCACTTAAATTTTCACACAAATTTCAACTGATTCAGGATACGAATTAGGTGTATTAAGAACTTAAACTCATTCATGTGTCCCACCTCTTGAATATACTCCCGTATCCAGATCCCAATATTCAGTCTTACAGGTGAGTATACCTAGATGATATCTGTAAGGGGTTAAATGCGAGGGCCGTGAGAGCTCAGGCTATTGCTTCCGCAAAATCAGAGAGATGACGGCTTCGATTTTAGGTGTGTCCCCTTTAGATGATCTTTTCTTCAACAGCACATGATTAGCATTTTGCAATGTTTCATCATTTTTTATGCTGAGGGTGGTGCTATATTTCAAGCAAGCAGAAAGTATTATACGGGGACTAGGCCATTGCTTTCGCATTATCAGAAGTCCCGGAATAATACCCCAGATATCACTAAGCATAAAGACCTAGTATCTCAGAAAAAGGGGTCCTTCAAACGAGATTTCAGGGGTTACCTATATATCCAAGTAGTGTTCCCCACGAAATAAGCAAGTATGAAATTTATGTTTATATCCCGAAAAGTTTACTAAATGTATAAAAACCTATCGGCATATCATCAGTGAGACCAGTTAACGCTATTTACTCATTACATTTCTTTAGCATACTGTAACTGTCTACTGATGTACTATCATTTCCTCTTTTACACAAAAACTCATTTTTGAATTTTATCATGTTTTTGGCTTTTTCAAAATTTTCAAAAGTTTTTGGATTTTCTGACAATAATACTCCCCCTAAAATACAAAATCATTTTTAAAAAAATTTGACAAACCGACACTGATAGCTTTGTCTCGCCATCCATTTTCTGCTTTTCGTGCTCTGTTTTGCAAAAAAAAAAAAAATACAACATATAAAACATCAATTACCCCCATGATTTACAACACATTGATATTTTACAGCTTGAAAACCGTTTTTCAATCTTGTGAAATTAATCATGTTTGTTCCGCCGTGAGGGTTTCGGCATATTCAAGCAACATATTTTTGAATTTTTGACAAATTTAAAAACAAACATATTTTTGATTTTTCAAAATTTTGACAAAATAAAAACATATTTTTAGTTTTTAAATTTTTCAATTTTTAGGGTTTTTGAAATATTGTTTATTTATGTACAGAAATCAAACAAACTCCCTGTTTCAACTAACACAGGGTTCACCAGCCTCTCCCTCTCGTTGTGCGAGGCTGCTCCGAATTCCATTTTCACAATCTTCAGTTTTCTTGAGCACCTGCACATTCAACTAATTCAATCACTTGAACAAATTAGCCCAGGTCTGTTGGACCCTAGGCATTACAACACAATATGCATCATTCAACTTCGGAAAATCTTTGTCATTTTGAAAAAAGTCTTTTTCAACTTTGACTTCAACTTTTTCATTATTTACCGAAGTTACTTGTTTCTTAACACTCCATGTTTGACCTTTAGGAGTACCTCTTTTGTAAAAATGCGACTCTTTTTTAACATTTTGATGTTGAACAACAACTTTTGGTTTCCAAAACTCGTTTGGTTTTGTTGTGTCAACTGTTGTTTTCCAACTTTGTGTTGTTCTTAATCTGGGTGTGTGAGAATTCCAGGTCTGTCTAGAATCGAACCTATTCGGGTTTGATTTCCAAGTTTGGTTCGAAACAAACTTTTTTGTGTTGTACCTCCAAGTTTGTTTTGAATCAAATCTGGTTGACCTTTGTTTCACATCCTCAGATTTCTGTTTCTCAACATTATCAGACTTCTTTTTCGACTCAACATCAACAGGTTTCAGATTTGGACACTTGCGTGCAAGATGTCCTGTTTGATCGCATTTAAAACATGTTCTTTTTGAGACATCTTTGACCAGTGGTTGTTGCTTTTTCTTTTGAGCATAGAACTCTTCATTAGACTGTCGTCTAAATTGGATTTCTTTCTCTTCTTCCGAACTTGTTCCATGAACAAAATTCATCTTTTCCTGATAATTTGGCATTTCATTTGTTTTCCAACTTTGTTTCCTTTTATAACCCAACCCAGCCTTCATGTTTTTCTTCTTGTAACCAGGTTTGTTATAAAAAAGTTTTGTGACACTTTCCAGCAAATTTTGAAATTTCAGATTTTTCAATCTCAACCATTTTGAAAACTTTGTCAATCTTGTCTGAAATCACATTCTGAATCGGGAATACAACATCTAAGAATAATTTGTCCGATCCAATCATGGTATAAACCAATCCTTTTGAATTATCATCCAAATTTTTCTCAGATTTTGAGTTTTTCAGATATCCATCATGAAAATTACCTTCATTTTCATCATGTAATTCAGATTTACCTGTATCAACTGACTCTTCTTTCAACACACTTTCAACGACCTTACCTACCACCTCTGAATCACTAGGCTCATCAGATTTGGAATAGGTTACGTCAATATTATCTGGCAATTGATCTACCATGTTGAAAGCTTTTTCGACCTTTTCATCATCATAAAATGCAAACTTTTCCGGTGGTGGAACTTGATGAAATTCTGAACCAATGCCCTTTTTGTTTTTCTCAGAATCACCATCTCCCGGTATTATATTGAAAATTCTTTCAAGCACATATGACGACGCATGATAACTTTTTAACTTGTTGTTATCCTGTTCTAATCAGCAATCTGACGCTTTAGCTTAGCAACATCCTCAATATAAGAATTTACAAGTTGTTGCTTTATTTCATACTGTCGCTTAAGCGTATTAGTTGTTTCAGAACAGTAATCCAATCTTGATTGAACAAATTTCATTTCACTCTTCACCTTTTCATATGACTCTTTTGTAATGTGATATGCCAATTTTATTGAATCATATTCTTTTTTCATTTCTTGACAAACATTTTCCTTTTGAGAACATTCTTCCGTTATTTTTAAAACTTTTTCTTTCAAACTTTCATTTTCTTTTTCTAAATTTTTACATTTTTCCGAAAATTTTTCATCATTATCTTTCAAACTTTTTCATTTCTTAACATTTCTTTGTATTTATTTTTAAAAACATTTTCAATTTTTGTGAACTCAAGATCTCTTGTTCTGAACTTTTCGTCTTTTTCAGTACAAGCACTGCATGGTTTCATGCATTTCCTGCACTGTTCAACAATTTCATTTAAGATTTCAGAATTAGAATTTACCTCAGTGATTGGCATCTTGGTGTTCTCTGCTACATCTGTCTGATCAGCATCTTTCTGCTTCAGCTCACCTTCACTCCTTTTTCCTTCACCAGTACCAGCAACACCAATAACCTTCGAAATCTCATTCTTCACTTCAATCGAACTTTCAACTTTCTTCTCAGCTTCTTCAACTTTCTGTTCTTCAGTAACAGCTTTTTTCACAACAACTTCTTCTTCTACCTTCACATTCTCTGCTTTCACATCTTCAGCTTTAGCTTCTTCAGCTACCTTCTTCAAATCTTCAACCATACACTCAACATTCTTCTTCATTCTTTCTTCATCCCTTTTCCTCAAACACGATGTCATGACATATCTTATGTCTTTTTCATGCCTTTTTGCATATGTGTTATCTTTTGTTACATTTGTATAGTATTCGACAGATCGAATAATTATGAGAAGAACATCATCAAAAATTATATCCTTCTTGGGAACAACTGGTTCTCCATTTCTGTTGACATAGCACTCTCGTTTTTTATCCCATCTTTTATTAATCACTGCACTTTCATATTCTTCTTGCATTTCATTAATTCTGTTGCTAGCAATGTTTCTCTCTCTGTATGTTTTCTCTTTCAGAATCTCTTCTCTGGTTTTCTCTTTGATTTCAGCTATAACATTTTCTTCTTTGTTTTTCTCTTTAATTTCAGCAACAAAAACATAATGGTTGCTCTTTGATGAACTTCTGCCATGAGCTGTAACTCGATTATCAACACGATCTTCTTCTGGTAGAATCTGACTCAAATCATATCCTTCATCATCATGGATTACAGCACAAGCTCTTGATTTTTCTTTGGGATGATTTTCAATCATTTTTGGCTCTTCTTTGCTTCGGTGGTAGATTGCCTTTCGGTAATAATCATCATTGAAAGGATGTTCATTTCCACCAACTGCAGAATTGTTGCATTCTCTCTTGAAATGACCTTTTTTCTTACACTTGAAGCAAGTCACTTTGGATTTATCAAATCCCAGCTTTGTTGATGGACCTCCGATTGATTGTTTCCCAGTAATTTCCATATATCTTTGAGCTCTGCGGATGCAACTTGCCAAACACCAGCGAATATCAATGAGTTCCATCTCTTCCGGATCAATCTGGTCGTAGTCTTCTTTGGTCAATTCAGAATTTCCAATTTTCCCAGCTACTAGACCTTCATACGATTCCAGAACAGATGCAAGAAAGCTCATTTGCTGTTTAGCAGCATTGATACTCATAGCCGGAGAATTTTTCTACTTGAGAGCAATGTTGCAAAGTATCTCTTCTGATTCTTCAGAATTGACTTTTGAAGAAAATGAATGATAACCCGGATCATAACTTGATGAGCTTTTCTGAGGTTCTTTTGTCCTCTCACCACTGAATGCTGTCTTTGGTGATTCACCAACTTTCACCGAAGGTAAGTTTCCTTTGTAATAAAGACCAACATTCTGTTGATGTGAAGAACTGCTCATCTTGTTTTGTTTCTGCAATTCAAGCTCATGAGTTTCAATTTTTTCAATCAACACATCGAGAGAAATTGTTTCATACAAAGCATCATTTTTCAATATAAACACAAACGTTTGCCACTGATCATCTCGTGGTAACGCTTCTATTATTTTGTCAATTATTTATTCTCTCGTTTTCTCAATCTTAAATCTTTCTAGTTCAATTTTTAGATGACAAAAACGTTCAATCATTTGTCTAACTGGTTCATCTTTAAGACTGTCAAATAAATCAAATTTTTTTTAACAAAGCAATTTTATTCTTTTTGATTTGTTTACCCCCATCAGCTTTAACCCTTAAGGCTTCCCAAACTGATTTGATGACCCGTCATGTTGTAGTAAAGCAAATATGTCATTTCTAATTGATGACTGGATCAAGGCAATCATTCTCTGTTCGGCTGCAAATTCGGATTTGCCTTCTTTGGATAAATTCTTGAGTGGAAGATCTTCTCCTTTATCATTTTTTGTTCTTTCATATCCAAACTCAAGACAGAACCAACTTTCATGTGCGTAAGCTTTTGCCCAGCTAATGAAACGTTCTTTCCACCACGTATAGTCTTCAATACTTTCAAGAGTTGGTGGTTTTGAATGTGTGCCGTAAAAATTATCATGTTTAATGTTTTCATTGATTGCTTTTGTTATGGTTTTTGGTGTAACAGTTGAAGTTTGGAAGATTCCGATGTTAATGCGTTGTAGAACGTGTTGTAGAATTCTTCAGCCATGATGTAAACTTCTTGAATTTCTTCAAACGAAATTACTTGTTGAAGCGAAATAACCTGGAGAACAGTTTCAAGCGAAATAACAACACAAGCGAAATTAGAATCTTCAAACGAAATAAGGGATTTCGTTTGAACCGACCAAACGAAATGTAATTTCGTACGGAATTACAAACAAATTCAAATGAAATCACAACTTTGAAACGAAATTGTAATTTCGTATGGAATATCTCAAGCGAAATTATAATTCCGTGTGAAATTAGGTGCAATTTCAAACGAAATTATGATGACATCAGCATGTCGGTCCAATTTTTGTCAAATTGATCAGGTTTTAGCTCGAATTTAGGTCCAATTTTCTCAAGGCTTTGTTAAAACACTGTTTCGCATGTAATGTGTGAAATTCAAATCATTTTAACCGTGAAAAGTTGTTTAATTTGAAAAAGAAGGTGTAGAAGTCAGAAATCTGATGAAATCAAGCTGAACTCTTCCTCCTGAGCTCTGATACCACTTGTAGGATCGTTGTGCGACCTGAATGAGTCGATCAGAAGAGTTTGTATCCGAATCAAAGGCGAAATTCAGAGAAATGGACTTGTTCACAGCTTGATTCAATATAAATGTCTCTATTATTAATATAACACTGATTTACAACCTGGGGACAATTCGTGTAAGACCCGGACACGTATTTGACAAAAGTTGCAGCGGAAAATTCGTACCATAAATTTCTTTTCATTATAAGTCTCTTTACATACTTGAAAGTTCATTTGAATTAACTCTTTTACAAAATAAAAGCATCACTTGTATTTACCAAACTACATACTCCAACATTCCGGTACATTCTATCTTGTGACTCGGTCTTCGATCGCTAATCCTCGTGATGATAATCCGTGATTAGTATAACCTGCACTCACCACATAAATTCATAATATTAGTGCACATTATGTATAAACCAGATTCACTTATGTAAACTTCCCATTCCGTTATCTTTCTAACTTTAAGCATTTCATCTGTGTATCTATTCCCTGGTGAGGCTTCAATCATGTACCTGCATTGCGTTTCATTCTCAAGGCGCACCATTAATAAAGTTAATACTCAATGTATCTAAATTATGCATACATACGTTCTTACATACATACATACGTACATACCTACATACATACATACCTACATACCTACATACATACCTTCCTAGATCTTCACGTACATACATACACTCAGACGCACCTTCCTACATACATATATATACACGTCTACAAATGTACCTAACCATATATACACGTACAAGTTCTCACATACCTCTTACATAACCATACATTAATTATGTGGGTCTTCGAATTAGATTTATAACCCATAATCATCAAAGGAACGATCAAAATCATGTTTGGGAGACCCGTCGTAGTCCACGGTTAACCTACCGAAGCCCACGACCCATAAATCAACTTAGATAACATTTTCAGCTTTTTGAACATGGGGAGGGCGTCGGCGACGGCCCTAGGGGGCATCGACAACGGCCCTTGCATTTACCCGTAGCCAAAAACCTCCGTAGGCAGCAAAATAACCCATCAGCAAAAACTGACTTTCCAGGGGGCGTCGGCAACGGCCAATATGGGCGTCGGCTATGGCCTCTCGAAAATCAGTTTTCCTGCTGTGTTGTTTTCGTCGTTCGAACACACTAAAACTCGCATAACTTTTAAAGCGTTTACCCGTTTAACCTCCCGTTTCTTCCGAAATGATTGTAAATTGACATTCTATCATGTAAACTTGAAATCCCATATCCGGATTAAGGAAATTCTCTTACGCGCTATCGGCTTATTATTCATTTACGATTTATTCGACCCGTTCATGTTTTTATCAAATAACTCATTCCTTTTAACCCAAAACTTACATGAACCTTATGACCATAATACTTTTACACTATCCGGAGTGTCGTACTTGGGGTTTACGCACCCGATACCCGGTATTCGTTAAATTCATTCATTATTACGTAATTGAACATTAAATAGTACAATTTCCATCTATGAAATTGTTTATTCATTTACTCATAATTTCCTACCGAACCTCTTGCCCATTAACCCGCGTCACCGTTACTTGGTTAGCATGCTTACATACAATTTTACCCATTACCCGGTTATCATATCGAAGTCGTTACTTATGCAACCTTTCCGGTATGTAATAAAACCTCATCTTGACCCATTTGATTTACTTAGCAAAATTCATCGATTTCATACAACTCATTCCTATATGACCTCAATTATCATAATTAATTAAGTCGCACATAACTTTACATAAACAACTAAGAAGTGATTACGGAAATCACTTACCTCATGCATCCGTGTTCATATCCGTTTCCTCGCCACTTCTTGACCCGTTAGCCTTTCATGCTTGAGTCCCTCTCGACATGATTCCTATACTTTCATGTCACCAAATTACATTCACATTAGCATACACAATTGTACATGTTAACGATCATATCAATCGCATATTTCACATTTGACTTTTTAGTCACAACTAACAAGCATATGGCATATAATCAAATTCATATCCTTTCAAACTCATGAAATTCATCATGTAATCACAATAACGCATATTAACATAACATGTACCATACAACTTCCTATAATCCTACCTTTACGACAATAAACCAAATCATGCTTCTTATGCATAGTTGACCTTCAAAAGTCAACAATTCATCATACAAACTTTCGGCTTATCCTCATGTATCCGTATCATCATTTATGCTATATCAATGACATTATATACATTTCTTACCCACAATGCAAATATGCTTACAACCACATGACCACCTAGTGATATTAACGACAACGTACAAGTCCTAATGCATAGTCTTGACCAAGACATACATTCAACCCGAATTCTTGTATAAGTTCCATCTAAAGCACCTTCTTCACGTTATTATACTACTAATTACATCATTACCTAATCTCAATCATATATATATATATATATATATATATATATATATATATATATATATATATATATATATATATATATATATATATATATATATATATATCAAGCTATTTCATACAATCTCACATCTTAACTTCACTTAGACATTTCATCATACACTTGGTGTGCGTACACCATTTAGTGCATATTGTACAACTAATTAAAGCACATTCTTCCTAGTTCATCCATGCATTAACATAATCTTTCACAAATCATTATCATAACCAAGCATCATATGTTTTATATCAAATTATCCATCTAACTACTTTCTATAACACTACTCTAACATCAACATTACATAGTTCATCATAAATCTTCACTAAACTTCATCTTCCTACAATTTCTAAGTGGGTTTTATCCCAACTCATCGATACAATCAAAATTGCACCTAACACAACTTCTATATGATAATTCTAACACATACCCAAACTCAATTTCATACAATTTCATGGTTTAGAACATAACCCACTTCCTACAAGTTCATCAATCTAACTTTCGAATCATACCTCATGATCCCTCGCGTAGGTGATCATTAATTCATGTTCGTTTATGAATTTACGCCTTGATTCACCCTTCAATTTGATGATCTTTCTTGGTTAGGGTTTGGAGCTCTTGAGAGCTCCTGAAGCTTCACGAACACACCCTTCGTGTGTGTTTGTGTGTGTGTTGATCTTTTAATTAGTAAATCAACTTTCATCTTATCCACTTTAACCCCTCAAGTTTGCCTCTATAATATATTTGGCACTACTTTTCTCTTTTAATAGTTTTTACCATGCTCTCAACTAGGTTAAATAGCCTAGTTATTTATTTCATAATATAACACATAAGAACATATTGTGAATATATAACATTTGGATTTTGGGGCGTTACAATTCGGCAGCACTTCGTTACCGAATCAGAAAAGTTACCAAATGACAACCTAGGCTCCACTATATATAGGCATGTAATTTCGCACGGAATAGCCAATGGTAATTTCGTGCGAAATTACCTACTTGTAATTTCGTACGAAATAGCCTTTGGCTATTTCATGCGAAATTAGCTTTCCACACTCAAAACTCAGTTTCTAGCGTCCAGAGCACTGGTTTATCCTATCTCGTTACACGACTCGATACAGGACGAAGTCAAAAGACATAGTGCACTAACACACACATACTTACCACAAATCTCGACATTACACTTAGATATACATGATTTGAAGTACATGAAAGAAATAACAAGATCATGAGTATGAACGCATAGAGCATTGGGTTGATGTTGTCTGATGACTTGGAACATCATTCACTGGAAAATCGACTATACTGAAGCTAAAAATTCCAATATATGTATAATTGATGAATTGCGGGGCAAATCTCCCTTGGCGGTTAGTGTTAGCAAGACTAATTAGTTAACTACCAGAGGAGTAATTGCCCAGTAATGCATTCATATAGTTGAACAACCTTAAAAGACATGTGGTTGATAAAACTCATTGCTTTCCAAACAATTTATAGGCCAACAAGTAGAAACATGCTCTATTCTAGCATATGCTTCACACACCTCTCTCTCCCTACATTTCCAGAGTTAAAATGAGTATATTGGGAAATAATACTTTTATGCTAGTGTCATTTTACCGGCCTTTTACAATTTGAAGAGACATAAGTAATGACCGGTCAATGTATATGCAAATGAGTATATTTTGGGATATGCCAAGAAAAAGGTTTGAGACTAATTTCATTTATTCTTTTCTTAGTAGGATAATGTAGAAAGTGATACCGAGGCCCACAAAATCATTGGAACCTGTTCTTGGTCAAGATTAAAATTCGTATGGTGCCATTGAGGGTGGTGGTGGAGTGGTAAGGAAGAGACTTGATGTTTTAAGGGACTCAAGTTCGATTCTTACCCTTCCCATTATTTTCTGCGACATCTGGTGATGATGAGAGACTAGGCGAATTAGTGAAGATCGCTAGTTCGATCCTTTAACTGAGCGGACTTTACCTCACCACACTGTCGTGCCTTCGGCCCTAGGCGAGGGTTTTCCCTGGTTTGGAAGCGAGTGTATCTCAATGTGGTGAATTTCGCCAGTAACCTATTTGTAGGATTCATTGACCGTTCAAAAAAAAAAAAAAAAACTAGTGGTAAACTGGTAATATGGTATTCCTCACAAGCGAGAATTCGATCACTATCGTTTATTACGATACCAACACTCGTTACAGCAACCGAAAGAGAAACAAAAAATAAAGTAGTGATATGCCTAAAAGGATGTCACTGGAAGCCAGGTAACATAGTCTGATTTACACTGACCTGTGTACCAACTAGAAAAAGTTACCGTAGATCAACTTGGTGATTATTATCATATATAGTGTTCATGTATATAATTATCTTAGTTGTGAAGATTTAAATAAAAAGATATTATTTGTAAGAAGATATTTCAACCAATAAAAATGTTTTATTTTATTTTATTTAATATTTGTATTTAATTTTATTGTAAGAATATATTGGTAAACTTATAGATCATTAATTTGTAGTTTTCCTCTTTAATAACTAACTACATCAAATTTATAACTTATTTTCAAAATATGTATTTTTTCAAAAAATAATTATAATAATTTAGAATATAGGATTAATTAAGAGGTGCAAGATAATTTACGAGCTTTGTAGGATAATTTACGAGCTGTGTAGGATAATTTCGATATGTGTAGACTAATTTGAAATGTGTAAAATAAATATTAATGTGTGCAAGCAAAATATTTTAGTGCGAAGGATGATAGTCCATTGACGTCAAGACATTTTCATGTACGCCGACTAACACACATCACCGCATCGTGGATATAAACACACCACTACATCTCTCTTCTTGCCCTCGGTCGTTACCACCAGGGGCGGACCCACATAGAGCGGGTTAGTGTCCCCGTACCCCAATGTTTTTTAAAAAATTAGTAGATCCGGTATATTAAATTTTATAAGAACCTCATAAATACAATTAGGTGGACACCATAAAAAGAAAATGAAAGCCGGTGTGGTGGTAAACCTCTCTCTTTACCAACAAGAGGTCATGACCCCATTAAAAAAAATCTTGGGTCCGCCATTGGTTAACACCATTATCTGAAACGATTCTACAACAATCTAAACGCATCGATTTGTTAGATCTAAACGACCACATGATGGTGACGGCCCGACGAACCTAGGGTTCCGCCATGACCTCATATGGCGGCGGCGTTAATGGTGTTCTGAGCAACCAGCATGATGTGTGCCACCCATGCACAACAATTGGGAACGTGGTTATGTTACTGGCCGATGCTCGTTTCTTCATCATACTTTTTACTAGTTGTTTTATTTGTTTATTTAGAGTAGTGGGTCAGTTGAGTTAGTCTTAGTAGTGGGTCCATCTTTTTAGGAATTGTAGCATGCAACTTATCTATTTATATTTTTGTACGTTTCCATTTTGAAGTATGAATGAAATATGAATTAATTCTTGATTTCTCTCTATTTTTCTTTCAAGCTTCGATCTACTTTCTTTGGATCATTTAGTTAACGATTCGGTTCGTAACACAGCACCGATGGTTAACGGATTCAATGGAGATAAAGACGACTACCATATGAGTTAGTTCCGACATATTTTTCGGTGAGTCTTCGGTAAGCCTCTTTTCTTTTGCATGTCGTTTTTTAACCAAGATCGGTGTTTTCGAAGGCGTTTAAGCGGCAGAGAGAAGATGCTAGGGTTCCGGTAAAGGTCCGACAAAGTTTCGGTACCTTGATTCAGATGTGTGAGTTCTAACTACAGCTAGGTCGGGGTCATATGGCTCTTAAACTGATGATATTTGTTATTTCAGTAACCGTAGGTGCTCCGCTGACTGATTATAGTCTCTGGCGAGTTCCACACCAGTGTATATCGATAACCACAAAGGTTAGTTTTTTGGCCTCTTTACTCATTTTCGATGTTTCTGTTAAACAGAAAAAGAAAAGAAATCAGTCAAATATTATGTTTCCTATTATGTCGTGATTTGCTATTATTATGTTTCCTTTTTATGTGTCGTTAGTTTGGTATTTAATCTATGCTTTGTAACCCTGAAAGGTATGCAAGAATTAAAATCAATAAAATAAGTTCTTTCTTGATTATCCTTTGCCTCTGATTATCATTCACAACATGGTATCAGAGCAGAGTTTTGATCCATGAAACAGCTTGTTCATCTCCTACAATCAATCACCACAAAAAAACAAAATCTGAAAATCAAACCTGTCGTTTCCGTCATCTTCGATCCGCATTAAAACAACAACAATTAGCAGTCGCTGTCACCATATCGGTCAGCAAAACCCCAAAACACTAAAATTCCCATAAATCCGTTGCCGCCACCGCGTTCATCTGTGTCAGCAAAACCCTAAAACTCCATCTCCGGTCGCACCAATACATGAGATTCAATTAGCAGTCGCCGCCGCTTCTTGATAATCGGCAAACCCTAAAACCTTCATTTCGTCGATCGGGTTATAGCCGCAGTCGTTCATCAGTTCCACCGCCGTGCAAGAAATCCTAGCCGCTCAGATCTTGTTCCAGTTCTTTCAATCTACTCAACTCAGAAACAATCAAAATCAAACCTTGGAAAGTCGACAGGATCTCCACTGTTTGCTGCCGATTCACGTGTGCCGGAAAATTCCTTGTTCGACTGTCTCAAACGGAAAAACCAGAGAACCCCGCTCATAGAGAGAGAGAGAGAGACAGATAAAAACAGCGGCCTTTTTTTGAGATTAGGGTTTGTGTACCAATAAATCCGCTGCACACCCCCTATTTCGCTACACAAACCCTTCAGCAAGCTACGGGCGGATTTGGCAACCTTAAATCTTGAACGCGAGTTCAAGTGGCACGGTGTATTTAATAAATACGCCGGTGTATTCAATAAATACGCCGATAAGAGAACGGGCCCGGCTTCGATTATCCAGTGTAATTAATAAATCTTGAACGCGAGTTACACAGCTGCCATGTCCGGAGACGATAGCCCAAACAACCGTACCAACAATGACGATCTCGCAATTCAACTTGCGAATCTTCTTCGAACCAACCTTAATACCCAATCTCAAACACCAAAACAAACCTTATCCGATAGCCTGAAGATCAGTATCAAGCTAAATAGTCAAAATTACGCTCTATGGGCTCGAATGATTCGAGTCGCTATAGGGGGAAAATCTAAGAACCTGTTGAGCCATATTACAGGAAAACCTGCCCCACCAAACCCGTCAGATGAACAATACGAGCAGTGGGAACAAGACGATCTAGTCGTATTCTCATGGCTCATACAAAACATTGAACCAGGGTTAGCCGACAACCTGACCGAGTTTCCCACTGCGAAGGCGTTGTGGGACGCATTGGTGGTTACATATAGCAGTGGGAAAGATAAACTACAAACCTTCGATTTACACGTCAAAGCAAACGAACTCAAGCAAAACGGCTCGGCCCTAGAAGATTTCTGGATCAAGTTACAAGGCATTTGGGGAGAGATAGATCGAAGGGATCCGAATCCAATGACCTGCTCTGCTGACATAGCAACATATAACAATATCAGGCCTGAACAGAAATTATTCCAATTCCTGAATGCTCTTGACAGGAAGTTTGACCCAGTCAAAAGAGAATTCCTTCGGTGGGATCCTCTTCCCTCGACTGAGCAAGCCTACGCGGCTGTAAGGAAGGAGATGGCACATCAAGGAATCCTTGGTACCATCTCTGAAACTTCACAGTCCGGCGTGGCGGCGGGGCTTGTCGCCGACGGAATCACTGAAACCGATGGACAGGGGTTAATCACGAAGGGACAGCGGCGGTCAGACCTCACTGGAAAATCATCATCCCGAATCGACAAATCCAAACTGAAATGTAGTCACTGTGATATGAGGGGACACACCAAAGAGCAGTGCTTTAAAATCGTGGGTTTTCCTGACTGGTGGGGTGACAACCACAAAACTAAGAACCCGAATCAAGAGGGGAAGGTTGTCGTTGCCATAGGTAACAACAACAATGAGAAGGATGGCAGTAATGCTTCTAAAGAAATAATTAGGGTTCAAAGTGAGGACGCATCTGAGACTGAAGATCAGGATGGATGGACGTGGCACTGAGCACCCAAAAAAAAAAAAAACCCAAAACCAAAACCCAAAAAAACCAAAACCCAAAACCAAAAACCCAAAACCAAAACCAAAAAAAAAAAACCAAAACCCAAAACTAAAAAAAAAAAAAAAAAAAAAAAAACCAAAACCAGAAACCCAAAATCCCAAATTAAAACCAATGCCAAAACCCAAATGGCCAAGTTGAATTTTGAAAATCCCATAATTCAACTTGAGGGGGAGTGTTAAACAGAAAAAGAAAAGAAATCAGTCAAATATTATGTTTCCTATTATGTCGTGATTTGCTATTATTATGTTTCCTTTTTATGTGTCGTTAGTTTGGTATTTAATCTATGCTTTGTAACCCTGAAAGGTATGCAAGAATTAAAATCAATAAAATAAGTTCTTTCTTGATTATCCTTTGCCTCTGATTATCATTCACAACAGTTTCAAGTTACTGATGATGATTACGACAATTATCAACGGTGGCGATTTTAGATTTTGATTTTAAGAACTTTGAATATGATTTAATACAAACATTTATTTGATTGTATTGTTACTCTATAATTAATAAGAAAACTATGTGTTGATTTAATGATGGAAGATAAAATTTAAAGCTGTTATAAATTAGATAATTTACAAGTTTTGTGACTTCGTTGATTTTTTAGTTGAAAATGAAAATATTACAATTTGAGCTAGAAAAGATGAACACAGAATCAAAGGTTAAGAGGGATGCTTTCACAAGTGACCAACAATTACACGGCGTTGAAATTACATGTGGCTAATGAAATGCAAAAGCAACAAAATCAGAAAGTGGATCATCATCAGGAAATGGTTGCGAAACAACTTATGGAGTTAGGTCCGACTTCTCATGATTCTTCATCGGAAGAAAGAGCTCAATCGGGCTCGACTAAGAATGGTGATCATAAAGCTGGTAAAAGAAACGGTCGGGAGAACATCCCGGATTCGGATGCTTGGATTGCTAACAAGATACTAAAGTTGAACGGTTCAAAGATCGTCGAGCAACCAAATGAATCTACCATGCGTAAAGCTTGAGTCTCGGTTCGGGATCAGTCAGAAGCACCCATGGTAATTTAGTTATTATAATTTTTGTATGTTACAATACAATAATTTTGGTTAAATGCTAAAAATTTTCCTGGTATTTTTACGACAGATTACCGACGGATGTCAATGGCGAAAGTATGGTCAAAAGATGTTTAAAGGTAACCCGTGTCCACACGCCTACTACCGATGCACAGTGGCGGTTGGTTGCCCGGTTAGACAACAAGTTCAAAGATGTGTTGATGAGTGTAAGTTTGAAGGATGCTAATGTAAATTTTAAGGTTAACTAATGACGAAATTGTAAGATAAATTATAGATAGAATCTGTAGTTTACTCTTTATTAAACTACTTATTCATAGAATGGTTGTAGTTGCTTAGAATGTTTATAACTATTCAAATAAAATATGATGTGTAATCCGTATCGTGGACCTAATTTGGTTGTTGAAGACAAGTCAGGGACAGGGACGAAGGAGGAGCAAGCGGCGTTTATGAAGGAGCTAGAGACTTTCCACTAGGAGAGGTGCTTGGAGTTCAAGCTGCCTAGGTTTTATGCAAAACAATTGAATTATCTCAAGTGAGCTCCTCTATCCACCTTGCATAACCTATCTTTTCTTTTCTTTTCTTTCTTTTGATGATTGCATCATCGTTTTAATTTTGGACTAGCTTATATGTCAGGTTATGAAGATCAGATCAGTGATTTGGCATGGTGGCTATGGACATGTTTTCTTAGCCTTACAAATCTAGGTATAGTGTGTTTAATCTTTCTTTTTTTAAATTGTACATGCGTATCTCATAGTATCTAGGGATTGACCTTATATTCATTTTCCGTAAATTGCTAAAAACCGACCGTAGAGTATAAGGGTGGGCTGGTGTCTAACATGTATCTATATAGTGCTGTGTACTAAAGCGTATTCCCTTAAATAAGGCGCTTAGTGCATGATCATGTATAAATCTCCTAAAATTGGTTCACATAAACAAAGTTACGTCCGCAAAAAAGTGCCTGCAATTTGATGACTTTGACACAATTACTTTTCGGCACAAGGTTAGTTTATATTCATGTTTTGCTTTTGCATTGGGTCTGTTGTAACTGGATGGAACCATCATGGCATGTGTAGTTAGATATCATGATTCAAAAGAATCATCATTTAAGACATTACAAATCGTTAATGCTTCTTTTTATCAAAAAAGTTATGCAAATTAAACAATCCAAATAGGTTTGTCTATACATTCCCAGTTTATTAAACACAACTAGATTTTGGTTTTTTTTATATCAAGTTATACTTTTCATATGCAAGATTTATCTAGAGTAATATGTTTACTGACATCTGTATGTCTTCTTGAAAAAGCTTAAATTTAAATTCATCTTTTTTTTTTTTTTTTTTTGAACGGCAAATTTGGATCACTGACGGACCACTGGAGTATCATCGTGCCACCAGTGGAACCACCCGATCATATCCATCTCCACTAGGCATAATGCCTATACACCAATTCAGGAGGAAACCCAATTAATATGGGAAAACCCCCTTTGTGGGAATCGAACCCAAGACCTATTGGTCCCAAAGTCTTATCCCACCACCAAGATGCCACTAGGCTATAAAGCCATGGACAAATTTAAATTCATCTTCAAATTGAAAACACAATAGCAAGGTGCTATTGCCATAAATACAGACATCCCTGACACATATTTAGTAGTGATATGTAGGTCACGACTCACGCATAACACAGATTTTGTTAGATACTAAAAGGTTAATATTTTGTATGAATAATGACCATTTGCAATTGGTTATATATATATATATATATATTGTTTACAACCTTGAATTGCAGTTTTAAGTTAGCAAGTACGACATTTGCGTTTTCACGTATTCGCCATTAAAGTCGGTTTTGTTTACAAAACTGCATTCTTAACTTAACAGGTTCGGCATTTAGGTTTAAACATATTCGTCACTAGAGTCAATTTGTGTTTAATGCAGGTTTGTCTATACTTTATTTCACTGTTATATCTATTTATTTGCCAAAGTTTTGCCTTTACAAAGGACTTTATCATCCGATTTTATAAGTGTATGCTTTAGACAAAAAAACGTGATGTAAAACATATTTTTTGTTATATTAATATAGTTGGTTTATGAAAATTCTAGGTCATGAAGTATAGATGTGGAACTCTAAGGAGCTGCTAAGAAGAAAGGAATAACATGATCATTTATGGAATATGCATTCAAGAACTTTTTTATTAATAGTAATTAAGATAGTTGTATAATATTATTAGTTATTGTATGTTTCGACGCTGCGGTAACGCGCGACGACATATCATGTAATTGCACAACGAATGATTTGGTTTAGCACGATCATGTTATGAGTTGTGATGTAAAAAGTACACACCAAGAATGATTCGGTTTAGCCTGATCATGTTATGAGTTGAGATGTAAAACATACACACCAAGAATGATTTGGTTGAGCGTGCCGCAACGCGACGCTGCGCATAAAACTAGTTTAACTTATTTATTTATTTTTGTTTTTTGATATTAAGGGTTGTTTGGTTATTCCATACGGACTTAACTGGAAAATAGTGATCCATGGTAAGTGTATATGAAGGTAGTTTGGTCTTTTTACTCTATTTTACGGGAGTTCGAAAAGCTCGCGGCTCGCTTGAAACTCGCTCAGAAAAACATTAAGAAAAGCTTGGCTCGGTTGTAAATGAGTCTGTTCGATTTGTAAACGAGCCGAGCTTAAGCTAGGGCTGGCTGGGCTCGCGAGCCGACTCGAATTATGTTTACTTGTAAGTTTAGAAGGTGATGCAGGTTGGTTTGAGTTAGGGGCTGTTTGTTTACCTCTTAATGGTTCAGACCTCTTACTGGTTCAGCACTTAATGGTTCAGACTGTTTGTTTTACGAGCAGATGTCTGAATGGTTCAGACATTTGCCTCTGAATGGTTAAGATTTATGCAGAGTCTGAATGCTTAAGACCTCTAATCTGAATTGGTCAGACATTTGCCTCTGAACGGTTAAGCATTATACAGGCTCTTAATGGTTCATACCTCTTTCTGGTTCAGCACTTAATGATTCAGACCTCTTACTGGTTCAACACTTAACCATTCAGATGTTGCCAAACAGCCCCTTATTATTTCCAAAAACAATTGTATAAAGCTAGTAAATGATTCATTACAGGTTACATGAGACATAAATGAAAATCAACTTAATATCCTTCATTTTTTTTATCGCACAATGCACAAAAGCCAATGGGATTACCTCTCCTATATAAGAAGGCAAAGACAATAACAAAGTTAATTATTTAACTCTGCATATTTGGTCCTTTAGCGAAAGTAACTTGCAAATTTAGTCATTTGGTTAAATTACATTGCAACTATGGTCCTTAGTCTATGAGAAGTTTCAACTTTGAGTGCTTTTTTATTTATTATTTTTTTGGTTCTTCGTTCGTTCGAGGTAGATCGAGCCGAGCCGAGCTAGCTCGATTTTTTGTCGAGTCGAGTTCGAGCCTCAAATTTTAGCTCGATTTAGAGCTCGAGCTCGCTCGAGCCGAGCTCGAGCTGGGCCTGGCTCGACTCGGCTCGTTTATAGCCCTACTCTATTTACATATAAATATATTTTAATATAAATAAATAGATTAGCCAATTCTTCAAGAACAGAAGTAACTTGTTCAATGCCTTTTAACAGAGCTTCATACTGTTGAGGACCCCAAGTGTTTCTTTCATCCTTTGATGATTGTTGTGGTCTGGTTCTGCCTCTCTCGCGTGCCTCCAGTTCACTACGTGTAGCCTCCTCCGACCTCGTAACTGGCACGGATTATTAACGGGTTTCTCTTCTTTGGGAGATGAAGCGATGATGGTTTTTGGGTGGTGGTGCAATGGAGGTGTGGTGGTGGTGGAGGTAGGAAGATTGAAGAGATGATAGGTTTCGCCATTGATACAGAGTTGGATTCATGAAGAGGGTTTAACGTTTGCAATCAAAATTGGTGTAGGGGCTCCACATGTGCATACCACCATTGTTGATCAGACGATTGCAGGGGGAGAAATGATGGATTAGGGATTAGGGTTTGGGTGTGGGGAGAAGATGAACATATGTCTGCTTTTATATGGTAAAGGGATATTTAATTTAATTAATAATATGTTATAATAAATTCAGGAGTAAATTACAAAACTCGTCCTTTATGTATACATGTTATTGCAAATTATGTCCTTTGTCTTCAATAATTACATTAATCATACCTAATGTTTACAAATCATGACATGTTATATCCTTTACACCAAACCCAGTTAATTTTCTTAGTTAATTGTAATCACGTGAGGCCCATGTGAGGGCATTAATATCTTTTAACCTACCCACATAAGGGCATTATTGTCTTTTCCTCTCTACTTTATTAAAACCCATCTTCTTCATTCCCACAACCACCATCATTACAACCTCCCACCACCTCCCACCCTCCATGTCAGACCAAAACCCACCACCATAAAAAAACCGGCCAAAACCCAGCACCACCACAACCACCTGAATCTTATCAAAACCCACCTTATTCGAAATCCCGCCATAAAAACCGTATTCAACCACCATTCTTGTGACAACCCGTGATTTACGGCTCTTAATTACGTGATTAACAGGCGATTAACGCGACAATAAATAATGTTTACAGCACATATTAACTTAATTAGGCCTTTGGAGTGCCTGGGAACGTCTATCCGTCTTTACAGTGCGCGAACGGTGGGTTACAGAGAAACATGTGAAACGTTAAACGGCAACGGATTGAAACCGAACAGAATACTGACAACGCCGACAAATATTAAATTTTTACGATATATTTTAGTTTTGTAGTTAAACTTTAGTAACTACAGTCGAAACCGGATTGAAAAACGGATTAAAGACGGCAACGATACAATTTTTCGCGATTATTACCGTAGTCAACGAACGGGCGTGCAAACAACGACTACCGACCGTATTTTTGTGTATTTTAATTTTTGACGTTAAACGGAGTTCTGGATTCGACAACGGGTCTCGTAGGAATTACGGGCCGCTTACGCACGAGATGGGCTTGTGGGCCCTGGGCCCAAGCCTAAACCTACACATAATATACTAATCTTTACTACGAGATTTTTTGCTTATGAAGCCTTCCAAAAATTCATTTAAGATCTAAATAAAATCTTAAGACTTGAGAATCCGCTCAAAATATTACCAAGATCTCATGAAGATCTCTATAAATGATCATGCCTATATTTCATCTACTTACACACTCAAACAAGATATGCAGACATATCTTCTACACCCTCTCTTTCTCTCGATATCAAACACAGAGAAATCAACCAACAACAAGACCCAACCCAGCCACCCCTTCCTCTCTCGGTTCCAGTAACCGGAGCCGGTTGACCGGCTCCCCTTTTTCTTCTCCGATCGCACACGACAGCAGCCCCTTCCCCTTTTCTTTTTTTCGGCTGACAAAACGGAGCACCACCACCACCACTGTCCGGTGGTGGTGCGGTGGCTACAAACAGGAGAGAGAGAGACCGAGAAAGAGAGAGACAGACGGAGAGAGAGTGAGACGCAAGAGAGAGAAACGGCGGCGCATGGCGGCGCGTGACGGCAGTGGCAGCGGAGCGGTGGTTGTGTCTCGATCCGACGAAATTTCCGGTAAACTTCTCCCCATTTTCTTTTGTTCCTTGAAAATCGAAGGTGTTGATGATGTTGCTGCCGTTGTTAATGATGATGAACTGGTTCAAGTGTTTCAGTTGAAGCCGGGGTTGTTTTGGGCTCGGATTCAACAGACTCGGTGTTCGGGTTTTCGGTTCAGCAGGGTGGTTCGACTCGGTTCTGGTTCAGGTCGCATCTCAGCTCACGTTATATGGATTGGCTCGGGTACTGTTCATCTCAGATTCGGTTCGGGTCAGATGGTTCAGGAAACGGGTCAAAGTTTCGGGTTCGGTTTGGTCAAGTTGTCAGCTTCAGAAGCGGTTCGGGTTGACTCGGTCAACTCAGCGAGTTGACTCGGTCAACTCAGCATATCGACTCAGTTTGGTTCAAGCTCTCGGTACGGTTAACAAAGGATATCGGTTTCGGTTCGGGTCTCGCGATTCGGTCAGACGGTTCGGTTCGGTTGACTCGGTTAAACCGAGTCGACTCAGCGGGTCAAACCAGTTGACCTGGTCAACTCAGTCAAGCATTTCGACACGAGGAGATGGTAAATATTTAGGATGCGTTTATTATTTACGTTAATTAGTTATAACTCATAACGTGAACGAGCTCGACCGATACCATTAACGACTATCTACATCTTATTTTGACATAATTGATGAAAAGCTATCATATATGTTGCGTGAGTTGATTGAATATTGTTGAATTTTGACAAAATATATCGACACGTGGTTGTCGGGGGCGTCCAAAAATAGAGGAAACTCTGCCCGTTTTTCGAGAAAATCCGTGAAATAATTACGAAGCATAACCGATCGACTGCAAATGATTTCTATAAAATTAAATACAAGTGTGTAACATTTCGGATAACACTTTACAACATCACGACAACGACGATTTGGATGTCATTTTCGACGATTCTTTTAAAATAAATATAATTTATATATTTATTTCAAATGTCGTACAACGCGAAATCCTTTACAAAAATAAATATGGTTTATATTTATTTTCAAACAAAACAACTCGACGATTTCTTTATAAAATAAATATAACTCTTCGTATTTATTTTATACGCCTAGACGGCATATACGTATATTCTCGGCAAATATACACAAGACGTGATATATATTATACAAGTTATTATATATTATTTTCATACGAAACGCGATATATGATACGAGTTTGTTATATGATATTTTCGTACAAATATTCTTTTTATACACGTACGACTACTCGAGACGGCTAACACACCTACAACGATATATTTATATATTTTTATATAAATATTTATTCATTTTAAGTCTCTCGGAAACTAAGTCTTCTTCAAGACTTATTAAATTTCTACTGACATTAAACGAGACTTAACACGTTTAACTTAATCTTTTCCATTAAGTTAATAACTTACCGTTGAATCGTTCGATTAACGATTCGGTAGAGCTCGGTGACACGTAGTTAGTTACTACGTTTATTTAGAAACTTATTAGATATTCCGTGTTAGGAATATTGTAGAATGCACGCTAGCAAGTCTCATCTTGGAAACGACATCACGAAGTCGTATATAGCTAGCTTTGCACAGGAATATTCAGGTGAGTTCATAACCCCACTTTTTACGGTTTTACATTTTTGTAAATGTTTTCGGGGTGGAAAGACATGCACGTTTTGCAAAAACATACAAAGTTTTGAACTAACGCAAAACTCGTATTTCTAAATCATATCACGAAGGGATTTCGAGGAACACAAATGATTTACGAAAGGTTTATACTAAACATACCGGTTTTCAAACAAACGTATCTTTCGGAATATGCATACCCACAAATTCTAGTTTTCTAAACTACGGGTAAATACAAAAAGCACTCTTGGTGAGAACGAGTACCAAGTATGATGCAAATGTTTATTTTTGAAATAGAAATGATTGGCTGGTCAGGGTGACCAGGGAGCTGGCCAGGGTGACCAGGGATCTGGTCAGGGTGACCAGGGATTTATTTTTATACATGGTATGTTTAGCGTAAGGAGGGTTACTACTTAGATCATGTGAGTGGGTAGGCGCAACTTGGGATCATTAATCCTCATTGTAGGACCGAGGGACAGGAGCGGTAGATCTATTTGGGTGTAGCGAGCCCAGCCCCCAGGCCAAACAGAACGGACCTGGAGGGTGACTTTGTGCCCGACGCATAAATTTGCTAGGTTTGAGTCTTCCTACTTGCACTTCACACATATCAATGGCCTTGCAAACCATTGGTGATCTCTTTTTCCTTATTTGCTACATACCAGGGATTTTATACTCACGAAACATACTTGTTCATACAAATTAAATACCATGTTTTATACAAAATTTAAAGCATAGGGTATGCGGGTCAAAGTCAGGGTGGGCATTGATGATTTTACGAACATTACAAAAACATGGTTTTATGAACATAACGTGTTACAAACACAACGTTTCCATATAACTTTGCAAGAAAATGGTTTTTAAATTCATTTTCTCAATACTACTTCAAAAACCGGTTATTCCAAAGATTTATTTCAAATCTTTCACAATTCCAAAGATTTATTTCAAACCTTTCACAACTCAAAAGATTTATCTCAAATCTTTTACGAACAAACTATGAACTCGCTCAACATTATGTTGATTTTTCTCGCATGTTCTTTCTCAGGTTACAGTTCTAAGACAAGGCACGGTTGGAATAGGAGAACCATTTGGAGACTCGAGTACTTAGCGGGCGTTCATTTTTCTAGAAGTCTTTGCTTATTTGCTTCCGCTGTGCAATGACGATACCAGTCCGGTCACGCCAGCTCTGATAATTTCGGGGTGTGACAGATTGGTATCAGAGCTATAGGTTACAGCGAATTAGGTTTCTGTTGTGATACCTAGGCTCTAACCTCACTTTCCTCTGGGAACTTAGACTATTGAGACGTTGAATACATACAGAACGCCTAGTACTCTAATATGGTATCCAACCGTTGCCGAAAAGCAAACAGTCAAAATTTTGTTTTCAAACATACGCTATTGTGATGTTTTATACACGGTACACAAAACGATTACATACAATACACGACACTCTGAGAGTTTAGGAAACATGCATTTAAGACCTTCGGAAAAGGGTAGTCTGAGGGACTAGGAGATTCAGTCTGAGAGGCTGGGAGGATAGGCTAGTGGGACTAGGAAGAGCAGTCTGGGAGGCTGGGAGGCTAGTGGGACTAGGAAGAGCAGTCTGAGAGGCTGGGAGGATAGTCTAGTGGGACTAGGGAGTCAGTCTGGGAGGCTGGGAAAATTGTCTAGTGGGACTAGGAGATTCAGTCTGGGAGGCTGGGAGGCTAGTGGGACTAGGAGGACTATTTGATTGCTTATTGGTTATTTGTGCATGTGTGTGTTTATTAAAGGTCATCACGTAGGAACCACGAATATTAACTCGGGCACACGCTGTTATCCATATTGTCTATGATATTTAACTTCCCGAGCAGGCAGCCTACGCATAACAAAACACTAGCGTACGAGAATGCATGAAACTCAAATTTTACGTCAACGGATGTCGGGGTACATCACCTTCTACGCGGCACACAACGCTAGTGCACAGGTATACGTGAAACTTAAGCTATACATCAATGGAGGTTGAAGTACGACACATACGACTATCGAGGCGAGGCCTTTGAGAAGGAACGATGACACAAATCTAACGACGACGCTAGATCCCTGTCAGCAGGAGAACTAACGATCAGGAAACGACAACTTGTCACGCGATCCTGCAACGACACGAATCACGCCAGGGAGAAGACGATTGTCTCCGCATTTCCCCCTCCCCTACCTAACTAACGACGAATACGCTATGTTCGACATTCCATGGTAATGTCACCTAACAATTGGTCGTCACACGAAACCCCAGGTAAAGTCCTCAAATTTCTTTTATTGAAATTTCGAATTTCACACTTACTGAGTAGATTTTCGTATCTCTACTCCTCTTAATGGTCATTGTGTCACGATCATTCGTTACAAGTTACATACATGGTTTTTCGTTGTGACCATGCCGAAAGTTTTCTTATCGATACATATATCTATTGTCGGATTGCGCTAAAACCAAGTTCAATTGTTTGAACTTGCTCATTACACATATTCGATTCGAGACACCATATGATGTATTGGGAGCATCATATTCAAATCAATTTTTAACGAACACTTCATTTGTTCCGAGTCGAAGTAAACTTGTTTGGCATTCGACTCCATTAAATTGTCTGTTGATTTCGACACCATGTGATGGTGATTTTCATTAGTTTGAAACTTGCGCTAAACTCGTTTACACATCTTATGCACGGATTTAATTAATTATTTATTGATTTGCTTTAAATCCGCTTTGGTTTATCACATTACAACAGTCTTAATACAATAGTGTGTTAAGACAATGGTACACAAATTCATTTTATATTCCGGTGTACCTCATAACGGTTCTTTCAACATCGATCGAATGCTTTGCGGCATTCATTGCTTCTTCACCTTCGATCGAAAACATTATTTCTTTGATGTTCCATTTTCAATTGAAAGTCTTTCGATGTTTGTTGGAACAAACATTCATATTTACTTCATGGCGCTTTCATTTGACTTCAAACACAGGTGATACTTGTTCGATCACTCCTACTATTGAATTGTTTCATTCGTTGCGACACCTTGTGGCGTCGGTATGACTTTCAGCTTGCGCTGATCACGATCGAGCGTTTCATGCAAACTATTATATTTGAGATTGTTGATTCTAAGTTCATCCAGTGGATGTTATTGCTTCTAAGAACTCATTTACATGTTATAAACGTTCCTATGGAATTCGATTGGTCGAAGTTCCTGTTCATTGTTGGATCCTTGTTAACTTAGTCGCACTGGTGACTGTATCATTACGTCTCGTTTCCTTTGACATCAATTACTGAGACACATTTCTTTTAAACCGTTGGGATTCCTATTGTGAAGGAATGTCCTTGAACTCACATGATTCGAATAAGCATTGTTTCGATTACGCGGTCATTCACTTTGTTATTATTCGGACTTACCTGCAAATAACACAATTCTGAGGGGATAACATAGTCTAAATTTCGAGGACGAAATTTCTGTAACAGGGGGAGAATGTGACAACCCGTGATTTACGGCTCTTAATTACGTGATTAACAGGCGATTAACGCGACAATAAATAATGATTACAGCACATATTAACTTAATTAGGCCTTTGGAGTGCCTGGGAACGTCTATCCGTCTTTACAGTGCGCGAACGGTGGGTTACAGAGAAACATGTGAAACGTTAAACGGCAACGGATTGAAACCGAACAGAATACTGACAACGCCGACAAATATTAAATTTTTACGATATATTTTAGTTTTGTAGTTAAACTTTAGTAACTACAGTCGAAACCGGATTGAAAAACGGATTAAAGACGGCAACGATACAATTTTTCGCGATTATTACCGTAGTCAACGAACGGGCGTGCAAACAACGACTACCGACCGTATTTTTGTGTATTTTAATTTTTGACGTTAAACGGAGTTCTGGATTCGACAACGGGTCTCGTAGGAATTACGGGCCGCTTACGCACGAGATGGGCTTGTGGGCCCTGGGCCCAAGCCTAAACCTACACATAATATACTAATCTTTACTACGAGATTTTTTGCTTATGAAGCCTTCCAAAAATTCATTTAAGATCTAAATAAAATCTTAAGACTTGAGAATCCGCTCAAAATATTACCAAGATCTCATGAAGATCTCTATAAATGATCATGCCTATATTTCATCTACTTACACACTCAAACAAGATATGCAGACATATCTTCTACACCCTCTCTTTCTCTCGATATCAAACACAGAGAAATCAACCAACAACAAGACCCAACCCAGCCACCCCTTCCTCTCTCGGTTCCAGTAACCGGAGCCGGTTGACCGGCTCCCCTTTTTCTTCTCCGATCGCACACGACAGCAGCCCCTTCCCCTTTTCTTTTTTTCGGCTGACAAAACGGAGCACCACCACCACCACTGTCCGGTGGTGGTGCGGTGGCTACAAACAGGAGAGAGAGAGACCGAGAAAGAGAGAGACAGACGGAGAGAGAGTGAGACGCAAGAGAGAGAAACGGCGGCGCATGGCGGCGCGTGACGGCAGTGGCAGCGGAGCGGTGGTTGTGTCTCGATCCGACGAAATTTCCGGTAAACTTCTCCCCATTTTCTTTTGTTCCTTGAAAATCGAAGGTGTTGATGATGTTGCTGCCGTTGTTAATGATGATGAACTGGTTCAAGTGTTTCAGTTGAAGCCGGGGTTGTTTTGGGCTCGGATTCAACAGACTCGGTGTTCGGGTTTTCGGTTCAGCAGGGTGGTTCGACTCGGTTCTGGTTCAGGTCGCATCTCAGCTCACGTTATATGGATTGGCTCGGGTACTGTTCATCTCAGATTCGGTTCGGGTCAGATGGTTCAGGAAACGGGTCAAAGTTTCGGGTTCGGTTTGGTCAAGTTGTCAGCTTCAGAAGCGGTTCGGGTTGACTCGGTCAACTCAGCGAGTTGACTCGGTCAACTCAGCATATCGACTCAGTTTGGTTCAAGCTCTCGGTACGGTTAACAAAGGATATCGGTTTCGGTTCGGGTCTCGCGATTCGGTCAGACGGTTCGGTTCGGTTGACTCGGTTAAACCGAGTCGACTCAGCGGGTCAAACCAGTTGACCTGGTCAACTCAGTCAAGCATTTCGACACGAGGAGATGGTAAATATTTAGGATGCGTTTATTATTTACGTTAATTAGTTATAACTCATAACGTGAACGAGCTCGACCGATACCATTAACGACTATCTACATCTTATTTTGACATAATTGATGAAAAGCTATCATATATGTTGCGTGAGTTGATTGAATATTGTTGAATTTTGACAAAATATATCGACACGTGGTTGTCGGGGGCGTCCAAAAATAGAGGAAACTCTGCCCGTTTTTCGAGAAAATCCGTGAAATAATTACGAAGCATAACCGATCGACTGCAAATGATTTCTATAAAATTAAATACAAGTGTGTAACATTTCGGATAACACTTTACAACATCACGACAACGACGATTTGGATGTCATTTTCGACGATTCTTTTAAAATAAATATAATTTATATATTTATTTCAAATGTCGTACAACGCGAAATCCTTTACAAAAATAAATATGGTTTATATTTATTTTCAAACAAAACAACTCGACGATTTCTTTATAAAATAAATATAACTCTTCGTATTTATTTTATACGCCTAGACGGCATATACGTATATTCTCGGCAAATATACACAAGACGTGATATATATTATACAAGTTATTATATATTATTTTCATACGAAACGCGATATATGATACGAGTTTGTTATATGATATTTTCGTACAAATATTCTTTTTATACACGTACGACTACTCGAGACGGCTAACACACCTACAACGATATATTTATATATTTTTATATAAATATTTATTCATTTTAAGTCTCTCGGAAACTAAGTCTTCTTCAAGACTTATTAAATTTCTACTGACATTAAACGAGACTTAACACGTTTAACTTAATCTTTTCCATTAAGTTAATAACTTACCGTTGAATCGTTCGATTAACGATTCGGTAGAGCTCGGTGACACGTAGTTAGTTACTACGTTTATTTAGAAACTTATTAGATATTCCGTGTTAGGAATATTGTAGAATGCACGCTAGCAAGTCTCATCTTGGAAACGACATCACGAAGTCGTATATAGCTAGCTTTGCACAGGAATATTCAGGTGAGTTCATAACCCCACTTTTTACGGTTTTACATTTTTGTAAATGTTTTCGGGGTGGAAAGACATGCACGTTTTGCAAAAACATACAAAGTTTTGAACTAACGCAAAACTCGTATTTCTAAATCATATCACGAAGGGATTTCGAGGAACACAAATGATTTACGAAAGGTTTATACTAAACATACCGGTTTTCAAACAAACGTATCTTTCGGAATATGCATACCCACAAATTCTAGTTTTCTAAACTACGGGTAAATACAAAAAGCACTCTTGGTGAGAACGAGTACCAAGTATGATGCAAATGTTTATTTTTGAAATAGGAATGATTGGCTGGTCAGGGTGACCAGGGAGCTGGCCAGGGTGACCAGGGATCTGGTCAGGGTGACCAGGGATTTATTTTTATACATGGTATGTTTAGCGTAAGGAGGGTTACTACTTAGATCATGTGAGTGGGTAGGCGCAACTTGGGATCATTAATCCTCATTGTAGGACTGAGGGACAGGAGCGGTAGATCTATTTGGGTGTAGCGAGCCCAGCCCCCAGGCCAAACAGAACGGACCTGGAGGGTGACTTTGTGCCCGACGCATAAATTTGCTAGGTTTGAGTCTTCCTACTTGCACTTCACACATATCAATGGCCTTGCAAACCATTGGTGATCTCTTTTTCCTTATTTGCTACATACCAGGGATTTTATACTCACGAAACATACTTGTTCATACAAATTAAATACCATGTTTTATACAAAATTTAAAGCATAGGGTATGCGGGTCAAAGTCAGGGTGGGCATTGATGATTTTACGAACATTACAAAAACATGGTTTTATGAACATAACGTGTTACAAACACAACGTTTCCATATAACTTTGCAAGAAAATGGTTTTTAAATTCATTTTCTCAATACTACTTCAAAAACCGGTTATTCCAAAGATTTATTTCAAATCTTTCACAATTCCAAAGATTTATTTCAAACCTTTCACAACTCAAAAGATTTATCTCAAATCTTTTACGAACAAACTATGAACTCGCTCAACATTATGTTGATTTTTCTCGCATGTTCTTTCTCAGGTTACAGTTCTAAGACAAGTCACGGTTGGAATAGGAGAACCATTTGGAGACTCGAGTACTTAGCGGGCGTTCATTTTTCTAGAAGTCTTTGCTTATTTGCTTCCGCTGTGCAATGACGATACCAGTCCGGTCACGCCAGCTCTGATAATTTCGGGGTGTGACAATTCTCCACCTCACAACACCCAAATTGCATCCTCTGTCATCATCTTCCTCGGACGAAATCACCACTGCCACGCCGCTGCTTACCTTCTTCATATTCAGGCCGCATTCCGACGAGTATCATCTTCTTCATCTTATTACCCAACTAGAATACCATATCCCTTTTAACATCAAATTCAGGCTACATTGTGTATCGATTTTTGAGTTTATGTTAGGGGTTTTGATCCCTATTCAAACATAAAATAAATGGTGAAGATTATACCTTTTGATGATGTGCAAAGGGTGGATTAGAACAAGCTCCGGTGAGTTTCGAATTTCCGACGAGGGTCCGGTAAGTTGCAGATACCACAGAGATCATCAAACACAAAACCCACTAAAAATTGACCCAAACTCATCATAATCTTGACTCACAGTTCAAGTGTGTGTGTAAAGGTTTAGGCTTTTGCAAACCCACTTCAAGAATTGGGCCATGCAGTAATGGGTCAAGAACCACATGCTGGTTCAAGTTCGGTAAAAATGGTGATGATGCTGAAGGTGCTGGCGTTTATGGCAGCCAATCTGGTGATGATTTTGTCCGTGATGATGTTGAGCAGGTACCAATTTACAAAAAAAAAATCATGCCTTTGTCCCTCCTTTTGAGATTTTTAGGGTAGTTTTTTGAGGGATTGAAGAGTTTCATATCTTTGTCATAGCCTAACAAGCATAATCAGTGAATTAGTGATGGTGATGAGCACATAGGTGGCTAGTCGGATGGGTTGAATATGGGGTTATTTTAGGTTTTAAAAGGGGGAAAGAGGTGGGTAGGTTAAAAGACATCAATGCCCTCACATGGGCCCCACATGACTACAATTAACTAAGAAAATTAACTGGGTTTGGTGTAAAGGATATAACATGTTATGATTTGTAAACATTAGGTATGATTAATGTAATTATTGAAGACAAAGGACATGATTTGCAATAACATGTATACATAAAGGACGAGTTTTGTAATTTACTCTAAATTCAGATCGACCATTTTGCCTCTGAGAAAAAATATAAAGATTTTATTAGCCAAATATTAGGTGATTTAATTTTTGGACAAAAATGGCAATAAAAGTGAAACCACAGTGACCCAGATTTAAAAGATTTGAGTTTTGGACTAAAATCGCAAAAGAGACCAAACATCAGGGACCAAAATGACAGTTTACTTAACTTTATCCAGACATGGTTATATAGGATAGCATGAAAGGCTATGTGCCCATGTTCTATTATGAATGCAGCGTATCCTTGACACATCCAAGTCTCGGTCTCCTATTGTAGATTCTCATGGTACCATATCGACATTATGTCCATAGATATAGAGTTCATTTTGTGTCATGCAAATAAAGCTTTTCTGCTAGTTATTTTGAGTGGCCTTTTGAAGATTAAAGAGACAAAGGGAAGATGGGAAACATATATATTGACCGTAAATTATATGACCAGTATCTTAACATTAAGGCCGGTGGGTATGGGATGGTGCCACCCGCCACATCTGCATCGATAGCGACCCCAGGGCGTCATCGTCCACACCGCCGGAGTTAATGGGGGGCGCCATGGTCCTTCCGCCAGCCAGTGGCGGACCCAGAAATTTTTCCATGGGGTGCGGAACATTTTTAAAAATTTTAGGCCCCTAGGTATATAAGTAAAAAAATCGGTTCGTATCGAGTCGGGTCGGGTCGGGTCATGTAAAACAAACGAACATCAAACTAAATTTATATAATCATAAAAAACATGTCAAACCTTGTTACAAACATAATTAAAACGTCGACGCCCTACGGGTTTTCATTTTTGAAATCTATCCAAAACATCATCTAAAGTTAATTTCTTAAGCAATTTTTTCTCTATATAACATAAGTCCATCGCTCCATAACATAATATTTCAATTTTAATTTTCAAATATTCAAGCCTTAGAAATCATAACGTAAGTTGTAATCACCCTAAAAATATATAAACAACATAATCATCCTAAAAATCATCTAAACAACCATAAACAACGTCAAAACCCACAAAATTTCAAACCTATTTAACAACTTTATTACCTTTTTTTCTCCTAAAATATCAACCAAAATCATCAAAATAACAAAGAAACTTACCCATGTTCAGATTCCGGTTAGATTTGGTGTCGAACGACGGTGGTATGGTAGCTGATTACGGTGGTCGCCGGCTGTTGGACTGTTGTCGCTGGTGTTGTGAACGATAATCAAAGAAGATCAAAAGAACTGAATTTTATTGATCTAATTCTTGAATACAAAACAGGAAAAACGAGCCTTTATTTATAGGCTTGACAAGAACGAATAAAAGAAAAGACTTAAATATGGAGATAATGTTGAGGATCCATTATTTTTCTAAATTATTTTTTCTTCTTCTAACAGCTGGGTGATGTTGTTCGTTGGCAGTGCAGGGACGCAAGAGAGAGAGAGCGGGAGATAATTTCTAAAGGTTTTGGACTTTAATTATTTTATTATAGTTTGAAATATTGTTGGGTTTGGTTAATGGGCTGAGACTTAGTGGGCTAGCTAGTTAGGAATTATAAGTGGGTAAATGTATGGGTATTTGGGTTTAGTTAGTTAGGTATTAAAAGTTATATAATTTAGGTATTATTTTTTTTTTAAATAAGAGTTTACTAAAAAAATTTAAAATATAAATTGATAACACTTTTTACCTAAGGGGTGCGGACGAAAAATTTCAAGGGGTGCGGTCGAAAAATTCCAAGGGGTGCGGACGAAAAATTCCAAGGGGTGCGGACGGGATTTTCGACGGAACTTAGCACTAAATTTTTTTTCCCCGAGGGTGCGCCCGCCCACCATGGGCTGGGCTTGGGTCCGCCCTTGCCGCCAGCACGATAACGAGCAACTTTTGAGTGGATCGATGAAGGATTGGTTGGGTGGGGGGGGGGGGGCTATAGTTTATAGGGAGACTTTATTCCACACAATGTAAGTTAAAGGAAGGGGCTTTAAAGCCTCCCGTGTGACGTGTCGTTTACGTGGCACTGAGTTAGCGTAATATATCCCCTAGGGACTTTATATCACACTCTCTAGCCTAATAGCTTGGGACTACAACTTATACTTCGGGATTTAAATCTAAGTCTACCCGTAATGGGGCGCGAAGAGGGGCTTTATGTGGGCCATAACGCCCCATAACGCCTAGCACACCGCGACGGGCGGCGTTATGGGGCAAAAAAAAGGGGAGAGGCGCCATGCATTTCGCGGCGCTATAGGGTTTGGTTTTCAAAGTTTAACCAATCAAAATAAAGCATGGTTTTTTATAATTAATTAATAAAATTGAAAATTAATAATTAGGTAATGATGGGTAGGGCTTTATGACTACGGGCTCTAGTGATATAACGCCCCATAAAACCCCCGTGTGACGTGACACGACACGTGTCGTATAACGCCCCACAAAGGACTTTATACGGATACCCTAAGAACTAAAGAAAGAAAAATATGCTTATTGGTTGTTACTATTCTTAGTTCCCTTTATAGGTTAGTGTTGGATAAATGCACCCTTTTTTTTTTACTAATGATCATTCTCTTTCCAAAAAGAGTAAATTACAAAAATCGTCATTTATGTATGTCACTTATTGCAAACTGTGTCCTTTGTCTTCAATAATTACTGAAAACGTACTCGGATGTTTGCAAACTCTTGCAAGTTATGTCCTTTAGCCCCCTAACTCAGTTAATTTTTGTGGTTAAATCTGACCAGATAGACCCCACATGAGGGTATTTTTGTGGTTAAATCTGACCAAATGGACACCACATGAGACAATGGTTGTAAAAATCCCGACTAGACGCCGATTAATCCCCGATTAATCGTCGATTAATATCGATTAATTACCGACTAATTACAATTAATCCCGATTATATCCGATTAATCCCCGGTTAATCACGATTAATCACTAGTCCCCACCCTACCGACCGACTAGCGATATCTACAACCGTACATGAGAGTAAAATGACGAAAATACACTCATGTGGGGTCCATTTGGTCAGATTTAACCACAAAAAAATAATTGGGTTAGGGCTAAAGGACATAACTTGCAAGGGTTTGCAAACATCGAATACGTTTTCTGTAATTATTGAAGATAAATGACACAGTTTGCAATAAGTGACATACATAAATTGACGATTTTTGTAATTTACTCTTCCAAAAATATTAGTTTAAAACTTGTCAAATTTCACCCATTTAAAAAGTTCTTATTTTTATTTTAAAAATATGTTTATTTAATTATTCATTTTATCTTACATCGATGTGATGTATCGTGTCATAACATTTTCTTCATCTTACTCGGTGTAAATTCATTTTTCCATCATTTTTACATGTGATTTTCAGTAGGTAGTGAATCAACCAACAAATTCGATTTTTTTTTGAACTTTTGTTAATAGCACATGAGGAACACTTTAATATATTAATAGAAATGAGGCATTGTTTCGTACTATACTCTGCAATAGAAAGTATTTTCATAACTCACTCCAAAAAAGTTATTTACTATCAACTAAACAAAAAATTAGGGTCTGTTTGATATGTGGTAATAAAATAGACAAGTGAATGGAATGAACGAGTTCATAAAATGGACAAGGAAATGCAATAGATCATTACCATTTCATATCTTGTTTGGTTACCATGTGAGAATGGAATGAATTGTTATTGTGTATAAGAAAAACGAAGGAATAAAATCAGCGGTGAGTCATGGTGGTCGATGGTAGTGATTGTGGGTGGCGGCGACGGTGGTGGGTGGCGGCGGCGGCGAGTGGCGGTGGATGCGGCGATGGCGGGTGGTGGTGACCAGGCGATGGCGGTTGGGTGTGGCGGTGGTGGTGGCGTCGACAGTGGTGGTGGGTGGCGGTGGCGACCGACGATGGGGGTTGGTGGCGGCAGTGTGTGGAAACGGTGGCGGGTGGGTGGTGGCGGCGGTGGTGGCTATCGTGGTGGCGGTGGAGGCGTTGACGGGTTGCGGGTGGAGGCGATGATGGCGTCGGTGGTGGTGGTGGGCGATGGCGAAGGTGGTGGGTTGTGGTGTTGGTGATGAATGGTGCTAGATGAGATGGAATGAAAAAAAACATGGGAAGTGGATGGAATGATTTTAATGGAATGGAATGCTTTATGGAATGGGTGATTCCATCCCATTGACCAACCAAACAACCATTTCTTAATTCACTCATAATAACCCATTTCATTCTATCTCTCGTTCCTGCATACCAAACACTACCCTGGTTTGTATTGGTGATGAAAATTTCACGGTAAGTATCTTAGCAAATGAAAATGACGTTGAAATTATATATGTTTTTTTACAAAGTACAATTTGGTGAATTCAACCTATGTACATGTACATGAAGAACACTTTAATATATTCATTATTATAACTAGCGGGGTTTCTCGCGCTACGTAGTTGGAATTTGATCGGTATCAGTTTAAATTTGAATTATTATGGTATCGGAATTCGATATAACAACCAAGAGATGAAAAAAAAGTCTTGATATGTCCAAAATGATATTGGTGTGAGTTATATATGGATGTTGGGTTCAGTGGCGGATCTAGGATTCCGACCAAGCGGTAACGTTTTATAAATAAGCGGTAACGAAATCGAAAAAACGTCAAATTTTTTCCAAAATTTACACTAAAAACGTCAAAAATTTTCCGACCAAGCGGTAGCGGAGGCTACCCCTTGTTCCATAATACATCCGCCCCTGGTTGGGTTGTAATCGGTTTGGTTTGTTACGTCACGATACATGTAGGGTACCGGCACTTATATTGTTTACGATACCAAGAAACATATTATTTTAAATACAGCTCTGTTTTTAAGAAATTTATACCGGAACATCGAGAAAAAAAATTAAACACAATTGAATATTTTGCAAGATTGGAGAACTTGCTAGTCGCTAGTTGGCCGGTGAGGTGGGGACTAGCGACTACTCGGGATTACTCGAGATTTAATCGGATCGGATTTTTTATATGTAAGTTTCAATTTTATGTATACATATACACATTTTTATAGGTAAATATTTTAAGTAGCTCGGTTTAATTCTTACTCAACTCATTTTTTTAAGTATACAAGATTAATTGTTGGAATTTACATGGTTAGGCTGAAAACTGGCCGGAAGTTAGAGGTTTTAGCCGGAATCGCCGATTTTTGGCTGGCCGACTAGGCCCGACTAGCGATTAATGGACTGATTAACGAAAAATTACTCAGTTATTGGCCGACTAGCAATTAATCACTGACTAGTCGGCGTCTAGTCGCGATTTTTACAACACTGATATTTTTAAAAAGTTAACGAACACAATTTATTAGAATAAAAAACAAATTAAATAAGTTAAAGAAGTATATTATTTATAGTGTAAATAAATGTTAAAGACGTAATTTATCCTTTTTTTTTAGTTGTTTAAAATCATGGCGTAGATGCAATTTAAAACTAGAAAATAAAAGATTTAATTGTATTTATTTGAAAGCTTAAGAGGAAGGTATAACCTATAAAAATAAAAATAAAACGTTACATTTAGCAACACTCGTTTATAAACACCTTTTAGGTGTTTCGTTGCAAAATTGATGCTACAATATTTGGAATAAAACGTTTGACCTTTGTGTAGGTGTGACGAATGCAATGATGTAATTCTCATCAACGGGGAACATATTACTCGATGGAAGGGACATGCTGCACAATCACGACTTTAATTAGTACTATCACCTTTGTCGTATAAAGAAATAAATGGCCATTTTACTAAAAGAAGGGCCCTCGTGAAGACTTTAGAAAAAGTCTTTTGTAACATAGTGTGTATTAGGTAGTATAAGTTGTACTATTAGGCAGACGAAAGTTGAAATTATCAGCCAATGGGGCTCACAGAGCACCCGGAATAATACTTTCTAGTCCTATATAAGTTCAGCTTGTATTAGAGTTTCGGACACACCAGACATCATCTGATAGTCCAATTCTCTCTTAAAATTCAGTGTGTAATCGTTTGTAATCAAGTGAGTTTGTATAAAGTTTAAAAGTTTTTCTTTGGTATTTTCCGCCGTTTGATAAACAAAAATCCTAGTTTTCAAACGTACCACGATCCACATCTGCTAGCCAAGGTATGTTAGTTAGAAGGTAAAAGAAAGAGTATGTTACCATCAAATAAAACAATAAGTTTTACAACATACTTTCTTTATTAATTTCAACCATTTCAATCCATAAGACATAAGTTGACCGTGATCAACATATGTACAAGTTTTATCATCTCGATCATAGAAGAAATCAATCTCAATGTGCAAAGAAAAAAATGAAATTAAAATTAACACGTCTTGCATACAGAATGATCTCATAGGCCTATTAATTTAATGTGAACTCGAAATTACCACATATAAATAAGCAACTTCTTTGTGCATTAGCACCTGTACTTTGTGTTTTGGGAGTTTTTCAAAAAAAAAAAAACTTACTATAGTCCCCCACATATCAGTATATCACCCAACCTCACAACCGTCTCCTAGAGAAAGCAGAACGACGACCACCGGCAAATCCCCACTGTCACGGCGGAAGTACGCAATTTTTGTAATCTCCGTGAATCGGAACTGAGAGGAGGTACGCCAGCAGCTATGCAAAAGGTTGCCCTAATTCTTAACAGCGATGAGTGAAGGTATTATTGCTCTTTATTTCGATTATCAAGAGTTTTTAATCGGAATTTTAAATCATCTCAACTAGATATATATTTTCTTTATTTTTCACGAATCTATTTCTTTTATTCTATTAATTGATTATGCAATTCTTCAGAAATTGGTGTGAAGTTACCTAAATAGACCACGTTTGAAGGAATAAGTTTTGTTGATTATTGATATTGAAGGTATAGATTTTGTTGATTATTGATATGCGTAATGTTGATTGCTGGTTTTGTTTTAATTTGTTGTTTGAAGGGATTAAACGGTAAAGATATGATGAGGGTGATTATGCTTATTAGTAGTCTTCCAATCAAATGGCCATTTATTTTTTAACAGTAAGTATTTGTTGATGTGGTTTTTTGCAGAAAATGATGTTTAGACTATGGGGTGTGGAGGGGCTTGGGTTGGGGGCTGATGAAACACAGGTTAACACTACGGTTAATTTGAGGGGGTTATTTCTCTTGTGGGTTCAATCTCTCTTCCTACTCGTAAGACGGTCCGTTTCCTGCAAAACAGCAACACCGTTAGTCTCGTTAAGAGGGGAATATGGGGGTTTCCCTCTTAACCAGGCTCCGGCGTGAGAATAAGTACTGTTCTGAGGGGTAATAAACAATGTGTGTTAAGTGTGAGAATGGAGAGAGCAAGATGATCAACCTGGATGGTGAAGGGTCCTATTTATAGCCGGAGGGTGAAGAAAGGAAGGGGCAGCAGTGCTAGCTGTAGACGCGCGCCAGCTGTCCGACCAAGGGGAATATCCCATTGGTCTCCTCTGCTGCGGTCAGTGTAGTGGTACACGTGGTGCGCCTGCATTTTTCTAATTTGAAAACATCGTACTGATGTTGTCGGGCTGCTCCCTGGCCTGTTACAGGTCCACTTGGCGCTTGATGGCTGGTGACACGTGTTGTCCTTTATGTCGGATGGAGCATCTTTGGTGTCACCTGGATATTTTCCAGAAGCTTCTAGAAGCTTCTGGATGATACGGTTGATGTCAACGCCATGTAGGATGGAGAAAGTGGTATGGTCCTTGCCATGTTGGCAAGGAATTGGGACCATACCTCTTCAAGTCCCCCCAGTCCAGTGTGCCTTCTAGGTGAGTTGATCGTCTAGGAGGGATTCTGGACTTATGAAGGTAGTGTTTGTTATGATGTGGGGTTTTTTATGGTTTTTCTCACAGATTTGCCCCTGATTAGCACACGACACATGGAGTCCTGCGCATGGGTTTTGACTCCTTGCGGAAGTGAGCCAAATGGACGCATGGCTCATGGCGCATGGGTTTTGACTCCTCGCGGAAGTGAGCCAAATGGACGCATGGCTCATGGCGCATGGGTTTTGACTCCTTGCGGAAGTGAGTCAAATGGACGCATGGCGCATGGGTTTTGACTCCTTGCGGAACTGAGCCAAATGGACGCATGGCGCATGGGTTTTGACTCCTTGCGGAACTGAGCCAAATGGACGCATGGCGCATGGCGCATGGGTTTTGACTCCTTGCGGAAGTGAGTCAAATGGACGCATGACGCATGGCGCATGGGTTTTGGCACTCTATGAGTGTTGTCTTCAAGAAGAAGCTTTATTGTCTTGGGGAGGAGTGACTGACGTGACTGTCTGGTGTCAGGCGAACAGGCGCCTTTTCAGTCACATCAGTTGCTTTTTCGGCGACATGTCAGATGTCTGTTCACCTGCTTCCGGAAAAAGAGGTGCCGCCTTCTCTCTCTTCTGACGTGTCTCCCTCCTGTTGGTTGCTTTTTCAAACCCTGACTCCTCCACTACCCATCGCATTAAATGCGATGGGTATAAATATAAGGTGGTTTCTCTTTCTTCAACACTTTCCCAAAATTCGAATTTTGAATTCCAGGTTTCTCTTCTCTTCCCTTATCTTCCTCTTTCAACTTTTGAGTTCATCTGCTTTCTCCTTCCGTTTTTCACGATGTCTACTTCGAATCCTTCTTCGAAGAAAAAGAGGAACAAGGGTAAAACACCTCCCAGCCCAGATCAGGCGGTTATTGGTTGGAAAGAAGAGGAATTTCAGAATCTAGTAAGGGAGATGGGTTTTCTCCCTGATTAGGGTGCTCAATATCCTATTGCTGGTTCCACCGCCATGGAAGCTCCTCCCGGGTACATGACTTTATACGCTGCTTTTTTCCGGGAGGGTAATTTTAGGCTTCCGATGACTCGATTCACTGCTGACGTGTTGAGGGGTTACGGTCTCCATATATCTCAAATCAATGCCATCGGGCTCCCCCGTATCACCCACTTTGAGTTCGTTTGTATGGCCAACCGGTTAGATCCGACGTTTGAGATGTTCAACGTCTTCTACACTGTTACGTATACAAATGGTTTTTACTCCTTTAGTGCTCGTACCGGCGTGTCGCCAGTTTGCTCTGTGCCGTTAAAGGGTATACATGACTGGAAACAGAAGTTTCTCTTTATTCGCCGGGGGGTTGTTCCTGTGGATATGCATTACAGATCTGTGGATGAGGGTATCCCAAAGGTTGATGTGGTTGCAGACTTTGCTAATCAGGACTGGTATAAGAAGTTGACCCGGAAGGCTACTCCGATAGTTCAGCTTGAGGAGATGGCGTTGGTTGGTGCCGGGATGAGTATGAAGTGGATCCCGAAACATCCGATGGGAGTCCCGGTTTATGGTCATGACGGCAAGTGTACGTCCCGTTCCGTGATCTTATTCTTCTTCTCCTCCTTTTTTTTGTTATGTTGTGCTTTGTATTGCTTGTGTACTGTTCCTTATCTCTGTCGGTTTGTGCAGTAGGGTTCACACTGTTGAACGTTTTGGATCCTAAAGCGCCGGGCGCGATGGTTGAAGCGATACCGAAATCTGATAAAGGGCCTTGGTTGGATCAAATTCGTGGCCGGTTTCTGCATCCTGGCAACGAGAGCTTCACCACTTATGTGAACACTGTCTTAGGTGAAGATAGTGAGGATGATGATGATGCGTTTGATTCTATTTGAGAGGAAGTTATCGTTCTCTCGAGTGATGGGTCTGGCAGATCTTTTGAAGATCTAACCTCTCGTTCCGCGCGTGCAGGTCCGGCGCAGGGGGTCGTGCATGAACCGGTGAACGAAGCTGTGGGTGATGATTTGGAGGTTCCGGTCGAACCTGTTGACCCATTGGAAACGAAGAGGAAGGCTAAAGCTGACAAGGCGGAAGGGAAAGGGAAAAAGACTGAAGGGGCTTCCTCTAAGTCTCCTCGTAAGCGACTTCATACTGCTCGTATCCTTGATTATGTTGTCGTTTCTGACACGTTGCCTGGTTTAGGGGTTGGAGAGAAACGCCCTGAGTCGGACCCTGAGGACCGCGCAACTTTAACTGAGATTATGCAGAAAAAGATGTTTGATGATAGGAAACAAAAGCTTGACGAGCAGGCTGCTGCTGCGCTTGCCGCGAAGAAGATTAAGCTTCAGAAGGAGGATCCTCCTGCCCCTTCTGAATCGGATATTGACATGGGTATTTTTGCCGAAAAGCCAAGTGATTTGCTGCAGAAAATCTATGAAGCTTCCGGTACTCGCTTTATTTTTTCTCAGCGTCTCTTATATTTTCATTTGTTTGTCCTTCCTTTCTCTGAATATACTCTGCTCGCTTTGGAGCAGGTACCAAAACAGCCAAGAGTGGGCACAATATTGACATATCCAAGATTACTCCTCCAGAATCCCCGCCGTCGAGGGTGTTTGGGTTGTCTCCACTTCATGACACTCCTGACGGTGCGAAAAAAGGAGATGAGAGGGTTGAGCAGGTTGAAGAAGGTGGCGGTGATGTAGGTTGTGCTGCGGGCGGTGTTGCTGGTGTTGATCGTGGTAAAAATGTTGAGGTTGAGGTAGAGGTGAGTGAAACTACGCCTCACCAAACGGTGTATACCAAGCGCCCCCCGGGTGATGGTGGTGGTGCAACCTCAGGTGCTGTCCGCAGCCCCCGGTTTGGAAAATTTCATGCTGATTCCTTTGATACAACGAACCCTGCTTGTGACGATCTCCCGCATGTTCCTCGCTGGCATCTGCTTCAGGGCTCTCGGATGGATACCCTTGAAAATTGTCATGACTTCTACTCATTGTCTCTCCCTCCAGCTGAAAGGATGTTCCAGAAAAAGCGCCGTCGGTTTGAACTGTTGGATGATCATGTTCAGGCCGGGGTTAATTTTTTCTCTACCACTCAGGAGATTCTCCGTGAGTGGAAGCAAATGGGGGAGGATACAATGGAGTTTGAAAATGATAAGAGACTATTTGCGGAAGAGAAGGAGAAATTTAACGCTGAGAAGAAAGGGTTGGAGTGGAGGCTTGCTGATGCAGAGGGGAAACTTGCCCAGGAAAAACAAGCAAATGCTGATAAGCAGAAGAGCTGGGAGGCTGCGTGCGAGCGCACCAATGTGGAGCTTAGGTCGCAACGTGACACGATTACTCGTTTGTCTGGTGAAAAGAAGGATATTGCTGAGGAGGCTAATCAAGCGCGCATGGCGTTTGAGAAGAAGGAGAAAGAGTATGTTGAACGCATCGCTAAGTTGGAGGTTCTTGCGAGGCAATATGAGACTTCTGAACGTCTCCTTCAGGAGAAGACTGCTGAATGCCGAGCCTCTGAACTCCTTGCTGAGGAGACGTCCGCTGATTGCAAATGGTTGCTCTCGCGCGCGGTGCCTCTGGTAATTTCTGGTACTGTGTCTTTTGTTACTTTCATGAATTGTCCCTTATTTGTGTGTTCATTGTAGATTGCTGATCGCATTGTCAAGTCACATGAACTGGCCAACTACATGTTTGAGTTGGGGCAAGCGGGCTATAATAGCGGGCGTAAGGATGGTTATATCGAGGGCAGAGCTGCGGCTGCTAATAAGGAGAAAGAGCATCGCTTTGAGCTATGGAAGGAGGACTGTGGTGCGGCTTATGCTGAAAAAAGACAAGAGTTTTCGTCTTTGGAGTTTGCTGTGGTTAAGGCTGCGAGAAAATTGGCTAGAAGATTGGACGGTGTCGCGTTGTTAAAGAAAGCGCTTGGCGATGACGGTGGTACGACCGGAGGTGCTGGCTCTAGTAATCCAGAATGAAGGTTTCCGGCCTGCGTGCCGCGTATGACCTGCTTTGGTCTTGTAATCGTTGAAATGTTTGTGAACAATTATAACTTCTTTTATCGGTCGTGTTATTGGATAATTTGGTATGTTTGACATTTGATATATTAATATATGCTTTCGCGTCGTTTCGAATTTTGTTATCGTCATAATATGTGCATGTAAATTACTTTGATTCAGGTATCACGAATGAATGATGGCGCTGACAGGCTGTATTGTGTTTATTACAACGTTTTATTCTGTCGTTTATGTGCGCAAGTTGGTTCGTGACTACGAAGTGATCGAATCTACAGGTTATTGTGTGGACCCGGCTGTGCTCAGCCTTGGGGGTGCTTACAATGTTTGTCCTGTGTTCGATGTTTTCGTGTTTATGTGGGCACGAAGTATTTGTTTGGCATTTGTTAGGCTTTAGTTGTGTGTCTGACCCGGCTGTGCACTCGTTTGTGACAGGCCTTGGAGGTCTACAACGTTTCCTAATGGTCGAGCCATTGATGTTTTCGTGTATGCCCAAAGTAATATATGCAGTTATGACAAAGAAATTTGCATGATAGAAAGATAGCCAAACACTTCTTGTATTATCATAAACGTGTTGGCGACTTGGCCATTGCTATTACAAGAATTTCCTTCACAGGTAACATTTTCTCAGCTGTTGGGCGTTCCATGTGCGAGGAACGTCTTTGTTGTCGATGGTGCACAGCTTATAGGCTCCCTTTCCAAGCACGGTGTTGATGACATATGGGCCCTCCCACTTGGGAGCCAACTTCCCGGGCCTCTCTGCATTTGAGGCCTCGTTGTCTCTGAGGACATAGTCTCCCGGGTTGAAGATGCAGACTCGGACCTTGGAGTTGTAATATTTTTCCAGCTTCGATTTATATTTGGCTTCATTGATTGCTGCCATCTCTCTTCTCTCTTCTAGGAGGTCAAGGTCGATCCTCCTTTCTTCTTCATTGTTGATCATGTTCATCGAGAGCATTCGGGGTGACGGCAGTCCTATCTCTGCTGGTATTACTGCCTCTGACCCGTAAACCAGGCTAAACGGTGTTTCCCCGTTGCTTGTTTTGGGCATCGTCCTGTGTGCCCACAAAATGCTGGGTAGTTCGTCCACCCAGCCTCTTCTCTTCTCCCCTAACCTTGCCTTGATTCCATCGACGATGCTTTTGTTGACGGCTTCAACTTGACCATTCCCCTGCGGGTGTGCGACCGAGGAGAAGGTATGCTCGATGTGTAGTTCTTTAAACCACTGTTGGAGGTTGTCTTCGGCAAAGTTGGTTCCGTTGTCCGTGATGATCTTGAGGGGTAAACCAAAGCGACATATGATTTGCTCCCAAATGAATTTTTTGACAACGGTGGCTGTGGTTGATGCGAGAGCTTTCGCCTCTACCCATTTGGTGAAATAGTCGACTGCGACTATTATGAATTTGACCGCACCTGGGGCTTCGGGAAAAGGTCCGACCATGTCTATTCCCCATTGTTGAAAGGGCCACGCCGTGGTGACTGGCACCAACTCGTTTTTGGGGCGCATCGTTTTGGGAGCATGTCTTTGACATCCGCTGCATTTCCGCAACTCCTTGACCGCATCCAAGTGCATTCCGGGCCAGTAATACCCTGCATTCATGACCTTTGCCACCACCATTCTTGGTCCGGCATGTATACCACAGATTCCCTCGTGCACTTCTCTGATCAAATACCTTGCGTCTTCAGGATCGACACATCTTAGCAAAGGCCCGAGGTATGATTTTCTGTACAATATCCCGTCCGCCATCTGGTAGTGTTCGGATTTGTACTGAATTTTCCTTGCGTCTGCCTTGTTCTCCGGGAGTATTCCAGATTGGAGGTATGTGATTATCGGAGTCATCCAAGACGTTGTCCCTAGTTGAACGACGCTTACTTCTCGCAGGGGCACTGATGGGTTGCTCAAAACTTCTATGCGCACATCCTTGGCTAGGTGTTGGAAGCTTGTAGAGGCGAGTTTACTCAGCACGTCTGCTGGCTTGTTCTCGCTTCTATTAATGTGGTGCACTTTATAGGAGTAGAAGGTTTGTAGCAGTGCCTTTGCTTGGCTCAGGTATAGTGCCATTGTATCTCCCCTGGCTTCGTACTCCCCGTTGATTTGCCCTGCCACCAACATGGAATCTACATGCGCTTCGATGTGTCGTACTCCCATTTTGATTGCCAACCTTAAACCAGCAAGGAAGGCTTCGTATTCAGCTTCGTTGTTGGTGCTTTTAAAATCCAGGCGTATGGCGTAGGTGAACTCGTGTTTGTCAGGGCTCACCAGCCGGAGGCCAGCACCTGCGCCGTCTTCGTTAGATGCACCATCTGTGTATAGTAGCCATGGTTCTTCCACTTGCTGTTTCTCGGCTTTTTCCATCGCTTTGCATTCTCGATCTTTGTCGTCCGGTACCTCTGTCATGAAATCCGCAAGTACTTGGCCCTTGATCACCGGTCTTGGTCTGAATACTACATTATGACCTCCGAGCTCTATTGCCCATTTCTCTAGTCTCCCTGAAATCTCCGGCCTTGCAAGTATGTTGCCAATGTTGTAGTTTGTTAGCACGTGAATGACGTGGTTTGCAAAGTACCTGCGCAACCTTCTTGATGCATGAATCAGTGCGAGTACTAGTTTCTCCATGATTGCGTACCGGGTTTCTGGGTCGGTTAGAGTTCGTGACACATAGTAAACTGGCGTCTGGACACCCTGCCGATCTACAAGCAACAATGCCCCTACTGCCCTGTCGGAGGCTGATAAGTACAGTACCAGAGGTTCGCCCTTGACTGGCTCGGTTAGTGTTGGCAGTTTGATGAGGCAGTCTTTCATCTCGCGGAACGCGCTTTCAGCTTCCGGAGTCCACTAAAATTGGCTCTTCTTCATGCAGTTACGTAGAGTTTTTATAAATGGAAATGATTTAGCTGCGTGATTGGCCAGGAAGCAGTTGAGTGCTGCCAGCCGACCTGCCAATTTTTGCATTTCCTTAATCGTTGACGGGGACGGCATGCACTCTATTGCTTGTATCTTGTCAGGGTTCACCTTGAAACCATCTTTCGTGACGATGAAACCCAGGAATTTCCCCTCCTCCATGCCGAAGGAGCATTTCGCTGGGTTTAACTTGATGCTGACTCCGCGCAGAGTGTCAAATGTCTTTTGGATGTTCAGCAGCATTGTACTCTCCTCTTTGCTCATGATAACCAGATCGTCCATATACACTTCTATGTACTTGCCGATGGCGTCGTGGAAAGTTTCGTTCATGAGCCTTTGATAAGTCGCGCCCGCATTTTTTAGACCAAAAGGCATTTTGGTATAGCAGTATAGCCCTGTTGGCGTGCGGAACGCGGTCTTGTCCTCATCCTGCACGGCCATCTGTACCTGGTGGTATCCTTTGTAGCAATCAAGGAAACATTTCCATAGGAATGTGGCAAGTGAATCGATCTTTTCATCGATGTCTGGTAAGGCGTAACAGTCGCGTGGACATGCCTTATTCAGATCTTTGTAATCAACGCACATTCTCCAGCTGCCGTTGTTCTTTTGGACCATCACTGGGCTTGCCACCCATGTTTGGTACCTGACCTCCCTGATGATTCCTGCGTTTAACAGCTCTATGACTTGCTCTTTCATGGCGTCGTGCTTTATGTCTCCCAAATGGCGCTTAGCATGTACCACCGGTTTGGCTTCTTCTGAGACGTTTAGGCGGTGTTCAGCTATGTGCCGTGGAACGCCCACCATGTCTGCTGGCGTCCAGGCAAAGACATCCATATTTTGGAACATCAGTTTTTTTAGCGCCGCGCGCGTCAGATCGGACATTGCAGGTCCCAAGGTTACTGTCTGTTCCGGATATGCGCTGTTTAGCACCCATTTTTCTTCCTCTTGGCGTGCTTCTGGTTTCCTTGTCTTTGCAGGTCTTAGCTCATCTGTCGCTAATACTTCTTTGCTTGCATAGATGATGGCTATTCCTGTCTCTGTTGGGAATCCCACTGCTGAGTGTGGGCCAGAGCAAATCATGCTGAAATCACCTTGGGATTCTCTTCCCAGCAGAATATCGTGTCTTGAATGTGCTGGTAGCACCATGAACGTGACTTCTTCTGTTCTTGAGTTTCTTCCGTCCGAGAGCAACACTGGGAACGATATTTGTCCTAGAGGAAAAACGGCTTCGTTGTAGAAACCAGTGAGCGGGTAATCAACTGGTTCTAAGCGTGCTTTGTCCTCCTGATCGAACTGATTAAAACACTGTTCATATATGATATCCGCAGTGCTCCCCGGATCGATGAAGATGTAATCTGTTTGGTAATGCCCTATGACACCTGAGATGACAATTGGTCTTCTTTCTCGAGGGCCTCCTCTTACGACAGGAAAAACAACTTGTTTCTCGCGCCATGAGTCATCTTGTGCGCGCTTGTTGTAGTTTCTTCTTTGTCTTCATGGACCCCCTTGAACCATGTGGGTTTCTAACTTTCGGAGCTTTTTGTTATCCGGCCCTTCTTCTCTTCTTTGAATCTGACGGTAATCACGCTTTCCGCCTTTGACCAGGTGAGTTAACTTTCCGTCTCTTAAGGCCCTTTCGATTTCTTGTTTGAGGCTGAAACAATCGTCGGTTAAGTGGCCAGTGTCCTTATGGAATTCACAGAAAAGATTCGGGTCTTGGCCCCTTTTGTTGCGCATTTGTAGTAGTGGCTTGAACTGGTGGTTCTCGGTTTCCAAGACTTCTGAAGGGGTTTTCGTTAGGAGTGTCCACTGCTTCTCTCTGTTTTCTCTCTTCACCTCTTTTCGGTGTGCGATTTGGTTGATCGTGTGGCGCGCATCCTCTCTTACTGGGCTTCGTTCTCTGTGACCGGATGCTCTCCAAGGTTGATTTCTGCCTTTCTTGCTGTGCCGGTCAGTATGGTTGTAACTGCGCTGACGGTGATCGTCGCCGGTCAACTGTCTATCCGACTGCGCGATGGTTTTGGCCGCTTCGATGAAGGTCTCCCAGTCTTTGGGTCCTCCATCTCTTCCTTTGACATGCTTGATGAGATCATCACACTTGACAACCCTCATGAAGTGTGCGCGCATCATCTTCTCGCCTACGTCACCAATCTCCAAGCATTCTTTGTTGTATCTTGTAATGAAATCTTCCACGCTTTCGTGGTCTCTGCGCCATATGTTCAAGCAATCGGCCGGATCCCTGGTGTGTCGTCGTTGTTGTGAGAAGTGCGCTAGGAACTTCTCTCGAAAATCAACCCAAGATTTGATTTTCCCGGCTGGTAAGCTGTCAAACCAAATGCGCGCTGCGCCTATGAAAGTTTGAGCGAAAAGGTGACACCAGGTTGGTAAGTTCCACCCGCCCGTTGCTCCCGCACCGTTAAAAACTTGGAGATGATCGTCTGGGTCTATCAACCCGTTGTATTTGCCCACGTTGTGTGGCAATTTCGTTTTGTCTATGGCAGCCGTGGCGATCTCTCGGATGAACTTTGAATTCTCGGCCATGTCGTCTGGACGATAGCTTAGAGTGAAATCATGCTCTGCTTTTGGATCATAACCTGCACGCTTGCGAGGTTTGTATGCTTCATGCTCTGGTGGGAGCCTGCTGAACACTGTGCGCGTCTCTTCATCGTTTTCAAATTCTTCGTTTATGTTGCGCGGACCTAAACGACTTTGTATTGGCTTCTTCGGTTGGTTAGAATACTGCACATAATTGCTCTCTGTTTCTCCGTACGTGTCGCGCGTGTCGTGCGCGCTTGGTCTTCTGACATGTGGTGGAGGTACTGACTCAGGACGCAGATTGAAAGCGTTGGTCTGTTGAGGCATGGGAGCGCTCAAAGGCCTCGGCAATGGAGTGACGAATGCGGACTGGTTTGCTTGTGCCTGTAGCAGGGCTTGCTGCGCGCTGATTTGTGTGTAAACAAGGTTTATAGACGCCACTTGTTCGGCATACCAGGAAGCCAAAGTTTTTCCTTCGGGTAGCCCAAGTAGTGCAGAGAAGTTTAGCTGTGCTTGGTCCGATGGAGCTGATGGGCCAACTCCATGGCTCTGAGGTTGCACTGGTGGTGTCTGTTGGACTACCTCTGACGGAGGCTGGAACGTAGCTCCGTTTGTGGTCTGAGTGATGATTCTGGGTGGAGTTTGGAAAGTAGCACCAGGTGCGTTTTGAGCGGCAACCCTGGATGTACTCCCGAAGATGCTGGGAAACTCCATGTTCATCGGCCCTTCTTGGATAGTTTCGTTCCTTGGGCCTCGTTGGACATGTATGTTGTCTGAAACGAGTTCGAAGGAAGAAACATCTCCATCGACTTGGTGGGAAGGGTTTTGTTCGGCCATGTTGACGAGTGTTTTCTGAAAAGAAAAAGAGATGAGAGTGGTTTTGCTAAAAGCGGATGGCGCCAATGATGAAACACAGGTTAACACTACGGTTAATCTGAGGGGGTTATTTCTCTTGTGGGTTCAATCTCTCTTCCTACTCGTAAGACGGTCCGTTTCCTGCAAAACAGCAACACCGTTAGTCTCGTTAAGAGGGGAATATGGGGGTTTCCCTCTTAACCAGGCTCCGGCGTGAGAATAAGTACTGTTCTGAGGGGTAATAAACAGTGTGTGTTAAGTGTGAGAATGGAGAGAGCAAGATGATCAACCTGGATGGTGAAGGGTCCTATTTATAGCCGGAGGGTGAAGAAAGGAAGGGGCAGCAGTGCTAGCTGTAGACGCGCGCCAGCTGTCCGACCAAGGGGAATATCCCCTTGGTCTCCTCTGCTGCGGTCAGTGTAGTGGTACACGTGGCGCGCCTGCATTTGTCTAATTTGAAAACATCGTACTGATGTTGTCGGGCTGCTCCCTGGCCTGTTACAGGTCCACTTGGCGCTTGATGGTTGGTGACACGTGTTGTCCTTTATGTCGGATGGAGCATCTTTGGTGTCACCTGGATATTTTCCAGAAGCTTCTGGATGATACGGTTGATGTCAACGCCATGTAGGATGGAGAAAGTGGTATGGTCCTTGCCATGTTGGCAAGGAATTGGGACCATACCTCTTCAGGGGCATTGCTCGACATGTGTCGAGGGTAAGATCCACAAGGTAATACTTAAAAAGTAGGGGCGTGGTGTGGCGTGGCTTAGGTTGGTGTGGCCAGCCTATAATTTTTTTTAATTAAACTAGCCGTTTGGCAACGGTTACCCACAACGGCTATATTGAACCAGCCAACCAAAGCCAGCCATGTCACCCCGCCCCACGCCAATGGGGCAATGCCATGGCCAACACTAGCACGTTGTGATCTAGCCAGCGTTAAAGACTAACCGTCGTCCCAACCCACGCCCCACACCCACAGTCTTATGTGGTGTTTTTTTGTTGTTGATGAACACATTTAATAAAAGTTTTTTAGGGAGATTTGGTGTTTGTTAGACATAGATGGATCATGGATATCACACAGCCATCACCACTTTGGTGGGGTGATAGAGGCTTTGTCCCTTTTGGAGAGAGACCAGTGTGTAAGTTCTGGCATGGGGTAAAATTGGTGTAATTTAGGAGTAGGGATTAGGTAATATTTGCCGTTCAAAAAAAAAGATGATATCACACAGAAAGGGAGACTTTTGAAGGTTCTGGGTTCAGTCGGGTATCCAATTCGCCCAAGATTTGAAGGTTCTGGACTCAGGCATCTAATTCGCCCAACATTTACTCATTGATTATTACATTTGCTTTCTTAATGATTTTAGTTCACATCTTACACTAGATATGCAGATATGTTGATTCGTGACACAAAACTGAGGCAGATAATTGAAGAATTTGTTAAGTCACAACAAAGGAAGAGACATGGTGAAGAGATGAGTATGCAAAGCTAATGGAAGGATACAATAAAATGCAGCAAGAAAAAGACATTCTAAGAGCATCCACAATAAGGGGATATTTTGGTGTTTTAAGGGAGAGAGAAAGTGATGTGGAGGAGAGAGGGTGTGAGGTGGAGGAGAGAGGGTGTGAAGATGTTTGTGAGGAAAAATGAGAAAAAAATGGATGGGTGTGAGTTATGTGAGTGTAGAGAGGAGAGAGGAGAGAGAGAAGAAATGTGTTTGTGAAAGGGGCAAGTGAGAGAAATGCTCTCATTGGTTCGGCAGGTGCCACATTAGCACCAAAAAATACCACCTAAAAACACCTCTATTGGTGATGCTCTAACGAAGGTATACAATAATCTCATACACTGATTCACTTATTTTGACTTTTTGGAATCTTGAAATCAATTTTCACTTTGATATTGATATATTATATGTTTTAACAGAAACCAAAAGCATGGAAACCCTACATCAAGAGCTTATCAAAATCTGGAACTCAAAGCAAAAGGACAAAAGGTAATGTATTCCAACCAACCGTGTTATTCATTTGTAATTTTGGGGCTCATACCTCATAGTGGGTATGGAGGTTGATAGTGGCTATGTGGGTTGATAGCAGCATGAATAATACAGAAACACCATGTAATTTACGAACAATTTCATCAAGGTGGTATTTAATTGTCATATAATTTTAGGTGATTAAAGTATTGAAACAATTTCTTTGCTAAGACAAAATGGGCTTCGAGGACAACTTTTGGCTGTTTAAACAGGAGGTAGAATTTGTTTTCATTCAATTGTAGTGACTTTTGAAAGAGGATTAAAGTGATTTTTGTGTTGTATAACCCGTTAGGCATGAAAGCTGGGTTGAACTCTAAATTTTTATGGATATTATACAACAATTATGAGTTTTTGTAAAGAAAACTCTTGAAATCAAAAGTGTTATTTTCAATTTCAAACATGCTACAATATAATGCGCAATCCTTTGACTAAGTTCGCATCTACCAGCATCAATGCTTAGACTTTGTATAATAAACCAAATCGTATCTATGCCGCGTGTTGCGTTGCGTCGCGTATCTACGTCGCATGCCGCCGCAACGCGCGGCGGGTTAAAATCCTAGTTAGAAAAAATTTGGAATATATTCGTGATTTCAACAAAAAGTTAGATGGTTCTACGTCAAGAGAAAGCTTTTCGGTTTTTCTTTCTTTTTTTAGGCATATCCAATGTGCAAAGAAAAAAAATCCGAGTTCAAGAATCAAGATCACAGGTGTTGGTTGGGTTTTTAAAGTTAAACAAAAATTAGGCATTTAAACGAACCAAATGTTAATGAACTGTTTTATAAACTTATTCGATGAGAAGTTCGTTTATGTTCGTTTATTTAATAAACGAACGAAAACGAACAAAAAGTTTTGTTCGTTTAACTAAATGAACAAACATGAATACACCTTGTGTTCGTTCATTTATGTTCGTGAACGTTCGTTTAAATATTATTAAATACATAAATAGTTATACTTATATTTGTATAAATATTAGGTTTTCTAACTACTTATATAAACATAACTTAAATACATAAATAGTTATATTTATATAAATATTAGGTTTTCTAACTATTTATATAAACATAACTAATTAGTAATTGAGCTTTCTAGTAATAGAAATGTAATTTAAATTTTTTCTTAGATCGTGATTGATTACTTACTTACTTAATATTTATATAAAAAACTACTAAGTTTTAGTATCTATGAACCCTAATTTAGATATGTTTTCGGATGAACTGTAATATATTAAACTTGTTTTTTGTTTGTGTTCATTAATGTTAAATTGTGTTTGTTTATATATACAATTACGTTCATTTGTGTTCGTTTATGTTTGTTTAATAAATGTTAATTTATGTTTGTTTATGTTTATTTAAATATGTTGAGTTAATTTTTTTTTGTTTATGTTTATTTGTGTTCGTTTATGTTCGTGCACTGTTCGAACATACACGGACACGCACATGCCTGATTTCTTAATGAACCACCATGAACAAAAAAAATGTGTTCGATTATATGTTCGTGTTCGATTAAAATTAAATAAACGTGTTCGTTCGATTCGTTTACAGGCGTAACAAAAATCATAGGCCATTGCTAGGTGTAGACTTATATACAAAACAATTTAACTTTCTACATGTACAACCATAGTTACTAATATTTTCCTTGTGAGTTGTGATTAAACAATTACCAAACACTTTGTAGGACATTGGTGGTGGCAATGAAGTTTCACCAGTTTGAAACCGAGTCGAATCAGGTTTTACCGCAGTGGGCCTTCGGGCGGCGGGTTTCCCCCCGAACTGGTGGCTTGGTGGCACGGGTATGCGTCCAACTCTGACTGTTATGGAGGAGGGGATGCATTTGCTCGATTGAGGGCATCACAGGATGCTTATCTGGTGATTTAGTTGGCCATTAAAAAAGTATTAAAGAATTTCACAGGACCGGTTTGTAACAAGGGAAGTCAGTTCAAAGTATGGTGTTGTCTTGTTAAACACATTGTCGTTTATTATTAATGGTTAGGAGCTGATCGAGAAATTAACGAACTCATAACTCGATTAGTTCAACAAGGGGAAACATGTAAAAAGGTGCCCAAACTTTAAATAGGAATAATTTGGGCTATGATTTGAGTTATGGGGTCCGTGACCAGGTGACAGAAATGTCTCACCAGGCCGGATCAAGTGGCAAAAGTCGTCAGACCCAAATTTCTTGATCTAAGGCACCGATTTCGTCAATCTAGATTTTTCGCCAAATTTTACAAACTTTTGCACTTTCCTTTTATAGCTTAAACGTGTAAACTTATTATTAAAATTTGAGCATCTAAACAATAACTACAATAAAGTGTAAAGGTAAATAATGAAATATATGATAAATCACTTTAGTTCTTACCAACTTTTAGATTTTCCACACACTTATATCGATGTATATCAATATTATCCTGCAATTTCATAGATGGCTTAATGATGGAGCTTGCTGATAGGTACCGGATTCGAGATCAGCTGTCTCCAAATAAAAGCTAAAAGAACAGAAGTAAATGAACGTAAATAAAAGTTTGCTGCCAATTTTCTCATGCTCTTCATTAATTCAACAAAGACTTAAATATAAAGTAAATCCTAGTAACTGAAATAAACGTGCATGATACTTCCTACAAGATGGGATCATGGATGGTAATGAAAACGTGATACTTCTTCCTACATGTTGTTTGACTCCTCCGTATTAGTTGCTCCGGTCATGTGACATATGTGCCTCCACGACCATCAAACAAATACCAAATCAATGAAATATTGTGTTTCATACTTGGGATTTGTATAAATATGTGTATCATTTGCACATATCAATTCTCGTTCGATTTCGAGCTCTAAATCACTTTCTGGAAAGTTATACGCGAACTGATGCATAAAGGTAATCATTTTAACATGACAAACACTCCGGGAGAGTGACATAGGCTTAACATACCTTAAATAACTTAGCAATAAGTTTTAGATGGTTTGGTGTGTCGAAATCAAGTTTATTCGCTTACAGGGACTAATTTCGACAAAGTACGAAAGTATGCCGATTTGTACTGTAATGAACATTTCGGAATATGATAATAAGTTAAAAATGCCCTAAATATCCTTTACATAGCTTAGAAATAGGCTTTGAGGTGTTTGGTGCGCAAAAATAAACTTATTTGATCAACAGGGACTAAAAGCGTCAGAAAGTGTATAAGTTTGCATTTTCGCGCATATCTTACGTTCTGAATATATCCGAACATCCAAAAATTTATGTAATCATTAAAATACTTTATTTTAGTGATTGGCATGATAAAATTTCATTCGTCGCTTAATTTGGATCGTATTTGCGTTCGTTACGACTTCCATCGTAATTAACCGAACAACGCATCCGTACGGCCAAACGAACCGACATCCGAGATGTTTTTGAGCATGTTTCATGTTCCCTATACTTTAACTTCATTTTAGAGCCTTGAAATGAGGTTAACGGGGCTTAAACGTGTCAAAAATGCATCAAATACCAAGTTTTAGGCATGCAGGGGCTAAAATTGTAATTCTGCCAAACTTCTTAGGCCTGGGGCGTAAGCCTAAGCCTATTCTTATGTGGCCCACGAGAGCTACCCAGATCAGAAACATTGAATTTGGACTTCCAGCCTGTTTTTGATGGTTTTAACCCAAGGTTTTGCATACTTTGGGCTAGATTTGATGGTTTTTAGTATGCCCCTTGTATTACAATACCATGTGCCCATATGGAGGGTCAAGATCGAAGCACGTTTTGCGAGGAACGATCCTAACGGTTGTGGGTTATCTATAAATACCCATCACCTTCATCCTCATTCCTCACAAATCTGATTGAATTACTCTAAGTTGGAGTTCAAGAACTTCATACCTGAGTAATTTGATCCAGATCTTCCTAGCTTGGACCCTTTGTAAGTATTATTTCGTGCTTTTATGCGTTTTTAAGCATGAAAGTTAAACTATGTTTGACTTTCTGCTTTGACCAGTGTTTGGTCAACACGAAGTTCGTTTGAACTTCGCAACGTGAGCGTAATCACGATGGTTATAGTCCCTTGTGACTATACCTACTGATTACCACGTTGATTAGGTGTAGTGACGAGTCATAGTTTCGGTCAAAATGCGTATTCATGCGTATTTTGCAACCAAACTATTCTTGGGTATTAAAACCGTTTGTTTTGATATCAAACCTATTTTCTAACTTCATTAAACATGTTTTAACATGTTTAACTCGTCACTTTTAGTCTAGTGCTTGTATAGAGTCGTAAGTCAAGCGGTCTTGACAATCGCTTAGACTTTCGAACTCGACCCGTTTGATCGATCATTAGGATCCGATCAAACATATTTTGTGACGATAGTTGTATAGGGAATAACCTTCCGAGGTTATACCTTATGGTCACTTCGTTTAGTTAGTTGTATGATAGGTAGTTTATATGCCTTAGGAAAATGACCAAAATGCCCTTTTTACGCATATATTCATTTTAAACATATGTAGCCTAAATTTTTATATCTAAAACTGATTAGGTAACATTATTAGACATGTTAAGGCATATAATACTTGTCATAGGACTAGTTAGGCGGTCCGAACGCGTTTTACGCGAACGACGCGTTAAAGTAGCGTAAGCTACCTAAATGGGTCGTAATGGGTCGTAAGCACTTAGGTTAGGTTTCGATTTAGTATGTAGGCTTTGTTAAACCATGTCATATGAGTTCCAATACTCATTTGGTTTACGAAACCTCGTCCTATGCGATCTTCCGATTTAGGTCCGGTTTATTTACATAGTTACTTATATTAGGTGCCGATTGATTTCCGTGATCCCTCTAGCTTTGCTTGGTTGTTATTCAAGACTTCTAAGCATTCTCAAGTGAGTACATAGTTCCCCTATTTTACTGTTTTCGATTGTTTTGGGGTGATTCATATGTGTAAAATGATTTCGATGTTTTTAACGATGGTTTCGAAAATGAATAAAATGGTTTATATCAAATTAATAACGATTTCGATAATGTGGATAAACTTGTTGGTTGTAATTACATAACAAATAACATTCATTAGTTTTGGCCGAACCGACCAGTATTAGGTTATGGTACCATAGGATCTGACAAATCCCGTTATCAGAATGCACCCATGGTTATGTGTGGGTTAGGTGGGTAACGACTGAATCTGTTATTGTTAATTTACCCTTTGGTGGTTTATTAATGCGAGTCGCGAAGGTTTGGATATTATTAGCGAGACGACCAAAAGTAGTTTTCACAATTAAAATGAGAATGATTTAAACGACTAAAGTGATTTTAAAGAGTTAAACGATTGTTTTTTGGTTAGTGTTTAGATAACGAATGGGTGTAATGTGATGAAAACATGGTAGATACGCCGCTGTTACTTCTTATATATAAGTGTTTTCATCATATTACATGCCGTGGCGTTATTTACTTCACATGGGTAAACGATTTTGAAACGATGTCATACAACGATGTTTTCTAAATAGTATAAACCATACGAGTTTTATTAACGAGTTTTTACGAGATTTTTTACAATTTGATTTAATTAAATAAATGTTTTGGGTTAAGAATCATGGCTACGAGATTTTATAAATTATAACCAACTTGATTTGAGTTGGTTAATTATGTCGCAATACTATACTTTTCAAAACAAGGTTTTTAATTAGGTGTTGCAACATGTAAACTAGCCATGAATCCGACACTCTCATAAAACCTATGTGCTCGCCAGTATTTCTTTGCTGACTTTGTTTTTACATATGTTTCAGGTGTTGTTGAATGATGTTGATTGCTAGGATGCATGCTCACATAGGACTGGATGAGGCCTTAGTGACTTAATAACAATGATAGACTATGTTTAACTTGGTTGTTTAGATTTCAAGACAATGTAATGGTTAATCTTTAAATAAAACGAAACTTCAAATTTCCGTGTGTTATTAAACAATGATTCTGTTACAACACTCCCCGACGATTCTGCCGCGGTTTGTTGTTTTAACGCGGTCGGGGTGTGGCAGGTCAAACCGCAAAGTGGGTCACCGGATGGGTCAGCAACCGGTTGTTTATCGGGTCATGGTGGGTCCATATCACTTGTATTTGTTTAATATCCGTTGATTTGTAGTGCATTTGTCAAGAGGCATTGTATTGATTTATCATCATTATAGATAAGGACATCCATATGATATGAGGTGGGTGAATAATATTCATCATTTGGATCCCCGGTGAAAGCAATCACTCTTGTCCCAAGATTATGGAATGACATTTTGAAAAATCTACATGTGCAATTAGATCGAGTGTCCACTTTAGATCTGAAATTTTCGTTTCATTGTTTAGAATGAACGAAACTTACATAGTTTTTTAATCAAAGTTTATTGGGCCTTGAATTTTTGTTTTAGTAATAAAATCTGCAAATAATCTTCATAAGAGTGGGTTTGTTTATTGGTGTCTACAAATGGTATATTAAGATGCTTATGTTTGAAGATCTCATAAAATTCTTACTGTTAGGATTAGGATACACAAACGAACACAGAACTCACACACACACACACACACACACAATTTTCTGTTGAAGAACACAAAGATTTATAGTGGTTCGGTCGATTCTGACCTACATCCACTCTTGGTAACTAGGAATATTTGTATTAAGCTTTTGGTACAATTTACAGATACATAGCAATCTCATATATATAAGATTGAGGAAAGTGAACATAGTCCCAAAACATGATCCGTGAAATCTGGATCACAAAGACAATTATTTCCTTATCAACTTGATCAATAAAGGTGACCTCAGCTTGATCAAATTGTCAAGTGGCTTGGCTTGGCTTCACACTCAACAATCTCCCACTTGAAGCCATGGAATAATATTCACCTGTGCATCAGTATCTCTATAAAAATTTTGATCTTCATACATTCCGAGTTACCCGACCTTCTCTTCAATTAACCTGAATGCCAGTTGAAGCTATAAGCTTCAACTTCTCTAAGGTGACAACCTTAGTCAACATATCAGATGGATTTTCACTTCCTTTGATCTTCTTCAACTTCAGAGTGCCTTCACTAACTTGCTCTCTGATGAAGTGATATCTCAGCTGTATGTGCTTTGTCTTCGAATGGAAGACATGATTCTTTGCAAGATGAATTGCACTTTGATTGTCACAAAATAGTTGTAACACCCAAAAAACGGGTTTGGTAATCAAACCACGTTAATAGTGACGACGGGTAAAATAACGTTAGTGGTAAAAAAATTAACCCGGTGAATATTAGGAATTAAACAAATAATCCTAATATTAATTAAAAAGGAAACTAAATGCTTTGAGAAAACAAAATTATAAGAGGCCCGAGTTAACGGGACTTAAAATGAAACGGGTCATGACTTCCCCGAACCCTCTAGGTAACTAGGAACAATAACCTAGTTAGTTATGAGTTTTTAGAATAATAAAGAAAACTTGACTAAGTTAACCTCCTTTTATAAATATGGAATTAGAGGGACTAAAATGGTCAAGTTTGAAAGTGAAATTATTAAAAAGGAAAATTGGCCCAAAAACACACACTTTGTGTGTGTTTTGGTCGACCAAAAACACAGAGACAAGAAGGAGTTCCCTTCAAGCCCTAAACTCACAAAATTCTCCAAATTCAAGAGAAATTAAGCTAAGAAAATTGGGGCTTTTAATAAATTCGTGATCACTCAAGCTAGGAGATCACAAGGTAAGTCGAATTTCGTTATTTGGTGATGTCTTAAAATTCTGATTAAGAATTGAAGTTCATGTTTGAATGTTGAATGTATGAGTGTGGTTATGTTGAAACCATGTCTAGGAACAAACCCTAGTTAAAAGTTTGATGATTTGGTATAGAAAACTAGGAAATTGATGATTACCCTTATATGTGCTAAGTGGGTTTTAATGTTATGATGAAATTGATGATAAAACTATGTTTAGAATCATCATGCATGATAATGTTAAGAAGGTGTTTGATTAAATCATGAATTCGGATACATGATCATAAATGACTTGAAATGGGTCAAGTATGTTGTGATGAAATCCATGTTTAGAAACAAGTCTAGTTAATAGTTTGATAAACTAGTGTTGGAAAATAGAAATTCGATAATTACCCATACATATGTTAAATGGGTATTGTAACTAGGTGATGAACACATGAATTGTCAATGTTGAAATAGTGTAAAACCGATGAGTGATGCAAGTCTTGATGTTGATTATGAATGCTAGTCATAAGGACATGAAATTTGATACTTGAAACTTGGTTGAAAGTTGATAATGAACTAGATAAAAGAAATATGCAAATCATGCCCGCAAGGTGTTCGTTAAAATGCCCGAATGATTGTAGAATTGTTATGAAATTAGTAGGAAACGAAATTTAAAACGGTGGCCTAGGATTAGCGCCTACCGGGTAAATGGCGGAATGCCAAAATGAGTTATTAATAAATTTAGTTGTTTAAAACTCATGTGTTATGAGGTAGTTTGACGTTTAAAAGGTCAACCCGACCTATAATAGAGTTCGGTAAGAAAAGTAGTATAAAGGTTCATAAGGCATAAAGGTTATGGTCTAGAATGACTAACCTATCCACCTTGTGAATATTATATGAAAGTTGACGCTTGACGAGCAAGATGGAGGCTTGGGAAAGAAGCGGGTCAAACGGATTAAATACGCGGAGAAATAATAACCGGATGCAAGGTAAGTAAAATTACACCTTCTATAATAGAATACTTACTTGTATAATGGTATAACAATATAAATGATGATTGGTAATTTTTATAAGCTTTTCGGAAGTTGTTTAACGCGGTTTTCGCGGACGTTTTGTCAACAAAATAGTTGTTGATAGCAAGCAGGTCCGTATTTGCAGAAATAGTTTCGAAGCCTTAAACACTTAGTTTTGACTCAATATTTGGTCATAAGTGGTATAACAATATAAATGATGATTGGTAATTTTTATAAGCTTTTCGGAAGTTGTTTAACGCGGTTTTCGCGGACGTTTTGTCAACAAAATAGTTTTTGACAGCAAGCAGGTCCGTATTTGCAGAAATTGTTTCGAAGCCTTAAACACTTAGTTTTGACTCAATATTTGGTCAGAAGTGGTATAACAATATAAATGATGATAGGTAATTTTTATAAGCTTTTCGGAAGTTGTTTAACGCGGTTTTCGCGGACGTTTTGTTAACAAAATAGTTGTTGACAGCAAGCAGGTCCGTATTTGCAGAAATTGTTTCAATGCCTTAAACACTTAGTTTTGACTCAATATTTGGTCAAAAGTGGTATAACGATATAAATGATGATTGGTAATTTTTATAAGCTTTTCGGAAGTTGTTTATCGTGATTTTCGCGGACGTTTTGTCAAAAAAATAGTTGTTGACAGCAAGCAGGTCCGTATTTGCAGAAATTGTTTCGAAGCCTTAAGTACTTAGTTTTGACTCAATATTTGGTCAGAAGTGGTATAACAATATAAATGATGATTGGTAATTTTTATAAGCTTTTCAGAAGTTGTTTAACGCGGTTTTCGCGGACGTTTTGTCAACAAAATAGTTGTTGACAGCAAGCAAGTCCGTACTTGCAGAAATTGTTTCGAGGCCTTAAACACTTAGTTTTGACTCAATACTTTGTCAGAAGTTGTCTAATAATATAAATGATGATTGGTAATATTATGTATTGTTAAGTGTTACAAATACAGGCAAGCGGAAAGTATGAGCATGTTTTGCCAAAGTTGGCGAAAAGTAATGCAATGTATTAAAAACGAGTCAATGTTGACCCGTGCCAGGTACGCACAAGGAATGATACTCCCGTGAATGGTACATGTACCAACCATAATATGGATTATGGTTGGAGGAAATAAGAGTTGATAAAATTATAGTTTGACATAAATACCCATAACGGGTCAAATAATTCGGTTTAAAATCCGGAAATTTGAATTCGAAGGAAACAAGAATTTTGAATAATGGATGATTGAATTTGATGGAAATATGTTTATAACTTGTTGTGAAACTGTCAAAACTAACTTTTATGTTGGTTTTGATTTTAGGAATGTCTTATGGAACTCCGGATGAGGATCAAGCAAGAAAGGAGAACCGAACACATGTCTCGAAGCTTCCGCAACAATCTTATTTTGTTCTAGTTTAAAAAGTGGATATTGTAAACACTTGAAATTATATTTTGGAATGTTTTAAATTATGTAAGAAGTTTAACTTGGAAAATTTTTTGTAAGCTTGCATTTTCGTATAAAATGCGTGTTTAATATTATAATATTGATTAATAGAGACGGGTCTTACAAGTTGGTAATCAGAGCTCATGGTTAAAGAGTAAAGTGTGTTCGGTTCGAGGCTTGATCGCAAATCTGGTAAGTACATGTATATTAATGGTTTGGTATGAGTTAAAATGTTGTGAACAACCCATAGGGTTATCGTGTGATACACGTTACCTCAATTAAATGATAAATATAGTTGACAAAATTGCGCGCGTTGATGCGTATAGTAGAAAAGCCTTGTATTATAATACGGGCGATTATTGAAGTTGATATTACTAACTCTTGTAAATGTTTTAATTGAAGGACACTCGCATCTGAAGATAGCGAGAGTTTAACAAATTGCGGATTTGACGGAGGAACGATCCAAAGTATGACAAGTAGAGTATGCTCACCAAGGACCTAAATCGCGTAACGATCGTGAATAAGTTAATGGCAAGGAGACCTTGTTAGAGCAAGCATTAACAGGTGCACGTTTTAAATTATTACGTGAATAGCAATATGCAACAATTACGTAGAGATTGAAAGTTGCATATGTAGATTGAAAACTTGGAAAAACCCGAATAGAAAACCTATCCGGGATATTGTTTCCAAGAGAAACAAATAGAGGCATTACTTACATGGGGTGTAATGCAAAATTATAAAAAGGTCATGTATACCAGGTGTTGATCGCTTACTCTGGCCAAGTAAGTAGTGAACACGTGGTACCATGAACTTCTTATGATGGACATATTTACATCCGATGTAGTAAGGACAGGGTGAATGGGACAGATTAAAAGGTACCCAAATGAAACAAATGATCAAAATACTTGATAATAATGTAAACGCACAGCCGGGTGACGGAAGCGTATTACATTAGAATAATGAGCCTGAGAGAAGGGACAAAGACCAATGTAAATGATGATATAAATGAATAACCTGACGAAAATTCATGAAAATAAGTCATTCTGGACGAAAGAGCTATGGTTGACAAAATGGGCAAGTAAAACCAAAGTATAGATGATCCGCCGGATCATAAAAATGAAGGTATTGCCCATACGAAAAAGATAATCAAGGCTGTTAACTTTAGTCGTAGTAAAGCAAGGATGACGATGATAATCGTTACTCAGAATCTATAAGACCGTCAAGGATGGTCACATAAGGAAAAAAAACATGGCTGAATAAAAGCGATGGATTTCGCTAATACAACCAAATCAATCGAAGCGAAGTCTTAATGCATACCGGAAGGGTTGCAATGATGACGACTTCGGTAAAACACCCGATTGATGGGTAGGATTTTGAGTGAATGCGTAAAACCAAGAGACGGGAATACGAATTGAAAGTCAAAAGACTCGGGTTTCGAGTTATGACTAAAAGACGATAAGATACTGTAAATAGAAATTTTGATAAATTACGTTCAACTATTTTAAAGTTGAACGGGTCTAACAAAGAATGAAGTTTGACATTCATAAGTGATGAAATTTCACACGAACAAGTCAAACGAATTTAATAGAGGATGACGCTTGCTAATGTAAGTAAGCGCGAACCGAATAAATAAAAGTACGAAATATTAATAAACCGATATAAAGGGTTATAGACATTAAAAACATTAAGATTAAAGAACCCGGGTAATGGGTCAATAGTATAAAGCGAGGGAATTGGTTATTATTCCCCGTGTAAAACGAGAACGGAAAAGAATAAATTACTGATTGTCAATTTCCTTGATATGAGTAATTGACGTAAGTTAAAGACAAAACGTTAAGCTAAAAAAAATAGTTTTAGTGAGAAACGACGTTTTAACAAGATATGAATATTAAGAGACAAGTTTGGAAATGGTTAATATTAAAGGATGTAAACACCGATAGGTGTAAAAACGATACACTTGAAAGAAAGATTTTCGATAATGAAGGGTCGACATAAACTTAAAACATGACGTGAGGAGATCACGGTCACAAAAGTAAAATAGAATATAAGCACGTTTTAACGTGAGCTATAAGATATGAAATCATAGACACGCAAAAGGCTGATGATGGCAATGTAGCATACCCAAATAGCAAAATATAAGGTAACCGACGTCTAGTAAGTCCAACCGCGAAGACCATTTAAGGTCAAAACAGTAATTATAACTGAATAAAGCGCTTGTCTCAATAAGATTAGCATAAGATAATGTATTGACTACATCAGATAATCGAGTGGCTAAAAGATGATTCGATATTAAAAGTGATAAAAACGAGCAATGCTCGAATGGAAACGAAACTAAGTTCGTTTTAGTCCAAAACTAAAGGAACTACGTAAATAAGGTTTCGGGGACGAAACCTCTTTAAGGGGGTAGACTTGTAACACCCAAAAAACGGGTTTGGTAATCAAACCACATTAATAGTGACGACGGGTAAAATAACGTTAGTGGTAAAAAAATTAACCCGGTGAATATTAGGAATTAAACAAATAATCCTAATATTAATTAAAAAGGAAAATAAATGCTTTGAGAAAACAAAATTATAAGAGGCCCGAGTTAACGGGACTTAAAATGAAACGGGTCATGACTTCCCCGAACCCTCTAGGTAACTAGGAACAATAACCTAGTTAGTTATGAGTTTTTAGAATAATAAAGGAAACTTGACTAAGTTAACCTCCTTTTATAAATATGGAATTAGAGGGACTAAAATGGTCAAGTTTGAAAGTGAAATTATTAAAAAGGAAAATTGGCCAAAAAACACACACTTTGTGTGTGTTTTGGTCGACCAAAAACACAGAGACAAGAAGGAGATCCCTTCAAGCCCTAAACTCACAAAATTCTCCAAATTCAAGAGAAATTAAGCTAAGAAAATTGGGGCTTTTAATAAATTCGTGATCACTCAAGCTAGGAGATCACAAGGTAAGTCGAATTTCGTTATTTGGTGATGTCTTAAAATTCTGATTAAGAATTGAAGTTCATGTTTGAATGTTGAATGTATGAGTGTGGTTATGTTGAAACCATGTCTAGGAACAAACCCTAGTTAAAAGTTTGATGATTTGGTATAGAAAACTAGGAAATTGATGATTACCCTTATATGTGCTAAGTGGGTTTTAATGTTATGATGAAATTGATGATAAAACTATGTTTAGAATCATCATGCATGATAATGTTAAGAAGGTGTTTGATTAAATTATGAATTTGGATACATGATCATAAATGACTTGAAATGGGTTAAGTATGTTGTGATGAAATCCATGTTTAGAAACAAGTCTAGTTAATAATTTGATAAATTAGTGTTGGAAAATAGAAATTCGATAATTACCCATACATATGTTAAATGGGTATTGTAACTAGGTGATGAACACATGAATTGTCAATGTTGAAATAGTGTAAAACCGATGAGTGATGCAAGTCTTGATGTTGATTATGAATGCTAGTCATAAGGACATGAAATTTGATACTTGAAACTTGGTTGAAAGTTGATAATGAACTAGATAAAAGAAATATGCAAATCATGCCCGCAAGGTGTTCGTTAAAATGCCCGAATGATTGTAGAATTGTTATGAAATTAGTAGGAAACGAAATTTAAAACGATGGCCTAGGATTAGCGCCTACCGGGTAAATGGCGGAATGCCAAAATGAGTTATTAATAAATTTAGTTGTTTAAAACTCATGTGTTATGAGGTAGTTTGACGTTTAAAAGGTCAACCCGACCTATAATAGAGTTCGGTAAGAAAAGTAGTATAAAGGTTCATAAGGCATAAAGGTTATGGTCTAGAATTACTAACCTATCCACCTTGTGAATATTATATGAAAGTTGACGCTTGACGAGCAAGATGGAGGCTTGGGAAAGAAGCGGGTCAAACGGATTAAATACGCGGAGAAATAATAACCGGATGCAAGGTAAGTAAAATTACACCTTCTATAATAGAATACTTACTTGTATAATGGTATAACAATATAAATGATGATTGGTAATTTTTATAAGCTTTTCGGAGGTTGTTTAACGCGGTTTTCGCGGACGTTTTGTCAACAAAATAGTTGTTGATAGCAAGCAGGTCCGTATTTGCAGAAATTGTTTCGAAGCCTTAAACACTTAGTTTTGACTCAATATTTGGTCATAAGTGGTATAACAATATAAATGATGATTGGTAATTTTTATAAGCTTTTCGGAAGTTGTTTAACGCGGTTTTCGCGGACGTTTTGTCAACAAAATAGTTGGTGACAGCAAGCAGGTCCGTATTTGCAGAAATTGTTTCGAAGCCTTAAACACTTAATTTTGACTCAATATTTGGTCAGAAGTGGTATAACAATATAAATGATGATAGGTAATTTTTATAAGCTTTTCGGAAGTTGTTTAACGCGGTTTTCGCGGACGTTTTGTTAACAAAATAGTTGTTGACAGCAAGCAGGTCCGTATTTGCAGAAATTGTTTCAATGCCTTAAACACTTAGTTTTGACTCAATATTTGGTCAGAAGTGGTATAACATTATAAATGATGATTGGTAATTTTTATAAGCTTTTCGGAAGTTGTTTATCGTGGTTTTCGCGGACGTTTTGTCAAAAAAATAGTTGTTGACAGCAAGCAGGTCCGTATTTGCAGAAATTGTTTCGAAGCCTTAAACACTTAGTTTTGACTCAATATTTGGTCAGAAGTGGTATAACAATATAAATGATGATTGGTAATTTTTATAAGATTTTCGGAAGTTGTTTAACACGGTTTTCGCGGACGTTTTGTCAACAAAATAGTTGTTGACAGCAAGCAAGTCCGTACTTGCAGAAATTGTTTCGAGGCCTTAAACACTTAGTTTTGACTCAATACTTGGTCAGAAGTTGTCTAATAATATAAATGATGATTGGTAATATTATGTATTGTTAAGTGTTACAAATACAGGCAAGCGGAAAGTATGAGCATGTTTTGCCAAAGTTGGCGAAAAGTAATGCAATGTATTAAAAACGAGTCAATGTTGACCCGTGCCAGGTACGCACAAGGAATGATACTCCCGTGAATGGTACATGTACCAACCATAATATGGATTATGGTTGGAGGAAATAAGAGTTGATAAAATTATAGTTTGACATAAATACCCATAAGGGGTCAAATATGTCACACCCCTTTCTGCGGCGGAAGCACGAGGTGTGATCATGAAAGGTTCTCAATGCATACGAAGAGTAAACATACTACATGCTCAAAAATATCTTCAAATATTACATTTCTGAAAACATATGTCAAGTGTTTACAACACGAGATAACATATTGTTTTAAAAGTCACAACTTTATTTAAAGATAAACGAAGCGACATCCACGAGCATGAGTAAGACCACGCGCACATCCATCCTAGTTACCTGAAATACATGTGAGTTTTGGAAAAACGTCAACATAAAGTTGGTGTGAATTCATGCAGTTTTTGTATTTCACGTTTGTATACTTTGTATGAAAACATAATTTGTCTTTTGTATAAATCAAGTCTTTTGTGTACACCACGTACTCATGTATAAGTCAAATATTTCTGTATGTATCAAGTGTTAATGGGTTGCAAAGCCATTAACATGTGACACGACATAGGAAGTCACCAAACCATAGGCATTTTTCTGTAGTCGATTCACGACTGAGACACAAAAACACTACCTGGTAAAAGAGTGGCCAAGAGTGGGGCTGCCCGGAACCCATTAGATCTAACCTTTTGTTCTGCGGTCTAAGTATGTACACGATTAATGGTGCTTATGGTACCCTATTCGTGACACGATTTCTCGTATCATTCTTGTATCCATCATACCATTTGTAAACATTGTAATATTTGTAACATGTATTTCACCCCCGAAGTTATAAAACTGAAAACAGTTAAGAGAAAAGGGGGAGCATGAACTCACAACTTTGCGTTCCTGTGCGTCGTAAACTTCACCGGATTTGCTTAATTAACGTCGTAACCTATACGCGTTTTCTTAACGTTAGTCACTAGACTTGTATCGCACAAGTACAGTCACTCTCTTTTGTATTTGTATTGTTGTGTTAAAAATATTTCATATTTTTAACTACGTATCTTACTTATATTATTTCCTCTAAAATAAATATAAGTCTTTTGTGTTTTGCACTTCGCACCCGAATTATGTATCTTGTATTTTGTATGTGTATTCTTATGTTTATACTCCTCACGAGTATTTAGTGTATTTTTAAGTCTTAACACACTAGCACGTATAACACATACTTTATACACTTAGCACATGAGTTGGTGATCAAATAATATATATATATTTTTCTCTCAAAATATACATACTTATATCCATTTTTATTCTTGAAGAAATCCTCATTTCTTATCACCAAAAATTAGGGAAACCTTGGTAATACTTTTAAACACATTTTTAGGGAATAAGTTTCTCAAAAACTCATATTTTTCTAAGTGTCAAATTTTATAAAAATTTTGACAGAGTTTCCCCTAAAAATGGAGGTTTCCCATGTTTTCAAAACATGTGTTTATTTTCTTTTTAATTGTCAACAATTTCCTCATTCAACAATAAACAATATGCAACTAGTTCAAATAGATATAATCGCAGAAATACATGAACTTGTGTTTTTCCAAAATAGGTAGTATCCTTCCATTATTTTTTAGTGGATCTTTGTATAGACCAACTTTGTTTCTTGAAAGTCTCGCTTTTAAAGAAGTTACATCTTTACAACTTCCGGTCAACATTTACAAAAATAGTTATTTTGTCGAAACTTTGTATTACACAAGTGTTTACACACTCGTGTGTTTGCTAAAATCATTCTTTTTCATGTAAGATCCGGCTTTAGAAAATATGATTTCTTGGACACTTGGTCCTTTGAAGATACCGCTTGTAGATACGTAGATCTACTAGTTTTAAACACTATTTCACAAGTTAAATCGCTTTTACACAAGTTCATGACTCGTGTGTGGTAGAGTTTCATCATTTAACCTTTGTTACTCTTAAACAAGCTTTATGTCATAATCCAAGATTATGACTAAACCGGGTTAAATGATGATCCGAGCTACCACAACATAGATCGGGTCCAAATAATCACACAAATCAAATACTACAAGATTTACACAACATATGAGCTTTTAACCAACATTTTTAGTGTTTTTAGTAGACTTTTAAGCTTCAACTTGTATGTTTACGAGTTTTAACCGTTACAAATCATTTTAACCACTTCAAAATAGTTCAAGAAGGTGATTTAAGTAACTTACTACTAGCTCAAGGCTAGGGAAGATTCTAAGCAAAAAATGCGTGGATAAAAGCAAGGTAGAGAGGTCCTTCGTCTTCCGTTTGCTCCAAGGTTCCTTATACGCGATCCTTAACACTCGTATGAGCTTGGAAAGGCAAGATCAAAACTCGAAAATGATGGATGGATCTAGGGATGTTTGGCCGTGAGCTTTTAGAGGGAGAGAGAGGAGTGTTGTTGTTGATTTGTGAGTAAGAATGATATGGTGGGTTAATGTGGTAACTTATAGATAATTAGCTTGGTCATTAACCGAAGGTCATTATGCATTCTAGATACTAGACAATGGTGATTATAATAATCACAAAGGTACAAGGTATGTCTCCTCTAGTTGGGGCCGGTTAGAGAGGGGGGGGGGGTCTTGGTCCGATTCCAACTAGTTAGTTAGGTATTAGTTAGGTTAAACCAAGTTAGTTAAGTGTTTAACCCAGTTATTAGTGTATTGTGTTTTATGGCGGGTGTTAGGGTATTCAGGGACCCTAACTGGCTCAGAAAAAGAGAAATAATGTTAATGGCAATATTTTCATGTTCCGGGTATAGTCCGGTTGTTCGGTTGCATACCGATTCGTTAAAGTGCTAAATTGCACCTTTTAGTGTTTAATAAGTATCTTTTTATAACACTATCGATTCCCAACACTTAGGGAAATATTCTGGATAATAAAACGACATTTCTGCATAATATTTATATGTCTAAATGCTGATTTATTGCTGAATTTTATAATTCTTGCACTTAAAGTGCGTTTCGGGTGCTTTTTAGTGCTTATTTTTGCTTTCGTATTGCATATATATTAAACCCTTGTATGTACTCTTGGGTTTTAATGCATTCTTGTTGTCGGACCTACACCTAGGCTCCAATTTTATTGTCTGACTGCTTTCTGCAGTTCTGTTGACACAGTGTGTCTTACCGGTGAGTTTACTAGTATTTTTGACGCAACGCTCTCGTTTATGCATAAAGCAATATTTTGTAGTATACAACGTGCATGAATTCACTTGTTTAGTATGTAATTAGACATGGCTGACAATTAAGCACATAATTGCAGTCATTAAGCACTAATTAAAGTGTACGGAAATTACCGGTTTGAGCCAGTTGTCACAAAATAATTCGGTTTAAGATCCGGAAATTTGAATTCGAAGGAAACAAGAATTTTGAATAATGGATGATTGAATTTGATGGAAATATGTTTATAACTTGTTGTGAAACTGTCAAAACTAACTTTTATGTTGGTTTTGATTTTAGGAATGTCTTATGGAACTCCGGATGAGGATCAAGCAAGAAAGGAGAACCGAACACATGTCTCGAAGCTTCCGCAACAATCTTATTTTGTTCTAGTTTAAAAAGTGGATATTGTAAACACTTGAAATTATATTTTGGAATGTTTTAAATTATGTAAGAAGTTTAACTTGGAAAATTTTTTGCAAGCTTGCATTTTCGTATAAAATGCGTGTTTAATATTATAATATTGATTAATAGAGACGGGTCTTACAATAGTGCACAATCAACTTGTTCCTTGCCGAGCTCTTTGAGAAAATTCTTCAACCATATAAGCTCTTTGCTTGCTTCAGCAACTGCCATATACTCTGCTTCTGTGGTTGAAAGGGCAACACTTTTCTGCAGTCTGGACATCCAGCTTACTGCAGTGCCTCCCACTGTAAAGACATAACCGGTGGTGCTTTTGTAAGATTCTTTACAACCACCAAGGTCAGCATCCGCAAAACCCTTCAGAATAACCTCTTTCCCCTTAAACTGTAATGCCACTTTTGAAGTCCCCTTCAAATATCTTAGCAGCCATTTAACTGCTTCCCAATGTTCTCTCCCTGGATTGGACATAAACGGCTAACAACTCCCACTACATGAGCTATATCTGGTCTCGTGCATACCATTGCATACATGAGGCTACCAACTGCCGATGCATACGGAACTTTAGCCATTTCTGCTTTGTCTTCATCTGATCTGGGTGACTGAACTTTTGAAAGCTTAAAGTGACTTCCCAAAGGTGTGCTTCGAATCTTGGCATCTTTAAGGCTGAATCTTTCTAACACTTTCTCAATGTACTTCTCTTGAGAGAGTGTCAAAGAACCATCTTCTTTGTTTCTGAAAATACTCATCCTGAGTATTTGGTTTGCAGCTCCCAAGTCTTTCATCTCAAACTCTTCAGACATCTGCTTCTTCAGCTTCTTGATCTCTGTCATGTCTGAACCTGTAATCAACATATCATCCACATATAGTAATAGAATGATATAAGAACCCTTGAACCTCTTGATGTAACAACAATGGACATTGTCACATCTCTTGTATCCGACTCTTCCCATGAAGTTATCAAACTTCAAATACCATTGTCTGGGCGCTTGTTTCAGACCATACAAACTCTTCTTCAACTTACACACCAAGTTTTCTTTGCCTTTAACCTGAAAACCTTCTGGTTGTGTCATGTAGATATCTTCTTCTAGGTCACCATGTAGAAAAGCTGTCTTGACATCTAGCTGCTCTAGATGCAAGCCTTCTGCTGCTACAGTACTGAGAACAAGCCTGATAGTAGTCATCTTCACCACTGGAGAAAATATTTCATTGAAATCAATTCCCTCTTTCTGCTGAAATCCCTTGACCACTAATCTTGCTTTGTACCGTTTGGTACCATCATGTTCATCTTTGACCCTGAAAACCCACTTGTTCTGAAGAGCCTTCTTCCCAGCTGGAAGCTTTGTTAAGTTCCAGGTCTTGTTCTTCTCAAGCAACTTCATTTCATCTTTCATTGCTAACTCCCACTGCAATGAATCTTTCAACCCCATGGCTTCTGAGTAACACTGGGGTTCACCATTTTCTGTCAAAAGTATGTAATTGACGGATGGTGAATATCTGTCTGGTGGTCTAATGACTCTAGAGGATCTTCTTGGTTGAAACTGAGGAGTTTATGGGGATTCTGGAATTTGAGGAGCGACCTCTTCTTCTTCTTCTGCTGGTGCAGAATCATTTCTAGAATCATCCCTTGAGCTCCCACTGTCGATTGACTCATTCCCATTTTCTGGAATGTCGACTGAAGCTTCTTTTCTTGTTTCACCACTTTCAAATTCAACATAGTCTTTTTGAACTTCTGGTCTTTTGGTGTTTCTGTCTTTATACAATTCGTTTTCATTGAAGACGACATTTTTGCTTCTGATTACTTTTCTGCCTTCATTATCCCAAAGCCTGTAACCCATTTGTTCTGACCCATAACCAATGAATGTGCACTTCTTAGATTTTGAGTATAACTTATCCCTGTCACCAGCTTCTAACAAATCGTAAGCACTACAACCAAAGACTCGTAAGTGTTCGAGACTTACCTCCTTTCCTTGCCACATTTCTTCAGGCAACTTGAAATCTAAGGGACCTGTTGGTGAACGGTTGATCAAGTAGGCTGCAGTGCTAACTGCATCGGCCCAGAATGTCTTGGGCATCCCGGCATTTAGCCTCATGCTTCTAGCCCTCTCATTTAGAGTTCTATTCATTCTCTCAGCTACGCCATTCTGCTGAGGAGTTCCGGGAACTGTCTTGATCATCTTTATCCCTTTCTTGGCGCAATAGTCAGTGAACTGCTTGCTTATGTATTCACCACCATTATCAGACTTTAAGCACTTTACCTTCAACTTAGTTTCATTTTCAACAGCAGATTTCCATATCTTAAAAGCATCAAATACGGCAGATTTATGCTTAAGAAAATATACCCTTACCTTTCGTGTTGAATCATCAATGAAAGTAACATAATACCCCGAGCCTCCTAGAGATAAAACTGAGGTTGGTCCATATACATCCGAGTGAACAAGCTCTAACTTCTGAGCTTTCGGTGTCCTCCACGTCTTCACAAAAGTAACCCTCTTTTATTTTCCAAGAACACAAGGTTCACAGAATTCAGTTTCCACTTTCTTCAAGTCTGGAAACTTACCTTTCTGAGCCAACATCTTCAATCCCTTCTCGCTCATGTGTCCGAGTCGGTTGTGCCATAAATTTAATGGACTCGGACCAGTGGTCATTGCATGAACACCTTCAGCAGAAATTTCTGCCATGTATAGAGTACCTTGCTTCTTTCCTTTGGCAATCACTAAATTGCCTTTGATCACTTTCCACTGTCCACCCCCAAAGTGAACATTAAACCCTTCATCATCCAGTTTACCAATTGAAATCAACTTTCTCCTGAAATTAGGAATAACCCTGACATTTTTCAATGTCCATATAGTTTCTAATGAGGTCTTCAAGTCTACATCTCCAATACCTGTGATATCAAGCATTTGATCATCTGCTAAACGAACTTTACCAAAGTTACCTGTTCGTAGATTCTTGACCATATCTGGGCATGAGATAGCATGAAAAAAAGCTCTTGAATCCATAATCCAAGATTCAACTGAATCTTCAACTGAACAGATGAGAACATCACCTAATTCTTCTGAGGATACACTGTTTATTTCTTTCTTTGAAGTGGGTTTTGTACATTGGCTTCTATAGTGACCTTTTTCTTTGCAATTCCAACATTCAACGTCTTTTCTGTTCTTTGACTGTCCCCTTCTTCTGGACTTGGACCTGCCTCAATTATGTCCTCTTTCATTTCTTCTTCCTCTACTTTCTGTATGCAATAAAGAACTAGAATTAGAAGTCTCACCACTGTTTCTCCGTCTGATATCTTCGTTTACTATCAAGTCACGAATACTATCGAAAGTGAGTTTGGTAGTGCCGGATGCACTACTAACAGCTGTGACTGTGCCTGACCAACTGTCGGGCAACAATGATAAAAGGAGTAGTGCTTGTACTTCATCTTCAAACTTTATTTCAACTGAGGCTAAACGAGAGATAATTGAGTTAAACTCATTTATGTGATCGGTAACCGACATGCCTTCCTTCATCTTGGTGTTAACCAATTGTCGGATGAGGAATACTTTGTTTGAAGCGGATGGTTTTTCATACATGTTGGACAAAGCTTTCAATACACCATATGTGGTTGTTTCATTGACAATGTTGTAAGCAACACTCTTTGCCAAAGAAAGCCTAACCACACCCAAAGCTTGTCTATCCAACAACTTCCATTCTTCATCATACATGTCATCTGGTTGTTCACCTGACATAGGCAAATGCAAACTTTTCTGATACAATAAATCTTCAATTTGCATTTTCCAAAATCCATAATCACTTCCATCGAACTTATCAATCTTGATTTTACTATCATCTGCCATTAAAATTTTTTTACCAAATTACTACTAACCAAACGGGTTTGTAATGCTAAGTGGTAATTTATACGAGCGAAAGCGATAATCAGAAACAAATAACTTATCTGTTTCAAGCTTTAATGGCAAGGACAAGTATTGATGGATAATGAGATCTTGTTCAAAGTTGAGGGACCTTCTTGATAAAACTGAAACTTTAATTTCTCCACCAGAAATAAAAGTTGAGGGGGGCTTTCTGATAAAATTGAAACTTCAATTTCTCCACCAGAATAAAACACGGACGTGTTCTCCTTCTTCGCCAAATTTCACCAGAACAAAAAAAAAACTCTGCTCTCCACTTCTTCTTCTTCTTCTCCTTCTTCTTCTTCTTCTTCTTCTTCTTCTTCTTCTTCTTCTCTGTTTGTGTTTCAAACAAGAGCAAGACTGGGTTCAATCGGAACCCTAGACAGCGGCGGCGGCACTGGACAGATGGAGGCTGGCGGAACTGCCGGCGGTTCTGACGGCTGTGGTAATGTTTCAAACAAGAGCAAGACTGGGTTCAATCGGAACCCTAGACAGCGGCGGCGGCACTGGACAGATGGAGGCTGGCGGAACTGCCGGCGGTTCTGACGGCTGTGGTAACGGCGGTTTTCTGATCAGAAACCCGGCGGCTTCGGAATCACTGCTATGATTCACCTGAGCGACGACGGTTGCTGGTTCAGAACCTTGAACAGTGACTGCGGACCTGAACAGAGGAAACTGGCGTGAAAGGACCGGCTGAAACTGATGCAAATTGGAACCCTAGTTCAGATTTCTGCACCTTCAGGTATCTCCTTCTTCTACACCTTCGTTTCTGTTCGAATCTGATCGATTTCTGTTCGATCTGTTCGGCTTCTGTTCATCTTCTGATCGATTTCTGTTCGATCTGTTCGGTTCAACAACAAGAGCCTGAGCTCTGATACCAGTTGTTAGGATCAGGATACACAAACGAACACAGAACTCACACACACACACAATATTCTGTTGAAGAACACAAAGATTTATAGTGGTTCGGTCGATTCTGACCTACATCCACTCTTGGTAACTAGGAATATTTGTATTAAGCTTTTGTTACAATTGACAGATACATAGCAATCTCATATATATAAGATTGAGGAAAGAGAAGATAGTCCCAAAACATGATCTGTGAAATCTGGATCACAAAGACAATTATTTCCTTATCAACTTGATCAGCAAAGCTGACCTCAGCTTGATCAAATTGTCAAGTGGCTTGGCTTGGCTTGGCTTCACACTCAACACTTACTATTTTAATTTCATTTCCTGAATAAAGAAGAATGAAATTAGTTCAAACTTCAAAGTAGATTGGTCAAGTTAGACTGTTATAGTATATCTTTTACCCTCTCCCCATATTTTTATTATTATTCGAATATAAGGTATTTGAAAGGTCATCAACGTGTCGAGACATTTTAGCTTCAAAATAGTATAAATATGGTGGGGCCATATTGAGCAGGGCAAATCTTATATATTATTGAGGTAACGGGTTCAACTCTCCTATTTCTAGGTGATCTCTTAAGAGACTGTTCTAATTGGTTAATTAGACTTTGAAACATGGTTAACTCTTGATTAACCCGACGGATTTCTTTTTTAAGGAAATCTTGGTGCATACTCATTGTATACTTGGTTCTAGTAAATTTTTGTTTACTAGTAATAAATTTTTGTTTACGAGGCATATCATTATTAGATGATATCATGACCAAGCATGTGCTCATAATTGTTTTGGAAATTGATTCCAATATTTGTCGTAGAGTTCATGACTTTGAACTTACTCATTCTTTAGATATTAACATCATATTTATAGAAGTCATTATTAGTTATTATGACTAACATGATGAGTTATCATGACAAAAGATGCCATAAGTCACCGAATGTTTACAAGACTTTGAAGCATCTTGCTTACTAAAGCAAATGATTTTTTAATCGTTTGTTTTATATTGTGGAATCACTTCTTTGAATATAGAATTCATTTAAATTTCATTTTCAAACTGTTAAATTACTTCAAGATTGATATTTAATATCTCTCCTTAAAATCATAAAAAGAATTTTATTCAAACATAAAACAAAAATTTTGAAAGAAAATAAAAAATGATGTTTATACACATACAGAAATCGATTAAAAAACTATCGAAACAAATGATTTTTCAATCTAAAAAATTTAGTCAAAATATGACTACAAAAAAAAATAATGAATTTTGTAAATTCAAAATCATGAATTCTATATTCAAAGAAGTGATTCCACAATCTAAAACAAACGATTCAAAAATCATTTGCTTTAGTAAACAAGATGCTTCAAAGTCTTGTAAAGAGGTAACGGAAAGTATAATCATACCATTTTATAGCAAATCAACTATTATAATTTTAAGTAATAAACAGTGGCGAAGCTTGAGATTTCCGATGGAGAGGTCGAAAACATATATACCAAAAAATTTCTATAGAACCAGGGGGTCGAAAACGTATATACCCAAAATTTCTATACGAAAGCTACATACATAACACTACTGAGCGAAAAGTTCGGGGGTCGCCCCCCTCCCTGGCCCCTTCTAACCTTCGCCCATGGTTATAAAGAGTACACATGTCGTCTTAGATAATTTTACATTATAAAGAGTACAAACGTCATCTTAAATGACGGTATGTTAGTTACCTTCCAAATTCAACACTTGACGATGGTTGGTTGCGTTTGCTATCTATATTTTGACAACGAACCAACGATCCTTGTTATGAAAAACAAGTATGAAGGGCTACGTACATAAATAGACTCCTATTAAAGGGTGGGGATGATCTATATAGTATTCGACAAGTTTATATATTTGAAAGAATGGATACTTATCGGCATAACATATAATTCCCGAACAATGTCATCCTAGGTAATGAGCATAATGTATTGAAAAAACATTCATAGAATGACAAAATATGTAAGACTGGTGGATTGCAGGGCAAATCTCCCTTGGCGGTTAGTCTTAGTGGACAACTTACTAACTGCCAGAGGAGTACTTACCCAGTAATACATCCATACACTTAAATAACTTTTAAAGATTTTGGCTGATAAATGTCTTATGTTTTTCAAACCTTTTATAGGCCAAAAAGAAGTACTATAAAGTTCTATTATAGCATATACTTGGCACATCCCCTCTCTCCATGTGTTCGACATAAAATTGAGAGTTTGTTCTATTATAGCATGTACTTTTATGCGATTCTACTTTACTGACCTTTAGCAATTTCAGAAGTCATATAGAGTGATAGAGTGATGAAGCGATATGTGCAAAACAAAGAAAAGAGTGAATATATGTATCATGTTCCATAAGTTATGACAAGTGTCAACACTTTATTAATCATGTTCTTAGTAGGCCAAAATAGAATGTGAAACCAAGGTCCACCACATCATGGCAATATGTTATTGGTTAAGATTATAAACATATAATATATTATTCTTATGTAACTAACACTTGGTCAAAAAGTTGGGTCTCAAGGATTAAATTCATAAAAAGTACAATATATTACTCTTATGTCGTCACTATAACTCATAAAAAGTACAATACATTACTCTTATGTCGTCACTATAACACTTGACAACTTCACAAACTTTTGTTACTTCACATTTAAAATATTAACTTATGAAGTGAACAACCTTTTACGCGATTTACTATTTTTTTATTGAGTTTAAAATTGCATTTTATTTAAATATCGTATAAACTATAACTTAAAATTGTGAAATTTTGACAGGATACCAGACTACTTAACAAAGCTAAAGACTATTTAACACTTTTGAAACTTTAAACTGTTATAATTTAAATGTTGAAAGTGTTTATATGCAAGTATATGAATTTATTTGATATATTATCAGTTGTGTATATGTGCTTGCATACTTGACATTTGTTATAGACAAGTATATTTATTACTTGCTTTCGACCAATTATAGATATCTTATTCTAAATTGCCTTTATAAAATCATATATGAATTTATAACAAAGGTTCATATTCATCTAACTAGGTATTTTACTGTCGCCGCGTTGCGGCTACTAACATGGCGACTTAAATTGAAGTATTATAAGCAACGTGTTTGAGCCACATTGGCTTCGTCTCACCTCACCGCACCTCGCCTAAGCATCTAGGAGCTCACATGCAACACTCTGATTACATAAACATAGCCTAATAAATATCTAAAAATTCAAGAACCAATTTGCTTAAAAATGTATTGCCAGATAAACATAAGTATCATCGAACTATGACACATGTTCCATCAACTCATTCAACAACTACACCTATCAGGATTCAGGTTAATCTTATACCCAACATTCATTAATGTTTATAAATAAAAGATAATATTAGTATTCATATAATCATATTTTGTTCTGTTTGATTGCAGGGGCAGATGTTAGGTGATGGGCCTATAAAACTGGACATTCAGACCTAACTAGGCTTTGCCAAGGACTGAGCCAAACAATTAGTTTCAACTTTCAATGGTAATATCAAGAACGATATGAAGATTTCAGGCTCAACTAATAAAGGGACAGGGCTTACATAGGTTGGGCCCATTAACGATAAACCCACTGAAGACAACATTTAGCCTTTCACTTGAATGACTAGAAATAAACCACGCTAACATTCAAAAAAATGTAAATACATCAATTTGATACATATATACTAGATGAGTTTGGTCAATGAAAAAATTAAGATAAGAACACAAAATTCTAACCAACAAATTTTCAGATCTAGTCGTTCATTATAAATAACTTGCGATAGCAAAAGCCTTAGCACAGTATTGAAGACAAGTGTAATCACAGCCATATAAGAGTAAATCAAGAATCAAGAGGTCAGAGACAAACAAGTAGATGACAATAGATTGCTTGTGGGATTCTGAAGATTTTTATGTCTTATCCCCTTATGCTACTTCGGGCATCGACCAATGTTTATAAATTTAGACACGATCTTCTCCATAACCAGCGTCGTCATCTTCTAGATAATGGGCTGTATCACCCGACCCGCTTCGGCAGGCTATCACCTCGACGCCTCCTGCCACTGTCCGGTGATATCGTACAGTACACCAGTCTCCCGCACCAATCTTCTTCTATCTCTTTCTTTCTATCTCCCTTTCTTCTCTTTCTTCTCTTTCTTTCTGATGTATGAATGCGATGGCACGAACCATTTTAGAGGTAATACATAAGGCAAGAGGCATGTGTAAGAAGGTGGGGGAGATCTAGAAGAACAATATGGAGACGTTTGGTGAGCTGATAGAAAACGCGTAACAATACTCTCAGCTTTCCTCGTTAGTGAATCACTTCCTACAACCATCTGCGTCCACCAGTTAGATACATCCATGCACGTAATTACACTATTCATTTTCATTCACTTATTAACTCTGTATGATGCTTCTCTGAAACAAAAAGGAACACGTAACTCACAAAAAGAATGAGATTAACGTCAAACCACACCATTTAACAAAAAGAAGATGCACATACATTTGGAAAACCGATAATAAATTGACGGTATAAAATGTATATACAGATGTATACCTGCATACAGAACTGGAAGGCAAACGTAAGAAATAACCAAAGCAACCTACAAAGAAGCGGAAAACAATTTGGGAAATTATGCCTATGTTTACTCATGCATTTAAACACATGGTATTTGAAGCACACTGTTACACATTCTCACAGAGTACAATATTAAATAAACAAAACAGTAAAAATCCAAGAAACGTACAAAACGAACCACCAATAGTTATAAATGCGCCCTTGTTATCTACAAAATAAATAACTGAAGTGAATAGTTATTTGTTGTTTTTGTGCCACATTCCAAATCCAGATTTAACACGGCCTAAAAAATTCTATAAAATCATTAAAATCAGCAACGAAACAGAACTGAACTAACCCGCACTAAAAGTTATATATCAGAAAGATAACCCGTCAGTGACATTTAAATAGCCTTTTGTTCGTGTATTTGACTTTTCATTACTCGTTTATGATAAAAAAAATTAAGTTTAGGTTAAGAGCGCAACATGTTCAGAGGCTAAGTTTGAGTTTAGATAACAACCAATTCACAAACAACATAAAAGTTTAGAAACAATGCATTTAGAAATCATTCGCTCAATAGTTGCAACTATTGTGATTAAAGAAACTATTGACTTATTTGACCCTAATTAACCAAATTTGCTAGTTGCTACTGATTATAAAGCTTTAACCGGGTGATTTGCAACTTTTATGTTAGTAAAAATGGGATTTATCAACATATGTGGGATTTAATAAGTTATATTTATAATCGGCCACCATCCACAGCCGAAGCGATGCGAAGAGGCGGCCAAGGCGACATGAATACAAAGGCTGGCCGCCGCCCACATCTGATAGTAGCTGGCCCAATTTGAGTCTATACTGCTAATAAATTGTATAACCAAACTGACATACAATTTGTGTGTATTCGATACTGCAAATATATGTAGATTCTAGTCATCTGAGTCACCAGTAAATAAATAAATAGACCATATTCATTCAAACTGACATAGAATTTATAAGGAAATAAACAAGACCAAATTCACTTATTATAAACACGCCAGAAAAACACTTAAGAGATACCAAAACCCTAATAAAAATTCTGTTGAAACAACACAAACACAAACGATTACCTCCGTGAACCGCTACCGAAAGTGTTGCCTGAGACGTTACCAAAACTGGTCACGACTCCTGCCGGAAAAGGAACTAAAACTTGGCTTCTTACCATCTTTATCGAAAACAAAGGGAACCACTGGAAAACCCTTGAGCCCCAACCATCTATACCGGCTACCAGATCATACCATCTATACCTCTGTCACAGTTTTCATCATGGTTCATGGCGGAACCCTAGACTCGTCGGAACGTGACACTACACCTCTGAACCCTCGAATCTTTACCGGACAAACCACCGTTCGCTGGAGACTGGCTGCATCTTTCTTTCTCTCTATCTCTTTCACCAGTTTCTCTTTCTACTCTCAGTCTGACTATTTTTTTTCCAAAGAATTTCATGAATCGTTGCATAAAACAAAAAAAAACCGAGTAAGGAAATACCTACAAAAGAACTGTACAGCCCCAATTCCAAAACCTGGCAACAACTGAAGAATAAAACAGGACATCAAGGGCATATTTGGCTAAGCTTATTATAGTTAAAAAGGACTTTTGGAAAAGGACTTTTGGGAAAAGGACTTTTTGAAAAGGAGTTTTTAAAAAAAGTGTTTGGATTAGCTTGTTGATGTAAAATGACTAAAATGGGCATTCTTTTAGATATAAGGGGGTAAAGAAGGGGTATATTGGTAATTTGTAGTTTGAAAAGTTAAAAGCTGGCCAAGAAGTCACAATATTGTGACTTCTTGAAACCTCCTTTTTCTTCTTTGCAAAAAGCCATTTCTAAAAGGATTTTTGGCTTACCCAAACCAAAAAACAACTTATTGGCTTTTTGATAAGTCAATAAGCCAATAAGTTGTTTTGAAAAGCTTAGCCAAACATGCCCCAATTAGACATGCATTCATACATTACATTTCTAATCTCATCGGGGATGATGATGATGATAAAAAAGAGAAAGACTAAGGATGCTACAACTCAGTAAATGAAACAATCAACAAATCAATGGAATGAGACATAGAAAAAGGGAGAAAAATTAAGGTTTTCTCTTGGTGGGAGAGGGTTTTGATGAATAAGGAATTCCAGACACGTATGAAAGTAAGAGAGACAAGTGGCTTGAGTAAATACAGTACATTAAAGCCACACGAAAAAGAAAAAAAAAGCAGATTTGGGATTCAAACTTGCGCCCTAGAACACATACCACTTCACAGAAGTCACTCGACCAAACAAACTTACACATCAATGTAGCTTTTTAAAACCCATACATACAATAACTTGCTGATGTTCAGAAAAAAAATAGGTGACCAATAGTGTTATGCCAAGTGGCAAGAACACTATTCCTAAGGTAGTAGAATTAATAATTTATTATTTATTTATAATTTCTGCCAAGTGGCAAGAACACTATTCCTAAGGTTGTAGAATTAATAATTTATAATTTATAATTCTCACATGTGAGATTATCCAAAGTCTGAATTTGGCTATAATGCCTAGCTACGTATTTGAAAGATTAGGTATTGGTGATTTCCTTCCGAGAAAAATTCTTATCCTCTTGGCTAATTGTGAAACTAAGCACACTACGAGAGTGGTTGAGGATGTTCTCATTCAAACACACCAAACCGTTGTGCCAACTGACTTCATCATCTTAGATGATGCTCCACTCGTGTTGGGACAACCATTCACAAAAATCCATCAAGCTTTGCTCAAACATAAATGGATTAATGAAATACCTAATAGGCAATGACGACCTATTAGATCGTGTTCTTAGGCATCGCGATGCAATCATAACACATCTCAACTGGGCATGTATATTTCTAGGCTTTCACAATTTTGGTTTGTATATTCATAATGATACCATGAGCGCTTTAGGGCGTCCTCAAGATATGTTTTCAGATACCGCTATCCAATTACAACCCGTCTTTGCTCAATGGATATAAAACACCTATGCTTTAGCACCTGGTGCAACGGCTCCTGGTGCGACAACAAGCACCGGTTTAACTTGGGGGGGGGGGGGGTGATTTAGTAGCAGTGGGTGGCAAGGTAGCTTTGTTACCTATTCCATTAGGAACCGCGGATTTTTTGGTACATCACATTCATGCATTTAAGATTCATGTGACGGTATTGATACTTCTGAAAGGTATTCTATTTGCTCGTAGCTCCCGTTTGATACTTGATAAAGCAAATCTTGGGTTTCGTTTTCCTTGCCTTATTGGAAGATGAGCCAGAGCCACCCGATAAGAAACCAGGAAAAGAAACTACTTTTACATATTGTTATAATGATTTTTGTTACAATAATCCACCTTGTAGGTACGCTTTGGAAGACGATAACCAAAAAGGTCCACGAGCCAGGTAAGTTGAGCTAAGGGATCAAGTGGCAAGAGAAACGACATAAAAAAATTTAAATAACAAAAGACACGGGGCCGTGCCTCTAAGACACGGGGTCGTGCCTATCTGTAGACGGGCTAAAACCCTTAGTCTCATAACTTCTTTCTCACAACTCACACGGTCCGTTTCTCTGCAACCACCAGTTCCCCACCTACTCCTGACACTTTTTGATGATCTCCTTCCAGAATCCACCCACGAGGTATGTTACTAACATTTAGATTAGTTTGATTTGTGTTTTGACACGGTACATCGCAACACCGTACTCCTACATGAAAACAATATTCGTATGACCATAAACTAAACACTAATTTATGACCATTTTTTTACAATCTATAAAATCAAAACTAAATTGAATGAATAACAATATAAAATCAAAGGAAATTTATAACCATTTATTAAAGTAGTAAATGAGCCACAAATTAACTATCATATTCACTTGAAGAATAAATTGTTAATCTCATTTATTACCATGATTCTACATTAGATACAAACACTATTGATCTCATTTATTACCATTACAATGATTCCACATTAAATATCAACATTCTTGATCTCATTTATTTACATCATTCCACATTAAATACAAACAATGATTTGTACATGACTGAACATGTAAATGACCACTTACTCCAAGTATTGAATATCGAAATTCATCCTCTTAGTTTCTTTTGGAGGTCGGCCAAGGAATTCAAGATCTCCACACCAAACCACAGATCCAACAACATCTATATGATCACATTATACAACAGAGTAAGTAAAAATTTCTAATTTTATACATAAAAGACATGTTTACAAAAATATACACTACCAACGCTCAAATATTTTACTGCCTCTCCTTGAAGAATATCTTGATAAGCTCTGAAGTTCAAACCACACTCAAACCTTTCCAATCTCTCACAGGTGTAACAGTTGTGCATCGATAAAAGTTGATTTTATATTCATGTGCTACAACTTTATATAAATCTTTATTTTCACCTACACCAAATTTCGACAGAATAACAACAACATCTTCTTGAAGTTGTCCATCAAAAACATATATCAAATTACTTTTAATGCCTCCTTGAATCTTAGCACCCTGAACAACATTTAAACAAAATTTTTTTAGCATACAAACCTACAGTCTCTGATACAATGGAAAAACACAAATACAAATTACCTTTTCATCAATGAAGATGAGATCCATTTTATAACTTTGATTCCATTTTTGGATGATCCTCGCTTTCATGTGCCACATATCTTCCCCATGATTCAAATCGTTAACAAAACTAAGATTGTTACTCTCAACTGATGTTGACATGCTTCTAATTCGGAATGAATTCAAATTTCAAAATCTGAAATCAGAGAAGTCGGGAGTGTGATCAAATATGAGGAAGGAAATGAGAAGAAAAGCCTTATATAAGAAGATGATTGATAGAAGTGAGAGAGTGACATGCATTAATTGCAAATTACGTATTCCCATGCATTTTGAATTTGAAATTACCGGTAATTAACCTCTGCTGATAAAAAGGCATTGTTACCTTCAACCTCTCCTGGCTTTTAAAGTATGGATGGATATGGGCAAACGTTTTGATGGCAGAGTTTTAAATGTATTTTAAAGTGATTTTATATATTAAGACTTATGATGCAATATTGACATAAGAAAAACATTTTTGGACAGCCTCTATGGCTGCCACATCAGCTTTTCTTATGTCATCGTGTTTTTTCCTTTTATAGAAAATATAGATTATTTTATATATATTGGTCATTATTTTATCTGATTAAAGTATATTATTTCATATATATTTTTCTGTTAAGGTTCTAAAAATAAATAAGCAGATTTTAATAAAAAAAGTTCTAACATAACATTTTGGTTTAATAAAAATTGTAATAATAACGAGGTTCGAGAAAATGTTTAAGTTATTTAAAAATAAGTATTTCTTGGCAGCCGAAACCATTTGTTTAAAGTCAATTTTGACCCCTAGATGAAAAGTTCTGGTTCCGCCACTGATTGATGTATATCAATTTTATCCTGCAATTTCATAGATGGCTTAATGATGGAGTTTGCTGATAGGTACCGGATTTGAGATAGACTGTCTCCAAATAAAATCTAAAAGAACAGAAGTAAATGAACGTAAATAATAGTTTGCTGCCAATTTTCTCATGCTCTTCATTAAGTCAACAAAGAGTTAAATACAAAGTAAGTCCATGTGATATGAGGTGGGTAAATAATATTATGGAATGACATTTTGAAAAATCTATATGTGCAATTAGATTGAGTGTCCACTTTAGATCTGAAATTTTCGTTTCATTGTTTTGAATGAACGAAACCTACATAGTTTGTTAATCAAAGTTTCTATTGAGCCTTGAATTTTTGTTTTCATAATAAAATATACAAATAATCTTCATAAGCGTGGATTTGTTTATTGGTGTCTACAAATGGTATATTAAGATGCTTATGTTTGAAGATCTAATAAAATTCTTACTATTTTAATTTCATTTCCTGAATAAAGAAGAATGATAATAGTTCAAACTTCAAAGTAGATTGGTCAAGTTAGACTATTGTAGTAAAGTTTTTACCCTCCCCCATCTTTATTATTATTCGAATATAAGGTATTTGAAAGGTCATCAACATGAAAATATTTTTGTGTTGAGACAGTTTAGCTTCAAAATAGTACAAATATGGTGGAGCCATATTGAGCAAGGCAAATCATACCATTTTGTAGCAAATCAACTATTATAATTTTAAGTTATAAAGAGTTATAAAGAGTAAACATGTCGTCTTAAATAACGGTATGATAGTTACCTTCCAAATTCAACACTTGACGATGGTTGGTTGCTTTTGCTATCTATCTTTTGACAACGAACCAACGATCCTTATTATGAAAAACAAGTGTGAAAGGCTACGTACATAAAGAGACTACTATTAAAGGAAGCATGATATTGCCTTCGTCGGCCACATATGGATGATCTATAAAGTCATCAACAAGTTTATATATTTGAAAAGAATGGATACTTATTGGCATAAAATTTAATTCCCGAGCCGTGTCATCCTAGGAAATCAGCATAATGCATTGAAAAAACATTCATAGAATGACAAAATATGTAAGACTGATGGATTGCAGGGCAAATCTCCCTTGGCGGTTAGTCTTAGCAAACAACTTACTAACTGCCAGAGGAGTACTTACCCAGTAATACATCCATACACTTAAATAACTTTTAAAGATTTTGGCTGATAAATGTCTTACGTTTTTCAAACCTTTTATAGGCCAAAGAGAAGTCTTATCAAGTTCTATTATAGCATATACTTGGCACATCCCCTCTCTCCATTTGTTCGACATAAAATTGAGAGTTTGTTCTATAATAGCATCTACTTTTATGGGATTCTACTTTACTGACCTTTAACAATTTCATTAGTCATATAGAGTGATAGAGTGATGAAGCGATATGTGCAAAAGAAAGAAAAGATTGAATATATGTATCATGTTCCATAAGTTATGACAAGTTTTGACACTTTACTGATCATTTTCTTAATAGGCCAAAATAGAATGTGAAATCAAGGCCCACCACATCATGGCAATATGTAATTGGTTAAGATTACAAACATACAATATATTATTCTTATGTAACTAACACTTGGTCAAAAAGTTGGGTATCAAAACATATCACTCAAGAATCAAAGTCATAAAAAGCATAATATATTACTCTTATGTCGTCACTATAACACTTGAGCTGACTTCATAAACTTTTGTTACTTCACATTTAAAATATCAACTTATGAAGTGAACAACCTTTTACCTGATTTACTATTTTTTATTGAGTTTAAAATTGCATTTTATTTAAATATAGTATAAGCCATCACTTAAAATTGTGAGATTTAGTCCAGTTCGTTAGTACCCTACACATGAACATTCAAAAACATAGAGAACAATTGTTAGAATTCATAAGTAATGATCAGGATTCTTGATCTTTTGAGTCTCTGCATCATCCGCCAAGGAAAACTGATCAAGGCAACACTTCAGGATGTATGATCCACAGTTATCAAAACTTATCTCCTAACAATTGCCCCCAATATGGGAGTTGTGATAAGGATTCACACCTGTCATATTGCCATTGAATTCGGACTAGTCGTTTCAACATGCAACTAGCCGTTATAAAGTCTGACGTAAGCGATGGGACTGGCAATGCCCATGCTCTGGAGAGTTCTGTACACCATCGTAGAGAGCATCAAAGATTAAGACCTTGACTTTAACCTTTCTGAGCTTTCCCATCTATACTCTTTAGTCACTCACGGCTCTCATCGCTTCTATTCAAGGCCAAACCTTATCAGCCTCTTCCAATCCTCAAGATCACTCAAAACGACCCCACATGGAAGAACCAATTCTTTGTGAGAAGGGACTCTATTCCTCACGGGGATAGTTTACCCAAGAAGTGGATCTTGAAGGGTAGGATATAGGATCCTTAGATAACAGTGTAGAGATTTTTGTTATTATTGACTTATCATTTTCTTTTGTTTGCATGTAGTAACCAATTTCGCCTGTCTTGCCAATCTTCTTGGAACTGAAGAGAGGAATGTTGCTTTTTGGGCACTTGACTCTACTGTGAGAACATTCAAGCTTAGGATTAAGGATTCTGAAGAAAACACCTCTGCATCCTAAACAATGTTGTAAGTCCCATAATGAGATCACAACGATATCGCACAAGCTTAAGCGGTGGCGGAATCACACAAACAAGCTATGGAAGAACAAAGGAGATGAAAAGAAAGATTCTTGATTGATGATTACTCAAATCTTGCATACATATGATTATGTCTAATACAAGATATCCAATGTTGCCAACCATAATGACATAACCCTAGGCCCAACTTACATAAAAAGCCCAAATACAACCATAACCCATAATTCCTACTAATCCACTTAGCTACTTATCCATAAACCTTCAAGGGTCTAACAATCTCCCCTAGGTTTATTGGATCAGTAGCTGCATCAAACTTGAGGACCGCCTTGCTCATTCTCTTGATCAGGAGCAAACAGATGATGCACCAGTATGTTAGCAACAACGCTTGTCCAAGCCTTTGCACATTCTTCATATTTTTTGTTGGTGCGGATTTGGTGATTGGTGAGAATCAGAACATCCTCTTCATGAAAACTCATCAGGTCATACGAGTTAGGAATCCTGATGGATTGTTCTTCAGTAACAATAACAGCTTCAGCCATTTTTGGATCATAGGCCCAGAACTTCAAGTTCATCAATATTCCCTTCTCAAACTTCTTTGCAATTGGAATGATCTTCTCTTTGTTAGTTGCAGGCCAAATCACAGATCTGATGGTGTGCTTAGTATGAGGGTCACGGACTCCAGGATTTCTTACAACTGTGGGCTCAGATGTTTTCATTGTTGCAAAGTTTGTCTTTACTTCCCTCTCGAGTCTTGAGTGGAATGCCCAACCTTTGCCTCTATTGTCACACCCGACCACGTTAAAACAACAAACCGTGGCGGAAACGTCGGGGAGTGTCGTGGCAGAATTATTGTTTCACAACCATGGATACAAAAAGAGTTTTGTTTTATTTATTCGATAAGTAATTTACATTGTTTTAACACAAAACAAACGAGTTACATATCGACTATCACTGTTATTATGTCACTAAGGCCTCGTCCAGATCCTATGTGACTCATGCATCCTAGTAATCAACATCAAGCAACATCACCTGAAACACATGTAAAAACAAAGTCAACAAAGAAATGCTGGCGAGCACATAGGTTTTATAAGAGTGTCGGATTCATGGCTAGTTTACATGTTGCAATATCTTATTAAAATCCTTGTTTTGAAAAGTGTATAATATTGCAACGTAATTAACCAACTCAAATCAAGCGGGTTATAATTTATAAAACCTCGTAGCCATGATTCTTAACCCAAAAACATTTGTTTTAGTAAACCAAATTGTAAGACATCTCGTAATAACTCGTTAATAAAACTCGTATGGTTTATATCTTCCTGAAAACATTGTTATGTGACATTGTTTTAAATTCGTTTACCCATGTGAACTAAATAACGCCACGGTATGTAACATGATGAAAACACTTATATATAAGAAGTACCAACGGTGTATCTACCATGTTTTCATCATATTACACCCGTCCCGTTATCTAAACACTAACCAAAAACCAATCGTTTATCCATCTCGTTTAAGTCGTTTTGAAATCGTTTAACTCGTTTTAAATCATCCTCGTTTTTAATTGTGAAAACTATTTTTGGTCATCTCGCTAATAACATCCAAACCTTCGTGACTCGACTATCTCGCTTCTCGCATTAATAAACCACCAAAGGGTAAATTAACAATTACAGATTCAGTCGTTACCCACCTAACCCACACATAACCATGGGTGCAGTCTGATAACAGGATTTGTCAGATCCTATGGTACCATAACTTAATATTGGTCGGTTCGGCCAAAACTAATGAATGTCATTCGTTATGTATCTACAACCAACAAGTTCATTCACATTATCGAAATCGTTATTAGTTTAGTATAAACCATCTCAATCGTTTTTGAAACCAATGTTAAAATATCGAAATCGTTTTGATACATATGAATCACCCCAAAACATTTGAAAACAGTAAAATAGGGGAACTATGTACTCACATGAAGTGCAAAGTATCCTTAATCAATAGAACTTCAACAAACTCAAGTAAACCAGAGAAATCAAGAAGCACCTAGTAATCGAATCACTAGTCAAACAATCGATGCCTAAATCGGAAGATTGGACAGAATGAGGTCTTGTAAACCAAATGAGTGTTGGAACTCATGTGATATGGTTTAACAAAGCCTACATTCTAAATCGAAACCTAACCTAAGTGCTTTCGACCCATTGCGACCCATTAAGGTAGCTTACGCTACTTTAACGCGTCGTTCGCGCAAAGCGCGTTCGAGACGTCTAACTAGTCCTATGACAGGTATTATATGCCTAAACATGTTGCATAATCAATTAAGTGACAAAAGTTTGTGTTACATATTCTTAATTACCAATTATGCATAAAAAGGGCATTTTGATCATTTACCTAAGGCATATAAATTACCTATCATACAACTAATTAAACCTAATTGACCATAAGGTATAACCTCGGAAGGTTATTCCCTATGCAACTATGGTCACTAAACATGTTTGGTCGGATCCTAATGATCGACCAAACGGGTCGAGTTTGAAAGTCTAAGCGGTTGTTTAGACCGCTTGACTTACGACTCTATACAAGCACTAATCTAAAAGTGACGAGCTAAACATGCTAAAACATGTTTAGTTAAGTTAGAAAACAGGTTTTGGTATCAAAACAAAGGGCTTTGATACCCAAGAGTAGTTTGGTTACAAAATACGCACAAATACGCATTTTGGCCGAAACTACGACTCGTCACTACGCCTAGTCAATGTGGTAATCAGTAGGTATAGTCACGAGGGACTATAACCATCGTGATTACACTCACGTTGCAAAGTTCAAATGAACTTTGTGTTGACCATTGACTGGTCAAAGCTGAAAGTCAAACAGAGTTTGACTTTTGTGCTAAAAACGCATAAGAGAACGAAAGAGGACTTACAACGGGTCCAAGAATGGAAGCTTTGATCCGAATATTCTCAGGTATGAAGTTATAAACACATCAACTTAGAGAACCAATTTAGATTCAAAGGTGTGAGTTTGAGAGTGAAGTGGGTGTTGCTATTTATAGAAAACCAAGAACCGTTAAGATCGTTCCTCGATAAACGAGCATCAATCTGGACCGTACACATATGGCACATGGTTTTGGAATACTAGGGGTGCCCCAAAACCAGCAAACGGTATTGAAAATGTTACAAAATAGGCCCTAAACTTCAAGTTAAGTGCTGAAAATGGACATGCTGTTGCAAAAATGGAGTTTCTGCCCAGATGAGGTGGTCGCATCACACCACGGCAGAGACAGATGGTGGTGGCGCAGCGCCACCAGGTGCCAGATCTTGAAAAGTTTGAAAAATGGCAGAAATGGTCCCTGCACATGCTTAAGGCCTTTTTCGATGCGTTTAAACCCCGTTAACCTCATTTCAAGGCTCTAAATGATGTTAAAGTATAGGGAACATGAAACATGCTCAAAAAAATCTCGGATGTCGGTTCGTTTGGTCGTACGGTTGCGTTATTCGGTTATTTACGACGGAAGTCGTAACGGACGCAAAAACGATCCAAATTAAGCGACGAATGGAATTTTATCAAGCCAATCACTAAAATAAAATATTTTATTGATTACATAAATTTTTGGATGTCCGGATATATTCAGAACGTAAGATATGTGCGAAAATGCAAACTTATGCACTTTTTGACGCTTTTAGTCCCTATTGATCAATAAAGTTTATTTTAGCATACCGAACCCCTCAAAGCCTATTTCTAAGCTATGTAAAGGATATTTAGGGTGTATTTAACTTATGATAAAGTTTCGGAATGTTCGTTACTGTACAAATCGGTATAGTTTCGCAGTTTGACACAACTAGTCCCTGCGATCGAACATACTTCATTTCAACACACCAAACCATCCAAAACTTATTTCTAAGTTATGTGGAGGTTATTTAAGGTATGTTAAGACTATGTGACTATTACGGAGTGTTTGTTGCATTAAACTGACTGCGTTTACGCACTAGTTTGCGTATAACCTTCTAGGAAGCGATTTAAAGCTTGAAATCGGAATCGAATCAAATCGTAAAATCATCAAACACCAATACACATATAATAACACCAAAACACATATAATAACACCAAAGCACATTGTTTTATTGATAATTGACATTGTTTTACATTATACGACGATTACAGAACACAATTGTCACAGTCTCCCCTACTTTAGGAAATTTTGTCCCGAAATTTTAACTAGAGGAAGCTTGTGAAAACAAATGCGGATATTTCGCCTTCATTTGGTCCTCACGTTCCTAAGTAAACTCTGGTGGCCACGTTTGGAATCCCAGTGAACTTTGACCAATCGAATCCGTTTGTTCTTCAACTATTTGAATGTACGGTCCATTATCTCCACAGGTTTCTCGACAAAGTGCATCGTTTCATCGATTTGGATTTCGTCGAGTGGAATGTGAAGATCAGCATCAGCTAAACACTTTCACAAATTGGACACGTGAAAAGTCATATGAATATTTCCAAGCTCTGGAGGTAGCTCTAGTCGATATGCAACCTTTCCAATTCTTTCAACAATCTTAAATGGTCCAACATATCGGGGTGCAAGTTTTCCCTTCTTTCCAAATCTCACCACTCCCATCCAAGGTAACACCTTGAGTAGGAGACGGTCTCCGACTTGAAATTCTAAGGGCTTGCATCGCATATCCGCGTAACTCTTTTGACGGCTTCGAGCTGTCACAAGATTATAGCGAATTTTCTTGATTTTGTCTGTTGTTTCTAGAATGAGCTCAGGTCCAGTAAGCTGAGCTTCACCGATCTCATTCCAACAGACAAGTAAACCACATTTTTGACTGTAGAGAGCTTCGAATGGTGCCATATTAATACTAGCATGATGACTATTGTTGTAAGAGAACTCGATCAATGGAAGATGAGAATCCCAATTACCACCAAAGTCTACTAAGCATATCCTCCAAAGTTTGAATCATTCTCTCAGATTGTCCATCTGTTTGGGGATGATAAGCAGTGCTTAGATTTAGTTGGGTTCCCAAAGCAGATTGCATGGTCTTCCAAAAATGAGATGAAAATCGAGCATCACGATCGAAAATGATATCCAAAGGAACACCATGTCGTGATACAATCTCATCAACATAAATCTTTGCAAGTTTATCAGCAGATAGATCCTCGCGAATCGGAATAAAATGAGCTAACTTCGTTAATTAATCGATAACAACCCAAATAGCATCATGACCTTTAGATGTACGTGGTAACTTTGTGATGAGATCCATAGCAATGTTCTCCCACTTCCAAACCGGTATCTCTGGTTGTATAAGCAAACCAGAAGGTCGTTGATGTTCAGCCTTGACTTTGAGACAAGTTAGGCATTTTGATACATATAAGGCAACGTCCTTTCTCATACCAGGCCACCAATACTGAGTACGAAGATCCTTGTACATTTTATCAGCACCAGGATGGATAGAATATCGAGACTTATGAGATTCGTCCATTACCAAGGTGCGATGATCGTCTTGTTTCGGAATCCACAAACGATCCTTGAAATAAAGCAAACCATCGTCTTTCCTTTCGAGCTTAAGCTCAAGCTGATGTGGTTATTCCTTACCTATCAAATTTTGTGAAACACAAAATTGTTGAGCTTGATGGACACGAGTTTAAAGATCAGATAGAGTGCAAACAGTATGAAGCCTGACTCGCTCTTTTCGACTAAGCGCATCGGCCATGACATTCGCCTTACCAGGATGGTAGCGAATTTCGCAATCATAATCGTTTAGGAGCTCAACCCATCGTCGTTGCCTCATGTTCAGCTCCTTCTGATTGAGAATATGCTGGAGACTTTTGTGGTATGTGAAAACCACACACTTCGTGCCATAGAGGTAGTGTCTCCAGATTTTGAGAGCAAAAACCACAGTTCCCAACTCAAGATCATGAGTTGTGTAGTTCTTCTCGTAAACTTTCAACTGTCTTGACGCATAAGCTATTACTTTACCTTGTTGCATAAGAACGCAACCAAGGCCTAAGTTGAACGCATCACAATAGACCACAAAATCATCGTTTCCCTCAGGCAGAGATAAAACAGGAGCATCACAGAGCTTCCGTTTCAGCGTTTGGAACACTTCTTCTTGGTTAGGTCCCCACTCAAAAGGCTTATTCTTCTGAGTCAAAGCAGTGAGTGGAACCGCAATCTTCAAGAAATTAGAAATGAATCGACGATAATAACCAGCAAGACCAAGAAAAGATCGAATCTCTGTAGGTGTCATCGGTGTATTCCAATCCTTAATAGCAGCTATCTTGGATGGATCTACATGAATACCCTGTTTCTTGACTATATGACCCAAAAACTGAACTTCTTTAAGCCAGAATTCACACTTGGAAAATTTAGCAAAAAGTTGTTCCTTCTTTAGGAGTTCTAATGTCAAACGAAGATGTTGCTCGTGATCGGCTCGAGACTTCGAATAAATGAGAATATCGCCGATGAATACAATGATGAACTTGTCTAAATAAGGTTTACAGACCCTATTCATTAAGTCCATAAAGATAGCTGGCGAATTTGTCAAACCAAAAGGCATGACAGTGAACTCGTAATGCCCATATCTCGTGCGGAAAGCAATTTTAGGAATATCTTCTTCGAGAACACGAAGTTGATGATACCCAGAACGCAGATCGATCTTGGAAAATCATGAAGCACCTTGCAGCTGGTCGAAGAGATCATAAATTCTAGGCAGGGGATATCGATTCTTGATGGTAAGCTTATTAAGCTCACGATAATCGATAAACATTCGAAAAGATCCATCTTTCTTTTTCACAAAGAGGACAGGAGCTCCCCAAGGCGAAAAGCTCGGACGGATGAATCCTTTATCAGATAACTCTTGAAGCTGTTTTGATAACTCTTGCATCTCCGACGGTGCAAGACGATAAGGTGCTTTCGCAATTGGGTTGGCATTGGGTACAAGGTCAATATGAAACTCGACTTGACGAACTGGGGGCAAAACCAGGCAGTTTATCTGGAAACACCTCTGGATAATCCCGAACAATCGGAATATCCTGAATATTCTTGCTCTTGCTTTTCTCCTCGGTGACATGTGCCAGAAAAGCAACATATCCTTTTCGTAAATAACTTTGGGCTTTCGTACACGACATGAGTTTCAATCCACCAGATAGTTTCTCACCACGAACTTCCAGAAGATCGCCAGAAGAAAGAGGAATACGAATGATCTTATTAAAACAAATCACCTCTGCATGATGTTTGGTTAACCAATCCATCGCAACGATAATATCGAAACTCCCAAGTTGCATCGGTGTGAGGTCAATAGGAAAAGATGGTCATCAAGGTTCAACTGACAATCACGAATAACAAAATCGAGAACAAGAGGTTTACCAGTAGCAACTTCGACAGATAAGGGTTTCCTCAGTTTAGTTCTAGGTATCACAAGTAAAGGCTCAAAAGATAACGAAACAAAACTTCTATCAGCACCAGAATAAAAAAGAATAGATGCAGGTCGATTATTAACAAGAAACGTACCATTGACAACCTCATTGTCAGCCCTCGCCTCATTTGCATTCAGATTGTACGCTCGCCCATGAGCGGGATTCACATTCGCGTTGACATTCACGTTTGGATTCGCATTTGCATTCACCAACCTCAGGCAGTTGTTGCGGAAGTGACCAAACTCTCCACAATTGAAACATGAACCCGATGGGAATCTCACAGCATTCCCTTGAACCTGTGCTGGAACCTACCTGATTCTGACCCAGACGACAAATGTTGGCCAGATGCCCAAGTTTACCACACGTTGTTCATTGCATGCAAGCTTGTTGTGCAACATGATGACAGTTGCAGCAAGCACAATAAGGTGCGGTACCAGCATACACTTTCTTCGCAGGCGGTTGAGCCGGTGGGTTCTGAGGGTTCTGAGCTGTTAATACAAAATTATGAGCACCCTTTCGCTTTCTCGACTTCTTCGATGACTCACCTTTCTTACTCTTACCCTTTTCCTTGACAGAATCGGTCAACTTCTTCTTATCACCCTTGCGGGTAAGTTTACCCTTCCTGACTTGAGACTCAGTCAGGGTAGCAGAAAACTCGATCGCGTGATGAACAGTAGTTGGATTAATGCCAGTCACAATATCCTGTATGGAATTGGGTAAACCATCGATATACCTCTCTATCACTTTCTCCAACGGGGTAACCATAGTAGGACACAAAAGACTGAGTTCCTCAAAACGATCCATATATGCACGGTGTTCTCCCCCATCTTGCTTTAGATCGTCAAACTCTCGTTCTAAAGCTCGAATTTCATGACGGGGACAAAACTCTTTCATCATGGGAGCTCGAAGCTCTTCCCATGTCTGTGCCAATGCCACTTCGACACCCCTATCACGCATCACTCCGTTCCACCACGTAAGAGCACGCTTCTCAAACACACTTGATGCAAATTCAACCTTACGCCCATTCGGACATTGCACATGTCTGAATGTGCTCTCGATACTCTTGAACCGTTGAAGAAGCGCAGTTGCTCCTTGCGACCCAGAAAACTTCAACGGCTTAGCAGAATTGAAATTCTTGAAATTACACTGTGCATTGTTATTATTATTGTTGTTGTATAACTCATGGATTTGGGTCACAACGCCTGGAAGCACAGCAGCCATTTGCTGAGAGACAAGGGCTGTGACTTCTTCAGCAGTAAAAGATTGTGTATCACGTTGAGGAGGCATTGTCTTAAAGGAAATATGAGAAATGAGTGAGGTTGACAATTAGGAAAACAAAAGAGGTATGGAAAACATCGACAAAACACAAGGAAGGTGATCATTTGTTCGTTACCTCGAACAAACAAACGATACGCAGTGACTAATCATAGTAAATGGGTCGAAATAACGTATCGCGAAGACATGCTCGCCTATAAGTGAACACTCACCCCAAGAGTTCCCAGGTAAGAGTGACTGGTCTGATTATGTGGATTTGGACGAACACTCTAGCCTTAGACAGAAAACTCAGGGTACAGGCATTCACTCTTCCAGTTTGCACGTGTTCACATTATTTAGACCCAAACTTTTATGAGATTTTGAAAACTTAGAAGGCACTAAGCCAAAAATGAGTCAAACTGGAAGGGTTCAAAACCTAGTAATCAATCATCCTAGAACAGATGATTAATCTTCGAAGCGGATTCGAATTTGTGTTCTCATTGTGGTTATCACCTAAGGGTATGTGACGGTTTTGTTTTAAAAATATAAACGCAAATTCACTTGCGTTAGGGTCCTAAAAAGTTATAGTCTAGGTCAAAGCATTACTAATAACCTAATTCCCTATAACCATTGGCTCTGATACTAACTCTTATGTCACACCCCGACCACGTTAAAACAACAAACCGTGGCGGAAACGTCGGGGAGTGTCGTGGCAGAATTATTGTTTCACAACCATGGATACAAAAAGAGTTTCGTTTTATTTATTCGATAAGTAATTTACATTGTTTTAACACAAAACAAACGAGTTACATATCGACTATCACTGTTATTATGTCACTAAGGCCTCGTCCAGATCCTATGTGACTCATGCATCCTAGTAATCAACATCACCTGAAACATATGTAAAAACAAAGTCAGCAAAGAAATGCTGGCGAGCACATAGGTTTTATAAGAGTGTCAGATTCATGGCTAGTTTACATGTTGCAATATCTTATTAAAAACCTTATTTTGAAAAGTGTATAATATTGCAACGTAATTAACCAACTCAAATCAAGCGGGTTATAATTTATAAAACCTCGTAGCCATGATTCTTAACCCAAAAACATTTGTTTTAGTAAACCAAATTGTAAGACATCTCGTAATAACTCGTTAATAAAACTCGTATGGTTTATATCTTCTCGAAAACATCGTTATGTAACATTGTTTTAAATTCATTTACCCAAGTGAACTAAATAACGCCAAGGTATGTAACATGATGAAAACACTTATATATAAGAAGTACCAGCGGCGTATCTACCATGTTTTCATCATATTACACCCGTCCCATTTTCTAAACACTAACCAAAAACCAATCGTTTATCCTCTCGTTTAAGTCGTTTCAAAATCGTTTAACTCGTTTTAAATCATCCTCGTTTTTAATTGTGAAAACTATTTTTGGTCGTCTCGCTAATAACATCCAAACCTTCGTGACTCGACTATCACGCTTCTCGCATTAATAAACCACCAAAGGGTAAATTAACAATTACAGATTCAGTCGTTACCCACCTAACCCACACATAACCATGGGTGCAGTCTGATAACGGGATTTTTCAGATCCTATGGTACCATAACCTAATACTGGTCGGTTCGACCAAAACTAATGAATGTCATTCGTTATGTATCTACAACCAACAAGTTCGTTCACATTATCGAAATCGTTATTTGTTTAGTATAAACCATCTCAATCGTTTTTGAAACCATTGTTAAAATATCGAAATCGTTTTGATACATATGAATCAACCCAAAACATTTGAAAACAGTAAAATAGGGGAACTATGTACTCACATGAAGTGCAAAGTATCCTCAATCAATAGAACTTCAACAAACTCATGTAAACCAGAGAAATCAAGAAGCACCTAGTAATCGAATCACTAGTCAAACAATCGATGCCTAACTCGGAGATTGGATAGAATGAGGTCTTGTAAACCAAATGAGTGTTGGAACTCATGTGATATGGTTTAAAAAAGCCTACATTCTAAATCGGAACCTAACCTAAGTGCTTTCGACCCATTGCGACCAATTAAGGTAGCTTACGCTACTTTAACGCGTCGTTCGCGCAAAGCTCGTTCGAGACGTCTAACTAGTCCTATGACAAGTATTATATCCCTAAACATGTTGCATAATAAATTAAGTGACAAAAGTTTGTGTTACATATTCTTAATTACCAATTATGCATGAAAAGGGCATTTTGGTCATTTACCTAAGGGATATAAATTACCTATCATACAACTAATTAAACCTAAGTGACCATAAGGTATAACCTCGGAAGGTTATTCCCTATGCAACTATGGTCACTAAACATGTTTGGTCGGATCCTAATGATCGACCAAACGGGTCGAGTTTGAAAGTCTAAGCGGTTGTTTAGACCGCTTGACTTACGACTCTATACAAGCACTAATCTAAAAGTGACGAGCTAAACATGCTAAAACATGTTTAGTTAAGTTAGAAAACAGGTTTTGGTATAAAAACAAGCGGCTTTGATACCCAAGAGTAGTTTGGTTACAAAATACGCACAAATACGCATTTTGGCCGAAACTACGACTCGTCACTACGCCTAGTCAACGTGGTAATCAGTAGGTATAGTCACGAGGGACTATAACCATCGTGATTACACTCACGTTGCAAAGTTCAAATGAAGTTTGTGTTGACCATTGACTGGTCAAAGCTGAAAGTCAAATAGAGTTTGACTTTTGTGCTAAAAACGCATAAAAAAACGAAAGAGGACTTACAACGGGTCCAAGAACGGAAGCTTTGATCCGAATATTCTCAGGTATGAAGTTATAAACACATCAACTTAGAGAACCAATTCAGATTCAAAGGTGTGAGTTTGAGAGTGAAGTGGGGGTTGCTATTTATAGAAAACCAAGAAACGTTAAGATCGTTCCTCGATAAACGAGCATCAATCTGGACCGTACACATATGGCACATGGTTTTCGAATACTAGGGGTGCCCCAAAACCTGCAAACGGTATTGAAAATGTTACTAAATAGCCCCTAAACTTCAAGTTAAGTGCTGAAAATGGACCTGCTGTTGCAAAAATGGAGTTTCTTCCCAGATGAGGTGCTCGTGTCGCACCATGGCAGAGACAGATGGTGGTGGCACAGCGCCACCAGGTGCCAGATCTTGAAAAGTTTGAAAAATGGCAGAAATGGTCCCTTCACATGTTTAAGGCCTTTTTCGATGCGTTTAAACCTCGTTAACCTCATTTCAAGGCTCTAAAATGAAGTTAAAGTATAGGGAACATGAAACATGGTCAAAAACATCTCGGATGTCGGTTCGTTTGGTCGTACGGCTGTGTTATTCGGTTAATTACGACGGAAGTCGTAACGGACGGAAAAACGATCCAAATTAAGCGACGAATGGAATTTTATCAAGCCAATCACTAAAATAAAATATTTTAATGATTACATAAATTTTGGATGTCCGGATATATTCAGAACGTAAGATATGCGCGAAAATGCAAACTTATTCACTTTTTGACGCTTTTAGTCCCTATTGATCAATAAAGTTTATTTTAGCATACCGAACCCCTCAAAGCCTATTTCTAAGCTATGTAAAGGATATTTAGGGTATGTTTAACTTATGATCAAGTTCCGGAATGTTTGTTACTATACAAATCGGTATAGTTTCGCAGTTTGACACAACTACTCCCTGCGATCGAACAAACTTCATTTCAACACACCAAACCATCCAAAACTTATTTCTAAGTTTTGTGGAGGTTATTTAAGGTATGTTAAGCCTATGTCACTATTCCGGAGTGTTTGTTGCGTTAAAATGACTGCGTTTACGCACCAGTTTGTGTATAACCTTCCAGAAAGCGATTTAAAGCTTGAATTCCGATTCAAATCGTAAAATCATCAAACACCAATACACACATAATAACACCAAAACACATATAATAACACCAAAGCACATTTTTTTATTGATAATTGACATTGTTTTACATTATATGATGATTACAGAACATAGTTGTCACATCTCTGATTCAGATTTAGATCGTAATAAGGGGCACGCAACAGGCTCTTCAAGTCCATTTTTGTCCATGACTCAAATTGACTTTCCTTGCCATAATATTCTTTATGGCCACTCTTTCGTGTGACCAACCACATCTCTTTGTCATGCTCATACCTCCAGCAATCAACCTCAGATTTGTTCCCAACTTCATTATAGTGAGAAGATCCCAATTCCATTACAAGTCTGTCAGGCCTTTTTGTCGGATCCTTCAACTGAAAGTTCTCATCAAGGGGATTCAGATCCTGATTCTTCATCACCAACATCTGTTTGTTGCTCTGTTTCTCTTTCTTTTTCTTAGGCTTGCTGCTTCTTTTCTTTGGCTTGGCAGCCTAATACGCTTCTAGTGCAGCTTCACTTTTGCCTCTACTGCTGCACGAGCTGCTGCTCTTTGTTCAGGGGTTTGTTCTGTTCTGCCAACATAAAATTGTTCATCTTCCTTGTCAGCAAACTCATTCCCAAACTTTTTCTCCAATTTTTCCTTTAGATCATATATAGTGGACATCAGCATTCCCACATCTCCTTGCAGTTGATCTATTGTTAGATCCCTGTTTGAGATTTGTGACTGTAGTGAGGAGATCTGAGCTTCTTTCAAAGCAGCATCTTGCTGAAGTGATGAAATGCGAGCATTCTTCAACTTAGCATCTTGTTCTAATACAACCACTCGTCTTTTCAATCTTGTGACATGCATCTTCATCACTGTCACTGTCACTTTCAAAGACTTGTCTTTTCTCAGTTGCATAACGAAACACTGCTTCATCATGCTCAATATTTCTTGCTCCACTAGAACTTCCTGCTTTAACTCTAACACCACTCGAACTACCTGCATGTGAGGGTGTAGATTGAAAATCAAAGTTGAAGTCATACAGATCAGGTTCTTATGTGCTTGTCTTCTTTTATGCATATTTAGATTGTGGATCAGGCCGTGGGTCAATAGATGGAGTGGGCTCAGGATTAATTGATGGGCCAAAAACGTCATGATCAGGTGTAGTGTCGGTTCTTTGTTTCTTTCTAGCTGCTTCTTAAGCGTCGTCAGTAATCGCTTCAATTTCAGTTTCAACTTCTGAAGTTGTTGCAGCAACATCTTTAACACCAGCGGTGGAAACAGATGGAGGGTTTCCATCACCACCCTGCAAAATTAAAAGTAATGCTTCTAAGTTCTTAGCAGTCATTGGCACCAGCTTCCTAACAGCTTCCTCTTCCTTCTCAGACATAACTATCTCTACCTCGCTTTCGGAATCAGTTTCTTCTTCAATGGAGCTTGTTTTTTATTCTGAACCAAGTACTTCAACCTCATCTTCGTTGCCAGCCACTTGTTGCATAAGCTGCACATCGTGTTCTTCAGCAATGTGTGCGTTTATCTGAGGAGGAACTGGGGCAACAGGAATTGGGGCAACAGGAGCTACAGGCACAATATCAGCAAATCTGTCGTGCTTTTCAAGATCAAACTTTCCTTCAAAATTGTGATGCTTTGCCCTTTTGTTTCTGTATGCATTCTCGAAGCATCCTAGCCCCATTGGCTTCAAGTTGATGTAGTTTGAGCCCTTGACTAACTCTGGGTGTTTGTCATCAAGAATCATTTGGATGAATCTTGGATACAACATAAATATCTTCTTCTTTGGATCTTCAAGCATCTTCTTCATGTTGTCAAAAATGAATGCAGAAAAGTTGAAATCCCACTCGTTCACCAATGCCACAAGCGCAGATGTCTACGTCTTGATTAGTTGATCGAATCCACCTTTGTTTTCCGTGATACATTGCAAGAAGAAGTGTACCAGCAGTCTCCAGTACGGTGGGAATAGTTTCTTCGGAACTGTCGGATAACCCCCTTCATAACTCATCCTTCGAAGGGCAGCAAGAACTCTGGTTTGATTGTATGACGTTGGATGTTGTGGAAGATCTCCCAACCTCAAAACTTCTCTCACGATTGCTTCAAAAATAATAATATTCTTCTTCTGAACAGTTTCTTCAATCGTCCAGCTCCCTCTGCTCCTTGTCTGTTAATCTTTGCCGTGTTCTAGAAAGTATTTATGCAGATGTTGCATATCATCGGCTCTGCTCGTAATGCGTGAGTGATTGGGCAATTGCTTAGTGATCCAAACATCTCCACGTGTTCTGTAGGAAGATCCGCAAGGTAACCCGCTTGGTTATGAAAGAGTTCCACTTCCAGTTGCCTTTGATTCTTCTCTTGCATCATAGCTCCTGCTATTTTCTGCACTAAACGTCAAGCGTTAGATCCTTTAGAAAAATGTTAACTTAAATTTAAATTGTTGATGGTTTAACAAAGTCAACACGTCAAACAGCTCAAATAACAGTCAACAGGTCAAGTAAAGGTTCAAAGGGCAATCTAGATTAGTAGGTCAAAGGTCCAGGTCAAAAGAGCTTCAAGTCAAATCAGGTCAAGGTTCGGGATGGTGAAGGTTCATCTCGGATGGACCTCTTCATCCGGGATGACATAATCATCCTATCCGGGATGAGTCTTATGAGTTCGAGATCATCCGAGATGATGATCTCCTAGTCCGAGATCATCCGTGATGGGGCTTTTCAGTCCAGGAAGATGTACCTTGAATCTTGGATAGGCCAATGGGCCATGCCCATCTCGGATGATTGGCCTGAGATGGTGGGCCTGTTCAGGCTTTGACTTGGTGAAACCTGATGGGTCTCATCCGAGATGATTAGCCATGTCAGACCACTATTTTTTAACATTATTTTATTTAGGCTTTTTCAATATAGAACATACCCCCTTCAAAATCAGTGAATCAACCTACTGAGCAATTTTACTATCAATTATTATAATATAATATTATTATAATATGAAAAATACTAACACTGGGGTGTTTTTGCGAAGACTGCCACGGGATCAAATCGTTTTCGAACTGATTAAGGAACACTTTTCAGGTTTTCACTTATTTAGACTGGTCCATGCGATTGTTAATATACTTGTCCTCTTAGATCTAACACTCAATTTTCAACTTTTAGCCTTGTGATACGCTTAAGATAGAATTATACTGTAACATCCGTGTGTCCCATTCCAAGGCATACCTCCACGATCAAGGCAAGCACAACAGTTCATTGTAGTAGGTGAGTATACTGAGTTCATCCTTAAACTTTTCAACGCCAGACTTTCTGGTGAACAGGTCAGTACTTTTGTACAGCAGAGAGACCAGAGAAATCTGACGAGGGTGAGGCAAATACCTTAAACAGTACGGATTTGGATTTTATAAGCTCACATAATTCTCTTTTATGAGATTTTCTTCTGTTATCAGGTTTTGGCCCTTAAGAGGCTCTTTTTACAAGATATCCTGACTGTGCCCAGGTCTGCATATAATCTGGATGCAACAGAGGGACAGTCCTGATATCCCGGATGACACATCTGTATAAAGACCCGAAACCTCAGACGTTGGCTATTTATCAACGCAGGATTTAAGACCATGAAATCATACACCGTTGGTCTGTTACCCATGAGATGTCCAGTCCATTATGTTTATATCACTTGGCATCTTTTTGCTTTTCGAGCGTTAGACCTATCAACACATCGCAGTGGATCCTAGCCTTTTCAGCATTGAGACCTTACATGTGTTAATCAAGTTCTTTAACACGAAAATTCATTTCATTTCCCGGCAACTTTTTCTCCCCCTAAATTTATGCGAAAGTAGAATACTTTATGCCCAAATTTATCAGATGAGATACCATTATTCTTCAACCCCTCTTTTTTTATGAGCTCAGTCGTTGAAACGTATCATTTTCAAGAGGTCAACAAGCACATTGAACCTTGAGATGCTGACATGTTTTGTAAAAAGATCCGGTGTATTAGCATCATTATGGATCTGTTCAAGTTTAATTAAACCTTCGTCAAAGCAATCTCGAATAAAATCAATTTTGATGTTAATGTGCTTGGTTTTGGAGTGAAAAACATGGTTTTTAGTGATCTGGATAACGACATCATTATCACAATAAATAGTTGTATCAAGATAAGTCAAACCGTAATCCTCCAGCTGATGTTGCATCCAAAGAACCTTGGAGCAGCAGGCTGATGCTGCAACATACTCTGCTTCCACGGTGGAGAGAGATACAGTTTGCTGCTTCTTACACTGCCAAGATATAAGTCTATCCCCCAAGAATTGGCATCCAGCTGACGTAGATTTTCTATCCCTGTCTATCCCTCCAGAGTTGCTATCTGAAAAAGCAAATATATCAAAGTTTGAATCTCTGGGATACCAGAGTCCAAGTTTAGGAGCTCCCTTCAGATATCTAAAAATTCTTTGAACGACAGTTAGATGAGAGAGTTTAGGGTTAGCCTAATAACGAGCACACTGACAGACGACATACATAATGTCTGGCCGACTTGTAGTTAAGTACATCAGTGGACCGATCATAGATCGATACAATGTCTGATTAACAGGGCTTCCATCAGTATCCTCAGTCAACAACGGTCGCTCTGCAATTGGGGAGTCTATAGGCTTTGAATCTGTCATGCTGAATTTTGCAAGAACGTCATGTATATATTTACTCTGATGAATCAAGATTCCTTGGTTATTCTGATGTACTTGCAGGCCCAAAAACATCGTTATCTCTCCCAAAGAACTCATCTCGAACTTCCTCTTCATTACCTCCTCAAACTCCTTGCAAAGCATATCATTTGTGGATCCGAAGATGATGTCATCAACATATATTTGAACAAGAATGATGTCCTTGTCAACACGTTTAATGAACAGTGTTTGATCGATTGTTCCCCGAGTGTACCCATGAGTAAGCAAATGTTCTATTAGGGTAGCATACCATGCACGGGATGCTTGGTGCAAACCATACAGAGCCTTGTCTAGCTTGGAGGCATATACTTCCTTCTCTTGATCAACAAAGCCCATGGGCTGAGCGACATAAATCTCCTCCTTGACCTTCCCATAAAGAAATGCCGTCTTTACATCCATTGGTAGACTGTAAAGCCCATAAAGGATGCATATGCCAAGAAAATACGGATGTCTTCAAGACGCGCTACTGGAGCATACACTTCATCATAATCTAAACCCCTGACCTGACTGAAACCTTAGACTACTAATCGAGCCTTATTCCTTACGATCACTCCAAAATCATCTTGCTTGTTGCAAAACACCCATCGTGTGCCAAGAGCTCGTTTTCCTTGAGGCAGCTTTTCAAGCTTCCATACTCCAAGTCTTTTAAACTGATTGAGCTCTTTGTGCATTGCATCAACCCATCCAGGTTCCTGCTAAGCGACATTAATGTTTTTAGGCTCAATCTGTGAAATGAAGAAAGAGTATAGGCATGAGTTGATGTCTCTAGATTTTCTGCGGGTTTGGACGCCAGCAGTTACTAGGCCATTGACATTCGTGATTGGGTGACTTCTCTGAACACGTTGTGGAATTGCTGTTGCAGGGGCTTACAAGTTTGGTTGCAGATTTGAAAAGCTTCTTGATGCTATTCCAGATGGCTCCCCCTCATTTGGTGCAACAGTGTTGATCACTAGAGGATCTACAGTGCAATCCGATGGAATTGCTCCTTGAAACAAAGAAGCTCCTTGAACGTTTGACGGTCCTACAGAGGCTTCAGTGTTGCTGACTTCACCATCAGGGATAGCTGCAGAGGGTTCAGAAATCGGCTCCTGAATAGTAAAAGAGTGAAGTTGTGTTGTAGTATCCTTGTGAAATTCCGATGGATCCAAAGTGAGTTTCTTGAGAAAATTCTGCAAGGGCACATCTTCATCGTCAATGGGAATAGGCATCTCTGCACTTGAAACTCCTGCATCAACAATTTCATCAGGCAAAATAGGAAATAATTTAAACAGGGATGAATAATCATTTAGCCAATCAGGTCTAATGCGAGCATCTTTTAGATTTTCTTCCAGCCAATCCACATGATATGCTTCCACAATTTGCTTCTTAACTTTGTTGTACACACGATAAGAGGTATTCTTAGCATATCCAATGAAATAGCTCGGATCTCCTCGAGCTTCAAATTTTCCCCTGGAATCCATGAGAAGAAGTACACACGGACAACCAAAAATGCGAAAATGTTGCACCGAGGGTTTTTGGCCTTCTATTATTTCATACGGAGTTTTCATGTGACGTTTGTTGATCAAGGCACGATTCTGAACGTAGCAGGCCGTATTCACTGCTTCTGCCCAGAATATTAGTGGAAGACCTGAATCTATCAGCATTGTGTGAGCAACTTCAATGAGAGTACGATTTCGTCTTTCTGCAGCTCCATTCTGTTGAGGAGACCTGGTTGTGCTGTACTGACGAACGATTCCTTTTAAGGCGCAAAATTAATTTAGCTCGGCATTCTTGAATTCTGTCCCATTATCACAACGGATAATCTTCACTCGCTCATTTTCTTGATTTTCCATGAGAATTACAAATTTATTTATTAAGCAAGTTGTCTCACTTTTCTGCTCCAAAAAGAACACCCAAGTGAAATGAGAAAAATCATCTGTGATGACCAAACAGTAATCCTTTCCTCCAATACCGAGTACATTAACAGGGCCAAATAAATCCATATGCAGCAGTTCCAAAACCTTTGAAGTTGTGTGAACAGGTTTGGACTTATGAGGCCTTCGATGTTGCTTTCCTCAAGCGCACGCTTCACATTTCTCTATTTGCATGAAATCCTTGATTGGAAAGTTCTTGACGAGGCCTCCTTTTGCTAACCGATTAAGATTTTTCGTGTTCAAATGACCCAACCGATGGTGCCACAGCATAGCATCATGCACAACTATCTCTTGAAACAAGCAAGTAACTTGATCAGTGGGTGATTTGTTCATATCAATCACATAAGCATTTCTCGACGTTCAGCTTCAATCAAAAACCAGTCTTCAGGTATGATAATTCCTGGTTTCAAAACAACGCAGCCACTCTTGGTGAAGAGAACCTCCATTCCTTTGTCGCACATCTGAGATACGCTCAGTAGACTGTGCTTTAGCTTCGGGACATAGTTAACGTCTGAAAAGGCGAGGACTCCATTTTTGACTGTGCCTTTCATGGTGATTCTTCCCGATTCTCCTCCTGTGAAGTTGACACATCCTCCGTCGAATATCTTGATATCCTTCAACTGGTATATGTCTCCCGTCATGTGCCTAGAACAACCACTATAAATAAACCAGAGTCTAAAGATAGCCCTCCATAGTCGTTCCGACACATTTAATGGAATCAGTTAGAGACTAGAACCCAGGCCATAGTGGACCTGAGTTGACTATTGCTATCTGTGTAAGTGACTTCGCGAAAGATCATATGACTCTTATCAGTAGTTGATGGTTTTTGACGATGAGGTAGAAGTTGATGGTTGAGAACACGGAGACTGGGATCCATCAAGAGTTTTAGGTTTCCAAGTTTTTATGGCTGAAGCACTTCTATTTGATGGGAAAACTTTTGGTTTTCCTTGAAACATGTTCATATTTGAAAATTTTTTATTTTCCTGTATTGCTAGATTCTAGTCTCTATCAGAAGGCCTTGCTTTGGGAGGTCGATTTTTGATAAAGTGAGAGTGTGTAACCTTCTGATAATACATGTTCCTAGAGTAGTAGGGAGGATGAACACAATTTCTTGCAATGTGTCCTGGAATTCGACAATTAAAACACGTTTTCCTTTTTGAGAAAAAGACATTTAGTTCTGCTTGTGTTATTCTTGAGAACTGATCACGTCTTTTCTTTTCGTTTGACGCTGAGTGCTTGCGTGTATGTTTGATCTTGGATGAACCCTGCTCACAGCTGTTAGCACAAGAGAAAGTATATGCAACTTTACCCTTCAGTTTTGGTTCTGTTTGCTTGAGATTTCGGTTTTCCTTTTGAACATTCTTTTTCTGTGGCCTTCTGTTTCTACGTGACCGTTTCTTCTTAGAGGGAAAAGATTCAGTTGATTTTGCTTTGTTAAAATCACCCTTTTCGGAATCTAAACCTTTAGGATCAAGTGTTGAATTGTCTGTCGAAGTGACTTCCGCAGATTCCCTTTCTTCAGAGACCATGTTCTCAGGAGTTTCTGTAGAGAAGGTTTCCACAATAATTTCTTCTTCAGTTTCATCGTCTGATTCAACTATTGAATTAATTTCCATGGATTCCTTCTCTATAGTTTCCGTGTTTCCATGAATTTCTGCAGAATTGGACTCTACGAATGTCTCTTCTTCAGCTTTATCAGCCTCTAAGTTCTTGACATTAGATGATTCTGGTAAGTCAGATGATGAGCAGTTTGTGTCTAAGACATTTTGACTGTCTTCTGTCGCAATGCTGCCTAATTCTGATTGTTTATCACAATCGGAATCTTTAGAAGATTTGTGCTCACTATCTGAGATTCTTGAATCCTCTTTTTGATTGCCAAGATCGTCAGATGACCCCTGCTCAACAATTTCTTCATTATCACAATAAAAAATATCAAGTTTTTCATCATTACAGGGAGTTTCTGACGTATCATTCGATGTTTCAGGCATACTAGAACAGTTTCCCAAATCATCAAAATTGATTTCTGACTCACTTGAAACAGATGTATCAAGTTCCTCAGTCGACACATCAGACTCTCCTGTCAAAACATCTCCAACATTTTCAACATTTTCAACACAACCAGTTTTATCACAATCAAAGTCTAGAATAATAGCACCAGATTCATCAGTTTTAGTGGGAACACCCCAAGTCTCAGCAAACCAAGAAAAAACATAGTTCCAAGCATAAAGGTCATTTTTATCAGAAATAACATTATCAGCAGCACGTTGATGTGATCCATCATCCTATTTAGACTTCTCTTCTGTTCTTACTGACTCTTCACATGAACTAGAGCAATTAGTATTTTTAACAGAATCACAATTTTGTGAACTTTCCTCCATCTCCTCTGCGGATGTGTTAACTGGTTCAGTTTTTGTTTTAGTTTCTACTTCTATATTTGTTACTTTTTCATTTTCGTGATCGGATTTGTCTACTGATTCATTCTGAACATTTTCATTTTTGTTTTTGACAAAATTCGTTGGTACCTTGAAACCACTTGGTTTACCATTTTTAAATTTTGATGGTTCGTATGGAACATAATCACTAGGTTTGCCATACATCATTTTATCATAATTTTCCATCTCTTGCTCAGCAGTAGGCAGTCTGGAGTAATTATGATTATATGGTGGCGGAACTTGGGTGTATCCCAATCCCTTTCCCTTATTTTCTTATTTTCTTTAAAGGCAAGTTGCACATTGAACAGATTACGAACAGTGTCACTGAAAGTATCAAACTTTTTGATGTTTAACTCATTTTGTTTGTACTTTCCAGTGAAAAGTTCCAGCTCAGCCTTCACAGAGTCACATTCAAGGGTTTTTACTGTGAGTCTATGTTTGTAGTCGTGAACCCAACATTGTTGTTGATTCACGGCTCTGTGAAGTTGAGCTATGTCCTTCTTAAGTGCTTTAATCTTTTCATAGAAAATTTTATTGTTCTCTCGAAGACTGATGTACTTTCCCATAACATCATTGTAATCAGTGATCAATGCTGAGTTTTGAGATCTCAGAAATGCAGCTTTCTTTCTACAATGTTCTGTACATAAAAGGGAATTTATCGTCTTGGAGAGTGATTTTGGTTCCTCGGTCATCGCCATCAAGCATTGATGAACCCTTTCAACAACAGCTGTTTCAGACAGCTTCATTGACTCTAGTTGTGCAACTGGATCTACCCAATTGAACCCATTTTGCTCCTGTGCGATCAAGGCCCTTCCAGCTCCAGAGTTTCCCTATCCAGTTGAAGTCGAAGTCTTAACAGGTGTAACGGGAATCATTGTCCTTTCCTTGTTCCGTGCTGCAGCTGCCTGAGTAGCTTCATATCCCGCTGGAGCCTTCTTGTAATCCCTAGCAAAGTGTCCCGGCTCATAACACCTGAAGCACCTTAGCTTGTCTCTCAGGACTCCAGGACGAGCATTCATTGGACAATGCCCATATCTCTTAGCGAACTTTTCTGCCTTAAACGCTGACATAGCAAGATTCCAGGCCACATCCACTTCATCTATGTCTTCTTCCACCACTTGATTCACATCTGGTGTTATCTCACCTAAGGGCATGAGATTTCCAGCTAAGAAAGCATTGAAGCTGGAGATCATATAAGCTGCGAGAGCAAGTTTTTCTTCATTCTATTAGGTCAAGAAGGCCATATGTTCCACTTAAGGCGATGATGGGATATTTTAAGGTGCAGACCGGGTGGTTGAACCAAAAGCTACATTTGCAGCCGTGGCTGAGGCTTGGATTACTGTTGAACATTTGTGGTGTTGACAGCAGGTGCTTGAGAAGTAGGAAGAGACATTCCATAAACGTAGTAGGATTTTGGTGCAACAACAAGACTGAACACAATGTTTGGGTTGTGATTCTTAACTCCATGAACAGGACTGAAAACCAGATTTGGATTAGCTTGAGACATCAATGCTGTGTTGTTGGGGCTAGTCATTCCAGCAACCATTAGTGAGTTCTTGTGATTTATCTCTCTTTGCTCATTATCGGTCTCACAAAACTTGATGGTAGCAATCAGCTCCGTAAGTGTCATTTCATTCAGATCCTTAGTATGCTTGATCATAGAAACTTCGACATCCCATCCTTTAGGTAGAGAGTTAAGCAGTTGATGATTCATTCCACTGTTTGAAATGTTGATTCCAACACTAACCATCTGAGACACGAGTTTGACAAACCTCCTAATCTGATTCTCAACGGTTTCCCCATAAATGTGATTAAACGAACTGAACTGTTGGTTCATCATGTTGACTCTGCTAGCTTTCATGTCAACATTTCCTTCAAACAAGTGTGTCAGTTGGTTCCAAATTTTATTAGCACTTTTGCAGTTTCGAACTCTAGTTGAAATGTCTGGACCAAGAGCCATTGAAAGAATTCCATAAGCAGCTTCATCCTCAGCTACGACCTTTTTGTCTTCCTCAGTAGAGTACATGATAGTGCGTGGTCCATTCTTGATGCTTCTCTAAACATGGGATTGTTAGGAAACTTTTATGCAAGTAATGAAGAAAAACATATTCAGCCTGATCTATAGAAAGAGATAATGTCATGAAGATCAAACAACAAGAAGAAACGAGATAGGACACTTGAAAAGAACAACACATCTGCATCAAAGAATCAGAAGCTGATCAAGAACAAGAGAAGGTGTTCAGAAAAGACCATTCTGATGGATCTGATGATATTTCTGATGAAATATCATCAGTCTCTAGTAAATCTGATCATCGGACTTTCTGATGATTTGTTCATCAGAATTTCTGATGTAGTGGTTATTAGAAATTCTGATAAACACCACTTGTCTGAACGAGTTCTAGTCTGCCACAATAACCGAAACAACTTGACATTATTGGACTCAATGATATAATTGAAGCAACTTGATAAATTGGATTCAATGAATATGTTAAGACACTACTTTTTGAAGGACAAGTGCGTGAATAAACACTTGTTTATTCATGCCCTCGAGGCTTTCTATAAATAGAAAGCTCTTCAGCAAAGGACGATGAGTTAAGCCAAGCATTCAATACATAAAACAAAAACTCCTTGTCCTTTCACCTCAGAATTAAACAAGTATTCGTTTGTAATAGATAATAACCTCACAATAACCTTGTAAACCATTTTGTTTCAAAGTGATATAAACTTGAAAATTCTGTAGTTCTTGTTTCTTGAAAGTCTGATTTCTATTTCCGCACACTATTTTCACATTTGTTGAAATCACTTGCCATATTATGAGAAAAGAAAGTTTTTAAGTCCAACTGGGACCAACAATTGGTATCAGAGCAAATTGAATAAATTATTTTCAAAACGACCAATTGCTCATACCTTTTTCTAAATATGGCAAACTTTCAAACATGGAATAATGCTTTCAATATTGGTTCAATGTCTAAACCTCCGACCTTGGTCAGAGAGGAATACCCACAATGGAAAATTAGGATAGTCAACTTCCTTAATGGACTTGACCGAGCTCTATTTCAATCCATTGAAAGGGGTCCATATGTGCCAACTACTGAAATACCAGCTATCCCAGGAACTGATCAATCACCAGGCATCCCTGCCTCCTAAAGGTGAAAGTCACTGGAGCCAAGAAGACAAGGAGATGGTTGCTGCAAATGAAAGGGCCAAATCACTTTTGATAATGGCACTTTCTAATGACATATTCTCTCAAGTGGATGCATGTGCATCAGCTAAAGAGATATGCGATCAGTTAGAAAATCTTTGTGAAGGAGGGGAAATGATGAAGAGGAACAAGAGAACAAATTGTGTTTCCTCTTATGAGAGTTTTAAAAGTTTACCAAATGAAAAACTTTGTGAAACCTACAATAGATTTGCAAAACTTTTTAATGAGCTAAAGAAATTTGGGATTGTAAAATCAAATGATGAAAGGAATATAAAATTCCTAGATGCTTTACATAGAGAATGGAGAAGTCTAACCATGACTTTATCCTCCACTTTAGAACTAGGAAATATGAGTCTTCAAGACTTATATAACATTCTTGTCCTAAGAGAAGAGGAAATATATGAAGAATCAAACCAAAGAGGGGGATCCTTAGCTCTAATCTCAAACTCACAAAGAACACCCATCTGTGATTCACAAACCTCTAACTGCCAAAATATTGAAAATTTTGACACATCATCAGATTTTTCTGCATTTGCTGAGGTAATTGCATTGCTCACCAAAACTTTTGAGCAGAGGTTAAGGGGAGGTGGTCAGAAGTACCAGAAAAGTGAAAAAGGGAGGATGGAAGGAAGATCAAGGGATAAAAGAAAATCAGAAGTTGTGTGTTACAAATGTAAGCAAAAGGGAAAAAGGGTCACTATGCATCAGAGTGCAAAAAAAAAAAAAAAAAAAAAAAAACTGAAAGACGTTGCACACTATGAGAAGAAGCTGGAGGAAACCAAGAAGCAACAACATGTCAGTTTGATAGCAAGGATAGATACATGGTTGTCAGATGACTCTTCTGATGAAGAAAAAGAAGAAAAAGAAGAAGAAGAAGAAGAAGAAGAAGAAGAAGAGATGGCAAACTTTTGTCTCATGGCACTTTCTAGTGAAGAACCTGAAACATCAGAACAAAAGGTAAATTTAGACAATCTTGATCTTGAACATAAATTAAACAAACTTATGTCAGATTTTCTAAACCTCCAAGAAAAACAAAAATCAGAAAGCAAAAAATCTGATGAGTTGCAAAGAACCTTGAATAAAGTTATAATTGAAAACCAGTTACTGATTGAAGAGAGCCTGGATAACAGAGCAAAAATTGAAATTTATGAAAAAGAAAGGAATGATTTATACAAGAAAATTCATGACAAAGAAATAAATGTAAAGGGTTTTCAGCAAGCAAAGGAATTCATTAACTTTATTGAAACCACACCCAAGAATAGAGGTGAAGGTTTAGGGTATTGTTATGGGTGGTTTTCTGAACCCATATCCTAGAATCATCTCCTGACTTTGTTATTTCTGAGTAGGACCCGGATACCAGATCAGGATATTGGTAACATCCTGATGCAGTATCCTGGCAGTTAATAATTATTCACGTGCAGGTTATGGCTGCAAGCTTATAATGTTCATGTGAACTTATTCTCCTGAAGACTCGCTCCAATCAGTTGGAAGAGGGACGTTGAAGCCGGAAGAAGAGGTCTCCAACGTTCAAAAGGGAATATTCCAGAGTATCCCTAGTTTATAGGAGAGTTAGTTCAATATTTGTAACTATAAATAGAAGGCCAGATCATAGGAACGCACTGCACACTTTCTGCTCTCGAACTCACACTTCTTTTTCTTTCTGTTACGCACTAACACTCAACACTTGTAATCGTTGTACCACTTAGTATCGATCTGAGCCATATCCTGCACTATATCCTGAACATTGAAGTAATAAGAAGAACAAGGCAGCCGACGATTGTCAGCTCCCGAGGTTTTATGTCGGAGATCTAGATTGATCAAGGGCTTTCCTCGCATATCCTGTCTCCATTTTTACTTTTTCAGCTCATTGTTTGATTGTTGATATAGTTTCATATCCTGAGACTATATCCTGAAACTGTTTTTGCAAACTAACAAACCAACATATTTTTCACAAGAATTGCTAGCACACAACCTCACAAAACTAATTTGATCACTTAATTGCTTCGGTAATTTTTTACCAAAACAATTTGGCGCCCACCGTGGGGCAAGTGGTGCTATTTCTACTAAAAGCTTTCTTAAAATCATTACTCGGTTTTCTATTTTCAAAACTTTTTACACAACTGTTTTCAATGGCCTCAAAATCAAACATGAGCTCTTCATCCATGCCTGCTACAACATCTGCCATAACCGGTTCAGTGCTTCCACCACCTCCATAGATGCAAGCTCCTTCACAGGCTCAAGCTCCTCCAAGAAGGGTTGAGACTCACATATCCCGAGACACTGTTCCTGCTCAAAATGTCCACAGATCTGGTGTTCCAGGGAGAACTCTTGTTATGGCTTCTATGATGAAATTCTAACTTTGTTTGGTAGTATACAGGATCAGATGAAGCAACTACAGGAAACTAACTAGATGCTGATAAAAGAGATACAACTCTTGAAGTCTAACTCCAAGAGACCTGATGAGGATACTGTTACTCCCTTGTAGCCCAGAACCCTGAACTTTAGTTCAGCGGTGTATACTGAGGATAGTGAGGGCAATGTTGTGCCCAATCATTCCTAGGGAAATAATCCTGAAATACCCTCAAAACCCAGGATATCAACTGTCAGGGGACCAGGATATGCTCCGGGATATGGCCAGAATCCTCAAACTGGTAACGTATCAAATAATATTAATACTCTTGCAACTAATAGTCTTGGATCTTTGCAGGATACAGGTGTGACCTCATCACTCTCTAGGGAGCTGCAGAAATTGAAGGATGTGATATCCAGTGTGCCTGGGGTTGTGCAGCCTATTCTGGAAGTATCCCACGACAGTCACAGGATATCCCGGTTTGCATATCCTATATGTGATGCTGAAATTCCAAAAAAGATTTCAAACTCCCAATATGAAGCTTTATGACGGAACCACGGATCCCGAGGAGCATATTGCTCAGTATAGGGAGAGGATGGAAATTAACCCTATTCCTCCAGATCTCAAGGAAGCATGCCTCTGCAAGGGCTTCGGCTCTACTCTAACAGGATCAGCTTTAAAATGGCTCTTAAACGTCCCACCTCATTCAACTACATCATTTGCTCATTTGGTTAACTTGTTTAATAGTCAATTTTCTTGCCGTAGAAGTTTCAAGAAACTAACCAGTGATCACTACAGGATAACCCAGGGTCCTCAAGAATCCCTAAGGGATTTTGTAAACAAGTTCAGCAGGGAATCCTTGGATATTCCACACCTTGATGTTGCCATGGCTGTACAGGCATTCAAGATGGGATTGCAAAAGGATTCTCAATTTTACTAGGATCTTGTGATGAATCCTTGCAGGAACCTGGATGAAGCTCAAAACAAGGCTCTGAGATACATCAGGCTTGAAGACGATAAGAAAATGCAAGAGAGGATGAATTCATCCTCTACATACAAATCAACAAACAGGAAGTTAGAATCCTCATACAAGCCATACCGCTCTAAGCCGTATGGCAGAAATGACAGCAAGAAAGTGAATGCTGTTGAGGTTGAGGATACTGGAAAGTATCATGAATTGCCAGAATATTGTTTTACTGTTAATATACCCGAACTAATGTATGCTATGCAGGGTTTAAGAGATAAAGCGAGGTGGCCAAGGAAGAACCAACAAAAGGCCGATTGGAAGGATAAATCCAAATGGTGTGCCTTCCATGAGGATTTTGGACATGTGATGGAAGATTGTATAGCCCTGAGGAAGGAAATAAGCTATCTGCTAAGCAAGGGTTACCTGAAAGACCTTCTGGGCAGAAAGAAGAATAAGGGTCAGGATACTGAGAAGGATCCTGAACGAGCAGCATCACCTCTTCCAGACGCCAAAATAATTAACTTTATATCAGGGGGATCCGATATATATGGGACCTCTTGTTCTGCAACAAAGAGACATGCCAAGGAGGCTAAGGAAGAACGGGGGGACAAGCCGACCAGGATGACAACTCTTACAACTGACAAAGTGATAACGTTTGACAGTGATGACTGGGATAGCGTTCAGGATCCTCATCAAGATGGTTTGGTAATCACTTTATATATTGCTAATCATTTTACGCGCATGATACTGGTGGACAACGGAAGCTCGGTCAACATTATCCAGCTGGAAACACTGAAAAGAATGAACATCTCCTAGATGGAGATCCCTTCAAAATCCACTGTGCTTGTGGGGTTCAGTGGAGAGGCAATGAACACTGTGGGAGAAATAAAGTTGCCTGTATATGTTGAAGGAGTAAACTGAATGCAACGATTCTGTATCATGGATTCACTGTCCTGTTACAATATTATATTGGGCAAGCCATGGATTCACGATATGAAGGCTGTCCCATCAACTTATCATCAGTGCATTAAGATCCCTATTCCTTGGGAGGTAGTTAAAGTGGAAAGCGATCAACAGGAGGCAAAAGAGTGTTATTCCTCCTTAATGAAGTCTTCAACAAAGTCCAAAGCAGGATAGCAACAGGATAACGTGGAAGCCTCAGAGCAAGATGTTAAGAAAATTATCCTAGATCAGAATAATCCAGATATCTCGGTGCTCGTAGGAGCTAATATCCCTCTGGATATTAAGAATCAGCTAACTAATTTTCTAAAATGCAGGATGTCCACGTTCGCATGGAAGCATGAGGACATGACAGGAATTTCAAAAGACATTATAACTCACAAGCTTGGGACTGACAGGTCTTTCAAGCCCGTTCAGTAGAAGACAAGGAAATTTTCTCCAGAAAGAAATGTGATCATACAGGAAGAGGTTGAAAGATTATTGAAGTCCAAGATGATTAGGGAAGTCAAATTCCCCAAGTGGCTAGCTAACATGGTTGTGGTTCAAAAGAAGAATGGGAAATGGAGAGTTTTTGTAGATTACACAGACCTTAACAAAGCACGTCCCAAGGACCCATGTCCCTTGCCTCATATAGATTCGATGGTAGATTCAACCGCCGGTCATGAAATGCTGACTTTTATGGATGCATCCTCAGGATTCCAACAAATCCAAATGGAGCCATCCGATCAAGAAGATACAGCTTTCATGACACCAATAGGTATTTATTGTTATACTGCTATGCCTTTCAGTTTGAAAAACGCAGGTGCAACATATCAGAGATTGGTGAATATGATGTTTAAAGACAAACTGGGGGACACCATGGAGGTGTATATTGATGACATGGTGGTAAAGTCCAAGAAGGCGGAGGATCATCTTCAGGATCTTGAATGTGCATTCAATATCCTGGACCAATATAACATGAAGCTGAATCCTGCTAAGTGTCATTTCGGAGTGGGGGCAGGAAAATTTCTAGGATATATGGTGACTAAAAGGAGAATAGAAGCAAGTCCAGAACAAATTAAAGCTATTCTGGATATCAAATCACCATCCAACATGAAAGATGTGCAAATGTTAACAGGACGAGTAGCGGCATTAAACAGGTTCATATCAAGATCTTTAGAGAAATGCAAGGAATTCTACGATATCCTGAAGAAGAATAAGAAATTTGAGTGGGGAGGAAAACATGAAGCTGCCCTACAAGGATTGAAGCAGTATCTTTCAATTGCACCTCTGCTGATGATGCCCGAGGATGGTGAACCCTTATCCCTGTATCTTGCAGTATCTTGTTTATTATGTCACTAAAAGTTTGTTAGATGCTGAAAGTAGATACTCACACTTAGAAAAATTGATATTAGCCCTAGTTATGGCATCAACTAAGCTTAGACATTATTTTGAGACACATAGGATTCATGTTAAAACTAATTATCCTGTTAAAAATGTGCTTAAGAAACCTGAAATGTCGGGTAGGATGGCTAAATGGTCCATAAAGTTAAGTGCATATGATCTATTGTATGAACCTAGAAATGCTATAAAGTCTCAGGCTCTAGTAGACTTTGTGGCTGATTTCAGCAGTAACATTCAAAATGAAGTAGATCTAGAAGTACAACAACTAGGAGAAACTTCAGGATCCTGGACATTGTATACTGATGGTGCATCCAATGTAAGAGGTGTAGGATTAGGTATACTACTAAAATCGCCACAGGGGGACATATTACCCCAGGCTATTGGGTGTGAATTTCTTGCCAGTAATAATGAAGCATAGTATGAAGCTCTGATTGCAGGATTAGAATTGGCCAGGAGTATGAATATTAAAAGTTTGCAAGTGTATGTTGATTCCTTGTTGATAACTAACCATTTTAATGGATCTTATGCAGTCAAAGGTGAAAGGCTAATCGAATATCTTGAAATTGTCAAAAAATTAGCAGGATATTTTGAAGCTTTTACACTTGAACAGGTACCAAGAGAGGATAATGCTGAGGCAGATGCTCTGGTAAATTTGGGATCTGCAGTCAGGATACCGAAAGGAACTCAAATACCAATACTACATATTCTGTATCATGCGATGAAATTCTTCAAGTCTCAGGATAGAGAAGTAGCAAGTGTCCGGGATCCTGGTGATGAGTATCCCGAAGAGGATCCTGAATCCTGGACGACCCCAATTATGAAATATCTCATAGAAGGACACATCCCAAAGGATGAGAATCCTAAGGCTTTCAGGATGAAGGTATCTTGTGTCACTATTATAAATAATGTTTTGTATAAGAAGTCTCTTGCAGGTCCATGTTTTGGTCAAAAATTACCTAAGCAATTAAGTGATCAAATTAGTTAAGTGAGGTAGTGTGCTAAAATTATGTGTAAAAAAATATGTTAACCAAGTTAGATATGAAAACAGTTTCAGGATACGGCTCAGAATATAGAGCTGCATCTATGATCAAACAATGAGAAAAAAAGTAAAGGTTGACACGTGATGTACGAGGAAAGCCCTTGATCAATCTAGATCGCCGGCATAAAACCTCGGGAGCTGACAATCACAGCTGCCTTGTTCTTCTATTGCTTCAAATATCAGGATACAGTGCAGGATGTGGTGCGGATCGACTATGTGTTACAATGTAATTCGAATACAAGTGTTGTGTGTAGTGTTTGCGATGAGCTAGAGAGAAAGTGTTTGAAAATGTGTAAGTTGTGTGCCTTAATCTGATCCGCCCCCATCTATTTATAGTAAAACAAATGTAACTAACTATCCTACATAACCGGGATCCAACGAATATTCCTTAGTCAAACGTTGTAGACCTGGTCTTTTGGGTTCAACGTCTCTCCTTTAACAAATACGCCCGAGTCTTGAGGAGACGGAGTCCATTTGACCGTTGGCAAGTCCCAGTCTTTAACCTGCACATGATTAATTCAATATACCTCAGGATATCACCCAGGATGTTAGCAATACCCTCATCCAGTATCCTGATCACACATAAACAATTAAAAGCGGGATATTAGTCAGGATATGTATACTCAGAAAATGACCCATAACAATTGTCCCCAAATATATCTGTTGGTATACGAATCCAACAGATATATTTTAAAAGTTTTATCCCGTAATTCAAGGCATTTAAAACGAAGCGACGGTCAAGATCACATCATAACCTCCAACGCGCTTTTAGCTCAATGGAGATCCACAATGCCCCTATATCTTCTCTCTTCTTGTTTGAAAAGCAGAAATCTTCAACAGAGTCTCCAGGTAATTCCCCATTTCTCATTCACTTTCTGTCAATTTTTCTTGCCTTATTCGTAATGGCTGCCGAGACCTTCACTCAGCAAAATCTCCTCAAAAATCCTGAAAAGGAGGTCTGCGCTTTCGACAACGCAGACATCGCGGATTTGAGAGCTTCCGGTGCTTTCCCAGATGACACAGTCTTTAGACCGTTCGATCGGTCAATTCGATCGGATGTTTCTTCCGAAGATTGGGTTTGCTTTCCAGCATACCCTTTTTCGCTGGGTCTTCGATATCCCTTTCCTGAATTCATGATGCAATTCTTCCGAACCACTGGCATCTCTTTTGCTCAAACCATGCCCATGATTTGGAGAGTATTAATCGTACTGAACCAAATCAAAAACCTTCATTGTCCCGACCTCTGCATCGAGGATCTGCCTATTGCTTATCGCCTCCGATCCCACGGCTCTAGCCGGTTCTTGCTTTTCTCGACCTCTAGCAAACCCCTTATTCTTAAAGCCACCAAAAACGAAGACAGATGGCAACGCAAATTTTTCTTTGTCAGACGAGACTCCATTCCTGAGGGTGCCAACCTTCCGGTGGAATGGTTAACCACCGGTAGGGTCATAAATGTTCTTATGTACCTCTAAGTTTCTATCTCTTACTAATATCCTTCTTTTCGATCCTTATGCAATGAATTTCAAGGAAGTAGCTCCCCCTACCGCTGAATCAGAGGAAAGAATTAAATCTGTTTACCAATTACCTGTAATAGACAGGACTTTCACCACACACGTCCCGAGTTCCAGTCAATACTCGTCATCTGAAATGTCTGGTAAGGATTACTTTCAAAATAATTAGTTAGTATTAAAAGTAATAATAGTGCAAAACTTTTCCCTTTATGCAGCACCGGCCAAGATCCCTGAAGTCTTTGACCTCGACGAGTTGGACAGTTACTCTGATCAGGTTCAGATCAAGAAGGAACCTAGTCCCAAGGCCACAGCCTCTTCCAAACCCAGCAGTTCCAAAGCCATCGTCATTCCCAAACCTTCGCCGGCTACTAAGCCCCAGAGTTCAAGTTCCCGTAAAAGGAAAGAGCCTGATACCCCTGTCATTTCTGACACATTTCCCTATGAGAAGCACGGGTTCATTGAAGCTAGCGGGTTTATGACTTCCTTTCTTAACCAGGTTAGTATTCTCAAACCACATCCTGCAGCTTATTTACAAAGATTTATCAATATTAATACCTGTCCTCTTACTTTTGCAGGGTCTTGAGCGTCTGGTTCATCTATATCAAGAATCCTGCAGGCTTAACAAGACGCTAGAATCCAAGTTTAAGGAAGCAGAAGTCACGATCTCCGATCAAGGCATGATTGCAGCCGCCAAATCTCGTCATTACGAGGAGAAGTTCAAAGCTATGATTCAAGAACACCAGACTGCTCTCAACAAAGCTACTCTTCAAGCCCAAGCCGATCTTGAAGCTGCCCATGTGCAACATGTACGGGATATGGTCACCTACCGGGAAAGCCTTAAGAGTTCCGTCGTCACTTCTCTCCTCCAAGCCAGGTTGAAGATGGCCCATGAAGCCAAAACATTAGGTTTTGAATGCCCTTCTTGGGATGTTGGTGCCTGGGAGACCAAGCTAAAGAACCTCGGCGGCACTTCTTCCAAACCAGCTGCCGAAGAATCTTCCAAAGCAGTTGAAAAAGCAACCGATGCTAAGAAGGATGCTGAGCCGGATGCCAAGACGGATGCAGCTGAAATCATTATGGATGAAGAAGGCACTGCCCCCTAAAGCTTATTTCCTTTAGATTGTTTGAACAATTTTATGTCTTATGAACAATTTTTATCAAAACAATTCGATAGCCGAAGGTGGATGGGTCCTGGGTTTCAGGATGAAACCTTCGGTTATCAACTAGTACTGATTGTTTCAAATAATTTCATCTTTCATATTTCTTGCTATTATCTTCCGTCTTTCTTAGTACAGATCTTAGCTTTACAAAATTTCGTACAATTATCTTTCAAAAATATCCTGATCAATATGCTCAATGATATATAATAAAAACTGTTATTAGATTCGTTCAACTTTGTAGAAAGCTTTTTAAAGAGTGAAAAGCAGTCCACTTTTCCAAAACCTGTTTTGATAATACTTACATGATCAAAGTTTCAAACTAGTATTAGTTTCAAATATTCTGAGAAGTATTTTGAAAATATATTTTGAGAATATATCAGGATATTTAACCTTCTACCAAACATAGTATTATCAAAAACTTAAACGATGTTTACAAAGGAAAGATCATACCAGGAATAGGGTATAACCCTACTATCAAACCTCAATCCCTTTGCAACTTTCTCAACGAAGATGTCCCCTGTCTGAGACACTTAGTGCATTAGTTCCAAGCCTCATCCTTTGAGCTTTACACCATTGCTTTAGTAGGAATGCCCCCTGTGTACAATGTCTTCAAATACTTAGAAATCTTCTGGATATCAGTTCCCATTGTATAGACAATTTTTCATGTCACAGGGGTAAAACCCAAGAATGTTCTGGAAATAAACTCCTTGTATCCTGGGGAAAATCCCAAATTTTCATGCGCTACAGGCAGGAGTGTATAAACTCCAAGACTTAGAAAGGTGAAAACCTTTAAACCTTAGAGAGTATGAAAATACCCTTTCGTGAGAGAGGGTGATCAATCCTCATATACCTTTAGGATTCAGGATATAGCCAACAATAACGAAATTGTCAGCCACTTTTACATGGACTGGTCCCGCCACCTTGAACTATCCCTGAATAACTTGCGCTCCAGGCGGAGTGTTTAAACCTAATTCGGAAGAAAGGTGAATACCTTTAAACCTGTGAAGGGATCAGGATCCCTTGTACGTGAGAGAGGGGGCCAATCCTCTAATCTTCTGGAGTATCCTGAGTGAGCATCCTGGAGCTATATCCCAAAGCATATACTGCAAAACATCCTTAAACTAAGGTGGGTGTTAGCTTGGCTAACACCCCTCCGATGCTTAAGTTAGTATTGGGTTTCAAGGAGTAAATTAAACCAAACATATTAAAAAAGATAGAATTCATACCATCCTGAGTTAGAAATTAAATTCTAAACTCACTTGAAATAAAGCTTAAGGTGTATAGCATTCCAGGATCTCGGTAGCATATCCCCTTCCATATTCTTGAGTCTATATGCTCCTTTCCCTGCTTCTGATTCAACTTCATATGGTCCTTCCCATTTTGGAGCTAGCTTGCCATCGGCAGGATTAGTGGTATTCTGAAAAGCCTTTCTTAACACCCAATCTCCAACCTTAAATCTTCTGGTCCTAATATTCTTGTTATATGCTCTGGATATTCTTTGTTGATATGCTGCCATCCTTAGCCTTGCTGCATCCCTTTTTTCATCTATAGTATCCAAATCCTGACACAAGGCTTCAGGATTCTGTTCAGGATCTCGTAGGGTAGATCTTGCAGTAGGTATTGCCATTTCCGTTGGAATCATTGCTTCTGCTCCAAATACCAAGGAAAATGGGGTTTGGCCTGTTGCATTCTTCACCGTTGTCCTATCAGCCCACAAAACAAAGGGTAATTCTTCTGCCCATCTTCCTTTTTTGGCTCCAAGTCTCTTCTTTAAGTTATTGACAATTATCTTGTTTGAGGATTCTGCCTGTCCATTCGCTTGAGGATGTACCGGAGTAGATGTTATCATTTTGATTCCCCAGCTCTTGCAAAAGTCAGTAGTTCTCTTGCTTATAAACTGAGAACCATTGTCATAGATTATCTCAGCTGGTACTCCGATTCTGGTCAGGATATTTCTCTTTATGAAGGATACTACTTCTTGATCCCTGACTTGGACAAATGCCTCGGCTTCGACCCATTTGGAGAAATAATCTGTCATTGCCAACATAAAAACCTTCCCTCCTGGAGCCTTTGGAAGCTTTCCCACTATATCCATACCCCACTTCATAAATGGCCAAGGGGAAACAATAGGATATAATGGTTCAGCGGGCCGATGCAGTATGTTACTATGTTTTTTACATGCATCACATCTTCGAGCATATTCTGCGGCATCTTTTCTCATTGTTTGCCAATAATATCCTGTCCTTAATACTTTTGAGAATAACGACCTGCCCCCAGTATGGTTACCACAATCCCCTTCATGTATATCCTGAAGTACTTCTTTGGCTTCAGGATCCTCCAAGCACCTCAAATACGGTCCTGTAAGAGATTTCTTGTATAAAACATTATTTATAATAGTGAATCGTGATACCTTCATCCTAAATGCCTTAGGATTTTCATTTCCGGGGATGTGTCCTTCTTTGAGATATCTCATGATTGGAGCCGTCCAGGATTTAGGATCCTCTTCAGGATGCTCTGCTCCAGGATCCTGAATACCCGCTACTTCTTTACCCCGAGGATTCGTTGCAGGATATAAGACATGTAATATTGGTATTTGGGTTCCTTCTGGTATCCTGATCGATGCTCCCAGATTTGCTAAGGCATCTGCTTCAGCATTATCCTCCCTTGGTACATGTTCAAGTGTAAAAACATCGAAATATCCTGCTAATTTTTTGAGAATATCGAGGTACTCGATTAATTTCTCACCCTTGACTGCATAGGATCCATTAAAATGGTTAGTAATTAACAAGGAGTCAACATATACTTGCAAATTCTTGATACTCATATTCTTAGCCAATTCTAATCCTGCAATTAAAGCTTCATATTCTGCCTCATTATTCGTAGCAGGAAATTCACACCTAATAGACTGGGGTAATATGTCCCCCTGTGTCGATTTTATTAGTATACCTAAACCTACACCTCTTATATTGGATGCACCATCAGTATATAATGTCTAGGATCCTGAAGATTCTCCTAATTGTTGAACTTCTAGGTCTACCTCGTCCTGAATGTCACTACTGAAATCAGCCACAAAGTCAGCTAAAGCCTGAGACTTTATGGCATTTCTAGGTTCATATACTAAATCATAAGCACTTAACTTTACTGACCACTTAGCCATCCTGCCTGACATCTCTGGTTTCCTAAGCACATTTTTGACAGGATAATTCGTTTTAACATGGATCCTATGTGTCTCAAAATAATGTCTAAGCTTTGTCGATGCCATGACTAGAGCTAATATCAATTTTTCTAAATGAGAATACCTAGTTTCAGCATCTAACAAACTTTTACTAACATAATAAACAGGATATTGCTGACCTTCATGGTCTTTTATAAGAACGGCACTTACAGCATTCCCTGATACAGCGAGGTATTGGTGTTTTGGTCAAAATAGATCTGATGAGGATATTGCAACCAAACTCTCTATTACGGGGTATGATGCTAATAATGTAGAACAATGACAAGGATCACTTCAATGTAAATTGCACAAACGACACAAGGATTTATACGGGGAAAAAGCCCTTGATCAAGAGTTGATCTCCGGCACAAAAAACCCCGGGTGATGGAAACTACCGATCACCAAGCTCAAATTAATGAATAAATGTTTACAACTTCGGATAGTAACGAGCTAGGTACAAGGATCACTATCGTGAAATGTGTAAAAGTGAGTGAAAACTAATGAATGTTCGTCGAGAGCTTCAAGTGTGCGAGTATATGAGAGTGTGTAGCTGAAAATGGCTAAGTGTTTTTATTCTAGCTCGTTACCCCTTTTTAAAATAGAAGTTAACTACAATAACTAACTATCCGATTTTTGTGCCAAGCTCCCACGTTCTCCACAACGTCCATTTTTGGTCAATCGTGTGCGAAATGTCCGTGGAATATTCCTTAGTACCGTTGCCAAGACCAAGTCAAGCTTGTTATTCCTGCGAAGTAATACAAAACACAAATAAACAATCGTCAGTACGAGGATCCTTAAAGTGATCCATGATCCTGATCCTGAAGCTCTTCTGAGGATCACTATCTGTCACAGAAGTAAGGATCATTAATTAGGATAACGAATAAGGTTCACTAATTGTTAGAAAATCCTCCCCTAACAATTGCCCCCAAAATATAAGGAGTGATATGAAAAATGAGCGAGTTATGTTTTCTTGATCTTATCCGCAACTACCTATCGTAAATATAGCCGTTATTGTTGAACTATCCGTTGCAACCATGACGTCACAGAAGTGACAACCCTGCACGATCATGATTATAAATAGGAGATAGAGATAGGATAAATGCATTTAAATTTTCAGAGAGACTCCCTTTATAACTGCATTCCGAAGACAATCAGGTACTCTCCCTCTTCATCTTCTTCCCTCTCTTGCTCTGTTTTCATTTCTTTCCATCATTCCATCAAAGATGTTGCTCCGGAATTCCCCAGCCAAGGATCACCCGAAGAACAGCCCTCCGAAAAGCCAGGGGATCATCGAAGATTCCATTAAAGAACCTTGCTGTTTCAATGATGCACAGATCGATAGGATCCGCCACTGCTTCCCGGCGAACACCGAGTTTAGACCTTTTGACCCCAATGCCCTGAGTGATCATATCTCCGACAAGTGGGTTGCTTTCCCCGTCACTCCGTTCACCATAGGTTATACATATCCTTTTCCAGCCTTCACCCAATCTTTCTTTTCCCTAACCGGCATCTCTTATATTCAAGCCATGCCGATGATTTGGAGGGTTTTGCACACCCTTGAAAGGATCATCGAGCAGGAAGGTATAGACCTAGGAATGTCAGAGCTGGGAGAGCTGTATGATCTTACTACCTTTGGTTCTCATCGCTATTTGTTTAAACGTAAACCCGGTGAGGAACACCCGATCTTCAAAGCCACCAAGAACGATGCTAATTGGAAGCGGCGTTTCTTTTTTTATCAAGAGAGATTCTATTGAGGATGGAAAGGATCTACCCAAGAAATGGGCTACCCATGGTAGGGTGGAGGATCCTGAGAAGGATCACCAGAAATTTTCTTTTGATGTAAGGATCACTTATATTTTTGCTTTCTTGTTATGCAGCTATCACCGTCTCACACCTCAGATTGTCCCCTGCTGCTAAGGAGAGGCTCCTTGCTTTCAAGAAACTTGATCCTGAGACAAGATCTTTCAAGACAACAACCCAAGATTCACAGGAGGTATCCTCAGGCTCTGTCACGATGTCAAGTAAGTATCCTTGTTTAAAATTTAAATAAATAGTGAAATATAAATTAAGAAAAGATACTTATCTTGTTTTGGTTGTGTAGGTGCTGGAAAATCCACCAAGTCTGCTTCAAAGTTCAATGTCACTGATCTCACTACTGTCAGATCCTCCAAGAGAAAAGCTCCTACCAGTCCGACAGCTTCGGTCCCCAAGGCACCCCTCAAAGGAAAGGCAATCAAGAAGAGAAAAGCCTCTGAAGCTGAGGATCTGCAGGGTCTGCCTCTGATCCGTCATCAATTCCTCGAGTACTTTAATGAGGTAAGGATCACTGTCTCTGCTCGTATATCCTGTTGACATATCCTGCTGATATATCCTACTGATTTGAGGATCACTTAATCCTGACCTTATCCTTTATCCCTTTTGCAGAAATTCTCTGAGATTGAGGATTATGTTGGCCACGTTGAGGATCAGGATAGGAAGATTGCCGACCTCCAGCAGGTTGCAGTGCTTAAGGACCTTGCAATTGCTGATCTTCAGAAGGAAGTCCGGGATGCCAAACAGGAGACGGCCAAGGTGCTGATCAATGTTGACTATGAGAAGCGTGAGATCACCGAAGACGCCAAAGTCTCTGCCGCCATAACAATGTACAAGACCAAGCTGCAAATGGCCTTGGAAGCTCAGGATCCTGCTTTTGACAAGAGCACCTGGGATGTCGAAGGTGGAAGGCAAGGCTGGCTGAACTGGACGATGAAGAGGCTGAGGAGGTTGAAGAGATCCTGACGATTGAAGCTGGAGGCAAAGGTGAAGGTGGTGAAACAAGTGGAGCTGGAGGTGATAATGCAGCGAAGGTTTAGGCTGCATGATTGGGCGATGATGGACATTCTTAGACGCAGCCGGAGCCCAATTTTTAAATTTGGTAGTAGCTTTTTGTGGTTGTGATGTCGAACAATTTGATGGTTTGTACTTGAACAATAGTTTTTAGGATTAAGGATCATGTATGATCCTTTGGACAATAGGCAAGATTGCAATTGGTGGAGGGATCCTCTGTTTGGGGGATGAAGCCATTGTAATCCTGCCACCTTTATATTCCTGCACTATCTTTGAACTTATTATCATGGACACCCTTTACCTACCCCAGCGGACGGGCCACGTTTTGCTGGTAGATGCTCGGGTAGGTAATTTTGACAACCTTTTAAGGGTTAGTCTTTTGTTAATAAATAAAATCTTAACCTTTTGTCGCTTATCTTGTATTGTTATCCTTTTATTTCTTTAATTCTCCTTTGTTTTGATGCACATTTATTGAATAAACAATTTTGAACAAGTCAGATTAAAAATGTTTAGAGCATGATCCACGATCAAATATCCTATAGTTAACGAATCCCAAAAAGCAATATATTTTAAGGATCACAAGTTTAGTTGTCAAACTTTAAGGGTTATTCAAATAAATAATGAATAGAATTAAAAATAGTTAAGGATCATACCTGAGGATCCAAGTTAGGATCCTAACCATAATAAGGATAACTGTAAGATAAACCTTAGAAAGAAGTAAGGATCAAGGATCCCTAGTTGCTTATCTTCAAGGACCTGAAATAGATCATAACTTGGGACTAAGCCAACATAAGATAAGAGTTAGCAACTGGGGACAAGCCCAAGGATAACTGGGGACAAGCCCAAGGATAACTGGGGACAAGCCCAAGGATCGTATGTAAACTGGAGTATGGCCCTAACTGGCGACTATCCAAACTTAGTGACATGAAAATGCCAAAACCTTAGCTAACGTGAAAACGTTAGAAACCTTAGCTAACGTGAAAACGTTAGAAACCTTAGGAATGGATGTATGGTACGTCTACCATTATACGTAGGATCCTAGGCATAGCCAGTACAATGGAATTATCAGCCCCTAAAACGAGTACTGGTCCCACTGCCTTGAACTATACCAGGATCATCATGCGCTACAGGCGGAACTGGGGTCAAGCCCAAATAACTGGGGTTAAACCCAAGGAACGGATTGCTTCAGCGGATAACCAATGTTATGCTAAGGATACCTGAACTTTCAAAACTTAAACTCACGTGAGAGATGGATAAAGGACACATGATCCTTATCCTTATATGAGAAAATAAAGAAATGAAATAGTTCAAGTTTAGGATATTACCTAAGTAAGGATCACCGATACTTTGAGGATCCTTTCAGGATCATCTGTGCCATGAGGATCCTGCTCACATGAAATATTTCTTTAAGTGGACAGCATTCCAAGCCCTTGGTAGCAAATCACCTTCCATGGTTAGCAATCTATATGCCCCCTTTCCTGCTTCAGCTTCAATCAAATAAGGGCCTTCCCATTTTGGAGCCAATTTTCCATCAGCAGGATTGGTGGTATTCTGGAATGCTTTCCTTAATACCATATCTCCAACTTGAAACCTCCTGATCCTGACATTTTTGTTGTAAGCACCAGCCATTCTTTGTTGATAACTGGCCATCCTTATCCTAGCGAGATCCCTGATTTCTTCAATAGTATCCAGGTCTTGAGCTAAGTTCTCATTATTCTCCTCAGGATCACGGGTACTTGTTCTAGCAGTTGGAACCACCATTTCTGTTGGGATCACTGATTCTGCCCCAAATACCAAAGAGAATGGCATTTGACCGGTAGCATTCTTAGGGGTTGTCCTATCAGCCCAAAGCACATAGGGTAGTTCTTCTGCCCATTTCCCTTTCTTGGATCCAAGCTTCTTCTTCAAATTGTTGATGATGATCTTGTTGGATGATTCTGCTTGACCATTAGCTTGTGGGTGGACTGGTGTTGATGTTATCATCTTAATCCCCCAGCTGTCACAAAAGTTAGTGGTTCTGCCCCCAATAAATTGGGAACCATTATCACATATAATCTCAGAAGGAATTCCAAATCTAGTTATAATATTTCTTTTAATGAAGGATATAACTTCCTTTTCTCTGACTTGGGCAAAAGCTTCAGCCTCTATCCACTTGGAGAAGTAATCAGTCATAGCTAGCATGAATACTTTTCCACCAGGTGCCTTAGGGAGCTTACCAACTATATCCATACCCCATCTCATAAATGGCCAAGAGGAGGATATAGGATGCAATAATTCAGCTGGTTGATGAAGGATATTGCTGTGTCTCTGACAAGGATCACATCTTTTAGCATACTCCACAGCATCTCTCTTCATGGTTGGCCAGTAGTATCCTGTCCTCAGGATCCTTGAGAATAATGCCCTGCCCCCAGTGTGGTTTCCACAATCTCCTTCATGGAAGTCTTTTAAAACTTCTTGGATTTCAGGATCCTCAATGCATCTCAAGTATGGTCCTGCAAGAGATCGTCTATACAACGTATTATTTAAAATTGTGAATTGAGATACCTTAGATTTGAAAGCCCTAGGGTTTTCTCCTGTAGGAATCTCTCCATGTTGTAAGTATCTCATAATTGGTGAGATCCATGATCCTGATCCTGAATGGGATTGAGTATCCTCACAAGGGATAATTGCAGAATCATTTCCTATCTCCATAGCCTCGTGATCCTCGATAGCCGGGGTCAGGATATGGATAATAGGGATCTTGATATCCTCCGAGATCTTCAAGGATGATCCTAAGTTAGCCAATGCATCAGCCTCTGTATTTTCTTCCCTTGGTACCTGCGTCAAACTAAAGGAAACAAAAGAGAGTGCCAAACTTTTGACTATCTCTAAATATTTGGTTAGCTTTTCACCTTTAACAGCGTAGGATCCATTAAAGTGGTTTGTAATTAACAATGAATCTACATGTACCTCAAGATACCTAATCCCCATATGCTTTGCAATTTGCAAACCAGCAATTAAGGCTTCATATTCAGCCTCATTGTTAGTGGTTTGGAACTCACAAGCTATAGAGTGGGGTAGGTATTATGTCCCCCTGTGGCGATTTTAGTAGTATTCCAAGCCCTGTGCCTTTGACATTTGAGGATCCATCAGTATAGAGTATCCAAGGATCCTTGGTCTCTTCTAGCTGCTGGACTTCTAACTCAGCTTCTTTTTGTAAATCACTACTGAAATCAGCCACAAAGTCAGCTAATGCTTGGGATTTGATGGCTGTCCTAGGCTCATATCTTATATCATATGCACTTAGCTTCACTGCCCACTTAGCCATCCTTCCTGACATTTCTGGTTTACTGAGGACATTCTTAATTGGAAAATTAGTTTTAACAACAATAACATGAGTTTCAAAATAATGTCTTAGCTTAGTAGATGCCATAATTAATGCAAGAATAAGTTTTTCAAGGTGTGAATACCTGGATTCGGCATCAAGTAAACTTTTACTTACATAGTAGACAGGATGTTGTGTACCTTCATGATCCTTAACAAGGACCGCACTTACTGCTTTTGAGGATACTGCAAGATACAAGGATAGCACATCGCCTTTTTGTGGTTTCATCAAAGCCGGGGCTGAGGTTAGGTAATCTTTGAGGGCTCTTAAAGCATTTTCATGCTTCTCAGTCCACTCAAATTTCTTGTTCTTCCTTAGGATATCATAGAATTCTTTGCACTTCTCTGAGGATTTGGATATAAATATGTTCAAAGCTGCTATCCTGCCTGTTAGCCTTTGAACATCCTTAGCATTGGCCGGAGATTTGATGTTCACTATTGCTTTGATTTGTTCCGGGCTAGCTTCAATGCCTCTCTTTGTCACCATATATCCTAAGAATTTACCTGCTTTAACACCAAAGTGACATTTTGAAGGATTAAGTTTCATGTTATATTTGTCATGGATATCGAATGCTTCCTCCAAGTCCCTTAGGTGATCCTCAGCTTTTATGGATTTTACCACCATATCATCTATGTAAACCTCCATAGTTTGTCCAATCTGATCCTTGAACATCATATTCACCAGCCTTTGATATGTTGCACCTGCATTTCTTAGTCCGAAGGGCATAGCAATATAGCAGTATATACCAGTTGGAGTCATGAAGGCTGTATCCTCTTGGTCGGATGGTTCCATTTGGATTTGTTGGAATCCAGATGAAGCATCCATAAAAGTTAATAGTTCATGACCCGCAGTTGCATCCACCATGGAGTCAATATGGGGTAATGGGAAAGGATCCTTGGGACATGCCTTATTTAAATCGGTAAAATCGACACACACCCTCCACTTTCCGTTTTTCTTTTGAACAACAACCACATTGGCCAACCATCTTGGATACTTGACCTCCCTAATCATACCTGCCCGGAGCAATTTCTCTACCTCTTCCTGGATAATGGCATTCCTTTCCGGTGCAAACTTTCTTCTCCTTTGATGGATTGGTTTGAAGGATCTGTCAATCCCGAGTTTGTGAGTGATTACATCTTTGGATATACCAGTCATGTCTTCGTGTTTCCATGCGAAGGTAGTCTTTCTCCTTTTGAGGAAGGATACGAGGTCTTCTTTCATTTCGCCAAGGATCCCTGATCCGATATAGATTTTGGATTCAGGATCATCAGGATCCATGAGGATTTCTACCACATCCTGCTCTCTTGCCTCCAAGACATCCCTTGGAGGATACCTTGATTGCTATTGCTCCCTTGACTTCGAGGCTGGTTTCATCGATGAAGTGTAGCAATTCTTAGCCTCCTGCTGATCACTATCAATCTTCACTATTCCCCAAGGACTAGGGAGCTTCACACATTGACGGTAGGTAGATGGGACTGCTTTCATATCGTGTATCCAAGGCCTGCCAAGGATAACATTACAACAAGATAAACAGTCAATAACACAAAACTTTTGATAAGAGTGTAGGCCTTCAATGTATATTGGGAGTTTAATGTCCCCCAGGGTATTCTTAGTTTCGCCACTAAATCCCACGAGCACGGAGGATCTTGGTATGATGTCCGATTCAGGAATACCCATCTTCTTTAGAACATCAAGCTGGATAATGTTCACTGAGCTTCCTCCGTCTATAAGGATCCTGTGGACAAAATGGTTAGAAATGAAAAGAGTAATAACTAAACCATCGTGATGAGGATCCTGGATATCAACACGATCATCCTCATCAAAGGTTATGACTTTTCCTTTGGAGACACTTGATGTTCGAACAGGTCTTTCTCCATTATCCATTTTAGTTTCCTTTGCATGCCTTTTAGCTGCTGAGAAGGATGTGCCGCAAATGTCTGATCCTCCAGAAATAAAGTTTATTACTTGTGCATCTGCTGGAGGGGCTGGAGCCTTCTCAGGGATCCTTTCAGGATCCTGAGTCCTTGACTTTTTTCTTCCCAACAATTCTTTTAGATGCCCCTTGCTCAACAAGTATCCAATTTCCTTTCTTAGTGCAATGCATTCTTCTGTGAGATGCCCAAAATCTTCATGGTATGCACACCACTTTGATTTATCCTTAGTTGCAGCTGGCCTATCATTTTTTTCTCGGCCATCTAGCTTTATCACCTAGGTTCTGCATCGCAAGGATTAGTTCATTGTTATCAACACAAAAACAATATTCGGAAATTGGAGGATAATCCTCATCATCCTCTTCTTGATCAACAGAATGCACGTTCTGGTTATCAGATCTGTTGTAGGATCTGAACTTGTTGTTCCTGAATGAGGATCCTTGCTTATCCTGCTTTGAGGATCCTGCTAACCTCTCCTGCTTCCTCTTGTCGTCCTCTAGCCGAATGAACCTAAGTGCTCGTGTTCTTACCTCATCTAAGTTCCTGCATGGTGTCATAACAAGATCATCATAGAACGACGAATCCCTAAGCAATCCCATTTTAAAGGCCTCAACAGCCGTAGCTATATCTAAGTTGGGAATGTCTAAGGATTCTTTACTGAATTTGGTAATGTAATCCCTTAATGATTCATTATGACCCTGGGTTATCCTATATAGATCAGTAGTTAATCGTTCAAATTTTCTACTACAAGAAAACTGATTATTAAACAAGTTAACTAGATTAGCAAATGAGGTAATAGAATAGGGAGGAAGACTTAGCAGCCATTTGAGAGCTGATCCAGTAAGAGTGGATCCAAATCCCTTGCACAGGCATGCTTCCTTTAACCTTTCTGGAATTGGATTGATCTCCATCCTCTCCCTGTATTGTGCTATGTGTTCTTCAGGATCCGTCGAACCATCATACAGCTTCATTGTTGGCACATGGAACCTCTTGGGTATCTCAGCATCACAGATTGGTGGTGCAAAACGAGATATCTTGTGGCTCCCATCTGCAATCTCTGGGATAGGTTTGACCACTCCTGGAACACTTGATATCATATCCTTTAGCTTTTGCAATTCTCTGGCCTTGGCATGATTGATACCTGGATCCTGCATAAGACCATAGTTAGTAGTATAAGAATTATTAAAAGTGTTACCTCCCATTGGATTCAGATTAGGAAGATTGGATGTTAATCCATATTGTTGGGGCTCTGGAATGATCGAGGGACCAGTAGAAGCATTGGTCTGCATTGGAATAAAATCTCCCTGATGGACATCTGAACTTCCTGTTTGCAAACTCCTCAAGGATCCTGGCATCTGGAAGGATCCCTGAAACTGGGACGATCCTGGAACAAAGGAGGATCCTTGAACCTGGGATGATCCTGGAACAAAGGAGGATCCTTGAACCTGGGATGATCCTGGAACAAAGGAGGATCCTTGAACCTGGGATGATCCTGGAACAAAGGAGGATCCTTGAACCTGGGATGATCCTGGAACAAAGGAGGATCCTTGAACCTGGGATAATCCTGGAACAAAGGAGGATCCTTGAACCTGAGATAATCCTGGAACAAAGGAGGATCCTTGAACCTGGGATGATCCTGAATATCCTCCTGAATTCGTGAGGGATCCCATATGCTGAGGATAGGATCCCGCTGGCTGGAAATATGAACCTGATGCCTGGGTCACTGTTGTTGTTCCGTAGTGCACTCCTTTTGGTCCACCCACATATTGAACATCTGGAACCACTGATGGCTGGGAAGTAATCACCGGAGTATCAAAATTCAAAGATTTTGGCACCAGTGGGGAATGATCCTCTGCCGTTTTCTTTTGTTTCTTGAGATCTCCGATTTCTTTGAGAATCCTTTCATTGGTCTTATCCTGTTGCCGTATCTGATCCTTCATCTGCAAAATCAAAGTAAACATGTCACTAGTAGTGGGAGTGTAAGAAGCAGAAGAAGTTGGAGGTTTTGAGAAAATGGGAGTTGGTTTCTTCGCAGCATTCTCAGCATTCTTCTGGGGTCCAGAAGGTGGTGGAGGCAAAGGGGGAACGCCTTGTGAAGAAGTGAATGAGGGAATCAAATTTGAAGCATTCTTCACTGAGGAAGCCATTTGCTCGGTTGTAGTGAACTGAAATAAGCACAGAAATGCGAATTTTTCTAAGGATGAAGCACCAATTGCCCCACGGTGGGCGCCAAACTGTTTTGGTCAAAATAGATCTGATGAGGATATTGCAACCAAACTCTCTATTACGGGGTATGATGCTAATAATGTAGAACAATGACAAGGATCACTTCAATGTAAATTGCACAAACGACACAAGGATTTATACGGGGAAAAAGCCCTTGATCAAGAGTTGATCTCCGGCACAAAAAACCCCGGGTGATGGAAACTACCGATCACCAAGCTCAAATTAATGAATAAATGTTTACAACTTCGGATAGTAACGAGCTAGGTACAAGGATCACTATCGTGAAATGTGTAAAAGTGAGTGAAAACTAATGAATGTTCGTCGAGAGCTTCAAGTGTGCGAGTATATGAGAGTGTGTAGCTGAAAATGGCTAAGTGTTTTTATTCTAGCTCGTTACCCCTTTTTAAAATAGAAGTTAACTACAATAACTAACTATCCGATTTTTGTGCCAAGCTCCCACGTTCTCCACAACGTCCATTTTTGGTCAATCGTGTGCGAAATGTCCGTGGAATATTCCTTAGTACCGTTGCCAAGACCAAGTCAAGCTTGTTATTCCTGCGAAGTAATACAAAACACAAATAAACAATCGTCAGTACGAGGATCCTTAAAGTGATCCATGATCCTGATCCTGAAGCTCTTCTGAGGATCACTATCTGTCACAGAAGTAAGGATCATTAATTAGGATAACGAATAAGGTTCACTAATTGTTAGAAAATCCTCCCCTAACAATAGGGATAGTGGTTCACCATTTTCAGGCTTCATCAATAGAGGTGCAGTTGAGAGATATCGCTTCAAATCCTGCAAGGCTGCTTCATGCTTTGCTCCCCATTCAAATTTCTTATTCTTCTTGAGGATATCATAGAATTCCTTGCATTTTTCCAAGGATCTTGAAATAAATCTATTCAAAGCCGCTAGTCGGCATGTTAACCATTGTACGTCCTTCATATTCGAGGGTGATTTTATATCCAGGATAGCTTTAATCTGCTCCGGGCTTGCCTCTATCCCCCTTTTCGTCACCATATATCCAAGAAACTTTCCTGCCCCCACTCCGAAATGGCACTTAGCAGGATTCAGCTTCATGTTATACTGATCCAGGATATCAAATGCTCCCTTGATATCCTGGAGGTGATCCTCAGCCTTTTTAGATTTCACCACCATATCATCAATATATACCTCCATGGTGTCCCCCAGCTTATCTTTGAACATCATGTTCACTAATCTCTGGTATGTTGCACCTGCATTTTTCAAACCGAAAGGCATGGCAGTATAGCAATATATACCTGTTGGTGTCATGAAAGCAGTATCCTCCTGGTCCGAAGGCTCCATTTGAATCTGCTGAAATCCTGAGGATGCATCCATGAACATTAACATTTCATGCCCAGCAGTAGCATCTACCATTGCATCGATATGAGGGAGAGGAAATGGGTCTTTAGGACAAGCCTTGTTCAAGTCCGTGTAGTCTACACAGACTCTCCATTTCCCGTTTTTCTTCTGTACCACAACTACGTTTGCTAGCCATCTTGGAAACTTGACTTCTCTAATCATCCTGGACTTCAATAATCTTTCAACTTCCTCTTGGATAATCGCATTCCGCTCAGGAGCGAATTTTCTTCTTTTTTGCTGAACGGGCTTGAATGATTTGTCAATTCCAAGCTTGTGAGTGATAATGTCTTTGGATATGCCTGTCATATCCTCATGCTTCCACGCAAACGTTGACATCCTGTATTTCAAAAAGTTAGTTAACTGCTCTTCAATATCCTGAGGGATATTGGTTCCTACGAGCACCGAGACATCAGGATTATCCTGATCCAGGATAATTTTCTTCACATCCTGCTCCGAATCCTCCACGATATCCTGGGCCCGCATCTTTAATTGCTATGCTGTACTAGGCTTAGTTGAGGATTTCATTGAGGATGAGTAGCATTCTTTCGCTTCCTGCTGATCACTTTCAACCTTGACAACTCCCCAAGGGGTAGGGATCTTGATGCATTGGTGATATGTTGATGGCACAGCCTTCTTATCGTGAATCCATGGTCTTCCCAGTATGATGTTATAGCAGGATAAGGAGTCCATCACGCAGAAGCGTTGTATCGAGTTGACCCCTTCAACATATACTGGTAACTTTATCTCCCCTACGGTATTCCTAGCTTCTCCACTGAAACCAACGAGCACAGTGGACTTCGAAGTAATGTCCATCGGAGATACATTCACCCTCTTCAATGTTTCCAGCTGAATTATATTGACAGAACTACCGTTGTCTAGCAGTATCCTGCGTACAAAATGGTTAGCCACATATAATGTTATTACCAAAGCATCATGGTGAGGATCCTGAACAGTATCCCTGTCATCACTATCGAAAGTGATCACTTTATCAGTTGTGAGGGTAGTCATCCTGACTGGTCTGTCTCCCCTCTCACTCTTAGCTTCCTTTGCATGTCTCTTGGCCGCCGAATACGAAGTTCCACAAATATCAGATCCTCCTGAAATAAAGTTAATTATCTTGGCATCTGCTGGGGGTGATGCTGCTCGTTCAGGATCCTTCTCAGGTATATTAACAGAAAAGTAGTATTCAGATAAGTCAGGATATTCTTCAGGATCCTCGTCTTCAACAGCGTTCACTTTCTTGTTATCATTTCTGCCATATGGCTTGGAGCGATATGGCTTATATGAGGATTCTGATTTCCTGTTAGTTGATTCATAGGTTGAGGTAGAATTCATCCTCTCCTGCATCTTCTTGTCGTCTTCCAAACGGATATATCTCAAAGCCCTGTTACGAGCTTCGTCAAGATTCCTGCAGGGATTCATTACAAGATCCTGATAAAACTGAGAATCCTTTTGTAACCCCATCTTAAAAGCTTGCACAGCTGTTGCAATATCAAGATGTGGGATATCCAAGGATTCTCGACTGAACTTGTTCACATAATCCCTCAAGGATTCCTGAGATCCTTGAGTTATCCTGTAAAGGTCACTGGTTAGTTTCTCAAAACTTCGACTACAAGAAAATTGATTGTTAAATAAATTAACCAAATGAGCAAACGAAGTAATTGAGTGAGGAGGGACGTTCAACAGCCATTTTAAGGCTGATCCTGTCAAGGTAGAACCGAATCCCTTGCATAAGCATGCTTCCTTGAGATCTGGAGGGATAGGATTGATTTCCATCCGTTCCCTATACTGGGCAATATGCTCCTCAGGATCCGTAGTCCCGTCATACAGTTTCACGTTGGGAGTCTGGAATCTTTTTGGTATTTCAGCATCACAGATAGGATATGCAAAGCGAGATATCCTGTGGCTGTCTTGGGATACTTCCGGAATCGGCTGGACCACTCCAGGTACACTGGATATCATGTCCTTCAATTTTTGGAGCTCCCGGGTAAATGTTGATGTCATACCTGCATCCTGCAAAGAGCCATTGTTGTTAGTAGCAAGAATATTATTATTTGACACACTACCGGTCTGAGGATTTTGGCCATATCCTGAAGCATATCCTGAACACCTCACAGTCGACATCCTGACTGAAGAGGGTATTTCAGGGGTATGATTCTGAGAATCCCCTGTTATCCTTAGTGTAAATTGCGGAACTGAAGTTTAAAGCCCTGGGCTGTATAGGAGTGACAGTTTCTTCAGCAGGTCTGCTCGAGCTAGCTTTTAAGAGTTGTATTTCTCTTAACAGCATTTGGTTAGTCTCCTGTTGCTGCCTCATTTGTTCCTGCACACTTCCAAATAAAGTCAGAATTTCATCATTAGAGGCTAAAACGGGAGCAGATCCCTCAACACTCCGAGTAGGGATAACATCTTGAGATTGTGAAGAAAATGGCATCCTTGGAGGAGGTGGTGGAAGCACCGAACCGATAGTAGCAGAGGTTGCAGCAGACATAGTGGAGGAGCTCATGTTTGATCTTGAGGCCATTGTAAACAATGTGGCAAAAAGTTTTGAAAATAGAAAACCGATCAACGATTTCACAAAGATTTTTAGTAAAAGTAGCACCACTTGCCCCACGGTGGGCGCCAAATTGTTTTGGTCAAAAATTACCTAAGCAATTAAGTGATCAAATTAGTTAAGTGAGGTAGTGTGCTAAAATTATGTGTAAAAAATATGTTAACCAAGTTAGATATGAAAACAGTTTCAGGATACGGCTCAGAATATAGAGCTGTATCTATGATCAAACAATGAGCAAAAAAGTAAAGGTTGACACGTGATGTACGAGGAAAGCCCTTGATCAATCTAGATCGCCGGCATAAAACCTCGGGAGCTGACAATCGCAACTGCCTTGTTCTTCTATTGCTTCAAATATCAGGATACAGTGCAGGATGTGGTGCGGATCGACTATGTGTTACAATGTAATTCGAATACAAGTGTTGTGTGTAGTGTTTGCGATGAGCTAGAGAGAAAGTGTTTGAAAATGTGTAAGTTGTGTGCCTTAATCTGATCCGCCCCCATCTATTTATAGTAAAACAAATGTAACTAACTATCCTACATAACCGGGATCCAACGAATATTCCTTAGTCGAATGTTGTAGACCTGGTCTTTCGGGTTCAACGTCTCTCCTTTAACAAATACGCCCGAGTCTTGAGGAGATGGAGTCCATTTGACCGTTGGCAAGTCCCAGTCTTTAACCTGCATGTGATTAATTCAATATACCTCAGGATATCACCCAGGATGTTAGCAATACCCTCATCCAGTATCCTGATCACAGATAAACAATTAAAAGCGGGATATTAGTCAGGATATGTATACTCAGAAAATGACCCATAACAGTCCATACCTTAGATGCTTGGAGGATCCTGAAACCAAGGAAGTACTTCAGGATATACATGAAGGAGATTGTGGTAACCATACTGGGGGCAGATCGTTATTCTCAAAGGTATTAAGAATGGGATACTATTGGCTGACTATGAGGAAGGATGCTGCCGAATATGCCCGAAAGTGTGATGCATGCCAAAGGCACAGCAATATACTACATCAACCTGCTGAACCGTTATATCCTATTGTATCCCCTTGGCCATTCATGAAATGGGGAATGGATATAGTAGGAAAACTGCCAAAAGCTCCAGGAGGAAAGGTTTTTATGCTAGAAATGACGGATTATTTCTCTAAGTGGGTCGAAGCCGAGACCTTTGTTCAAGTCAGGGATCAGGAAGTGGTATCCTTCATAAAGAGGAAGATCCTGACAAGAATTGGGGTACCAGCTAAGATAATTTGTGATAATGGCTCTCAGTTCATCAGCAAAAGAACTACTTATTTTTGCAAAAGTTGGGGAATCAAGATGATCACATCGACTCCAGTGCATCCTCAAGCAAACGGACAAGCAGAATCCTCAAACAAGAAAATTGTCAACAACCTAAAGAAGAGGTTAGGTGCTAAAAAAGGAAGATGGGCAGAAGAATTACCATTTATCCAATGTGACAACCCGAACTTTCAAGGTTTGTGTCTTTCAGTCTTGTGATTTCCGATTCCTCATTAATTGTTTCTTTGCACACTCCTTGCTTTAGTGAATCTGTTAAATGCTTGGGACTTTGTTAAACTTGTTAAACATAAAGGTAACCTGGTATATATGATTATGTACTTGGGTCGTTTTGTGTATAGTAGTTAGCTTGGGCCACAATATCGCTAAACCAACCATCTCGGCCCACATACCTGGAGCCCAACCCGAGAACACACCCTCTTTGTGATGCCACGCCACTCGATACTTTGAAATTCAATTTATTCAACAATTTGCTCAATAAAACCCATCAACTAAAAGAACGTGCAAACTGTTACCTGTTGACTTTGCCCAATATCCTTAATTTCTATTGGGCCGCAACTAGGAAATAATAAACAAAATCACATGCAACCTTGATTAATCCAATTAGAACATGACCGACAACTTTGATAAGTGCTACACAGGCAACCGACAACTTTGAACAATTATAAAATCACATGGGTTGTCAATTATTTGTGATAGTATAACTCTGATTGGACCAAAATATTAGTGGATCTGTTGTTTTAATTCTTGATATGTGAACAACTAATATTCAATTCATTGGGCTGACAAAAGCTGTTGTAATATAAAACGTGATTGGGCCGAGTATAATAATCACTCTAACCCTTTTATTATGAGGTGATACATATGAACCTTCATAACTTGTATGCAAAGCAAAACCCTACCATTCCTTCAAGTGGACGTACGGCATACTTACCCCCTCTCTCGAGATAGCATCTTGTGCGATTAAATCTTTGGTTAGTGGTTTTATCAGTTGACATTCATATTGGCATGATGTTATTCATATGTGATATTGAATGAGATCGATGATAATTACTTGTGATAATGTGTGCTATTGTTATACGATTCTGTGAATTGGTAATTATTTAGGGATGATTTCATATGATGGTGTATAATATTGATATGGTATAATGATGATTAAGATGGTTGGTTATCAAACAAGTGTTACAAATCTAGTACATATATCAGTCATATGATAAATCGGTTGGAATGCCATTGAGTGGTTGATAACTATGATGTTTGTGATGGGGGCCGAATAACATGTGCATGGTTGGTATTGTTTATACATGATAGTAATTCTGATTTAGATCTAGGGAGGTATTAATTGACTGAGGATAATGATATTTGATGTTTGTAAACGTGAATAAATTTTGTCATAATTAATCATGTGTTGCCATGCTAGGTTATGTTAGGATCACATGAGTTAAAAACTTCGATGAACATAATAAATTGTTAATCACCACAAATAAATCTGTTATACTATTAAGCGAATGTTGTGATTTAATCTAGGCGTTAATGAGTTATGACTTGTGAGCTGACTGAATGTTATGTGTTAATGTTAAACTGTAGTGATGTTAATTATGTTGAATATGATCTGGAGGTTTGATAATTGGATAGATGGGGGTAATGGTTACATAATAAAATAATGTATACACTGAATTTGGGCTATGAATATTTGGGGGACAGCCGCAGATATCTGACGGACTGGGCTTCGGGGATTAAGTATTTGGGCTGGGTAACAATATTGAACCACTTACTATTTGGGCTGGTATGTTTGATCGATTACATGTTAAGCGATGGTTCGGTGGCTCTAGACGAATGGATAAACTATCATGATTTGAATTACATGTGTGCGTTACATGAGCAATAAATGTGCTTGATGTGACAATAATGTTAGTTATGAACAAGTATCATGAGTGGGTCCTTACACACGGTACCCTCCACTGTTATGTATTGATAAGGAACATGCATGCAAAGTGTTTTTTGAATGAGAATATACGTATGATTGCTATATGCTATACGAAAGTCACTGCTTGAAGATGTACACATAGACCTTATATAAATATATAGATGTGAGCTTTGAATGCGAAACTGATTTCATATGTGCATGAATATTCAAGGCTGTGATTGATTAACTGTGAACAAGTAGTTAAGCATACCGAGCAAACCGAGGTGAGTTCACACTTTCTACAAGGCATGGGATTCCCGGTGGTTAGGGAATGGATAAAGAGATTAAAGAGAATCTGTATATTCTCCTTGGGTGGAATATGTACCTCCGCTCCTCCATAGGAAGGACGACAACCTTGAACCTGCGTAATCTCCTTGGGTAGATTACGTACCTCCGCTCCTCCATAGGAAGGACGACAACATTAACTTACTAGAAAAAACTCTTTTATGAAGTCCCTCATTTTTATATCGACTTAATCGCCGGGCCAATGGCGAGCATGTCATTAGTTAATAGCGTTATTTAGGTTTGACAAGCCTCACACCGTGTCGCAGAGGACGGGCGTAAACTAATGGATCTGGGCACTAGTCAATGATGATAGACATTGACGTCAGGGCACCAACTTACTTTAGTCAGTGGTCGATATGGTAACGGGTCTAGTGGTTCACATGGGGAAGCCCCCACTGGTTATGGTTTGGGAAAGAAGGAATTGGTTAATCATATTTTCAACTATGGGGTAACCCCCACGGCAAGTATGCCAGCTAAAGAAAATCTATGTTTTTGAAACAACTTAAAACGAACACCCAACCGTGAACTCGCTCAACTTTGTTGTTGATTCGTTGTTACATGCCTTGCAGGCCTTTAGGTGCATATTGTTGGAACTTGCTGTCTGGGAGGCTGGAGTGGTCATGGGTCGAGATACATGGAATCGCAACACAAGACTAATGGATTTTACATGTGGTTTATAAACACTTAACGAATGAATTAGGCTTCCGCTGTACACTGTAATTTATTTGTAATGTTGTAACACTTAATGTTAATAAATGAAAGTTTTATTTAAATATACCTATGAGTTCAATATGATTGGTGGCTAGATCCTGGTACGTCACACACCTCACGGGGGTTTCCACTTTTGGTATTTTGGGGGTGTGACATCCTATGGGCTAATAGGACAACTGTGAAGAATGCTACTGGGAAAACCCCATTTTCTTTGGTGTTTGGGGCAGAAGCAGTGATCCCGACGGAGATGGTGATACCTACAGCCAGATCCAGCCTTCGTGATCCTGAGACAAATCCTGAAGCTTTAAGTCAAGAATTGGATACTGTTGATAAAACAAGGGATGCAATAAAGCTAAGGATGGCAGCATATCAATAGAGGATATCCAAATCATATAACAAGAATTTGAGGACTAGAAATTTTACGTTGGAGATTGGGTGTTGAGAAAAGCTTTCCAGAATACAACCAACCCTGCTGATGGAAAATTAGCTCCAAAATGAGAAGGACCCTATGAAATTGAGTCAGAATCTGGGAAAGGAGCATACTGACTCAAGATTATGGAGGGGGATATGTTGCCAAGATCCAGGAATGCAATACATCTTAAAGCCTATTTCAAGTGAGTTTAGAATTTAATTTCTAACTCAGGATGGTATGGATTCTATTTCTTTTAAATATGTTTATTTAATTTGTTATTCTTTGAAACCCAATACTGACTCAAGCATCCGAGGGGTGTTAGCCAAGCTAACACCCACCTTAGTTTAACGGTGTTTTGAAGAATATGCTTCAGGATGTAACTCCAGGATATATACTCAAGATAAATCGAAAGATTAGAGGATTGGCCCCCTCTCTCATGTTTAAGGGATCCTTATCCCTTCAAAGGTTTAAAGGTATTCACCTTTCTCTCGAATTGGGTTTAAACACCCCGCCTAGAGCGCAAGTTATCCAGGAATAGTTCAAGATAGCGGGACCAGTTCATGTAAAAGTGGTTGACAAATTCGTTAGTATTGGCTATATCCTGGATCCTTAAGGTATATGAGGATTGATCACCCTCTCTCACGAAAGGGTATTTTCATACTCTCTAAGGTTTAAAGGTATTCACCTTTCTAAGTCTTGGAGTTTATACACTCCCGCCTGTAGCGCACGAAAACATGGGATTATCCCTAGGATACTTAGGGTTTATCCCCAGAATGTTTTGGATCTATCTCCGGGGTACTTAGGGTTTATCCCCAGTAATACTAAAGTTGCTTATAAATGTGACATCAATTATGATTGTGTCTACACACATTCTTCTCTAGATCAAGAAATTTGTTGGATCGTGTCCGTGACCCTAAACAGTCAGTAAAGGTAGTTCATCTTCGTTTACAAAGGCGGAATCAGAGTAAACAAAGTCACAACAGCTTGTTCCTTTCAATTTCTCTCAATTACTGATTTCCCGAGTCTTTTACAATGATTCTGATGAAATTTTGGCAGCACCTCGACTCACACACACATACATGTCCGTTTCAAATGATCCTACACTACTCCTATTTATACTAGTGACTGTTCCGTTTGAAGATGACACAACCCAGTTCAAACGGAACCCTGTTCAAATGGACTGGACATGTTCAAATGAACTGCCATGTTCAAACGGACAGGATATGTTCAAACGACCAGGATACCTAAAACATGTTCTAACCCTAATTCAAACACTGTTGAGCACTCGTTTAACCTATCTAGACATAAGACTCTCTAAAGACGAAGTTAACAGACAGTAGATGCACCAACAAAATTGCTAAGTATTCAAGTATGTTGTGCACTGATACACAGGGGACATCCATCTTGATACATTTTAAATGGTTCGAAGAATGAAGTTGAACTCAATTTCCTAAGTGTTCTAGACAGGGGACATCCATGATGGAAATGTTGCGAAGGGTTCAAAGGTTGGAAGTTGGAACCTATTTGTGATAATTGTCAAAATTTCATGTATCCGTACAATTATTAAACAGTAGTTATGAATTAATGACTGTGCTGATTTACAATTAATGATATGAATTGCTTTATGATATTTGTCATATACATACATGTGCATCATATATTGAAAATGTCATATCATTATTGCATGCAATACTTTATTGATTCAAATGATGCATGAAACAATGATAGCACAGTTATCAGACAAATCAGAAAAATGCTGACGGAGTTCAGTACATAGACAGACATGGTATTGAGACACAGAATGAGTCAGAAACCAAGAGTTACACTAGTATAATGTGTAGGGAAGTAAGGATCATAAAACTGCCTTCCTAGTGATAGTTTAAGTGCTGGAAAGTGCCTAAAACTTACATAAATTGCTGAATTCAGCAAAATTCAGCACAATTCAGCTTTTAAACACCTAAATATCATACAGAAATATGGTTAAATGGTCCATAATGCTTTTCTAAGTGTCGGGAATCAAAACTGTCACAAAAGGTAACATAAAGCACACTAAACTGCAAAGTTTAGCACCTTAACGAACCGGTAACCAACCGAACAACCGGACACTATCCGAAACACCAAATTTTCACTAGACGTATTGTTTTAACATATCCAAGCTAGTTATGGTCCCCGAACATCATAACACACTATATAACATCCTAATAACTAAACACCTAACTATAATACTTAGATTTCAACTAAATAATCTAACTAAACATTACACACTAATCTATACCCCCTCCTATTCGCGGCCATGATGTGGCCCCCACAGCTTGATTTTATTTTGTTATTTTTTTTTAGATCATGATTCCTCTTTTTTAACATATTATACAATAGATTAATTTGTGTTGGAAGTTATAAGAATTAACCAAGAGAACATAAACTCATCATTCTCACAACTCACCACACTTGAATGCTTCTTCTTCCCCTCTCCTTACCTTCGGCCGAGAACCCACACACACACATCTATCACCATCATTCAATCTTGTTTCATCCATTCTCTTAACATACAAAGGTGTAGGAAGCATAACAAGGAAGCTAGGAGCTCTTGGAAGTGGAAGGACCTCTCATACAAGCTTTTAACCACCTCATTCATCATCTTCATCTTCTTGTATTCATCCCTAGCCTTGAGCTAGTAGTAACATCATTCTACACTCCATTTTACATCTTATTTAGTTGGTTAAATAATGATACAAGTAACTTAACATGAAGAACACTAATGATCAAGAACATGAAACTTAAACATAAGCTTAAAAATCATAAGACTACATGTTGTTAAGTGTTATTATGCTTCTTGATTGTTGATTGTTTGTGTTAATTATGTTAAACATCATATGATCTTTCTAGATAGTGATTAAAGACATAATCTAGCAAGATGAGAGGATGATTATGTTGTAGATCAAAGTGATCATCCTTAAGTAAAGCATGAACTTGAAGTATAAATTGTTTTCTTGAAAAATGATGATCAAAGTGTGATGTAGATCATATAAATGGATGATTTCAAAGAATAATTTTTCAAGAAACCAAGTTAAAAATACAATATTTATATAAATTTGGTTTTTAAAGAAACTAACCACATTTTTAGTGGTTAATCAAGTGTAGAATCATGTATTTAACAAGAAAAATTCAAGAAGAAACATTTTTAGAAAAATGATTTACAAGTTGTAAACACCTAGATTCTTCAAGAATGATGTTTTTAAATAAATAACCACACTTTAAAGGGTAACTAAGCTTACTAAACACACTAGTAAGTTACTACAAATTTTTATAAATTTTCAAGTTCATGAAGTAGTGATTATGGCTTGATTTTGGCAAATTGGTAAGTATTGTTTGATTTGTTGATGATTGTGATGATTTATAAAAGAAAATGATATGCTTTGAAAGCATGGAAACCTCCATTTTTAAGGGGAAACTATGGCAAAAATTTTCTATAAATTAAACACTTAGAAAAATATTTTTAAACAAATATTTACAAGTTTATTTTAACCATGAATTTTTCTTATAAAGTTTGCCATAATTTTTGTTACAAAAATTATAAATATTGGAAGTTGGTTTTTGATAATAAAAGTGACTAAATATGTATTTAGGAGAATATATATTTAGATGTCACCATGTGTGTGATTATTTGTATATGATGTGTATTTGTTATATTTTTTTAGGACTTGAAATAATATAACTCACCAAAATACCAAGAAATTACAATACAAAATATTACCAAAATTCCAAGAAATAAATATACAATTTATACCCGAAATATTGGAGAAACCAAACAAGGAATAACTTACAAAAATATTCCGGAATTTAAATTCATGAGTATATTTTGGTAAATTGTATTTTGGACACCAAGTGAACAAAAATATGATTTTTACAATTATTACAAAATTAGATCATATTTTTGACAAGAAGAAAATGTATTATTTTTGGGTAAATAAAAATATATATGTTTTCTTGAATTACTAGAAAATATATTATTTTTGGAAGAAAATATATATTTTCTCAAAAAAATATAGAATATATTATTTTTGAGTGAAAAACAGATTTATATATATTTTCTAAGTTAAACTTGAAAATATATTATTTTTGAGGTTTATATGAAAATATAAATATTTTTGCCAAGGGAAAAATTATAAATAATTTTTCTATGTGATATTTCTTAAAGTATATATTTTGAGAATATATATTGGTGAATTTTTATTAGAAATACTATTCCGGAAAGTTTTATACAAAAGTTAAGTATATGAACACTTAATTAACACAATAAGAATACGTATTCTCGTACATATAATTATACACCGGAATACGCCCCCGATACTTCGCAAAAATATACAAGTTTAAGATATGAGTATGAATACACCCATCATTGGGAATTTATACATGTACAAATACATAAGTGTGTCAAGTTAAAATATATTATTTTAACTAATATTCCAAAATTTAATAAATATAATTTAAGTTAAAATATTTATTATTTTAACAAATAATTATATAACTTGGAATAAGGTTGAAGAAACAAAGAAACAGAACTCAAAGACACTGATTAAGACTAAGTCAAGGCACGACCCACCCGTCTAATAAACCGTAGTACGTTTGTAGGTAGTCATGCACTCTAAAGGAAGCTTTGAGTTACTTGATTGAAGGACGCAAAACCGTGAGTGCATGTCCCCCTTTTTCTTTTAACTGTTTTCGGTTTTATAACTTCGGGGGTGAAGTACATGTTACAAATTGTTTACAAACGTTTACATATGGTATGGTTAGCTAAGGAATGTACTGCTAGATCATGTGAGTGGTGGGTACAATGCTTAAGACCATTAATCCTCGTAGTAGGACTGAGGGACATGAGTGATAGATCTATTTGGGTGTTGCGAGCCCCACCCATGAGGACCGGGATTTGGCCCATGAGGTGACTATGTTTTCCAGCCGGAAGCCTGGTACAAAATTCGCTAGGATTGAGCCTTCCTGCATCACGTCACACATATTAATGGCCTAGCAAACCATTAATTGATCTGTTTTCCTTGTTGCTTTCATACCAGGGTTTACAAAACATACATACAATGATTGCAAAGTTTATTCGAGCTCACATACAAAACACATGAACTCGTTCAACATTTGTTGATGTTTTCAAACTACATGTATTTCAGGAAACTAAATATGGATCTGGTGGGCGTTGGAAGTTTTCAAGTGTTGTCTGAAATAAAAGATGTCATCCGATGTCTAAGGGTTTGGATTGTGTATCTTATCCTGGATAAGATACATAGTTCAAAGCCTAGCTTTTAGTAGTGTCTTTTGTCGAGTCCTTATGGAACTCTAAACAATTTGAATGGTTTGTAGTATGAATTTGAAGTCTGTGTTTGGGGATTTAAAACAATGTTGTTGTAATGTTTGAAACTTAATTCAAGGATGAACATCTTGGTTTTCTCATATAATTGTTTGTTATGGTTGAATGCAATGATATTAAGCAACTCACACATAATCATGCTTCTGCAAAAGTCAGGGTGTGACACTATTCTCTAAGTGTCTCTGGTATGGTCTCTCATTTTCATTTTTTAAAGCTTTATCTAAACAACCTAAGTTTTTAGAATTGTGTTTGACAAAGTTTTGATGAATCATTCCTGATTAAGGTATTAAGCACAATAGTAGTATCCTGACCGGGATATGTGGTCAGAATACTCAAAGTATGGTATTCAGAATAAAAAGAGCAATTTATAAAAGATTGGGTTAAATACATGCAATATAACTTTCAAAAGTAAACAACAACAATGGATAAAACTATAAAGTTAGTTTATTATTAACATTGCAAAAGGTTGTACTATTGGTTTAATCTCAAAACGAGACCCATCCATCAAAAGTAAAACTAGTTTTCAAACATATTTACCTAAACAGTTGAAGGCTTCGTCCTGAAAACATAGGATCCCTCCACCTTCAACTGTTGATTGTTCAAAAAGCATACTAACGATTGATGACCTAGGGCTTCGTCCTGAAACTCAGGATCCCTCCACCTTTGGCCATCATATTGTCTAAGTGCAGGAAAATAAAATTATTCAACATACTGAAAGGTAAATTGTTCAACAACTACAAACCATAAAATTTAAAAAAAGTGGGCTCCGGCCTCGGCATCAATATCCATCATCGCCCACTTCCCTGCCTTCAAACAACACCATCTCCTTCAACCATCGCTTCGCCGCCAGCACCCGATCTAGGATCAGCCTCAGCATCCTTATCAGCATCACCACCAATAGTAACCGCCATCTCAGCTGGGTTGGAAGGCTCTTCAACCACGGGTTTAGTAGGATATTCTACCAGGTTACCACCAAGATCCTTCAACTTCGCCTCCCAAGCATTGACGTTCCAAGAAGGGCATTCAAAGCCCATGGCTCTGGCTTCATAAGCCATATTTAGTCTGGCTTGAAGGAGGGAAATTACAACGGACCCTTTGAGACCCTCTCGATAGGAGTTCATATTGAAGCTGGGCGGTCTCCAGCTTGGCCTGGGCATCCTGATTGGCCTTATTGATGGCAATCTGGGCTTCCTGAGTCACAGCTTTAAATTTATCTTCATAGTGTTGTGGCTTGGCGGCAACTATCACTCCCTGGTCAGCAATGGTAATCTCTGCCTTCTTCAACTTAGCTTCTAGCAACTTGTTCAACTCGCAGCTTTCCTCATAGAGACTTGTCAGGCGTTCAAGACCCTACAATTCAAGGATCCAAGTATCAGCATATACTATCTAGTTAGCATATATAAACAGCATATGTGTGCAGGATACATGATAAGGATACGTACCTAGCTAAGGAAATTGGTCAAGAACCCATTGGATTCAAGGAACGCATGGTTCTCATAAGGAAAGGTCTCAGAAGAAGTAGGGGAGTCCATCTCTTTTCTCTTACGAGAGCTGGAAGTGCGTGGCTTTGTGGCAGGAAAAGGCTTGGGCACGACTGTTGCCTTGGAGCTGGCCGCCGGTTTGGAAGCAGTGGATGGCTTGCTAGGTTCCTTCTTCACCTGGACGGGGGCGGAATAGCTGTCGAGTTCCTCGAGATCAAAAACTTGAGGCATCTAGATCGGCTCTACACAAAAGGGAAAATTCTAACTCTTGGTTTAAGTTTATAACTAAATATATGCAGAAAAATGTGCGATCCTTACCGGATGTGTTCGAAGAAGAGTACTGGCTTGAACTTGGCTGATAAGACGAGAAGCTTATATCACTATCAGGTAACTCGTATATTATCTTGATTCTTTCTTCAGATTCTGCGGTAGGAGGAGCTAGTTCTTTGAAATTTGCTGCAAGAAAGACATAAGGATGTCAGTTCAGGATACAACATTAGGATACATTTGGGGATAATCCAAAACCTAAACCCTACCGGTGGTCAACCATTTCACCGGAAGGCTGTCACCTTCGGTGATGGAGTCACGTCTAACAAATAAAAATTTACGTTGCCATCCATCCTCGTTCCTTGTTACTTTGAGGATGAGGGGATTGCTGGAAGTCGAAAAAAAGTAAGAAACAGCTGTTTCCGTGAGAACTGAGACGGTAGGCTATGGGGATATCTTCGATGCAGAGGTTAGGTACGCGAAAGGTTTTGATCTGGTTAAGTACGATTAGCACTCTCCAGACCATGGGCATTGTTTGAGCGAAGCTAAGGCCGGTGGTACGGAAAAATTGCATGATAAACTCAAGAAAAGGATATAAGAGACCAAGAGAAAAATGGTACGCCGAAAAGCAGATCCACTCCTTGGACGACACGTCTGACCGGAGGGTTCAGTCAAACGGACGGATCACCGCTCCGTCAGGGAAAGCATCGGAGGCCCTCAATGCGGCGATCTCGGCGTTATCAAAAGAACATACCTCATTCTCGGGGTGTTTAAGCATGTTTTGGTTGATAAACGACGAAGTCGATTCGCCAGAATGGGATCGAGTTGTTGTAGCCATCAAGAAAGTTAAACAGAAAGAGTTTTGAGAGAAAGGAGAAGAGATTGTACCTGGAAATTCTGAGGAAGTTGGTTGATTTTCAAAAAGAAAGTGAGAAGATATAGGGGTAAGATAGATAGGCAATGAGTAAAAATCGCTTGGGGAGTTGAACATTGTCACATCAACCTTCTTCTCGTCTTAATTGCCTCGATCAACGTGTAGATTTTAAAATATAACCGTTTGAATTTAAGAATTCTAACAGATATATTTTGGGGACAATTGTTATGGGTGGTTTTCTGAACCCATCCTGGAATCATATCCTAACTTTGTTATTTCTGATTATGACCAGGATACCGGATTAGGATATTGGTAACATCCTGATGCAGTATCCTGGTAGTTACTAGTTATTCACGTACAGGTTATGGCTGCAAGCTTATAACGTTCATATGGACTTATTCTCTTGAAGACTCGCTCCAATCAGTTGGAAGAGGGACACTGAAGCCGGAAGAAGAGGTCTCCAACATTCAAAAGGGAATGTTCCGGAGTATCCCTAGTTTATAGGAGAGTTAGTTCAATATTTGTAACTATAAATAGAAGGCCATATCATAGGAACACGCACTGCACACTCTCTGCTCTCGAACTCACACTTCTTTTTCTTTCTATTACACACTAACACTCAACACTTGTAATCGTTGTACCACTTAGTATCGATCTGAGCCATATCCTGCACTGTATCCTGAACATTGAAGTAATAAGAAGAACAAGGCAGCCGACGATTGTCTGCTCCCGAGGTTTTATGCCGGAGATCTAGATTGATCAAGGGTTTTCCTCGTATATCATGTGTCCATTTTTACTTTTTAAGCTAATTGTTTGATTGTTGATATAGTTTCATATCCTAAGACTATATCCTGAAACTGTTTTTGCAAACTAACAAACCAACATATTTTTCACAAGCATTGCTAGCACACTACCTCACAAAACTAATTTGATCGCTTAATTGCTTTGGTAATTTTTGTCCAAAACAGGTATGTAAAAACAAATGTAATTCAACCCACCACCTTTGTAAAGACAACACAACAGATTTCTGATAAACTGACATCAGAATCTGATTTAGAATCCTGCAGATCAATAAGTTCTGAGAACTCTTTTGAAACTTCAAAAATCAACTTAAATGGAAAAAGAAATGAATCCAAACAAAGCTAGTTCAACACCATCTCCAAACAAAAATTGAAAAATCTGTTCATGGCTTAGTATGCAACAGATATTCTGATGAAAGTTCATCAAAAGAAGAAAATCTGATTAAAACTTCATCAGAAAAAGTACCCAAGCAAGTCTGGGTACCAAAAACTCTCTAACTTTACCATTCCAGGACCATCATATGCAGCATATCTGGTACTGCGATTCTGGTAGCTCCAAGCACCTGACTAGGGATAGGAGCTTGCTCAGTAATTTTGTTTCAAAACTAGATAAATTAGTTAATTTTGGAAACGGTGTAAAGGGGAGGATATTGGGGTATGGATGTATAAAGTATGGATCTTTGACCATCGAAAAAGTAGCCTATGTAGAAGGCTTAAAGTATAATCTGCTAAGCTGTGGTCAATTCTGTGACAAAGGTTTTCAGGTAACCTTCTTACCAGAAAAATGTTTGCTAATTGGTCTGGATGACAATAAGATTTATTTAAGTGGAAAAAGAATAAGACAGTCTATCTACTATTTTGATTTTAAAGAGGAAAATGAACATCCTAAATTGTGTTTATTTTCAAAAATTAACAAAGGTAGTAGTTGGCTGTGGCACAAAAGAGTAGCCCATTTAAACTTTAAAAATTTAAGCAAATTAGCAAACAAAGGACTGGTAAAAGGATTACCTTTCATATCCTCAAAGAAGGATAAAATTTGTGAAGCTTGTGAAATGGGTAAATCTAAAAGAAGCTCACACAAAATAATTTCTGAATCATCAGTAACACAAAATTTAGAGCTTTTGCATATGGATCTTTGTGGACCCATAAGCATTGAAAGCTTTTCTGGAAAGAAGTACATAATTTTAGATGATTTTTCAAGATACACATGGGTAGAGTTTTTAAGAAAGAAAACTGAGACTCCAGATCTGATCATAAATTTTATCAGAAAAATATAAAATCTTTTAAAATTATCAGTCAGAAGGATCAGAACAAACAATGGAACATAATTTAAGAACTCAAAAGTTGAGAGCTTCCTTGTAAGCAAAGGACTCTCTCATGACTTTTCTGCTCCAAGATTACCACAGCAAAATGGAGTGGTAGAAAGGAGAAACATAACCTTGGTTGAAGCAGCCAGAACAATGCTTGCTCATGCAAAATTGCCCACTTATTTTTTGGCAGAAGCAATAGCAAATGCTTGTTTCACTCAGAACAGATCCATAATTAATAAGAGGCTTCATAAAACACCCTACAACATCATAAATGCAAGAATACCAAATGTACAATTTTTACACACATTTGATTGTAGGTGTTTTGTATTCAATGATTTTGAAAGTCTTGAAAAATTTGACAGAAAAGCAGAGAAAGGTATTTTTCTTGGTTATTCAATGTCCTTAAAAGCATATAGGATTTTTATCTTAAATACAAGGATAATCAGAGAAAGTTTATATGTATCTTTTGATGATTCAGCAGAAATAGAAGTTTCTGATGAATATATGAAAGAAATAAACCTTTCTGATAAACAAGAAAAACTTGAACATCTTATTGAAACATTAACAGAAGAATTCCTAGGACATGATCAAAATCTCACAGAAAAATCTATGGAAAGTCATGTACTAACCCTACAGGACAAATGGAAAATGTATCAGAAACCTTGAATCAGAACAATGCAAATACATCTGACAATCAAAATTCTGATACATTCTATACAAATGAGGTAAGTGTTCAGGGGGAAACTTCAAATCCATCAGAACCAACAACTTTTCACAACAAGTTAAGATGGATAAAAGGACATGTTTAATCTGACATCATTGGTAATCCAAAAGATGGTGTAAGAACAAGATCTGCTACAGCACATGAGTGTGCTTTTGCTGGGTTCTTAAGCAAGATAGAACCTAAATCTGTCAAAGAAGCTCTAAATGACTCAGACTGGATTCAACCAATGCAAAAAGAGCTTGATTAGTTTGAAAAGAGTCAAGTATGGAATATGGTGCCAAAGCCAAATGACAAATCTGTCATAGGCTCAAAATGGGTATTTAGAAACAAATAAGATGAAAATGGCACAATAACAAGGAATAAGGTAAGGCTAGTGGTTAAAGGTTATGGTCAACAAGAAGGAATAGACTAAGATGAAACCTTTGCACCAGTGGCCAGATTAGAAGTAGTAAGAATCTTTCTTGCTTATGCTGCATCCAAAGACTTCAAGGTATATCGAATGGATGTGAAATTTGCATTCCTGAATGGTAAGATTGAGGAAGAAGTGTATGTGCATCAACTAGAAGGCTTTGTTGATCCCAAATTTCAAAATCATGTTTATAAATAAACAAAGCCTTGTATGGTTTAAAGCAAGCTCCTAGAGCATGGCATGAAACTCTTTCAAACTTCTTACTCAATTCTGGCTTCACAAAAGGTACTATTGATACAACTCTCTTTCTTAAAACACATAAGGGTCACACCTTGTTAGTCCAAATTTATGTTGATGACATTGTATTTGGATCAAAAAATGAAAAATTTTGCAAAAAGTTTTAAAAATTAATGACTAGCCACTTTGAGATGAGCATGATGGGTGAGTTAACTTTCTTCTTAGGTTTACAAGTCAAACAAAGAAATTATGGAATATTTCTGAGTCAATCTAAGTACGTAAAAACAATTTTGAACAAATACTCACTTGAAAATTGCTTAATCTCAAAAACTCCCATGGCAACAGGGAACAAACTTGATTCTGATAAAGAAGGAACATGTGGGGATATTAAAACCTATAGGGGGATGATAGGATCATTGTTATACTTAACTACAAGCAGACTAGATATTATGTTTGCTACATGTTTTCTGGCAAGATACCAATGCAATCCTAAAGAATCCCGCCTAAAAGCAGTCAAAAGGGTTTTTAAATATCTAAAGGGCACATCAAAACTTGGTCTCTGGTATCCTAAAGATACAAATCTTGAACTAATTACATACACATATGCAGATTATGCAGGATGCAAGATTAACAGAAAAAGCACATCTGGTGTATGTCAAATCTTGGGAGAAAAGTTGGTATGTTAGGCAAGTAAGAAACAAAACTGTGTTGCAACATCAACAACTGAATCTGAATATGTAACTGCAGCAAGTTGCTGTTCACAAGTGCTATGGATGCAAACTCAGCTGAAGGATTATGGAGTAAATCTGACAAAGATACCAATTCTATGTGACTTAAAGAGTGCAATTGCAATTACAGAAAATCCAGTTCATCACTCTATAACCAAGCACATAGATGTCAGATATCACTTCATTAAAGATCATGTTGAAAAAGGTAACATAGAGATGTACTTTATTCCAACAGAAAACAAAATTGCTGACATTTTCACAAAACCACTTGATGAAAAGAGACACAATTTTCTAATCAGCAAACTTGGCATGGTTAACATAAAAGAAATTTCAGAAAACAATAAGTCACAAACTGAAAATCAAACAAATGAATCCAAAGGAGATAATTAAGGAGTAAACAAAATTCTGATGATCATAGAATGAAACAACATGTTTCTGATAAAAATGGTCAGCAATCTGATGAACAACAGAAAATCTGATAAATTATCAAAATATCTGATAATTTACTAGAAAATCTGATAACTCATCAGAAAATCTGATAAATTACCAGAAAATCTGATGACTCATCTGAAAATCTGATAACTCATCAGAAAATCTGATGAAACATCAGAAAATCAAATAAAATATCAGAAAATCTGTTAAAACATCAGAAACACTACTGATTATCAGAAAATTTGATGGATTTCACATTCTTTATTAATATTTCATACTTGTATAAACATATAACTGTAGATAATCAATTTATGATTTTTTTGTTGTTTTGTATGAATTAAAAAGAAATCAAAAAGGGGGAAAGGCCACTTACATTTAAATTAACAAGTTAAATCCACCATAGGGAAAATCAACCGTCACATGCAAAATTTTCTGAACAAAAATTCATTTCTCTTCTACTTCCAAAGCATGCAACGTCATCTATCAAAAGAGTATAGCGAGACACATGGGCAGAAAAATGATTAGGGGCTATGAAAAGTAGCCGCCTAGTTATTAAATGCAACATCAAAGCATCTCACAAACGGGGGCTTAAACTCTGTCACATGCTTCTGATAAGAGATTAGGCATTCAATGAAGAGTAAGAAAAGGATAAGGAAATCTTGAGTTGTTAATACCATCTATGGCAAAACTATCTGTTGGTGCATATTTCGTACGTCTGCCATTGTGTGAATAGTTAGATAGAGTGTGTTTTGAATATTATATAGAATAGTATAAGTTGGACAGGTTTTAGTATTGTCAAAGTCCTTCCGGACAGATGGACAAGTCCATCCGGACGAATGGACAATATAATAGTCCAAACCCCATCCGGTCGAATAGGTATTAATATTGTAAAGTCCATCCAGACGGATGGACACTAGCTTATTCGGACCGGATAGGTTGTTGCCTATAAATAGGGAGTTGGGGTTCCCATTTGGAAAAGCTTTTGGATCCCAGAGGGGATATGTTGTCCAACTGGTCTCATGGTGCTGTAACTTTTAGATATGAATAGAGACCAGATTATAAGTGACTGCTCGGTGTCGTATCTATCTTCTACTCCTTTCTTAGTAATAATAATGAACCGAACATGTCGTATCGGGACCGAGGCTCCGTCAAACTCGTCGGTTCCTGGATTAGCAGTGGTGTCAGAGCTACGGTACCGATTTAATCGATCTAACAGTCGGTTAAATCACCCAAGCTCATCAATTTTGGGTTAAACGGGAGTTTTGACGATAAAACAGAGAAAATCATCAAAATTGTCACACCCCGACCGCGTAAAGCAACAAACCACGACGGAAACGTCAGGGAGTGTCGTAGTAGAATCATTGTTTCACAACACATGGTGGTTAAAGTTTGGTTTTATTTCATTAATGGACTCATTGTTTTATTACAAATCAAATAAATACAAATAATTGTCTCTCAAGTTTTAAAGTCGCTAAGGCACGAGTCCATCCTATGTGTAGCATGCATCAACAATCATCACATAGCAGCACTTGAAACACATGTGAAAATAGGTACGTCAGCATAAAAATGCCTGTGAGTAACATAGGATTTGTGAATTTGATTCATGGATTTGGATAACTCAAGAAAAGGTTTTAAGTTTTCAAAAATAGCCATGAATCCTTGTAAAAGTTTTGTTTCTAAAATGCGTCGTTTTGGTAAAAGGTTTATAGTATATACAAAATATACTTTGGTTTTGAGATAAGCGGATAAGTAGTATATCTAAATATACTTTAGTTATGAAATAGTTAAACAGATACTATAACAAATTATACTTTGGTTTCTGAAATAATAGACTTGGTAGTATATCATAAGTATACTTTGGTTTAAGAATATAAGCATTAGTAGTATATCAAATCATACTTTGGTTTTGGAAGTAGCATATCAACTATGCTTTGGTAGTATATCAACTTATACTTTAGTTTATGAAATAGCAAAGTCGGTAGTATATCAAACTATACTTTAGTAAATAATATCACGTTGGTAGTATGTCGGAACATACCTAAATCGTGGTTTGGTAGTATATCAAACTATAATTTAGTAAACAATAGCATATCAAATTATGCTTTAGCAAAACAGTATCACGTTGGTAGTATATCGAAATATACCACATATCGCGATTTGGTAATACATTCAAACCCTAGTGCATCAAACTACAATTTAGAGACTATAGAGATACCACAAAGGCAATTCTATTTGGTTAAAATTTTGGTTTCTGACATTCCATACAACATGAATGGGGTGTCTAGTCCTATAGCGCTATATCGTACTACCAATCGGCTTGATCATTGTTAATGAATGTATAAGTAACAGTATAAATGAACAAATAGTTCTAACAAACTTTGGAAATCGGTGTTTAAGCCATGGATAATAGTTCAATTCGTCAAAAGATGGTACTATGCATGTGTAATCATATAGTTGAAATCATGAAAATAGCGTATCGGCACATATGAATCACCCCTAAAAATTTGAAAGCGGTAAAAGAGGGGACTATGTACTCACTTGAGATTGCAAGTATCCTTGATTAAGTGTCCTAACGAAGCTCGGGAAATCAAGGAATCAAGTAGCACCTAGTATGGAATCACTATGTTAAATAATCGGCACCTAAATCGGAAGATCGGGTAGAACGAGGTCTCGTAAACCAAATGAGTATTGGAACTCATGTGATATGGTTTAACAAAGCCTACATCCTAAATTGGAACCTATCCTAAGTGCTTACGACCCGTTATGACTCGTTAAGGTAGCTTACATTACTTTAACGTGTCGTTCGCGCGAAAGCACCTTTGAGACGCCTAACTAGTCCTATGACAAGTATTATATGCCCTAACATGTTTATTTATGTTGCATAATCAGTTTAAGTGACAAAAATTAAGTTACATATGCTTAAAATCAAATTATGCATGAAAAGGGCATTTTGGTCATTTTCCTAAGGTATATAAACTACCTGTCATACAACTAATTAAACTAAGTGACCATAAGATATAACCTCGAAAGATTATTCCCTATACAACTATGGTCATAAAATATGTTTGGTTGGATCCTAATGATTGACCAAACGGGTCGGATTCGAAAGTCTAAGCGGTTGTCAAGACCGCTTGACTTACGACCCTAAATAAGCACTAGACTAAAAGTGACGAGTTAAACATGTTAAAACATGTTTAACTAAGTTAGAAAATAGGTTTGATATCAAAACAAAGTGTTTTGAAACCCGAAAATAGTTTCATCGCAAAATGTGCATAATCGGCATTCTGACTGAAACTTTGACTCGTCACTTCGACTAATCAACGTGGTAATCAGTAGGTATAGTCACAAGGGATATAACCATCGTGATTACGCTCACGTTGCAAAGTTCGATTGAATTTTGACTTGACCAATTCATGGTCAAAGCAGAAAGTCAAACACTGTTTGACTTTCATGCTTGAAAAGCAGAAACAAGCATGAAAGAAGCTTACAAAAGGTCCAAGCTTGGAAGAATTGAACTAAAACACTCAGGTATGAAGCCTTAGCTTCAACTTAGAGCAGATTAGATCAATTTGAGCAAGGAACAAGAATGAAGCTTGATGGGTATTTATAGGAAGCTTGAATTCACAAGATCATTACATGTGTTTTTGCAAGAATCAAGGCTTGATCTCAACCATACACATGTTACCCATAGATTAGAATACAATGGGAGCACAAAACAAGTAAATGGTATGCTAAATCAGGGATTAAAACCATGAGAACAGGCTGTTTCAGCCAGATTCAATGTTTCTGTCTGCACCGTCTGTCGCGCCCCACGTAGACTGGAGCACAAGTCTTTGCGCCCCGGGACTAAACTTTCAGCAATTGGCAGATTTGGTCCCCGTAAGCTTAAAACTTAGATTTTGATGTTTTTATGCCCCGTTGACCCCATTTCAAGGCTCTAAAATGAAGTTAAAGCATAGGGAACATGAAATATGCTTGAGAACATCTCGGATGTCAGTTTGTTTGGTCGTACGATCGCGTTATTCGGTGAATTACGATGAAAACTCGAACGGACACGAAAACGATCCAAATTACGCGACGATTGGTATTTTTGCATTACAATCACTAAAATAAAATATTTTAATGATTAATTTTTTTTTGGATGTCCGGATGTGTTCAGAACGTAAGATATGCGCGTAAATACAAACTTATGCGATTTTTGATGCTTTTAGTCCCTATTGATCGAATAAGCACTTTTTCGCATACCGAACCTCTCAAAGCCTATTTCTAAGATATGTAAAGGATATTTAAGGTATGTTTAGCTTATGATCATGTTCTGGAATGTTCGTTACTATACGAATTGGCATACTTTCATAGTTTGTCGTAAATAGTCCCTGCGATCGAATAAACTTGTTTTCAACACGCCAAACCCTCCAAAACTTATTTCTAAGTTATGAAAAGGTTATTTAAGGTATGTTAAGCCTATGTCACTGTTCCAGAGTGTTTGTCACATTAAACTGATTACGTTTACACATCAGTTCGCGTATAACTTTCTAGAAAGCGATTTAAAGCTTGAAATTAAACTAGGATTGATATGTGCAAAAGTCACATGAAGTTGTACAAATTTATAGAATGAAACACAAGATTTCATTGGATTTGCAATTGTATGTTGGTTGTAGAGGCACATATGTCACAAAAATAAAGGTCAATTCATGGATGGATTTTGGAATTGAAGACATCAATTTGTTCGGAATTGGTTCGCGCACAATCCTGTGAAGTTTCATCATGAAATTCACACAAATAAAGATTCTGGATCGAAAAAACGTGATTTGGAGCGTTCTTGAGCTGTAAGAACAAAATTACTTGGATAACCATCCGATCGGATGACCATCTGAACCATATTAAGTGAGTTTCACTCGGATGACCATCCGAGCGGATCATCATCCGAACCATATAAACTCATTCGATCGGATGAACCTATGCCTAAAAAAAACAAAAAAAAAGGCATTTTTTGATCGCAACGACGAGGAGAGTCTCCAGAAAAAAATTTGGTGATTGAATTTTTTTCGGGTTTTTAACGACCAAGCAGGGTTGTTCAGGGACACCGTCTGGGGCTTCAGTGAACATATTTGATGATGCGATCATGGATTGTGGAAATTAGTGCGGTAGTCATGATACTGGTGCAGAATGTTTATCATCTGGGTTATCTGACTATTTATGGGCCAAAACGTAAAATCCGCAATGATGAAAAACTGACGTTTTGAGGAATATTGTCATATTTTCGGCATAGTCGAGTTTTTCACAGATAATAGAGGATTGAATTGCTCAGTTTGAGGGGGAATTCAGTGATAGAGACGTCAGAATTTGTAAAAATGAGGGGGAATAAAAATTTTCAGATGTTCCAGCATTTTTGAAATCCATGACGCGACAACATTATTCGGGTGGTTTCGACTTCAGATTGTCAGGGGGAATGTGAATCTAATCGTGGGTTAAAGCTTCCGAGATCAAGATGATCTGAGGTGTTGATATCTGATCGTGGACGAAAGCATCGGAGATCTAAGAGTGATCGTGGATGATAGCTTCTGAGATCTACATTATCCGAGGAGATGAATCTGATTGTGGACGAATGCTTCAGAGATCGGATTACATTACCAGGTGATTTGTTTTCCAGTGAAGATTTGCTAATTGTGGAGAATATCGTTTACATGGATCTCTCATTCTTACGGTGCGTTAATGTTTATCACGGTAAACGGGATATCAGATCTTCAGGGGGAATTACTGATTTGAAGTTAATCAGTGGGGTATTTGAAGTTTCTATCCATTGCCTGTTGAGTTTTTGTACATTCTTAGATCGAGCAAGCAGAATGCGAGATCATGGTGTTGATATGTCATATCAAAAACTGAGCTAGGGTGCGGTTAAAGCTGAAACAAAGTGTCACACCCCTATCTAAGGCGGAAGCACGAGGTGTGATCCTGAAAGGTTCTCATTGCATACGAATGGTACTACATGCTCGTAAAATAATTCCAAATTCCATTAACATTACATAATTAAAAACATAACATAAGTTAAGTTTAGAGTTTACATCACAACATAAAACATTGTCTGAAAAGTTTACAACTTTATTTAAAGGACAAACATAAAGGTTTTGATCCTTATATCACCACACAGGATGGGACATAACAATCAAACCCAGCAAAATGGGCATAGGAGTCTTGACACATAGTAACTAAAAACAAAAACGACATCCTGGAGCAAGAGTAAGACCGCACGCACATCCACTTTAGTTACCTGAAATACATGTGAGTTTTGGAAAATCGTCAACATAATGTTGGTGTGAATTCATGCAGTTTTGTGTAAAATATTTAAGCATTCGTTGTAGAAAACATGGTATGTAATTGTATGAAATAAGTATTTCTGTAAATGTAAGGAATACGAGATCGCTAATGGTTTATGAGGCCACTAACATATGTAACGACATAGGAAGCATCCAAACAATAGGCATTTTTACTTGTCGATTCACGACTAGAGGCACAAAAGCACTTCTTGGTAAAAGAGTGGCCAAGAGTGTGGTTGCCTGAAACCCATTAGATCTAACCTTTTGTTCCGCGGTCTTGGTATGTAACTAATTAATGGTACTTATGGCACCCTATACATCACATCATCTACAGTATCATTCCTTAGTTTTTGTAATCAACATACCATAGCACATGTATTTTCCCCAAGTTTAGAAAACAAGTAAAAGTTTAAAAGTGGGGACATGAACTCACAACTTTGCGTATCCTGCGCTGCAAACTTCACCGGTTGGTTTCGTAGCGTCGTGACCTATACGTGTTCTATTAATGTTAGTCACTAGACTTGTATTACACAGGTACAAGTCACCATCTTTTGTTTATGTATATGTTCTTTGTATGTTCAATCATTGTGAGGGTCGTGCCCTTGTTTGTCGGGTCTTTCCCGTTGAGTATATATCTTGTGTAATTGTAAATATATATTTCCCTTCTCAAATATATATTTATTTATAAAGTCTTTTCGTCAAGGTAATAAGTTGTTAAAAATAATTTATATTTTTAACTTTTCAAGTATGTTACTTGTATTATTTTCCCAAAAATAAATATAAGTATTTTGTGAATAATATTTTCAATATTATTTTTGTGCAAGTATTCTTAGGAAAGTATACTAGTATTTTATGTAAATACTTGTGTATTTTGTATTATTTACCAAAAATCAATACTTTGATTTTTATTACTTTCCGGAATTATATTTCTTAAAAATAATATATTTTTAAGACTTGTATGAAATATATATTTCGTCATGCTATAATATATATATATATATATATATATGGTTAGTCTTGTTATCCACCCGATTTTCATATAAATTCCAATACTTGGTATAAGTTATATAATTGTCCAAAAATTATATATTTAAGTCCATAGTATCCATATATTGTCCAAGTTTAATAATATGCTTAGAAATATATTTCCATAAATATATTTTCTTTTATTTTGTCCATTATTTCCTTGTGAGGAATTTTTGTATACTTGTATACTTATGTATTCTCATGTATTTGTATGTGCATTTTTGTATTCATATCCTTGGGAGTATTTAGTGTATTTTCAAGTTCCTAATACACTACTACATATAATACACATAATATACACTTAGCACAAAATTTGGTGATCACTAAATATATATATTTTTAAAAATATACATATTTAATATTAATTTTAACTTGAAGAAATCACCATTTCTTGACTTGTAATTTTACACAAAAATTAGGGAAACCTTGGTAAACATTTTTAGGTGAATTTTTGGGGAATAAGTTTCACCACAACTTATATTTTCTAAGTGTCAAAATTTTATAAAATTTTTGACATAGTTTCCCCTAAAAATGGAGGTTTCCCATGTTTTCAAAACATGTGTTTATTTTCTTTTCAACACCAAAACAATTTTCAACAATAATCACCAACAACATACACTAATTTTTTTTTCCATATGAAACATCATGGTGAACCTGATTCTAGTTAAAAATGTGTAGTCTTTTAGATCTACACTTAACATACTATGATCTTTCAAAAAATAAGTGTTCTTGAGCATTTTAAACAAACTTTTATGAAACTTTAGTTTATTAACCAACACATCCATGAGTTTAATGGTTTCAAAACTTTGTAAATCATGTTCTAAGATAACTTTTATGTTCATTAGAAAGATCATTATTTTTAACATCATGTTTAACCATGGATCTTTCAAGATCCATGCTTAATAACTTTAGATCTTTCAAAAATAAACTTTATGTTAAATTTTTAATAAACTTTCCATGAATTTTAGTTTCAAAAATTAGTTCTACACACACTTTATTACTTCAAGATTACAAGATTATGCATTAAAATTCATTCTTCATGTTCACATAATGCTTCATATGTTCATCTTCAAGTTTAACCATGGATCCTTCAAGATCCATGCTTAAACTTGTTAGATCCAAGCTTTAACATACTTGATCTAAGCATAAACACAAGATATAACATCAACAACATCATTACATACACCAAAAATTCATGTAATCACTTATTTTCTTCATGAATATGTTAGATCTTTTCATTTTCTTCTTTAAAAGTTAAGTTGTTTAGATGGTGGAACTTGTAAATAACATAAACATCACTTATATTGATGATCAAGAAGCTTACTACTAGCTCTAATGGCTAGGGAAGTGGCACAAAAATGAAGATGATGATCAAGGAAGAAAATGAGAGGTCAAAAGCTCCACAAGATGGTCCTTCAACTTCTAGCACCTTACACCTTCTTAGATAAGCTTCTTACACCTTCTAGTGGCCTTGGATCATGAGATTGAAGCTTGAAAATGGATGTGTGTTTGTATGTGGGTTGAGCCAAGACCAAAGGAGAAGAGGGGAGGAAGAAGATGGTGAATACTGTGAATGATGGATAATGGTGAATACTTATGGTCTTTATAAAAAAAAAAAAATCCAACACATGATCTTCTTTAAGATTTATTTATATTCTAGTTAGGAGACATGGTTATATAAAATAATAATAGTCATGTGGGGTCCTTTGGGGCCGGCCATGGGTGAAGGGGGGGGGGGGTAAAGTGTAAAATTTGGGACGTTGAGGGTTTAAAGTGCAAACGAGGGGTTTTAACTTAGTTTAAGTGTGTTTAGGGGTTTTTATGATTTTAAGGTGTTCTAGCACCAATACTAGTTTAATATCATAAAAACATTACTTCTAGTCAAATTTTGATGTCCTGGTTATTGTCCGGTTGTTCGGTTCGTTACGGTTCGTTAAAGTGTTGAATTACGCAGTTTCACTAAGTATGAAGCACCTTTTGTGGCAGTTTTAATTCCCGACACTTTGTAAGTTATTTTGGACAATAAAACATAAATTTTGCATGATATTATTGTGTTAAATAGCTGATTATAGCTGAATTAGTGCTGATTTATGCAGAATTCTGCATTTAATGTGGGTTTCGGGTGCTTTTTAGTGCATAGTTTAGCTTCCGGAAAATTGATATGTTAACCCTTAAATCCACACTTGCGTTTTAATGTATTTTAGATGTTGGACCTATTCCTAGGCCCTAATTTTATCATCTGATTGCTTTCTGTAGAGTTGCTGACACAGCGTGTCTTACCGGTGAGTTAACTAGTCTTTCCGACGCAACACGCTAAAAGTAATGCATAAAGCAATATTTGAAGTATAAAACGTGCATGAATTCACATGTATAGCATGTAATCAGACAATGTTGACATTTAAGCACATAATTGCAGATATTAAATAACAATTAAAACTGTACGAAAATTTACCGGTTTTGTGCAAGTTGTCACACAGAGGATGCTACATTGATTAGTTTCAAGTTGGTGATTGTTCGTGAAGGTTGCAGTTTAGCAAATCAGAGGAGAGTCGTGAACTGTGCAAAAGACCTGAAGATTCATTTCAGGGGGAATTAGTGCTCTATACTGTTAAAAGCAAACCCGAATCATCAATCAAGGGGGAATCTATTGTCGGATTTCAAGATGCCTGATTGAAGTTGCAGAAAAGTTGAAGATTACAGAATATTCAAACACTGCTCAAGGTTCTTAAAGTGTTAGAGACGATTCGACAGTGACAGTCGTGGGGGAATCTGTTGGTGCATATTTCGTATGTCTGCCACTGTGCGAATAGTTAGATAGAGTGTGTGTTGAATATTCTATAGAATAGTATAAGTTAGATAGGTTTTAGTATTGTCAAAGTCCATCCGGACGGATGGACAATAGAATAGTCCAAACCCCATCCGGTCGAATAGGTATTAATATTGTAAAGTCCATCCGGATGGATGATCATCTGGACGGATGGACACTAGCTCATTCGGACCGGATAGGCTGTTGCCTATAAATAGTGAGTTGGGGTTCCCATTTGGAAAAAAACTTTTGGATCCCAGAGGGGACATGCTGTCTAACTGGTCTCATGGTGCTGTAACTTTTAGATATGAATAGAGACCAGATTATAAGTGACTGCTCGGTGTCGTATCTATCTTCTACTCCTTTCTTAGTATTAATAACGAACCAAACACGTCATATCGGGACTGAGGCTCTGTCAAACTCGTCGGTTCCTGGATTAGCACTATCACTTTCACCTATATAAATTAACAAATTCCTGAAGACTTTCTTCATCACAACTACCGCTTCAAATATTTTTTAGAAAATCACATTATTAAAACCCCAATGGCAGCCGAAATCAAAACTAAGCACTTTCCTCTTACCCTTCACACCACCCATAACCTGAGACTAAGGTCCAAGCTTGAAGGCCCTGCATGGGAGAATTATAGACTGGTGTACAACATGTTGAAGCTAAGTCCTTTGGGCCATGCCATATCAACACACATCATGATCTACCCCACACTACTTCAAGAGTTCTGGTGGAATGTAGAGACCATCTATAGAGGCAAAAAAATGTGGATAAGAAGCACGATGATGAATAGGGAAATCATTCTAAGCGAGGAAACTCTTAGAGTTGCCCTTTAGTTGAATGATGACATAGAAGCCACCTTCTTCACAAGAGAAACACTGGAGGAAACCTTGAGAGAAATGGGTTATAATACACCCAACCGTTCAAGGAAAATCAACAGATCTAGTTTTATTCCACCATACTAGTATCTAGTAACACAGCTCGGTGTATGCTTCTCAAGGAAGATTGGACACTTCAATGACCTGTCTTAAAGGCTGATGGAAGTGGTGCATGCAGTTGTACAAGACAAACCCTACAACTTCTCTGAATTTCTCATGAGAGATTTGGAGGCAAACATGCATACCCGTCAACCTTTTCTGATCTATCCCCGTTTTATGACGAAGGTGATTACAAGCCAACTGGGCTTTGGAGGAGTAACAAACTGGTACCCAAGGGCCCAGGCTGTTCTAAAAGAAGATTTTAATGTTCCCTCCTTGGTGCCAACACAAAATCACTCTGGACATACAACATATATGTGGTTGTATGCCACTCTTGTTTATGATGACTAGTTTTTTTTCTTTTTCGTAAGTTTTCCTTTTTTAATGGTATATATTTGCTTTGTTTTAAAGAAAAGCACCATGACAGATCTAGGGGGAAGTGAAATGACATATCTGATAAAATCATGAAAGATCTGATGAAATATAAAGAAATCTGATAAACTTATCAGAAAATCTGATGAATCTGATAATCTTATCAGAAAATCTGATGATTCACCAAAAAATCAGATAACTCATAAGAAAATATGTGAAATAACCAGAAAGTCTGATAACTTAATGGAAAAATGAGAAGAAATATCAGATACAAATTGCTTAAAACCAGATTAAAAAAATGACAAGAAAACTTTTGACAAAGTAGGAAAAGATTCATTTTCATAACAACACTTCTTGAAGATCAGAACAAAGAGTTGAGGTTCAGAAATGCTATGTAAGTAATATCTTCTAAACTCTACTCATTTCCTCTCATCTCAAAAAAAAAAAAAAAAAAAAAAAAAAAAAAAAAAATCTGAGTCAATTTCTAGTATGAATCTGATGAATTCTGATGAAGTATAAAGAAAAATCCGACAAAAGATAAATCGGGAATTTTTCTTATACACATCATCATAAGGACCTTTTGGGGAAAAGAAGGTTAGTTTCAAAAGGGATTTTATTGGACCCCTTTATGACAAAAGGGTCCCACAGGAAAAGAAAGGTGCAACTTGGCTGTTAGTATTTATCACTAAAAACTTTTGAAATCTCTGATTTTTAATAAAAGATACATATCAAAAAATTTTGGAGATATACGAAAGGTTTTATTGACAGTTGTTTTAACAAGGGGTTAAAACATCATTAAGGTGTCCAAAACCACCTTAAATACTAACCACCCACAATAAATACTCCACGATCTCTGTCTCAAAAACACTATAAATACATCTTGTAGACGGCAGAGCAAACCACCTTCAACTTCCACCCTCAAAATCAAGAACCCTAGAAACTCTTTCGAAGCAAAATTCAAAACCCCATGGCCGCAGTCAACATCAATATTCCACCAATTGAACACTCTGTTCAATTCATCAGTGAAGCAAAGTTCCTACCCTTAAAAAGCAACAATGAAGTGATGAACACCAACACTGGAGATTATGACATGAAGTGCCAAATCTTAATTGAATTTCTGACAAGGTGCCCGATTGCTCAAGCCCTAACATAGACCAGAGAAGTACCGGAAAAGATCATACACAACTTGTGAAGACACTGAAACATTCAAATACGTATGAGTTGACAACACACTTGTGGGGAGATATCTTCATTGTAATTACACCGGAGAAAATAAGGGAATGCTTGGAGTTACCTATAAGCCACAACTATGATCCAGCACCAACAAAAGATGACATATTTGCACAACTTGATGTTGTGATGGGATACAAGGTAAAGATCTCAAAAATTGCTGATTTTAAAAGAAACAAATTGCCTGCCTTCTGGCAAGTGATGATGGAGATCTTAAACAAGTGCATATGATCAAAAATTGGGGGAACAGATTAGATCAACAAGAATGTTCTGACAATCATGTTTAGTCCATCACAGGGATGAACATTGATTTTGGAACAGAAATTTTTAATCTGATAAGGAGATCATATTGACGAATACAAGGAGAATGGATTCACATCTACCCTTTCCCAGATTTTTGTCAATCCTGATTTCTGATGCGTTTGCTGAGAGGAATATGGAAATTCATGCATCAGAAAATATGTGGAGAACGGAAGTGATAAGACCATGGTTTGCATTAGGCTTCTGGAAATCAGATTATGATGTGCCTGCCCTATCAGAAAGTATGATGAATCTGATACCAGAGGATTCACCCTACAGGGCAGAATATTTGAAGATGTTGAACAGAAGAGTAGAAGATGCAGCAGTTTATGACAGTGTATCCCCAATGGAGCATGATGCCCAAGAATCAAGTGTACCACAAACAGAGCAGGAGGCTCAATCAGAACCTGAACAATGTGATGAACAAGTACAACTGAGTCCATTGGCAGAGCAACATCATGCAGAAACATCTTATATGGGAGAAACAGGTGCACAACATTCTATACTTAATGTTGTTCAAAATTCTGATAGTGATTCCGGTGATTCAATTGAGGGCAACTATGTTGTAAAACCTAGAGTGCATGTTTCTGATAAATAAGGTGTTAGTGAGTCCAAAGATCTATTCTCTGAATCAGATAATGAGGATGAGAATGAGGTGGCATCATGTGGAGATCAGTTTTCTGATCAAGGAAACCTGGAAGAGAAAAGTAAGAGTTTCTCAACAACTCATGGAGAACCTGAAAAGGTTCAAGGAAATGAGGAAAACCCGGATTTGAATAATTTTTAATATTCTGGTAAGGGTATGGAGGATTGGGATTATTTCCAACCTGACAACCTTAAAACAGCAGCAAGTGTGTCTTCTGCTAGTGTTAAAGGTGGAATATCTGTTGTTCCTCCTGTTACCCAACAACCTGTGTCAACAGAACAGCTTCATAAAGAGCTTGAAGACATCACAAATGTTTGCACTGGAAAGACAACAACAGAAGAGAAGCTTGATCTGCTACTGGAGGAGATCAGAAGTCAAAGATCTGATATTAAGGTTTTATTAGAAACTGTTGAAACAGTGAAGAAACAAACAACAGACAAACTGCCGTCCTGAACAAACTTCAACAGTCATCAGAAAGAAGAGACTTCATCAAACTTTGAAAAAGCTATCAAAGAAATTCAAGAAATCAAGACAAAATTGGCAGAAGTTGTCAGTGCAAGAGAATGTTTAAGTGTTGGGAAGATTCTGGAAGAAATTCAAGTCTTAAGAGCTAACAACAACAGTATGGCAGAAGCTCTTGAGAAGATGATGGTGGAATGGAAAACACAGAAAGACTAGAACAAGCTGGAGTTTCAAAGATGCAAAAACAAGAAGAGATGAATGCTCAAACTCTTTCCAATGTTCAATTGTTGGTAAATGTTGCCAAATTGGCAAACATAGATGTGCATGAGCTGAGAACCCCAATTCCACAAGAAACACCATTGAAAGAACCAGAAACCTTGCATCAAGAAAAGCCCAAACAAGCATAAACTTTAACCCAATTCAAGCAGAAACAACCCATGGGTCCCCCACCAAATGTACCAAAACCATAAAAATCAAAGATGCTGGCACAACCACCAATTTCAATTGAATCCTCTTCCATCTCAAAAGGCCAACAAAGCATAGCCCTTTCTGATGAAACAGAGTTCAGTAGACAATTGAATGAAGCTGGGAAAAGAAAATGGCAAGGGGAAGTAACATCCTCAAAAGGGCTAAAAACAGTGATCAAAGACGGACCTAATGGGAAGCCAAAAGAGTACACACTTTTGGAAGCTGATCAAGACACAATGATGTACCCTGAAGAATAATTGAAGCAATACTACTGGAATGATGAGGAGGATAAACTGGAAAGGCCTCTCTCTCCAATAAGCTCAAGAATTGTTGAAGTAAGACAAATGAGAGACAGGTCTCTCATGCATAATCCCCTTACAAATCCAGTAGTTGGTATTGAGAAAATAAGCACTGAAAGTCATCAAGGTGAAATAATGGGAACTTATGAGCAGAACAAGTATACAGTCATCAGAAAAGATGGCAGCACAACAACTGTTCTGGATGCAAATTTGGCTGATCAAGTTCATCCACCGAAAATAGTAAAGATGAAACAGATTATTGATCAACAAAAGGGGAACACAAAGTACAACCGAAGAGCCCTTCACAGCATCTCAGAAGCAGGAAGAAAATTGTGTCACAGAGCTGCACTGGCAGACTTTGACTTGTGCATCAATTTTGAGTATAGCAAGAAAGTACACATATCTCCTCCCAACAACACCATTCCAACTGAAATCATATCCAAAGCAAGAACTGGAGATATCTTTGAAACACCTGAAATTTCAATAGTGTTCAAAGATGCTAATAATGAAAGAGCTCTGTTTAGAATTGATGAAATTTACAGGTATTCAAACCAGACCCTGGATTACATCAAAGACTTCATAAACCAGAAACAAGCTCAGCTCAAAGAGAAAGGAAAGGAGAATGAACAGTTGAGGAAGAATATTGAAGATATTATTGATGAATGGAAGGAAGCTAGAGGATGGTACAAAGACCTGTACAGAGCAACTCACAAGATAATTAATCACAAGAAGAAGTTGAAGACAGGAGATACTTTCAAAAGTGGCCTGAAGATGAGCTGATTAAAAATTACATTTCTAATCAGTTTGGGAACATACGCCCCGCTTGCGGTATGCTCATATAATGTATATATGTGTGGGCGCTCGGGGGGCAAAAGTGAAAGTGCACTAATTTTAACATTATTTTACTAATTTCGTGAAAATAATGTTAAAAGAGGGGAATGGTTAATCATGCATCATGTGGTGGCGTTGATAGCCAAAAGACAAGGGGGTACATGCACTAATCGGCGTTTGTCTCAATTGCTGAGTGTTATGTGCCTTATGTCCAAGGCTTGATGCAAAACTACAATCGAGCCGAGGGACTCATTGGAAGCAGCCTCTCTATTCCTACGGGGTAGAGGTAAGGCTGTCTACATCTCACCCTCCTCAGACCCTACCTTAGCTTTGCTATTGGTGGGATATACTGAGTATGATGATGATGATGATGATGATGAATCAGTTTGGGAACAATGTTTTTGTTTGAACTTCTTTGAATTTTTTGTTTCTTATTTTGGTTGTTTGAAGTTGTTTAAGTTTGGTTGAAATTTGTTTATGCTTGACATAAGTAGTTATTTTTCTTACAATACTAGGGGGAAACTGTTAGGAAACTTTTATGTAAGTATTGAAGAAAAGCATATTCAGCCTGATCTATAGAAGAAGATAATGTCCTAAAGATCAAACAACAAGAAGAAACAAGATAACACATTTGAAAAGAACAACACATCTGCATCAAAGAATCAGAAGCTGATCAAGAACAAGAGAAGGTTATCAGAAAAGACCATTCTGATGGATCTGATGATATTTCTGATGAAATATCATCAGTTTCTAGTAAATCTGATCATCAGACTTTCTGATGATTTGTTCATCAGAATTTCTGATGAAGTGGTTATCAGAAATTCTGATAAACACCACTTGTCTGAACGAGTTCTAGCCTGCCACAATAACCGAAGCAAATTGACATTATTGGACTCAATGATATAACCGAAGCAACTTGATAAATTGGATTCAATGAGTATGTTAAGAAACTACTTTTTGCAGGACAAGTGCATGAATAAACAATTGTTTATTCATGCCCTCCAGGCTTTCTATAAATAGAAAGCTCTTCAGCAAAGGATGATGAGTTAAGCCAAGCATTTAATACATACAACAAAAACTCCGTTGTCCTTTCACCTTAGAATTACACAAGTATTCGTTTGTAAGAGATAATAACCTCACAATCACCTTGTAAACCATTTTGTTTCAAAGTGATATAAACTTGAAAATTCTGTAGTTCTTGTTTCTTGAAAGTCTGATTTCTATTTCCGCACACTATTTTCACAGTTGTCTAAATCACTTGCCATATTACGAGAAAAAAAAGTTTTTAAGTCCAACTGGGACCAACAGGGATACATGCTCTTCATTTGGTCTTCCGGTTCCCAAGTAAACTCCGGGCCACGACGTGAGTTCCAATGAACTCGAACTATAGGTATCTTACTACGCTTAAGAGTATTGATTTCTCGATCCATAATCTCAACCGGTTCCTCAACGAAGTGAAGTTGGTCATCGATTGTGAGTTCCTTGAAAGGAACTCTGAGGGTCTCATTTGATAAACACTTCTTCAGATTCGACACATGGAAAACATTGTGTATCGCATGAGCTCTTCAGGCAAGTTTAATATATAGGCCACTGTACCGATTCTCTCGGTGATTTCAAATGGTCCGACATAACGCGGATTAAGCTTGCCCCTTCTGCCAAATCGAACCACACCTTTCCAAGGTGAGACTTTTAGCAAAACTCGATCTCCAACTTAGAATTCCAAATGTTTTCCACACTTATCAGTATATATTTTCTAACGGTCGCAAGCTTCCCTCATTCGTTGTCTGATCTGGGCAATCTTTTCTGTCGTGTCGAGTACGATTTCAGGGCCAGTGATTTGGCTATCGCCAACTTCGGCCCAACACAAAGGTGATCGACATTTCTGTCAGTATAATGCTTAAAACGGTGCAGCCTGAATGCTAGTGTGATAACTGTTGTTATACGAAAATTCTACCAGAGGTAAGTGTCGTTCCTAGCGATTGCCAAAGTCGATGACACATGCTCGCAGCATGTCTTCGAGAGTTTGGATGATACATTCAGTTTGACCATCCGTTTGCAGGTGATAAGCGATGCTCATGTCTAAACGTGAGCCGAAAGATTTATGCATGGATTTCCACAAATCAGATGAGAATCAAGGTCATGATCAGAGATAATGGAATTTGGCACCCCGTGCCTAGCGACTACTTCCTTCAAGTAGATGCTTGCAAGTTTGGAAAACTTATCGATTTCTTTGATCACGAGGAAGTGTGCAGACTTGGTTAAGCTATCTACGATCATCCAAATGGTGTCATTCCCGCTTTGAGATCTAGGCAAACCGGTGATAAAGTCTGAGATTCCAGGAAACGTCAAGTTTGACGGAGCTTTGGTCCCGAGATGATCAGTTCGGTGATAAGAAACGGGTAGAAGATAGAAACAACACCGAGCAATCACTTATAATTTGGTTTCTATTCATATATGAAAGTTACATACCCGTGAAACTAGTTGGACAACATGTCCCCTCTGGTATCCAAAAGCTTGTCCAAATGAGAGACCTCATCCTATATTTATAGACGTTATCCATTCATATGAATCCACCTTGTACGAATGGACTATTACCTATGAATGCACCATTGGATGATTCCCGCATTCGTACGAAAGGACTGTTATGTTTTCCATTCGTACGAATGGACTCCATTCGTATGAATGGACCTTTACAATACAATTTCTTGTCCAATTTTGCACTATTCTATACAATATTCAACACACGCTCTATCTAGCTATTCGCACAGTGGCAGACATACGAAATATGCACCAACAGATTCCCCCTTGGCTGTCACTGTCGAATCGTCACTTTGAAAACCTTGAGCCGTGTTTGAATATTCTTTAACTTCAAATATTCTGCAACTTCAATCAGGCATCTTGAAATCTTCAATAGATTCCGCCTTGATTGATGATCCGAGTTTGCTTTTGGCTGTGTTTGAACAAATTCCCCCTAAAATTAATCTTCAGGTCTTGTTTGCATAGTTCATGACTCCTCCTCTGATTTGTTAAACTGCAATCTTCACGAATAATCGCCAACTTAAAATAAATCAGTGCAACAATCTCTGTTCCAGCTTTAACCACATTTGCGTTCAGTTTTTAGATATAACCTTTCAGCACCACGATCTCGTATTTTGCTTGCTCGATCTAAGAATGTACAAAAACTCAACCGACAATTGATAGAAACTTCAAATACCCCACTGATTAACTTCAAATCAATAATTCCCCCTGAAGATCTGAAACCCCGTTTTCTGTGATCAACGTTCAGCACCTTCAAGAATGATAGATCCCTGTAAACAGTAATCTCCACAATCAACAAATCTTCATCGGATAATGAATCATCTGGTAACGTATACTGATATCCGAAGCATTCGTCCACAATCAGATTCACCCTCTCGGATAATCTTGATCTTGGAAGCATCCAGTTACAATCAGATTCCCATTCCTGGACAATTCTGAAGTCAGAACCACCCGAATACTGTTGTAGTGTCACGAATTTTAAAAATGCCGGAAATTCAACATATGACATTGAAATTTTTATTCCCCCTCATTTTTGTAAATTCTGACGTCTTCACACTGAATTCCCCCTCAAATTGAGCAATTCAGTCTTTTGTCATCTCTAAAAAACTTGACCATACTAATAATATGACAATATCTACCCCCGAAAGTCAGTTTATCATCTATGCGAATTTAACAATTTTGGCCCATAAATAGTCAGACACTCCGAATGATAAACATTAGGCACTAGTATGATGACTACCCCACTAATCTTCATAACCTGTGATCATTTGTATGCTAAAGACCCGAATTTAATTGACAATGAAGTACCAAGTATTCCCTTCGTACGAACCCATGAAGTGCATTCGTACGAACCTGTGATAAATTGACAATTAAGCTTCCATGCCTATTCGTACGAATCCACTACCCTGTATCTACGAACCCACTTAAAGCGCATTCGTATGAATCTGGAAATACCAGTTTGTAAATTTGACAATTAAGAACCCCTATTCGTACGAATGGACTGTTATGTTGACCATTCGTACGAATGGACTCAATTGTACCAGGTAGTTCGAATTCTTAAGAACACTTTCGAACACAAATTTCGCTCCAGAATCTTTATGACTTTGAATTTCGTGATGAAACTTCACAGGGTTGTGTGAAAATCAATTCCGAATCTAATGATGTCTCCAATTTCAAAATCCATCCGTGAATTAACCTTCAATTTGATGTTTATTCGATGTTTAACGTCAAAACTCACTACACATCCAAAAACTATGAGTGTAGGTGATTCAATCAAGTGTTAGATCGATTGATCGGTACTGTAGCTCTGATACCAATTGAGATTTCCGAAAACGTCGAGTTTGACGAAGCTTTGGTCCCGAGATGATCGGTTCGGTGATAAGAAACGAGTAGAAGATAGAAATAACACCGAGTAATCACTTATGATCTGGTTTCTATTCATATTTGAAAGTTACATACCCGTGAAACCAGTTGGACAGCATGTCCCCTCTGGGATCCAATAGCTTGTCCAAATGAGAGACCTCATCCTATATTTATAGACATTGTCCATTCATACGAATCCACCTTGTAAGAATGGACTATTACCTACGAATGCACCATTGGATGATTCCCTCATTCGTACGAATGGACTTTTGATATCGAGTCAACATATTTTTTTTTAAAAACTCTTTTTCCTTTTAAAATTACTTACCGGATTTTTCATTGTAACCATTTCTTGTCAAAAAATATATCGATTGTTGAAATATGTTCATTTGTTTGAACCATAGTAGACTCATTTAAAGTCTTCAACTCCAATAAATTATTTGTTAAATCACGACACCTTGCGGTGGCGTTTTTCTTTGAAATTTGAACTTATTTCATTTTCACACCTGAGGTACGAATCTTCTATTAATTCATTGTCTTAACCCAGTCTTAATACAATTATGTGTTAAGATAAATGTACCTAAATTCCTATTCCAATATACCTCCAACATATCTTTCATCTTTGATCAATCCTACGATATTCATTTATTCCTTCATTTGAACATCCTATCTTTTGAATATCCAAATTCACTTCATTGAAACTTTTAGTTAATTTCGGGAACGATGAATTCGTTCGATCACCGTAATCATCGAATTCTTTCAATCATTACAACACCTTGTGGTGTCTGTGTAAATTTGTAACCTGAGCTAATCAATATCCCTAATCATAACAATTCATACATCTTTCGTTTGACTCCTCATTCAAATAGTCTTGATACAATTATGTACCAGGACAATGATACACTAAATTGTATTGTATTTTCAGTGTATCCCTGCCATTTAAATGTCACTGATTTCTGGTTTGATAGTTGACAAATCGTTTTTCATACTTCTATTTTCAATTGAGATTATCGATTCAGAGTTCTTCTCAATTGAAAATCAAAGTAAGTTCTCTTGTAACATTGAATCCTATTATATCTAAAAAGTCATTTCGATTCTTATGTCTCGGTTAATTTGTGAAACTCAGTCACCTTGATGATTATATTATTTCATCTCATTCAGTAACACCAATTCCTGGAACTAATTTTGGGATCATTGAATTCCAATTATCGTACGATATATTTGTACCTTGATATACTGTTTTTACAAACTTAAAGACGTGACATACTTCCAAGGAGATATCGTAGCCCAAATCTCGAGGACGAGGTTTAAAACAAGTTGGGGATGATATAACAACCTTCAAGAAACACCCATAAACGTTCCTAAATACATCCCGTATGCGAGAAACGGACCCGAATAACCTTTATATTAATAAATAACAAATAAAACAAATAACCTGGGTCGCTCGCGGGCCGCGACCTAGATAGCAGAATGCGTCGTGGGGCGCAAGGCCTTTGCCTTGCCAGATACACAATGTTGACATGTGTCAACACGTGTCGAGACTACACCCGGTGACTCACCAACCCTACGGCCTATTCTAGTCTCTAGCGGGCCGCGAGAGCTGAAGGAGATGACGTCGCGTGCCACGACCCGGCTATGATCAGGCTATAAAAGGAACAGAGATCAGCCATTTCAATCGTTCATTCTCAAATCTTTTCTCTCAATTTCTGTGGGCTAAAACTATAGCCTTATACCCCCTAATAAGCGAAGCTCTGCCTCGTTGTAAGTACTATAACCCTGCAATTACCCTACACGATCGATTTAGGATTTCCGTAACGCATGTCGGCTCTGCCCGACTCAGTCGTTGGAATTCTGTCTCGTGCTACACCCGATTGATTTAGGACTCCGTAATACATGTCAAGTCTTTGCTTGACTCAGTCATTGGAGTTCTGCTTGAGTTGTAAGGTTAATGCAATTTGGGTTATTTTACTAACACATGTGCATTGTTTAAAATTTACCAGGAAACTATAAGATTATCAGGAAGCTATAATATTACCAGGAAGCCTGTAGGAATACCTAAGTCTACAAATGTGAGTACATCTGCTTTTCATAAACCATTTTTACAAAACCTCATTTTCTTTTAAATTATGATAATAGTGATTGAGTATTTGTATTCTACGATTACTGTTGGTATGTTGGGGTATTGTATACATTACTTGTTACTACAATGTGAGTAGTAACATGACCACAGGTCAGGATTGACAGTACCGTGGGTGGTAATTGAGTACATATAAACAAATGTAATTGCGGATGCCCTCAATACTGTAAAATGATAAAACTGAGATGCACTCACCAGTATTTCTTGCTGATAAAACTTTTTAAAACGCGTTTAAGGTAACTTAGTGTGAAGCCAATAAAAACTAGCTGGAGAGCACTGAAGGCTTAGAAAAGTGGCTATAAAAGTTACCAAAATAAAAGGGAGATCATGTTTTCAATAATTAGGGTTTATCCCTATAAATATATTATAAATGAAAATCGGGTTTTGTCCCACTTGTTTATTATAAATGTATTATCAGCAAAACATGGGTTTTATCCCATTTATCTATTTTAAACATTTTGGGTGTTCAACTCTGATAAAAATATTTCCTAACTACGGTCCTGATGAAACTTTCCGCTGCCAAATTAATAAACACCGATACCATCTGACTGGTTCGCAGCTCCCGCTCCCAGGGTGGGGTCGGGGGATGTGACAGAAGGTGGTATCAGAGCTATGCCACTGGTTTAAGCCCTTTAGGTGTTCTTCCAATACATAAACCTTAACCATTTATGTTAGGAAATTAATATCTTTTGTGTTATTCTGTAAACATAAAATCTTAATATGTCTATTATGATTTTTATGTCAGTTACCGAAATTTTAAATTCCCATTATGTATAATCGATATATGTATCTTACTATATTTAGAAATGTGTGTATATATATATATATATATAGGTGATATATTAATAATGTTATGACCTATCAATTTTTATGATATATTATATATATCATATATTTGTATGAATATAATTCAGTATGAATTTTATAACATTATAATAATATCACGATATTATCATAAATATCTTCATGTTAATATAAGATAACACAATTCAGGTATGATACTTCGAAAATATCATAATATAAATATTAAGATAATATGTATTATACCTAAATGATTATATGTCATTTAAATTCTCAGGATGTGTAACCCCTATTTGTATCTTACGGTATGTTATCCTATAAATATATAAAGGGGATATATTCATAATATATTACTATTAAATTTTATGATATATATCATACCCATATATTTATGTGAATACATTCCAATATAAATTATAATAATATTATGATATTGATATTAATATCTTAATCAAAGATATAAGATAACACCCTTTAGGTATAATATCTCTGAAATATCATAATATAAAATATTATTCGATGCAAGTAGTATGTTTTATGATTTATGATATAACCTAAATTTGTACTATACTTAAATATATATTTTTGTCAAAGTTTTGACGAAACATATCATTATATTAATATTGTTAAAATATAATATTTTCGCATACTTAAAACATGTTTATTGTTTAAGTACAATAATTAAAAACAGGATTTTCATAAAACCCCTATGAAAATATTATTCCATATGATTATGTTATATTATATGCACATGTACATTTTCATCTATCTGAAAATTATGCAAATGTATAAATAAAATATTTTATATCTTATAACCTATATTAATGAAACAAATGATATTTCATACAAATAAGTACAAAAATATTTGGTATTGTATAACTAGATGATTTAAAATACATATATACACAACACATACATATCGACAGGAAATAGCTTAAAGATTTTTATCTAATAGTTTAACTTATTCCTTAAATTATATATCTATACTATATATAAAAGCATATCCAAAGGGTAGAAATGGTCTTTTGCCACTTTTTCAACATTTACAAGCCCTTAAAGCATATTGTACAACTCATCAAAGCTTGAAGACTGTAATAGTTAAACGAGCGGGACCACCAAAGTTTCAAGACAAAAAAGGTAAAATGAGCGGGACTTGAAAACTCAAAATCAAAATCAGCATGCTCTTTTTTGTTGTCTGACATTATTTGGAGGATTTCAAATTTCAAACACAAAAGAAACCTGGTTTCTCTCACTCACTCTCTCTTCAAAAACCCTTAGATCTCTCTCTCTCTCTAATAGTTCATCTAACCTCAAATCTCACATATTTTCTACCTTCTTTCTTCAAACACAGTGGTGGTGATATAATCCCCATGACGGAAGATATCGAGGATGGTGGTCGTGGGTGGAAACGTAGATGGCTGCGGTGGTCACATGTCGTCTGGATACGTTACGGTATGATTTTTCTGTGTTTTATTTCGAATATTGAAATATGTGGAATGGATATCAAATTAGGAAGTTAATTTTATGAAATTTGAGATGTTAGGGTTTGATAATTGGCAAATTAAGTGGACAATTACTCCTGATTATAGTGCAACATTGATAATGGTAATTTATAGGTACACCACGAACCTGTAGGATCTCACCTGACGAAAGCGGAACACGAACAATCTTATCGAAATAAACTACCTCTGCGTGATGCTTGGCTAACCAATCCATACCCACTGTAACGTCGAAACTCCCAAGTTGCATTGGCGTGAGGTCGATTGGAAAAAGATGGTTGTTAAGGTTTAATTGGCAATTGCGAAGAACAGAATCAAGAACAACGAGATCACCACTAGCAACTTCTACTGTCAAAGGCTTACCTAGTTTCGTTCTAGACATGCGAAGCAATGGCTCAAAAGATAATGACACAAAACTCTTATCGGCACCAGAATAAAAAAGAACAGATGCGAGTTGATTATTAACAAAGAACGTACCGTTAACCACTTCATTGTCTGCTTGCGCCTCTTGTGCATTCATGTTGAAGACTCGACCTCGAGCCTGAGCCTGAGCTGGATTCGCATTCACCAATCTTGGACATTGATTACGGTAGTGGGTCAGATCCCCACAGTTATAACAAGAACCTGGTGGGTAGTGAGGTCGTGCAGCCTGAGCCTGTTGCTGAGCAGGAGGCTGAGCAACTTGTTGAGCTGGGTTCTGAGCTACCATATTCTGATTGGCAGGAATGCGGCATGTGGCAGGAAGATGACCAGGTCTTCCACAGTTGGTGCAATGACGACACTAGAGGTGCGGTTGATGATGACCATTACATCTGTTGCACAAAGGTGCATTGCCAAGATAAGGTTTCTTGGCAAGTGGTTGCGCAGGCTGATTTGGTGCAGCTTGTGCAGTAATGGCGAAATTTTGGGAAGCCTTACGCTTCCTAGAACCCTTCGAGGAACCAGAATCCTTACCCTTTTTGTTTTTACCTTTCTTTCTTTCACTTTTGTCAGACGCCTGTTTCTTACCCTTGTCACCCTTCCTGTGAAGCATACCCTTTCAGACCTACGACTCAGTCAATGTCGCAGATAGCTCGATTACCTGACGAACTGTGGTAGGGTTACTACCAGTAACGATGTCTTGTACGGAGCCAGGTAGGCCATCGATATACCTCTCGATATCCTTCTCGAGTGGGGTAACCATTGTTGGGCATAACAAACTCAGCTCCTCATACCTATCAGTATACGCCCGGTGCTCGCCACTATCCTGCTTCAGGTCATTAAATTCCCTTTCTAAAGCTCGCAGTTCATGACGAGGACAAAACTCCCTCATCATAAGCGCCCTAAGTTCAGCCCATGTTTGTGCTAAAGCAACCTCAACACCACGGTCTCTCATAACCCCGTTCCACCATGTGAGAGCCCTCTTCTGAAACACGCTTGATGCAAACTCGAATTTTCGATTCTCAGGACAAAGGACGTGACAGAATGTACTCTCAATGCTCTCGAACCATTGAAGGAGCCCAGTTGCCCCTTCAGAACCACTAAACTTGAGTGGTTTGGCCGAATTAAAACTCTTGAAATTGCATGGAGCATTTTGATTGTTGTTGGCCTGGTTTACCTGAGCTATAATGTTTGGGAGTATGGCAGCCATGTGGTGTGCCATAATATCTGCCATTTCGGCATTAGATAGCGGGTTTTCGCGTCGAGGAGGCATTCTAAAAAGAGGAAACATGAGAGGAAACGGGTGAGAAGGTTAGATGAAAAGAACGAGATGAAACAAAATCAATCAAAGGCAAATGACTCACAGCGACTAATCAAAGTAAATGTGTCAAAAAATAATGTATCGCGAAGACATGCTCGCCTATAAGTGAACACTCACCCCAAGAGTTCCCAGGTAAGTGTGACTGGTCTGATTATGTGGATTTGTATGAACACTCTAGCCTTAGACAGAAAACCCAGGGTACAGGCATTCACTCTTCCAGTTTGCACGTGTTCACACTATTTAGAACCCAAAACTTTGACGAGATTTTGAAAACTTGGAAGGCACAAGGCCAAAAATCAAACTGGAAGGGTTCAAAACCTTATAACAAATCATTTAAAAACAGATGATTGATTTTCAAAAATCGTTTCGGAAAATTGGGTTCTTGTTTTGGTGATCACCTAAGGATAAGTGAAGTGCATGTTTTAAAATCTAAACGCAAGAAAACTTGTGTTGGGGTCCTAGAAAGGTTATAGTCTAGGTCAAAGCATTACTAATAACCTAATTCCCTATAACCATTGGCTCTGATACCAACTCTTCTGTCACACCCCGACCATGTAAAACATCAAATCATGGCGGAAACGTCGGGGAGTGTTGTAACAGAATTATTGTTTTCACAACCATGGCATTTAAAAGTTATGTTTTATTCACCAAACAAAGGGATTACATTGTCTTAAACATAAAGAAACAAGAGTACATGACGAAATTAAACTAGTTCTAGCTTCGTTTTAAGTCTCTAAGGCACAGGTCCGCCCTAGTGTATCACGATCATCCTAAGCAACAGCTCCTGAAAACACATGTGAAAATAGGTACGTCAGCATAAAAATGCCTGTGAGATACATAGGTTTTATGAAAATAGGATTCATGACTTGGGTTTTAAGAAATGTTTAATAAAATTCAGTCATGAACCTTGTTAATGGTTTTGTTTTAAAAATCATTTGAAAAACGATAGCAAAATCAGATGATATATATAAAAGAATAATGTATGGTTAAATGAATAACCAAGTAAAATAAGTTTGTATAAGTTAAGTCATTTGTAAAACAATGTTTATGTGAAAACATGTTGTATATGTAATATGTCTAAACTGAAGTGGTTTAAATAATGCTACGATATGTAATACCATAAAAGCACTTATATATAGGAAGTACCAGCGGCGTATCCACCCTGCTTGTATCATATTACTCACGCCTCGTTATTTAAGTCACTCAAACCAACCAACAATGTAAAATGTTTACGTTTAAACCAACAGTCAAATGTCATTGTATAACCCAAGTTAAATGTAAATCATGTAATGTGTAAACAAACGTTATGTATGGTAAGTAAAATGAGACTACTTAAACCACAAGTAAAAATGTACAAAACAAAGTATTTCAAATAAATCAAAAGTTATGTTTTGTAAGATAAATGCATGTTTTACTAATACAAACACCTATACGGTATGTTAAACGCATACCTTCAAGCCTTGAGACAGTAGGATAACCTTAGAGTAATGGTTATCAAAAATGTTTTCGGATTCAGTCATTCCTTTAATCCAAATAAACCTAGGGTGTCAGGAATGGGATTTGTCAAGTCCTATGGTACCACTACTTGCTACCGAGCGGCGTAGCTAATGTTAATGAATGTAATTTAGACCCGTTGAACAAACCAAATGTCATATCAAATGTAAACATGTTATGTGAAAATAATGTACTAAGTATGCTAAGTTAACATACAAAGCAGAAAAGTAATGTAAAACAATGTGTTCATATGCTGAGTAAACATATGTAACAGAAAATGTAATGTAAAACAATGTGCTAGCATGCTAAGTAAACATACATAGCAAAAGAAGATGTATGGTAAAACAATCTGCTAGCATGCCAAGTAAACATACATAGCAAAACATAATGAAAACATGTACTAATAGTGTACTAATGAACATAGCAAGTATATGATTTGAAAACATGGAAAGCACGAAAGTAACAAGTAGGTACATGTGTTTCACCCTAAAATGTTTTAAAAATAGTAAAAGAGGGGTCTATGTACTCACTTGAAATTTCTCAATAGTCGTAAGATAACTACCAAGCAAAGCTAGAAGATCACGGAATCAAACGGCACCTAATATAGGTAACTATGTTAATAAACGGACCTATTCGGAGGATCGGGTAGCATGAGGGTTTGTAAACCAAACGAGTGTAAGAACTCATGTAATATGGTTTAACAAAGCCTACATACTAAAACGGAACCTATCCTAAGTGCTTTTGACCTATTACGACCCGTTTAGGTAGCTTACGCAACTTTAACGCGTCGTTTGCGTAAAACGCGTTCGGACCGCTTAACTAGTCCTATGACAAGTAAAATATGCCTTAACATGTCTAATATTGTTTCTAAATCAGTTTAGATGTCAAAATTTGGGCATTTTGGTAATTTACCTAAGGCATATATACTACATATCATACAACTACTTAAATGACGTGACCATAAGGTATAACCTCAGAAGGTTATTCCTTATACAACTATGCTCACCTAATGTGTTTGGTTGGATCCTAATGATCGACAAAATGGGTCGGGTTCGAAAGTATAAGTGATTGTTTAGATCGCTTACCTTACGACCCTATATAAGCACAAATCTAAAAAGTGACGAGTTAAACATGTTAAAACATGTTTAACGAGGTTTGAAAACAGGTTTGGTATCAAGACAAAGGGTTTTATACCCAAAAGTAGTTTGGTTACAAAATACGCAAGAATACGCATTTTGGCCGAAACTACGACTCGTCACTAAGCCTAGATAACGTGGTAATCAGTAGTTATAGTTGCTAGGGACTATAATCATCGTGATTACGCTCACGTTATGAAGTTCAAATGAACTTCGCATTGACCATAAACTGGTCAATGCAGAAAGTCAAACAAAGTTTGACTTTAACGCTAAAACGTAAAAGAATGAAAGAATACTTACAACGGGTCCAAGAACGAAAGTTTTGATCCGATTACTCTAAGGTATGAAGCATATACTTCAACTTAGAGAGCAGAAATCAGATCAAATTGTGAGTTTGAAGTGAAGTGGGTGGGGTTTATATAGAGTTTGGAGGACCGTTAAGATCGTTCATCATAAAACGTGCTTTAATCTCAACCGTACAACTCATGCCCACTGTTTTACAAACCCATGGGAGTCCATAGTAAGTTAAAAACCGTTTGCAAGTGAGAAACATGGCTGGAATGAGCTGGAAACATCTGGAAAATGATCTGTGCAGACCTGGGGGTCGCTCACGGCCCGCGTAGGAGACATGCAGGGCTTACGCGGCCCGCTTGCGAGTCACAGTTTAGCACTAAGTTTCCAAATTTGCAGTTTCAGTCCCTGTTGTTGTTTAAGCTCATTTTCGACATGTTTAAGGCCTGTTAAGCCAACTTTAAGGCCCTAAGATGATGCCTAAACATTGTGGACATGAAACATGCTCAAAAATATGCTGGATGGCGGTTCGTTTGGTCGTACGATCGCGATACTCGCTTAATTACGACGAAATGCGCACGTACGCGAAAAATGATCCAAATTGCGCGACGAATGGATTTTTCTTATGCCAAACACTAAAATAAAATATTTTAATGCTTACATAAATTTTTGGATGTCCGGATGTATTCAGAACGTAAGTTATGCGCGAAAATGCAAACTTATGCACTTTTTGACGCTTTTAGTCCCTGAATGAGCATAAAGTTTATTTTAGTACACCGAACCCCTCAAAGCCTATTTCTAAGCTATGTAAAGGATATTTAGGGTGCGTTTAACTGATGATCAAGTTCCAGAATGTCCATTACAGTTCAAATCGGCATACTTTCACAGTTTGTTGAATTTAGTCCCTGTAAGCGAATAGACTTGATTTTGCCATACCAAAGCCTTCAAAACTTATTTCTAAGTTATGTAAAGGTTATTTAAGGTATGTTAAGCATATATTGATGTTCCGGAGTATTTTTCACGTTAAACTGATTACGTTTATGCATCAGTTTGCGTATAATTCTCCAGAAAGCGATATAGAGGTTGAAATTGAATGAAAATCAAAACATGAAAAATGTCAAACATAAACAAACAAACTATGGAGTCAAATAACTTTATTTCATTGATAACTGAACTGTTTACAATGATTACAAGCACAAATGTCACAAAAACCATTGTAAAGTTGTAGTGATCACACCATTTTTGTTGACTAACCTTGTATGTGTTGTTACAACAAGATTTAATTAGGATTTTTTTGATTTTGAAAATTGATTGGTTTAGTTTTGATCACCTTAGATGGTAGGAAAACACAGATCACTGTATGACATATATTTTAAGTCAATCAGATCTTGATGAAGATGAATAAGATTGATGCCTATTATCATTATTGAAGTTGATTGTTGTTAATATGAGTCTAGCAGCAACTATTCTTTACCATGGTCAATTAGAAAAATAACTTTTTTGTGATGTATTGATGACGAAGAGTACATGTGTACTTCTGATGTGGGGGACTTTTTTTTTTTTGAACGGCGATATTTCTACAACAGGCGATAGAGATCGCACCTACCCTATAAGTCCCCCACATACCCGAGTTATGTGGGGGACTTTTTAACATTCAAGATCTTTTATATAATGCGCCCCGCTTGCGGTCTGCTCATATAATGTAATATATGTGTGGGCGCTCGGGGGGGCAAAAGCAAAAGTGCACTAATTTTTAACGTTATTTTACTAATTTCGTGAAAATAACGTTAAAAAGAGGGGATCGTTAATCAGGCATCATGTGGTGGCGTTGATAGCCGAAAGACAAGGGGGTACATGCACCAATTGGCGTTTGTCTCAATTGCTGAGTGTTATGTGCCTTATGTCCAAGGCTTGATGCAAAACCACAATCGAGCCGGGGGTCTCATTGGAAGCAGCCTCTCTATTCCTACGGGGTAGAGGTAAGGCTGTCTACATCCCACCCTCCTCAGACCCTACCTTAGCTTTGCTATAGGTGGGATATACTGAGTACGATGATGATGATGATGATCTTTTATATAGTGCCTAGCTAGGTAACAAAAATATCATCACTAAGATACATCATGGCATAGAAATCAAATGCTATATTATTTAATTTGTCTATCATTTTGTTTAGGATTAATGTGCTAAATTTGTAATAACTATATTTTTATATTGCTTTGTTTAGGATTACTCACAAAAGCTGGAACGATCAGGCACTCACAAAAGCTGCCTCACCCCGTTGTCGTTTAACTTCCACGTCACAGGACACCATCATCGTCGTCATCACAGGTCGCCTATTGTTTGGATTCGAAGGTATTGTAGCTATTATTTTGCTCTTTCCGTGTTCTTTTCTCAGATTAGACTCATATTTGGTTAAAGGTATCATGGAGTCGAACATAATCACAACGATGATCAGAAACCAATGTTATCAGCCTGTTTTTGCATATACTATTTGACCTTTTTTGATCAGTCTCCTTTTTAGCAAACCTTTTCACTTTGAGTTTTTTTGGGATGAATATATAACTAGATGGTCAAAATGCCACATCTAGGTTTGACCACATCTAGGTCTGATAGATAATATATAGAACCTAAAATAAGAAATTGACTCATATGACCTGTTTTCATTTAATGTTATCTTTTTACTCACATAAATGACCGTATTTATCTTACTATAATTTTTCTATTAAGCATCATCTATCGCGCCTTTGCTAACTTTTGCAGATCATTGCTTTAATACGAAGATACTAAATCCACTTGAGCTGTGATGTTGGTTGAACTTAAGAAGCTAATTGAAGCAAGTCCCTCATTTCATGACATATTGCAGTTCCAAACATTAGGAATTCAAGATTAAGGACTCTTATAAACCAAAGATAAACCTTAAAATTGTCTGGGAAATTTTTAAGGACTCTTATAAACCAAAGGTAAACCTTAAAATTGTCTGGATTGTTTGATGCTTTTCTTTAAAAAACTACACTAATTTGAACTATAATTTTCATTTCTTTTGCATTTTTAACTTCAAGTTATAGTGATTCTGTGTTGTTTGTTTTGATTTGATTTTTTTGATTTGAAATTACATTTTGAATTTTGATGGGTAGGTTGCAAAGTACACCAGCAGTTAGCTACTCCCAGGATGATTGTCAAAACTAGGTAAAGATGTTGATGACTTGTTGATGGCAAAGAACCCCAGGCTTGACGTTTACACAGAAGAACATGAAAAGCTGTTGGGTGAGGCTGCTGGAAATAGGTTCGGGTCCGAACTGATGCCCTTGATGCTGCTGGAAACACCACTGCTGCTATTGAAAGGTACCAAAATTTGGTTTATTATCGTGATTAGAATCTACTTGACTTTGAGATAAGTCCGCCCATCAAACACTCACATTTTCTAGAGCTTGCCCCAAAACCCTAACCACTACTAGCTTGCTCGAGAGAAGACACCAATTTTGTTCAGATGGACGTAATAAGAAAGCAGCTAGATGTGTTGATGGAAGCCAATCAGAATGGCGACGTCACAAAGTCAATCGAAAGTTCTACGATCCTGACTTCGGCCGTGTCTTCTTAGTTGGCCTCGGTTTGCATGAACTCTTTCAACTCATTGTAAGTATAACAAAACCCTAACTTTTTAATAAATGGTTCGACACAAAACAACTGAGTTTTTTTTCCGGTTCTTATGGTTAATATTGCAATATATGTTACACGAATGATATGACTTTCAGTTCGTTTGATTATAATATGTTTTGTTCTTTATTGAGTAACAAAGAGTAGGATGTAATTCATTAGATTGCGAAATTATGATGATGATTAATATGCAATATATTGTCTGATTTGTTCTTTAGTTGACTTTGTCACTTATAATTTAAATAGACGAACCTAAATTAACTTATTCCCTCACTTTTTGCTGACTAAGATGAAGTCAGTGGTCATAGATGACCTTCTTGATGATGATGAAGCTTAAGATGAAACTGATGAGCTAACACGCCACGTAATCTTCATAAATATGTTCTTTTTTAGCCTGAATGACTATGCGTGTCTTTTAAGGTATAACTTTGATTTGTGCATGGCTGCTGCTTCGTCTAACAATTGCGTACTATCTGTGTATTAGATGGGAAGGAGGCTCTTGAAGTTGAAAAGGTGAAGATTCAGTATATTGTGTGGAATCCCGGTCGCTATGCCAACCGTTCTTTCCATAACGATGGCTATCGGGTCTCATCGATTGGCGCAACAGGTTTCTTGACTTACGTCATCTTTCTTTTATCAATTTGATTATACTTTTTATATCATTTTTGACAATTTATATGATTAATACAGGGAGCGATTACGAAAAGAATAACAACGATAGAAGAAATGGCGGGAATGGACGTTCTTTGTAGTGACAAAACCGAAACGTTGACTTTGAACAAGCTTACAGTTGACAAGAATATTATCGAAGTCTGTCTCGTAGATGCGTATTTTTTATTACAAATTCGATTTTTTACCTGTAGTTTGACTTTTGAGTTGACTTACTTTGTTAGACGCCGATACTGTCGTTCTGATGGCGGCCCGAGCCTCTAGAACCGAAAATCAAGATGCCATTGATGCTGCAATAGTCGGTATGTTGGCTGATCCAAAAGAGGTAAATTATTATCTCATATGATTTAAGGAATTCAGAATTAAATGGTCCTTTAAAAATGGAATGTAGGACAATTGTTACTATGGTTTAATTAACCAACTGGGGTAGCCCAGTTGGCCACCGACACCCACCTCTTCCTAGAGGTACCGGGTTCGAGTCTTGGGAGTGACATATGTCGCCCAGGGTAAGAACTCGGCATGGGGAAGTCACCGCGGAGCTAGCTTGGTCGGGTAGCGGCTCTCGGAGTGAGATCACTTCGGCGGTTGGGAGGACCGTGCACTTACACCCCCCCCCCCCCCCCCCCCCTACTATGGTTTAATCCATGTAAATCGTGGTGGATTATGGAAGGTTGTGGTATAGCCTTCCATTCATGTTCCTACGTGGCGAATCATGTCCCAACCATGACCCCCACACCATTATTAACTTTCTAATAAAAATGTGAGGATATTTTTATGGTTATTCTAATAAAAACGTGATGAAAATTTTATGGTTATAACTTGTGAGTCAATCTTGCTATTGAATCATGTTGGAAAAATAGAATGTCATATACAAAAATTAATTTATTAAAATTACTATTAAACTCTTCGTATGGTGAAATTTTTGTAGAATTTTTTAATGACATTTGATTAGGCTAGAGGGTGTGGGATAACACCATTGGGGCTTTATAAGCGCCACCTCAGCTCCACGTAGGCGACACGTCAGCCATGGGGCTTTATAACACCCCCTTTTAACTTACACAGTGTGGTTAATAACCATAGTGGGCGCTATAGAAAAAAAAATAAAAAAAAAAATAAACAAAGTGCTCTTGTTAAAAAGAAAGAAACAAAGTGGCAGGTCAAAAAGAAACAAAGTGGTGGGGTCAAAAAGAAACAAAGTGTCTCGATCTGTGTGTTGTGTCTCGTTAACATGATGGCGAGTGAACTATGGCGCCCAAACTTAATTAGGTGGGTGTGGGTGGATAGCGCCCCGGGGCGCTATAGCCTCTGACGTGGCGGGGTGGCGCCCCCCACACCCTCCGGCCTTAGTGAGTCAATCTTGCTATTGAATCATGTTGGAAAAATAGAATGTCATATACAAAAATTAATTTATTAAAATTACTATTAAACTCTTCGTATGGTGAAATTTTTGTAGAATTTTTTAATGACATTTGATTAGTTTTTATGAGTGTTTAACTCTCTAGTTAATTGAGACTTTTAACTCACCTTAACTTTTGTACACATACTATGCTAAAAAAAATTAAACTGATGATAGGTAAGGATGATTATTAGTCATGTTATGATTATTTGGATGTATAATCAAGGATGATTACTATTAAACTCTAGTTAATGAAAAATGGTTAGTTCAAACAAATTATTTTCTGTTAGAGCTGATTTAGATGTGTCACACTAGATATTGATTATTTGGATGTATAATCAAATTTATTCCTAAAGTTTTGTATAATAGGGGATGTCATTTTGAATCAATATCATAATTGAATCGATATCAATCGGATACCCGTCGCAACGCGCGTGCATTCCCACTAGTTAGTAGTCAATGGCGGAAACGAAGTAAAATTACTACTTATTGATAGAGATGGAAAAGTTACAAATCAGACAATAAATGTTGTAGGCATGGATTTTTTTTAGATTTATGAATTGGTTTTTTGCTATGTCATCATATATAATTGTAATCCACTTATGTTTTATAATACTATATTATTATTGATGCAAATTTAGTATCCACTTAGGATTTATAAATTAGGTGAAAATAGAAATGAGTGAAAAGTCTTCTAAACTGTTTTTAAAAGCATAAGTTATGTTGTACGTTTTGTTAAGGGTGCACATCATTATTGAATTTTATATAATTTCTATAATCATATTCGACAAACAAATTAACCTTTTTTTTGTTTTCTTCTTAAGGGTCCGACAACTCCGGAATTGACATTAATGGAGGCACCTATGATTTCTTAACGACGTTGCTACGTCTTGCATGGCACCCAAATGAAACTTGATTGTGTGTTGGACCTACGCGAACTTAGAGATTATAAGTCGGTGCTTACTATTTTTCATTTTGTTTGTTAAACTATGTTAGAGTTTACTATTAGTTTCTTTTTTACATTTTTGTTTTCGGTGGTGGTTGGGTCGAAATGCACAGTTCGTAAACATACCCTCATATTTGTTACACCATACGTGTTTATGCTATTTTACGAGTTTATCGAGTTACATATTTGTTGCAACTTATGTTGACGCTCTTGAACACCCTCAAGTCGACGCTCTGAATGTTAAATATAGATCAGAAATTACATGTGGATTGGTTTGATTAGTTTTGAGCTTATAGTTATGCTTTTGTTAGCTTGGCGCAGTTCGGTTTGTTTACATTCTTTTAAAACACTTTAAATCCCCCTGACCAGTTTTGAAGTACCTTACCCGAAAATTTCGATTTTTTAGTTATGACCCAACTGAACTGAACATTCTCATGCACACCCTTAGAATTACTAACAAGTGTTGTGTTTTCCTTTGCATCGCGAATTTGGTTTTGGTTATAGCTCAAAACCGAACCGCCCCGTAAATAGCCCTAAACTCACAAACCTAAGTGATATGTTTCCCGCCGCATCGCGTGGATAAGCGACTAGTGTATATACACACACATATATATATACATATATATATACATATATATACATATATATATATTCAGATATATGAATAATACTTCACTACTTAATATATTAAGGATCAAATTTAGAAACGCCAGTTTTGTATTATCTATTATGATTCTTTAAATAAATAAAAATGATAAATTAAGAATCTAAGTCCTAATATTTTACAACCAAAATGATTCAACCTTTCTTGTTAAAAATAAAATTATTCTAAAAAGAATCCAGAAAATTTATATTTTGATTAAATTTATTTCTTTTAATGAATTACCCTTTTTATTCCAAAATATTATGTTCAATAAATTTAATAGAAACTTATTTTGTTAGTATAAAGGAATAAACAAAGTTATGGGAATAAACAGGATAATTAATACAATTAGTTATATAATTGGATTCTTATAATTTGGTATTATATGTATATATTACAGGAAATTTTAAAACTTTATATTTATACGTAGGTATATACAAGACACAAATTTCTTGATAGTATATACAATATAATAATAAAATATCTTTTGTAGAAAAACAAGCTTTTATATAATAGAAGAAACAAACCTACATGTTTACTCAAGATCTATTTTGATAATTTCTTAACCAATACCCACCTTTAACCCAAAAGAAACCTTAAGGATATCTGTACTAACACCACCTCTTGAAGAACAATAATGGGTCGATGACGGAGAATCTCAGAATTTCATATAAAACTCTTACCTTTATTTTCTGAATTCCTATCTAGCTATGAGCTCTGAAAATATAGTTGAATTTAAGCAATATAGAAGAAAAGTTATTATAACAAAGGAAGAAACAACACACAATATAATATATGTATTTTCCTTATATTTTAATAAAATTTATAGTGAAAGAAAATGTTAAAATATAATATGTATATATATGTGTATATATATATATATATATATATATCAACACATCATACTGATAATGTAATATGACAAACAAAATATGCATGTATAATTGTTTAGTTTTGTGATAATTATATCTAAACATGTTTGCAATTCAGATGTCAAAGGAAATCGCATGTAATCAGGAAATTCAAACTAATAATGAAAATTCTTTGGATAGAAGTACTATAGAAAGTATAATAACTCAAGGAATATTAAATGCCATACCTTCGATCATTAAAGCTATTAAAATTTCTGTACATGATGAAACAATGGTTAACCAAGAGGGTTAACTCACTGGTCTCGTCAAGTAGGGTTAATCCCTTCTTTCCGAGGATCACTGGCTGGATCATCCGCTGGTTGATCTCCTGCACAAGGAAACAAGCCGTGACTCGTAACAAGGAGGATGGGGTGGGGGGTGCTCCTTGTTACCACTATTCGGCGTGAGAATCAGTAATTTGCTTGGAAGCAAAGTGTGATAGTAGTAGTAGTGAGGGAGTTGTCAAAAGATACCTCAAACCTGGTTTGGGATGGGTATTTATAGCCGAGGAGTGAAGGAGGGTAGTTGAGTGGCTAGTCTGACATCGCACAGCCTCCTGCAGGTGTGTCAGGCCTGTCGGTTATGGTGGTGATGCCACGTCCTGCTGTGGTGTCAATCTGTTGCTTACATGTGGGCTGACAGGCGACTGTCTTCAGTGCCACTTGCACTGTGGTGTCAGTCCCACTTGCCTTGTAGGCAGGATGCGGTGCCGGGCCGCATCGCCGCTCGCGGTAACTGATGTTGTTCCCGCGTTCTTGTTCTGGCCAAGACGTATGCGGGATGCGGTGTCGTGCCGCATCGCCCTTGGTAACTGTTACTGTTGTCCAGATCCCTTGTTGTGATGAAAATGTTCTTAGGATGCGGTGCCAGGCCTCATCGCTATGTATACACCCATTTCCATACATAAGGTAAGTATTCCCATCTCTTGACTGATTGGATTCGACGGCTGTGTTCGCGCGTGCCCACACGGACACTGATAGGTTCTTGCTGGTGGGGGTTTTTGATAAGGGTAATGGTCACTCGCGCTCATGCTGACGCGAGATCTGGGACCATACCCCTTCACGTCCCCCCAGTCTAGTGTTGCTTCCTTATGCAAGTTGCATGTGGGAGGAATACTAGACTATGGTGTCTAGAAGGTAGAATAGGAGCTGGAGAAGATTCTAGGCCATGCGGATGGCTCCTGCTTCAAGTAAATCAAACTGGGGGTCCGGTAGAGTCGTGTGACGTCTCTTCCGTACCGGTGAGCAAGTTCCGTCTGATGCGGAATTCTCAGCCAAGGATTTGATCCGGTAATATGGTCTACCTTTTTTCTGATGTCATCAGCCACCTGTTGGTGTTTCGAACCAACCTTTGAGACGGTGACTGAAGATGTTAGCAGGGTTTGAACCAACCTTTGAGACGGTGACGGAAGATGTCCGTGATCGCAACTCTAGTTGTAACCTCTACGCCAGCTGATGTAATTCTGTAAGTGCTTTACTCAAGCTCTATGTTTATCAACTGGACATGCAACGATGATCCCTGCTTTGTGGGGTGTTCGCGTTCTCCAATTTAGCTCTCAAGTAACCGCACGTCCTTTGCGGTTACCTCGTTGCCGCATATCGTTGGCCATGTTTGGTCCAACAATGTGGGGTATTTGCGTCATTGTTGGCCGTGTTTGGTCGAACAATGTGAATCTGTACTAAGGGAAAATAAACATGGTCATAGGCATGGTAGTGCCCACCATTGTTTATTCTATGCGGTCCATAGGTGGGCAAACAAAGTCATAAGCATACTTGTTACCACTGTTGCTTGGCTTGTTGCTCAAGGATATCACCTTAGATACTTGGGAATCTGGGTGAAACTCGTTTGCATTCGTTCTGTAGCCACTTTCCTTCATGCTTAGTTGGAAAGCAGTTTTCTTGGAAGTAGCTTTGCTCCACCGTGTGGTGGCTTAGTTGTGGCTCTTCCGTAGCTACCGTTCGCGGAGTTGCGCTCCCCCACAACTACTCGTGAGTGTCAGCGGTTTGTCACTGAAGACCCGCTTTAAAAGAGGAATTCTCTTTGATGTGGCTCTTGAAGGATTAGGAGTCAGGGTTGCTGATGTGTGGTTGCGCATCATACTTATCCTTTTCCCAAAGGAGAAGTTGTTTGTGTCCCCTCCGTGGTTGTGAACCAGACACGAGGGATTTGAAGCTTGAAGAACTTCAAGGTATTGCGGCTGTTCCTGAGAAGCGGTTTTCACAGTCCAAAGAACAACGCTGGTTCTGGGTATCTGACACACCTGTACGGGCTCGTGTGTGTCATCTCCGCATATTCCACGTGTGATCGTGGGTATATGCGGATATTGGTTATACCCCTTTACATAATGTAGATATATATATTTTTGCCTTTTTTGAGTGGTATGTAAAAAACGACATGCGGTATGGGTTATGGTGCGGTATACCAGGAAACCGCATGCCTCTTAAGTTTGGATATCGTTGTCGCTTTTTCGTTGCATACGTGGCAGGACGCACGTGTGAGTTGGTAGAAGTTGGTGTGATTTTGCTGGCATGTGCTAAAACGACAGGACGTTTGCACTGCCCGAGGTAATCACTATACTGTAGCAGGATCACCAAAAAGTCTATTTTGTCAGGCGCGTGGACAGCTACTCGCGAGTGGTAACCGTCAGGAGAACTGTCACTTGTATAGGTGTCGTCGTATGGTTTGTTGCCTTAGCGCACGACGTTTCGGTTTCTGATCCGCATTTATTGCGATGAGTATAAAAGGGGAAACCCTTTGTGGTTTCCTCTTACTCGTTTGAAATTTCAAAAAAATTTCCGGTAAGAGAAGTTAGAAATTCTTCATCTTCTCCGATCAATCCTTTGCTTTTTATGTGAGGTTTTTCTGAAGTTTTTGGATTTCATCTTTCGTTTCCTTCTTCTACATTATGATGGCTGAACCATCCAATCCCAATACTGCTGAGGGAGAAAACCCTGACCCTAAGTCGTCGGTGGCGGCTGAGGAGGAGGAAGGTGGTGGTACCCCCGGTGGAGGTTTACCGGTGTTGAGGTGGACGAAGGCTCAGTTCGATAATCTGATGACCGACGTTCAAATGCACCAAGAATATGGGGCTCTATACCCACAAGAGGGTGATACTGGTGTCGATGCTCCGGCCTGTTATATTACCATGTGGGCCGATTTCTTCGGTGATGGCAATTTCCGACTGCCGTTGACGGTCTTCGTTGCTGAGATTTTGGAGTGGTATAAAATCCACATTTCTCAACTTAGCCCCTTTGGGATGATTCGGGTTCGAAATTTTGAGTACACTTTTCGTGCTCTTGATTTGGAACCTACCGTCGCAGATTTCCGGCGGTTTTATCAGTTGACGGTGCATACCGGTTTTTTTCTTTTGGGCAACGTTATGGTAGCCCTAAGTTGATGACCCCTCCGAAGGGCATTACGAAGTGGAAGACGAAGTTCTTTTACGTTAAGGCCGCTGCGGTTGCTGCCAAAATGACGTTTCGGAACGTGACCGAAACGATCATAGCGGAGACTATTGCTGTCCCCCTGGCTAATACAGTGGAGTGGTTTCCAAGGCTGCAGACCATTGAGTTCAAGAAACTAAACAACTCGCAGTTGTGAGTGCTGCGGATGATGCTGACCAGGATGAAGAGGAAGTCGAGGCCCGTTGTGCGGGAGAAAAGTGGTGGTAAGTACATTTCTTCTTTTGCGGTTTCCTTACTGCCTTATCCGCGTTACTGATTTTTAAGTGCATTATCAGAGGATGCTGCCCTTTGGAGGATTTTAGCTCCGGATTTCAAGGGCAAGGTTGAGGTGATTGCGTGTGCAGAGGATGAAGAAGGTTTTAACTTCACCATTCACAACAACTTCCGGGTGCCTGCAGAGGGTGCACTGGCGGTTGAGTTGCCGCAAGGCAAAGGTATACTGAATCTTTTCCCTTAACTTGGTTTGTAAAGAAAATGGCCCTGCTGATTTGCTTTTTTGATGATTTAAACGTAGGTGATCTTGGTGCTCTAGGGGACACTGAAGCGAAGGGTGTCCCCAAGAGGCAGTTGGAGAAAGGCGTGCGGTTCCGCCAGAAGAAAAAGCATGAGCCTGTTGTTATTCCTCCGTTGGTGCCGCAGGTGGCAGGTATCTCTCGTACTAGTTTCCGCAGATACACCGATTACGTGGTAGTATCTGACACCCTTGAGGGTTTGGGTATTCCAGGTGGTGGTGCGACTGCAGGTGGATCCGCTGAGGGGTCAAAACCCGCTGATGAGAAGAAGAAGCGGAAGGTAGAGGATAAAGCCGCTGGTGCTGGTGAGCGGAAATGTTTGTGGTTGAGAACGACTCGCGGTTGTGACTGGTAAGTCGACTAGATAATCACAAGTTTTTGTTATTACAAGTTTGTGACTTATAGTTGTGTTTGCTTTGTTGTAGAACCGCCAGAGGGAAGGTTTTCCTTGTTTGACACTCCTATTTCTCCCGTGCGTGACGCGGCTGCGGATGTTAATAAGGAGTTTACAAGAAGCCCTTCTATCGAAGTGGTTACCGAGCCCTCTGTGCAAGCGGAGGATATTGGGAAGAAAACCGCGGGTCAGATTTTTGACACATTGGATTCTTCTGACAACCTGATCTCCCCGCATGATACTGATGTTGAGGGGGGTAATTTGAAGTCTGCTGATGTTGAAAAGCATAAGTCTCATGCTGCTGAGAAGGCTTCTGGTTCTGCCGCTGGGGGTGCGGGTTTTGAAGAACCATCCATTCAGCCTGGTGAGTCTGAATTGGAGTTTTACTACCATACTTATATGGAAAATCGGAGTGTGAACTACCATCGTCCCCCTTCAAGGGTGGTGCGGATACCAGCGGTACAAAGGAATATTAGGTTGGACTGCGTGCCCTTCTTTTTTATTTCCTCTTGATTGTAAATAGTAGAAAAACTATGTAAATTCCTTATGCACCGCGTAGGTGTAGAATTTTTTTGGAAAATAAGGTTACCCTTTTTATTCAATTTGCACAAGTGTTTTGGCTTCTTGCATTTGAAGATTGGTGAGTTAATGTTTGGGAAGGCCAATGTTTAAGGCCAGTCGTAACATTATATCAAAATTTGTCATTTGCGTATCTAACGCAAGTATATGAATGACTCTGTTGGCTATAAAGCGCGGTTGAGTATTAGTCAATTTCCATTAGGATCCCGTAAGGGGGTAGGGATTGTAAAGCTTTTGTAATACCCGTATGTGCGTATCCAGCCGGATATACATTGATATATCGCTTTTGCTGGCTTATTACAATTCTTGCGTGTGGTCACCACTTTGTATGGGTATCGCGAATGAAGATTTTGCGAATCTGTTTTTGCAAATACCGCAAAGTGGAGCACGCATTTGTAATAGAAGTAATAAACAATATTGCATTGAATCGTTCATTTATTTATTTGCAAATAGCCGGCGGCCCGATAGGTTACATGGAAACGTAAAAACATGGCTTACATGTAACAGTGTTGAAGCTGCTGTGCATTCCATGTGCGTGCGATAGGTTCACCGTCTAATGTCTGTAGTTTATATGCGTCTTTGCCCAGGACCTCTTGGATGAGGTAGGGTCCTTCCCACTTGGGGGGAAGTTTCCCTGGGCGTTCCGCATTAGACGCTTCATTATCGCGAAGGACGTAGTCTCCCGGGTTGAAGGTACAAATGCGAACGCGTGAATTGTAGAACTTTTCAAGCTTGGTCTTGTACTTGGCCTTGTTGATGGCAGAGTTTTCACGCCTTTCTTCTAGGAGATCCAAGTCAAGCTTGTGTTCATCGCCGTTGTCTATCTTGTTGATAGCCAACATTCGCGGTGAGGGGAGACCTACTTCAGCGGGGATCACCGCTTCTGAGCCGTAGACCAGGTTGAAGGGTGTCTCACTTTTACTTGGCTTTGGGCTAGTCCTGTGAGCCCATAAGATACTAGGGAGTTCATTGACCCAGCCGCGTCTGGCTGTTCCCAAACGTGCCTTTATGCCTTCGACTAAACTTTTTTTGATACTCTCGACTTGGCCATTTCCTTGAGGATGAGCCACTGATGAGAATATGTGTTCAATGTTTAACTCTTCTAGCCATTTTTGGAAGTCATCGGCGGCGAAGTTGGTGCCGTTGTCGGTAACGATGCACATTGGTAGGCCGAAACGGCAGATGATATGTTCCCAAATGAATTTCCTTGTTATCATAGCGGTGGTGGAGGCGAGCGGTTTTGCCTCTACCCATTTCGTGAAATAGTCGACAGCTACTATGATAAACTTCACCGCACATGGTGCGTCTGGAAATGGTCCCACCACATCGATTGCCCATTTTTGAAATGGCCATGCGGTGGTGACCGGGATCAGGTTGTTCTTGGGGTGCAAGGTTTTGGAAGCATGCCGCTGACAATTAAAACACTTGCGCAAGACTTTGACCGCGTCCAGGTGCATACCGGGCAAGTAGTACCCAGCATTCATGATTTTGGACACCACCATGCGTGGGCCTGCGTGTATGCCACATATTCCATCGTGTATCTCTCTGATTAGATACGTGGCGTCTTGGGGGTCGACGCATCGAAGGAGTGGCCCCAGGTATGATTTGCGGTATAAAATACCGTCTCCCATCTGATAATGACACGCTTTTTGTTGTAACTTGCATGCCTCTTCTTTACTTTCGGGAGTAATACCTGATTGCAAGTATGCAATGATTGGTGTCTTCCAGGATGTTGTTCCGTACTGGATGACGTTGACCTGGCGGAGGGGTACTGAGGGATTCTACAGAATCTCGATGCGTATCTCCTTTGCCAGGTGTTGGAAGCTAGTGAATGCGAGTTTCGAAAGTGCATCCGCAGGTTTGTTTTCACTCCAGTTGATATTGCGGATATTGAAGGAAGTGAACTTTGATTTCAGTTGTAGGGCTTGTTCGAGGTAGAGGATCATAATGTCACCTTTTGCGGCATAGTCGCCGCGCACTTGTCCTGTAACTAATAGTGAGTCGACGTGTGCCTCCAGGTGTTGGACGTCGAGTTTGACTACCAGATGCAACCCTGCTAGTAGAGCTTCGTACTCTGCCTCGTTATTTGTGCTTTTGAAATCGAGGCGGATTACGTAGGTGAGCTCTTGGCCATCGGGGCTGACGAGTCGCAGACCTGCACCCAGTCCATCCTCATTGGATGCACCATCGGTAAATAGTGCCCAGGTATCTGAAGAGGATGGTGGTGGTGTAGGGTTTTGTTCTTCTTTGCATTCTTGGATACGATTTGGCGGTATTTCGGCAACAAAATCAGCTAGAACTTGGCCTTTGATCGTGGGGCGCGGCTTATAGGTCAATGTGTACGCGCCCAGTTCAATGGCCCATTTTTCTAATCTCCCAAAGATGTCGGGCTTAGATAGGATCGGACCAATCCTGTAATTGGTTAATATGGTGATGACGTGATTTGAAAAACGTCGTAACCGTCTTGATGCGTGCACCAGTGCGAGTACCAATTTTTCCATGATGGAGTATCTTGTCTCTAGGTCATTTATCATTTTGCTGATATAGTATATGGGTGTTTGAACTCCCTCACGCTCCACGATGAGTACCGCGCCTACCGCGCTGTCTGCGGCAGATAGGTACAGGATAAGCGGTTCGTCTTTGCGTGGTGCGGTTAGAGTTGGGAGTTGAATCAGACACTCTTTCATCTCCCGGAAGGCATTTTCAGCCTCTGCAGTCCATTGGAATTATTCCTTCTTTAAGCAGTTCCGCACTTGATGAAAGGATAAGATTTAGCTACATGATTGGCCGAGAATCTATTCAGTGCGGCTAGCCTGCCAGCTAGTCGTTGCATTTCTTTCATCGTGGAAGACGATGGCATGAGCTCGATCGCCTGAACTTTTTCCGGGTTTACCCTGAATCCATCTTTGGTGACGATGAATCCAAGGAACTTGCCTTCCTCCATTCCAAACGAGCATTTCCCTGGATTGACCTTCATATTGATGCTTCGCAGAGTTTGGAATGTTCTTTCGATATCATTGAGCATGGTATCCTCTTCCATGCTCATGACGACTAGGTCGCCCATGTAGATCTCGACACTTTTGCTGATTTGATCATGAAAAGTGTTGTTCATAAATTTTTCGTAGGTTGCGCCCGCGTTGCGCAACCCGAATGACATTTTTGTATAACAGTAATTCCCGGTAGGTGTGCGGAATGCCGTTTTATCTTCGGCCTCGATTTCCATCTGTACTTGGTGATAGACTTTGTAACAATCGAGGAAACACTTCCATCGGAATGGGGCGAGGCTATCGACTTTTTTGTCGATCTCTGGAAGCGCATAACAATCCTTGGGGCAGGCTTTGAAGAGATCTTTATAATCGACGCACATGCGCCAGCCCCCGATTGTTTTTTCTACCATGACTGGGTTAGATAACCAAGTCTGGTACTTGACTTCCCGCAGAATTCCTGCGGAGAGCAGTTCCTTGACCTGCTCGTACATCGCCTCGTTTTTCGCGGACCCAAGGTGGCGTTGGCCTTGGATCACCGGCTTGATACCTGGCAAGGTATTCAAGAAATGTTGCACAATTTCGCGTGGCACCCCTGTCATGTCTGCGGGTGTCCACGCAAAAATATCTTGGTTCCTGAAGAGGAGCTGCTTCAGGCGTGCTATGATGCTGTGAGACAAGGCGTGGCCCAACGTGACCGTTTGCTCTGGGTGTCTTGCGTTAAGAGCCCATTTTTCTGGTTGAGTGTTGGGGGTGGGCCTTTCTATCTTGGACGTACGCAGCTCGTCCGTGGACATAACCTCTCGGCGGGCATAGATGATTGCGACCCCTGTTTCGGTTGGGAACCCGATAGCAGAATGGGGTACGGACGTAATCATGTTGAAATCTCCTTGAGATTCCCGCCCAATAAGTACGTCATATCGGGAGGTGTGAGGTAAAACCATGAAGTTTACCTCCTCCGTTCGTGTGTGCCTTCCATTGGCGAGGCGCACGAGAAAAGTGATTTGGCCTAGGGGGAATACGGTTTCCCTCGCGAACCCGGCCAATGGGTAATCTACCGGCTGCAACCGATCTTTGTCTTCTTGATCGAACTGATTGAAGCACTGCTCGTATATGATGTCAGATGTACTGTCCGGGTCGATGAATAATCGCTCTGTGCAGTAATGAGCCAGGTAGCCTGTGATTACGATGACGCGTCTATCGCAAGGTCCGCCCCGGACTTTTGGGAAGACGACATGTTCGTCTTTCTAGTCATTATCCGGCCTTCTCGCCACCTTGTGCGGCTTTCCTCGTCCTCCATTGATCATGTGGGTTGAGGCCACGTATATGGTCCTCTTACCCGTGGAGGTGCCCTCGTTGTAGGGGGTGATGCGCTTGGTTTGCTTTTGCACGGCTGATAGTAAGTGTTGCAGCTTCCCCTCCTTCAGGGCTCGCTCAATCTCCAGTCGGAGACTGATGCAATTGTTTGTTGTGTGGCCCGAGTCCTTGTGATACTCACAGTAAAGTGTGAGATCCTGGTTCTTCTTGGACTTCATCGGTTGGGCCGGTCGCAGGAATTGCGCGTCCGTGAGGAGGACGTCGCTTGGCGACTGGTTAATCTCGGTCCAGTTACGGTCCCGAGATTCTTTTTTTGATGACCGGTTGTCGCGTTGGGCATTGATCGTTGCCCTTACGTCGGGCTGGTGACTACGGGGGACGTACGGTTTGTAATCGCTGTCGCGATTCCACGTGTCCCAGTTTCGCTTGTTGTTGCGCTTGGAGTCTTGGCGGGAGGACTGGCCTTCCGCTTTGGGCTGTGCCCTGGTAGTATGCAGTTTGAGAGACCGCTGAGTTTGGGTGTACGTCTTGACCGTGGCCATGACGTCGTCCCATTTTTCTGGCAAGCCCTCCTTGCCTGAGAAGGTCATAACCATTTCCTCATCCTTGATGGCTCGAATGAAATGGTTTCGTGCCATTTGGTCTGCAACACCGCCTATCTCAAGCAACTCTTTATTGTAGCGGATGACAAACGATTCCAGAGTTTCGTTGTCTCCGCGCCAGATGTTCATGACGTCCATAGAATCACGTTTGTGACATCGCTGCTGGCTGAAATGTGCGAGGAACCTTGCTTGCAGGTCCTCAAATGAAGCCAGTGATCCAACTGGCAAAGAATCGAACCAAGTCCTCGCCAGACCAGTGAGGGTCTGGGGGAAAAATGACACCAAATGGCCTCGTCCCACTTACCGTTGCACCCGGCGCCGGTAAATATGTTCATGTGATCGTCTGGGCCGGACGAACCATTGTATTTCCCGATCGTTAGTGGGAATTTAGTCGTGGTGACATCGGCGTGGGCAATCTCCGGGACGAATTTAGAGTTTTCGGCCGTGGATTTTGGTCTGTAGGGCTGGCTTTGGTTGCGCTTTGCAGTGCGGAGGTATGTCGTGCGGGGTTGAGTGGGAGGAACATAATTGCGCCCTCCCGGTCTGCTGTTGGTTGTGTGGGACTCCCCGCAGTATGTATAGTTGTCCGGATCGGTACGGCCATACCCCTCATTGTGGGATTGTGGTCCCAGTCGGCTATGGATGCCGGAGCCGCGGTGGGCTGTAGATTGCCGCCTAGTTTCGCCATGGGGGCTATAGGGCCCTTGCGGTGGGACCCATACGAGGAATCGTCCTCATCAAGTGTACGGATGTCGCAGTAAGAGTAACCGCGGTCTTCACGCCTGCTTCGGGAGGCTGGGTGCGTTGGGGCCCTGCCGTCGTATTGTAAAATACGAACCGCAGGTGTATGTGGTGCCGGGATAGGCCCGACAGGTATTTGCGCTTTTGTGCAAGCTCTGTTGTATGATGCGGCCAACATAGCTTGTTGTTGGTCGTACCAGGCATGGAGGTCCATGCCTGGAGGTATCACAGAAGCATACTGTGAAAAGTCCGGTGCGAATGTAGGGGGTGTGCCCCCTTGTGTTGATGTGCCAATGTGGCCAGTATTTGGGGCTGGAGGGGTGGTCCTTGCGGGCCCTGGGTGTGCGGTATTTAGGTTATCCCCGTTATTGTTGTTTAGACGATCAGACATGATCTTGGGAAAGAAAAAGGAATGTGGAAAAAAGTGCTAAGAGTAGCGGTGGGCGCCAATGATGAAACAATGGTTAACCGAGAGGGTTAACTCACTGGTCTCGTCAAGGAGGGTTAATCCCTTCTTTCCGAGGATCGCTGGCTGGATCGTCCACTGGTTGATCTCCTGCACAAGGAAACAAGCCGTGACTCGTAACAAGGAGGATGGGGTGGGGGGTGCTCCTTGTTACCACTCTCCGGCGTGAGAATCAGTAATTTGCTTGGGAAGCAAAGTGTGATAGTAGTAGTAGTGAGGGAGTTGTCAAGAGATACCTCAAACCTGGTTTGGGATGGGTATTTATAGCCGAGGAGTGAAGGAGGGTAGTTGAGTGGCTAGTCTGACATCGCACAGCCTCCTGCAGGTGTGTCAGGCCTGTCGGTTATGGTGGTGATGCCACGTCCTGCTGTGGTGTCAGTCTATTGCTTACATGTGGGCTGACAGGCGACTGTCTTCAGTGCCACTTGCACTGTGCTGTCAGTCCCAATTGCCTTGTAGGCAGGATGCGGTGCCGGGCCGCATCACTGCTCGCGGTAACTGATGTTGTTCCCGCGTTCTTGTTCTGGCCAAGATGTATGCGGTTTTCGGGATGCGGTGCCGTGCCGCATTGCCGCTTGGTGACTGTTACTGTTGTCCAGATCCCTTGTCGTGATGAAAATGTTCATAGGATGCGGTGCCAGGCCGCATCGCTATGTATACACCCATTTCCATACATAAGTTAAGTATTCCCATCTCTTGACCGATTGGATTCGACCGTTGTGTTCGCGCGTGCCGGCACGGACACAGATAGGTTCTTGCTGGTGGGGGTTTTTTATAAGGGTAATGGTCACTCGCAGTCGTGCTGATGCGAGATCTGGGACCATACCCCTTCAGTACCTATAAACGAGAATCCTACGAACCCCCGTAAGCATACCCATCACTTCAAACCTAACCCTAGTATCAATGGAGGTCATGATATTCATATCAAAACTCCATCTTCCAAACGAAAGAAAACCACAACCTATAGTTACTCTTATAAGGAATTCCGCTCCGACAAATCATATAATGACAAAGGAATGGAACCAATAAACGCACAACCTATCTGCAGAAACTACAACAAGAAGCGTTCAGGAAGACGCTATTTTAAGAAGACACACCACTATAACTTCTGCAAAAAGGCTGGACATACTGAGGGAGAATGTAGAAGGAAAATTAACATCTGTTCCAACTACGACGAACCAAGACATATCCGTCCCTACTGCCCAGAGCTATCTAAGGCACCCGACAAGAACAATAGACGAAGCTAAGGAAAACGCATAAATATCTACGACACAGGAAGAAATGGCAAATTCTAACCTAAGCACCCGTACGTTTTGTCTGTACTAAAGTATTAGTTGACTTTTGATTCTGATCAAAGTTTTATGAATAAAAGGACTTTATTTTTCTTTCACAAAGCCAACACTCATTTGTCTCATCTCTGGATAAATTCACATGTTGCACGTGCATTGCTTGTTATGCATGTGATTTCATTTCAAAAGATCTTTTATTCGCAAGTTCGGATCCAATTTTTGCCAATCCCTATGATTGCAAAAACGTTGACATTTGATATCGAGTCAACAGATTTTTTTAAACTCTTTTTCCTTTCAAAATTACTTACCGGATTTTTCATTGTAACCATTTCTTGTCAAAAACATATATCCATTGTTGAAATATGTTCAAACCAAGCTCAATTGTTTGAACTTGTTCACAATACATATTCAATTCAAGATTCCATATGATGAATTAAGATCATCATATTCGAGGTAATCTCAATTAACTCTTCATTTGTTTGAACCATAGTAGACTCATTTAAAGTCTTCAACTCCAATAAATTATTTGTTAAATCATGACACCTTGTAGTGGCGTTAGCAAGATCACGTCCCGCATTACAAGCTTGTATACATGCTTCTAGAGCTACTCTTTTTCTTTGAAATTTGAACTTATTTCATTTTCACACCTGAGGTACGAATCTTCTATTAATTTATTGTCTTAACCCAGTCTTAATACAATTATGTGTTAAGATAAAGGTACCTAAATTCCTATTCCAATATACCTCCAACATTTCTTTCATCTTTGATCAATCCTACGATATTCATTTATTCCTTCATTTGAACATCCTATCTTTTAAATATCCGGATTCACTTCATTGAAACTTTCAGTTAATTTTGAGAACGGTGAATTCGTTCGATTATCATAGTCATCGAATTCTTTCAATCATTACAACACCTTGTGGTGTCTGTGTAAATTTGTAGCCTGAGCTAATCAATATCCCTAATCATAACAATTGATACGTCTTTTGTTTGACTCCTCATTCAAATAGTCTTGATACAATTATGTACCAGGATAATGATACACTAAATTCTATTGTATTTTTGGTGTATCCCTGCCATTTAAATGTCACTGATTTCTGGTTTGATAGTTGACAAATCATTTTTCATACTTCTATTTTCAATTGATATTATTGATTCAGACTTCTTCTCAATTGACAATCAAAGTAAGTTCTCTTGTGACATTGAATCCTATTATATCTAAAAGGTCATTTCGATTCTTATGTCTTGGTTAATTTGTGAAACTCAGTCACCCTGATGATTATATTATTTCATCTCGTTTAATAACACCGATTCCTGAAACTAATTTTGGGATCATTGAATTCCAATTATCCTACGATATCTTTGTACCTTGATATACTGTTTTTGCTAACTTAAAGACGTGACATACTTCCGAGGAGATATCGTAGCCCAAATCTCAAGAACGAGATTTAAAACAAGGTGGGGAGGATATAACAACCCTCAAGAAACACCCCTAAACGTTCCTAAATACATCTCGTATGTGAGAAACAGACCCGAATAACCTTTATATTAATAAATAACAAATAAAACAAGTAACCTGGGTCGCTCGCGGGCCGCGGCCTAGTTAGCAGAATGCGTCGCGAGGCGCGAGACCTTTGCCTTACCGGACATACAATGTTGACACATGTCAACACGTGTTGAGACTACACCCGATGACTCACCAACCCTACGGCCTATTCGAGTCTCTCGCGGGCCGCGACCCGCCTATGATCAGGATATAAAAGGAACAGAGATCAGCCATTTCAATCGTTCATTCTAAAGTTAATGGCACTGTTTACAGCAGGCAGTGTTCTCGACATAGCAGGCAGTGTTTACAGCCTCTGCCCAGAAAGTTAATGGCAATCCTGAATCTGCAAGCATGGTTCTTGTCACACCCCGATCACGTAAAACAACAAAACATGGCGGAAATGTCGGGGAGTGTTGTAACAGAATCATTGTTTCACAACCATGGATTAAACAATTTCGTTTTATTTAATTAAATGTATTACATTACATTGGAATTAGAAACAAAACATGAACAAATAGACTTTTATTGTTATTAAGTCGCTAAGGCCTCGTCCATTCCTATGTGAGCATGTATCAATATCATCATCAAATATCATCAACTATGGTACCTGAAACACATGTGAAAATACGTCAGCATAAAAATGTCAGGGAGTACATAGGTTTTATGTGAGTGTCAGATTCATGGCTCGTTTTACATGTAGCAATACTTATTTAAAAACCTTATTTTGAAAAGTATAGTATTGCGACATAATTAACCAACTCAAATCAAGTTGGATATGATTTATAAAATCTCATAGCCATGATTCTTAACTCCAAGACATTTTGTTTTATTAAATCAAATCGTAAAACATCTCGTAGAAACTCGTTAAAACGACTCGTATGGTTTATATTATTCAGAAAACATAATTGTGTGACATTGTTTCAAAATCGTTTACCCAAGTGATCTAGATAGCGCAACGATATATAATGTGTTAAAAGCACTTATATATAGGAATTACCAGCGGCGTATCCACCATGCTTTTAACACATTACACCCGCCTCGTTACCTAATCACTTCCCTAACCCAATGGTTCAAACGGTTACAAATGGTTCACATAAATCAAATGGTGACGAACGGTTCACATAAATCCAACGATTACAAATGGTTCACATACATCCAATGATTACAAATGGTTCACATGCATCCAACGATTACAAATGGTTCAAAACGTAAAACAATTGTGCTAGCATGTTAAGTGAATATACATAGCAAAACATAATGAAATCATGTACTAATAGTGTACTAATGAACATAGCACGTATATGATATGAAAACATGGAAAACATGAAAGTAACAAGTAGGCACATGTGTGTCACCCCAAAATGTTTGAAAAATAGTAAAAGAGGGGACTATGTACTCACTTGAGATTGCTTAGAAGTCTTGAATAACAATCAAGCAAAGCTGGAGGGATCACGGAATCAAACGACACCTAATATAGGTAATTATGGAAATAAACGGACCTAAATCGGAAGATCGGATAGAATGAGGTTTTGTAAACCAAATGAGTATAGGAACTCATGTAATATGGTTTAACAAAGCCTACATACTAAAATGAAACCTAACCTAAGTGCTTACGACCCATTATGACCCGTTTAGGTAGCTTACGCCACTTTAACGCGTCGTTCACGTAAAACGCGTTCGGAACACCTAACTAGTCCTATAACAAGTATTATATGCCTTACTATGTTTAATATTGTTGTCTAATCAGTTTAGATATCAAAAATTATATTACATATGCTTAAAATAAATTTATGTGCCAAAAAGGGCATTTTGGTCATTTACCTAAGGCATATAAACTACCTATCATACAACTACTTAAACGAAGTGACCATAAGGTATAACCTCGGAAGGTTATTCCCTATGCAACTATGGTCACCTAATGTGTTTGGTCGGATCCTAATGATCGACCAAACGGGTCGGGTTCGAAAGTATAAGCGGTTGTTTAGACCGCTTACCTTACGACCCTACATAAGCACTAAACCTAAAGTGACGATCTAAACATGTTAAAACATATTTAACGAGGTTTGAAAGCAGGTTTGGTATCAAAACAAACGGTTTTGATACCTAAAAGTAGTTTGGTTACAAAATACGCAAGAATACGTATTTTGGCCGAAACTACGACTCGCCACAATGCCTAGATAACTTGGTAATCTGTAGGTATAGTTATAAGAGACTAAAAGCATCGTGATTACGCTCACGATATGAAGTTCAAATGAACTTCGTGTTGACCATAAAATGGTCAATGCAGAAAGTCAAACAAAGTTTGACTTTCATGCTAAAAACGCGTAAAAGAACAAAAGAGGACTTACAAAAGGTCCAAGAATGGAAATCTAGATCCAACTTGCTCAGGTATGAGGTGCTAAGCCCCAACTTAGAGCAAATAGATCAGATTGTGTGAGTTGCAACAATGAGGAGCATGGGTATTTATAGGATTTCTAGGACCGTTAGGATCGTTCCTTGAAAACCGAGCTTAAATCTGGACGGTACACATGCACCCATGGTTTTGCAAAACCACGGGCACCTTAAAAATAGCCCATAGTAAGTTATAAACCATGTGAAAATGAGGGGAACAGCTGGAACAAGCTGAAAATCAGATTTTCCATTTTGGTCCCTTCCTAAGATAACTATGCCAGATTGTCAATTTTGGTCCCTGAATGTGCAAAACATGGTTTTTGATGCATTTTTGACATGTTTATGCCCCGTTAATCCCATTTCAAGGCTCTAAAATGAAGTTAAAGTATAGGGAACATGAAACATGCTCAAAAATATCTCGGATGTCGGTTCGTTTGACCGTACGGTTGCGTTATTCGACGAAACACGAACGAACACGAAAAACGGTCCAAATTACGCGACGAATGGATTTTTATCAATCCAATCACTAAAATAAAATATTTTAATGATTACATAAATTTTGGGATGTCCGGATGTATTCAGAACGTAAGATATGCGCGGAAATGCAAACTTATGCTCTTTTTGACGTTTTAGTCCTTATTGATCAAGAAAGTTTATTTTTGCGCACCAAACACCTCAAAGCCTATTTATAAGATATGTAAAGGATATTTAGAGCATATTTAACTTATGATCAGGTTCCAGAATGTTCATTACGGTACAAATCGGCATACTTTCGCAGTTTGTCGAAATTAGTCCCTGTAAGCGAATAAACTTGATTTTGCCACACCAAACACTCCAAAACTTATTTCTAAGTTATGTAAAGTTTATTTAAGGTATGTTAAGCCTATTTCACTATTACACAGTGTTCGTTGCATTAAACTGGTTATATTTACGCATCAGTGCGCGTATAACCTTCTCGAAAGCGATTTAAAGCTTGAAATCGAACATGAATTGATATGTGCAAACAATACACGTATTTTTACAAATCCCAAGTATGAAACACAATATTTCATAAATTTGGTATTTTTTTGATGGTCACAGAGGCACAGGTGTCACAGTCTCCCCTACTTTAGGAAATTTCGTCCCGAAATTTATTCGTAGGAGTCTGTCTGTGACGCTGTGTTAAATAATTGCCTTGCATGGAATCTAGGGTGTTTATATATTTGCGTAGAATAACCCATCAAAGATTATGCAAGGCATAATCCTGTCATTTCTCTCAATGGACAATCTTTAAAAATGAAAATGAAGGAAAAATCAAGGATATTCATTTCCCTCGATGGATATTCTTCAGAAACGAAAATGAACGGAATGAGTCATTTTCCTCAATGGGTATTCTTTAGAAACAAAAATGAACTAATAATCAAGAATATTCATTTCCCTCGATAGATATTCTTCAGAAACGAAAATGAACGGAATGAGTCATTTTCCTCAATGGGTATTCTTCAGAAACGAAAATGAACGAATAATCAAGAATATTCAATTCCCTCGATGGATATTCTTCAGAAACGAAAATGAACGGAATGAGTCATTTTCCTCAATGGGTATTCTTCAGAAACGGAAATGAAGGAAAAATCAAGAATATTCATTTCCCTCGATGGAAATTGTTTAGAAACAAAAATGAACGGAATGAGTCATTTTCCTCAATGGGTATTCTTCAGAAACGGAAATGAAGGAAAAATCAAGAATATTCATTTCCCTCGATGGATATTCTTCAGAAACGAAAATGAACGGAATGAGTCATTTTCCTCAATGGGTATTCTTCAGAAACGGAAATGAAGGAAAAAGAAAAATCAGGGATATTCATTTCCCTCGATGGATATTCTTCAGAAAGGAAAATGAACGGAATGAGTCATTTTCCTCAATGGGTATTCTTCAGAAACGAAAATGAACTGAGTCAACTCTAGACACATGACAAAACTTGCTGTGGTTTCTGTGCACTGAATTCCATAATTACGTATGCATCCATAATTACGTAATTCCTTGCACAGTCCACACAGTTTGTTTTGTAATGTGAAGGGGAAGAAAATCAAACCTGTGATGAGTGTGACTAGACTATCACAGGCTCCTTTTAATTAGATCAACAAATGATCTCTTTAATTAGACCACCAAGGAGTCTTTTCAGCTATATCATCACATGATATTCGTAACCAGATTTTTGGATCAATCTGTTTAACTAGACCACTCAAGGGGTCTAATTATGGAATAGTACATTATAATCCAAGGGTCTTTACTATTACATAGAAGCCCATTAAGGATTTAAGGTAGTACCTTTGGATATCCTACTATGAATCCCTTATACGAAGATATGGAAGATTCTACAAGGATTTGGATAGCAAAAACCTGGATCACACAAAAACATAAAAGGGAGCACATAATCACATAATTGTTTAATTCGACCTTTAATTTGTTATCTTTGGACACGGATATTTAAAGCACACCAGGAATCCAATCCGTGGATTTCATTTGGCACTTTAATCATTTTCAAGAATCTATCTATGAAGATAGGATGATCTTCCAAAAATTTGATTTTATTTTCAAAGAAACGTAATATTTGAATTAAGGTACACAACAATTTTAGGATTTACGGAAATACCCTTAGGTACCCTATTAAGGATTTATAGTGGTACTTTGGGTATTCGTCCAGAGTTGTAACTTGCGCCTTGTACTTCGTTTCTTTGGAAGAAACGGGTACTTAGGATTTTCGTGGAAAACGCAAGAGATCATAAAATGGAAGAATTTTGGGGGTAGTCTGTTCTTCAAGGAATACGATTCCCTGATTGTCGGTATTGTAAGGGATATGTTGTTTATACATGCAACCACATAAATACATTGCAATGTAAATAAAAGATTTATTTATAAACAACGATAACAACTGTTTCATGGACCTTGACAACAAAAGAAAGTAATACATAAGACGTGATTATTTCTAAACGGTGTTGTCTTCTAGTCAGTCAGATGCCCATCCCTGTGTTGGATTTGCATTAGCAAGCTTTGGGCAATTTCTTCGGAAATGACCCATCTCGCCACAGTTGTAGCAAGAACCTGGTGGAAAACGAGCTTGAGCAGGATTGTTGTCAGCTTGATTTGGAGCAACTTTAGCTCGCCAAACTCTAGCTGTGTGACCTATAAGTCCACAAATTTGGCATTTGCGGCACTTCACACTAGCATAATGATGAAGGTTACGTTGGTTGCACAAGGGTGCAGTTCCGTTGTATGGCTTCCTAGCAGGGGGTTGAGTTGGTTGGTTGGGGGCAGCTTGATCATTGTGAGCAACCACGGCGAAGTTCTGGGAAGCTTTTCACTTCCTTGACTTCTTGGAGGATTCAGTCTGCTCATCTTTGGGTTTCGATTCCTCGATTGGTTTCTTATCACCTTTTCGAAAAAGTTTACCTTTCCTGATTTGAGATTCAGTCAAGGTAGCAGATAGCTCAATGGTCTGCCTAACCGTAGTGGGGTTACTACCAGTCACAATGTCTTGTACTGGGTCAGGGAGGCCATCAATGTACTTTTCAATTGCCTTATCCAAAGGCGTAACCATATTCGGGCATAACATACTTAACTCCTCATAACGATCCGTGTAGGCTCGATGCTCACCGCTATCTTGCTTAAGATCGTTGAATTCCCTTTCCAAGGCCCTGATCTCGTGACAAGGACAAAATTCCTTCATCATCAGAGCTTGAAGCTCTTCCCACGTTTGAGCTAGTGCCACATCGGCACCCCTATCTCTCATCACATTATTCCACCATGTCAAAGCTTGTTTCTCAAAGACACTAGATGCGAATTCTACCTTTCGCTCATTTGGGCATTGAACATGCCTGAAGGTGCTCTCTAGACTCTCGAACCATTGTAGAAGTGCAGTCACTCCTTGAGACCCAGAAACTTTGATGGCTTAGCCGAGTTGAACATCCTGAAGTTACAGGGGGCATTATTGTTGTTGAGAGCTTGGTTACATTGAGCAACGATGTTCGGGATTGCAGCAGTCATTTGCTGCGTAATGACAGCTGCCAGCTCTTCAATAGGTACCTGATTTTCGCGTCGTGGAGGCATTCTAAAAAGGGGAAAACAAGAGAGAAAACAAATGAAATGGCATTGGGTAAGATTAGGATGTTACAATTACCGACCAAAAATCATGGGTGACGGTCATTTGTTTGAACCACGAAGCAAACAAGCGACACACAAAGGCTGAATCAAAGTAAATAGGTCCTCATAATGTATCGCGAAGACATGCTCGCCTATAAGTGGACACTCACCCCAAGTGTTCCCAGGTAAGAGTGACTGGTCCGATATTGCGGATTTGTACGAACACTCTAGCCTTAGACAGAAAGCTCAGGGTACAGGCGTCCACCCTTCTAGTTTGCACGTGTTCACATTATTTAGCCCCAAACTTTGACGAGAGTTTGAAAACTTTTGAAGGTTCAAAACCTTATAATAAATCATCCTAGAACAGATGATTAGTTTTCAAAGCAGAATCGAAATTTGTGTTCTTATTGTGGTTGTTGCCTAAAGATAGGCAACGGCATTGTTTTATGACTAAACGCAAGTAAACTTGCGTTAGGGTCCTAGGAAGGTTATAGACTAGGTCAAAGCATTACTAATAACCTAATTCCCTATAACCATGAGCTCTGATACCAACTTTTCTGTCACACCCCGACCACGTAAAACAACAAAACATGGCGGAAACGTCGAGGAGTGTTATAACAGAATCATTGTTTCACAACCATGGATTAAACAATTTCGTTTTATTTAATTAAATGTATTACATTACATTGGAATTAGAAACAAAACATGAACAAATAGACTTTTATTGTTATTAAGTCACTAAGGCCTCGTCCGTTCCAATGTGAGCATGCATTAATATCATCATCAAATATCATCAACTATGGTACCTAAAACACATGTGAAAATACGTCAGCATAAAAATGCCGGTGAGTACATAGGTTTTATGTGAGTGTCAGATTCATGGCTCGTTTTACATGTTGCAATACTTATTTAAAAACCTTATTTTGAAAAGTATAGTATTGCGACATAATTAACCAACTCAAATCAAGTTGGATATGATTTATAAAATCTCGTAGCCATGATTCTTAACTCCAAAACATTTTGTTTTATTAAATCAAATCGTAAAACATCTCGTAGAAACTTGTTAATAAGACTCGTATAGTTTATATTATTCAGAAAACATAATTGTGTGACATTGTTTCAAAATCGTTTACCCAAGTGAGCTAGATAACGCAACGATATATAATGTGTTAAAAACACTTATATAAAGGAAGTACCAGTGGCCTATCCACCATGCTTTTAACACATTACACCCGCCCTGTTACCTAATCACTTCCCTAACCCAATGGTTCAAACGGTTACAAATGGTTCACATAAATCAAATGGTTACGAACGGTTCACATAAATCCAATGATTACAAATGGTTCACATACATCCAATGATTACAAATGGTTCACATACATCCAACGATTACAAATGGTTCAAAACGTAAAATAATTGTGCTAGCATGTTAAGTGAACATGCATAGCAAAACATAATGAAATCATGTACTAATGAACATAGCAAGTATATGATATGAAAACATGGAAAACACGAAAGTAACAAGTAGGCACATGTGTTTCACCCCAAAATGTTTGAAAAACAGTAAAAGAGTGGACTATTTACTCACTTGATATTGCTTAGAAGTCTTGAATAACAACCAAGCAAAGCTCGAGGGATCACGGAATCAAACGTCACCTAATATATGTAATTATGTAAATAAACGGACCTAAATCGGAAGATCGGATAGAATGAGGTTTTGTAAACCAAATGAGTATAGGAACTCATGTAATATGGTTTAACAAAGCCTACATACTAAAATGAAACCTAACCTAAGTGCTTACGACCCATTATGACCCGTTTAGGTAGCTTACGCCACTTTAGCGCGTCGTTCACGTAAAACGCGTTCGGAACGCCTAACTAGTCCTATGACAAGTATTATATGCCTTAATATGTCTAATATTGTTGTCTAATCAGTTTAGATATCAAAAATTATATTACATATGCTTAAAATAAATTTATGCGCCAAAAAGGGCATTTTGGTCATTTACCTAAGGCATATAAACTACCTATTATACAACTACTTAAATGAAGTGACCATAAGGTATAACCTCGGAAGGTTATTCCCTATGAAACTATGGTCACCTAATGTGTTTGGTCGGATCCTAATGATCGACCAAACGGGTCGGGTTCGAAAGTATAAGCGGTTGTTTAGACCGCTTACCTTACGACCCTACATAAGCACTAAACCTAAAGTGACGATCTAAACATGTTAAAACATGTTTAACGAGGTTTGAAAACAGGTTTAGTATCAAAACAAACGGTTTTGATACCTAAAAGTAGTTTGGTTACAAAATACGCAAGAATACGTATTTTGGCCGAAACTACGACTCGCCACTATGCCTAGATAACGTGGTAATCAGTAGGTATAGTCATAAGAGACTAAAACCATCGTGATTACGCTCACGTTATGAAGTTCAAACGAACTTCGTGTTGACCATAAACTGGTCAATGCAGAAAGTTAAACAAAGTTTGACTTTCATGCTAAAAACGCGTAAAAGAACGAAAGAGGACTTACAAAAGGTCCAAGAATGGAAATCTAGATCCAACTTGCTCAGGTATGAGGTGCTAAGCCCCAACTTAGAGCAAATAGATCAGATTGTGTGAGTTGCAACAATGAGGAGCATGGGTATTTATGAGGTGCTAAGCCCCAACTTAGAGCAAATAGATCAGATTGTGTGAGTTGCAACAATGAGGAGCATGGGTATTTATAGGATTTCTAAGACCCTTAGGATCGTTCCTTGAAAACCGAGCTTAAATCTGGACCGTACACATGCACCCATGGTTTTGCAAAACCATGGGCACCTTAAAAATAGCCCATAGTAAGTTATAAACTATGTGCAAATGAGGGGAACAGCTGGAACAAGCTGAAAATCAGATTTTCCATTTTGGTCCCTTCCTAAGATAACTATGCCAGATTGTCAATTTTGGTCCCTGAATATGCAAAACATGGTTTTTGATGCATTTTTGTCATGTTTAAGCCCCGTTAATCCCATTTCAAGGCTCTAAAATGAAGTTAAAGTATAGGGAACATGAAACATGCTCAAAAATAGCTCGGATGTCGGTTCGTTTGACCGTACGGTTGCGCTATTCGGTTAATTACGACGAAACACGAACGAACGCGAAAAACGGTCCAAATTACGCGACGAATGGATTTTTATCAAGAAAATCACTAAAATAAAATATTTTAATGATTACATAAATTTTTGGATGTCCGGATGTATTCAGAACGTAAGATATGCGCGAAAATGCAAACTTATGTTCTTTTTGACGCTTTTAGTCCCTATTGATTAAGAAAGTTTATTTTTGCGCACCAAACACCTCAAATCCTATTTCTAAGCTATGTAAAGGATATTTAGGGCATATTTAACTTATGATCAAGTTCCAGAATGTTCATTACAGTACAAATCGGCATACTTTCGCAATTTGTCGAAATTAGTCCCTGTAAGCGAATAAACTTGATTTCGCCACACCAAACCCTCCAAAACTTATTTCTAAGTTATGTAAAGGTTATTTAAGGTATGTTAAGCCTATTTAACTATTTCGGAGTGTTCGTTGCATTAAACTGGTTATATTTACGCATTAGTGCGCGTATAACCTTCCAGAAAGCGATTTAAAGCTTGAAATCGAACATGAATTGATATGTGCAAACAATACACGTATTTTTACAAATCCCAAGTATGAAACACAATATTTCATAAATTTGGTATTTGTTTGATGGTCGCAGAGGCACAGGTGTCACAGTTCTGGCTGCTTCGATCAATGTTCTGTTCTTCCTTTAAACAACCCCATTTTGCTCTGGTGTCCTTGGGATGTTGTACGGCCTTACAATCGCTTTTGACACACAAAACTCATCCAACTTCCTATTTCTGAATTTTGTGCCATTGTCACTCCTAAAGACTTTTACTGGCAAGTTAAATTGCTTTTCAACCTGTTTGACAACATCTTGCAAAATGCCTGCAGGCTCATCTTTAGAATGTAAGAAATAAGTCCATGTAAACCTAGAAACATCATCTACAATTACCAAACAGTATCTTTTCTTTTAAAGGCTCATGATTTTTATGGGCCAAACAAATCCATGTGCAGCATTTGCAAACACTTGGTTATTTTGGAATCTTCAATGGACTTAAATGAGCTTTTATGTTGTTTGCCTTTTAAACAGGAAACACAATGCTCAGGGCATATGAACAATTTTTGTGGAAGGCCTCTTACAAGGCCTTGTTTTGATAAAGCAGTGATTGTCTTGAGACTTGTGTGCCCCAATCTTCTGTGCCAGAGTTCTGTCTCTTTTTTAGAGGCAGCTAAGAACAAACATGCATCAGTCATAGGGCTCTCTTTTGACAAATCAACTACATAAACATTGCCACTTCTTTGAGCAACAAGTTGATTTTTTCCAGTATTTATTATTTCATCAATCTTTTTGACCATTTCTGGTCCAACAATCTTGCAACTCTCCTTAGTAAAGAATGACCCATAACCTTTGTCACTCATTTGTGAGACACTAAGGAGGTTGAATTTTAGATTGTCAATGAGATTGACATTTTCAAACTTAAGTTTTCCAGACTGAACTGTACCAGACCCCAACACTTTTCCCTTACTATTATTACTAAAAGATATATCACCCCCTCCAGGAGTTTTGAATTCTTTGAGTAGGGCTCTACATCCAGTCATGTGCCTGGAGCCTCCACTATCTACATACCAAAGACTATCTAAGCATGCTGAAGCTCCCTGCACATCAAGTAAATAATTAGTTTAGGAGGGTCTCCAAAGCCAATAAGGCCTTGGATGGGGTCACAACAGTGTCAGAGTCAAGTCCAGGAACATGGACAGTGGTTAGCTCAGGGGTTTGAACAGCTTTTGTAGCATTTCTCTCTAACCACTGTTGTGTGCCATTTCCAATCAGATGTTGATATCCAAAGGGATGTCTGTTCACTTTAGGTTTAGAAGGCTTTTTGTAAACCTCATAAACACGTGGGACCCTTTGGTATGGAGGTTGACCTTTTCCTATTTGGAATTGGTTGGCAGGTGGTGCATCTGTCACTTGCACATCTCTTGGAACAGTGCTTTTGTTCAGCTGTTTTGTAACAACTGTTTGGACAGATACAAATGGTTGTTTCTTTATTGGTTGACTTGATGAACTCATGGGTGTTTTTGCAGTGTATTCTTTCTTTTTAACCTCAAAGGTTTGAAGATACACACTCATGAGTGAGATGATGTTAGTATATATGTCTGTAGCTTATGTCTGCATCGAGTCTTATGTATTTTGTCCTGTGTGTATTTTTTTATATGTATGTACATGTATGTATTTGTATGTCTAGACAAATTAGGGAAAGGTGCTTTATCTGTTAAGTGAAATCCGTCGGACGACATGTGTCATCCGAATGGATGGCCATCTGATCAGATGACCATCCGACCGAGTGATACTCTCTCCTTCCCTGATTGCCTATAAATAGTAGGTTAGTGGTAGTTGTCTAAAACCTTTTGCTGATTTGCTGAAGCGAAGCTCTGTCTGACTTTCATCAAGAACTGTTTTATTTTCACCATCAATCAATGAAATCAGACATGTTAAGCGTTGAGACGATGTCGAGGGATTCCGCACCTCGACACTGATCGATTCCGCTGCATTGTACGACTAGAACAGATCCCGTGTGTGGCCTAACAAGTGGTATCAGAGCTACCGGAAGCAGGATCGGAGATAACAACAACAATTCACCGGAATTTCAACCATTTTTTGCAGATTTCTATCAAATCTCACCGAAGATTCTGACAAATTCTTCATCTTCTCCTACATTTCTTGTAGTTTTTACATTTTCACACCTTAAAACAAAAAAAAACTCAAAACTAAGCAAGATTTTACAGACGAATTTGATTAATTTTGATATCAATCGGATCGGAATTGAACATAGAACAATCCTACAAAGTTTCATTGAAAAATTCAGACTAAACTGCTTAAAATTGATCAAAAACTATGTCGTGTTCTTCGCATATGCTGACGTCATTCATCCGATCTAATTGGACTAAATTATGTTCTATTATCATTACTAACGTCATAAACTCATTCGATCAGATCACCATCCGATCGGATTGGTTTTGAGTTTTAAATTTTTTAAAGCACAAGTTACCTCGATCGAACGACCATCCGATCGGATCACCATCCGATCGGATAGCCATTCGACACTTGCGCTATCCGACACTTGTGCTATCCAACACTTGGAACTTGGTTTACTTCTCACCTGTGTCATCCGGTCGAATCACCATTCGATCGGATCACCATTCGATCCAAGTGCAGTAGTTTCAAATTTTTGAAAGTTGTGAAATTTTTCTAAGTGTTTGACTTTTTCGGGTGTTTTTTTCAAAATGGGAGACGATTTTCTGAATCCGTTCAACGACATCTTCGCATACAACACTAGAGAGAAATTGACAAATACGAACACCAATTCCAACACAAACCCGAAAAAGGCGATCGCAGATTCTCTTAGCGTCGACAACGCCTACGGTACATATAACAAACCACCGAAGCTGATGGGGATTGAAGACTACAACCGTTGGGCAGACAGATTTGATGGATGGTTGAAAGCTTTTGCTTACCCGAGCTGGAGGTGCATGAAGAATGGGTACGATATTGGAAGACGAGATTATGAAAATTTGGCTGACAATGAACAAGAGATGTTTATTGCTGAACAAAAGTGTATAGCCTTGCTTCATCAATCAGTTCGACACGATATTATTTCCCTGATTGATTACACAAATACAAAAGATTTATGGACCAAATTGGAAAAGAAGTGTATTGGGGGAGAAGAGATTGTGAAAAACAAGAAACGACTGTTGAAAAAAGAGTTTGACTTATTTGCAGGTATGAAGAATGAAATTGTGTTACAGATGATTGAAAGGTTTTGCCACCTGAAAGTAGAACTCGTCAGATACGGGATCACAACAGCCGAAGATGAGATGGTCGAAAAGTTATTTGAATCTCTACCAGACGAGAGGGATTGGCAATACTATGGTTTGGTGCTGAAAAATACCAAACCATTGGCTGAAATAACAGTTGATTGGCTGATTGAAAGATTAGAGAGTCATGTGCTAGAAATCAAGAAAATGAACAAAGTGAACAATACCCCATATCAACAGAATGTTGATCTCTACTACAGGGGAAGTATGATTCCGAAAACCACATCATCGAAAACCACATTTTCTGCTGAAGGTTCAAATACGGTCACTCAAGAAAAGAAAAGCAGCAGTTCATCACCTAGCAGTGGTTATCATTGTGGTTCTTCTTCGTCTGTTCAAAACAATCAGCAACAACAAAATGTTCCCAAAAATGTTTTTCAATGCAACATCGCTGTAAACCTGAACAACGCTCAAAACTTAAATGAGGAGACAACGAAACAACAAATGGTGTTTCTTGCTTCTATCTTAGAATCATATGAGAGTCTTGTCGTCGGAAAAATCTGAAATACAAATCTGACAAAAGAGGATTATGACCCGATTGATCCTGAAGAGATGGAATTAATCTATATACGTTGGTGCATGGCTAGCGTAATCATGAGAGCACAACGATTTATGGATATCACATGAAAATATCCATTGGAGGGCCTTCGACAAAACTGGGTTGTGATAAATCAAAAGTGAGCTACTTTAAGAGTAAGCAAAAGGGGCACTTCAAGCGGGAATGCAGAAATTCAGCAGCGGATGAAACAGCTAACCCCTTTCATGATGATTACTAAAAGAAAGCTATATATCACCGAAACCGCGAAGAGCCACCCGGAATGAAGCAGATCGAGGAGACTCCAAAGGAGAAGTCGAGAGCTTTAGCTGTGATTCAGGACGATGAAGTTTTCGATTGGAGTGAGTTCTTGCCGGAAGATGATGCAGTTAGCTTTGCATTTATGGCACAAATTCATCAACAAATAGAACAAACATCAGAAGAGAGAAATTACATCTGTAGAAATAAGCTGGCATTACATATGAAGGATAAGATCTATGTAGCTTAGAAAGAAGCAAAAAGAGCAAATAGATGGGATTCGGATTGTGAATGCTACTTGGATCCGAAAGGCAACATTATTGTAGAACCATCATCAGTCGAAGTCGAAACTCTTATAAAATCGACAGCGGCAGATGAAGAACAGAGGGAGATTGATGCTGCAAAGAAGGCCAAAGAAGAAAGGCTAAAGTCAATGAAGGTGGACGAAGGGATCATTGACCCCACAAAGGAAATGACAGCAGAAAACCTGACGAAAATGGCCGACAAAGTTCTTATGGCAAAGGCACTCGAGGTAGATTCCAAATCTGCGTCTTAGTCAACAATCAAGGTCAGTAGTAGTAGACGAGATCGCAAGTCTTAAGCTTACAAATAAAATGGTCATTTGTTTGGAGTTCTTCAGGCAAAAGAAAAACAGATCAACCGGGAATTGGACGAGATCACAAGTCTTAAGCTTCAATTCCAGGAAGCTAAGATTGAGAATTAAAGAATCAATCTGAAATTGAATAGTTACAACTCCGCGAACTTTGTTCTTCAACACATAGTTCCCAAACCAATCGGGAAGAACAAAGCTGGTGAAGATGTGTACTCGGATGGAACGGGGGTGGGTTATCATCAAGTTCCACCACCCGTGCTAAACAATTTTTTTAAGGAAACAGTCCGGGTTGGCTAATGAAATTGAAACAAATGAGAAATCAGATGTTGAAAACCTTCAAGACATAATTGATGTCACATTCACTTCATCATCTGATGAAGATAGTGTTCAATTTGAGGTCGTAAAGAATGTTGTTGAAAATGTTTTAAAATTTGACAGTGATTCGACTAAAGATGAAGAATGTTTTCTGAACAACTACATTCCGAAATCAAAATCCCAGAACAACTCAAATGACGAACCTACTCTTGTCATGTACAAGATGTGTGGTTCAGATATGTTGTACTCGGATATTGAGTTCCCAATTGAAAATGTGAATGTTGACAAGTTGAAGAAAATTTTCAAACTGGTTGAAATTGAGGTTTCTGAGATTGAAGGGTTAAAAAGTTCCAAAAGATTGTTGAACTTTGAACGAGACAAATCTTACTATAAGAAACCTGTTGTACCACCACTTTTTAACAATAACAACCAAAACAAATGGTCGGGTGGTTATCAGGGTGGTAAGAACAATCAAAAGAGGAACTTTCAAAACAAAAATTTTGTCGAAAAGAAAGTGTTTGTTAAGAGCTAAGCTCACTTTTCTAACAAGAATCATAAATCTTTTCGAAAACAAATGAATATTTTTTTGCAAAGAAGGCCTCACAGCCTCAGACTGAAAGGAAAAGTCGGGAAGTTGACACCCGCACGTGCTTCAAATGCAACGAAGTTAGACACATTGCACTAAAGTGCACCAACTCAAAACCTAAGTTTGTGGTTGTTGAGAATCCGAGAAAGAAGAACGATGTCAAAGGCAAAGCGCCTATGTTTGTTGAGAAGAAGATTTTGAAAAATGAAAACATCAAAGTCAAAACTGAACCCGTAAAACAACCGGTAAAGAAAACTGATAAATTTTACAAACGGGTCGCTTCTCTACAACAAACTTGGAAGCCAAAAACTGAGGCTAAGACATCAAGTGTTCCAAAACCAAAGGTTTCTGATTCTTCAAAACAATCATCTTCAAACAAACTGGTTAAGATGAATGTACCTTTGGATTTTTACGAAAAACTTGAGAAACAAACTTCTACCTCACCAGGGAAGAAGTATGTTCCAAAGAAAGACCAACCATCTGGTCAACCTTCGAAAAATGAATTCTTTTTGTATAAAGAGGTTGAGGTTGGGTCTGAAGAGAGTCTTAAAATGAATGACAAAAATTTCCCACCATTGTACACCACAACAACCCACATCAAGCTACCTGAGTCGAAGGAGGCTTGGGTAGCTTCAAAATCTAACTAAACGTTTGTGAAATGTGCAGGAGCTCCCGAGATCTATCTCAAGGTGGATTATGTATAGTGGAGCATCCTGGCACATAACAGGGAGAAAGACCCTGTTATACGATGTTAGAGGGTTCAACGGTGGATACATCAGTTTCGCAGGAAATCAAGAGGACGTATTATTGGGGAAGGAACATTGTCAAATGGAGTCATTACATTTGAAAGAGTCAACTACATTGCAGAACTGGAGAACAACCTACTTAGCATTTCTCAAATCTGTGATAGAATGTATTCTACTCACTTCACTGACAAAGAATGTCTGATTCTGAAGCCGGGGTTTGTCATCCTTGAGGAGTGGATCATCATGCAAGCACCAAGGGTTAATAATCTGTATGTTTTGGATATGAGCGTCGCTACGACTACCACGGGTCAACCACAGTGCTTCGTATCAAGAGCTACTAAAAAGGAGTCAGAGCTGTGGCACCGAAAGATGGGCCACATTCACTTACACAAGATGAACCACCTGGTGCATAATGATTTAGTAAAAGGTGTTCACTTGAAGAGTTTTCATCTTGAGCGGGAGTGTATCAGTTGTATAAAGGGAAAGCAACGGAAGAAATCCCATCCGGGTGAAAAGATGAACTCAATCTCAAAGCCGCTAGAAAGACTTCACATGGATCTCTTTGGTCCTGTGAATGTCAAGAGCATAACGGGTGATCTTTATTGCTTAGTGGTCACTGATGACTATTCGAGATTCTCGTGGGTGATGTTCCAAAAGTCAAAAGACGAGACATTTGAGAGTTTGCTGAGGTTATTCAGGAAGATAGAGAATTTGTACCAAGCGCGCATTCGAAGGCTAAGAAGTGACAATGGTACAGAATTCAAGAACAACAGAATGGAGGAATTCTGTGATCGAAGAGGTATATTGCAAGAGTTCAGCGCACCTTATAGTCCGCAATAGAATGGAGTCACAGAAAGAAAGAACAGAACACTGATCGAAATGGCGAGATCGATGCTAGCTGATTCTAAGTTACCAATTAACTTCTGGGCAGAAGCAGTATCAGCCGCTTGCTATACACTCAACAGGGTACTTACTGTGAAGAGGCACAACAAGACATGTTTCGAGTTGATCAACAATCGCAATCCTAATCTCGAGTATTTAGATCCGTTCGGGTCTCCTTGCACAGTTCTAGATCCCGATGGCAAGTTTGGTTCAAAGAGCATAGAAGGTATCTTTGTGGGGTATGTCAGTCCACTCAGATGAGTCTTTGTTCCTAGTCTCAAAAAGATCATCGAAGCACAGCATGTTGAATGTCAAGGCTACACAATGCCTCCACAGAAGCCCGCAGACTCATGGCGATTCAACTACGATACCTTATGGGATTCATTCGAGTTAGAAGAAGAGCCAGAGTTCTTTGATGATTTGGATATTTTAAGAGAATATGAAGCATCCCAGGGAAGATTTCCAGCAAGGTCTTCTACACGTCAACAACAAACTTCCAACGATGATGAAGTTGGTCCCAGTCAAGCTGGAGAGAATTATAAAGTTCAGCAAACTCCGACTACTTCGGAACGCGAGCCTGCAACTGAAAATCAGACAGTAGTCAACAACGATAATTCAGAATCTGATGATATTCCTACTTTTGATCGAGGTGATTCAGAATCTGAGGGGGAGCAGATCCAATCTTCATATCAGATAGTTCTTGACAATGAACAAGTTGCGGATCAGAATGTTACTAATTTGGAAGGCGAGGTGGATGTTCCTGGTGAAGTTATGCCGAGGACTCTTTCATACCACCCCGAGGAGTTGATAATAGGAGAGCTGCAGTCAGGAGTTCGCATTAGAAGCCAGATTGACCATGGCCTTACTTGTTTCTATACGAAAATAGCTCCATTATAAACTGAATTCTCACTCAGTTGCTTTATTTCGCAGATTGAACCGCGGACATAAAAAGAGGCACCGACGGAAGAATCATGGGTAATTGCTATGCAAGAGGAGCTGAGTCAATTTAAGAAAGTTGGTGTATGGAAGTTATGGATCTGCCTGACGGGCACAGAAAGATAAACACGAAATGGGTGTTTAAGTGTAAGAGAGATGACCGAGGAGTTATTGTCAGAAACAAAGCTCGACTCATGGTCCAGGGTTTTAGTCAGCAAGAAGGGATAGACTTCACAGAAGTTTACGCTCTAGTAGCTTGACTCGAAGCTATCAGGATATTCCTTGCTTTTGCTTCATGGAAAGGTTTCAAAGTATACCAGCTAGATGTCAAATCGGCATTCCTTTACGGAAAAGTGAAGGAGGAGGTCAATGTCGGACAGCCACCGGGCTTCACCGACCCAATTCACAAAGAACAGGTCTACCTCTTGGACAAAGCGCCGTATGGTTTGCATCAGGCCTAGAGAGCCTGGTACGAGACGCTCTCTCAACATTTGCTTGCCAACAGTTTTATCCGAGGAAAGGTGGATGCTACCCTCTTCACGAAGGAAGTCGATGGTCATCTTCTGATGGTTCAGATATATGTTGATGACATTATTTTCGGGTCAACGAATGAAGAACATTGCAAAGATTTCGAAAAAGTAATGAAGCAGAAGTTCGAGATGTCGTCAATGGGTGAGATGAAGTTCTTCCTAGGGCTGCAGGTCGATCAAATGCCTGAGGGAACCTTCATACATCAAACGAAGTACGTTCATGATGTTCTGGAGAAATTTGGGATGTCAAGGACAGCTCCAATGTCCACCCCATAAGCAACGAATCATGGTATCAACCCTGATCTCACCGGAGATAAGGTCGACGAGATGCTATACCGCTCAATGATTGGTTCGCTGATGTACTTGAGAGCATCAAGGCCTGATATAATGTACCCAACTTGCCTCGCAGCCCGATATCAGTCGAGTCCTAGAGCCTCGCACATGTCTATCGGCAAGAGGATCCTACGCTATCTGAGAGGAACCCCAAGACTGGGGTTGTGGTATCCAAAAGATGGTGACTTCACGCTCGAAGGATATTCTGATTCGGACTTCGGTTGCTGCAAACTCAATGCAAAATCAACAACTGCAGGATGCCAATTCTTCGGACCCCGACTGGTCACTTGGCAATGTAAGAAGCAAACCTATGTAGCTCTCTCGACGTGTGAAGCAGAGTATGTGTCAGCCAGTAGTTGCTGCTCGCAGATTCTGTGGATCCAGCAACAGATGCACGATTACGGTTTGTAATTTCTTACTTCACCTATTTTTGTTGATAATGAGGCTGCAATCAACATAACGAAAAATCTGGTACATCACGTAAAAACTAAACATATTGAAATTTGTCATCACTTCATCCGAGATTGCTTCGAGAAGAAGTTGATACGAATTGACAAAATCCACACCGACGAACAAAAGGCAGACTTGCATACCAAAGCTTTTGATAAATCTCGTTTTCAATATCTTTTAAAATTGAATGGTATGAAGGTGTTGTCGGATGCGGAGGAGTTACTTGGCGTTAATGAGAAAACCACTGCAGATGACGTTGAGAAGCAGATTGCACTGGTTTGTTGTCACACACTGACTTTTGCGGAAGCGTATGCGTGTGACTTAATCGGTTCTCATTGCATTCGATTATAATAAACAACTATATGATCAAAAAGATGTTCATCCATTCAAAGGTTTGAAATGTTACAACACAAGTCATTTAAGTTTCGAACAAAACCCTTAAGTTATAAAACAAAAGTGGATGACATCTAAACTTGAAATTTACGTCTTGAAAACAACACCAGCACCCAAGATCCGACTTGTTTCCTAAAATACATGTAAGTTTTGGAAAATCATCAACATAATGTTGGTGTGAGTTCATGCAGTTTTTGTATAGAGTATTTGTATACTTGTTTGAAAACACGGTATGTAATTTGTAAGATATATCTGAAACTGAGTTCTGTAAATGTAAGGAATACAAAATCACTAGTGGTTTGCAAGGCCACTAACATGTGCAACGACATAGGAAGCATCTAAACCATAGGCATTTTTACTTGTCGCTTCATGATTATCGATTCACGACTAGAGACACAAAAGCATTGCTTGGTAAAAGAGTGGCCAAGAGTGTGGTTGCCTGAAACCCATTAGATCTAACCTTTTGTTCCGCGGTCTAAATGTATATGTTGATTAATGGTGCTTATGGTACCCTATTCATCACATAATCTATGGTATCATTCCTTAGTTTTGTATTCTACATACCGTTTGTAAACATTCGAAACATTTGTAACATGTATTTCACCCCCGAAGTTATAAAACTGAAAACAGTTAAAAGAAAAGGGGGAACATGAACTCACAATTTTGCGTATCCTACGTCGTAAACTTCACCGGTTGGTTTTGTAGCGTCGTGACCTATACGTATTCTATGTATGTTGGTCACTAGACTTGTATTACACAAGTACAAGTCACCATCTATTGTTTATGTATGTTCTTTGTATGTTCATTCTTTGTGAGGGTCGTGCCCTTGTTTGTCGGGTCTTGCCCGTTTGTCATGTTCTTGCACTTTGAGTATGTATTGCTTACTTGTAAATATATATTTTATCTCTCAAATATATATTCATTTATGTAGACCTTTCGAGGTAATAAGTTGTTAAAAATAATTTATATTTTTAACTTTTTTGTGTATGTACTTATATTATTTTCCCAAAAATAAATATAAGTATTTTGTGAAATAATATTTTTAATATTATTTTTGTACAAGTATACTTGTATTTTATGTAAATACTTGTGTATTTTGTATTTTTTGTCAAAAATCAATACTTTGATTTTTATTACTTTCCGGAATTATGTTTCTTAAAAAATAATATATTTTTAAGACTTATATCAAACATATGTGTATATATATATATATATATTGTCATGCTTGTAATATATATATTTTGTTATTGTTTTTCACCCGATTTTGTATGAATTTCGTTACTTGGTATAGGTTATATATTTGTCCAAAAATATATTTTTAAGTCCTTAAGTTGTCCAAGTTCAATAATATGTTAAGAAATATATTTTCATAAATATATTTTCTTGTATTTGTCTATGTATTTCCTTTTGAGGAATTTTGTATACTTGTGTATTCTCATGTATGTGTATTTTTGTATTCATACTCCTTGGGAGTATTAAGTGTATTTTCAAGTCCCTAATACACTATTACATATAATACACATAATATACACTTAGCACAAAATTTGGTGATCACTAGATATATATGTTTTCCCAAAAAAAATATACATACTTAATATAAATTTGAACTTGAAGAAATCATCATTTCTTAACTTGTAATTTCTTACAAAAATTAGGGGAACCTTGGTAAATATTTTTAGGTGGATTTTTAGGGAATAAGTTTCACCAAAACTTATATTTTTTTAAGTTTAAAAATTTTGACATAGCTTCCCCTAAAAATGGAGGTTTCCCATGTTTTCAAAACATGTGTTTATTTTCTTTTCAATTACCAAAACAATTTTTCAACAATAATCACCTACAAAATAAACTAATTTTTCCATATGAAACATCATGGTAAACTGGATTCTTGTAAAAATGTGTAGTATTTTAGATCTACACTTAACATATTATGATCTTTCCAAAAATAAGTGTTCCTGAGTATTTTAAACAAACTTTTATGAAGCTTTATTTTATTAACCAACTCATCCATGAGTTTAATGGTCTTTAAAGTTTGTAAATCATGTTCTAAAACCACTTTTATGTCTATTAGAAAGATCATTATTTTTAACATTATGATTAACCATGGATCTTTCAAGATCCATGCTTAATAACTTTAGATCTTCTATAAACAAGCTTTATATTAAATTTTTAACACACTTTCCATGAGTTTTAGTTTCAAAAATTATTTCTACACACACTTTATTACTTCAAGATTACAAGATTATGTTTAAAAATTCATTTTTCATGTTTACATAATGCTTCATATGTTCAACTTCAAGTTTAACCATGGATCCTTCAAGATCCATGCTTAAACTTGTTAGATCTAAGCTTTTAACAAGCTTTTCATACATGATATAAACATAAACTCAAGACATAACATCAACAACTTCAATACATACACTAAAAATTCATGTAATCACTTGATTTCTTCATAAATATGTTAGATCTTCTCATTTTCTTATTTAAAAGTTAAGTTGTTTAGATGGTGAAACTTGTACATAACATAAACATGACTTATTTTAGTGATCAAGAAGCTTACTACTAGCTCTAATGGCTAGGGAAGTGGCACAAGAATGAAGAATATGAACAAGGAAGAAATCAAGTGGTTAAAAGCTCCAAGGTGATGTCCTTCAACTTCTAGCACCTTACACCTTCTTAGATAAGCTTCTTACACCTCTATATCACCTTGGATTGTCTTGAAATGAAGTGAAAATGGTGGTGTGTTGGTGGTGTATGTGAGCCGAGACCAAGAAGAAAGAAGGGGAAGAAGATGATGAGTTTATGAGATGTTGGACAAAGTTTATCACCTTAAGGGTCTTATAAGAGAACTTCCAACATATAATCTTTCTATAGGATATTTGCATCTCATCAAGGGGACAAGAGTGAATTTAATAATCAAAAGGCATGTGGAGCCAATAGGGGCCGGATTTGGTGAGGGGGGGGGGGGGTAAAATGTAACTTTTTGGAAGTTGGGGGTTTAAAGTGCAAACGAGGGGGTTTATGTGTGTTTAGGTGTTTTTATGATTTTTAAGGTGTTCTAGCACCAATACTAGATTAATATCATAAAAACATTACTTCTAGTCAAATTTTGATGTCCCGGTTATTGTCCGGTTCGTTACGGTTCGTTAAAGTGCTGAATTGCGCAGTTTCACGAGGTGTGAAGCACCTTTTGTGGCAGTTTCAATTCCCGACACTTTGTAAGTTATTTTAGACAATAAAACATAAATTTTGCATGATATTATTGTGTTAAATAGCTGATTATAGCCGAATTAGTTCTGATTTATGCAGAATTCTGCATTTAAAGTGAGTTTCAGGTGCTTTGGGTTTTAATGTATTTTAAATGTCGGACCTATTCCTAGGCCCTAATTCTATTATCTGACTATTTTTTGCAGATTTGCTGACACAGTGTGTCTTACCGGTGAGTTTACTAGTCTTTCTGATGCAACGCTTAAAGTAATGCACAAAGCAATATTTGAAGTATAAAACATGCATGAATTCACATGTATAACAAGTAATAAGACAATGTTGACATTTAAGCACATAATTGCAGATAATAAATAATAATTAAAACTATATGGAAATTACCGGTTTTGTGCCAGTTGTTACAGTCTCCCCCCGTTAAAAGAATTTCGTCCCGAAATTCAGGCTGAGTTATCTCCCGCAGGAGCTTTCTCGAACAGCTGGGGGTACTTGGCTTTGAACCGGTCTTCACGTTCCCACGTGTACTCGGGTCCGTGCTTAGATTTCCAACGTACTTTGACAAACTTAATGCGACTCCTCCTCGTTTTTTGGATCTTCCAATCTGTTACCTCAACAGGCTGTTCTGTAAATCGGAGTGTGTCGTCGATATGCACCTCATCCGCAGGGATGATAACTGTTTCTTGGGTTGGACTCTTTATGGGGTTGGATACATGGAACGTATCATGTACCCCATTAATTTCTTCCGATAACTCCAACTTCTATGCCACGGTACCAATCTTTTACAAGATCTTGAATGGTCCAATGTATCGTGGATTAAACTTTCCACGTTTTCCGAATCTTGCTACACCTTTCCAAGGTGAGACTTTCAACAAAACTTTGTCTCCCACCTCGAATTCTAAGGGTTTTCGTCTACGATTAGCGTAGCTCTTCTGTCGATCACGAGCCGCCTTAATGCGCTATCGGATCTGCATAATCTTGCCGGTTGTTTCTTGATCAAGTTCAGGACCAATCAACTGTTTGTCTCCAGCGTCTGCCTAACACAACGGCGAGCGGCACTTGCGGCCATATAGAGCTTCGTACGGTGCGGCTTTTATACTCGTATGGTAGCTGTTGTTATTGGAGAACTCAACTAAAGGTAGATGGGTATCCCAGCTGCCGCCTAGGTCCATAACACACACGCGAAGCATATCTTCTAGTGTTTGTATGGTCCGTTCGCTCTGGCCGTCTGTTTGTGAATGGAAGGCCGTGCTTAGATCTAGCTGAGATCCAAAGGCCTCCTAGAAGGATTGCCAGATCCTTGAGACAAAACGTCCATCTCTGTCTAAAGTAATCGAAATAGGTACTCCATGACGTACCACAATTTCTTTAAGATACAGCTCAGCAAGCTTTCCAATGCTATCCTTCTCTTGGATTGGTAGGAAGTGTGGAGACTTCGTTAATCGACTATCACCCATATCATATCATGCCCTCTAGGGGTCCTGGGTAATTTCGTTATAAAATCCATTGATATTTGCTCCCATTTCCACATGGGTATCTCTGGTTGTTGCAGTAGACCGGACGGTTTCTGATATTCGGCCTTAACCTTAGCACAGGTTAGGCACTTCCCAACATAAACCACAACATCGCTTTTAAGCTTCGGCCACCAGTAGTATTCTTTCAAGTATTGATACATCTTGTCCGATCCTGGGTGGATCGAGTATCTCGACTTGTGAGCTTCTTCAAAGATGACTTCTCGAATACCGCCATAGAGCGGAACCCAAATGCGTCCCATAAAGTATAAGGTTCCCTCTTCGTTTGGCACTAATTTCTTCTCCATACCTCAGAGATATTCAGCTCTACGATTCTTCTTCTTAAGGGCTTCTTGTTGGGTGTCATGAATGCATGCAGTGAGGTTCGTTTGAATAGTCATTTCCAATGCTCGAACCCTTAAAGTCTTAATCCTTTCTTTTTCGACTTAATGCGTCTGCTACTACATTCACTTTTCCCAGATGGCACTTAATCTCACAGTCATAATCGTTTAGTAACTTAACCCACCGTCGTTGACGCATATTCAGTTCCTTCTAATCAAATATGTGCTGTAAGCTTTTGTGATCAGTGAAGATAGTACATCGAGTACCATAAAAATAATGTCGCCAGGTCTTCAAGGCGAATACCACCGCGCCTAACTCTAGGTCGTGAGCGGTATAGTTCCTTTCATGCACCATCAACGGTCTTGAGGCATAAGCGATGACCTTTTGGCGTTGCATGAGCACGCAACCCAAACCTTGATGTGAAGCATCGCAGTATACCATGAAGTCTTCAGTGCCTTCGGGTAAAGATAGTATTGTTGCATCGCATAATTTGCCTTTAAGAAGTTGGAGAGTTTCTTCCTTCTTGTCACCCCAATCATACTTCTTGTCTTTCTGCGTGAGGGAAATCAGCGGTTGGGCAATCTTCAAGAAATTCTCGATAAACCTACGACAATAGCCCGCTGATCCCAGAAATTGTCAAACTTCAGTCGATGTTTTGGGAGCTTCCAAATTCTTTATCGCTTCTATCTTTGCTGGGTCTACATGAATACTCTTCTCGTTCACAACATGACCAAGGAACTGTACTTCGCAAATCCAGAATTCGCACTTTGAGAATTTTACATAAATCTTCTCTTTCTTCAGTAGTTCCAGAATGGTCCTGAGGTGTTGCTCATGCTCTTCTCTTGTTCGCGAATAAACAAAACATCATTGATAAATACAATCACGAATTTATCAAGATATGGTTTGCAATCACGATTCTTCAGATCCATAAACACCGTTGGCGCGTTCGTCAATCCGAATGGCATCACAAGGAACTCGTAATGCCCATAACGAGTCCTGAACGCGGTCTTTGGTATGCTCTCTTCTTGGATCCTTAACTGATGGTAGGCAGACCGAAGGTCGATCTTTGAGTAGTAACTTGATCCTTGTAACTGATCGAATAAGTCGTCAATCCTCGGTAGTGGATACTGGTTCTTGATAGTGAGCCTATTCAATTCTCTATAATCGATAAACATCCGCAGTGTTCCATCCTTCTTTTTTTTTACAAACAAAACTGGAGCTCCCGGAGGCGAGAAGCTCGGCCTTATGAATCCTTTATCCAGCAACTCTTGGAGTTGTGTAGATAATTCTTGCATCTCGGATGGCGCAAGTTGATAGGGTGCCTTGGCTACAGGAGCGGCTCCTGGAACCAAGTCAATATGGAATTCGACTTGTATTTACGGAGGTAATCCTGGCAGATCTTCGGGAAAAACATCAGGAAATTCATTCACCACAGGAATGTCTTCGAGTTTCGGCTCCTCAGCCTTCTTATCTACAACGTGCGCCAGGAATGCAACACATCCTTTTCGACTAATTTTCCCATTTGCTAATTCCATTGAATAGGAGTGTCTAGCTTACCCGCGTCTAAGTCAAGTATGTTCTTAAGTTCTATAGATACAAGGCTAAAGTCGGCGCTAGTATCAATCAAAATGGATGTAATGTGTCGGTTTATAAGGAGCATGCTCGTAACTACGTTCGGTTCCTAGCGTGCCTTGCGTATTTCCATCATGAAAATGCTCCCAAGAGCTTGAATTTTTCTTCGGGCAGTCCTTCCGATAGTGTCCCTTGTCATCGCATTTGTAGCAACTCTTGGCCCTTGCCATTACTATTACTGTCCCAGGTTCCATTCACCTGCCACATACCAGACCAGCATGCCTCCTTTCTATGCCCGGTGTTGCCATAATTTAACACCTACGAGTCCTGCACGGACCTGTGTGACAATAACCACACCTATCACTCTTTGGTAGTTCTTCTTAGTAGTTTCTATCACCTATCTTAGTCGTGACAACGAATGCCTTGACTTTCCTAGTCGCAGGGGTTTCCTTATGTTTGTTGTTTGCTTCAGCAACTTGTTGGTTCTACAGAGCTTCAAGCTCAACTCTTGTTGTAGGTAAAGGTTCTGATTAGACTTGGCCAGCGTTTCCTTCGCTGTGGTCCCATGTGCTTCTCATGTATAAAATACATCGACGAGATTAAACATGTATTTTGGAGTAAATGTTGTTCTCTATGTGTGAAGGCAAAGCTTATTCGTCGTGCACTATAAGTATAAAGGTAGGGTCATTCCTAATGATGCTTATGCAAATCTTCCTACCATAATCATCTCATCATTGTAGCAAGGTACAATGAGTCACAACAAAATCTTGCTAAGGGTGTATCGACTTTTTCGTACACCATATCAACTTGTTGCAATTAGTCTTGCGTAGAAAACCTCCTCGGAGTCACCTTACTCCTATTGATGCAAGTCATCCGGTGTTATACAAATTACGGCGAGGCCTTCCCTTCACCTTGTTCCTTGTTTATTCTTCAAGTTTTCAACTCTTCCATAGTCTTTACTTTTACAAAAATGGGCATGCTTCCCAAAGGATGGGGTCGTGCATCGCATGTAGGGGTGGTAGTGGAAACACAGATGAGAGATCGTGAGGGTACATGACTTCCTCCCCGGGACCGAATTATGTTTTGCAGCAAACGCAGAGCGGTTTCCAGGGTGTGAATGCACTACCCTAACGATGGGGTGATTAAGGGATAGAGAGTGTGGAGGTACTAATAGGGGTGAAGATCGAGTAGAATCTTCTTGCATGTGTCTTCCATGTGCCTAACTGGAACAACAATCTGTTGGGAAGGGGAGAATCGGGTGGTCGTTTTTGTCCTTATAATATGTGTTCTCTACTCCATGGTCCTTGATTGTCCAATATAGGGAGGACCCCTTTGCCACACTGGGCTGTGCAACACATACATTGATTTGGCTTGGACTCCATGAGTCCCAATATGGTTGGCCTAGCCTTCCTAAATGCCGTTAAGTGCGGTAAATAAGTTACACTATAGCTCGCGCCATGCTACCTCCTTGGGGTAAAGCGGGTACCAAACGTTGGGGCCTGTCGTAGTGACTACAATGGATAAGTTGGGGTATTGTAGGCTCCTTACAATAAGAATCCCAAAGTGTTGAGGAAAATCTTTTCTGAGTGTTTACCATCTTCACTTGCTTGGATACCAGTTCCCAATGATTCGTACAACAGGTAGGGATGTGAGGCACAAAGTAGGGAAAGACAGGCTTCCCACTTGTAGCGTGTTATAGTAACTATCTCGATTAGTGTTTTACTAGACGGAGATTTAAACAACTTAGGCTTTTTGATTGTGTAATGATCATTAGCTTGACCCGCAGAGTTCACCAGGATTTCCATGCACTACAAGTTGTTGTTACGTGGGCCCCCGTAACAATAAGTTATCTTGCATGTTCACCCTGATTTCCTCTCGTTCGAAGCAGCTGATTAGTCAGAGAGGGGAAAACTATTGTCTTCACACCTTCGACATGGAAGGACCTTTATGATGGTCCATGCGCCAACGTCCGTTGTTGTTATGCGCAAAATGGCACAATGCTTGGACGGAATAGGAAGAAAGAGAGTTCCTAGAATTAGTAGTTGAAGGGGTACCTTCAAGATGAGTACCTCATCTTCCTTGTCTGGACAAGAGAGTCGCCAATCATGCTTCGTAAAAGCCACCGGGGTCTCGTCTCACTGATAAGGTCACTGTCTAAGGTTGCCTCCTCCGCCTCGCCGTCACTGCCGTAGTCAGGCACCTTCGAATTCAAGGGGGAAGAACAACCATTTTCTACAGAATCAAGCTCGGGGCCTCGTTTGGTAATCAGCCATAAGCTCCGCAGTGTACGCTAGGTCGATAGTCTCATTACGCAAGTCAAGAACAATAATAGGATTCGAAGTCGAAGGTATCTCGTTCCCGTCAATAATCATTCCGTATACATATATGTATATATATATATATATATTAATATATAATAACGTTACTTAGTATATTGATGTGCGCAAAATGCAACATATAAATTACATCAAATGTGGCATAAAACTAACCTTTTTTAGTATTAATGTTGGAAAAAGTGCGTTTTTGTCTTCCTTTTGTATTTTCAGGATTAAATGAGCTCAAATGAATAAAAGAAGTAAAAAGGCAGCTAAATCTAACATAAATACAAGAAAAGGAATAAACGTTGCATGCCTGACCCCTCGACAGCATCCTCCCAAGCAAACACAAGAGAACAGAAGGTTGTACACGTCCCGTGCTCACTGGGCACGGGGGCGTGCCCAAGTGTCTGCAGAAAAGACAGTTGTAGAAGCTTCTATCACCCACCACGGGGGCGTGTCCAGCGGACACGGGGCCGTGGTCAACTCTAAGATTCACAGAATCTAGAAAAATCTTGATAGTACAGATACGCTTCTGCACACAGGGTCGTGCCCAGCGGACACGGGGGCGTGGTCAACTAACGCAGACAAACTGCATTTAATGAAGAAAGAGAATATGGGTGGACACAGGGCCATGCCCAATGGACACGGGGCTGTGTCCGGGCTTCTGTGCAGGCTATAAATAGGGGTGCTTGGCTCATTTGCAAACCATCCCTTGGCAAACCACCCCTCTCACACTTCACCCACCCACCACCACCATCACAACCCACATCCACCACCATCATCCATCAACCATCATAGAGTGTGTGAGTAGTCTCGGGATCCAAGATTGATCGTAAGAGTTCTTGACAACCAAAGGCCATGTTTGCCTAAGTCTCTTACATCACTTTGTGAAGACAAGTGTTTAGTGTAATACTTTTTATTTTTAATCTTTTCGCACTTTTTATTTGGTTATGTATTAATGACTTTAATAACTAGTTTCTTATGTTCAAGGTGAGTCTTCCTTATCGTTTGTCCGTGGTGTCTTGGCATTATTTTACTGTCTATATAAAATAAAAGATTTTCACCATTCATATCTCCACGGTCTTTATGGAGATATGTTGGCTACCTGGTCGGGGGTTAAGGGAACGGTTTGGTAAGAGTCTTGCCTTGTTCAGTGTATAGATCCTGCAAGGACCTGGGTCAACTTTAGTAGGACCTCCTTCAATACCCACTGGTATTGGATGGCGGGGGTCCGAACTCCTTGATCCCCTCATATGTAAACTACTATTAAAACTTTAACCCGGCTACTTAGGACCGTATCCCTGTTGACTCAGACTACTTAGCCGAGGGCAACGCCACCTTCAAAGGAGGAGCCTACCACATTATGCATTAATAACTTAATTAATTATCTTTCAATAATCCAACCCTTTAGGATTGTATCCTTGCTGACTCAAACTACTGGGTTGAGGGTAATGTCACCTTCAAAAGAGGGGCCTACTACAATAACTAAGATAATCTCTTAAAAAGTGTAAAAGTGCGGAAAGAATCAAAGGTTACACTAAATAAGAGTCGGATCCAAGTGATTCATCTTGTCTATTTGTTTTTATTTTTAGCATCTTAGTTAGTTTTTATTTTCTTGTTTAAAAATCTTTTTCTAAACTTTTGATTTGATTAGACGTTGAGGATAAATTGGTATTAAAAGCTCTTGTGTCCTTGGACGACCTCGGTATCTTACTAACACTATACTACGCTCACGATGGGTGCACTTGCCAATATGTGTGTTTAGTGTTAGTAAATATCGTGTTTTATAAATTTAAAACTTGACTAAAAGTGTTAAAAAGGGCTTAAAATATACATTAAAAACTATACACACTTACGCACATCAAGTTTTTGGTGTCGTTGCCGGGGACACAGGGATTTTAAGAAAGTTAGGAATAAATGGCCTAATCTTTTTTTCTTATTTTTCTAATTTTTTTAGGATTTTTCTTAAATTTTCATCTTCTGCAAAACTCAGCACGGGCCGTGCCCGCTGAACTCGCCCCCGTGCCCAATCTTTAGTACTGACAATCCTGTTTTAAGTCAGACAGTAGCTGAACACGGGGCCGTGCCCACTCAACACGCCCCGTGCCCAAGTATCAGTTACTGGAAACAGAACCGTAAGATCCCGACATTGGTAATTTCTGACACAAACGTGAGTGATACTGATATTTTTTACTTTTGGCACTCTTATGGTACGTGGTGTCAAATATGTGGTGGCCCCCATAAAGATTTAGAATGTTATTTTCTAAATTATAAGCCCCATTATATAGACCCTTTGTTTTCCTGTAGCCTTAAGAGGGGCGAAAGTAAAAATAATCCTTATCTCTCCCTCGAATGCTCTCAATCGAATCTTCTAGGAGAAATGCTTCTTGATGAATTATTTCAACTAGACGATTTAATTCTTAATTAGTTAAAAGAACATGAGTTGGACTTTCCATCTCAAGACGATACCCAAGAAGAATTGTTGGGATCACATTCGAATAAAAACAACTTCGTTGTTCCCGATATTACCTCTAACTCTAGCGAAGACTTGAGCGATAGTCGTCCCTGTGTCGATTGTGCCGTGAAGGACTCCCCATCGACATCGTTCGGTGCATACACAGACCTGAGCGATTTGGCATACACCTTCTTTAACGAGAGCCCGGGAAAGGGTTGGACTTGTCCACCTACATTTAGCATAGGAATCACCCTCACCGACAACCTCTTGCGTTCCCGTCTTAATCTAGAGCAATTAAGGTATCTCAGGCACTTTGGGGTTGTTCCATCCTGTAAGGAATCGCTCGATCCGGATAAATTCCTTAAAAATAGACAAAACTTCATAAACAGCCTCTAGACACGGGGCCGTGTCCAGGTCAGCACGCCCCCGTGTCCACCAAAATATTCCTTTCTGATTTTTTGTCAGAATACGGACAAAATGTGTCAGGATCCTGCCTGCACATGGGGCCGTGTCCAGCCGACATGGGGCCGTGTGCAGCGTGCTGTCGTTTTCTATAAATGCAGCCAAGAATCCTGCACATTTGGACCATTCCATGGAGAGAGATTTGGTGAGATCTTCACACATACCATCCTAGGTATTTTCTAAAAGAAGGTTCTCAACAACCATCTTGTCCTTTCCTCTCTTGTCCATTCCCTTCTTCTTCAATTTTTTTTACCTCAACACCTCCATTAGAGCTTGAGGTCACCATGATTCCAAGCTTTATTGTGATGTTTGTTAGGTTTATGTGCAAGGGATCTTGTTAAAAATAAGTTTTACAACATTGTTTTAAGTTATTTCTGCTCAAAAACGCTTCTTAAGTTGGAAAAATAATTTGAAACTCCAAGATTCCTTGTTCCAAAACCTGCAGAAAGGTGAACACGGGGCCGTGTCCGAGTTTACTGTTTCTTTAAATAAACTCTTTTCAGTTTATTTTCGTAGAATTTCGAGCCAAAACAGTGGAACTTCGTCGGCACATTCCAGAAACAGTCGAAGAGAATGGAGGTCCTCAATCGAAGCAACTCTCGTACGCTACTTGATGGCATTACATGAAGCTCTTGATGAGATGACATCGGTTGAGGAGGTCCTCATAGACCGTATAAATTATCTTACGGTGGGGTTAGAAAACAGTTTTCAGGAAATCAACCTCTTGCACCAGAGGTTGAACATTCTTGTGACACCTCCTATGGAGCCAATCCTCCCATAAGAGGATTGGAACCTAGCACTTGGAGTCAACAATCCCACCGGATGGAATGACATTCCAGCGGAGCCTCCTTTTGACGAATTGCAAGAAGTCCCGGTGAAGGTTGCACCCCCTCAAACTGATGCCAACGAGCCCGCCTTTCTTCTCCCAAGGGAGATAGAGGAGTGGCTCGCCGACGTATGAGGGACCCATATCCGGAGGAAGAAGTTTTTCGAGCCACATCCAACCGAGAGAATTATCTTTTCGGAAATTTTGATAATAGAATAAACTTTAGGCTAGAACTTCTTGGTTTAGACTTCTTGTGTTTCTTTTGACCTATTTATCTAGAATTTTAATTTATTAGAATTATTATGTAACTTTCTCTATTTGAATGAATGATGGTTTTAATTAATTTGGTGTTTAGATGATGTTTTAATGGTCAAAACACACTCGGGATGGTGAAGGATACCAAGGGAAACTTGAACCAACACCCCATGCACAAAAACAGGGCCACCCGACAATTTTTCTTCATTACAGCAAGTTCAGCACGGGGCCGTGCTCATCCAACACGCCCTGTGCTCAACCATCTGCAAAAAGATGTCCAGTTCAGGTACCTGGACACGGGGCGTGCTAACTGAACAAGCCCCCGTGTCCAGCCTCCTATTACTTTGTTTTATTTTCTATTACTGGCGATCTGAACACAGGGCCATGCCCGGACACCACGGGGCCGTGTCTAGACGTCCAGTAACATAAGTTTTTGCTTTTTCACATCTATTTACACATTCAATCAACCTAAAAACTTATTTTTGGTACACATTGAGGACAATGTGTAATTTAAGTGTGGGGGATGCTAAAACCTTGAATTTTGCAAGCCCTAACTATAAGCCTTGCACAAAACTCTATTGGAACCGCTAAACACCCCAAAAAAAATTTTCAAAAATTTTTTTTACTTGTCTTGGTTTAATTTGGGAATAACAAGTTCTAAAAATGTGATATTTTTACAAATTTACAACTGATAGCGTCGTGACAAAAAGAACCAACATAATAAAATTATGAAACGGCATGACAGATCTAGTTAAAATTTGATTGTATATACTTGATCACATAAAAACCCATTCCCATAAAAAAGTGAGTTTTGAGCCTTTATTGAGCATACAAATACACATCTTTAAACTAAATGCTCATTTTTCGTTTCTTGTGTGAATAGCCGCTTGGTTTCTTACAACTCCAGAACTTGCCACGACGATACATTCCCGGTCCTTACCAACTTAAACCCGAGAAAATAAATGATGGAGGCATTAGGACTAACCCTTTTTATTTCTACACCATTATTTTTTATTATTTTTTTACCACCTACCCAAAATCCCCCTAGTTAACCTCTTTGAGCCTAAACCTTTTCATATCCTAACCCAAAACAAACACCCTTTTACCCACCAAAACCCTTTTTCATTTTAAACCCTTTATTTTTGTAACAAAGCTCAGTTTTTCATATGACATTCCTTATCAAAAAAAATTGATAATGAAGCCAAAAGAAGAATACACAAACAAGTTTATCAAAAAGAACTTTGTTTGAAGAAATGCTTCATTAAAATAAAAAGTTACAAAAATAAAAAGTCTTAGGAAAACCGACACTTTTTACGCCTTTTCGCCATTTTCTACTAACCACTAACCCAGCCACCTACCTTTAACCCAAGCCTAACCCTTCACCCTAAAAGTCCTCTTGATATTTACAAAGGTATATAGTTAAAAAAGGAGGAGGATTGATTGCTTGGCAAGCTTATGGTAGGAGTAAGTTCCATGCCGCTCTCGAGTATTTCACTAAAATACATCTTCGGCCGAGTGTTGAGTGATCCCCCGTGAGGTATGTGAACTTGTATATAAATGGAACTTTAAAAAGGCATGTTATGCCCTAATAAGTAATTTATCTTATGTAACGTTTTAAATAAATCATGACGAATAGGATTGTAAATAAATAAAAATAAAACTTAATAAAGAATCTAGGAAATCCCGACACTCTATGACAAGCCCAAAACCTTCTCTTCTACCCATTCCATTTGGGAGTGTAAAGCCACATTATAAAGAGTTTTGATTGAGGACAAGCAAAGATTCAAGTGTGGGGGTATTTGATGTGCGAAAAATCAAACATATAAATTACATCAAATGTGGCATAAAACTAACATTTTTTTAGTACTAATGTTGGAAAAAGTGTGTTTGTGTCTTCCTTTTGTATTTTCAGGATTAAATGAGCTCAAATGAACAAAAGAAGCAAAAAGGCAGCTAAATCTAACATAAATACAAGAAAAGCAATATACGTGGCATGCCCGACCCCTCGACAGAATCCTCACAAGCAAAAACAAGAGAACAGAAGGCTGAACACGCCCCGTGCTCGCTAAGCACGGGGGCGTGCCCAAGTGTCTGCAGAAAAAGACAAAGTTGTAAAAGCTTCTATCACCCACCACGGGGGCGTGTCCAGCGGACACGGGGCCGTGGTCAACTCTAAGATTCACAGAATCTAGGAAAATCTTGATAGTACAGATACGCTTCTGCACACGGGGGCGTGGTCAAATAATGCAGACAAACTGCATTTAATGAAGAAAGAGAAGATGGGTGGCCACGGGGCCGTGCCCAATGGACACGGGGCCGTGTCTGGGCTTCTGTGCAGGCTATAAATAGGGGTGCTTGGCTCATTTTCAAACCATCCCTTGGCAAACCACCTCTCTCACACTTCACCCATCCACCACCACCATCATCCATCATCCATCATAGAGTGTGTGAGTAGTCTCGGGATCCAAGATTGATCGTAAGAGTTCTTGACAACCAAATGCCATGTTTGCCTAAGTCTCTTACATCACTTGGTGAAGACAAGTGTTTAGTGTAATACTTTTTATTTTTAATCTTTTCGCACTTTTTATTTGGTTATGTATTAATGACTTTAATAACTAGTTTCTTTTGTTGAAGGTGAGTTTTCCTTATCGTTTGTCTGTGGTGTCTTGGCATTATTTTACTATCTATATAAAATAAAAGATTTTCTCCATTCATATCTCCACGGTCTTTATGGAGATATGTTGGCTACCTGGTCGGGGGTTAAGGGAACGGTTTGGTAAGAGTCTTGCCTTATTCAGTGTATAAATCCTACAAGGACCCGGGTCAACTTTAGTAGGACCTCCTTCAATACCCACTGGTATTGGATGGCGGGGGTCCGAACTCCTTGATCCCCTCATATGTAAACTACTATTAAAACTTTAACCCGGCTACTTAGGACCGTATCCCTGCTGACTCAGACTACTTAGCCGAGGGTAATGTCACCTTCAAAGGATGAGCCTACCACATTATGCATTAATAACTTAATTAATTATCTTTCAATAATCCAACCCTTTAGGATTGTATCCTTGCTGACTCAAACTACTGGGTTGAGGGTAATGTCACCTTCAAAAGAGAGGCTTACTACAATAACTAAGATAATCTCTTAAAAAGTGCAAAAGTGCGGAAATAATCAAAGGTTACACTAAATACGAGTCGGATCCAAGTGATTCATCTTGTCTATTTGTTTTTATTTTTATTTTTATTTTCAGCATCTTAGTTATTTTTTATTTTCTTGTTTAAAAATCTTTTTCTAAACTTTTGATTTGATTAGACGTTGAGGATAAACTGGTATTAAAAGCTCTTGTGTCTTTGGACGACCTTGGTATCTTACCAATACTATACTACGCTCACGATGGGTGCACTTGCCCATATGTGTGTTTAGTGTTAGTAAATATCATGTTTTATGAATTTAAAACTTTGCTAAAAGTGTTAAAAGGGCTTAAAATATACATTAAAAACTATACACACTTACGCACATCATATATACAAGCAAATAAATGCTACATGTCACATATAACCCTCGTTTGTTCTTTCCTTTGAAAAATGTTGGATTCATGGATCTTGGCGCTTTTTGTAAATGCAATGAAAAACCTTTTGTAAAAATGTTTTCATGAGAGAGTCCTAATGATTGTAGTCGAGAAGGAATCCTAGTTCACTACAATCGGCTCTGATACCAAACTGTCACACCCTGAATTTTGCGGAAGCGTATGCGTGTGACTTAATCGGTTCTCATTGCATTTGATTATAATAAACAACTATATGATTAAAAAGATGTTCATCCATTCAAAGCTTTGAAATGTTACAACACAAGTCATTTAAGTTTCGACCAAAACCCTCAAGTTATAAAACAAAAGTGGATGACATCTAAACTTGAAATTTACGTCTTGAAAACAACACCAGCGCCCAAGATCCAACTTGTTTCCTGAAATACATGTAAGTTTTGGAAAATCGTCAACATAATGTTGGTGTGAGTTCATGCAGTTTTTATATAGAGTATTTGTATACTTGTATGAAAACACGGTATGTAATTTGTAAGACGTATCTGAAACTGAGTTCTGTAAATGTAAGGAATACGAGATTGCTAGTGTTTTGCAAAGCCATTAACATGTGCAACGACATAGGAAGCATCCAAACCATAGGCATTTTTACTTGTCGATTCACCATTGTCGATTCACGACTGTCGATTCACGACTAGAGACACAAAAGCACTGCTTGGTAAAAGAGTGGCCAAGAGTGTGGTTGCCTGAAACCCATTAGATCTAACCTTTTGTTTCGCGGTCTAAATGTATACGTTGATTAATGGTGCTTATGGTACCCTATTCATCACATGATCTATGGTATCAATCCTTAGTTTTGTATTCTACATAACGTTTGTAAACATTCGAAACATGTGTAACATATATTTCACCCCCGAAGTTATAAAACTGAAAACAGTTAAAAGAAAAGGGGGAACATGAACTCACAATTTTGCGTATCCTGCGTCGTAAACTTCACTGGTTGGTTTTGTAGTGTCGTGACCTATACGTATTCTATGTGTGTTAGTCACTAGACTTGTATTATACAAGTACAAGTCACCATCTTTTATTTATGTATGTTCTTTGTATGTTCATTATTTGTGAGGGTCGTGCCCTTGTTTGTCGGGTCTTGCCCGTTTGTCATGTTCTTGCACTTTGAGTATGTATTGCTTATTTGTAAATATATATTTTATCTCTCAAATATATATTCGTTTATGTAGACCTTTCAAGGTAATAAGTTGTTAAAAATAATTTATATTTTTAACTTTTCATGTATGTACTTATATTATTTTCCCAAAAATAAATATAAGTATTTTGTGAAATAATATTTTCAATATTTTTTTTGTACAAGTATACTTAGGAAAGTATACTTGTATTTTATGTAAATACTTGTATATTTTGTATTTTTCGCCAAAAATCAATACTTTGATATTTATTACTTTCCGGAATTATGTTTCTTAAAAAATAATATATTTTTAAGACTTGTATCAAATATATATATTTTGTCATGCTTGTAATATATATATATATATATATATATATATATATATATATTGTTCTTGTTTTTCACCCGATTTTGTATAGATTTTGTTACTTGGTATAGGTTATATATTTGTCCAAAAATATATTTTTAAGTCCTTAAGTTGTCCAAGTTCAATAATATGTTAAGAAATATATTTTCATAAATATATTTTCTTGTATTTGTCTAAGTATTTCCTTCTGAGGAATTTTGTATACATGTGTATTCTCATGTATGTGTATTTTTGTATTCATACTCCTTGGGAGTATTAAGTGTATTTTCAAGTTCCTAATACACTATTACATATAATACACATAATATACACTTAGCACAAAATTTGGTGATCACTAGATATATATGTTTTCCCAAAAAAAATATACATACTTAATATAAATTTTAACTTGAATAAATCATCATTTCTTAACTTGTAATTTCTTTCAAAAATTAGGGGAACCTTGGTAAATATTTTTAGGGAATAAGTTTCACCAAAACTTATAATTTTTTTTAAGTGTCAAAATTTTATAAAAAATTTGATATAGTTTCTCCTAAAAATGGAGGTTTCTCATGTTTTCAAAACATGTGTTTATTTTCTTTTCAATCACCAAAACAATTTTCCAACAATAATCACCAACAACATATACTAATTTTCCCATACGAAACATCATGGTGAACTTGATTTTTGTTAAAAATGTGTAGCCTTTTAGATCTACACTTAACATATTATGATCTTTCCAAAAATAAGTGTTCCTGAGTATTTTAAACAAACTTTTATGAAGCTTTATTTTATTAACCAACTCATCCATGAGTTTAATGGCATTTAAAGTTTGTAAATCATGTTCTAAAACCACTTTTATGTCTATTAGAAAGATCATTATTTTTAACGTTATGATTAACCATAGATCTTTCAAGATCCATGCTTAATAACTTTAGATCTTCCATAAACAAGCTTTATATTAAATTTTTAACAAACTTTCCATGAGTTTTAGTTTCAAAAATTAGTTCTACACACACTTTATTACTTCAAGATTACAAGATTATGTTTAAAAATTCATTTTTCATGTTCACATAATGCTTCATATGTTCAACTTCAAGTTTAACCATGGATCCTTCAAGATCCATGCTTAAACTTGTTAGATCTAAGCTTTTAACAAGCTTTTCATACATGATATAAACATAAACTCAAGACATAACATCAACAACTTCAATACATACACTAAAAATTCATGTAATCACTTGATTTCTTCATAAATATGTTAGATCTTCTCATTTTCTTATTTAAAAGTTAAGTTGTTTAGATGGTGAAACTTGTACATAACATAAACATGACTTATTTTAGTGATCAAGAAGCTTACTACTAGCTCTAATGGCTAGGGAAGTGGCACAAGAATGAAGAATATGAACAAGGAAGAAATCAAGTGGTTAAAAGCTCCAAGGTGATGTCCTTCAACTTCTAGCACCTTACACCTTCTTAGATAAGCTTCTTACACCTCTATATCACCTTGGATTGTCTTGAAATGAAGTGAAAATGGTGGTGTGTTGGTGGTGTATGTGAGCCGAGACCAAGAAGAAAGAAGGGGAAGAAGATGATGAGTTTATGAGATGTTGGACAAAGCTTATCACCTTAAGGGTCTTATAAGAGAACTTCCAACATATAATCTTTCTTTAGGATATTTGCATCTCATCAAGGGGACAAGAGTGAATTTAATAATCAAAAGGCATGTGGGGCCCATAGGGGTCGGATTTGGTGAGGGGGGTAAAATGTAAATTTTTGGAAGTTGGGGGTTTAAAGTGCAAACGAGGGGGTTTAAGTTAGTTTAAGTGTGTTTATGATTTTTAAGGTGTTCTAGCACCAATACTAGCTTAATATCATAAAAAAATTACTTCTAGTCAAATTTTGATGTCCCGGTTATTGTCCGGTTGTTTGGTTCGTTACGGTTCGTTAAAGTGCTGAATTACGCAGTTTCAGGAGGTATGAAGCATCTTTTGTGGCAGTTTCAATTCCCGACACTTTGTAAGTTATTTTGGACAATAAAACATAAATTTTTCATGATATTATTGTGTTAAATAGCTTATTATAGCTGAACTAGTGCTGATTTATGCAGAATTCTGCATTTAAAGTGAGTTTCGGGTGCTTTTTAGTGCATAGTTTAGCTTCCGGAAAGTTTATATGTTAACCCTTGTATCCACACTTGGGTTTTAATGTATTTTAAATGTCGGACCTATTCCTAGGCCCTAATTCTATTATCTGACTGCTTTCTGCAGATTTGCTGACACAGTGTGTCTTACTGGTGAGTTTACTAGTCTTTAAGACGCAACGCTTAAAGTAATGCATAAAGCAATATTTGTAGTATAAAACGTGCATGAATTCACATGTATAGCAAGTAATAAGACAATGTTGACCTTTAAGCACATAATTACAGATAATAAATAATAATTAAAACTGTACGGAAATTACCGGTTTTATGCCAGTTGTCACATTTATCGTCTTTTTAGTTGTTTTGGTATTTAGGGGGAGATAGTTATATTTTCAGAAAATACAAAAACAATAAAAAATGCAAAAATCCTAAAACATGAGAAAATTTTTAAAATCCAAAAAGAATAGAAAACCAAAAAAGAGTTTGTGTAAAAAGGGAAATGATAGTACATCAGCAAGACAATTACGGTATGCTAAGGATTTGTAATGTTTAAAAGCATTAAACAGTCTCGCTGATGATATGCCGATAGGTTTTTACTCATTTAGTAGATTTGTTCGGGATATAAACCTAAAATCATTTCTTGCTTATTTCGTGGGGAACATCTCTCGGATATATAGGTAACCCCTGAAAACTTGTTTGAAAGATTTTCTATTTCTGACATACTAGGTCTATGTACTTGATGATATCTGGGGTATTATACCAGGACTTCTGATTTTGCGGAAGCAATAGCCTAGTCCTCGTATAATACTCTGCACTACTTTAAATCTTTAAAGCCTCCCCTCAGTATAAAAATGATTAACATTGCAAAATGCTAATCATGTAATGTTGAAGAAAAGATCCCCAAGAGGGACACACCAAAAGACGAGCCATCATCTCTTTGTCTTAACGGAAGTTCTAGCCTGAGCTCTCATGGCCTCGCACTACCTTTTACAGATATCATTATTGTACGTTCACCTGTAAGATTGAATATAGAAGTCTAGATACGAGAGTATATTCTGAGGTGGGACACGCGTATAAGTTAAGTTCTTAAAACACTAAATCATATCCTGAATAAGTTGAAATTTGTGTGAAAATTTAAAAGGGTCAGTATATTGGCAATCTAAGTGAATTGATTAATACTTAGTGTGTTAATCAAGCTCAACGGTACTTGCAGCTTGTCGGTAGCTGATATGACCCCCTAACACGCTCACCAAAAATATGTTTGTAAATATTTACTTTACAGCATTTCATTTCAATTTTAGTCAAAAACCCAAAAAGATTTCATTATGTTCTAGTATAAACTTTCGTTAAAATCCTGAAAAGATTTTATATTTCTGCTTTAGTTTTTTGACAAACCAAGGTAGAAAGCTGATCTTCAAACTCTCAGTCATGAAGCAGAGCAGTAAGTTTCTGAACTAGACAAAAGGGTTGGGAGCTAATCTTGTAAAACTTGGTAAAATTCAAAGTCAAAACAAGTTCATTAAGTTGACACTTGTAAAATTTTCATGAAAATGTGTTTGAAAAATTTGAACAAATTGTTAGTTGTTTCGTTTCGGGTCAACCAAGGTCGTTAACTTGGACTTGGTAGACAAATTAAGTGCCTAAGGTCATTAACTTAGATCTAGATACTTAAGTGGATTTCTAAAACTGACCAAATCTGATAAAACGCCAAAAAGTCAAAAGGTTAAAACATCAAAAGTAAAAGAGGTGTTTGGATCGGATGACAATCCGATAGGATGGAAATCCGATCGGATGGCCATCCGACACTTGGTCATGCCTATAAATAGTGGTCAATGGTCTTCAGTCAAAATTTTCGATCGAACGACTATCCGATCCACTCTCAAACACTCTCAAACTTTTCTTGATCTTCTCTCTTACTTTCCAAGATTCATAGGATTATTGGCTTGCTCAATCTTCACTATGGAAAAGGTAAGTTCACTGATTTTCAATGATAAATCTGAAGTTTTTGATGATGTTCATGTATCGGCAACTGTTCGGACTTAAAAACTTAGATCTAGGCTTGATTAATGATTTTTGATAGAATCCAAACATAGGGTTTTGTAGATCAGCCTTAGATCTATAGATTCACCGGAGGAATTTGATTGAAACACCTTAGATTTAGAGATTTGATGATTATAGGTGTTCGGCTGTCGGTCCACTTTAAGTCAAATTAAACCCAAACGGGTGAGTTTTAGAGAAAACTGAACATAAGGTTTTGTTAATCGGAAAAAACTCTACGTGAAAATGTGTTCAGTTTTGTCAAATTGATAGAAAAATTTTGATGATCTTGAATCATTCAAACTGTTCTTTAAATGTCAGTTGATCGAGTGGCAGTTCAATCGGATGGCCATCAGATCCAATGCACATTATATGTTTGAAATTTTTCTAAGTGTTGTCTTGAAATTTGTGCCTTACCTGTTAACAAGATGTTTTGGGAAGATGGCATCTCGATCGAATGGCAATCCGATCGGATAGCCATCCGATCCAAAACACACATTCATGATTATTTAAATTCATGTCATTGATCGAATGGCAGTTCGATCGGATTACAATCCGATCGAAGTGTTATCCGATCCATTGCACACTTTCAACTGTTTCATGTGCTTATCTGTTTGTCATTGATCGAATGACAATCTGATCGGATGGCCATCCGATCCACATCACACTATGCCATGCCTGTTCATCATTGTGCAAACTTGTCAATGATCGAGTGGCAATCCGATCGGATGACAATCCGATCGGATAGCCATCCAATCCAGATCACTCACTTTCCAAGTTGCCTTGTAAATGGTACTGAATTGTCTGTCACATGGATCAAGTGACAATCCAATCTGATGGCCATCCGATCCAAAGGCCCATGACTTGTTTAAATCTTGTTGTTTATAAATGATGGTTCATCTGATCGGATGGCAATTCGATCGGATAGCCATCCGATCCTCAGTACTACATAGAGAGGAAATTCCAGAGTTAGAAAATTTTTGAGATTTTAAAATTTTTGTCAACTTTCATTTTTTTTATCGAACCTTGTGCTGACTTTGACGTTGATTATTCTTACAGGCAAGAGCATCAGATAGGCATCATTCTCATAATGTTTACTGTATTTTGGAAGAGAACTATGCAAACATGACACCGTTTAAAGACATGGCAAAGTTCTTGAGAGAGAGCAGGGTTAACAAGGCTTTAACTGATAGAACAATCGTGTATGAATCTCATGTTAGAATGTTTTGGAAATCAGTGAGGTATGATGAAAAGGAAAAGATGATATACTCAGCAGTTCAAAAGAAAGACAAGAATGATAAAGATATAGATGCTGAAATTAAGTTTAATGTGGGAGACTTGAGACGTGTATTGGACTTAGGAGATAATGATGATGACCCTACCATTGTTCCTGAAAGATTATGCAAGGGTTTGTGGTTCAGAATGGGTTTTACAGGACATGTAAACAGAAAATATCTCAAGTCTACGTTTAGTCCACCATATAAGTTCCGTGTTCATTGTGTTGTGCATGCTTTATCACACAGAAAGGGAGCTTACGACGAGACATCAGATTATATCATGAACATCATTACTTGTTTGGTACTTAATAGGCCTTACAATATTTCTCAAGTGTTGTTTGATCATATGGTAGACAACATCAGAGGTGAGAAATACATAATGTACCCAAGGTTCATACAAAGGATGATAGATGATCAAGTAACAGACCTTCCAAAGGATCCTGCCGATGAAATGAATCTACGTCACATGAAAAGCGAGACCTTGAGCAGATTAAGTCAATATAAGCTGAAGAAAGATGAAACAGAGCCAAGGGCTAAGAAAATGATCTGCAAGATTTTGAATCCAAATTATCTAGCTCCTGAGAATGACGCAAGGAGGCATGAAAATAGTAATTCAGAGGATGATACTGATAGGCTGAGTGGGATGCCTGAGAAAAGGTTGAGGTACTGGTTTGTGAAGGATGGTAAGAGGAAGAGAACACCGAAGGCTTCTCCCACATTGACTGCACCAAAAGTAACACCGAAGATTGTTGTTAAGGGTATAGTTGAAAGGGGGAGTCATAAGAAAAGTTAGATCTTTAAGTGTTATATTATTCTAATGAATGTTCAATGCTTGTTTTGCAGGGCCTTCTAAGAAATCTCCACCAAGACTTGTGGATGAACCAGTGCTTGATCCAGCAGATGTTATACAACAAGGTGTTGGTTTGATGAAAGAGTCACTGGAAAGCTTTCTAAAGAAGAATGAAGAGGCAACAGCTGTACAGGCTCAAGGTTCAGGTGTTGAAAAAGCTGAATCTTCTGCAAAGCATGTTTATACAGAAAGTGTTAAAGAAGAGGAACATGAGGGTGTTGCTCATACAGATTCAAGTAATGCTGATGATGAATCTTCTAAAACAGAATCCGAGATTGATAAATCAAAGATTGGTGTTGGAAAGGTTACTTTGAAAAAGAATCCTATGAAGAAGAAAAGAAGGGTTCAGATGATGAAGATGAGACGTATATTCCTACACCACAAGTTGAGAAAAAGAAAGGCGTTCTAAAGCGTAAAGTAGTTCAATCTGGAGTTATTCCAAGAAGTGCCAGGACAAAGAAAAGAGGTGCTACTATGCTAGAATTCCAAAGTGGGAAAAGTGAAAAACATGTTGTGATTTCAAAGGGTCCTGAAGTTGTTAAAGATTAAAATGTTGAAATTCCTGAAGTTCAACAGGCTCAGAATGTTGAAAAGCCTGAGGCTGAGAAAGAAAAAGTTCCTGAAATTCCAGAGTATGTAAGGATAGAGAATAAGGGTGTTGATGTAGAAATGTCAAAGCCAAAGAAAACTACTCTGCCTGATCCATTTGAAGGTTTTCTAAACGTTCAAGGTGAATTCAAGGATGATATTCTTCCTGATGAAGACTATGATATGTTTCATGATGGAAAATCAAAGAATTGTCAAGGAAAGTAAGTATTCTTGAGAAAGAAAAAGCAAAAGCTGAAGCTGAATGTGATGAGTTGAAAAAGCAGCTTGAAAAGATCATGGAAGTGAATGAGGAAATGAAGGCAGTTTTTAATGATTATGCAGAAAGGATAAATACGTTGGTTGAAGATGTAGATGATAATGCTAAACTCTTCGAGCAACTTTCTGTAGAGCTGTCTGAAGTAAATATGAAGTACACAAACATGAATGAAACAAATCAGACACTACAACAAATGTTAAGTGAACTTCATGAAGCATCTGCAAATGAAATCAAAGTGTTGAAGCTGGAGATTGAAGCACTTAGAGCAGAAAAAGAAGTGAAAGATGAACAGCTTAACATGTTATACACTATGATGAAACATCATCTGGGTATCAATGTTCAATCTATTTACAACAACTTGAAGATCCAAATGGTTGAAGAAAGAAGAGCTCAAAGAGAAAAGGAGTTGGCTGAGGCAGCAACTCAAAAGAAGAAAGAATTGATTCTAGAAACTCAAGAAGCTGGTGGTTCTTCGAGACAACCTGCAAGTGATGATGTTGAAATGGTAGATGCTAAAGTGGATCCTCAACAAAGCTTCGTACTTGTTGGTGAAGCTATCTTTCGACCTTACAACTTAAAAGATGTTATTAGAATGGTGAAGGTAGAACAGAGGAAAGGAAATGTTAGAGCAGCTGATGTAAAGCTTCTGTGTTGGAAAGAAGAGGAAGAGAAAGTAGATGAAGAGTTAGAACGTATTCTTGAAGATGTTGATAATTATGATCCTTCATGGGATAATTTCAAAGATGATGATGATGATCAAGGATCAACAGGGATGTTGATTGTGATACCTTCAGTCCAACAATCGTTGGATGATTTTATGAATGATGAAATCAATGAGCAGGAGGAGGATCAGCACCAGGAGTCTTCTTCTTCTAGAAAACAGCATACTGACCAGGTATTCCTTACTCAACCCACTGTTATATACTTGAATGCTCCATTTGAGGGGGAGATGGAGGTACAGAGGACCAGGGCTGAGATGTTAGAGGAGCTGGGATTAGATGATGGAAACTATAAGTTTGATATTAAGGATGAGATTCCTTCATCACCAGAAAAAGAGTATGAATTCAAATATTCAAATGAAGCTGATAATTTTCATCATGTCGAAGTTGAAGAATGTTTAGATATTTCTGAGGAAGATACTCCGTTCCACTACTCTGGTGTTGATGAGACATTCCCAACATTTTCTGAAATGTTTAAAGAACAAAATGAAGAAGAATTACGGAGGAAAGTGGCTGAGAAGATAGCTACTGAAGGTATTCCACAAATAGTTCCAAAAGAAACCTTGATAGAAGGTAGGAAGAACTGGTGTAAAGTGATGCCTAAAGAAAGAAAATTCAGGAGACCTCTTCATTATTTCATGCATAATGCTTATATATCTCTCGGAGATATCTTATTATGGAGTTATCTAGAATATTTGCAAGTATATGCCATCAGACGGGAACAGGGAGTACAATACTTTGAGTTTCTGTCAGATATTCAAACACTCATGTGGTGGGATGTTGAGGAGTTAGTGCAAACGAAGAATATAAAACAGATATACTATGGCTTAGATATGAAGCAGCATGATCAAAGATTGTGGAACTACATTAAGTGGAAAGCAAAGAATCAATTTCCAGACTGGAAGCCACAATCTTTGAAACAAGATATAAAGATTGATCCAGTCACAGGGGAGAAAGACATTACGTTGATAATAAAGCCTCTCAGATATCTGAAAAACATGCCGCTTCGTGCAATGGAACAGGATTTCCATGAAGACTTTCAGGGTTGGATGTATAACCAGAGCACAGCGGGAGTGGTGATATCTCTATTCGACAAATCCAAGGGTGAATCAAGGAGGATCAGTGTGTTGGATCCGATGTGGTTAGTTAATTGCTCGAAGAAGGATATTGAATGTCTATTCTATAACAAGATTGTGCATGAAAAGCCAGACAAAGTTCAAGCTCAACAGTATCAGAAGTTAGTGAACTTGTGCTATGCGAAAGACATCAATTCTGGCAGGTATTGGAAGTCGAAGTTTAGAGACTTGGAGATAGATGAATTCTTGAAGAGAGAAAAGCGAGCTAAGAAGTTCAAGGAGATATTTGATAGAGTTGCGAAACTTGGAAGATGGAAGCTTATGAAACCTCCACCAACCGACCAAACACCGATCGAGAAAGAAGAAAACAAGATCCCAAGGTGGGATAGGAAGGGTGATGGTGACCCTGTATATAGAAAATACTTGAATGAAGTTGGTAGGCCTCTAAGGCACAAGATGATAGCAGAGCGTGAACAGAAACGAAGACAGAAAGCTAAGGCTAGAAGACGCAGCAGGAAGACAACTTGAAGACTATGCAAGAAGGAACTACAGCTACATCCAAGGGGAGTGTGTTAGTACATATGTCTGTAGCTTCCGTCTGCATCGAGTCTTATGTATTTTGTCCTATGTGTGTATTTTCGTATATGTATGTACATGTATGTATTTATATGTCTAGACAAATCACGAAACGGTGCTTTATCTGTTAAGTCAAATCCGTCAGACGACATGTGTCATCCGAACGGATGGCCATCCGATCGGATGACCATCCGACCGGGTGACACTCTCTCCTTCCCTGATTGCCTATAAATAGTAGGTTAGTGGTAGTTGCCTAAAAGTTTTGTTGATTTGCTGAAGCGAAGCTCTGTCTGACTTTCATCAGGAACTGTTGTATTTTCACCATAAATCAATGAAATTAGACATGTTAAGTGTTGAGATTGTTGTTAGTGATTCTCAGACGGTGTCGAGGGATTCCGCACCTCGACACTGATCGATTCCGCTACATTCTACGACTAGAACAGATCACGTGTGTGGCCTAACAGATGATTTGATTTTCCACAGATGGTGCAGCTTTTTGAAGGCACAATGATGCTTGTTTTGTTAATGTCATAGGATTTTAAGTGAAAGCAATCTTTTTTCAAATGATTTTTCTTTTCACAGAAGTCATAAAACAAATTTTTAACTTTTTCTCTCTTTTTCCTCTTTTCAGACTCCTTTGTAACAGAGTTTTGAACCACTGTTGGGATGTCCTTGAGAGGAATTACCTTGGCCTTTGGTGCTTTCACACCATCCACTGTGGAAAAATCCGTTGGTTTGAAATTCTCAAGGATGTCACACTCATCTGACCAAGTGGGTTTAAATTGGTATTTCTCAATCTCCTCAAAGGTTGAGGACCCCTCTAGTTTTTCAAGAGTGATTTTGTTACCATTTTTATTAGTTATTTTTATTTCTTGACCATCCTTGTTTGTTGGTATTATCTCAACAGTGTTTTGAACAGACTCATTTGCAGCAGTGTTTTTGGTCATTTTTCTTGAATCCTATGCCAAATTTTACATTGCTTTTGATCTGTTTCTCAAGCATAACTACATAACCTTTGCAGGATTCCACCCATTTTTCACATGTGATTTGGGTGGATTCCAACTCCTTTTTACAGGTTTGATATTTTTCTACCATGGCCTAGAGTTGGTCCTTGGTTATGCTATGCTCATGCTTGAGGCTGCAAATTTCATTATCTTTTTCTGACAATTTGATTTTCGGTTCTTTAACAGACCTTTCAAATCGTATTTCATCCTTTAAGATTTTGTCTCGAAGGTTTTCATTCACCTCTTTAACATTAGAAAATGCTATAATGCATTTGTCTAAACATAGGTTTTTGAGGACCAGAGGTGATACCTTAGCTACAGCCATCATGGCACAGTCATAGACACTCTCACTTTCTTTAGACTTCTTCTTCTCTTCTTCAACAGATCATGGGTCAGACAGTGGCTCTATCAGTGGTTCAGGTTGATCTTCCAACAGTTCTTCACCAACAACAGAAGTAACCACTGCTTCAGCAATTGCCTCCACTGTTTCAACACTAGATCCCCCATCTTCAGTTTTGAGCCCTTCTAGGATAGACTCTAATGCTGCAAAACAGAATTCATCACTAGAAACATCATTCTTATCATATAGAGCAAAGTTTTCATCAGCTAAATCTTCAGGCAAACTACTCCAATCAACAAATCCTTGGGTGAAGAAGCTTTGCTGATCTGCTTGAGCAGATGTTTGGGTAGTTTGTTGAGGTACAGCTTGTTGCACCTAAACCTGAGGAGCTGGGTCCTGGACATACTGTATCTGTGGAACAGGGGTTTGGACATAGTGCACAGGAACAGGTGTTATAGGGTGTGCATAATGAGCAGTGTTTAGATGAGCAGCAGGGGCATATTGGGTATAATGCACAGTGTTTTGCTTATTTTGAGGTCTAGGACTAGGATGTGTGATGATTGGTCCATTATTTTGACTCCTACACTCTCTAGCAAGATGACCTAGCCTGTTACACTTGTAACATTTTATCTTTAATTTATCCAACCCTACTTTCAAGTTCCCATGTAACCCTGGAAATTTTCTCCCTGTTCTCTTATAAAACTTGCTGGTTCTAACACTCAGCAGTGCAAGTTGGTGCAAAATATCCATTTCTTCCAAATCGGTTGGATCAAAGTGATAGAGATTATTCAGTTCAAAGGATAAGCTGTCTGAACTCTGGTTTTCAGTACTAGCTGTGAAAGCATAGTTAGTTGAGTAAGAATCAGAGTTATTAAAAGCTCCACCGACAGTTATGTCAATATAATTGTTATAGCTCATTTTCTAAGCAGACATATCTTGATCTATATCCTGCTTTTAATTGTTTATCTGTGATCAGGATACTGGACGGGGATATTGCTAACATCCTGGGTGATATCCTGAGGTATATCAAATTAATCACGTGCAGGTTAAAGAGTGGGACTTGCCAACGGTCAAATGGACTCCATCTCCTCAAGACTCGGGCGTATTTGTTAAAGGAGAGACGTTGAATCCGAAAGACCAGGTCTACAACGTTCGACTAAGGAATATTCGTTGGATCCCGGTTATGTAGGATAGTTAGTTACATTTGTTTTACTATAAATAGATGGGGGCGGATCAGATTAAGGCACAACGCAACTTTCACACACTCTCAAACACTTCAGCTTTCTAGCTTTCAACAATCACTACACACAAACACTTGTAATCGAATTACATTGTAACACCTAGTTGATCCGCACCACATCCTGCACTGTATCCTGATATTTGAAGCAATAGAAGAACAAGGCAGCTGCGATTGTCAGCTCCCGAGGTTTTATGCTGGCGATCTAGATTGATCAAAGGCTTTCCTTGTACATCACGTGTCAACCTTTACATTTTTGCTCATTGTTTGATTGTAGATACAGCTCGATATCCTGAGCCGTATCCTGAAACTGTTTTCATAACTAATTTGGTTAACACATTTTTCACACATAATATTTGCACACTACCTCACTTAACTAATTTGATCACTAAATTGCTTCGGTAATTTTTGACCAAAACAATTTGGCGCCCACCGTGGGGCAAGTGGTGCTACTTTTACTAAAAATCTTTGTGAAATCGTTGATCGGTTTTCTATTTTCAAAACTTTTTGCCTCATTGTTTACAATAGCCTCAAGATCAAACATGAGCTCCTCCACTATGTCTGTTGCAACCTCTGCTACTACCGGTTCGGTGCTTCCACCACCTCCTCCAAAGATGCCATTTTCTTCACAACCTCAAGATGTTATCCCTACTTGGACTGTTCAGGGATCTGCTCCCGTTTTAGCCTCTAATGATGAAATTCTAACTTTATTTGGAAGTGTGTAGGAACAAATGAGGCAGCAACAGGAAACTAACCAAATGCTGTTAAGAGAAATACAACTCTTAAAAGCTAGCTCGAGTAGACCTGCTGAAGAAACTGTCACTCCCATACAGCCCAGGGCCTTGAACTTCAGTTCCGCAGTTTACACTGAGGACAATAGGGGGAATATCGTCCCAAGCCATTCTCAGAATCATACCCCTGAGATACCCTCCTCGCTCAGGATGTCGACTGTGAGGAGTTCAGGATATGCTTCAGGATATGGCCAAAATCCTCAGACTGGTAATGTGTCAAATAATAATATTCTTGCTACTAACAACAATGGCTCTTTGCAGGATGCAGGTATGACATCAACATTTACCAGGGAGCTCAAGAAATTAAAGGACATGATATCCAGTGTACCTGAAGTGGTCCAGCCAATTCCGGAAGTATCCCAAGACAACCACAGGATATCCCGCTTTGCATATCCTATCTGTGATGCTGAAATCCCAAAAAGATTTCAGACTCCCAACATGAAGCTGTATGATGGGACTACGGATCCTGAAGAGCATATTGCCCAGTATAGGGAAAGAATGGAGATTAACCCTATCCCTCCGGAGCTCAAGGAAGCATGCTTGTGCAAGGGTTTTGGGTCTACCCTGACAGGATCAGCCTTAAAATGGCTATTAAATGTCCCTCCTCACTCAATTACTTCGTTTGCTCATTTGGTTAACTTATTTAATAGTCAGTTTTCTTGCAGCCGGAGTTTTGAGAAACTAACCAGTGATCTTTACAGGATAACTCAAGGGCCTCAGGAATCCTTGAGGGATTATGTGAACAAATTCAGTCGAGAATCCTTGGATATCCCACATCTTGATGTTGCAACAGCTGTGCAAGCTTTTAAGATGGGGTTGCAAAAGGATTCTCAGTTTTATCAGGATCTTGTAATGAATCCCTGCAGGAATCTCGACGAAGCTCGTAACAGGGCTTTGAGATATATCCGTTTGGAAGATGACAAGAAGATGCAGGAGAGGATGAATTCTACCTCAACCTATGAATTAACTAACAAGAAATCAGAATCCTCATATAAGCCATATCGCTCCAAGCCATATGGCAGAAATGATAACAAGAAAGTGAATGCTGTTGAAGACGAGGATCCTGAAGAATATCCTGACTTATCTGAATACTGCTTTTCTGTTAATATACCCGAGTTAATGTATGCTATGCAGGGTTTAGGGGACAAAGCTAGGTGGCCTCGAAAGAACCAGCAGAAAGCTGATTGGAAGGATAAATCTAAATGGTGTGCCTTCCATGAAGACTTCGGACATATGACCGAGGATAGCATTGCTTTAAGGAAAGAGATAAGTTACCTGTTAAGCAAGGGGTATCTGAAGGACTTGCTGGGAAGAAAGAAGAATAAAGGGCAGGATCCCGAGAAGGATCCTGAACGAGCAGCATCACCCCCAGCAGATGCCAAGATAATTAACTTTATTTCAGGAGGATCCGACATTTGTGGGACTTCGTATTCGGCGGCTAAGAGACATGCAAAGGAAGCTAAGAGTGAAAGGGGAGACAAACCAGTCAGGATGACTACCCTCACAACTGATAAAGTGATCACTTTCGATAGTGATGACAGGGATACTATTCAGGATCCTCACCATGATGCTTTGGTAATAACATTATATGTAGCTAACCATTTTGTACGCAGGATACTGGTAGACAACGGTAGTTCTGTCAATATAATTCAGCTGGAAACATTGAAGAGGATGAATGTATCTCCGATGGACATTACTTCGAAGTCCACTGTGCTCGTTGGTTTCAGTGGAGAAGCTAGAAATACTGTAGGAGAGATAAAGTTACCAGTATACGTTGAAGGGGTCAACTCGATACAACGCTTCTGTGTGATGGACTCCTTATCCTGCTATAACATCATACTGGGAAGACCATGGATTCACGATATGAAGGCTGTGCCATCAACATATCACCAATGCATCAAGATCCCTACCCCTTGGGGAGTTGTCAAGGTTGAAAGTGATCAGCAGGAGGCGAAAGAATGCTACTCATCCTCAATGAAATCCTCAACCAAGCCTAATCAAGCATAGCAATTAAAGATGCGGGCCCGGGATACCTTGGATGCTTCGGAGCAGGATGTGAAGAAAATTATCCTGGATCGGGATAATCGTGATATCTCGGTGCTCGTAGGAACCAATATCCCTCAGGATATTGAAGAGCAGTTAACTAACTTTTTGAAATGCAGGATGTCGACATTTGCATGGAAGCATGAGGATATGACAGGTATATCCAAAGACGTTATCACTCACAAACTTGGAATTGACAGATCATTCAAGCCTGTTCAGCAAAAAAGAAGGAAATTTGCTCCTGAGCGGAATACGATTATCCAAGAGGAAGTTGAAAGACTATTGAAGTCCAGGATGATCAGAGAAGTCAAGTTCCCAAGGTGGTTGGCAAATGTGGTCGTAGTGCAGAAGAAAAATGGGAAATGGAGAGTCTGTGTAGATTACACAGACTTGAATAAGGCTTGTCCTAAAGATCCGTTCCCCCTTCCTCATATCGATGCAATGGTGGATGCTACTGCTGGGCATGAAATGTTAACGTTCATGGACGCATCCTCAGGATTTCAGCAGATTCAAATGGAGCCTTCGGATCAGGAGGATACTGCTTTCATGACACCAACAGGTATATATTGCTATACTGCTATGCCTTTCGGTTTGAAAAATGCAGGTGCAACATACCAGAGATTAGTGAACATGATGTTCAAAGATAAGCTGGGGGACACCATGGAGGTATATATTGACGATATGATGGTGAAATCTAAAAAGGCTGAGGATCACCTCCAGGATATCAAGGGAGCATTTGATATCCTGGATCAGTATAACATGAAGCTGAATCCTGCTAAGTGCCATTTCAGAGTGGGGGCAGGAAAGTTTCTTGGATATATGGTGACGAAAAGGGGGATAGAGGCAAGCCCGGAGCAGATTAAAGCTATCTTGGATATAAAATCACCCTCGAATATGAAGGATGTTCAACGGTTAACAGGACGAGTAGCAGCATTGAACAGATTTACTTCGAGATCCTCAGAAAAATGCAAGGAATTCTATGATATCCTCAAGAAGAATAAGAAGTTCGAATGGGGAGCAAAGCATGAAGCAGCCTTGCAGGATTTGAAGCGATATCTCTCAACTGCACCTCTATTGATGAAGCCAGAGAATGGTGAACCACTATCCCTATACCTCGCTGTATCAGGGAATGCTGTAAGTGATGTTCTTATTAAGGATCATGAAGGTCAGCAGTATCCTGTTTATTATGTTAGTAAAAGTTTGTTGGATGCTGAAACTAGATATTCTCATTTAGAAAAATTGATACTGGCATTAGTTATGGCATCAACGAAGCTTAGACATTACTTTGAGACACATAGAATTCATGTTAAAACAAATTATCCTGTAAAAAATATGCTTAGGAAACTAGAGATGTCAGGCAGGATGGCCAAGTGGTCAGTAAAGTTAAGTGCTTATGATTTAGTATATGAACCTAGAAATGTCATAAAGTCTCAGGCTTTAGCTGACTTTGTGGCTGATTTCAGTAGTGACATTCGGGATGAGGTAGACCTAGAAGTTCAACAGTTAGGAGAATCCTCAGGATCCTGGACATTATATACTGATGGTGCATCTAATGTAAGAGAAGTAGGATTGGGAATACTACTAAAATCACCACAGGGGGATATATTACCCCAGGCTATTAGGTGTGAATTTCCTGCTACTAATAATGAGGCAGAATATGAGGCTTTAATTGCAGGATTAGAGTTGGCTAAGAATATGAATATCAAGAATTTGCAAGTATATGTTGACTCCTTGTTAATTACTAACCATTTTAATGGATCCTATGCAGTCAAGGGTGAGAAATTAATCGAATACCTCGATATTCTCAAAAAATTAGCAGGATATTTTGATGTTTTTACACTTGAACAGGTACCAAGGGAGGATAATGCTGAAGCAGATGCCTTAGCAAATCTGGGATCATCGATCAGGATACTAGAAGGGACCCAAATACCGATATTACATATCTTGTATCCTGCAACGAATCCTCAGGGTAAAGAAGTAGCGGGTATTCAGGATCCTGGAGCAGAATATACGGAAAATAATCCTAGATCTTGGATGGCTCCAATTATAAAATATCTCAAGGAAGGAGATATCCCCGGAGATGAAAATCCTAAGGCATTTAGGATGAAGGTATCACGATTCACTATCATAAATAATGTTTTATACAAGAAATCTCTTGCAGGACCGTATTTGAGATGCTTGGAGGATCCTGAAGCCAAAGAAGTACTTCAGGATATACATGAAGGGGATTGTGGTAACCATACTGGGGGCAGGTCATTATTCTCAAAAGTATTAAGGACAGGATATTATTGGCCGAAAATGAGGAGAGATGCCACAGAATATGTTCGAAGATGTGATGCATGTCAAAGACATAGTAACATACTGCATCAGCCTGCTGAACCATTATATCCTATTGTTTCCCCTTGGCCATTTATGAAGTGGGGTATGGATATAGTGGGAAAGCTTCCAAAGGCTCCAGGAGGGAAGGTTTTTATGTTGGCAATGACAGATTATTTCTCCAAATGGGTTGAAGCCGAGGCATTTGTCCAAGTCAGGGATCAAGAAGTAGTATCCTTCATAAAGAGAAATATCCTGACCAGATTCGGAGTACCAGCCGAGATAATCTGTGACAATGGTTCTCAGTTTATAAGCAAGAGAACTACTGACTTTTGCAAGAGTTGGGGAATCAAAATGATAACATCTACTCCGGTACATCCTCAAGCGAATGGACAAGCAGAATCCTCAAACAAGATAATTGTCAATAACTTAAAGAAGAGACTTGGAGCCAAAAAAGGAAGATGGGCAGAAGAATTACCCTTTGTTTTGTGGGCTGATAGGACAACGGTAAAGAATGCAACAGGCCAAACCCCATTTTCCTTGGTATTTGGAGCAGAAGCAGTGATCCCGACAGAAATGGTGGTACCTACAGCAAGATCTCACCTCTGGGATCCTGAAAAGAATCCTGAAGTCCTATGCCAGGAGTTGGATACTATTGATGAGACAAGAGATGCAGCAAGGCTGAGGATGGCAGCATATCAACAAAGAATATCCAGGGCATATAACAAGAATATTAGGACCAGAAGATTTAAGGTTGGAGATTGGGTGTTAAGAAAGGCTTTTCAGAATACTACTAATCCTGCCGATGGCAAGCTAGCTCCAAAATGGGAAGGACCATATGAAGTTGAATCAGAAGCAGGGAAAGGAGCATATAGACTCAAGAATATGGAAGGGGATATGCTACCGAGATCTTGGAATGCTATACACCTTAAGCTTTATTTCAAGTGAGCTTAGAATTTAATTTCTAACTCAGGATGGTATGAATTCTATCTTTCTTAAATATGTTTGGTTTAATTTATTCTTTGAAACCCAATACTAACTTAAGCATCGGAGGGGTGTTAGCCAAGCTAACACCCACCTTAGTTTAAGGATGTTTTGTAGTATATGCTTCGGGATATAGCTCCAGGATGCTCACTCAGGATACTTCAGAAGATTAGAGGATTGGCCCCCTCTCTCACGTACAAGGGATCCTAATCCCTTCACAGGTTTAAAGGTATTCACCTTTCTTTCGAGTTGGGTTTAAACACTCCGCCTGGAGCGCAAGTTATTCGGGAATAGTTCAAGGTGGCGGGACCAGTCCATGTAAAAGTGGCTGACAATTTCATTACTGTTGGCTATATCCTGAATCCTAAAGGTATATGAGGATTGATCACCCTCTCTCACGAAAGGGTATTTTCATACTCTCTAAGGTTTAAAGGTTCTCACCTTTCTAAGTCTTGGAGTTTATACACTCCCGCCTGTAGCGCACGAAAATTTGGGATTTCCCCCAGAATTCAAGGGATTTATTTCCAGTACATTCTTGGGTTTTACCCCTGTAACATGAAAAATTGTCTATACAACGGGGATTGATATCCAGAAGATTTCTAAGTATTTGAAGACATTGTACACAGGGGACATTCCAACCAAGGCAATGATGTAAAGCTCAAAGAATAAGGGGGGATTGAGGTTTGATAATAGGGTTTTACCCTATTCCTGGTATGATATTTCCTTTGTAAACATCGTTTAAGTTTTTGACAATACTAGGTTTGGTAAAAGGTTAAACATCCTAATTAGGGTCAATTCTCGGGATATATTCTCAAAATATATTTTCAAAATACTTTTCAGGATATTTGATTAAGATATATGAAACTGGTACTAGTTTGAAACTTTAATTAAGCAAGTATCGTTATAATAGGTTATCTTTTAATTTTCTCTTAAGGTGATTGAATTAACAAAAGTTTTGGTAATATATCACTGACTATATTTTGCAAAACTAAGGTCTATAACAAGAAAGACAGAAAGTGATAGCAAGAAAAATGAAAGATAAAATTACTGGAAATAACGGTACTAGCTGATAACCAAAGGCTTCATCCTGAAACCCAGGACCCATCCGCCTTCGGTTATCAAATTGTTTTAATGCAGAAAATAAAAATTGTTCATAAGACATAAAATTGCTCGAACAAAAGGATATAAGTTTTAGGGGGCGGTGCCATCTTCGTTTGCGGTAATTTCAGCAGCATCCGTCTCAAGATCCACCTCAGCATCCCTCTCGGCATCGTCAGCTTTTTCATCTACTTTGGAAGATCCTTCAGCAGCTGGTGTAATAGAAATACCGCCGAGATTCTTTAGCCTCGTTTCCCAGGCACCAACGTCTCAAGAAGGGCATTCAAAACCTAGTGTTTTGGCTTCATGGGCCATCTTCAGCCTGGCCTAGAGAAGGGAAGTGACGACGGAATTCTTAAGGCTATCCCGGTAGGTGACCATATCCCATTCATGTTGCACATGGGCAGCTTCAAGATCGGCTTGGGCTTGAAGAGTAGCTTTGTTGAGAGCAGTCCGGTGTTCTTGAATCATAGCTTTGAACTTCTCCTCGTAATGACGAGATTTGGCGGCTGCAATCATGCCTTGATCGGAGATTGTGACTTCTGCTTCCTTTAGCTTGGATTCAAGCGTCTTGTTAAGCCTGCAGGATTCTTGATATAGATGAACCAGACGCTCAAGACCATGCGAAAGTAAGAGGACAGGTATTAATATTGATAAATCTTTGTAAATGATGTAAGCTGCAGGATGTAATTTGAGAATACTAACCTGGTTAAGAAAGGAAGTCATAAACCCGCTAGCTTTAATGAACCCGTGCTTCTCATAAGGAAAAGTGTCAGAAATGACGGGGGAATCGGGCTCTTTCCTTTTACGAGAGCTGGAGCTCCGGGGCTTGGTAGTTGGCAAGGGTTTGCTGATGACAATGGCTTTGGAACCACTGGGTTTGGCTGAGGCTGTGGCCCTGGGACTAGGTTCCTTCTTGACCTGAACCTGATCAGAATAACTGTCCAACTTGTCGAGGTCAAAGACTTCAGGGATCTTGGCCGGTGCTGCATAAAGGAAAAAGTTTTGCATTATTATTACTTTCCATTCTATTATGCTATACTAACTAACTATTTTAAAAGTAATCCTTACCAGACATTTCAGATGACGAGTATTGACTGGAACTCGGGACGTGTGTGGTGAAACTCCTATCTATTGCAGGTAATTGGTAAATAGTTTTGATTCTTTCCTCTGATTCAGCGGTAGGGGGAGCTACTTCCTTGAAGTTCACTGCATAAGAATCAAAAAGAAGGATATTAGTAAAAGATAAAAATCTAAAGGTACATGAGAACATTTATGACCCTACCGGTGGTTAACCACTCCACCGGAAGCCTGGCACCCTCAGCAATGGAGTCTCGTTTGACAAAGAAAAATTTGCGTTGCCATCCATCTTCGTTTTTGGTGACTTTAAGAATAAGGGGTTTGCTAGAGGTCGAGAAAAGCAAGAACCGGCTAGAGCCGTGGGATCGGAGGCGATAAGCAATAGGCAGATCCTCGATGCAGAGGTCAGGGAAGTGAAGGTTTTTGATATGGTTAAGTACGATTAATACTCTCCAAACCATGGGCATGGTTTGAGCAAAAGAGATGCCGGTGGTTCGGAAGAATTGCATCATGAATTCGGGAAAGGGGTATCGAAGACCCAACGAAAAAGGGTATGCTGGAAAGCAGACCCAACCTTTGGAAGAAACATCCGATCGATTTGACCGATCGAACGATCTAAAGACTGTGTTATCAGGGAAGGCACCGGAAGCTCTCAAAGCCGCGATGTCTGCATTGTCGAAAGCGCAGACCTCCTTTTCAGGATTTTTGAGGAGATTCTGCTGAGTGAAGGTCTCGGCAGCTATTACGAATAAGGCAAGAAAAATTGACAGAAAGTGAATGAGAAATGGGGAATTACCTGGAGACTCTGTTGGAGATATCTGCTTTTCAAACAAGAAGAGAGAAGATATAGGGGCATTGTGGATCTCCATTGAGCTAAAAGCGCGTTGGAGGTTATGATGTGATCTTGACCGTCGCTTCGTTTTAAATGCCTTGAATTACGGGATAAAACTTTTAAAATATATCCGTTGGATTGGTATACCAACCGATATATTTGGGGACAATTGTTATGGCTCATTTTCTAAGCATACATATCTTGATCTATATCCTGCTTTTAATTGTTTATCTGTGATCAGGATACTGGACGGGGATATTGCTAACATCCTGGGTGATATCCTGAGGTATATCGAATTAATCACGTGCAGGTTAAAGACTGGGACTTGCCAACGGTCAAATGGACTCCATCTCCTCAAGACTCGGGCGTATTTGTTAAAGGAGAGACGTTGAACCCGAAAGACCAGGTCTACAACGTTCGACTAAGGAATATTCGTTGGATCCCGGTTATGTAGGATAGTTAGTTACATTTGTTTTACTATAAATAAATGGGGGCGGATCAGATTAAGGCACAACGCAACTTTCACACACTCTCAAACACTTCTGCTTTCTAGCTTTCAACAATCACTACACACAAACACTTGTAATCGAATTACATTTTAACACCTAGTTGATCCGCACCACATCCTGCACTGTATCCTGATATTTGAAGCAATAGAAGAACAAGCCAGCTGCGATTCTCAGCTCCCGAGGTTTTATGCCGGCGATCTAGATTGATCAAGGGCTTTCCCCGTACATCACGTGTCAACCTTTACATTTTTTCTCATTGTTTGATTGTAGATACAGCTCGATATCCTGAGCCGTATCCTGAAACTGTTTTCATAACTAATTTGGTTAACACATTTTTCACACATAATATTAGCACACTACCTCACTTAACTAATTTGATCACTAAATTGCTTCGGTAATTTTTGACCAAAACAATAATGATCATAACTATGCTCCTTACTACTACCAGAATCCTCTTGACTAAGAAGTGTTGTGCTACCAAATGTATAGTCATCAGCAAACTTCCCAGACTCTTGTAACTTCTTTTTCTCGTTCAACTATCTCTCATAAGTGAGGAGTCTACCATGAAGTTGAGTCAGACTTAGTTCATTGTACCCAACGGAATTTCTGGTTACAAAAGCAATTGTGTCCCATTTTTCAGGAAGTTACCTTAGAAACCTACTATTTAGAGTTGATTTTGCAAATTCAACATTAACAAGTTTCAATTCACTAATGAGACAACTAAAACGTTCAAATTGCTGTGTTAGTGATTCTCCTTTCACATGGCAAATATTTCATACTGTTGATTCAAAACTTCCATGTTATTTTCAATCACCTTTTCTGTACCACCGAACTGTTCCTTTAAGGCATCCCACAGCTCTTTGGCACTGTTACAGTGTAACACTCCAGCATAGATGTCATTAGGAAGAGCTGAGGCTACTATGCTAAAAGCCTTTGCATCTAGTTCAATTTTTTGAAAATCTTGTTCTGAATAGTTTCAGGGCTTTTAGGCACAAAGCCTTTGGGATCTTCAGCACTAGGCACCTGTGGAACATGTGGTCTATATATGACTGACTTCCAACAGCTGGTGTTTTGTTGTGCCAGGACATGACCCATCCGACGTTGCCAGATATTGTACTCGGATTTGACAAGCATCGGTGGTTTGAAAAGAGTTCCGGTGTTGTGAGTGTCTTGTGATTATGACGTCATTTTGATTGTTTTACAGATCTTGAATAATCAACTTTTATACGTGATTATACCTTACTCTGTTTTTCAACTTAATACAAACAACTGAAAGTATCAATGAATTCGAGCTGAACTTTTACGTCAAAAGGATTGTTAGATCAAATTTGACTGTCCAAAGCTGTGATACCAATTGTTAAAATCTGAGTTTCTTTAGATTGTGTTTGTTTGAATTAGTTGATGTAAAATGAAAGAACATAGATGTAGTAATTGCAGCGGAAATAACAATCAAACTTTGTAAACACAATCACGGAAGAAAAGTTTAAGCAAACATGTTTTCCATTGAATCAAATGATTGTATCTAATTACAATAATCATAACAACTTACATGCATGCACAAGACTCCCCTTCAGCCTGAGCTCAGTGATTTGTTCGTACAGAATGACTTGTGAAGAAAGAGCTAACAGAACAATACAGAGTACTGTTCTATTTATAGTACAGCCAGAACCACTGAGCATTTTTGCTGACGTCACCATGAAAGTGACATCTAACCTCCTAACAAACTCTAAACACTGTTCTATACAAACACTGATTACATTAAAAAACTGATTCTTCATTCCACTGTTGTAGCCTAAGCACTGATGATGAGCATCAGTGCTTTCTTCATTGAGTCATCAGTTCTTTGGTCTTCAACAGCACTTAGGAGAGAACAGTAGATAGAGCTTCAGTCTTTAAACAGATAAGGTCTTTGGCTAACAGATGCTGTGCTGATCAGTGCTTTGGAGTCTATCAGTTGCTAGATTACCACTGTCAAGGGGAGAATCTTGTTCAAGCACTGCTTATGAAGATCAACTGTTCTGAACCAGTTTTGGCTTTCCTTATCATCTGTTCTTTTTGGGTTTGAAAGCATGGACCAACAGATGCGACATTCACATGAAACGTGATTTGCTAACCATTCATGATGATACAGGAAAGCTTATGATGAAGGTGACAAGGACCAAGAACCGTTTGAACAAGATCAACCTCAAGATAGGAAGTCCCAGTACACAAGCTAACATGATAGGAATAAAGATTTTTGCAGTTAGGGATCTACAAAGAGTTGAACTGAAAGACGATACGCCAAGTACGAGTCAAAATCTTCTCAAAGATCCAAGTTTAATAAAGAAACCCAAAATTCAAAGTCCAAAGAAAAATGTTCAAGAATTCAAAGAAAAGGATAAGCAAGGGATTCAAACCCAAGGAAGTGTGTGTTATGATCCAAGAAAGTGGGTGTTTGCTTAAGGTCACTGCCGAGTCAATGGTGGTGTGAGTTCTTATGACCAAAGGACAAGTCGCGGAGAAAAGACTATTCGAGTACAAGGTCGCAAGAATGTTCGAGCTAGGAGGGAGCCGAAAAACACAGCTAGAGATCAAGATGAGTTCTGTGAGAATCAAGACAAAGAAGACATTCTAGAGCCTGCCTATTTCGAGTCGGAAATTACAGGGGTGATTGTTGGCGGTAATTCCCGACTCATCATAAGTTAGTGATTGGAAAGGATGACAAAGGAGATCAAGTCACAAGTCGGTGAACTTGAGGGACCAAATTTGATAAGTAGGTTAAATTGGTTAAGTTTCCTAATTACATTATAATTATATCAGGGTAAATTACTTGTTCATCAAGTTAGGTGATTAGTATAAATTCATTAGCCAAGTTTAGGGTTTATGTATTAAGAGTGTTTATTGTATTAAGGTTTTGAGCCTATTTTCCTTAGTATACTAAAAAGTGAGTTCTCTTAAAATTGTGTATGTGTTCTCTTAAAAGTGAGTTCTCCTAAAAAGTGAGTTCTCTTAAAACACTCAGTTATGATCCAGTTCCATCCGTTAATCAATCTGAAGACGATGTATAATGTTCGAAATTGATGAAAAATATTTAAAATGTATAAAAATTGTTCCAAATTAGACCTTGAACTCAGATCTGAATTCGATGTGCAGTAACTATAACAGAAACACGATAGTCTATCCGAAGTGTTCGAAACTTGCACCAAAAATCATCGAAATTATTCGAAACTCGATCAAATAAGTCCGAAACTCGTCCGATTCGAACACAATTACCATGCATATCTCATAGTTCATCACTTTTCAATTTTGCATGATTATCACGAGGTTTTCTTTGTAGACATTATGGTGATGCATGATATAATAATCTTCTCACTCCCATGCTAGATCCTAACACTATAGGGTGGGGGGCTTGGGTTGGGGGCATTAGTCAACACGTGGCGAGTGTGGGTTTCACCAGACCACCCCAAAAAAGTGGGGTGTGGAAGCGGCGTGGCCAGGCGGCGTTGGGGTGCCATGTTGGTTTTGGTATATTTTTTTTATATAGTTGACATTTATATAATCAAAACACAAAATTATATTAATTTAAAAAAAGTTACATAACATCCTAATTTTTTTTTTAAAACCTACTTATTAAATCCTAAAAAATTAACAAAAAGGTAGTTACTAAATCCAAAAAAAATACAAAGTTCGGTGGATATTAAAGTGGGGAACCCACTTAAATTCCGAATTCACGTCGTGCCTCCACTCGATCTTCGCGATCTACAGTCGATCGTCATGGGTTAAGTCGCCCTTAAAGACACGCTTGAAACAAACTTTAAAACGATCCAACTTTGGTTTGAGTTCATGCCACTTCTGTTGGCATGCGACGAGCATTCCCAACGTGTTGTTGGTATTGTTGGAACGCTTGTCCCCAATACGCGGTTTGACCGCGTTGTCGCGTAGGTTGTGCATCGACAATCGATGTCATGAGTGCGATTTCCTCCTCCTATGTCCAATGCACCATGTTCGGTTTTTTTATGTGGGTTTGGTTGAAGAAGACTTGTTATTTGGAGTGGGTTTTGTTGTAGAAGATTTGTAAATGTGGAAAAAATGATGCTCGGGATGGATTTATAGGTAAAAAATTGTAATTTTTTTTAAAATGTGACTTTTTACTTCAAAACCACCATCTCCAACGGCTAGAGCAAACGGCTACCCCAAACGGTCATATGCCACCATCCAATCCAAGCCAGCTACCTCAGACCTCCCCCCGCCCAACGCCAGGCTTCAAAGCCATGCTAGTGGGGCAACGCCATGGCCAACGCTGGCACAGTGTGGTTTAGCCAGCGTTGCCTGGCATCCCCGCCCCAACCAACGCCCCGCACCCATCTAATAACAACTTAATGAAACCTAACGAATCCTAGTGAAACCTTTGTCTGGTAACACAGTATACAGACTCAGACTTTACAGATTATGCATGTTTAGATTTCTAACTAAGGCCACACACAAAAGTGCACTAACATATCCCGAGGGATAGAGAGGCTACTTCTAGGCAGGGCTTGCTTAAAATTTTTGAAGACCTAAAGCGAACACTTAAAATTGGGGCCCTTTCCAAATAATATTTTGAGTAAACTGCAATTTTACCCCCTGGGGTTTAAGCGAATTGGCACTCTAACCCCCTCCCAGGAAAATATTGCTATCTGACCCCCCAGCGGCGTTGATCTGTCGCAAGATTACCCCTGACCTATGTTTCCGTTAGATTCCAATGTTTTCTTTAAACGGTCAAAGGGCAAACTGCTAATTTGACCCTAATCCTTACATGCATCCTTTTATCTTTAACATTTCATCAGTATGAAACCCTCAACTTAACCTAGTTCTAAAATCATCAGTCTGTACTCGGCGATCCTACACATTTGAACAATTACAATCGATTGGCACTCTGTTACGAGTATGGATCTTCGATTATGGAAGATTAGAGCTAAAGATCAGTATTTCAAACCAGACGAGATGTACCGTAAGTGACATGCAAGCTCACAGGGTCTGATTTAGGTAAAATTTGAACCTTTTGCTATGTTAATATGTTGTTGATGTTTGTTTGCAGGTGAAACTCAGAGTCAATTTACAATTAAATTACACCATGGAGGTAATTTTGTAGAAAACCCAAATAAGGAATACTTAAATGGAAAGATGAACTACATTGATCATGTAGATTTTTGTGTGTTGACTACAGATGTTTTAGAGGAGATGATTAAGAAAATAGGCTACAATGATGGTCTCTTTTTCTGCATTCATTACAAGGAACCTTACATGTCTTTCGATTTTGGTCTTCGGACATTAAAATGTGATGTTGATTTAGAATCTATGTTTGATCATGTGCGTTAAGGAGTCAACCTGATAGACATGTATGTTGAACACCGGAGGTCAACAGTCTTGATGGAGTCCTATGAAGTTCCTGTTGGGCTATGTAAAGAAATTATTCCAGCTTCATTGTTAACACAAAATGAAAATGAAGGTCTGAATGAAGATGAGGAAGAAAGTGAAGATCAGAATGAAGAGGATGAAGAAAGTGATCTTGATTATGAGTATGTTGAGGAAGATAATATGGTTTATGAAATAGAAGTCGATATGCAGAGGTTCAGGGCTAATGTAGAATTTACTAGGGAAGAACTGGATGGTTCAAGTGATGGGGATCATGATGATGAGAGAAATGAAGAAGGTCATCTTGCTATAGACCTGGAGGACTTTGAAAGTGGGTCTAATGACAATACAACACTTAGAGATAGGGTTGCCCGGAAGATAAGGAGGAAAAGGAAGGCTGCTATCAAAGAGAGGGGTGCAGATAATGTGCCCTTCTTTGTTGGTCAGGTTATCGATGACAAGAGTAAGATGAACGAGATGGTCAAAAACTAAGCTCTTAAGGCTAGGAGGGATGTTTTTATCCTAAAAAACGAGTTGTTAAGGTATAGAGAAGTGTGTTTCGGTAGTAATCCACCACCGCTTGGTCAAGAGCATATTTTTCTGGAAGAGCTAAACGTGATATGTTGTTGAACATATGTGAAGTTTTCAGCACTGAGGGCTCCCAGATTTGTTTCCAGCTCATTGATTTGATGATTTTTAACCACCAACTCTTCCATAAGACTAGCAATCTAAGCATCCTTAACTTCAAGAGTAGAGATTCTTCGCATCAGAATTGTTGTCTCATTTTCTTCAAACAAATCTTCACTATCAGAACTTTCAGCAGCTTCAAGAGTTGCAACTTGTTTTAACTTAGCTGTTGCTTCAACCTGACTAGCAGCAGCTTTCAGTAGCTCAACAGCTCTAACAACATCAGCTTCAGATGGATCACGGCTCGAACCTTCACCTGGTTTAGGAGCAGGCATATACATTGCAGCTCTTTCATTTAACACAAAATCAATGATTTTTGGATTGAGTTCTGACGGTATGTAGTTAAACTTCGGTTGTGAAGTGCCAGTGGGGGTAGATGTTTCTGTAGTTGTCTGAACTTCAACATTCACCTCACCGCTGATCCTAGGATCTCTTCTGCTTCATTTCCTAGGAGGAAGATCAGCAGCAGGTTCTTCTCGAGGATGATCAGCATCAGCAGTTTCAGTTGTAGTAACAGGTTCAACATGAGGAGGGCTCATATGAACTAGTTCATTAACATCTTCAGTTTCTGATGTGAGGCCTTCAGCAAGTGTCTCTGTCTCATCGACATCATCATTCACTTCATCATCGTCAATCATTCTATCATCTGCAATATCCTCTTCACTTTCAACACCAGTCAAATCCACGTTCTCGACCGGCTCTTGTGTTCCAACAAGAGCTTCAATTATTTCTACATCGTGCTCTTCAGCTACAATGGCATTGATCTGAGCAGGTGCCTCTTCTTGAATCTGAGCAAAAGCTCCAAACTTCTCTAACTTTCGCTTATTTTGGTACTTTGTCTCAACATTGTCTCTTGACCTTTGATTCAGCATAGTAAATACCAAGTGAGCATCATCTTGACGTCATAAGTCTTTACTGTAATTGGCAACTTCGGATATTTCTTCTCTAGAATTAGTTGCACGAATCTAGGGAACTTGTACCAGTATTTCTCATTTATGGTTTTCACGTTGGCCATCATATCATCAAAAACACTCTTTGAGGAGTTGTATTTCCACCCTTCAACTACTGATACTACTCCAGATGTTTGCTTCAACGTCAACTTATCTAGACCGCTTTTGTTTCCACTTATACACACCAGATACATGTGTGCAAGAAATCTCCAGTATGGATGCAGCAGCTTCTTAATCGTGGGTGGAGGACACGCTCCCTCATAGCTCATTTTTACCAAAACTTCCATAACTTTTTCTTTTGGATACTCCACTGGATCATCAGCCTCGTCACCAAACAGTAAAACCTCACGCACGTCTTGGTCACTGACTGAAACTTCCTTTCCCTGAACCTTTGACTTGATGACCACATCTCCTTTCTTTGTCGTGGCATTATCCCATAAATCCTTGATCCAGTCTTCACGTATAATAGGATTCTCCTAAAGTGAGTGAGCCAATCTGCATGTATTCAGACCCACGATCATCGACTTGTACATTTCGAATCCCTTTGGAGGATCTGACAAGTAACAAGCAACATTCATCGTCTTTTCCCACGCTGGAACATGAGAACCTGCTGTTTTCTTTCCTATATCTGCACCAAACGAGACAAATTAGTGCTGACAAACATAAGTCAAAACCCAAAATTCCCGAGTTTGACCGTGAACTTGGTCAAACTAGGTCTACTGTTTTAGAATAATTTTACAATTTTTAAAAACAAAACATACGATCATATTCTGTTAAAAGAAAAGTCACAAATTATAATAAAACATATGAACAGATCCAAGGTTTCAAAACTGGCCCAAACAAATTGGATCAGGCCCAAGTATTAAGGGATTGTGTGATTCAATATGAGGTGTGCGATCAGCCATCAGGTGTGCGATGGCATTTCAGTAATTACTTTAAAAGTGATTTTGATTAAAATAATAATAACAAAATCGCACAAGCCAATCGCACATTTTGCTGGTCAAAGAAAGTCAACAAAACACTCAATCGCACAGGTCTAGTCACCGAAAGTCAATGGGAGTCAATCGCACAAGACTGGTCAACGAAAGTCAAAGAGAGACAATCGCACAAGTCTGGTCAACGAAAGTCAAAGAAGTATCAGTCACACAAGCTTGGTCCAATAAGGGGCAAAACAGACTTTTCACTCAGAATATCAGGGGACAAAACTATCCAACCCAAACTTGTGCGATTCTACAGACGGCGCGTGCAATTCACGCGCCTTCTCCGGTCATCTTCTCTGGTGAAACCTGCACATTCCGGCGACTAACTAGGGTTCCGAACACAATTTTATGGCCAAAATTTTGGGTTTACTTCCATTTTTCAGTCAAAATTAAATATGTGAAACCTTAAAAACCCTAAAACTTTCAATTTTAACAGAAAAAAACCTCAAATCAGGCAATATCAGTCGTTGAATCAAAGCCCCCAAAACAAACTCTAAGACACTCACCTTCTATGTTAAAAGTATCATATTCAGATTCATGTAAAGTTGTAAGAAAACTGACCTTTAGCTTTGCCCTTTTGATTTGACATGACTGAGAATGTTAAAAGTATCATATTCAGATTCATGTAAAGTTGTAAGAAAACTGACCTTTAGCTTTGCCCTTTTGATTTGACATGACTGAGAATGATTGTGATTCTGTATCTTGTGTTGAAGATGAAAATGATAATGATGCAAATCAAACAGGAGAAGTGTGCGATTCTGTGGTTTGAGTATTTTGAGAGTGAAGACTTTTGAGTGATTGAAATTTTGAAATGCAACTCAGCTGTCGCACACTTTCCCTTATAGCCTACACATAATTTTTTCAACCAATGGGGCCCACCAAGTGTATGGTGGGCCCAACCGCCTTTTCAAACACAACCCTTTTAGATTTTGTGGGGTCCACCAAGTTTACGGTGGGCCCAGCTCGAATCCCGAGGATAAACCTTTAAAAACTTCTTGCAATGATTTATTTTATGAAGATACGGTCTTTCTCGATTCATAAACACACGGTCACGAATTTTTAGAATATTTATATACTAAAATCTAAATATTTACACACAAAAAGACACGAAATATTTACAGAAGACAAGCAATATATACACCATTTTTGCATGCACTTTTCTTACGGGATCAAATCACAGAGTTTTGGGCTAGACTACACTTATCAACACTAATTTACTTTGGTAGATCCGAGCGATTGCCAGTATGTTTTTCCTCTTAAACTTATCTCCCTAGGCTTTCATCAAATAACGAACTGCAAATGATTTATCATGTTTTCATTTCAAATTATATGAGCACTAAAATCAATCACAATCAATTCTCGGAATTTTATATTTGAACAGGCTATCATACGAGTAGTTTCCCTACCAATTATTTCACAAGCCCGTTCTAGGATTCTGAAACCTTGACTGGACTGGATTGAGAAGAGAACAGAATGGATCAGCTGATATGGATATAATGTACAAATCAAATGAGATTTTCTCAGATTGATATAGGTTCTATTTGGGGTTTCTTTTGGGCACTAGAGGGCCTCTTTCGGGTGTATTTGATCCACAGAGTGACAACGTACAGCTAGGTCTTTGCTCAAGCCAAACAGAGTAGATACACGAGTTGGTTAGAAAAGATTTCAGAACTAGAACGAAATTATGTGTATCGGGACATCACACATGTATTCAAATAGCCATGCTCTAATTCAAAGTGACGTTCTTTCCTAAGGTCAAAGAATAAGTATTAGTGTTCTAAACAGTACCAGTCAAAGAGTCCAGCCACCAGGATAAAGCCTACCAACACATCGCTCTAGAGTCAGACCATTTCAATATTGGTCTTACATGAGTCAGCCTTAATCCACATAGTGAAAATTTATTTCATTTCCCGGGTTGTAACAAAGGCATAGCAAAGAACTGTTTTTGTATTTTTCTGATTTTTCAAATGTTTTTGTATTTTTCTGGTTTTTCAAATATTTTTCTATTTTTCTGAGACACTACATCCCCCTAAATTTATGCTTAAAATTAAAAGAAAAGCAGTTTTAAGAAACAAATTTACAGAAACGAAGAAAAATATTTTTGTGACATTGTCAATCCTCGAAATCAACCATTTTGAGAAGTTCAAGAAGAGCAAGAAATCGTGCTTTATCAACCGGTTTTGTAAAAATATATGCGACATTGTCGTTAGTATGAATTTTATCCATTTTAGTTAAACCCTGGTTGAAAGAATCACGAATGAACTGAATTTTTATGGAAATGTGCTTGGTTTTTGAAAAATATATCGGATTTTTCACTATTTGGATAGCTACATCATTGTCACAATAAATGGGAGTTTGGTAAAAATTCAAACCGTAGTCCACCAGCTAGTGTTGAATCCAGATAACCTGTGAGCAGCAGGCTGAAGCGACCACATATTTGGCTTCTGCAGTCGACAGTGAGACAGTTTGCTGCTTCTTGCATTGCCAGGAGATAAGGTGATCCTCCAGAAACTGGCATCCAGCTAACATAGACTTCATGTCCCTACCAGTGCCTCTAAAATTGCTGTTAGAAAAAGCACAGAGATCAAATGGAGATTCTTTTCGATACAGAAGTCCAAGCCGAGGCCTGCCCTTAAGATATCGAAAGATTCTCTGAACAGCATTTAAGTGAGAAAGTTTCAGAGCAGCCTGATCGCGTGCACACTTACACACCGCAAACATGATATCTGGACTACTGGCTGTCAAATACATCAAGGAGCCAATCATCGACCGGTACAATGTAGCATCAACAGCTTCCCCTTCCAGATCTTCAGTCATCACTAGTCTTTCTGCCATAGGAGTATTGCAGGTTTAGCATCCTGAAGTTTGAACTTTGTGATGATATCATCAACATATTTCCCTTGATGAATGAGAATTATTTGGAATCTTGACGAATCTGCAAACCCAGAAAGAAACTCATCTATCCCAACGCACTCATTTCAAATTGCTTCTTCATAACCTCCTCAAATTCCTTGCACAGTGCTTCACTAGTGGATCCAAATATGATATCGTCCACATAGATCTGCACTAAGATTTGATCCTCTCCCACCTTTCGGATGAACAGTGTCTGATCAATTACTCCACGAGTGTATCCATGAGCGAGTAGATGCTCCGTCAGAGTGGCATACCATGCACGAGTTGCCTGATGCAATCCGTACAAAGCCTTATCAAGCTTGTAAACATGGCAAGGACACTGTTTGTTCACAAAACCCGGTGGCTGTGACACATAGATCTCTTCCTTTACTTTGCCGTAGAGAAACGCCGTCTTGACATCCATCTGATAAACCTTGAATCCCATGAAAGATGCATATGCAAGAAAGATTTTGAATGCCTCCAGTTGGGCCACGGGAGCATATACTTCATCATAGTCAAGGCCTTTGATCTGTCTAAACCCTTGGACGATCAGTCTTGCTTTATTTTGAACAATCACTCCGCTATCGTCTCTTTTGTTTTGATAGACCCATCTAGTTCCAAGTGATTTCTTTTCAGCAGGTAGAGTAACCAACTTCCATACTTTCAGTTTCTCAAACTGATTCAACTCATCCTGCATTGCGTCTACCCAGCTAGGTTCCAAAAGAGCCATATCAATTAAGGATGCTCAGATTTTTTTTGGGTAAAGGGTTACCCCGGTGATTCTATATATTCACAAACAAAAAGAAACAAGTAGTGTAGAGAGTCTACACTAGTTCAATCATGAGACATGCCTCATGAAAGTAAACCCGAAAAGCCAAAAAACAAACAAAGCATCCAACCAACTAAAGGAAAACAACAACTAGACAAAACTCTAGACCGAACAACCAAACATCGCAAAAACTAATCAGCCCCCATCATCGCTCTTTTCATACGCGTGGATCTCCCATTCTTCAAGAAGCTTCCGCACCCTAACGGTATCCTTCAACAATTATGGATGCTCAGATTGCTAGTCCCAAAAACGGATCTAACACTGATACCAAACAATCACCAAGGATGGGTGAAATCCAAACTAGGTGAGATTCAAGAAAAACATGAAAATACAACGCACAAGAAACCACGAACTTGATTGTATTGATCAAGTGCACACGGTTTCTAGAGAATCGTCTGGTACACTTATCAGAGAACTAAAAAATACTCAAGATGAACTAACACAACCTCTCAAATTATCTTTGGCTCGATTTGTGAGATGAAGCATGAAAACAAGCAATTGTTGATCAGTCCTGACTGACTTCTGGTCAACACTCTAGCCTCTACCAGTCCAATCACATTTTCAATGGGATGATCACGCTGGACACTTGCAGGAATGGCAACTTCTGGAGCAGTTCCAGTCGGGTGACAGATTCATTAAGTGATCAACTGCTACCGACTCAGTTTGGTCAATGATTTGCTCTTCTTCTGAAGCATTTGCGACAAACTCATTAGGGAATGGGACCATTAAACAAGTCATTTTGATCGTTGGGTGTGTCCTCCACATCAGATGAATCCAACGCCTCCCCTTCATCATAGAGAATGTCGGTATAATTAGGAACCACTTGAATCTCTGGTGCTGATGTTGAAGATGAGGCTGCAGGTGTGTGATCCCCCACAGCTGTAGAATACCCCTCAAATTCAACATCCCCTTTTTTCTTCAGCATTATGTGGCACAATTGAGAGTCGAGAAACAACATCTAAAGTACCAGAAGTACCTGCATGAGTAATAGGAGGATCATCGAGAATATCAAAAGATTTAAATAAATAAGCATAGTTGTAGAGAGTAAATGGCCCGTTTCCAGCATCCATCTGATTTTCTTCGAGCCACTGCACATCATAAGACTCAACAATCTGTCTAGTCTTCTTGTTGTACACTCTATATGCAGTCTTGTTTTCATGAGCAGCCTTTCCAGCATATCCGATGAAATAGCATTCATCTCCCCTAGCATCAAACTTTGGTATGGATTCCAAGTGCAAAAGAGTGCAAGGACAACCGAAAGCTCTAAAGTGCCCAACAAATGGTTTTTCGCCAAACATTACTTCATGAAGCGTCTTCATGCGTGCTTTGTTAATAATAACTTTGTTTTGAACATAGCACGCAGTGTTAATGGCCTCTTCCCAGAAGAAGACTAGGAGCTTAGAATCACAAAGCATCGTGCGAGCTGCCTCAATTAGGGTTCAATTCCTTCTTTCGGCAACTCCATTTTGCTGAGGAGTTCTAGCAGCACTGTATTGTCGAGCAATTCCGCTCTCAGAACAAAAGAAATTCAATTTAGCATTTTTGAATTCGGTTCCATCGTGGCTTCGAATTCCCTTCACTTTCTTGCCAGTCTGATTTTCCATAAAGATTATGAATCTTTTGATCAACTCTGCAGTCTCACGTTTGTTAACTAAGAAGAAAACCTAAGTAAAACCTGAGTAGCCATCAGTAATTACAAGACAGTAAAACTTTCCAGACAGATTGAGCACATTCACTGGACCAAAAAGATCCATGTGAAGAAGCTGCATCACACTGTTAATAGTGTTGATAGTTTTGGGAAAATGAGGTCTTCGATGTTGTTTACCCTTAGCACAGGAAACACATTTTTCAAAAGTTATGAAATCTTTTACCGGTAGACCCCTTACCAAACCCAGTTTTGCAAGACGGTTTACATTTTTCACATTTGAATGTCCTATACGACGATGCCACAACATAGCATTGTGCTAAGAGATTTTGGTAAACAAACAGGCAACGCTTTCAATGGGTGGTTTATTCATGTCTATGACATAAGCGTTGTCCTTTCGTTCGGACTTCAACAATATCCATTCATCAGGAATGACCATTCCTGGTTTCAGAATAAGACAATGTTTATTAGTGAAGTGAGTTGAGTAACCATTGTCACATATTTGAGCAACACTCAGCAGGCTATGCTTCAATTCAGGAACGTAGTTGACATCTTTGAAACAGAGATCACCACTTTTGACTGTGCCTCGTTGCGTGATCTTTCCTTTCTCTCCACCCGCAAAAGCAACATATCCTCCATTAATTCTTCAAGATCAGAAAGTTGGGATAAGTCGCCAGTCATATGCCTGGAACAGCCACTGTCAATGAACTAGAGTCGAATGACAGCCCTCCAAAGCCGTTCCTGCACAATACGCGGGATTAATTAGATTTTGGTACCCAAGCCATAGTTGTAGTGGGTACACCCTGTTCATTAACATATGTGACTTACATCCAAATCAGCTTTTCTTTATAGTAGATAGGTTTGTCATTGATGCAGGATGATTTAGGAGAGTTATCTGGAACATAATTCTTAGGTTTCCAAACTTGCCTAGGTCTTTCCAATTTCTTGGATGCCTTTGGCGAAACAGGTGTGGAGTTTGGAGTGTGATTTTTTGTTTTCATTTTCATTTGTTTAGATTTATTCCAGTCTCCATCAGAAGGCTTCCCCTTGGAATTCAGCTTCTTAACATGTTTAGATTTTTGAACCTTCTCCTGTTTTGAAGGCTTGGCATTCCCTTTTGGAGCCTTCTGATGCTCTCCCCTTTTGAGTTTATCAGGACGATGCTGACAATTTCTTGCAATGTGTCCAGCAACTCCACACATGTAACATATTTGACGTTTCACATGTGGTTTTGCCTGACATCCATCGGTCTTTTCAGAACTTGAGGACTTGTATGGTTCCTGAGATGCAAACGAGAAATGTTTAACTTTATCTTTAGAAACAGAATGACATTTAATTGGATTGTTTAATCTTGATTTTGGTGGAACATATTTTGTTTCACTTCCTTTTTTAGTCTGTTTTACCACTAGATTTTTAGACTTATCAGCTTTATTAGGTAAAACAACTTAATTTAAATCCACACAAATAGAACCAAAATAAATGTCAGAACATTCATCGCTCTTTAAAACAGAGCCCACACTATCCAAAGCATTAGAAGAAATTGAAATATTGTTTGACTTTTCAGAAATTAAAGAATTGTTTTTCTGAATTTTATTTTTCAAAACACGTAAAGCAACGTCTTCCTCATCATCTTCATCTACCCAATCTTCAATAATTACTTAGTCTGCATTTGAAGCAACAGGGTTAGTATCGTTCATTTTCTCAAAAACGGTGTCACTTGATGCAGCAGTATCGCTTTCAGCTTCTAGTGACACCATTGATTCAGAAGGATCAGAATTATTTTCGTTTAAAAATGAAGCAGGGGCTTCTGTGGTTTCATCACCATTTAACTCAACATACGCTCTTGATGTTGCTTCTGATTCTTCTTTGATCGAATCTGATTCAACTGTTTGAGATGATTCATTTGTTGACTCTACTGAATCAACTAACTCTGAGTTATCACAGTCAGTCTTTTCAGAGGAGTCACATGTTGAATCAGATGAAACTGATGATTCAGAACATTTACCAGACTCTATCTCAGTCTGAGGTGTCTCTGCTTCCTCAGGTGATGCATTGTTGACATCAAATGATTCAACCATTTCTGATTTCTCAGGAGTGGCTGTCTCATAAGTATCACAAGTTGTATCACATGGAGAAGCAGATTCACTTTGTTTGCCATTTTTTAGTTCTTTCATAAATTCAGTCAAACCTTTTATCATGGCAAACTCAATATTGACTACATTCACTCTAGACTCTCTTACCTCAGGCTCTTGTGTTAAAGATTTATTTTCAGATGACAGCTGTGACACACAAGATTCTCCTTTTTCCAACATTTGAAAATGTTTATCAACACTTACATTTTTCTCAAAATTTAAGGTTTCTGTGTGATTTAAAACATTTTCTGATTTAACAAACGTTTGTTGATAAGCCTGCTTTTCTAGAATGATTTTAGTGTTATCAGGCCTAGTGATTTTTATTTTTCGAGACTTGATAGGTTCGGGTTTCTTATCCTCTGGTTTCCCGTATTCCATTTTGGGTAAATTGTTTATCTCCTCTTCAGCCATTGGAATTGAGGAATAATTGTGATTGTATGGTGGAGGTATGCATACAAAACCCAATCCTTTAATACTCACTTCCTTTTTGCTATACTTTAACTATTGATTTATCATCTTCTTGACTAAAGTTGGTTTTAAGTCACTTAATTCAACAGTTAATTTTTCAGATAGCTCCTTGAAGTGGAGATATCGATAGTTCGCTTCGCTTAAATCGCTATGCAACTTCTGAATATCGCGCTTTTGCGCCTCCACCATATCCTTATACCCATCCAGTTTCTTTTTGACTTCATAACTACTGGATCTGGTATATTGAAGTTGCATAACAAGCGAGTCGGCCTGTTCTTTAAACCCTTTTACCTTCTCCATACACTTTGAAGTACAACAAACATCATCTACACATACCTCAGCCTCAGAAGGAGTGTAGTCGTTCATTTGAGCCATGAGGGCGTGATAAATCGTTTCCTTAATGTCTTCAGTTGCTGATTCAGTATCTTCTTTCACTTCTGCCACGAGAGCTTGATTTGACTGATATAAAGTGTCTACAGTGAGCTTCAAATCATTCATCTGTTGTGTCCAATCGAAGCCCTCTCCTTCCTGAACCACCAGTGCACTTGCAGGATTTGCAACTGATTCTGAAGCGATTGTTTGATTTCTAGCAGCAATGTTTGAGGATGAAACATGAGTGGTTTGAGAAACGGTGATGTTTGAGGTTGACACAACATTTGGGGCTGGTCGTGCAACTGAACTAACAGTAATAGTAACATTTGGATCCGCTCTCTCCCTTCTTGGTTGCTTGCACTCTCGAGCATAGTGCCCAGGCTCATGGCAGTTATAACATCTGAGCTTAGACTTGTTCCAACCAAGCTCATGATCAGTTATTTCCCATTTGTTTCTACTAGTTTTCTTCATGAAGTTTTTGGCTCGAAACATTGCCATGGCCATCTGCCAAGTGATATCCATTTCTTCAACATCATCAGGATGGATTTCCAGCAGTTCAGTAGAATCGATGTTATTTGCTACCCTTCCAGCAATAAACGCGTGATAACAGTTCATGACCCCTGTCATGAAAGCCATAGCTTGCTCAAATTCCTTCGAAGTAGCCACTGAAGAGTTTGTTGCAGCAAAAGCAGTAGTAATGTTCGAAAGGAGTTGAGTGGGTGTAGAAGCAGATTGATTTGCAGGCTATGGAGCAGATTGAGTTAGGTTCACTTGTTGAGCAGGAGCAGAAAAATAACCAGATTGATTTACATAGGTTCCAAGGTTAGAAGGAAACAAAACAGTGGAAGGTGTTTGAAGCGAGCTCATTCCTTGCTGAGATACCAAAGCAGTGTTCGTCAACACACCTGCATTGTTGTAGCTTCCAGTGTGGTTGTAGAGTCTTTGTTTATCGTCCATCTCATAGGACTTCAGCAATGATATCTGTTAGGATCGGAGGCTCTCATGATAGTGTTTGTTTGTTTAAAATGAACAATCAATGAGTATGAAAACATGTTAGGTGCAGCAGAAGTGAAAACAAACTCTGTAAACACAATCAAAGGAGAAAATAGTTTGATAAACAATTGCTTCACATAGAGTCAAAAGATTACAAATCAAAGCAAAAGATTACAGATATGCTTACAAACTATACTCCCCCTCAGCCTGATGCCCCAAGGTTGGTTGCACACAAGATGAAAGGATTAGACATGAGGAGAAGAACCCACTCAGTCAATCAAATGTAACAGTACAGGGTACTGTTACATTTATATGCAAACCAAACCACTGAGGAATCTCAGCTGACGTCACCATGAAAGCGACGTCTAACAGCCTAACAACCTGTATCTACTGTCCTTACACAAACTACTGATGTCTAACAACTGATTGTAAATAAAATACAAAACATGAGGAAACAACTGCTTCACGTTCCACTGTTGTAGCATAAACACTGATGCTTAATACCAACATCAGTGCTTTCTTCAAAGGTGATCAGTCCTTGATTGAGCAGTGTTTGTATCTTCAGCAGCACTTAAGAAACAGCAGTAGATAGAGCGACAGAGTTTGTCTTCAGCAGTCTTTAGGATTACATCAGCGTTTGGATCATCAGTTGTTCTTTTGAGCAGTACTTAAGGTTCATCAGCTGATAGATATCCACTGTTAAGGGGAAAGCAAGTGTAAACTACTGCTTATTGTGAATCCTCTGTTGTGACCTGGTTTTGGCTTTACATTATCTGTTCCTCTGGTAGGGTTCAATCCCAACAATCTCCCCCTGGAACAGATAATGCCAAAACCTTTCATTATTCAGGACCTTTATTGCTCATCAAGAGTGCCTTAGCTTGTTCTTTGAATTCGGCTTCAAATTCCTTTGCACTCTGGTCATCTTCATCCCTGCACAGTGTAAGCTCAAGGAGATCCTGCAAATCTTGAACACTAAGGCCTAGTGCTTCTTTCCTTGATATATGCTTCACATCGCCATTGGCTCTGACCAAGGTCAATACGTGAGTCTTTTGATCAGACATCCACTTTAGTATTTTTAAGCCAAGTGGGTTTCTTGGGAGAGACTTATTTGATGATGAGATGAGGGATAATGGCCTTGAAAACATCTGCAGACTTTCAGACATTCTTTTGAAAGCTTCTTCAATGACTTTGTCTGCTGCAGCTATATCTTCTGCAGTTTCTTGTTCAATAAGTTCTTGTCTTTCAGCTTCTGTCTTGTCTTTTGCAGTGTTTGGAGACGCAGGTTTGTTTAATGTCTTAAAGAGGCTTTGAAGCTTTGTTGAAGTTTCTTCTTTTAGACCCATTTTCGTGATGGTATCTTTGAAGTACTCTGCTTCTTTTTCTATAACCTCTTCTTCAGTCAACTGTTCTCCTTCTTCTTGATTTGATGCATAAGTAGACCGGAACAGTGTTGTGATGTTTCCTATCTTCTGTTCAAGCTTCATCATTTGTTCTTTCTTCTTAGAAGTGCCTGAAACAGTTATCTTTCTTTTCTTCAGCCTTTCATAGGCTTCATCAGTCTGCTGTTTTGACCATTTTGATATGGCTTCAGCAGTATCCATTTTTGCATCCACCAGCTCCTTTTTCTTTCTTTTGTATTCAGCAGTGAGGTCGGCAATGAGCGATTGATGATGGTGCATTTTGGAGCATTTTTCTTCTTTGAAGGATCCTTCTTAATCTTCTCAATCCTTTCTGCCTCATGCTTTAGAGCGACTATTGGCCATTCTTCAAACTGTTTTTCCTCAGCAGAATAGAATTTTTCTTTCATAATGTAGGCTAGATATTGTTTTCTCAATTCTTTGCGTTGTTCAGCCTTTTCTTTGATTAGTTCTTGTGCGAATTCTTCCATCTGCTTTACCTTTTCAAGGAAGAAATCCAGTCTTTTAGCAATGCCTTCTTCGCTTAGACGTTCACGTTCACTTTCAAATTTAGCTCTTGCTTTAGCCTGCCTTGCCTTGAGTTTGAGGTAATCATCCATATCCTCTGGTGGCATGTAGCCTATGAGTGAGGAGAATCTTCTTTTTGAAGGATCCTCTTCTGTATAGAATTGCCTCATCTCATTTTTGATAGCTTCAAGTTCCAGTGGATATTTTGTAGCATTAGGATCATGTATACCCTCATCGGCAGTGATTGGCTTTCTTATTCTGTTGAAGAGCTTTGGCTGTGAAGTAGGAGAGGTGAGAGCAATGGTGGATGACTGACTAACAGCTGTTGAAACAACTGGTGTCTCAACATCTGTTGTCATTACAACTGCTAATATGTCAGCAGTTGTCTTCTGCTTTTGAGCAGGGGATGGAAGTGATGGTGATGATGGTGGTGGTGAATCATCATCTGATATGAGATTCCTTCTCCTTTTTAATGAAGAAGGAGCAGATGATGTTTTGGGTGGATCAGTGGTTGTAGATTGTATGGCAGTGAATTGTGGTTGACTGACAGTGGTTGAAACAACTGGTGCTTCAACCGCTGTTGTCATTACAACAGATGTTGTAACATCTGTTGTCTTCTGTTTTATTACAGGAGGCAGTGGTGATGGTATGATTGATGATGGTGGAGCAGTAGTTGTAGTGGTGTGTGGTAGAGTGGTGTGTGTTGAAAGTATGGTAGCTGTTTGACTACTGACAGCAGTTTTTGTAACTGCTGCTGCAGCAGTTTTTGTAACTACTGCTGTATCAGCTGTTTGGCTAACAGGTTTTGAGACCTGTTTTTCCTTTTCTTTTTCTTTTTCTGGTTCAATATGAAGGCCATGTTCAATTCCCTTTTTCTTCATTTGCTTCATTATCTCCCCCTTTTTGGCATTATCTGCAAGAGGGTCATCAAAGAATAGCAAAGTTGAAGGAGCCTTGCCAGTGGCAGTTTGAATACTGGCCTTAATAGCCTTGATATCTGCTTGAGTATCCTTGAACCTTGATTCCATCATATTGGACAGCATTTGTACTTGAATAGCATGCTTTTGATCAGCCATTTGTTGCTGTTTTTCAAGCATGGGTTGGAAAATATTCCAAAGCTCATTTGCAGCAGGTGCTTGTTGTGGAGCAGGTGCTTGAGCAGGAACAGCAGAGGATTGTGCTTTCTGAGTTTTTAAAATCTCTTGCACCATCTCCTTTATTTCAGAAACTGATTCTTCAAGTTTTTCCACTCTGCCCGTCAATTCCTGATATCTTGAATCATCACCCATTTTACTGGGATCATCTGAATCCCCACCTGTGGTGGTTATATCAATGTGTGACTTAGGAACAGAGTCCCAAAAATCACCCATTGATGCCCCTTTTTCTTGGTACTGGGGACTTCTCTCTTCAGCACTTGTTAAATCTTTAATGTTACTAGTGGACAAAATAGCCTCACTAGTGATTTCCAGAGGTGCTATGGAAGAAATTGCCTTCAAGGGAGTCTGACTGATGAAACAACTGTCCAAATGTAGACCTGTTGATCCAACATTTGTAGTTGCTGCTCCACTTGAACTACCGACAAGAGTTACTTGTAACTCCTGCAGTGTAACCTCCTCAACTGTTGCTGGGATAGCAGGAGTAGTAGCATCAGACCCAGTCACTTGTGGATGTATACTCTCAGTGATAGGTGATAGAGAGGAACTGGTTTGTGTCTGTGCAGTAGCAGCTGCATGCAACAGAGGTAGCATGGATTGTGGCATTATTATTGGTGAGGGGATGGGGGTTGAAAGAGACATGTCCTTGGGATCAGGACTGAGGAAGATGGATCCGAGTGGATTCAGAGCTTCATATTGTGGTGTCCCTGTGCTTACAACCTGATCCTTTTGTGAGGATGCAGGAGGAGTTTCGGTTATGGGTTGAGATCTTTCTTCCAACTGCTATGAGGAAGTAGCAGCAGTGGTTTGTGGTGACTTTTGTGTTGTCACAGGCATTTCCTCTGGGATCTCATCTTCCAGAGTTGCCTTTGTTTTGGGATTGGCGGGTTTTCTGGATGTTTTCTTTTTGGTCTTTTTAGTGGTGGCAGGTGTGGGTTTCAAAGCAGTGGGAGTGCTGCTATGATCACCTGGAGCAGTGGGCTCAGCAGCTGATACCTGAGGAGCAGTTGTAACCACTAAAATCTGCTCAGGTACCCCTGCTTTTGTTTTTATTGGTGCCATTATCCTTGAAAATGTTTCTTTTGTTATGCTTTTTATTTGACAATGAACACCTTGTTTGAGCAAATTTACATTTTCCTTTTCAAATTTTTGTTCAAAATAATAACTCAAAAATCTTGGAAATACTAAAAATGCTTTACTTTCAACGTTTTTCACCATGTCATTGAAAATCTCCTGGGAGTAGTTATAGTCTTTATTATTCAAAATAACGTAACCCAGGCTTTGAATTTTCAATGGTATTTCGTTGAAAGATGTTGTTTTATTTGAAGCACACATCAAGAGTGTGTGAAATAAAAATCTGGGTGCAGATGGAAAATAACCCTTTTGTTGGGTATCTACCTTTGGTTCTTTTGCATAACCCCTTTTCAGAAAATCAGCTTTTAACTCGTTTTTGTCAAAAGAGGTTTTACCGTTCTGATCGTCGAGTATGAAGACTTCTGATATCGATTTTGGTGTGATTTTGATCGCTTTTCCCTGTATCGAGGAGTTAATGGCTATGACTTTTCCGTCTTGTTTTTCAAGCGACGCCTTTTTCCAAAACTCTCTCTGGGTTTGCAGATATATGGGAGCATTTACCGTCAACAAAGTTTTGTACTTTGATCCAGTTATTGCATCCATGATGGAGTCGAAGGTGTGGTTGTCTTTGGGTTTTGTGAGTAAACCCAAATAATTGTGCGATTGTTTGAATGGTATTTCGATGGGTTCTTCGGCCGTTTGAGCGACCTCTTTGGAAGGTGATGGTGATTTAGGTTTTGATTTTGATTTTGTCATTGTTGCGGAGAATAACGAAGGAAGATTTTGGAGATTTTGAGAAAAAGGGTTGGAAACTGCTATGAGAAGAGAATTTTTGGAATTCAATTCGACAGTGTAAAACCCTGTTTGGGGTTTAGGGCAGGGTTTTATTTAAAAATGATCGCTGATGTGGCAGCGGTTATTAATATCTGAGGGCTAAAAACTGACCACGTGTCAAACACTGATGAAACGGATGAAGTATGGAGAACAGTTGTTTTCAGAGCCACTGACGTATCAAGCATCAGTGGTTACAACGGTAAAAATTATGGGCAGTGGATGATTTTAACTATCAGTAGATAGCATATCAGTGGATAAGACACTAATTTTGAACATCAGTGCTTTTCAAGAAAATGAGGGATCAGTGGTTTACTTTCAGCAGTGGACAGTATTTAGAGATCAGACGTTGAAACAAAACAGTGGTTAGGGTAAATGGTGCAAATCTGAAGAACAGGTATTTTAGCAACAGTTTTGAGAATTTTCATTCAAGGTTTTGCCACATGTCAATTTTGGAAGACAGTGGATTAGTACCCCAGATGATGAAAACTTTTTACTAAGGCAACTCATTTTCGTTTAATATTCAATTAACACATGAGTACCTTAGTATTTTAAGCACAGTTTGCAATCAACCTTTCATAAAAAAAATTTAGGAGCAAACCTGAGTATGATATGATCATGACATATGTACCATTTTCTTTTGACCCATTTATGAGGACACAAATACCATCAAAAATTAAGATATTACATCCTGACAGGAACTGAAACCAATTGCCAACAAAAACAAGCAATCAGTTTCAAATATATTATATAAAAAAATATGAATAATATATCCTAATTATTCAAGAAAATCCTTTTGAGAAAAAAAATTAAGGATTTTCTGAGAACAGCATCAAAAAGAAACTGGTATATTTTCAAAAGAAAACACAATCATATCATTCTCAAGTTATTGAAAATGGTCAGTGGTTTTGACAATAGTAGTAGGAAAACTTTGAACACATTTTGACCACTGTTTGGTACCATTTTCTTTGTCAATTGATTGCAAACATGATCCTCTTTGTAAAAAAAACTTTTTCTGAACAGGTGAATGCACATAGTTGCTTAATGACCATTATTACCCTACACTTTGACTCTTCAGTGTTTTATGTTTATACTCTTTTCTTCTGACATCAGAAGTTTTGAGATGAACACACTTCGGAGTTTTTGTGAATTTTCTTAATGTATTTTAACATAGTTGATTTTGTCCTTTTGAGGAACTCAACCTGTTTTCAACACATAAGATCTGGATGACTAAAGTTTTAATTTCCCTCTTTTCATGTTAGCAAAACATAGATGTTTTTATGAACATGGGTTTTGTTAATCTGAGGTTCATACTTTAGCATTTAAAAAGGTTGACATCACAATTGTCATAACAACAGTTGAAATCAATTTAGAAAATACGAAATAGTCTCATAATTTGACAGATATACTTTCAGATCTAGAAACTATGAGTGTATTATGCATGAAATCACTTGTTGTGTGAAATTTGTGTGTCATATGACATCTTGGTTGATTTACAGAGTTTTTGATTAACCATTTTGGACATGATTTACTCGATACTCTGTTCTTCAACTAAATACAACCAACCTTAGTATCAATGTATTTTGAGCCGAACTGTTATGTCAATTTGACTGTTAAATCGAAATTGACTGTCCAGGCTCTGATACCAATTGTTAGGATCGGAGGCTCTCATGATAGTGTTTGTTTGTTTAAAATGAACAATCAATGAGTATGAAAACATGTTAGGTGCAGCGGAAGTGAAAACAAACTCTGTAAACACAATCAAAGGAGAAAATAGTTTGATAAACAATTGCTTCACATAGAGTCAAAAGATTACAAATCAAAGCAAAAGATTACAGATATGCTTACAAACTATACTCCCCCTCAGCCTGATGCCCCAAGGTTGGTTGCACACAAGATGAAAGGATTAGACATGAGGAGAAGAACCCACTCAGTCAATCAAATGTAACAGTACAGGGTACTGTTACATTTATAGGCAAACCAAACCACTGAGGAATCTCAGCTGACGTCACCATGAAAGCGACGTCTAACAGCCTAACAACCTGTATCTAATGTCCTTACACAAACTACTGATGTCTAACAACTGATTGTAAATAAAATACAAAACATGAGGAAACAACTGCTTCACGTTCCACTGTTGTAGCATAAACACTGATGCTTAATACCAACATCAGTGCTTTCTTCAAAGGTGATCAGTCCTTGATTGAGCAGTGTTTGTATCTTCAGCAGCACTTAAGAAACAGCAGTAGATAGAGCGACAGAGTTTGTCTTCAGCAGTCTTTAGGATTACATCAGCGTTTGGATCATCAGTTGTTCTTTTGAGCAGTACTTAAGGTTCATCAGCTGATAGATATCCACTGTTAAGGGGAAAGCAAGTGTAAACTACTGCTTATTGTGAATCCTCTGTTGTGACCTGGTTTTGGCTTTACATTATCTGTTCCTCTGGTAGGGTTCAATCCCAACAATATCAGCTCAGAGAGAGTCATTCTGGCCAAGTACCTGGTTCTTTTGATAAGGGTCACATTTGTATCCCAGTTTCTTGGAAGAGCATTGAGCAGTTTCTTGTTGATAACATAATTTTCCATCCTGATATCATGAGTCTTCATATCACTAACCAAAGCAACAAATCTTTTAATTTGGTTTTCCAAAATTTCTCCTGGAAAGTGATTGAATAGATTAAACTTCTGAGTGAGCATCTCCCGTCTGCTTTCCTTCATCTCTTCGTTTCCTTCATACATGGGAGCTTCCCACATTTCCTTTGCATTTTTGCAATCTCGAACTCCAATGTCAATTTCTGGTGCTAGCGCAGAGTGTAGCATAGCAAGAGCCTTGACATCAATGTCAAGCTTTTCACGATCCTCTTCAGTAAATTGAGACTCAGGCTTAGGTGCAGTTGTTCCCTCAGCTTCGTTCACGACATAGGTGATCACAGTTGGTCCGTTGCAGATGGACCTCCAGGCCATTGGATCTTTGATTCTCATGTATGGAATGAATCTGAATTTCCATTCTGAAAAGGATCCCCCAGAAATGAGCCTAGGAATCCTGTTGTTAGTTCCAATTATGTTATCTAGATCCTAGTTAATAGCAGCTTTTTCAGTCAATCCCAATTGATTAATTTGATCCATTTCTGAAAAGACAATTAAATGTATAAGTAACAGGTAATTTTAAATATGAAACAAACTATCAATATCCCTTATGGTTACAATACAGTTTAAAACAATTCAGAAGGTTCAACAAATAGTCAAATGGTCCAAAACAAAATATGGTCCGTGTAGCAGTCCAAAAGGTCCAGCACAGTTCAGCCCACTTGAAGAAGTTCAATCACAATCGCACACTTGACCTCTAGCAGGAGTCCAAAAGCAATCGCACAGTTCCACAGTCCAATCGCACAATTTACCAATCGCACAATCTGACACTTTCGAATGAACCTTTGGTCAATCGCACAATTTGACACTCTCAAATGAACCTTTAGCCAATCGCACAAGTTGTCACTTTCAAATGAACCTTTAGCCAATCGCACAAGTTGTCAATCGCACAGTTCCAATATCAACAATTCAAATGAACAGTTGATCGCACACCTTGTTCTGGATCGCACAAGTGATAAAATTGGTCCTGAATCCTTAAAAGCCCAATTAATTTACAATCGCACACCTGTTTTGGATCTCACAAGTGATACAGCTTGGACCTAATTCCTTGACAGTCCAATCAATTCACGATCGCACACCTTCAGTCGCACAACTTATTTTTGGAAATGTGATCACAAAAATTGTCAACTACAATCCCAAGAAATCTGGTGATTGAATTTTCGATTCTGTTTGAGGATTTCCTGCAACAACTTTCCAAAATTCCTGCAAACACAATCAATCTTGCACACAAACGAATCAAACCTCACTTTTATTCAAGAATTTTGATGATCTTCGAAGCACAAAACCCAGAAATTTAAATTTTCAAGAGAATTTTTAACTAAAAATAAGAATTTTTGGGTTTGAAAACCTTCAATTTCACAAGACTAAAAGTTTTAATATCAAAAACCAATACTCAAATCTCAATTCTGACATTAAAACAGTTTCTTTTCACGAAAATTTTTACCAAAACAAATCAGAATTTGAGATTAACTGCCCTGTTTTGCTTCACAATATATCAATTTGATTTTGAACAAAACAGAAAACGATTTCAAGATCTGTGTTTGAGCCTTAACTTGGGTCAATATTAAGATGTAATTAATCAGTTTTTCAAGAAGAAAAATATGCAACTCACACCCTCTAGATCCCAAGAAACAGTCGACAAGAAAAGTATAAATCTTGCTGAAGTAAACGAAAAACAGACCTTTCTTTGTTGAATCTAAACACCGATCAGCAGCAAAACACACTTCAATCTTCAAGATATCCGATCAAAAACTGAGCCTTCACAAGACTACTTAGGCTTTGACACCAATTGTAAGTCCCAACACAACACAACACAACACAACACAACACAACACAACACAACACAACACAACACAACACAACACAACACAATACAATAGAATATCAAACACCAACCAAGTAGCAGAATTACAAGCAAGATGTCGACGATTGAAAGGCAAATGTATTGATTAAAGCAAACTAGAACACACGATTACAAGTGAATCGTCTGGTATCCTAGTCGCACAAAAGCATACAGTGTTTAGAGAATCAACAACCACAAATGACTAAGTAATCCCCTATTTATACAAGCATAGGAGATCCTATTACATTGGGCCAAGCCCATACCTAAAAGACTACTAAACAACCAAACAAGCACACATAATGTTTCAAACTCAAACCATACATATTAACTCAAGACAAACGCAAACCTATACTAGATTATACCCTTACAGCGGGAAGCGACCATAAGAACATGTCCCCAAAAGGAGTGAGGAAAGTTAGTTCTACACATCATCGATCAAACCATATCAAGTAGAGTTAGATTTCACCTTTCACTCACGCCCTTAAGTTGGGGTATGCCAGGTGGAGAGGGTTGTGAAACTATTCCACACTCTTTCAGATGATTGAGAAATTCAAAGCTGAGGTATTCACCACCCCGATCTGATCGAAGTACTTTTATCTTTCTATCAAGCTGGTTTTAGTCATGGTTTCTAGTCATGGTTCTGAAAGGGCCATATACATCATGTGAATGAGTTCTAGAAGACCACTGATCCATTCACCAACATCGGTGAAGGGGTGCTTTGTGAGTTTGCCAGCTAAGCAAGATTCGCAATCATCAAAGGAGTCATGTCTAGTGGATTCAAGAATCCCCTTGGACTGGAGCCATTTTATGCGTGCCTTACTTATGTGGCCAAGTCTGCAATGCCATAAATATGTTTCATTTATGCCAACTTTGTTACGCTTAGAAAGATGATATATGTTACTACTTGTTTGAACATCAATCTCATAAATACCATTTCGAGGTTTAGCCTCAAAATAAAGAAAAACATCATTCAAGTAAGCTAAAATAGAAAAACCATTAAAACATACTTGAATCCTTGTTCAAATAGTGAAGAAACTGAAATAATGTTTTTGGTCAAACCAGGTGCGTATAAACAGTTATTTAAAGTGACTACAAGGCCGAGGGACATGAAAAAAAATATTCCAATTGTGCCAGAACTGGAACTCTCATTACCAACTATGAGTTCCATGTGGCCTTGTTTCAGTTTCTTCCACTTTCAGGCTCTTGCAGGACACTAACGATGTGGTAACCACATCCGTTATCAAATACCCATGTGTTGCTAGAAATAGTGAAAAGTTCGATAACATAAATGAGAATATCAGAAGAAGTGCCAATGTTATTGTTCTTATTCATCTTCAGCTTGGCTAGATACTGTGCAAAGTTTCCCGTCCGGTGCCCATTTGGTTGCATTCAAAGCACTGACGCTCCTAGGAAGGTGTGGTTTTGCAACATGCTTGTTGTTGGTGGCATTTCTGGCAACAACAACAACTTTTCTCTTGCCTTTGCTCTTATGTTTCCTTTTCTTGTTATTGGGCTTCTTAACACCACCAGACTCGACCATTAGAACTTGGTTGGTTTGGTGGAATAACCAAGTTTGTTCATTTGGTCAATTTATCCTTTCATCTTTAGCTCTTGAGTACTGATACATGATCCTTCCAGCATTTTACAGCTTATGATCCGTTTCATGGTGTCATATCGCTCCTATCGGGCTTGTTTCTGGAACATGCCTTTCAGTTGCTGGATCATGTCATAAGTATCCTTATCTTCCATGTTCTTCTGAAGTTCAGGAGACATGGTGGCTTTCATAAGGTAGGCTACCTCAACGGCATCCTCGTTATGTTTCTCCAGTGCCTTGCGAGCAGTAGTAGAATTACTTTTAGGCTCGGAAGGGACTGGGCCATCTAAGATATACAGCTTTTCCTCCATCTTGAGAACTATTTTCAGATTGCGGTGCCATTCGATAAAGTTGGTGTTATTCAAATTTTTATTTCTTTTCCTTTTCAAGTATAGACTTGAAAATGAAGGAGTTGTTTTCATTAGGCATCTGTTATGTAAGCAAGATGATTTTAATTAGTATTTTTGATGTATATCTCCTTATTTCGTGAGGTTAGACGATAAGGAACGAGAATCCGGTTAGAAGCTTTTTCCAAAGGCGGCTAGGGCATGCAACATTAGCAAGAGGTTCAAGCGGACTGACAACGATTGTCAATTGTGAGAAAAGCACAACTCCCGGGGTTTATGAGGCTGCGAGGATAACCTATTGTCCTTGCATTGATACGTTTGGCCTCATCTATGCCACTTTTGTTCTCGAGACAGCTGGGGCACGTAAACACGAGAAGAAAAGTAATAGTCGTCCTAAAACGGTCACATGTGGAAGGGTCGGATGTGTCGATGAAGCCCTTGCACCTTGGAAGGATAAACTAGACACCAAGTGTCGTGCTATGGCTCCAACACTGATGGTTCGCGTTATGCCCCAAGTGTTACTAGTAGTAGGATGGCATAGACCATTGATTTTAATTTTTACCAAATAGAGTCGTTATAGAAGGTTTTAATTTAGATATTAAATTTGCGACATAACCAAAAGACCCTTTCACCTCTCGGGAGAATTAGTTTTAGATAATCTATAAAACTAAGTTTGTCGCGACTTGGAATAACCAATTTTAAGTTAATAGAAAACTATTAAGTTAATAGTTTTGGAAAATAAAAAGTAGTTTAATTTGCAAAACTTAATTGGTTATTGTTTGTTTCAAAAACAACCTTTGTTTTATAATAAAACTTTAACAAGTTATAAAAGCTATTTAGAACTTGTTTTAATGTGATTGTTTTAATATTTAAAACTCCTTTTAAAACCATGTTGGTATTTAGGTTAGTTACGTTATAACAATTTATAAGATAAAAGCAACCACAATAGTAAGATAAATATGTAAATGCAGATGGCCAAAGTTGTTCGCTCTTGCTAGAGCCTAATAGCAAGATCAAACGGGTCACAGGGTCACAAAACACAAACAACCACAAGGATGGACTTGAGTGCATCCAGTCGTCTCAAGCAACTCCCATTGACTTCATGACTCCTGTTTAGCGTCCTTGGTTTTGTCTCCGGGTCTTCGTTTATTACAATTTTTACAAAAATACAATAAAGAAAAGAACCCTATCTATTACAACTTTGAACCATCTTGGTGGCCAAAAATAATAATTACAAAACCGAATAAAAAAACAACTACAAAACAAGGTCGGGCCGGATTTACACATCGCACAACAATCACAAAATAAACCGGACAATGTTTTGGTCAAGCAAAACAAATAAAATATTGACAAAAATAAAGTTCCCTTAAAAATACTTAGATCATAAACTTTAAATAAATAAAGTTTGTGTTCTAATTCCGGTTGAAAGATCGGTACCGACTCGTATGTTGTAACCAAGGCTCTGATACCACTGTTGGGTTTCCGTGGTGATTGGTCATAATTTTATTTATAAAAAAACGGTTCAATAAATAATAGTTAATTAATTAAACGAGTTAATTAATAAAACGCAGCGGAAATATAAACTAATGATCAACAAAACGAAACCCGACAGGATCTGGTTACATGCAAATACGAGCACAGTGAAAATATATTCAACGAACAAGTTCTAGTGATACGAACTAACGAAACGCGACGAAGGAGGCGGCGGCAAACAGCGGCGGTCAGCAGGTCGGCGGCGGTGTTCAGCTCGCGGAGGCGGAGGAGATCGGCCGCGCAGGGCGGCGGCGACGTCCGACTCGCGGAGGTGGAGAAAACCGGCAACCGAAGATGTATTTCTTGAGAGCCCTTTTTTTTGGTTCATCCAACTACTACATTCTTTTTAGTTCTCATGCACTTTATAAAATACAAGAACCAAAATATAAATGGTATAGACCTTTTGCATGTTAGCCAAGTGTCACACTTGCATAATGTATGTGTTGTAACTGGCCAAAAGTTTGGTGCTCGACAAGTGGCGGTAGCACGATGCATGTGCGACATGTGGCGTGGCAAAGGTGCATGCGCGACAAGTGGCGTAGGGTGAGTATACCCGTCTCACCCGGTCCATGTACCCGTCTCTCAGTTAATACTCGCGTATCGTTCGTAAGTACCAGTTAAACAAGTTAAGTGGATTTTTAGTTCGTTGCCCAAGGTTTAACTCTTACAGGTCAAGACCCGGTCGGCAGCGTTGACTTATCGAACTGGACATAATATCCAACAACAATAAGGTAAAACGTGTTACCGAAAGCTGATTAAAAATGCAATTTTTTCACTTTCTTCGGTGTCAAGGCCCGTCCGTCTCATAACCATCTCGACCGTGTTTCATCCGACAGGTGAAGCTTAGTTCTCGATCCTCGCACTTCAGCCACCAAGCTAACCATACAACAACCGGAAATTGGTCATTTGGAACAACTTTCACCAGTCCACCATAAAAAATAAAGCCTAAACAGAGCAAATGCAAGTATATTGTATTTTTATCATGTATTTTCTAGTGAAGATTAATAATATTTTATATACGTGACCCGAGCAACCCCACCCGACCCAAACCAGACAAAAAATCTAAAATATTTAATGCTAAACAACCCATCACCGAAAACTATCGACAATATCTACATCTATGGAAAAATCCAGGGTTGGTCCTGATTACTTAATCAATAACCAAACTGACTGAGAATGTGCAAATGAGGAAGTGGGTTTATACCTTGCTACCAAGTGAACAAAAGATAAAATCATCAATAGTAGTTGGTACTCCTTTATCGGGGCTACGCAGTGGTCGCTCATTCAAGAACACGATCTTTGCGCTATTCATAATGTAGGTTGTGTTGGTGCATCTAGTGTCTGTTAACTTCGTCTTAATGGAGTCTTATGTCTAGATAGGATAAACGAGCACACAACAGGGTAGAAATTAGGGTTAGAACATATTAAAGTGGGTGATTCCGCTTGAAAGCGTCATGGTGCAGTTCAACCGAGATCAACACAAGTGATTTCGCTTGAAACGACATGTTGCATGTTCAAGCGGAATCTCATCACTATATATATGTGTGTGATGTGTTCATTTCAAGCGGAATCTGGTCATTGTCTCTGAGCCGAGGTGCTGTCTGTTTGTCATTTGAACGTGTAAAAAGCTCAAGATTGTTCAATAAAAGGATAATTAGAAAGGAACAAGTTGTGTTGACGTCTTTTACATTGATTCTGCCTTTGTACTTGATGTTGAACTACTCATAATGACTGTTTAGGGTCACCGAACGATCCAACAAGTGGTATCAGAGCTCAGGACGAGGAGTTCATACCAATTCAGCTTGAATTTGCCAGATTCTCACACTTCTACTCATTCTTTTCTGATTTGAACAAAATTTTATGGTTGAAATGGCTTAAAATTTACACATATCAAGCGAAACATAGTGTTAATCAATCCCTGAAAGTTTTGGACCTTAATTCGAACAAAATCTTATAAAAACCCATAATTCTGCTTGAAATCTGTTCGAATTTGCTGACATCATCCTTATCTCGCTTGAAAGTTTCAGTGTAATTCCAAGCGGAATTACATAATTGGTTATATTTCGCTTGAAAGAGTTTGTCTGATTTCGCTTGAATTCAGATTTCGCTTGAAAGTTCAAGCGAAATAAGCTATTTCGCTTCAAGTGACCTGATTTCGCTTGAACTTGAATTGCTATTCCGCTTGAAAAAGCAATCTTGCTTAACAGCTGATTTCGCTTGAGAGCTTATTTTGCTTGAAGCTATTTCACTTCAACTGATTCAGCTTGAATCTGTATTTTTCAAAACCAAGAACTTTCTAAGTGTTTGTTGATCATTCCGGGTACGTGAAGATGGATGATTTCAATCCGTTTTGTGATATTTTTGCCTTTGCTGGAAATGGTGGGGATGATACTTCAAACGACACATCGAACAACACAAATGAGAAAGCCCCGAGTGCGAGAAAGACTCTTTCGGATACATTAAGTATTGAGAGTGCGTATGGGACGTATAACAAACCTCCAAAGTTGTTGGCGATAGAAGATTATAATAGGTGGGCTACAAGATTTGATGAGTGGCTTCAAGCTTTTGCATATCAAAGCTGGAAAAGTTTAAAGATTGGTTACCTTAGAGGAGAACGTTTTGGTGAAAGTTTGACAGATACTGATGAGATTGAAAGATATATTGCTGAACAAAAGTGCATCGCGTTGATTCATCAGTCTGTGAGAGATGATATAATTTCATTGATTGAATATGAAAATTCAAAGGATCTTTGGGAGAAACTGAGGGTAAAGTGTGTAGGCAGTGCTGAGATAGTAAAAAATAAAAAGCAACTGCTAAGAAAAGAGTTTGATTTATTTGGTTGTTTAAAGAACGAGTCTGTTTCCAAGATGATTGAGAGATTTGGGCATCTGAAATTGGAGCTAGCAAGACACAAAATTGTATATACTCAAGAAGAGTTGGTTGATAAATTGTTCGACTCGTTGCCAAATGAACAAGATTGGCAGTACTTTGCATTAATGCTGAAGAATACTATCAAGTCTGAAGAGTTGACAGTGGATCTGCTTATCGAAAGACTAGAGAGTCACGAGTTGGAGATCAAGAAATCTAGCAAAGTCAATAACTCATCTTATCAACAGAATGTGGAGTTGTACTACAGAGGAAATCTACCAAAGACTGGTTCTCTAAGAACAACATTTTCTGCCGAGAGTTCAAACAATGTGAATCAAGAAATTCCTCACAGTGGTTTTCTTAGTGGATCTTCTTCATCAACTTCAAGTCAATTTGCATCAAAGAATCTGTTCCAATGTAACATTGCTGTGGATCTGAAGAACACTCAAAATTTCAGCGAAGAGTCAGCAAAACAGCAGATGGTGTTCTTAGCGTCAGTGTTAGAATCATACGAGAGCCTCGTGGCAGGCAAGATTGGAAACACCAACCTGACTAAGGAGGACTATGATCAAATAGATCCTGAAGAGATGGAACTGATCGATATCAGGTGGTGTATGGCCAGTGCAGTACGGAGAGCGCAACGATTTATGGAGATTACTGGGAGACATTCAATTGGCGGACCTTCCACCAAATTGGGCTTTGAAAAATCAAAGGTCACGTGCTTCCGATGTAAACAAAAAGGACACTTTAAACGTGAGTGTCGTAATGCTCCAGCTGATGATACTGCAAATCCATTTCGTGAGGATTACTACAAAAGAGCGATCTACCATCAAAACAAATCTGAACCCCCCAGAATGAAGCATCTTGAAGATACCCCCAAAGAAAAATCAAGAGCTCTTGCTGTCATTTATGATGACGAGGGATACGATTGGAGTGATGTGTTACCAGAGGAAGATGCAGTTGGTTACGCTTTTGCAGCAGAAACGATTATTCCTTTCAAAGACACCAGAACTGAAGAACACAAATACCTCAGCAGAAAGCAGAGAGCAGAATTCAAGATGATGAGATTATCTAAGGTGTTCAGTGATGCCAAGAAAGCAAAGAGATGGGATGCTGATAGAGAATGTTACCTTGATCCTCAAGGAAACATTGCTATTGATACGAAAACTCTTAGTATAGAAGCTTTCATTGAGGAATTTGCTGCAGAAGAAGACGCCCTACAGAGAGAATGGTGGGGAGGTGGAGAAGAGAAAGAAAAAGAAAAAGAGAAAGAGAATGAGTCGCAGTCAAAGAAAATTGATGATGGGATCATTGATACATCACAAGAGTTGACCACTGAAAACTTAAAGAAGATGGCTGACAAAGTGCTTGCTGCAAAGGAACTTGAGGTAGACTCTAAGTCTGAAACTGAGTCTAAAAGCAAGGTCAGTTCAACAAGTGATACAGGTAAGAAAGTCAAAGGTGATAGTGACTGCAAAAGTTGCATGAAAAACTGCAAGTTTTGTAGTACACTCACTTACCTTAGTGATACAAAGGTTGTAGAACTGACAACAAGAGTCAGAAAGGTTGAAGATCAGATTCTAGATCGTGATAAAATGCTAAAAGCTTCAAATGATCGAGCTAAAAATTTAACTGATAAAATTGAAAATGATAAAATTGAAGTAGAAAGAAAATGAAAAATTGGTTCTTGAAAATCGTCAAATCTCAGAAAATTTTGAAAAATTAAAACGAACGGTAAAAGATTCTGATGAAAGAAATAGTAAAACCAATAAAGAAAATGAGCATTTAACTGTGGTTCTTAGATACAAAGAAGAGCAAATCAACCAACAACTGGATGAGATTGCTAAATTGAAGCTTCAGTTTGAAGAAGCTAAGATTGAGAATGAGCGTATCAATCTGAAATTAACCACTTACAACTCCGCAAGCTTTGTTTTACAACACATTGTTCCTAAACCCATCGGGAAAAACAAAGCAGGCGAAGATGTTTACTCGGATGGAACTGGGGTTGGGTATCATCAGGTTCCACCGCCAGTATTAAACAATTTTTCAAAGAAAACATCTGGGTTGGTTAATGATGAAGATGAAACAAATGAAATAAAACTTACAGAGTCAATTGATGTTACATTTTCTTCATCTGATGATAGTGTTCAAACTGAGATTGTGAAAGGCATGGCTGAAAGTGTTTTGAAGCCTGATAGTGATTCAGTTGAGGATGAAGAGTATTTTCTGGACAAATACATTCAGAAACCAAAATCAAAAAACAACTTAAATGAAGAACCTACTCTTGTCATGTACAAGATGTCGGGATCGGATAAGTTGTATTCGGATTCTGAGTTTCCACTGGAGAAAGTTAATGTTGCTAAATTGACAAATGTGTTCAAATTGGTTGAAATTGATCGGTCTGAGATTGAAGGTCTAAAACATACGAAGAGGCAAATGAATTTTGAAAAAGATAAAGCTTACTACAAGAAACCTGTTGTTCCACCGCGTTTTTATAACAATAATCAAAACAGATGGTCGGGTGGTTATCAGGGTGGTAAGAATTATCAGAAAAAAGAATTTTCAAAACAAGAAGTTTGCTGAGAAAAAGGTGTTTGTAAAGAGCTCGAGTTCTCATTCCGAGCAGGAGTCTGAGATTTTTTCAAAGTCGAATGAAGAGTTCTTTGAGGAGAGGGCCTCACAACCTCAGACTGAAGGCACAAGTCGGGTAGTTGATACTCGTACATGCTTCAAGTGTAACAAAGTTGGGCATATTGCACGAAAGTGTACCAACTTTAAGCCTAAGTCTGAAGTTGTTGAGGGTCAAAAGAAGAAAGCTGATGCAAAAGGAAAAGCTCCACTGGTTGTTGAGAAAATTTTGAAAAATGAGAAAACAAAATTCAAAACTGAACCTGTTAAGAAGTTGGAAACTAAAAATGACAAATTCTATAAACGGGTTGCTTCATCTCAACAAACATGGAAGCCAAAAATTGTTGACAAGAAAGAAAGTTCATCTAAACCAAAGGTTTCAAAGTCAGAAAAACAATCGTCTTCTACCATTATGGTAAAGATGGATGTTCCTTTGGATTATTATAAACAATTGGAGAAACAATCTTCTACTCAACCAGAGAAGAAGAATGTTCAAAAGAAAGATGAGTTTTTTTCTTGTACAAAAAGATTGAGGTTGGATCAGAAGAAAGCTTGAAGATGAATAACAAAAACTTTCCACCACTTTACATTGCAAAATCTCACCTTAATGTCAAGTTACCCGAGTCAAAAGAGGCTGGGGTAGCATCAAAATCTCACTAAATGTTTTTGAAATGTGCAGGAGCTTCCAAGATCCATTTCACGATGGATTATGGATAGTGGAGCTTCTCGGCACATGACGGGGAAGAAGACCCTACTATACGATGTTCGTGGTTTTAATGGAGGATATGTGGGATTCGCAGGCAATCAGGGTGGTCGAATAATTGGAGAAGGAACTTTATCCAATGGCATTGTAACGTTTGAAAGAGTTAACTACATCGCTGAGCTTGAGAACAATCTTCTGAGCATATCTCAAATCTGTGATAGGATGTATACAACGCACTTCACAGACAAAGAATGTTTGATTTTGAAACCAGGATTTGTTGTTCCCGAATAATGGATTATCATGAGGGCGCCTAGAGTGAATGATCTGTACGTGTTGGACATGAGTGTAGCAACTACAACCACGGGTCAAGCACACTGTTTTGTGTCAAGAGCAACGGAAAAAGAATCAAAGTTATGGCATCAAAAGATGGGCCATATTCACTTGAGAAAAATGAATCACCTGGTACACAACGACTTAGTTACTGGTGTTCATGTGAAAGGTTTTCATCTAGAAGGGGAGTGCATTAGCTGTATCAAAGGCAAGCAAAAGTAGAAGTCACATCCTATAAAGAAAGTCAATTCAGTTTCTAGATCGTTAGAGAGACTTCATATGGATCTTTTTGGTCCAGTGAATGTTAAAAGTATTACAGGGGATCTCTACTGTCTTGTGGTAACTGATGATTATTCCAGATTTTCGTGGATATCATTGTTGAAGTCTAAAGATGAGACATTTGAAAGCTTGATGGCGTTGTTCGGAAAAATTGAAAACTTGTACCAAACCCGTATTAGAAGAATCAGGTGTGATAATGGTACCGAGTTCAAGAACAACAAGATGGAAGAATATTGTGATGAGAGAGGTATATTGCAAGAATTTAGTGCTCCTTACACTCCACAGCAAAATGGAGTAGCCGAAAGAAAGAACAGGACACTAATTGAAACGGCCAGGATGATGCTTGCTGATTCAAAGCTACCAGTTAATTTTTGGGCAGAAGCAGTGTCAGCCGCTTGCTATACACTCAACCGGGTTCTCACAGTAAAGAAATTTAACAAGACATGTTTCGAGCTGATCAACAATCGCAAACCAAACCTAAAGTATTTAGAACCGTTTGGGTCTCCCTGTACAGTTCTAGAGCCTTCTGGAAAGTTTGGTGCAAAGAGCTTTGAAGGAATTTTCGTGGGATATGCTAGTCCATTGAAACGAGTCTTTGTTCCAAGCTTGAAGCAGATCATCGAAGCACAAATTGTTGAGTGTCAGGGGTATACTATGCCGCCTCAGAATCCCGGTGACTCATGGCATTTTAATTATGATAAATTGTGGGATTCATTTGACATTGAAGAAGAACCGGATTTCTTTGACGAGTTGGATATTTTGAGAGAGTATGAAGAAGAATCGCAGGAAAGATTCCCAGCAGAAACTTTTGTTCATCAACGACAAGCTTTAAACAATGATGAAGCAGGTCCAAGTAATGCTGGTGAACATGATGATATTCAGGAATCTCTTGACAAACAGACGGTTGTCAACGATAATCAAGAATCTGATGATAGACCAGTATTTGATCATGGTGATTCAGGTTCTAAGGGGGAGCAAATCCAGATTTCAAGTCAAACAATTCCAGTTGATGAACAAGGTGCAAATCAGAATGTCATCAATTTAGAAGGCGAGGTAGATGTTCCAGGCGAGGTGATGCCAAGAACACTTTCATACCATCCAGAGGAGTTGATAATCGGAGAATTGCAGTCAGGCGTCCGCACTAGAAGACAACTTGATCAAGGGCTTACATGTTTTTATTCAAAAGTTGCTCCTTTACAAACTGAGTTCTCACTAAGTTGTTTTATCTCACAGATTGAACCAAGGACTTACAAAGAGGCGCTTACTAAAGATTCTTGGGTCAATGCGATGCAGGAGGAACTGAGCCAATTCGAGAAGTTAGGTGTGTGGAAGTTAGTAGACTTGCCTGATGGTCAGAGGAAGATAAACACCAAGTGGGTGTTCAAGTGCAAGAGGGATGATAGAGGAGTTGTTGTTCGTAACAAAGCTCGACTCGTAGTCCAAGGTTTCAGTCAGCAGGAAGGTATAGATTTCACTGAAGTAAATGCTCCGATTGCTAGACTAGAAGCGATCAGAATCTTCCTAGCATTTGCATCTTGGAAAAATTTCAAAGTATATCAGCTAGATGTGAAATCAGCGTTTCTTTATAGGAAGGTAAAAGAGAAGGTATATGTCAGTCAGCCACCGGGCTTCACTGACCCAATCCACAAAGACAAGGTTTACTTATTGGATAAAGCGCTGTATGGTTTACACCAGGCCCCAAGAGCTTGGTACGAGACTTTGTCTCAACACCTGCTAGCCAACAGCTTCATCCGAGGAAAAGTGAATGCCACTCTCTTCACTAAAGAGGTCGATGGTCATCTTCTGATAGTTCAAATATACGTGGACGACATCATATTTGGGTCTACAAATGAAAATTTGTGCAAAGATTTTGAACGAGTTATGAAGCAGAAATTTGAAATGTCATCGATGGGTGTGATGAAATTCTTTTTGGGATTGCAGGTTGATCAACTACCCAAAGGAATTTTCATACATCAAACGAAGTATGTTCATGATATCTTGGAGAAATTCGGGATGTCAGGTTCTACTCCAGCTTCCACCCCATTAGCGACAAATCATGGGATAAACCCTGATCTCACCGGAGAGAAGGTAGATGAAAATTTATATCGTTCCATGATCGGATCGTTGATGTACTTAACAGCTTCAAGACCCGAAATTATGTATCCAACCTGCCTCGCAGCAAGATTTCAATCTAACCCGAGAGCTTCGCATATGGTGATTGTGAAAAGGATATTACGCTACCTGAAAGGAACTCCATCATCGGGGTTGTGGTATCCAAAAGAAGGCGATTTTACGCTCGAAGGGTATTCCGATTCAGATTTCGAATGCTGCAAAGTTAACGCTAAATCAACAACAGCAGGGTGCCAGTTTTTCGGACCATGATTGGTCACCTGGCAATGCAAAAAGCAGACCTCTGTGGCTCTATCCACATGTGAAGCGGAGTATGTATCTGCTAGCAGTTGCTGCTCTCAGATCTTGTGGATCCAGCAACAGATGCGCGACTACGGTTCGCAATTCCTAAACACCCCTATCTTTGTTGATAATGAGGCAGCAATTAACATTACTAAAAATCATGTTCATCACGCTAAAACCAAACACATTGAAATTCGTCATCACTTCATTCGCGATTGTTTTGAGAAGAAGTTGATACGAATTGAGAAAATCCACACTGACGAACAAAAAGTTGATTTACATACCAAAGCATTTGACAAAACGCGTTTTCAATATTTGCTAAAACTGAATGGTATTAAGCTTTTATTGGTGTTGGAGGAGATTCTTGGCGTTGATGAAGGAGACATTGTAGATGATGTTGAGAAGCAATCTGCAATGGTTTGTCGATTTTTTACATGTTTTGGTATTTAGGGGGAGAGTATAGGGTAATATTTTCAGAAAATACAAAAATAATAAAAAATGACAAAAATACAAAAACATGAGATATTTTCAAAATCCAAAAGCAATAGAAAAACAGAAAAGAGCTTGTGTAAAAAGGGAAAATGATAGTACATTGGCTTGACAGTTACGGTATGCTAAAGAAATGGAAAGTTTAAATGGCGTTAAACAATCTCGCTGATGATGTGCCGATAGGTTTTTACACATTGAGTAGATTTGTTCGGGATATAAACCTAAATCTTTACTTACTTATTTCGTGGGTAACACTACTTGGATATATAGGTAACCCCTGAAATTTCGTTTGAAAGATCCCTCTTTCTGAGATACTAGGTCTTTATACTCAGTGATATCTGGAGTATTATCCCGGGACTTCTGATTTTGCGGAAGCAATGGCCTAGTCCCCGGAGAATACTTTACTGCATGCTTGAAATATAGCGCCGCCCTCAGCATAAAATGATAAGACAATAAAATTGCTAATCAATGATGTTGTAAAAAAGATCCTCTAAAGGGGACACACCTTAAGTCGAACCATAATCTCTCTGCTGAACGGTAGTTCTGACCTGAGCTCTCACGGTTTCGTACTGTTACATAATTTATTCCCTTACAGATATCATTTATGGTATACTCACCTGTAAGACTGAATATTGGGATCTGGATACGGGAGTATATTCAAGAGGTGGGACACATGAATGAGTTTAAGTCTCTAAAACATTAAATCCATATCCTGAACAGACTGAAATTTGTGTGAGAATTTAAAGTGGATCAGTATATCAACAATCTAAGTGAATTGTTTAATTCTGAGTATGTAATCAAAGCTTAACGGTACTTGTAACTTGTCGTATAGCTGATATGATTCCCTAACACGCTCGCCAAAAATATGTTTGTAAATAGTTTACATTCTGCATTTTATTTCTGTAATTCATTTCTAATTTAGAACTTTATTAAAAATCCAAAAAGATTTTACACTTCTACTTTATTTTTCGACAAACCAAAGTGGAAAGTTGATCTTCAGATTCGAATTGAAGCAGATGCAGGAAGTTTCTGGGCTGGAGGATGAGTTGTGAGCTTAAACATGATAAGTTTGTGAAAGTTGAAAAGTTAAAGCAAGTTCATTAATTTGAAACTTGTAAATTTTCAGAAAAAGTTGAACTAAAAGTCAGTGTGATTTATCTCAGATCAACCAAGGTCATTAAGTTGGACTTGGTAGATTAATTAAGTAATCAGGGTCATTAACTTGGACCTGAATGCTTAAGTTGATTTTTGTACACTGATAAGACCATCAAATGAGGTTGAATGGTAAGTTTTAATTGAAACTGTTATTGTCATATATCTTATATTTAGGTAGAGATTGTCCACGAAACAGGAGTCAAGTTCCCCATGGCAAAGAAAATGTTAAAGTTTGAACCAGAATTCAAGTCCCAGCTTATCGAGAGGGGGAGTCTGTGAAAGGGGGAGTTCACATTCTGGATCAACATTCATAGGGGAGATTGAAGATTAAAGTTTGAAGACAAAGATTGAAGGGAGCTTTTACAATGTCAAGACAATTTGAAAAAGACAAAGACTAAAGACTCGACGCCGAAGACTTCGTCAACATCCAAGGGGGAGTCTGTTGGTGCATCTAGTGTCTGTTAACTTCGTCTTAATGGAGTCTTATGTCTAGATAGGATAAACGAGCACACAACAGGGTAGAAATTAGGGTTAGAACATATTAAGTGGGTGATGCCGCTTGAAAGCGTCATGGTGTAGTTCAAGCGAAATCAACACAAGTGATTTCGCTTGAAACGACATGTTGCATGTTCAAGCGGAATCTCATCACTATATATATGTGTGTGCTGTGTTCATTTGAAGCGGAATCTGGTCATTGTCTCTGAGCCGAGGTGTTGTCCGTTTGTCATTTGAATGTGTAAAAAGCTCAGGATTGATCAATAAAAGGATAATTAGAAAGGAACAAGCTATGTTGACGTCTTTTACATTGATTCCGCCTTTGTACTTGATGATGAACTACTCATACTGACTGTTTAGGGTCACCGAACGATCCAACAGGTTGCACACATGTAACGTCCAAAAATCTTTGAATCTCACTCACCCTAACCACATTATCGGATGAAAATCACTGTATCCAATTTGAGAGAGAGAACGACCGAAGAAATGAGTGAATTTGAATTTTGATATGAGTTTTCTCATAGCTAGGTGGGTGTTTGGTGTAAACTAGCGCTGTTCAAGCTGCTCGACGATCGCTCGACGAATGCCCGAAAAATGCTCGTTTGATTCCCGCTCAGTTTGTAAATGAGCCGCTCGGCTCGGTTTGATTTGAAAACGAGCCAAGCATGGGCAAAGGTCCGCTCACTCGTCGACCACTCGGCTTCGCTCGAATTATTTTTTTTAAATAATTAATATATATATATATATAGTTATATGGATAAGTAGCCTAAGAAAAATTAAAAGCCCAAGCAACATACTAGCCCAACTCAATACCAAAACCGAACCCTAATTCCTAAAAATTCAAATGTGCCTAATCCCCTGCTACATACCTCCACCCACATACCTCGCTTCTACTTAAGTTCAACTCATACGGATCATGATTTTTTTTATGTATTGCTTTTGTTAGTAAGGTGTTGGACATGTTTTAATTAAGTTAGGATTTATTTTTGTTGAATGCAGCCTTGTAATAGTCTTGATTTCAGTTTTTTTTGTGTTTCTACACATGTTTTAATTTCGGTGCTGAGAAAAAACGAGCGAAAACGATCTGCTCGATTCAAATTCAATCCGAGCACGAGCATCACTTTTGTGCTCGGTTTTGCAAATTCGATCCGATCAGATCGGATCGGTTGTAATTCAATCCGAGAATGAGCAGACCCTCGCTCGGATCGGATCGGCTCATAAACAACCCTAGTGTAAACTGTTCAAGAGCCCGCCTATTTCACATTTGCACCATTTAGAGTAGTATACTTTCTTTATTCTGGATGCAGGATACCTTCTTTTGGGGTGCAACATGACAAGAGTTTATAGTTTATAAAGGATGTGCATATAAGGGTTGTACATTAGGCTTAGTTTCTTGTAAAACTCTTAGTTTTAAGTTCTCTCTAATACACATTATATATATATATAGGGAGAAGATCATGCGAGAACCACCTCTTATTGCGAGAACCGTGAGAACCAATGTGAACACAACCAAAAATGCCTAAAAATAGCTAAAAATCACACCAAAAAAAATTTTTAATATTTTTTATATAAAAATCGCTACTTTTCGAAGCCAAAAAAAAAATAAAAATATTTTTTTTTTTTTTTTAAATTTGGCCACTAAAAGTAGCGATTTGAGCATAAAAAATATTAAAAAAATTAGATTTTTTTTTTTGATTTTTTTAGGTTTTTTGTGGGTTTAGTTTTTAGCATTTTAGCTTGGGGGTGGGGGGTTTAGGTTTTTGGGGGGTGGGGGAGGGGGGAGGGGGGTTTAGGTTTTTTTTTGGAGGGGGGGGGGTTAGGTTTTTTATAGGTTTTTTTGGGGTTTTAGTTTTTAGCATTTAGCCTGGGGGGGGGGGGGGGGGGTTAGCTTGGGGGGTTAGGTTTTTTTAGCTATTTTAGGTTGTGTTCACATTGGTTCTCGCGGTTCTCGCAATAAAGGTGGTTCTCGCATGATCTCCTCCCTATATATATATATATATATAATTTGAGGTTTATTGGGGAACACTAAAAAAGTGGGGAACAATGGGGAACCGACTCAAACGAACTTCGATTGGACTCATTCCAGCGGCGTTGGAACCGGCTCGTCGAACCCTAACTAGAATCTCTTAACCCTAAACCCTAAATCATAACCCCTAAACCCTAAATATATTGGGGTTTCGCTTTTAGGGTTTAGCTTTAGGGTTTAGGGTTTAGCTTTAGGGTTTAGCCTTTAGGATTTAGCTTTTAGGTTTTATAGTTTAGATTTTACGGTTTAGCTTAGGTTTTAGCCTTATTTTTAAGCTTTAGGGTTTAAAGTTTAGGAGTTAGGATTTAGGGTTTAGGGTTAAGAGATCTTAGTTAGGGTTCGACGAGCCAATTCCAACGCCGCTGGAATGAGTTCAATCGGAGTTCGTTTGAGTCGGTTCCCCGCTGTTCCCCACTTTTTTAGTGTTCCCCAATGAACATTCCCATATATATATATATATATATATATAGGATGGGGTTCTAGAGTAAACACTAGGGGTGTTCAAAAAACTCGTGGCTCGCAGCTCGCTCGAAGAAAGCTCGGTTCAAAATTGGCTCGGCTGTTAACGAGCCAGCTCGGTCGGCTCGGTTTGTAAACAAGCCGAGCTCGAGCTTGGTCTGGCTCGGCTCGTGAGCTGGCTCGATAAGGTTTGCATCCTTCATTTTTTTGTCCCACATCGCTTAGAAAACAAAAAAATAAGGGAGTATTCCACCTATAAAAGAAGGTAAACACAATGTACAAAGTGAATTAACTATTTATACTTGCATATTTAGCCATATGGTAAAATTAAATGGCTATTATGGCCGTTAGTCTATGAAGAAATTCATTTTAAGGGTTTTTTAACTAGTAAATTTTGCGGTTTTTTGTTAGTTCGAGCTAGATCGAGCCGAGCCGAGCCAAGGTAGCTCGAATTCTAATCGAGTCGAGCTCGAGCAGAGCCAGCTCGAATCGAGTTCAAGCCGAGCTCGAGCTGGGTCTAGCTCGGCTCGACTCGTCTAGTTTACAGCCCTAGTGAACACTAATGTATTTGCGAACTGAGTGAACAAATCCTAGCCATTGATTTACATCATCAAATCGTAAAATACACCTATGTATTTTCATCATCAAATCCTGGCCATTGATTTACACTTGTGTATTGATAATCAAGGGCTATGATTAGTTCACTAGTGTTCACTATCAAGTAGGTTGTTCACAAATGAACCTAACCCTATGTATATATATATATATATATATATATATATATATATATATATATATATATATATATATATATATATATATATAGGGGATCGCTAAAATGAAAACCACATCTAGTTGTAAGAACCATGGGAACCACTTTTTAGCCCTTAGATCAACTAGATGGATGGATGAGATTAAAAGTAGCTAATATTAATATTAAAAAAAATTTGTCTTATTATGTCTTTAATATTTTAATCAAAAAGGGTATTTAGGTAATTTTATTTTTTTGTCTTATTAGTTTTATTGTTTTTTAATACACTTTTGTCCTATTGCATTAAATGTTTTTTTTTCTAAAATCAGTTTTTTTTATTAAATAAATATATTGAAATCAGATTTTTTGATAAAAAAAATTTACGTGCGTTTTTTTACGACACGTTTTTTACTCGCGTTTTTTGCGACACGTTTTACGCTCCGTTTTTTCACGCCGTTTTACGACCCGTTTATTAGTTCCCGTTTTTTACGACCCGTTTTTACGACCAGTTTTACGGCCCGTTTTTTACGACCCGGTTTACGCCCGACTTTTTCACGCGTCGTTTTTCCAACGCGCCGTTTTTACGTTAACGTTTTTTACGTTTTACGCGTCATTTTCTTACGTTAACGTTTTTCTACGTTTTACGCGTCGGTTTTTTACGTTTTACGTTAAAATTTTTACATTTTACGTTTTACGTTTTTACGTAAAAAGTTTTATGTTTTACGTAAAAAGTTTTACGTTTGGCGTAAAACTTTTTACGTTTTACGTAAAACTTTTTATGTTATACGTTTTAAGTAAAAAAAAGTTTACGGTTTACTTTAAAAAGTTTAGGGTTTAAGTTTTTTTTCTTTTACAAAAACTTTTTTACACAAAAACGAACGCACCCAGAAAATCGTTACTCGGTAGGTGTCTCAGATAGTTTGCTATCATCATCGACGCCTCAAAAAAAAACCCAACAAACAAAAATCAAAAAGAACGAGTGGATTCTGGAAAAAAAAAGTATTGGCTCAGACTTACGAACTAGACCCGCTCAGACTTACGAACTAGACCCGCTTAGACTTACGAACGAGTGTTTTCTAACTTAACTAAACATGTTTCGACATGTTTAGCTCGTCACTTTTTAGATTAGTGCTTGTGTAGAGTCGTAAGTCAAGCGGACTAAACACCCGCTTAGACTTACGAACTAGACCCGTTTGGTCGATCTTTAGGATCCGACCAAACACATTTAGTGACCATAGTAGCATAGGGAATAACCTTCCGGGGTTATACCTTATGGTCACCTAGTTTAAGTAGTTGTATGATAGGTAGTTTATATGCCTTAGGTAAATTACCAAAATACCCTTTTCATGTGTAATTGGTAATTAAGCATATGTAACCTAAACTTTCGTCACTTAACTGACTATGTAACATAATTAAACATGTTAGGCATATAATACTTATCATAGGACTAGTTAGGCAAACGCGTTTCACGGGAACGACACGTTAAAGTAGCTTAAGCTACCTAAACGGGTTGTAATGGGTCTTAAGCACTTAGGATAGGTTACATTTCAGTATGTAGGCCTTGTTAAACCATATCATATGAGTTCCCACGCTCATTTGGTTCACGAGATCTCATACTATCCGACCTCCCGATTTAGGTCCGGTTTATTTATGTAGTTATCAATGTTAGGTGTCGTTTGATTTCGTGCTTCCTCTAGCTTGCTTGGTAGTTGTTCAAGATTCCTAAGCACTCTCAGGTGAGTACATAGACCCCTCTTTTACTGTTTTTCAAACGTTCTGGGGTGAAGCATGTGTACCTATCTGTTATTTTCATGTTTTCCAAAAGTATAATTGATTATACATGTTAGTACTTATCTGTTGACAAACTAAATGACTATCTATGGTTTAAACACTGATTTTTCAAAGATTATAAAATTAAATTGTTGGATAGTACTTATTTTATGTTCACCAGACCGGTTGGTAGTATGATATAGCGCTATAGGATTAGACACCCCATTCCTGTTGTCATGGAATGTCTGAAACCAATTTGTTTCTCCATCCAAATAGGGATTGCCTTTGTGGTATCCCTATAGTCTCAAAGGTGTATTTTGATGCACTAGGTCTGAATGAATTCTTAAATCACATTATTTTTGTATATTTAGTTATACTCCCAAAAGTATAGTTTGATATGCTCCCATATGCGATATTGTACAAAACCAACATATATTTTGTTAATCATCCAAAGCATATTTTGATATGTTATTTACAAAACCAAAACATAGTTTCACATCCAAAGCATATTTTGATATGTTATTTATGAAACCAAAACATAGTTTAATATGTTATTTATAAATCCGAAGTATACTTCTAATATACTACTGAAAACTATTATTTTAAACAACTAAAGTATATTTAATATACTATCTATCTAACGATTGGGTTTTGGTTAGCGTTTAGATAACGGGACGGGTGTAATGTGATGAAAACATGGTAGATACGCCGCTGGTACTTCTTATATATAAGTGTTTTCATTGCATTATATACCGTGGCGTTATTTAGTACACTTGGGTTAACGATATTGGAACAGAAAGATATTACAATATATTATTCATTTGATTCTCTTGAAATCCAAAGTATATTTTCACATATACTATAAGCCTTTTTATCAAAATATTGTTTTTCGAACAATACATTCAATACAAACTCATTTTAAATGGTTATTCACTTAACCATACATTATTCTTTTATAAATATATATCATTGTTTTGTTTATCACTTTTCAAATGATTTACAAAACAAAACAAATTACAAGGATCATGACTACTTTTCTTAAAACATTCTTTTTTTTTCTTTGAACATATAAGTCATGAATCCTACTTTCATAAAACCTATGTATCTCACAGGCATTTTTATGCTGACGTACCTATTTTTACACATGTTTCAGGTGCTGTCTTGTGATGATTATTGATACACGCTACACTTAGGATGGACTCGTGCCTTAACAACTTTAAAACTTGGAAGATCATAGTTGTACTCATTTGATTGTATTAAAACAATGAATTCATTTATTCAATAAAACAAAATTATTTATTCCATGGTTACGAAACAATGATTCTGTTACAACACTCCCCAACGTTTCCGCCACGTCTTGTTGTTTTACGTGGTTGGGGTGTGACAGAAAAGTTGGTATCGGAGCCAATGGTTATAGGGAATTAGGTTATTAGTAATGCTTTGACCTAGACTTTAACCTTCCTAGGACCCTAACACAAGTTTTCTTGTGTTTAGTTTTAAAACAATATCGTCACTTATTCTTAGGTGACAACCACAATAAGAACACAAATTTCTATCCCCCTTTGAAAACTAATCATCTGTTCTAGGATGATTTATTATAGGGTTTTGAACCCTTTAAGTTTTCAAAATCCCGTCAAAGTTGGTCTAAATAATGTGAACACGTGCAAACTGGAAGGGTGGGTGCCTGTACCCTGAGCTTTCTGTCTAAGGCTAGAGTGTTCGTGCAAATCCGCAATATCGGACCAGTCACTCTTACCTGGGAACTCTTGGGGTGAGTGTCCACTTATAGGCGAGCATGTCTTCGCGATACATTATTTTTGACCTATTTACTTTGATTAATCACCGGGGTTGTTTGTTGCTTTGTAGTAACAAACAAATGACCACCATCCTTGCATTCATCATATTTGTTTCATCTCATTCTTTTCGTCTAATTCTCTCACTCGTTTCCTTTCATGTTCCTCATTTAGAATACCTCCTCGACGCGACAATCAGATGACGAATGCCGAACTGACGGAAATCATCGCGCGGCAAATGGCTGCTGCCTTCCCAAATCTTTTTGCTCAAATGAATCAAGCCATCAACAACAATAATGCTCCGTGCAATTTCAAGAGTTTCAATTCAGCTAAGCCACTCAAGTTTAGTGGTTCTGAAGGAGCAACTGGGCTCCTACAATGGTTCGAGAGCACTGAGAGTACGTTTCGTCACGTTAAGTGTCCTGATAATCGCAAGGTCGAGTTTGCTTCCAGTGTGTTTCAGAAGAGGGCTCTTACATGGTGGAACGGGGTGATGAGAGACCGTGGTGCTGAGGTTGCTTTAGCACAGACTTGGGCCGAGCTTAGGGCTCTTATGATGAAGGAATTTTGTCCTCGTCATGAGCTAAGGGCTCTAGAAAGGGAATTTGATGATTTGAAGCAAGACAGTGGGGAACATCGAGCCTATACTGACCGCTATGAGGAATTGAGCTTGTTATGCCCTACTATGGTTACGCCTCTGGATAAGGCGATTGAGAAATACATTGATGGTCTTCCTGACGTAGTTCAGGATATCGTTACTGGCAGTAACCCTACTACTGTTAGACAAGCCATTGAATTGTCTGCCACTCTGACTGAATCCCATATTAGGAAGGGTAAGCTGTTTCGGAAGGGCGACCCAATACCATCTGACAAGACTGCTCAAGCAGAGCCAAAGGAAAAACAGGCTGAGGTATCCAAGAAGAAGAAGCGCAAAGCCTCTCAAAATTGCGCCATAACTGCTCAAGACAAACAGGTTGCACCAAACCAGCCAGCACAACCTCGCAAAAGGCAAAACTATGTTGGTACTGCACCTTTGTGCAATAAATGCAACCGTCATCATCTGTGGGCGGTTGGGACATTTGATCAATGTTTGTCGTTATGCAAATCAAGCTGCTGCAAACCCTGCTGCTGTTCAAGCACGGTTTCCACCGGGGTCATGTTATAAATGTGGTGACCTTACTCACTACAGAAACAATTGCCCAAGACTTGTTAACGCACCTCCAGCACGTGGACGAGCGTTTAACATCAATGAGGAAAACGTGAACAATGATGCAGCAGTGAACAATTAGTGTTTTGTAATTCCTTTGTTGTTATCTTTTGACACTTCAAGACAATTCAGTTGTTACATAAAAAAAGGTTTGTTGTTTTTATTTCTGCAAAATTTATGCGATTGTGTGAATGTTTGATGCAACCTTATGATGTCAACCCAAAGACAAACTACTCGTGTGGTTCTGTCATTTTTATGATCACTTGCGATCTCCCCAAGAACCCTAAACGCTCGATTCTTTTAAGAAACGAAGCCAAACTCTTATTGAAAATCCTTCTATCTTCATAAATAGATCCTTGAAAATGATTAAAGTGCTAAATGAAATCCATGGATTGGATTCCTAGTGTGCTTTAAATATCCATTCCCAAAGATAACAAATTAAAGAATCAAGTTAACTAATTTTTTGCTTATGTGTTTTCTTACATGTTTTGTGGTTATATATGATCCATCCAAATCCTCGTAGAATCTTTCATATCTCATATGAGGGATTCATAGTAGGATATCCAAAGTTACTATCTTAAATCCTTAATGGACTTCTACGTTGTAGTCAAGTCCCTTGGGTTTTAAAGTACTATTCTAAAATTGGACCCCTTGAGTGGTCTAGATAAACAGATTGATTTGAAAATATGATTAGAAGTATCATGTGATGATATAATTAAAAAGATCCCTTAAGTGGTCTATTTAAGGAGATCGTACGATGGTCTAGTTAAGAAGATCATGTGTTGACCTAGTTAAAAAGATCGTTCGTTGATCTAGTTGAAAAGATCCTTTGGTGGTCTAGTCAAGTCGCTTCATGTTTATTCAATTGATTTTTCCTCTACGCATTATGAAATGAACTGTGCGGACTGTGCAAGGAATTACGTAATTATGGAGGCCAACATAATTATGGAAATTCAGTGCACAGAAACCACAAGAAGTTTGTCATGTGTTAAGACCTATAGTAGTGAGAAGAATAATGATACGGGAGAAGTCTTGGACCTTGACCGATGTCATTTTATCTTACACTCCTCAATTCTGATTTCAAGCACACACAAGTTTCCTATGATAAGTCTTCAGGGGAAATGTTCTTTTGTCCGTAATTCAAAATCCCATGTTTTGTTACTACAAGGACTTCACTTTGAGGGTTAACAAATTCGCTAAGAATCCTAACATGGCCCAAAGTTTTACTTAAGGGTTCAATGGATCTATTTGAAGGCGAAACCATCACAGCTGTCTTCACAAGTTTCCTCTAGAATTAAATTTCGGGATGAAATTTCCTAAAGTAGGGGAGACTGTGACACCTGTGTCATTTCAACCATCAAACAAATACCAAACCAATGAAATATTGTATTTCATACTTGGTATTTGTATAAATATGTGTATCATTTGCACATATCAATTCTTGATCGATTTCGGGCTCTAAATCGCTTTCTGGAAGATTATACGCGCACTGATGCGTAAATATAACTAGTTTAATGCAAGGAACACTCCGGAATAGTGAAATAGGTTTAACATACCTTAAATAACCTTTACATAACTTAGAAATAAGTTTTGAAGGCTTTGGTATGCCATAATCAAGTTTAATCGCTTACAGGGACTTAATTCGGCAAACTGCGAAAGTACGACGATTCGTACTAGAACAGACAATCCAGAACATGACCATAAGTTAAACATACCATAAATATCCTTTACATAGCTTAGAAATAGGCTTTGAGGGGTTCGGTGTGCTAAAATAAACTTTTGGGTCATTCAGGGACTAAAAGCGTCAAAAAGTGCATAAGTTTGCATTTTCGCGCATAACTTACATTCTGAATACATCTGGACATCCAAAAATTTATGTAATCATTAAAATATTATGTTTTAGTGATTGGCTTGATAAAAATCCATTCTTCACGCAATTTGGATCGTTTTTCGCGCTTATACGCATTCCGTCGTAATTAACCGAACAACGCAATCGTACGGCCAAACGAACCGACATCCAAGATATTTTTTAGCACATTTTAAGTTCCCTATACTTTAACTTCATTTTAGAGCTTTGAAATGGGGTTAACGGGCCTTAAACATGTCGGAAATAGCTCAAAACACCAACAGGGACTAAAGCTGTCCATTTGCCAAAGTTGCTGGCTTACGGACCGTAAGCCATCACCCTTACGGTCCGTAAGGGGTCCCCAGATCATCAGAAACTTCTAAACAGCTATTAACAGTTGTTAAGCACTCCCAAACCCAATTGCACTTGCCTCTTCCTGATAATGAGGGGTCATTTTGGTGTTCCATGGAAATTTCAACAAGTGTAGGGATGAGATTAAAGCCCGGATTACGAGAAACAATCCTAACGGTTGTTCATTTCCTATAAATACCCACCTTATTTCCACTTCTTCCTCACAAAATCTGATCTAAAGTGCTCTAAGTTGAAGCCTTTGCTTCATACCTGAGCTATTTGGATCGAGATTGCTTGCGGGGACCCTTTGTAAGTGTTCTTTCATTCTTTACATCCGTTTTAGCATTAAAGTCAAACTTTGTTTGACTTTCTGCATTGACCAGTTTATGGTCAATGCGAAGTTCGTTTGAACTTCATAACGTGAGCGTAATCACGATGGTTATAGTCCCTTGTGACTATACCTACTGATTACCACGTTATCTAGGCTCAGTGACGAGTCGTAGTTTTGGCCAAAACGCGCTGTTAGTGCATTACGTCTATTGACTTCGTCTTGTATCATGTAATAGAATAGGATAGATTAGAACAACCAGTGCACGAGGTTCGAGAGTCGAAATTTAGTGGTTATGCAAGAGGTTCCGCTTATATGGACAATGTTCATAAAAGCGAAACCACAGCATGTAGTTTCGCTCATATGGACATGTCCATATAAGAGAAACCTCCCCAACTATATATAGGTGCATTTTTTGTTCATTTGGCAACGGATCTGGAACTTGTAACGAAGTGCTGCCAAATTGCTTTCAGGTTGTAAACGTTGTTAAATCAATCAAAGAAGCATTATAATTAGTTTGAGCATCCGTTTCACTGATTCCGCCTTTGAATCGGATTCACAACTCTTCGGATTGACTCATTCGGGTTCAACAACGATCCAACAAGTGGTATCAGAGCTCAGGAGGAAGAGTTTAGCTCAATTGAATCTGTTTTCTGTCTTCTACACCTTCTTTTTCAATTTGAACAAGTTTCCACGGTTAAAATCGGCCAAATTTTTCACGGAGTGTGTATTAGTGAATATTAACAAAGCCTTGAAAGTTTCACATCCAAATTCAGATTAAAAATGGACCAAATTACCTTCGGATGTGATTTCGCTTATTCGGACATTGTATGGTTTCGCTTTTAGGACCACATGGTTTCGCTCCAGTGAACAAAATTTCTTGGTATTTCGCTCTTGTGACACTCATGTCTAGAGGTTTCGCTCATATGACATTTTGACTAGAGGTTTCGCTCTAAGATACATGCTATTTCGCTCCAAGAGTCCAAGATAGTTTCGCTTATAAGTCCAAGACAGTTTCGCTCATAAGTCCAAGATAGTTTCGCTTATAAGTCATCAAAGGGTTTCGCTCATACAGACATTACATAATTTCGCTTTTACGGACATCGAGGGATTTAATTGTCTGATTTCGCTGATAAGGACTTATTTCTGATTTCGCTTATCAGTCATCATATCTGATTTCGCTGATAAGGACTTCTACTGATTTCGCTTATCAGTCATTGACTGGTTTCGCTTTTTGTGACAAGTTGTTGATTTTGCTTTTGAGTCACAAAAGTCAACCTGATTTCGATCTAAAGACTTAAAGTCTAATTTCGCTCATAGTGTTATTCTTGATTTCGCATATAAGGGAATACTTGGTTAAAATCTAATTTCGTTTGAGAGTCATATTTCACTCGAAAGTGAACTTTTTCGTGTCAAGATCATTTCACGACAACCAAGTGTCAGTGTATTTCAGATTATTGGATATTGTTTAAACTGATTAAATTTGTTTGCTTGTTTTCAGGTAATTGAAGATGTCAAGCAACGGTGAAGAGTTTTACAACACATTCTACAACGCGTTCACTTCTGAATCAACAGATAGAAGATTCGAGATGAGAGAGATTTCGGAGAATTTGAAGTTTGAGAACATGTACGGAAGCCAACAGAAGCCACCAAAGCTAATGAAAGTTGAAGATTATCACTGGTGGAAAAACAGATTTGAGGGTTGGGTAAAAGCTTTCGCTCCTGAAAGCTGGTTAAAATTAACAAATGGATACATTGAACCAGTGAAAGAGGGAGGAGAGTTAATAGATCCAAAAGATTTCACAGACATAGACATAAAAAATGTTGTGGCTGAATATAAAATGATCACATTAATCAAACAGTCAGTGAGAGAGGATATTATTTCGTTACTAGAACAAGAGAAAACTTCAAAGAGTTTGTGGGAAGCGTTAGAGAGAAAGTGTGTAGGAAGTAATGAAATTGTTAAAAACAAAAAGAAACTGTTGCGTAAAGAGTTTGATCTTTTTAGTTGCATGAAAAATGAATCTGTTTGTAAAATGATTGAGAGATTTGGACATCTGAAAATGGAGCTGACCAGACATGAAATCACATATTCTGAAGAGGAGCTGGTGGATAAATTGTTTGATTCATTGCCAAATGATCAAGAGTGGCAATACTTCGCTCTAATGTTGAAAAACACAATCAAGCCTGAAGATTTAAAAGTGGATTTGCTGATCGAAAGACTTGAAAGTCATGAGTTGGAGATAAAGAGATCTAAAGTCAACAATCCAGCTTATCAGCAGAATGTAGAGCTTTACTACAGAGGAAATGTACCGCAGGCTGGGTCTCCAAGAACAGCGTTTTCTGCAGAAAGCTCAAGTTCAGTGAACAATGAAAGTCTTCACAGTGGTTTTCACAGCGAATATTCTTCAAACACTTCAAGTCAAACTGCTTCCAAGAATTTGTTTCAGTGTAATATCGCAGTGGATCTGAAGAATGGGCAGAATTTCAGCGAAGAATCGGCGAAACAACAGATGGTTTTCTTGGCATCTGTACTTGAATCGTATGAAAGCCTCGTTGCAGGGAAGATTGGCAATACCAACTTGACAAAAGAAGATTATGATCAATTAGACCCTGAGGAGATGGAACTAATGGTTATAAGATGGTGCATGGCCAGTGCTGTTCGTCGAGCACAGCGGTTCATGGAGATCACAGGGAGGAAGTCAATTGGTGGACCATCTACAAAACTGGGATTTGATAAATCTAAGGTGACATGTTTCAAATGCAAACAAAGAGGTCACTTTAAGCGCGGGTGCAGAAATGCGTATGATGATGATGATTCTGCAAACCCGTTCAATGAAGATTATTACAAGAAAGCGATTTACCATCAAAACAAGTCTGAGCCACCAAGATTGAAACAGCCTGAAGAAAAATCAAGGGCTCTTGCAGTTATATATGACGATGAAGGTTACGACTGGAGTCAAGTTTGCCCTGAAAAAGATGATGTTGGGTATGCATTTGTGGCTGATGCTGATCCTGATAGATGGTGGAAAGCAGATTATGCAAGATGGGAAATCGGAAAATTAAACGAACCATTCAAAGAAGCTCAGAGAGCAAAAAGATGGAATGAAGAGTTGGAATGTTACATGGATCCACGGGGTAATCCAGTTGCTGACCCATCAAAAGTGGATTTCAAAGCTGTAACAAATTTGCTTCCAAGGCAAGCTACTTTCAACACACGAAGGTTATCTGATAAAGCATATCTGCCTGATTTGGAGAAAAAGATAAGAGAGGTTTGTGAAGCAAGTCTACCGAAGGTGGTAGAAATGAAGAAAAGAAAAGAAGAAGAATTGAAGAAGATGATTGAAGAAGTAAAGAATGTTGTGAAGATTGTTGCTGAACAAGACCAGAAATCTGAAGAAGAACAGAAGAATGAAGAAGCTCAGAAAGAAGTAAAGGAGGAAGATCAGAAAGTTGAGTCAGAAGAACTGGTGCTGAAAGAGACTGAGGTAAGAAAATCTTCTGATTTGTCGAATGTTGAATTGGTTGATGAAAAAGAAAATAAGTGCAGGAATTGCATAGAAATGTGCAAAGCCTGTATTGAAAAAGATGAAACAATCAAAACAAAAGATATTGAAACAAGCAAACTTGAAAATATTTTCAAAACAAAATGTAAAGAAATGATTGAAAAAGAAGAAATTTTGAAACTAAAAGTTGAAAAATTGACACAGAAATGTCAAGGTCTTGAAAAGGATAATGATGTGTATAGACAACTGTGTTCAGCAAAATGTGTCGATTGTGTTGAAAAAGAATCTAAATTCCAAGATTTACAAAAACAGTATGATTCTTTAAAGTGGTCGAGTCAGAGAGTACAGGAAGCTTATGATACTTTGAAAAGCCAAGTCAAAAGTTTTGATCAAAGATTATCAGAAACTTTAGTCACTAAAGAAATGTATGAAAGAAAGTTTAAAGAAAAGCAAATTGAATTAAATAAATGTGTTGATGAAATTGCTAATCTTAAATAAGTCTTGGCTGAAAAAGAAAAGGTTGTTACAAAACTTCGAAGTTATCATAACTCTTCGTACATTCTCGAAGCATTTTCAACATCACACCAGATGAAAAAGATACTGACAATTGCAAAAAGGGTATTGGTTCATAATTTCATCAGGTACCACCACCATTGAGAAACAATTATACTTTTTATGATGAGGAAAAGGTGGCAAAGGGTTTGAACATAGCTGACCAGTTACCTGAAAGTATTGATGTGACTTACTCCAAATCTGATGATGCTAATGATTCAGAGGTGGTAAGTAAGGTTGTTGAAAGCGTTTTGAAAGATGAGTCTACAAAAGGTAAGTCTGAATCACAGGATGAAGATGAAGGAAATCTTTATGATGGTTATCTGAAAAACACAAAATCCGAGAAAAATTTGAATGATGATTCAAAAGGATTGGTTTATACCATGATTGGATCGGACAAATTATTCTTAGATGTTGTATTCCCGATTCAGAATGTGATTTCAGAAAAGGTTGATAAAGTTTTCAAAATGGTTGAGATTGAGAAGTCTGAGATTCCAAAGTTTGCTGGTAAAGGTCATAAATCTTTTTATAACAAACCTGGTTTTAAGAAGAAAAACATGAAGGCTGGTTTGGGTTATAAAAAGAAACGGAATTGGAATCAAAGTAAAAAACCAAATTTGCAACAAAAGATGAATTTTGTTCAAGGGAAAAGCTTGAAAGAAGAGGAAAAACTCAAATTTGGACAACAGTCAAATGAGGAGTTTGATGCTATGAAAAAGAAACAACAACAGGTCAAGGATGTTTCAAAGAAAGTGTGTTTTAAATGTGATCAAATTGGACATGTTGCTCGAAAGTGTCCAAATCCAAAGCCTGTTGATGTTGAAAACAGCAATCTGAGAATGTGAAACAAAGGTTAACGAGATTTGATTCGAAACAAACTTGGAGGTACAATACAAACAAGTTTGCTTCAAATCAAAATTGGAAATCAAACCCGAACAGGTTCGATTCAAGACAGACCTGGAATTCTCACACACCCAGATTCAGAACAACACAGCGTTGGAGAACATCTGTTGATATGACAAAACCTCAAGAGTTTTGGAAACCTAAAAATGTTATTCAAAATCAAAAGGTTCAAAAAGAGACAAATTTTTACAAAAGAGGTACTCCGAAAGGTCAAGTGTGGAGTGCTAAGAAACAAGTGACATCGGAAAAAGATGAGAAAGTTGAAGTCAACGCTGAAAAAGTTTTAAATGACAAAGAGTTTCCGAAATTAAATGAACATTATTGTGTTGAAATGCCTAAGGTCCAACAGACCTGGGCTAAATTGTTCAAATGATTGATAAAGTTTGAATGTGCAGGTGCTCAATGAAGCTGAAGATTGTGAGAATGGTAGTTGGAGCAGCCTGGCACAGGAAGAGGTTGCAGAACCCTGGTTTGGTTAAACAGGGAGTTTATCAATTTCTGTATATAAATAAATAATATTTTCAAAACCCTAAAAACTTGAAAATTAAAAACCAAAAATATGTTTGTTTTTAATTTTGTTTGAATAAATGTTGATTGAATACGCCGAAACCCTCACGGCTGAACAAACATGATTACTTTCATCAGATTGAAAAACGGTTTTCAAACTGTAAAATATCAATGTGTTGTAAATCATGGGGGTATGTATATTTTCTGCAAATCAGAGCACTTTAAGCAGAAAATGGATGGCGAGACAAAGCTATCAGTATTGTGTTGTCAAATTTTTAATGGTTTTGCATTTTAGGGGGAGAAAATTTGTCATTAGAAAATTACAAAAACATTAGAAAATTTGAAAAAGCCAAAAACATGATAAAATTCAAAAATTTGAGTTTTGCGTAAAAAGAGGAAATGATAGTACATCAGTAGACAGTTACAGTATGCTAAAGAATTGTAAAGTATTAAAAAGCGTTAAACAGTCTCACTGATGATATGTCGATAGGTTTTTATACACTTAGTAAACTTTTTCGGGATATAAACCTAAAATCAAACACTTGCTTATTTTGTGGGGAACACTACTTGGATATATAGGTAACCCCTGAAATCTCGTTTGAAATGTCTCGTATTCTGATATACTAGGTTTTTAAACTCAATGATGTCTGGGGTATTATTCCGGGACTTCTGCTGAATGGAAGTTCTGACCTAGTCCTTGGATAATACTTTCCACAAATGCTTGAAATATAGCATAAACCCTCAGCATGCAGATGAAACAATAAATTTGATAGTCCCTGCTGTTGTAGCTAAAAGATCCTCTAAATGGGACATACCGTAAAGTCGAAGCTGATATCTCTCTGCGTATACGGAAGTATCGACCTGAGATCCCTCGGCCCTCGCATTACCTAATTTATGTACAGATATCATGGTAGTATACTCACCTGTAAGACTGAATATTGGGATTCTGGATACGGGAGTATATTCAAGAGGTAGGACACATGAATGGGTTTAAGTTCTTAAAATACCTAATTCGTATCCTGAATCAGTTGAAATTTGTATGAAAATTTAAGTGGACCAGTATATCGACAATCTAAGTGAATTGTTTAATTCTTAATGTGTAATTAAGCTCAACGGTACTTGTGACTTGTCAAAAACTGATATGATCCTCTAATGCATATTCAAACAAAAATATTGTCTGTAAATATGTTTGTACATATTTCTTTACTGCTTTATATTTTCAGAAAATACAAAAAGATTTTGATTTCTGCTTTATTTTCGACAACTGATGTCTGAGTGCTGAGTTTCAAAATCTAAGTAAGTTGATCGTGTGTCTGAAAATAAAACAAGTTTATTAATTTGAAACTTGAAGTTTTAAAATCAAAAATTCAAAAACAGTTTGTGATATCTCCAAGGTCATTAATTTGGACTTGGATGATTAACTGTGGGGGATTTGGATGCTTATATTGTTATAGAGCTAGTTTCCGATACGATTCGATGAAACTGCCAAATTCATGAGAAGTGATTTTGAGTAGATTGAATTGTCAGATTACAATATTTGGAAGATTAAAATGTTGTTACTTATAGTTGTATGAGTGATTGCAGGAAAAGTCCAGACTACGATCCCGAGAGCAGAGTCTAAGGGGGAGTCTAAAGACAAGCTGAAAGTTAGGAGGAGCTTGTAGCTGGAAAGCTAGGTGTCGATCCCTAAAAGCACGGAAGCTTGACGAAAGGGGGAGCCTGCTGATGATAAAGTTGTTATTGATAAAGCCAGTGATGAGATCCTGGTGTAAGAGTCAAAGTGTGAAGCTGATCAAGAGAGTGATGGATGCTTACAATGTTACAATCTGAGTGAGGATGCAGAATGATCAAGACTGAAGAAGGTGTCATGATGAAGATTAGTCACTGAAGACTTCGTCAATATCCGAGGGGGAGTCTGTTAGTGCATTACGTCTATTGAACATGTTAGGCAAACGCGTTTCACGGGAACGACACGTTAAAGTAGCTTAAGCTACCTAAACGGGTTGTAATGGGTCTTAAGCACTTAGGATAGGTTTCATTTCAGTATGTAGGCCTTGTTAAACCATATCATATGAGTTCCCACGCTCATTTGGTTCACGAGACCTCATACTATCCGACCTCCCGATTTAGGTCCGGTTTATTTATGTAGTTATCAATGTTAGGTGCCGTTTGATTTCGTGATTCCTCTAGCTTGCTTGGTAGTTGTTCAAGACTCCTAAGCACTCTCAGGTGAGTACATAGACCCCTCTTTTACTGTTTTTCAAACGTTTTGGGGTGAAGCATGTGTACCTATCTGTTATTTTCATGTTTTCCAAAAGTATAATTGATTATACATGTTAGTACTTATCTGTTGACAAACTAAATGACTATCTATGGTTTAAACACTGATTTTTCAAAGATTATAAAATTAAATTGTTGGATAGTACTTATTTTATGTTCACCAGACCGGTTGGTAGTATGATATAGCGCTATAGGATTAGACACCCCATTCCTGTTGTCATGGAATGTCTGAAACCAATTTGTTTCTCCATCCAAATAGGGATTACCTTTGTGGTATCCCTATAGTCTCAAAGGTGTATTTTGATGCACTAGGTCTGAATGAATTCTTAAATCACATTATTTTGTATATTTAGTTATACTCCCAAAAGTATAGTTTGATATGCTCCCATATGCGATATTGTACAAAACCAACATATATTTTGTTAATCATCCAAAGCATATTTTGATATGTTATTTACAAAACCAAAACATAGTTTAATATGTTATTTATCACATCCAAAGCATATTTTGATATGTTATTTACAAAACCAAAACATAGTTTAATATGTTATTTATCACATCCAAAGCATATTTTGATATGTTATTTATGAAACCAAAACATAGTTTAATATGTTATTTATAAATCCGAAGTATACTTGTAATATACTACTGAAAACTATTATTTTAAACAACTAAAGTATATTTAGGGGGTGTTTGGGGTTGAGTTTTGAAAATAGATTATGCGTTTTGAATAATCAGAATCAGATAATTAGCTGTAACAAAACGTGCTGCAGAAAGATAGTGTTTGGATTTGATTATGTTGTTTGATATCACAATAATCAGATAATCAACATTGTTTGGATTTGATTATCTTGTTTGATATCACAATAATCAGATAATCAACTATTTGAGTGTTTGGCAAGTATATATATTTTAAAAAAATAAATAAGTGAAAACGTAAAAAATCAGTTTTTGGATTATCACGTTTTCCTGCAGCAAGGGGTGACCTACTTATGGATTATCACGTTTTGAACTCTACAAAACGTAAAAAATCACTTTTTATTAATTTTTTACCAAACACTCAAAATAGATTTTTTGCGATTTCAAAACACAATAATCAAATAATCAGGTTCAAAACGCAATCCCAAACACCCCCTTAATATACTATCTATCTAACGATTGGGTTTTGGTTAGCGTTTAGATAACGGGACGGGTGTAATGTGATGAAAACATGGTAGATACGCCGCTGGTACTTCTTATATATAAGTGTTTTCATTGCATTATATACCGTGGCGTTATTTAGTACACTTGGGTTAACGATATTGGAATAGAAATTGTTGGATCGTTGTCGTGACCCTAAAAGTCAGTTAAGGCAGTTCATCTTCAAATACGAACGCGGAATCAACGTAAACGAAGTCAAAACAACTTGTATCCTTTTAATTTTCTTTCTATTACTGATTGTGAGCTTTTACAATGTATTCTGACAAAAATCCGGCAGCACCTTCGCTCACACACACATACATGTCCGTTTCAAATGAGCATGCACAACACATATATATAGGCTAAGCCTCCTGACCGTTTGAAGATGTCACAGCTGCTTCAAACGGACAGCTGCTTCAAACGGTCATCATGCTTCAAACGGTCAGACCTTCTTCAAACGGTCAGGCCCTTAAAAACATGATTAAACCCTAATTCCAACACTGTTATGCACTCATTTAACCTATCTTGACATAAGACTTGATAAGACGTAGTTAACAGACATTCAGTGCACCAACAGAAATATATTATAATATATTATTCATTCGATTCTCTTGAAATCCAAAGTATATTTTCACATATACTAAAAGCCTTTTTATCAAAATATTGTTTTTCGAACAATACATTCAATACAAACTCATTTTAAATGGTTATTCACTTAACCATACATTATTCTTTTATAAATATATATATCATTGTTTTGTTTATCACTTTTCAAATGATTTACAAAACAAAAACAAATTACAAGGATCATGACTACTTTTCTTAAAACATTCTTTTTTTTTTTTTGAACATATAAGTCATGAATCCTACTTTCATAAAACCTATGTATCTCACAGGCATTTTTATGCTGACGTACCTATTTTTACACATGTTTCAGGTGCTGTCTTGTGATGATTGTTGATACACGCTACACTTAGGATGGACTCATGCCTTAACAACTTTAAAACTTGGAAGATCATAGTTGTACTCATTTGATTGTATTAAAACAATGAATTCATTTATTCAATAAAACAAAATTATTTATTCCATGGTTACGAAACAATGATTCTGTTATAACACTCCCCGACGTTTCCGCCACGTCTTGTTGTTTTACGTGGTCGGGGTGTGACAGAAAAGTTGGTATCAGAGCCAATGGTTATAGGGAATTAGGTTATTAGTGATGCTTTGACCTAGACTATAACCTTCCTAGGACCCTAACACAAGTTTTCTTGTGTTTAGTTTTAAAACAATACTGTCACTTATTCTTAGGTGACAACCACAATAAGAACACAAATTTCTATCCCGCTTTGAAAACTAATCATCTATTCTAGGATGATTTATTATAGGGTTTTGAACCCTTTAAGTTTTCAAAATCCCGTCAAAGTTGGTCTAAATAATGTGAACACGTGCAAACTGGAAGGGTGGGTGCCTGTACCCTGAGCTTTCTGTCTAAGGCTACAGTGTTCGTACAAATCCGCAATATCAGACCAGTCACTCTTACCTGGGAACTCTTGGGGTGAGTGTCCACTTATAGGCGAGCATGTCTTCGCGATACATTATTTTTGACCTATTTACTTTGATTAATCACTGGGGTCGTTTGTTGCTTTGTAGTAACAAACAAATGACCACCATCCTTGCTTTCATCAGATTTGTTTCATCTCATTCTTTTCGTCTAATTCTCTCACTCGTTTCCTTTCATGTTCCTCATTTAGAATGCCTCCTCGACGCGACAATCAGATGACCAATGCCGAACTGGCGGAAATCATCGCGCAGCAAATGGCTGCTGCCTTCCCAAATCTTTTTGCTCAAATGAATCAAGCCATCAACAACAATAATGCTCCGTGCAATTTCAAGAGTTTCAATTCGGCTAAGCCGCTCAAGTTTAGTGGTTCTGAAGGAGCAACTGGGCTCCTACAATGGTTCGAGAGCACTGAGAGTACGTTTCGTCACGTTCAGTGTCCTGATAATCGCAAGGTCGAGTTTGCTTCCAGTGTGTTTCAGAAAAGGGCTCTTACATGGTGGAACGGGGTGATGAGAGACCGTGGTGCTGAGGTTGCTTTAGCACAGACTTGGGCCGAGCTTAGGGCTCTTATGATGAAGGAATTTTGTCCTCGTCATGAGCTAAGGGCTCTAGAAAGGGAATTTGATGATTTGAAGCAAGACAGTGGGGAACATCGAGCCTATACTGACCGCTATGAGGAATTGAGCTTGTTATGCCCTACTATGGTTACGCCTCTGGATAAGGCGATTGAGAAATACATTGATGGTCTTCCTGACGTAGTTCAGGATATCGTTACTGGCAGCAACCCTACTACTGTCAGACAAGCCATTGAATTGTCTGCCACTCTGACTGAATCCCATATCAGGAAGGGTAAGCTGTTTCGGAAGGGCGAACCAAGACCATCTGACAAGATTGCTCAAGCAGAGCCAAAGGAAAAACAGGTTGAGGTATCCAAGAAGAAGAAGCGCAAAGCCTCTCAAAGGATAAGGATCATGTGAGAAGTAGTAGGCTATTTGAGAAACTTGAGAAGCATTATGGACCACACATTTTCCCTAAGAAAAAAATGCAAAAAAAAAATAATTTTTTTTTTTTTTTTTTTTTTTTTGGAAAAATCGCAGCTTTTTCTTTAAGGATTTAATTTTTTATTTTTTTTAAAAAAAAATTTTTGGATTTATACATATGTGTATATTGTTATCCTTCTAACTATACATATATGTATATTGTCAATTATACATATATGTATATACATGTTTAAAGTTGAAAAATAAGTCTTATTTAGGGTTTAACATTAGTATTTAGGGTTTAGCATTAGGGTTTAGGGTTTAGCTTTATGGTTTAGGGTTTAGCTTTAGGGTTTAGCATTAGCGTTTAGTAATAGCATTAGGGTTTAGCATTAGGGTTTAGCTTTTGGGTTTAGCATTAGGGTTTAGCTTTAACTTTTGGGTTTAGCTTTATCTTTAGGGTTTGCATTAGGGTTTAGCATTAAGGGTTTAGCTTTAGGGTTTAGTTTTAGCTTTAGGGTTTAGCATTAGGGTTTAGCTTTAGGGTTTAGAATTAGGGTTTAGCATTAGGGTTTAGAATTAGGGTTTAGCTATAGGGTTTAGGGTTTAGGGTTTAGCATTAAGGTTTAGCTTTAGTGTTTATGGTATAAGGTTTAATCATCAAATCGTAAAATACACTAGTGTATTTCATCATCAAATCCTGGCCATTGATCTACACATATGTATGGCCAGGATTAGTTAGCTCAGTTCGCAAACTACACTAGTGTTCACTCTTGAACCTAATCCTATATATATATATATATATTATAGGGTCTGACGAGTTGGTTCCAATGTCGCTAGAATGAGTCCAATCGGAGTGCATTTGAGTTGGTTCCCCACTTTTTTAGTGTTCCCCATTGAACATCCCACTATACACATACATACATCAACGAAAGACAATCACATGTAAATCATTTTTGAAGTGAGTAGGAAAAATATGAGTTCTTAAGAAAAAGTTAAAGACACAACTCCACTCTCCCCGAATAGTCCTTACCTAAATTCTACGCGCTAACGAACTTCTATTTCAGGCCATGTTCTCAGAGAGATGTAACTCTGACAAATTTTGCCTAATCCACTCATCCTAAATCAAATTGAGTCTACCTCTACTCCCCATCCCCTCTAAATTACGTCTTTTAAAAGACCTAAGAGTTTGTCTCATAGCAACTCTAACTATAAACATATAAGATTTCGGTCTATAAACATATAAGATTTCGGTGAAAAGATACACCTCATAAGTCATAAGACACGTGTGTGGATATGGAAAGCTCACAAACAAAAGAACACAAAGTACAATTAATAAATGCACAAAAAGCTATTTAAGCCTATCGTACAACAACTTAAGCCCTAATTTGTTGCAAATTTATATTACATAAATTGGGAACTCCCCCACACAAAACCTTAGTGCAAGCCTATTAAAATTAAAGGTTTATGGCTATGTACCATAGATCATGGGTAGATTGGTTTCTTGAATCATTATGTTTCGCCATGTGTTTTAAAAAGTAGTTGCTATTTCTTGAATCTTTAACAATGTATGCATGATTGATAACTATAGAGCAACAAAGCAATAATTCAATGAATATAATACAATTTATCAAACATCTTTATTTAACTACCTCAATGTGTCATATCAAATATGCATCTGGCCGTGTCATTGGTGCTATTGCATACTTCCAATTGACATAATTATCAAACAATTAAAAATCAAAGAGTATAGTTTTTAATAGTTGGATAGTATTTATTTTAATTGATGGTTAAAATTTTCTCTATTATGTTCTTTTAATGTGAGATTTACTAACGTTATATCATTTTGACCAAAGGCTGAAACCTTTTTTTCACTTTTTAATTATTTATTGGTTTTTATATGACTTAACTGTGTGTTAAATATACAAAATGTTAGATTTGGTTAAATTTGTTTGGTCACATAACATAATATGTTAACCGCAACGTTTCATGACCTTGTACAATGTACACCAATGTCTTATTTATGTGCCTTTTAGTTGTGTCGGCAACACTTTAAACGTATGAGGATCGTAAGCCTACTTGATTTTCTCATTCATCTATGAAACGTACACCTATTAGAATATTGATTTTCTGTACATCATTTGGTTACCAGTAATGTCAACACTCAATGTCATGCATCAAAAAATTTCTTAAAATGAAGTAATGCTGATCAAATCAATGTTTTCAACAATGTTATATTATTAAATGATATTTGGATTTTATTTTGGGCAATCTTATTCATGTGCTTATGCAAAAGATGGAAGGTAAATCTGAAAATGAGTAATTATATAAGAAAGTTGAATAATATCATTCCAGTACTTAGTATATGCTCATCAAATGATGAGGGAAGACTCTTGACCGAAAGGTCATGAGTTCGATTCCTGATCCATCCGGGTTTTACCGGCTTTGCATTGTCGTGCCATTGGGCTGGTGCAGGGTCGGGTTTTCCCCGGAACTGGTGACATGGTGGGCTAGGGGCTCCGTGCGTGCAGGTTGGGCTGTCGCGGGCTACCTTTCGGCTAATGGGTGCCGCGTACGAAGTACCCGGCGATTCTTATGTTGGACGTTAAAAAAAAGTATATGCTCATCAAATCAATGTTTTCAACGATGTTATATTATTAAATGATATTTGGATTTGGGGTCCTTGTGTAAAAGATGGAAGGTAAATATTTATAAAGATTGCAGCTTATAAGTTATATAACAATAGAAGTTAAGGTTTTTTTTTTTTAACAGAAAAGGGGAACATTCATTATAAACCACAAAGAAGCAAACATACTAGCTAGTAGTTAGATGGCTGCTACAAGAATTATAAGACCGTCCGGTATGGGGGTCGTCTCCCCCCGTCGCCGGCGTCCCTGCTCGTCCCACACCGCCCCCTTGGGCTCGTCACGTCGCCAACGTCGGAAGGAAGACGGAGGAGACGGGGCTTGTTGATTGGCTGCTTGTTGATTGGTGGTCCCCACAAATTTGCTCTCTCTCTCCCTCCTTGCAGGGTACAAGTAAATCAGCACAAGTTACAACTCTCTTGGGTAGTCATTGCTTCCCCTCCACACCATTGGGTAGTCCCCAAGGGGATGGTCATCCACCTTTGCTTACTTGGCGCCTACGTGGCAGATGGTCCCTTTGGGGACTATCCTCACCATACCCTTTGGTCTAACATCAACCTCCTATCACACTGACGCCTTGATTACACCAATTTTCATACAAAACATCTCCTATTTCTGCCCTGTGTTTAATCCAGAGAAACGTATATTCTTTGATTTCCTCCAATCAGGGGGCGTACCCACCTTATGCCCAAGGTGGGCGGACGCACCCCTTGAAAAAAAAAAAAAAGTGCTAAATTCCTCGTAAAATCTCAACCGCACCCCTTGAAAATTTTCGTCCGCACCCCTTGAAAAATCTCGACCGCACCCCATGAATTTTTTTTTTAAATACAACCTAATTAACTTTCCAATTAACTAATTTACTTTCAATTAACCCAATTAACTTTCCCTTAACCTTTAGCCTAATAAACACTCCATAACCCAAGCCCAACCCAATTAATAATATACTTTAAACTAAAATATAATAACCCAACCCACCGCCCTTTCCCCTTCTCTCGTCCCGCTTTGTTTTGTGATCCCAGGCCTACGACACCAACAACAACGCACAACAGGTCTTCATCAGGCAGCAACAACAACTTCGGATTCCACCGGAGAATAATAAATTATGGCCACCAAACTCACGAAAACAGTATCTTCATCACTCTTTCCAGGTATGGTTCGATTATTTTGTTGTTTTCTTGTTTTATTTGGATTTTTAGGAGAAATAAAATTGTTAAAAATGTTTGAAATTTTAATTGTTTTGTTGTTTTTTGGAACTTTAGTTGGCTGATTTGTTGTTTTAGTTAAAGTTTAGTGTGTTTAAATGGTTAGTTACAAGGAATCAACAAGTAAAACTATGGCTTGATTTTAAAGTTAAAAATTATGATGTATGGTGATGATTGTTTAAGTGTTTAGTGTTAAAAATTAGTTGTATATGTTATACGGAGAAAGACTTGCTTAGAAAAGTAGCTCTAAATGATATTTGTATAGATTTTAAAAAACAAAAACTCGTAGGGCGACATTTTAAATATGTTTGTAACGACGTTTGACGTGTTTTTGATGATTATATATTTTAGCTTGATATTCTTTTGTTTTACATGACCCAACCCGACCCGAACCGACCCGATATGAACCAATTTTTTTTCATATACCTAAGGGCCTAAAATCTTTAAAAATATTCCACATCCCCGTGAAAAAGATCATGGGTCCGCCACTGCCTCCAATACGTTCGCTTGAGACTTGTGTATACCCCTGAATAGTTTATCATTCCTTTTGCTCCATGATTTCCATAGACCAGCCATGCTAACTGAAATACTTCGAAGAGGTGATTTGCTCATTAAACTGAATATTAAATATATAAAGAAGTTTACCACTATTATTGGAGTAATTTACCCCTTTACAAAAATACTCTACAACAATTAATAATGGGTCAACAGCATGTAAATTTTGAATTCTTCTTTTTAGCGGCTATTACCCCCTTCAAGCGAACATGTAGGGGGCCAACACGAAGCTTAGAGAGAAATCGTTCAAACAACGGTCTTGGTAAGCTCTTGGTGAATATGTCTGCTACCTGGATCGTGGTAGGAACAAATTTCGTATGTAAACGACCAGTGGACACCAATTCTCTGATGAAATGATAGTCGAGATCAATATGCTTGGCACGTTTATGTGACACCGGGTTTTGACTTAAAATCAATGCACTCTTGTTATAGCACAATAGAGTCGGACGATCGGGTGGCAATGCATGTAATTCACGTAGAAGATGAGTTGTCCAAATGATTTCAGCTGTGGTGTTTGCTATGGCCCGATACTCAGATTCGCAACTTGACCGTGCAACGGTTGGTTGTTTCTTTGCGCTCCAAGAGACCAAGTTTCCCCCCAAATAAATAGAATAACCATAAGTGGAGCATCTTGTCTCCATACAACGTGCCCAATCAGCATCGGAATATCCAACAAGAGAGGCTTTCATTGGTCGGTCAAATGTTAAACCATAGAGATCGTGCCCTTCACATAGCGGAGAATTCTTTTAACAAGCCGGAAATGTGTGGTTATTGGATTTTGGAGAAATTGACTAGCTTGATTTACCGCATATGAAAGGTCCGGTCTGGTAATGGTAAGGTATTGGAGAGCACCAACTAGTGAACGATAAAGTGTGGGATCATGAAATGGTGTGCCCGAGGAGACAAAAGTGTCAGTTGTGGTGAAAGGTACGGCGACCGGTTTTGCATCAAGAAGACCCGCTCTAGAAAGGATATTGTAGGCATATTTAGTATGATTCCAGGATCCGGCGAGTTTGACGGAGCTTTGGTCCCGAGATGATCGGTTCAGTGACAAGAAATGAGTAGAAGATAGAAACGACACCGAGCAATCACTTATAATTTGGTCTCTATTGATAAGCGAACTATAACGCCCTGCTTTCTCATACTTTCTATATTTGGAAACCCTTGCTTCTAATTCTATTTTTGGAAACTTTGTATTCTTGTATTCGTCCTTTCGTTGTAATCGATGTAAAATCCGAGACTTGGATCATAATGAAATTCGCATTTTCGTTACAGTTATGTTACATACACTTCATACATGTTCGTACATTCAAAAATATCAAACACGTGATACTTTGTTCTCAATTTGTGCAAAATATGTCAAACTTGCAAACTTACAATCTATATGCTAAATTTACTCAATTTCGACTCTATTTCTCGACAAATAAACATAATTATACTTGTTTTATATTTGGTTTATGAATCATTTACATAGCATGCCTTGAATTATGTTTACTGCTTTACCCAAAAAAAGAATTATGTTTACCGTGCCTAAAACATCCTAATTGCACCTTAAAACATCAAACCATGGAAGTCTAGGGGCTGAAACATAAAAATAACAAACTTTTACCTTGAACCCGGCTCTCACCGGCCGCGACCCGCCCCTAAGGGGGTCTTCACGGGCCGTGAGGCCATTTGGCCGAGACAAATTTCATCAGCTTGCATTTTGGGCGCGATTTTGTGTTTAACTTGAGTTTAAACTTGTAATCTTGCATTTAATACACACCAAACCCAACCCTAAACACTTCCCTATAAGAACCAAGCATTCTCCAAGCTTTTTCCACTTTACAACACTCTCATAACACTCTCAAATCTCTCTTAAAGCTGCTGTTAATCAGAAGTGTAATCAGATTCATAACAAGTTCTTCAACTGAGCATATCTCACTCATTACCTAGTCTTTTGCTTTGATTCTTTTTCCTACTCACTTGGATTGACCTTAAGAACATTTCCACATGTTTTCCATGGAAAACCAAGGTCTGGAATGTCACCAAAAAGGCTCCAAAGTGGACTGTACTTTTTATTTTTGATTTAAACTTTGTTAATCTTAGTTAAACTTGAGTTATCTCATCTCATTCCTATGTCCTTATGCTCATAATCAATTGAATGGTTAGTTGGGCTTAAAAACAAGGCTGAGACATGTAAAATCAGAGGTTAAAACCTCATAAACTTTCTGTTTTGGTTAGGGTTTAACCCACAAGTAGTGTTCAAGCTTGAAGCTTGATGTTTGTGTGATTATAGGATAAGCTTGGGCTATCCTACTTGAAAATCCACACATTGCTTGATGTTTTGCTAGAATAGTTGTAATATTTCAATCCTTACTTGTATGTTCTTGACCCTCCTTGTTGTTCATAACAACAAGTGTAGTGGTGAACAAAGAGGTACCTAAATGGAAGACTTGTTCTTCCTACCTCATGCATGAATTCTATGATACAAAAGAGGTTCCTAAATGGTGGATTTATCCTCCTACCTCATACTTGACCTATATGATATATGAACACTAATATATAACTTATATAATACATTCAATAAAACCAAACTCTTGATGATGAAGAAATGGTCATATGTCAAGATAGTAGGTTACTGAAAGGACTTGCACCAAAAATGTCCTAAAACACCTCGTAAGTAATTACCCGGACCCCTAAAACCCTAATTTTTATTAAAAATCAAGAAAATCAAAATTTTCCAGTTGGTCGCGGGCCGCGAAAGATCCAATGGAAGTCTACGCGGGGAGCGATAGCCAGGCAACTCTCCGGATAAGCTTTAGGGCCACCTGTCGCACACGTGGCAGACCTATGCGTTGACACGGAAGCCCTAGTCGTAGCTAGGGTGGCCCTCACGGGCCGCGAAGGATGTTCCTTCAAGTCTACGTGGGCCGCGAGAGACCCAAATATCAGCTATAAATTGTACGTTGCATGGCCATTTCCGTCTGCTCGAAAACTTTCACAAAAACAACCTCCTTTTTGTTCGAATTTTCACTTTAAGTAATGAAACGCTGCTACGATAACAGGGTAACAACTTGATCGCTGCTACGATACAATGTCCGATCGATTGAAACCAATCCGATGGATGTTTAAGTGCTGCCTGAATTCGGGCTAGACTTTGTCATTCGTCGTGAGGGTTTTGATTTCGTGAAATTATCGTAAATGTTGTATTAAGTTACTAACCTAGTTTTGTTTGCATTATTTAATTAGGTTACCAGGCTTAATCAGTAGGCAGACTCTGTCCATTTAAACCTACTATGTGAGTCATTCTGTTTTTATCAAAGTTGCTTTATAAAACCCAAAATGTTTTCCAGTTATGAATACAGGGATTAAGTCTTTGCAAATCTTTAATTACTAGCAGTAAGTGGGGGTATTGTGCACCTTACTACTGATTTATCACTCTTAGGTGGGCGAACCTAATTAGTGATATGTCCACAGTCATAGATCCGGTCGAGTGACAACTGGACCAGATAATTAATAGATAGGGGCAAATGTAAAAACTCTTAATACTGTAGTTTATAACAATGTGTCATTTTGTATAAATTGAATGACTCGACAGTATTTCCCAGCTGATAAAATCTTTTTAAAACATGTTTCAGGTGATTTACTATTAACAAGGAAAAGTGTCGCGTAGCACTACAGCTTGAAGGAAGTGGCTCAGTAAATAAATAAACATGTTTTTGTAATCGGGGAATTTCCCAGTGAAATTCCTTTATTGTAAATTACTGGGTTTGTCCCCAAACTTGAAATAAAATAAATGGGTATTTTCAGTTTAAACGATCCTGTCCAAAATTTCCGCTGCCAAATCAACCACAAATACCTCGGGTTTCTGTCTCGCTGCTTCCGGACCAGGCAACCAGGTCGGGGGCCGTGATAGAAAAAGGTGGTATCAGAGCCACTGATTTAAGCCAATTAAGTATTTGAAAATACTTAAGTTTCCAATTTGCCATTTTGTGATTCCGTGAAAATTAAATTTATAATAAATAAAATTTTAATTTGGATTTTTGTGTGCTTCTTCATGTGTGCAAACAGCATGAATGAACTGTCGGAAGCACTCCAAAACTTCACCATCCATACAACCGATATGGATACAACAGGAATCCAGTCCGGCTATCAGACGGATACCGAGGAGCCACTAGTATTTCAGGCCCAGTCACAGGCAGTGTTGTAAAAGTCGCTAGGTGGTCCCTAGTCGGCCGACTGGGGAGTTGGGAGTAATCGGAGTACTCGGAGAGTACTCGGGGAGTACGCGAACATGGTAACTATAAAGAAAATGAATTGTTATATATTATATATATGTTAAAATAAGCATAATTCATGCCAACTGAGTATAATTTAAAATGAAACATGTTTACAAATATTCTGAATACAAGTCCGATTAGTCTGAGTACAAGGTCGAGTAGTCTGAGTACAAGGTCGAGTAGTCCGAGTACACGGCCGAGTAGGCCGATGTTGACCGATTTTGACTAATTAAAAGTCAACAAACCACGTTGACCGCCTAGACCGACTAGGCTGACTCTTTCCGACTACGTCCGACTAGGCGTCGACTAGGCCGACTAGGCGCCGAGTTTGACCGAGGCCAACTAATTGAGTCCGCCTAGGAGGAAGTCGCCTCGGAGGGGTTCCGAGGACCGAGTACTCGGCCTTGGAATCCAACTTTTACAACACTGGTCACAGGAGAAACCCAAGCCTAAAAAGAGGAGAAGGCTTCTGGACTGGAAGCGAGGACGAAAGAAGAAGCTCGCTGCCCAAAAGGTGAAAAGACAGAGGATCCAAAAGGAAAAGGAAAGGAAGTAGGGGAGCTCTCTGGTCAAGCTCAGAAGTTACCACCTTGGGAATAACTCGATAGAAAACTTGCAAACTGTGACCTCATCGGACCTACTAACGAAACCCTTTTCAATTTCCCCGCCCAATCCGAACTTCCTATCAATTTGGAACCTGTTATTCCAAACCCAATTGTCAAACCACAACCTTTTTCAGGGCAGTTGGAAGAATGGTGGACGAGCGACTGGCATTTTCAAAATTTCATGAATAACCCAAATGTTTACTTTCCCCAGTTTGATCCTGAACCTGCACCTTTTCCACCCATGAACCCAGAGAACGTTGCTGAATTGCATCGCTATGGAGAGGAACTGATGGATGCGGGGAACCGGATTCGAGAAGTGGGGGAAAACATCACATGGAAGTACGACGAGAGGGAGCGTCGTTTTTGAAAAGCCAGTTAACCATAGTTAAATGTTTTGTATAATATTAATATGTGAAAAAAATTGGGCGTTTTGTCCCCTATATCTCAATAGCACGGAACAAGATATATGCTGTGGCGGTTTTGCCTATTCTAAGGTAAATGGAGTCAGAGGAGAGGTAGGTAGTATGCCTTTCCCCATTCTGCTAGGGTGGCTTTTCTTAACTGGGCTAGTGTCCCCTTCTGTTTAAGGTGCATTTTCTTTTCGACTGGTCCTATAAGTAGTTGTGTGAGGGGGTGCGCGCCTCTTTTTCTTCTTCCGGCTTGAGTTCTTAATGCCTGAAGGGAAAGACTCTTCGACCACATTAACGACTTGAGCAAGAGCATTGGTGCTTACACGATGAAAGTAATTTGGCCAAGCTAGAGGATTTTCCATCGATCGTGACTCAAGAATGTAAGGAACTGAAATCGCTAAAAAAGAGAAATCATTACTGGCAGGAAGTACCACAGTCTCACAGACGTAATTTCCTCCTTTTCATACGGAAAAAACTATCAGACCTACTACATATACGGGATAAGATATATGGCGAGGAACTGGTGGATGCGGGGAACCGGATTCGAGAAGTGGGGGAAAACATCACGTGGAAGTACGACGAGAGGGAGCGTCGTTTTTGAAAAGCCAGTTAACCATAGTTAAATGTTTTATATAATATTAATATGTGAAAAAAAATCATCATAATATATAATAATAATAATAATATTGTATAAAAACACTAAAATAAAACATTTGTAAATATCTGGTTTGTATGGATGCCTAGTGATATATATATAAATATGAATGTCACAAGGTCGACGATTTTGGCTATATGTGTTAACTTAATTGTGTTGTGATTGCCTTATTGCTATCCATTTTGTGACAATAATTTATACATATTGTTAATGATTCAGATGGAAAACGCAATAAACCAACCGGCAAACGAAGTTAACCAATCTGAACAAAATAATGAAGACCATTTTATCAATAGACAAGATATCGAAAATATAGTTGCCCATGGAATAGCCAATGCTATCCCCGCAATCGTTGCTGCCGTTAAGAATCCTGCTGAACCTTTCCAAGCCAACCATAGGAAACGCACCCGCGACGATAATTTCAGTAACAGTGTAAATGGGGGCGGCGATAATAATAATAATGTGGTTCAGGCCCCATTACTTAAGAAAATGAAAGTTGCAACACCTGGTTGCACTTACAAAGAATTTCTTGCCTGTAAGCCAGTCGAATTTGCTGGCAATGAAGGGGCAACTGCCGCAATGCGTTGGTTAGAAAAGACCGAAGCAGTAATTAAAATAAGTAAATGCGCCGATGAAGACAGGGTAATGTATGCATCCCACCTTTTCAAGGAAGAGGCGTTAGAATGGTGGAACACGGTGCTGCAAGCCAAGGGAAGTGACGTGACTTATGCCATAAGTTGGGAGGAATTTAAGGAATTGGTGGAAAGAAAGTTTTGTCCCGCCTACGAAAAGGAACAAATGACGAATAAGTTCCTGAACCACCGAATGGTGGACGTTGACTGTCGAGGGTATACTTCGAAATTTTTCGAGTATGCTAGAATTGTGCTAACTCTTGCTTCGCCAGAACCGGTGCTTATCTCTCGCTATATTTGGGGGCTAATTAGCAAGATCCGCTATATAGTCAAGGTTACGAGACCCAGGACTATCGACGATGCATTCGAACTGGCTAACACCTTGACTGATGGATTGGTACGCACTCGAGAAGAAAACAGCAAAAATGAATTGGCCCAAAAGATTACCCAAGGGTTCCGTGGGGGTAGTAACTTCACGAAAAAGGGAACCGGACAAGCCTCCACCGCTCCATTTTGCAGTAACTGTAAAAAGAAGCATCTTGGAATTGCAAGGAATATTGCAATTTCTGCAATAGATCTAGGCACCGAGAAGAAGAATGCAAGAGAAAGACAATGATCTACTACAACTGCGGAGAAGCCGGGCATATTAAGCCAAATTGCCCAAAATTGGTTAAGCGAGCTGACAACAAGGCTAAGGTTGCTGAAGGAACTAATAAGAAGAATGCAAAATCCTTTCAGCTGACTACACAAGAAGCAGATCTGATTCCGGATGTGATAGCTGGTACGTTCCTAGTCCATGACGTGTATGCAAAAGTATTATTTGACTCTGGTGTAAACCAAAGTTTCATAAATACTTCATTTTGCCAAGCTCTCAACTTACCCTTAACCAAACTTAGACACATTTATATGGTAGAAACAACAGAAGGAAATTATGTTAATATAGATAAGGTTCTCCAAGAAGGAAAAATAGAACTCTCAGGTCATAAATTTTATGCAAACCTACTACCTATGAATTTAGCCGGATTCGATGTCGTGTCAGGAATGGATTGGTTAGTAGCCAACCATGCTCGAATCCTCTGTGATCAAAATTCCATAGAAATACATACGCCAGCAGGAAAAGTAATCTTGATTACAGGAGATAAACCGCGTAAACCAATGAAGTTCATTTCAGTAATGAAAATTGCTAGTTATGAACGCAAACAAGGAATAGTGTATATGATTTTGGTAATCATTAACACCAAAGGAAAGGAACTAAAAGAGATTCCAGTAGTATCCGAATACCCTGAGGTATTCCCAGAAGAACTACCCGGATTACCACCAGATAGGGAGGTAGAGTTTAGAATCCATCTAATTCCTGGAACTGCACCAATAGCTAAGGCACCTTATCGGTTAGCACCCACAGAAATGTTAGAACTGAAAAAGCAGTTAGATGAATTGTTAAGTAAAGGATTCATACAACCCAGTTCATCCCCTTGGGGAGCACCTGTGTTATTCGTGAAAAAGAAGGACGGTTCGATGTGAATGTGTATCGATTATAGAGAGTTGAATAAGATTACCATTAAGAATCGATACCATTACCTAGGATTGATGATCTTTTTGATCAACTTCAAGGCGCTAGGTATTTCTCTAAGATAGATTTGCGCTTCGGATATCATCAATTGAAGGTACAGGAAGAAGACATACCTAAAACTGCTTTCGGGACTAGGTATGGTCACTACGAGTTTATAGTCATGCCATTTGGATTAACGAATGCTCCTACAGCATTTATGGATATGATGAATAGGATCTGTAAGCCGTATCCGGATAAATGTGTAATTGTCTTCATCGACGATATACTTATTTATTCCAAAAGCCAGGATGAACATTGTGAGCATTTGCACGCACTCTTAACCTTGTTAAGAAAAGAAAAGCTTTACGCCAAATTATCAAAATGCGAATTTTGGCTACAAGAGGTGCAATTTTTAGGACACGTGGTGAATCATGAAGGCATTCATATAGATCCCTCCAAGATAGAAGCAATCACAAATTGGCAGGTCCCGCAATCAGCAACTGAGGTTAGAAGTTTTCTAGGATTAGCTGGATATTATAGGTGCTTCATAAGAGACTTTTCTAAGATAGTTGTTCCATTGACTAAGCTAACCTGCAAAACTGTTAAGTTTGAATGGGGACCTAAGCAAGAAGAGGCCTTTAAGATTTTAAAGCAAAAGTTAACAAATTCCCCAATTCTTGCCTTACCCGAAGGAACCAAAGATTTCGAAGTCTACTGTGATGCTTCTAAACTAGAATTAGGTTGTGTGCTAATGCAACGCAAAAAGGTAATTGCATATGCATCAAGACAAATGAAAAAGCATGAGGAAAATTACACGACTCATGACTTAGAATTAGGTGCATTTATTTTTGCCCTTAAGATTTGGAGACATTATCTGTACGAAAGTAAGTTTACTATCTATACAGATCATAAGAGTTTAAGGTATATATTTGGGCAAAAAGAATTAAACATGAGGCAAAGAAGATGGATGGAAATTCTAAGCGACTACGACTATAATATTCAATATCACGAAGGAAAAGCAAACATAGTAGCCGATGCCTTAAGTCGTAAGTACCATGAGAAACAAAGACGAGTTCGTGCTCTCAGAATAAATATGCAGATAGATTTAATGGAACAATTGAAAAATGTTTAAGAGACAGCGATCCAGGATGATCTTGAAGGAATGAAAGGACGAATAAAAGAATTAAAGCAAGGAAGTGATGGAATTTGGAGATTCCACAGGAAAAGAATTTGGGTACCTAGACAAGGAAATTTAAGAGATAAGATATTGGAAGAAGCCCATAAATCTAGGTATTCAATGCATCCTGGTAATAACAAGATGTATCAAGATTTAAGGAATAACTTCTGGTTGATAGGAATGAAAAATGACATAGCTAGATATGTTTCTAAGTGTCTAACTTGTTCGCAAGTTGAGGCAGAACACCAGAAACCCTCAGGGTTACTTCAACAGTTAGAAATGCCTGTATGGAAATGGGAACTAATAACAATGGATTTTGTTACTAAGCAACCCAAAACCAGGAAAGGTAACGATGCAATCTGGGTGATTGTAGATCGACTAACCAAATCAGCCCATTTCCTACCAATGAAGGAAACCTTTAGCATGGAAAGATTGGCTGACTTATACGTAGACGAGGTAGTATCCCTACATGGAGTCCTACTCTCCATTGTATCAGATAGGGATAGTCGTTTCACTTCGCATTTTGGACAAGTTTCCAAGATGCAATGGGGACACGATTAAATTTAAGTACTGCATATCATCCCCAAACCGATGGACAAAGTGAAAGGACGATCCAAACCCTTGAAGACATGCTCAAAGCATGTGAAATCAACTTCGGTGGGAACTGGGACGACCACTTACCACTAATATAATTCTCCTATAACAATAGTTATCATACAAGCATCAATGCTGCCCCGTTCGAAGCACTGTATGGACGAAAGTGTCGAACTCCCGTATGCTGGGCAGAAATAAGAGAAAGTCAATTATCAGGTCCCAAAATTGTACAAGAAACCACCGACAAGATAACTCAAACCAAGGAAAAACTGAAAATGGCTCGACATCGCCAGAAGAGTTATGCAGACAATCGACGTAAGCCGCTAGAATTCCAAGTTGGAGACAAAGTACTATTGAAAGTTTCTCCTTGGAAAGGGGTAGTTCGATTCGATAAGAAAGGTAAACTGAGTCCAAGGTACATAGGACCATTCACAGGTACCCAACGAATAGGACCAGTCGCCTATCGATTACAATTACAAGAAGAGCTAGCTGGGGTACACGATGTGTTCCATGTATCTAATATTAAAAAGTGTCTATCTGATGAATCACTGGTAGTACCTCTTAAAGATATAGAGGTAAATGAAAGGTTAAAATTTGTGGAGAAACCTGATGTGCGTTAAGTGTTATATATATTAGGTATATATTTTAAGCCCCTTTAACACTTTTTTAGTCAAGTTTTAAATTTATAAAACACGATATTTACTAACACTAGACACACATATGGGCAAGTGCACCCATCGTGAGCGTAGTATAGTGTTGGTAAGATACCGAGGTCGTCCAAGGACACAAGAGCTTTTAGTACCGGTTTATCCTCAACGTCTAATCAAATAAAAAAGTTTAGAAAAAATGTTTTAAACTAAGAAAAATAAAAACTAACTAAAAATGCTGAAAATAAAAATAAAAGAAAAACAGATAGACAAGATGAATCACTTGGTTCCGACTCGTATCTAGTGTAACCTTTGATTATTTCCGCACTTTTGCACTTTTTAAGAGATTATCTTAGTTATTGTAGTAGGCCCCTCTTTTGAAGGTGACGTTACCCTCACCCCAGTAGTTTGAGTCAGCAAGGATACAATCCTAAAAGGGTGGATTATTGAAAGATAATTAATTAAGTTATTAATGCAAATTATGGTAGGCCCCTCTTTTGGAGGTGACGTTACCCTCGACTAAGTAGTCTGAGTCAGCAGGGATACAGTCCTAAATAGCCGGGTTATAGTATTAATAGTAGTTAACTTATGAGGGGATCAAAGAGTTTGGACCCCCGCCATCCAATACCATTAAGTATTGAAGGAGGTCCTACTAAATTTGACCCAGGTCCATTGCAGGACCTCTAAACGCTGAACAATGGCAAGACCTTTACCAAACCGTTCCCTTAACCCCCGACCAGGTAGCCAACATACCTCCATATACACCGTGGAGATATGAATGGTGAAAATCTTTTATTTTATATAGACAGTAAAATAATGTCAAGACACCACGGACAAACGATAAGGAAAGATCACCTTCAACATAAGAAACTAGTTATTAATACAAAACCAAGTAAAAAGTGCGAAAAGATTAAAAATAAAAAGTATTACACTAGACACTTTGTCTTCACCAAGTGATGTAAGAGACTTAGGAAAACATGGCCTTGATTGTCAAGAACTCTTACGATCAATCTTGGATCCCGAGACGACTCACACACTCTATGATGGACAATGGATGATGGTGGTGGATGATGGTGTTATGGTGGTGGTGGGTGGTGGGTGAAGTGTGAGAGAGGTGGTGCCAAGGGATGGTTTGAGCTTGAGCCAAGCACTCCTATTTATAGGCTGAACAGAAGCTCGGGCACGGCCCCGTGTCCACATCCTTCTCTTTCTTCATTTAATGCAGCTTGTCTTATTAGTTGACCACGCCCCCGTGTCCGCTGAGCACGACCCCGTGTGCAGAAGAATCTTTGTACTATGAAGATTTGCCTGGATTGTGCGAATCTTATAGTTGACCACGGCCCCGTGTCCGCTGAGCACGGCCCCGTGTGCAGAAGAATCTTTGTACTATGAAGATTTGCCTGGATTGTGCGAATCTTATAGTTGACCATGGCCCTGTGTCCGCTGAGCACGGCCCTGTGGTGGGCAATAGAAGCTTCTACCACTTTGTCTTTTCTGCTGACACTTGGGCACGCCCCCGTGCTGGCTGAGCACGGGGCGTGTTCAGTCTTCTGTTATCTTGTTTTGCTTGGGAAGATGCTGTCGTGGGGTCGGGCATGTTACGTCTTGTTCCTTTTCTTGTATTTATGTTAGATTTTGATGTCTTTTTGCTTCTTTTGTTAATTTGAGCTCATTCAATCCTGAAAATACAAAAGGAATACAAAAGCACACTTTTTCCAACATTAGTACTAAAAAAGGGTTAGTTTTATGCCACAATTGATGAAATTTATATGTTGCATTTTGCACACATCAAATACCCCCACACTTGAAGGAGGTCAACACTTTTTTATATATTAGGTGTATATTTTAAGCCCCTTTAACACTTTTTTAGTCAAGTTTTAAATTTATAAAACACGATATTTACTAACACTAGACACACATATGGGCAAGTGCACCCATCGTGAGCGTAGTATAGTGTTGTTAAGATACCGAGGTCGTCCAAGGACACAAGAGCTTTTAGTACCGGTTTATCCTCAACGTCTAATCAAACCAAAAAGTTTAGAAAAAATGTTTTAAACTAAGAAAAATAAAAACTAACTAAAAATGTTGAAAATAAAAATAAAAGAAAAACAGATAGACAAGATGAATCACTTGGTTCCGACTCGTATCTAGTGTAACCTTTGATTATTTCTGCACTTTTGCACTTTTTAAGAGATTATCTTAGTTATTGTAGTAAGCCCCTCTTTTGAAGGTGACGTACCCTCACCCCAGTAGTTTGAGTCAGCAATGATACAATCCTAAAAGGGTGGATTATTGAAAGATAATTAATTAAGTTATTAATGCAAATTATGGTAGGCCCCTCTTTTGGAGGTGACGTTACCCTCGACTAAGTAGTCTGAGTCAGCAGGGATACAGTCCTAAATAGTCGGGTTATAGTATTAATAGTAGTTAACTTATGAGGGGATCAAAGAGTTTGGACCCCCGCCATCCAATACCGTTAAGTATTGAAGGAGGTCCTACTAAATTTGACCCAGGTCCATTGCAGGACCTCTAAACACTAAACAATGGCAAGACCTTTACCAAACCGTTCCCTTAACCCCCGACCAGGTAGCCAACATACCTCCATATAGACCGTGGAGATATGCATGGTGAAAATCTTTTATTTTATATAGACAGTAAAATAATGTCAAGACACCACGGACAAACGATAAGGAAAGATCACCTTCAACATAAGAAACTAGTTATTAAAGTCATTATTACAAAACCAAGTAAAAAGTGCGAAAAGATTAAAAATAAAAAGTATTACACTAGACACTTTGTCTTCACCAAGTGATGTAAGAGACTTAGGCAAACATGGCCTTGATTGTCAAGAACTCTTACGATCAATCTTGGATCCCGAGATGACTCACACACTCTATGATGGACAATGGATGATGGTGGTGGATGATGGTGTTATGGTGGTGGTGGTGGGTGGTGGGTGAAGTGTGAGAGAGGTGGTGCCAAGGGATGGTTTGAGCTTGAGCCAAGCACTCCTATTTATAGGCTGAACAGAAGCTCGGGCACGGCCCCGTTTCCAGTGGGCACGGCCCCGTGTCCACATCCTTCTCTTTCTTCATTTAATGCAGCTTGTCTTATTAGTTGACCACGCCCCCGTGTCCGCTGAGCACGACCCCGTGTGCAGAAGAATCTTTGTACTATGAAGATTTGCCTGGATTGTGCGAATCTTATAGTTGACCACGGCCCCGTGTCCGCTGAGCACGGCCCCGTGTGCAGAAGAATCTTCTTACTATGAAAATTTGCCTGGATTGTGCGAATCTTATAGTTGACCACGACCCCGTGTCCGCTGAGCACGGCCCCGTGGTGGGCAATAGAAGCTTCTACCACTTTGTCTTTTCTGCTGACACTTGGGCACGCCCCCGTGCTGGCTGAGCACGGGGCGTGTTCAGTCTTCTGTTATCTTGTTTTGCTTGGGAAGATGCTGTCGTGGGGTCGGGCATGTTACGTCTTGTTCCTTTTCTTGTATTTATGTTAGATTTTGATGTCTTTTTGCTTCTTTTGTTAATTTGAGCTCATTTAATCCTGAAAATACAAAAGGAAGACAAAAGCACACTTTTTCCAACATTAGTACTAAAAAAGGGTTAGTTTTATGCCACAATTGATGAAATTTATGTGTTGCATTTTGTACACATCAAAACCCCTTCGAATAGAGGACAAAAAGGTAAAATTCCTCAAACACAAGAGATTGGTGCTGGTCAAAGTAAAATGGGATTCGAAAAGAGGACCTGAGTACACATGGGAGCTGGAATCGAAAATGAAGCGAATGTATCCTCACTTGTTCCATTAAATCTCGAGGACAAGATTTTAAATAAGGTGGGGAGAATGAAAGGACTTGCACCAAAAATGTCCTAAAACACCCTGTAAGTAATTACCCGGACCCCTAAAACCCTAATTTTTATTAAAAATCAAGAAAATCAAAATTTTCAAGTTGGTCGCGGGCCGCGAAAGATCCAAGGGAAGTCTACGCGGGGCGCGACAGCCAGGAAATTCTCCGGATAAGCTTTAGGGCCACATGTCGCACACGTGGCAGACCTATGCGTTGACACGGCAGCCCTAGTCGTAGCTAGGGTGGCCCTCGTGGGCCGCGAAGGATGTTCCTTCAGGTCTACGCAGGCCGTGAGAGACCTAAATATCAGCTATAAATTGTACGTTGCATGGCCATTTCCGTCAGCTCGAAAACTTTCACAAAAATAGCCTCCTTTCTGTTCGAATTTTCACTTTAAGTAGTGAAACGCTGCTATGATAACAGGGTAATAACTCGATCGCTGCTACGATACAATGCCCGATCGATTATAACCAATCCGATGGATGTTTAAGTGTTGCCTGAATTCGGGCTATACTTTGTCATTCGTCGTGAGGGTTTTGATTTCGTGAAATTATCGTAAATGTTGTGTTAAGTTACTAACCTAGTTTCGTTTGCATTATTTAACTAGGTTACCAAGCTTAATCAGTAGGCAGACTCTGTCCATTTAAACCTTCTATGTGAGTCATTCTGTTTTTATCAAAGTTGCTTTATAAAACCCAAAATGTTTTCCAGTTATGAATACAGGGATTAAGTCTTTGTAAATCTTTAATTACTGGCAGTAAGTGGGGGTATTGTGCACATTACTACTGATTTATCACTCTTAGGTGGTCGAACCTAATTTGTGATATGTCCACAGTCATAGATCCGGTCGAGTGACAACTGGACCAGATAATTAATAGATAGGGGCAAATGTAAAAACTCTTAATACTGTAGTTTATAACAATGTGTCGTTTTGTATAAATTGAATGACTCGCCAGTATTTCTCCGCTGATAAAATATTTTTAAAACATGTTTCAGGTGATTTATTGTGAACAAGGAAAAGTGCCGCGTAGCACTACAGCTTGAAGGAAGTGGCTCAGTAAATAAATAAACATGTTTTTGTAATCGGGGGAATTTCCCAGTGAAATTCCTTTCTTGTAAATTACGGGGTTTGTCCCCAAACTTGAAATAAAATAAATGGGTATTTTCAGTTTAAACGATCCTGTCCAAAATTTCCACTGCCAAATCAACCACAAATACCACGGGTTTCTGTCCCACTGCTTCCGGACCGGGCAACCGGGTCGGGGGCAGGGACAATTACATCATCTTAAGCCTTGATAACTTGTCACGATTCTAATGGAACTTCGTTCCATAAAAACATTTAAACTCTTAGGAGTTTCATAGTGTCAAGAACAAATGTCATGAGTACTAGATGATTATTTTCATATGTTACCTTCATGTTATTTAAATTCCGAATCTATAATCTTCCGTTAACTCCCCAAACTCACACACCTATGTTTCTTCGTGTAGAAGGACAAGGTGTTTCACTCTAAACAACCAATTCTCGCGGGATTATCAAGTAGGAAAGCTTGCAAAACCGTGAGTATACTCGATCCCGTTTTCCTTTTTATCACTTTTGGGTGCAACATGTATGCTATACAAAATTACACATCACATGAAACTATTTTAAACTCTATCCATGCTTAACATGAAACTATATGATCTTGTTTATACTTGTATGCTAATGTAAACTATTTGTGTCGATATATGCTTCATTAACTTTGTTGGCCTACCTTAACAATTATAGCGCTATAGGATTAATGCACCGCCCACGAAACTTGGGTTATTGTTAAGTTAAACATATTAACCTCCCGTTATTGTTTGGGATATGCTATTTTAACGCGTTGGATTCTTAGGTTTGAACATATAGTACACCGTTTCGGCATGCTTGTAAACTTGCTTATTATGATTCATGTTGGATATGAGATTTTAAACAATTTTATTCTATATTATGCTATGTAACAAAACTTGTATACTCGCCAACTTTTTGTTGATATATTTTAATAAATGTTGCAGGTTGATTGATGAGATGATGTTACAAGATGAAACAAGATTTAGGTGGACTAGATACACACCTAGATTAAATTACTATTTTGATGTTATGTTTGTTTTTGAGACAATGTTGTTCCTTTTATTTGAATCTTGTATGACAATTAGTTTTGAAATGAAATTTAAATTTAATCTATATTGTCACATAGTGTTCTGAATCTAATGATGTCTTCAATTTTAAATTCCATCCATGAATTGACCTTCAATTTATTGTTTTTCTGTTTTAACATCAAAACTCACTACACGTCCAAAATCTATGAGCGTAGGTGATTCAATCAACTGTTAAATCGATTGAATCGGTACCGTAGCTCTGATACTAATTATGATTCCAGGATCAGGCGAGTTTGACGAAGCTTTGGTCCCGAGATGATCGGTTCGGTGACAAGAAATGAGTAGAAGATAGAAACGACACCGAGCAATCACTTATAATCTGGTCTCTATTGATAATCCAACGTTACAGCACCGTGAGACCAGTCGGACAGCATGTCCCCTCAGGGATCCAAAAAGCTTGTCCAATTGGGAACCCTAACTCCCTATTTATAGGCAAAGCCTATGTCCGGATAAGCATATATCCATCCGTCCGAATGAACTTATACATTATAAAGCCTATATCCGGATGGGGTTTGGACTAGAATGTTGTCCATCCATCCGGATGGACTTATCCATCAGTCCGGATAACCTTTACAAAATCAACACCGTGTCTAACTAATCCTAATCTGTACGATATTCAACACACACTCTATCTATCTATTCGCACAGTGGCAGACGTACAAAATATGCACCAGCATTTAGCTTGACTAAGAAAGAGCCGGGAGGAGTTTGAAATAACTTCAAGGACAAGAAAGTAGTTCAAAGTGCCCAAATCCTTGATTTTGAATTCCTTATGTAGACATTCAGTAAAGGTTTTGATAGCTTGTCGATTGTTACCTTTTAGTACAATATCATCTACATAAACAAGTAGCTAAATTAATACCTTTCCAGTTTTGTAAACAAAAAGAGACGGATCGGCTTGACTACATTGAAAACCAAGAGTAGTGAGAAATGAACTTAGCTGTTGAAACCAAGCTCTTGGGGCTTGTTTGAGACCGTAAAACGCACGCATGAGATGACACACATGATTTGGGAAATTTGAATCCACGAAACCTGGTGGTTGTTCCATGCAAGCGATTTCATTTAAGTGTCCGTTTAAGAAAGTGATGTGTGTAAAATACAACATATAAATTACATCAAATGAGGCATAAAACTAATCCTTTTTAGTACTAATATTGGAAAAAGTGTGCTTTTGTCTTCCTTTTGTATTTTCAGGGTTAAAAGAGCTTAAATGAACAAAAGAAGCAAAAAGGCAGCTAAATCTAACAATAATACAAGAAAAGGAACAAACGTGGCATGCCCGACCCCTCGACAGCATCTTCCCAAGCAAAAACAAGACATCAGAAGGCTGAACACGCCCCATGCTCAATGAGCACGGGGGCGTGCCCAAGTCTCTGCAGAAAAGACAAAGCAGTAGAAGCTTCTATTTCCAACATGGGGGCGTAGCCAGTGGACACGGGGCCGTGGTCAACGCTAAGATTCGCAGAATCTAGGCAAATCTTGATAGTACAGATACGCTTCTGCACACGCGGTCGTTCCCAGTGACATGGGGGCGTGGTCAACTAATGCTGACAAACTGCAATTAATGAAGAAAGAGAAGATGGGTGGACACGGGGTCGTGCCCAACGGGCACGGGGCCGTGTCCGGGCTTCTGTGCAGGCTATAAATAGGGGTGCTTGGCTCACTTGCAAATCATCCCTTGGCAAACCACCTCTCTCACACTTCACCCACACTCCACCACCATCACAACACCCACATCCACCACCATCATCCATTATCCATCATAGAGTGTGTGTAGTAGTCTCGGGATCCAAGATTGATCGTAAGAGTTCTTGACAATCAAAGTACATGTTTGCCTAAGTCTCTTACAGCACTTGGTGAAGACAAGCATTTAGTGTAATACTTTTTACTTTTTTATCTTTTCGCACTTTTTATTTGGTTATGTATTAATGACTTTAATAACTAGTTTCTTATAATGAAGGTGAAACTTACTTATCATTTGTCCGTGGTGTCATGACGTTATTTTACTGTCTATATAAAATAAAAGATTTACACCATTCATATCTCCACGGTCTATATGGAGATATGTTGGCTACCTCGTCAGGGGTTAAGGGAATGGTTTGGTAAGCATCTTGCCTTGTTCAGTGTATAGATCCTGCAAGGACCTGGGTCAAGTTTAGTAGGACCTCCTTCAATACCCACTGGTATTGGATGGCGGGGGTCCGAACTCCTTGATCCCCTCATATGTAAACTACTATTAATACATTAACCTGGCTATTTAGGATTGTATCCCTGCTGACTCAAACTACTTAGCCGAGGGTAACGTCACCTTCAAAAGAGGGGCCTACCACATTACGCATTAATAACGTAATTAATTATCTTTCAATAATCCAACCCTTTAGGATTGTATCCTTGCTGACTCAACTACTGGGTTGAGGGTAACGTCACCTTCAAAAGAGGGGCCTACTACTATAACTAAGATAATATCTTAAAAGGTGCAAAAGTGCGGAAATAATCAAAGGTTACACTAAAGGCGAGTCGGGTCCAAGTGATTCATCTTGTCTATCTGTTTTTATTTTTATTTTTATTTTCAGCATTTTTTGTTAGTTTTATTTTCTTGTTTAAAAACCTTTTTTCTAAATTTTTGATTTGATTAGACGTTGAGGATAAACCGGTACTAAAAGCTCTTGTGTCCTTGGACGACCTCGGTATCTTACCAACACTATACTACGCCCACGATGGGTGCACTTGCCCATATGTGTGTTTAGTGTTAGTAAATATCGTGTTTTATAAATTTAAAACTTGACTAAAGTGTTAAAAAGGGCTTAAAATATACTTAAATATATATCACACCTAACGCACATCAGAAAGCGTTGTTGACATCGAGTTGACGGAGTTGCCAATTATAGATGGTGGAAAGACTAAGAATGACTCGAATTGTCGAGGCCTTGACGACATGACTGAATTTATGAGAAAAATAAGATCGTAAACTTGGGTAAAACCTTGAGCAACTAGACGAGCTTTGTAATGGTCAGGTGTGCCATCAGGTTTATATTTTATGCGATGTATCCATTTCGAGTCAACGACATTTGAGTGAATTGGGCGATTAACAAGCTCCCATGTGTCATTTAACGGGGGATATCACACAAAACAAAACATGGCGCAATGGTTAGGATGTCACATGGGAAACCGGTGGTCTCGGGTTCAAACCCGGCCACCACTATTTCTTTTGTATTATTTTTGAGATTTATGTATATATGTATATTTTTTATTTATTTAAAAACAGATTATATATATTATAAAACCTGTTTATTTAAATGATGTTTTTAATAACAAAATTAATTATCTAAAAACCATCAAATTAGTTATTTTAAAATCAATTACTAAACAAATATTAAGTTCCTACGATTTAAGTGTAATTCCACGTTCTTGTTATAAGATAATCTTCGTGGACCCAAGTCTCTCAATCCCATTCGTGCGCTTAATTTTTCAAGGAATCGCTAACACAAAATTGTGAGTAAATCTACAAGTCCCCTTTTTATTACACGTTTTTGGGGTGTATCATGTGTCTCTTTTGTCAACTCACGTTTTCAAACCTTACGTGCCAATTACCGTATGTTGTGTTATGTGATTATTTGTTTTGTTTGGTTGTTGTTTAGTTAATTACATTACATTGTACATTACCTATGCATATATTTGGCCATCTGTTTCCCCATTACCTATGAGTGGAATAAGATGATGCCGACACACGAGATCGGCTCCGTTTGAAAGAGCCTAGATCTTGCATTATAAAACCGCACACCATAATACCGTGCTCCTTTACATGAGATGCTTATTGTTTGAGATTTTATGAGGTTTGTCGTTTTACCATATAACTTATTCATTTATTGCAAGTTAATACATGTTTTGCCATAAACAAACTAAGATACATTTTTCCAAATAACAAATAAAATTTACTCACCAACTTTTGTTCACCCAAAACTACTTTTACAAATGACATAGGTGAACAAGCATGAAGATCTGATCACATAGGACTTGGGCCTTAGAAGAAAAAAAATGAAGTTATTTAAGTTGGAACATTTTGATTTGTACTTGATGATTTGAATTATGTGTTATTTGAATTATTTAATTTGGAATAAACAAATATTGAAACTTTTAATTGTATGTCGTAAGTTTTGTACCAACCAATCATGCCCCGGTCACCTTGTTCGCTGCGGGTCGGGATGTGACACAAGAGTCGGCAAGAAAAGATGTCGAGCGGGATTTCGGTGTATTAAAAAAGAGATGGTTTATCATTGCCCAACCATCGAGGATACTTGAAAAGAGTAAAGTGAGTGGCGTCATGTATACGTGCATCATCTTGCACAACATGATATTGGAGGACTCGGGCAAAGTGTTTTGTTCAGAGAGTTATAATTAAGGTAACCAACCAACGAATCCACTACTCACATACGCTCAAAAAGAAGTTATCCGAGCGAGGATATGTGACAGGGACACACACCTTAACCTTCGAGCTGATCTGACCGAGCACCTATTGTTTGATCGTGAACAAGGAGGAGACGACGAGTGAAGATGTGTATTTTTTGTTTAACCTAGTTTAACCTTTTAAGCATTGTATTTTTTTAGTTACATTGTATTTTTTTTTATTTAAATTACGAGTTTTATATTTTTTTGATGTTATTTAAATTTAAATTGATATATCAAAATTAAATAATGTTTAAATTTAAATTAATATATCAAATTAAATTAATTTTTAAATTTAAATAAAAAATAATAATTAGGTAATGATGATGTATGTTTTAAAGCATTGAATGTAAGTTAAAAGAATAGACTTTAAACCTCTTTATGTGACATGACGGATACATAACACTAATGTGACGTGATAAAACTCCTATACCACACCCACTAGCATAAGTATTCAAATGAACTAAGAAAATTGTTTCACAATTTGCATGAACTATACACATCAGATGCCGTAAAATAAGAGAAAATTATGACAAATGCGGGTTTGTGTATGAAGAATTTCATAACAAAGTATACGTTTTATTGACTATTCACAATGAAAAAAAAAATAATGATACATGGTTTTAGGTAATTTTCAAAAAACAAACATGGTTTTAGGTGGGATAGAAGATTCTTTCAAATTCTTACAAAGAAACCACTTTCTTAATTTCTATAAAAACAAATCATCATCATCATCATCATCATACTCAGTAAATCCCACCAATAGCAAAGTAAAGGTAGGGTCTGAGGAGGGTAAGATGTAGACAGCCTTACCTCTACCCCCGTAGGAATAGAGAGGCTGCTTCCAGTGAGACCCCCGGCTCGATAGTAGTTTTGCATCAAGCCTTGGACATAAGGCACATAACACTCAGCAATCGGGACAAAGACCGATTAGTGCATGTACCCTTTTGTCTTTCAGCTATCAACGCCACCACATGATGCATGATTAACCGTCCTCAGCTTTTAACGTTATTTTCACAAAATTAGTAAAATAACGTTAAAATTAGTGCACTTTCACTTTTGCCCCCCGATGACCCACACATATATACATTATATGCGCATACCGCAAGCGGGGCGTGTTCTATCTATAAAAACAAAAACCATAATAAAAATTGTTAAGGAGCAGTTGCCACCTCATCCCTAACAAAATTTATCAGAAAAACAAAATCCATCATCTCCCTCCTCAAAACTCTCTCTCTCTCTCTCACTACCCTCTCTCCATATTCTCTCTCCACCACCATCTCTCCAAACCCCACCTCTCATATCTCTGCAACAACACACAAACAAGTACAAATGGAAGAATCTGCAGCATTAATTACATCCATCCAAACATCCATGAACACCTGGTTCACTCCCACTGTCCTCTTCATCTTCCTCAACCTCATGATTGCCACCATTCTCTTCACTTCTAACCTCCCCAACAAACAACAACCTCCAAACGACAAACATGTTCAAAACGACACCGTCCAATCCAAACTCGCCAGATCTCCATCCATCCTCCACCGTCTAAAATCTTTCACTTTATATCCTCACAGATCCCATTCCCAAGATGAGCCATCTTTGGTCCCTAACCACGATGAACAACAACAACAAGATGCTTTGGAAATAGCTGCTACACAATATGTGTTCAGTCACCCATTCACTCATGAACAAGATCTACAACCCATTTCTGCAACGCTAAAAAGATTCGATTTTGACCCGACCCGAATAGAGAATGAAGCCCCACTGGTGAATGAGGAAAGTTTCACTCATCAAGATTTACAACATCTTTCTGCAAACCCAAAAATATTCAATTTTGACCCGACCCGGTTTGATTTTGATCCGACCCGGTTCGATTTCAACCCGACCCGTATTGAAAATGACACCCCACCGGTGGATGAGGAGACTTTCACTGATCAAGATTCACAGCCGGTTTCTGCAAACTTAAAAAGATTCGAGTTTGACCCGACCCGGACGGAAAACGAATCCCCACCGAAGTTTGATGCGGATTTTGTGGAGACCCATGACGAAGAAACTGATAATTTTGACAGTTTGGATGAGGTTTACAGCAAGATTACTGGTGTGCATGTTAACCGGACAAAGTCGGATACTTTACCGGCGTCCGGTGAAGTTCCGGTGAAGTTACCGGCGAAGATGAAGAAATCAGCGAGTTTGAAGTCTGCATTTGCACATTTTGAGGAGGATAAGATTGTGGAGGCTCGCCGGCCGGCCACCGTGAGAGAGCGGAGGGCGGCGGAGGATGATGACGTGGAAGTTGATGCTAAGGCTGATGATTTCATTAACAAGTTTAAGCATCAGTTGAAGTTGCAGAGGTTGGATTCTATTGTCAGGTATAAGGATATGGTAAATAGAGGGGGTGGAAAGTGAATTATGGTAAGTTAGGGGCTGTTTGGCTAAGCTTTTCAAACTTGCTTACTTGCTTATTTGCTTTTCTGAAAAGCAAATAAGTAAATAAGCAAGTTTGAAAAGCTTTAAAATAGAGCTTTTCAAACTTACTTATTTGCTTATTTGCTTTTCAGAAAGCAAATAAGCAAATAAGTAAGTTTGAAAAGCTTAGCCAAACAGCCCCTTAGAGGGTGGTTTTTGTTGCATTTTGGAAAATGGGGGTTATTGTCGTGTGTTGTTTTGTTGATGATGATTTGAGTTTATGTTTTTTCCCTCTCTGTGAGAATAACTGTGGGGTGGGGGGTAGAAAAGACATTTGCTTTGTTGTTCTGCTAATGAAATAAAAGTTTTGCTAGTATATTTGTTTATGTTGTGGCAAGTGTTTTTGGGTTGTTTGATTCTTTGTGCCAACCTGCCTTGAAAAGTTGATCTAGCAGAATATGTTTTTGTTATTGTAATCTTTTATTCTCTTTAAGATATTAGGTGGGTTCTCCTCGGGTTGAGTTGGTTTGAGCGGGTTGGTCAGGAACACCGTGGCAACCCATTTGGGTTCCGTTGGCGGGTTGTAGTCCAGGTTTGTGAATCCGTGGACCACCCGAGCATTTGAACATTGTACATGTGTGTTTATTTAATTTTAATAAAAATAAAAATATTACGGTAATTATGGGTGAAATAGGTGTCTCTACTTTAGGGTTGAAAGAAGTTGAATTGCGAAGTTGAATCGCGTTCAAATTAGGTAGCAAAATATTATTGAATGGTGAAGAGGGTAGTTGTCGATTAAAATGTGAAACACCTCTTCATCCAAAAAGTATTTATTTTCTCTAAAAATGCTAAAACACCCTTTAATAGTGCTTCAATGTCCATACTCCATAATGGAATTCGACTTCCAATCTCATGGATTGAGAAGAGGGTAGTTGTGTTTAAAATGTGATCTCATGGATTGAGAAGAGGGTAGTTGTGGATTAAAATGTGAAACACTCGAAAAAGTATTTATTTTCTTTAAAAATGCTAAAACACCCTTGAACTCCTTAATGGAATTCGACTTCCAATCTCATAAGGAGCACCAATTTAGGCATCATGATATCACTAAAGTAGAAACTTTCTGGTATTACTCCACTTAATAAAATCATACATTTATCAATAAAACATATCTCTTGTTAAGTTTTAGACCATTTATTAAGGAGAAAGTCATGTAAGAAGCTATTTTCTTTTGTGGGTTATAGGTCAATGATTATGTCCGAATACCTTGGTCCCTATATACTTGTTTATTACACCTTACGATAGAAAACAAAACAGATAATACTACATAAAAAATACCTACCAGAAATACATGGCTTGGGCTAAATGCATCCTCAACTTTACTTATTATATCATCCTCAACTTTACTTATTATACCCCCTCAAAATATCAAATCAATGTCTTGTTTGTTGTCTTGTTTTGTTCTTAGAAAGTTAAATATAAATTCTAGTTGTTTTTCTCGCTACATGTGCGCCATATTTGATGGAGACTTCTAGTTGTTTTTCTCCATTATGTTAATACAAATAATAATAATAATAATAATGATAATAATAATAATAATAATAATAATAATAATAAATAAATAAAACACTCAAAATAGATTTGAAGTCTTTGATTTAGAGAATGTATCAAGTGAAATAAAATTCGAGGGGATAGTGTGTTTAAAGACATTTAAGAAAACTCTATTTTGATTTTACAAGTTTATGGATAAAATTAGAGGGGATAGCGTGTTTAAAGACATTAAAGAAAACTCGTTTTTAAGGAATAGTATAACATGTAAAATACTTTACAAATTCATACCTAAAAGTGTTTTCGCCATATTTGATGGAGACTTCTAGTTGTTTTTCTCGATTATGTTAATAAAAACAAAACACTCAAAAAAGATTTGAAGTCTTTGATTTTGAGAATGTATCAAGTGTAATAAAATTAGAGGGGATAGTGTGTTTAAAGACATTAAAGAAAACTCTTTTTTGATTTTACAAGTTTAAGGATAAAATTAGAGGGAATAATGTGTTTAAAGACATTAAAGAAAACTTTTTTTAAGGAATAGTATAACATGTAAAATACTTTACAAATTCATACCTAAAAGTGTTTTCGGACTATCCATATTGAATGATATCGAAATAAATTCAAATATTTGGTTTTCTAAGCATATATTTTCGTCTACCAAAATCAAATCATACTTAAACCCCCAAATTTGTGTATCTCTAAAAAAATTGTATCGGCTAAGTGTTAGATTCACATTCATGTATCTCTAAAATTGTCTTTTGATATGTCTCTCAAATTAAAAAAAACTAATAGGGTGCCTGCATGATGCGGCGTGGACAACGTTTTGTACTACGGTACTCGTTTCTGTTGTTTTTCTTATTCGTATAATATTTATTATAACATCATTATGGTAGATATACGTCATAAGCGTTACAAGTACTTCATGAAGACTAAAAGCTCAAGTGTGTAAACATGTAACATATATTAATATATATTGGGTAGGGTTCATGAGAGAACCACCTTTATTGCGAGAATCGCGAGAACCAATGTGAATACACCAAAATAAACCAATGTAACATATATAAATATATATTGGGTTGTGTTCACATTGTTTCACACGGTTCTCGAAATAAAGGGTGGTTTCTAACGGATCCTTCTCCTATATAGGTTCCTAACGGATCATTCTCCTATATATAGGAGAAGGATCTGTTAGGAACCATCATTTATTGCGAGAACCAATGTGAACACAACTAAAAATACCTAAAAAATATAAAAAACACAATTTTTTTAAATATTTTTTTAACAAAAATCGCTACATTTCGTTTATTAAAAAAATTGAAGACTAAAAGTAGCGATTTTTGTTGAAAACAATATTTAATTTTTTTTTGTGCTTTTTAAATTTTTTTTAAGGTTTTTTTGGGGTTTAGGTTTTTGGTTTATTTTTTAGCATTTAGCTTGGGTAAGGGGGGGGGGGGGGGGGGGGGGGGTTAGTTTTTAGCATTTAGCTTGGGGGGGAGGGGTTAGGTTTTTTTAAGTTTTTGGTGGTGTAATGGTGTAACACCCCGTGTTTCGAAAGTCAAAGTCAAGATTAAAGTCAAAGGAAGAAAAGATTGCTAATTGCGATCTGTCACTCCTTGCTCAACTCCTGTTTTGACTTCTTTGACTTATAGATATGAATGGTGAAAATCTTAACCCCCGACCAGGTAGCCAACATACCTCCATATAGACCGTGGAGATATGAATGGTGAAAATCTTTTATTTTATATAGACAGTAAATTAATGCCAAGACACCACGGACAAACGATAAGGAAAAATCACCTTCAACATAAGAAACTAGTTATTAAAGTCATTAATACATAACCAAGTAAAAAGTGCGAAAATATTAAAAATAAAAAGTATTACACTAGACACTTTGTCTTCACCAAGTGATGTAAGAGACTTAGGCAAACATGGCCTTGATTGTCAAGAACTCTTACGATCAATCTTGGATCCCGAGATGACTCACACACTCTATGATGGACAATGGATGATGGTGGTGGATGATGGTGTTATGGTGGTGGTGGGTGGTGGGTGGTTGGTGGTGGGTGAAGTGTGAGAGAGGTGGTGTGCCAAGGGATGGTTTTGAAATTGAGCCAAGCACTCCTATTTATAGGCTGAACAGAAGCTCGGGCACGGCCCCGTGTCCATTGGGCATGGCCCCGTGTTCATCCTTCATCTCTTTCTTCATTAATTGCAGTTTGTCTGCATTAGTTGACCACGCCCCCGTGTCCACTGGGCACGCCCCCGTGTGCAGAAGTAAATCTGTACTATCGAGTTTTCCTAGATTCTGCGAATCTTAGAGTTGACCATGGCCCCGTGTCTGCTAAGCACGACCCCGTGGTGGGCGATAGAAGCTTCTATAGCTTTGTCTTTTCTACTAGCACTTGGGCACGCCCCCGTGTTCACTGAGCACAGGGCGTGTTCAGCCTTCTGTTTTCTTGTTTTGCTTGGGAAGATGTTGTCGTCGGGTCGGGCATGTCACGTTTGTTCCTTTTCTTGTATTTATGTTAGATTTAGCTGCCTTTTTGCTTCTTTTGTTAATTTGAGCTCATTTAATCCTGAAAATACAAAAGGAAGACAAAAGCACACTTTTTCCTACATTAGTACTAAAAAAGGGTTGGTTTTATGCCACAATTGATGTAATTTATATGTTGCATTTTGCACACATCATTCGAGCCGCATTTTTATCAATAAACAAGGGGATTTGCGTTGAACCAGGAGTGAAATCCATACTTTAACGCAGATTTTCCCCGTATTTTATCAACATAGGAACAAAGTTGTTAAGTCAGGGGTGAAACCCGAACCTTGACGACTTACTCCGATCTCTATTTTGTTTTGCAAAACTCTCACCAAGGTCTCGGTGAATTCAAGGGACTCGAGTGCTTGAATAGCCGAAAGGATGGATGCCATTCACCGCATGTCGGTGATAGAGCGCAGTCTATTAGGCTAACAAGGACTTTTGAGTACATCCTTGTGGATAGTCGAACCACTTTGGAAAGTCGACGTCTACCTAGCCAAAGACAATCCATTCCCGATTTCTATGAGTTTCGATTCTGAGCCCGCAATTGCTGACTCTGATATTTGTCAATTTTATGTGGAAATTTATGTGTTTTATGTGATTATACATTTTGATTTCTGGTGGATTATTCATTTTCGCTGTTTATTTCGATCAACACGCACAACACACTACACGAACGCCTACAAATCGCTGATCATCATTCGCAATCACTGCTCGATACTCGCAATCGCTGTGAATAATCGCTATACGCGCTGTGAAGGATATGGAATACGTGCAACATATAGCTAGGTTTCTGTATTCTGACTGCCTCAGGTGTTTCTGTGCTTTATGTGCTTATGTGTTCTGTGCAATGCGTGCTTATATGCTTCAGTGCTTTATGTGCTTTTGTGCTTATGTGAATACGTGTTACATGACTATGTTCCTGAGCTTTAGTAGTACTAGGCGTGTGAGGTGAGATTCGATTATACTGCGTTTGAGTCCTATGGCGATGTCTGTTGCAGACAATGTCATCATCTGGACCCCGTTACTCTTGACATGCTCGCCGAGAACAGAGAGACAAACGCCTTGCACCACTCGTCGCTGAGTAGATAGCAAAAGTCATCTCACAGATCGTTAGCGACTTACAAGAGAATGCTAGTAAGTCTTCTGAAGAGTCCAGGACTGAGACTCCTAAAGATGCTCCCAAAGCTGCTTTCAGCTTCAAGCAGTTTAAAGCTTGCGGACCAAAATAATATACTGGTGAAGATGGTCCGACAGCCTTATTTCAATGGTTTGATTCGATCGAGGTCACCTTGCGCCAGAGTGGCTGTCCTGATGATCTCCGCACTCTCAACGCGACCGGCGTCTTCCAGTCCCGCGCTTTAGACTGGTGGATGGCCGAGAGAAACAAACGCGGAAACGATGCAGCTTATGGTTTGACGTGGGACGAGTTGAAGAACGTCATGTTAGAAGAGTTCTGCCCTCCCCACGAGCACCAAAAGTTGGAGGACGAATTCTGGCATATCAAGCAGAAGGATGGTGACAATGCTGCTTTAATTGCTCGCTTCAAGCAGCTTAGCATAATCTGTCCTGATCAAGTCAAGACTTCTGAGATGACAATCAAGAAGTACATTCGAGTTCTACCCGACTGTGTCACAGATTTTGTGCAAGCTTCAAAGCCAGCGACAATCGAAGAGACTTACCTGCTTGCCGCTGAAATAAACGACAAGCGAGTCAAGTCTGGCTTCTGGGATAAAGCCACCAAGAATCTCCATCAAGCTACCACCGCACCAACCGCTGAAGCCACCGCTACCCCTTAGTCTTCAAAGGCCTCTCGTCGCAAGAGGAAGAACAACAGTAACTCCAGCAACAAGAACTGTGTTGTTACCACTGCTGCCCCACTCCAAGCTGTACCAGCTCAGCAGCATACTCAACACCGCCAAGTTGCGGCACCGGTAACCCAAGCACCGCCGGCAAAGCGTGCTTATACTGGTCCTCATCCTGCCTGCCCGACATGCACCTATCATCATCCAGTGGGAATTGCCTGCAGATTTTGTGTACACTGCAACATGTACAGCCATTTCACCACCAACTGCCGTACAGGTCCTCGACAAGCGCCAACACCAGCTACTGCTCATCAAGCTCAACTCCCTGCCTCTCAAGGCCAGCAAGCGGCTCAGGCACCCGTGGTCAATGCTAGAGCCTGCATCGCGTGTGGTGATCCCAACCACTTCGCAAACATGTGCCCCAATCGGGTTGTGAAGCAAAAGCCTCAGTAGCAACAACAATAATAGCAACAAGCAGCACGCGCCCGAACTTTCAACCTCAACGTGTGCCAAGCTCAAGTCGACAATAACGTGGTCAATGGTACGTTCCTTGTGAATGGTATTTATGCTTCGTGTTTATTTGATACTGGAGCCAATAACTGTTTTGTGTCGTTTGAATTCGAAAAGCTCTTTAATCGTAAGCGCCCCCATCTCCCCTCAACGTTCGTTGTTGAAGTTGCCATCGGAAGAACCGTCGTTGTCAATTCTGTTCTTTGTGATTGTACTCTCGAACTTAACAATCACATCTTTCCTATCGACCTTATTCTGATGCAACTCGGTAGTTTTGATGTCATAGTAGGCATGGACTTTCTTCACGAAAACCATGCTGAAGTTGTTTGCTTCGATAAGATGATTCGATTCTCGCTCGCTAATGGTGATCAATTGTGTGTTTATGGTGAAGTCGCGTCGAAGAAACTTCAACTCATGTCGTGTGTTCAGGCTAGCAAGTATCTCTGCAAGGAATACCAAGCTTACTTGGCACACATTGTAGTAGCGGAGAAAAAGGAAGTTAAGGAGGTGAAAGACGTCCCCGTTGTTTGTGAATTCCCTAACGTTTTTCCCAAAGATCTCCCAAGTCTACCTCCAAGTCGTGATATCGACTTTCGAATCGACCTCATTCCTGGAGCAAACCCTGTGGCTAGAGCTCCTTATCGACTCGCTCCGTCCGAAATGCGCGGACTATCGAGTCAACTCCAGGAATTACTTGATAAAGGCTTTATTCGCCCTAGCACCTCTCCTTGGGGCGCACCAGTCCTCTTCTTCAAAAAGAAGGATGGGCCGTTCCGGATGTGCATCGACTATCGGGAGTTGAATAAGCTAACAATCAAGAATCGCTACCCCCTGCCTCGCATTGATGATTTGTTTGACCAGTTACAAGGTGCTACGTGTTTCTCCAAGATCGATTTACGTTCAAGCTACCACCAGTTACGCATTCAAGAGGAGGATATACCCAAAACCGCTTTTCGCACTCGATACGGTCACTACGAGTTTGTTGTTATGCCTTTTGGTCTAACCAATGCACCCGCGGTTTTCATGGATCTGATGAATCGCGTGTGTAAACCTTTACTCGACCGCTTCGTCATCGTGTTCATCGATGATATCCTGATCTATTCCAAGTCGAAAACCGAACACGCGCAACATCTACGTTTGGTTCTTGAGCTACTCCAGGGAAATCGACTCTATGCCAAGTTCTCCAAGTGTGAATTCTGGCTAGAGGAGGTACAATTCCTCGGTCACATTGTAAATAGTCAAGGTATTCACGTCAACCCCGCGAAGATCGAAGCTGTTAAGAGTTGGGTTACGCCTAGGAACCCGTCTGAAGTCCGTTCTTTCCTCGGACTAGCGGGCTATTATCGTCGATTTATCGAAGGATTCTCAAAAATCATTGTGCCGCTTACCTCTCTCACGCAAAAAGACAAGCCTTTTGTTTGGGGAACTGGACAAGAGACTGCCTTTCAAACCCTCAAGTATATGCTTTGCAATGCTCCTGTTCTCACTCTACCCAACGGAAACGATGACTTTATCGTCTATTGCGATGCCTCGAACCTTAGCCTTGGTTGTGTTCTCATGCAGCGAGACAAGGTTATAGCTTACGCATCTCGTCAGCTCAAGATCCACGAGAAGAACTACACAACCCACGACCTCGAGCTAGGCGCAGTTGTTTTTGCGTTAAAGATTTGGCGACACTACCTTTATGGTACCAAGTGTACGATCTTCACCGATCATAGGAGCCTACAACATATCTTTGAAAAAAAGGAACTAAATATGCGTCAACGCCGGTGGGTAGAACTTCTCAACGATTATGACTGTGAGATCCGTTATCACCCGGGCAAAGCAAATGTCGTTTCCGACGCTCTCAGCAGACGGAGCTATTTGCATAGCGCCCATAATATCCAAGCCCAATTTGATATCGAAACCCTTATCCACGAAGCCCAACATGCTTGTTTCACCGAACGCACTTTGAAGAAGGAAATGATTATCAACGATGGAGCCCATCTAGTGAATAAGTCGAATGGGATATTCCATTATCTGGACCGAATCTGGTTCCCTAAACGGATCGATTTATGACAAATATTGATGGACGAAGCCCACAAATCCCGATATTCTATTCATCCCGGTGCCGACAAAATGTACAAGGACCTGCACTACAAGTACTGGTGGCCGGGCAAGAAAAGAGATATTGCCCTATACGTTTCGAAGTGCCTGACGTGCTCGAAAGTCAAGGCTGAACATCAAAGACCCTCTGGCTTACTCGTCCAACCCGAAATTCCTATATGGAAATAGGAGAGTATAGCTATGGACTTCATAACGAAACTTCCGCGCACGCCATCAAGTCACGACAGCAACTGGGTTGTCGTTGACCGTTTGACCAAATATGCCCACTTCCTGTCGATACGAGAAGATTATAAGGTACAACGATTAGCCCGAATCTACACCAATGAGATCATTTGTCGACATGGGACGCCTCGCGACATCATTTCTGACCACGATGCTCGGTTTACCTCGCGTCTTTGGGAAACGTTTCAATCTGCTCTCGGTACTAAGCTTAATCAGTGTTGTAAAAATTGGAATTAATCGGCGCCTAGGCGCTAGTCAGGTGTTAACTGATTAATTTTGAGCTAGTCGGACCATTAGTCGGTAGTCGGTCCAAGTCGGTCCTAGTCGGTGCAAGGCGGCCCAAATCGGCCCAAGTCGGCCAAATCGTTTCTAGTCGGCCCACTGTTTTTTAGTTTAAATCTGGCCCAAACAAATGTTTTTAATCATTAAATACATGGCCCAAGTTGTTTAGTTCCAACCTGGGCCAAAAAAAAACATGTTTTAAGCCATTAAAACATATTCCATAAGGTCATGACTGATGTGTTAATGTTTGAATATTTCAATACTTCAATTGCTATGTTTTAAACTTCGTTGTTTAAAATTTGAACTATTTTTAAGTATTATATTGATATTAATGTGTGTATTGAATGTTTAAATACTTGATTTGTTATGTTTAAACTTATAGTTGTTTGAATTTTGAACTATTTTAAGTATTATATTGATATTAATGTATGTGTATATATATAAATTTAAAATTATATATATAAATTCTGATCCGATTAATTCTGATTAATCCCGATTAATCCCTAGTCAATACTCCACCGCCTGACTGACGCCTAGCTATCTCTACAACACTGCGCTTAATCTAAGTACCGCTTTCCATCCCCAAACCGACGGTCAGACTGAGAGAACGATTCGTACCCTTGAAGACATGCTCCGTTCGTGTGTCATAGATTTCGGTGGTAATTGGGATGCATACTTACCTTTAGTCGAATTCTCGTACGATAACAGTTATCATTCCAGCATTCAAATGGCACCATTTGAGGCATTGTATGGAAGAAGATGTCGATCGCCTATTGTATGGCACGAGATCGGGCACTCTCAATTTACCGGTTCGGAGCTATTGCAAGAAACGACTGAAAAAATCCTCCAGATTCGAGACAACCTACTGAAAGCTCGGAGTCATCAGAAAAGTTACGCCGATAGACGACGCAAGCCCCTTGAATTTGACGTTGGCGACCACGTACTCCTAAAGGTATCACCTTGGAAGGGTATGATCAGATTCAGCAAAAGAGGAAAGCTTGCGCCTCGATACGTTGGACCCTTTAAGATTCTAGAAAGGATCGGAAAAGTGGCCTACAGACTCGAACTACCGGAGGAAGTTAGCAACGTTCACCCGACTTTCCACGTTTCAAACCTCAGAAAGTGCCTGGCTATGGATGATTTACATGTACACCTCGAGGATCTTCAAGTAAACGAAACACTACACTTCGTGGAGAAACCTGTCGAGATCATGGACTGACAAACCAAACAGCTCAGGCGCTTACGCATTCCCATTGTGAAGGTTCGCTGGGAAGGCAAACGAGGCACATAGTTCACTTGGGAACTCGAAAGTGACATGAAGGCGAATTACCCGCAGTTGTTTGTTACGGCTTCGACCTAATTTCGGGATAAAATTCCCTTAAGTGGGGGAGGCTGTAACACCCCGTGTTTCGAAAGTCAAAGTCAAAGTCAAGATTAAAGTCAAAGGAAGAAAAGATTGCTAATTGTGATCTGTCACTCCTTGCTCAACTCCTGTTTTGACTTCTTTGACTTATAGATAATATATTTGTTTTATCGCATTAGTTGTATTATGTGGAGTGCTTGTTAATAATCGAGGTTTAATCGCTATTTAATCGCAAAATTAATCGCTAATCGACTTAATCGCACTCGCAACTCGAATTACTTGTTTGGATATTGTTTTACGTGTGTGTGCTACTTATGTGTTACTTGTGCATGTTTATTTATATTATGTTTGTGGTAATCAATCGAAACGCAATCGCAACGCTATCACAACCGAATCGCAAACACTAATCGCAACTTAATTAGGATGATTGTATGATAGATATAGTAGTTGGGATTAAAAGTAATTTGATGAGTAATTATATTGCATCGCTCCCTCGAATCGCATCGCAAAGCTTAACCCTCGAATCGAAAATACTAAGATCATCGTGCCGAATACTCGAATCGAGTGGCCAACCGATAGGGTGGCCATCCGATCGGGTTGCCATCCGATCGGGTTGCCACCCGATCGGACAGCCGCCCGATTGACCAGCCACTTTCCATTTTGGGAAACCCTATAAATACCCCAGTTGTTACCTCATTTGATGGTGACAGCTCCTCTCACTCGACCCAGCCGCTCTCAAGCTATTTTCTTCCGATTTCTCTCAAATCTTGTAAGTTTTCAACCTAAATCTTGTACTTTCTTGATCTACACGCACTCCTACACCCTTCTATCTTTTGAATCTTAACTTTTAACCGTGAAATCACTAGATTTAAGGTGTTCTAGGATGATGTCATCATGGAGTTCTTATGAACTTCATGTTTTGGCCCCAATCCACCAAGAACAACTAAGATCTGAACGATTTCCATATGAATAAACAAAGATTTTACATAGATCTGAACATATTCATGGTGAAAAGGATTGAAAGATTTTACATAGATCTGAAAACCTTGTTATATGAATAAATATAACCATTTGAAAAAAAAAACTTTCTTATTAATATATTTGGAAAACTAAAGGGAACAACTCATATGTGGAATGATATTAGCCTTTCAAGAAAAAAAAACAAAAAACAACTCATATGTTGACGTGTCAGCCCAATGGCCACCTGCTCGCATTCTAACCCGGAGGTGGCGGGTTCGAGTCCTATGGCTCGCTCCCAATGCCCCTACGGTAGCGGATTTACCCCCAGACTCAGGCTTGCAGGGTGGCGGTCTGCGAGGTGGTATCACCTCGGCGGTTGGGAGGACCGTGGAATATCCCCCCCCCCCCCCCCCCGACTATGAAAATTCAGGTTGACCTAGTTGGTGGCAAAACCGCGTGTCAACCCATGCTCCAAACCTCCGGCCCACCATACCCCACGGTTTAAGCCAGGACATCATGTCAAACTGAGTTTACATGCACTAATTAATGCCGAACCTAAAAAGCAACCAATCAAAATAAAACACAAAAGATAAAGAAAAACGATTTCCAGACATGAAAACTCAACTGCACAATCATTGTTTTCTAAACTCAAAACCTCAATCTTTTTGTTTTGAAAACTCAAAAGACAGTGGCGGTGGCGGAACCACAGGGGGTCAGGAGAGTCCGCTGACCCTCCGGCCACCATCTGGCATATCAAAGTTTTAAATTGGTTTTAGAGCTTACAGTGACATTTATTGATACTTTGACCTTTCACTCCTTCAGTTATATCCCTAGCTGAAAGAAAAAATCGAAGAAAAAAGGTAAAGTGACGGCAGTTTAGCTCTGTGTTATTAGGGTTGAGAAATGTAGAAGGAAGAGAAATAAAGATAATACAATTTACACTGTGTGTTTATTAGTCCAATTGAAAAACCTAATAAGAACTACATGCTGGAGTACTTGAAATTTAATACTTGTATATTTTATCATATGGGTAGGATTTTGTTTGTTAAGTATTTTTATAATGAACACACAAAAAACACTGTTAAGTAAATTTTTTTATAATGAACTTAAAAAAAACACAAAACAAATATGTATATGTAATAATAGCCTATCTTACCATTAGCAAGTTCAATTGTTATATGGGCAGCAGTACCTCAACCACAAAAATGTAATAACTAATATATGTTTATTGTATGTGAAGACTCAAAACCAGTTTGTCCGACCTGGTCTGAGTAGAGCTTCAGACGACCTTGCAAGAACCTGCAAGATCACAAGGAAGAAACACACCGTTAGCCTCGTCACAGGGAGGGAGGCCTCTCTGTGACCAAGCTCGGGCGTGAGAATTAGTATTTGTGAGGAGAGAAATAGATCAGGAAGAGAGAGAGGAGAGTTTAGAGAGAGAAAGTAGCGATTACCCCTTGCTGGAAGTCTTGGCGGGGTATTTATAGTTTTTGGGTATGCTGACGTGGCGAGTTAGTTAGGGTCGGACCAGTCATTGTCATGGCGGTTAAAGTTGTGGGCCCCTGGTTAGTTATGCCGGATCAAGGAGTTGGGTCGCTTCGTCTATGGTCCTAGATATGTCCATTCCTTTAGGCTTTTGGTTCGGTTTGGTGTTCGCTAGACATTCGGTCCGACCAAGGACGTATCCTCATCAAGTCCCCCTAGTTCGTAGTGTTTGTTCAACAAAAGCTTCGAACTAAGTGGCGAAGTTTCTGGTGATTTGGGGCCTTTATTTGCCGCTGGCTTCGCTGATTTGTTTTTAAATTCCGAATTTTGGCGGTGACCTTTATGTTTTTTGGTGACCGTCGGTTACCCTAATTTTACCCTAATCGATGTGACCTTTGACATGCGTCACCCATCCTGACGTGTCAACACTGGATTGATTGTTTTGAGGCGGTGGAGGTTTTTCTATAAAAAGGGAAAAAGTTTTTTACTTTTACCTTTTACTTCTTCTCCTTCCTCTTCTTTTTCTCTGAAACGGAACATAGTTCATCTCTCAGGTTAGTGTCTTCTTTATACAATGGCGAATAAAAGCAACTTGTCTGGTTTCTTTAATATTTTGAATAAAAATGGCTTAAAATGGTATGTGGATCAATATGCAATTCCTGCTTCCTTACACCATGTTCTTCCCGAAAAGGATACGCCCATTTATCCTTTTGTTCCGGGGAAGATAGGGGTTTATACTCGTATGTTCGACTATTGCAACTATCGTCTTCCTCTGACGAAGTTCCTGATTGAAGTTCTCTTATTTCATGAGGTTCACCTTTCTCAAATGAACCCCTTTGGCCTTGCCAAGGTGTGTCATTTTGAGTTGGCCTGTCGTGGTTTGGGCTCCGAACCGGATTTGGATGTGTTCCGGGCTTTTTACAAGTTGAATCGGTCAGGTAGTTGGTATACCTTCGAAGTTAGGAAGAAAAATGCCTGTTGTTATACGTGGATTACTACCAGTTTAAAAGATTGGAAAGACCGTTTCTTCCTGGTCGATGATCAATGCGTTCCGGCCGAGATGTCATGGAGACTGAAAAAGTCACGCCTCCCACCCCCTCTTTCTGAAGACTTTGAGTTCAATAAAAATTTATATGCGGCTTTGATCAAGGAAGCCGGGCGCGTACAAAAGTATCCGGAACACATTCTTGTCATGGGATGGATAAGCACGATTTGGGCCGAACCGGAGTGGTATCCTACCCTTAGGAGGAACGGAGAGGGTTAGTTATACTTTTAACTAGATACGGTGTTTCTTGTACTGTTTATTGATTATTTTACTGCACGTTGTATGATTTTATCATGCCGGACTATGGATATTATTTGTTGTTTGTTTTTGTGCAGCTATGGGTTTGAAAGAAGCTCTGAGGTTGAAATCCTTCGATTCCACCGAACTCGATGTTCGAGCCACCAAGACACCGAAAGGTGATCCGCCATATTTGAGCGTAGTGCAAGAAAATCTTTATCAAATTAGAGAACCGACCGCTCCGTTCAATCAAGGAGGTTTAGCGGGACAGGGGGTTCGGGTTCGGTTCCTTCTATACGGACGGTGAATGTAGCTCCAGCTCAGGCAGCTGCGGTGGTTGGTAGTGATAAAGGAAAGAGAACTGAGTTGAGCGATGCGAAGGGGTCCGAATCCAAGATTATTTTGTACGGTTCTGAACACCTTTCTATGGAGGATGAAGGAGTGAATGTTGAAGGTGAGGGCGATGGTGATGATGCTGAGGCGCGTCCTCAAGTTAGTTTGAAAAGAGGACGAACTACTTCCTCTAAATCTGATCCGAATCCCAAACAGCTGAAGAAGAAGAAACTGGATTTTAAAACAATCACATTGGAGGATGATGAGGATGATCAGGCCACCGGGTTTTCTACTGCCAGGGGCTTGTTGGAGAACTTAGATGCCCCCCTTCATGGTGGTAGAACCCCGAGGGATAGACCGGTCAATCTTCCAACGAGTCCGTTATCTTTTAAAGGGCCAACCACCAAAGTTATTGAAGATATCCATATGCCAGATCCTTTGTCTTTTAAGAAAATCGAACCTTCTCCCTCGGGTAAGCCCACTACGGGGGTTGCTTCTAATGTTTCGAGGCCAAGCCCTCAACCGATTGATGATGGGGATAGCGCCTCTTTGTCCCCTTTGTGGTATGAAACTGAAGTTGTCTTTATATGTCGGGAGCTAGGTTCAGGCGATGCTGTGGACGTGGACTCTGCTCATGCTCTAGAGAAGTATGTCCCTGAATGGTCGCTGGCGAATAAGGACAGGATTGTGGACGCTTTATCGGCAAAAATGGCTTTGTTTCATCTCGGAACCCCTGCTGAGCATGCGTACTACCAGAAGATGAGTGGTCCGGAGCTTGGAAATGCTCTGATGCTGAACCAAGCCCAATCGAACTCCCTAGTGGTGGAAACCTATAAGCGTTGGGTTGAATCAGAATCGAATTGTCGTAGGTTTGAGCGTGAGATCGCCTCTTTGAAAAACGAGGATAATGTTCGATCGAAAACCAAGCAGGAGCTCTCGTCTCTTCGATCTCGGGTGGATCGTCTGAAAGAGCAGGTCTCGGAAGCGAGAGAGGTTAATAAATCTTCATAGGGTTCGGCTGTAGCTGCCCATGAGGCTCGGGACAAGGCTCTTCAGGATCTGGAGGATCTTAAGTTGAAATTTGGTAACTTGGAGAAAAAACTGTCCGATGTCGAAGGGAGAAGCAAGGCGGAGCTGAAGGAGATGCAAACTGCTTATGATCAACTTTTGGCCGACCACCATCGCCTGATTAGTGGTACGTTCGTAAAACGCTTTTTTGCTGTTTTCTTTTTCTACTCCTTTTTTAATCCTTTGTTCCTTTTGTCAGATAAATCTGAGCTTGAGAGGGCTCGTGACAGGGCTATCAAGTTTCATCAGGAAACAATTGACGAAGCGAAGGGGATGTTAACTCGTTGTGATGGTTAGATGATCGAATTGTACGCCCTGGTGTCGGAGCTCATGCTTACCAAGCAGTGGTTTTTGACGGACGGGGTTGCTTGGGTGGTCAAATTGGTTCATCAGAGCCCCGAGCTGGAGAAAGTGGTCGCTGATTTGGTGAACAGTGTTAATGCGGTTGGAGCGAACGAAGGGATCAAGCAAGGTTTCCAGGCTGCCAAGGGTTCAGCTCGCTCTATTGAGGAGGTCTCCGGGTATGATGAAGGGGCTAAGGACGCATTAGATGCTGCGATAAAAGCCTTCGACAATTTCCACGTTTCTGTTCTTGGCAAAGTTGCATATTTAGTGGACAAACCTTTGTCCGTCATCAAACAGAGGAGCGAACTTCCCATTGTGAAGGAAGATTACGAAGCTTGATGTTTAGCTCTTGTAATCGTACAATATTTTACTTTCGTTATGGCATGTAACCGTACAATTTAATTTTCCGTTTATGATTTTGCTGAACATGTTTCTTTAGTTTTGTATGAAATCATATTTTTGGTGAAAATATTCATGCCTGGTTTCTCAGCTTTTAGTTTGCGTCCAAACTTTTGCTGCTCGGCCAGGTTATTGCTCGGTTATCTATGTGACCAGATTGTAGCAAGAAGTTTCTATAAGTTGACTTCTCTTGCTTGAGTCTTTTTTGGTTTTTATAGTCGGATCGTAATAGATCCGGACCTTTTGCTCAATAGATTTTATTATTCTGAACTATTTAAACCTTCTCGATCGGCGCGAGACATGGGTCGAGGCCCGTCAGTGCACATTTTTATATTGTTCAAACTTATACATGAGATATGCTATGATTTACACTTGTGAAATACAGATCGCTTTATTTATTATCTTGATAATCATGGTTCCGGGGCAGACCCTCCCGGTTTACAAGGAAATAGAAACATACTTCGGGGCATTACCCTCCCGATTTTTACATGGAAAAAGAAATACTTAAAAATAAAAGATAGTGATCTTTCTAGTCTGTAGCAGACTGGCGTATACATGAAGCATTTTTTTAGATGAACCCCATTCCATGTTCTGGGTACGGGGGTTCCGTCGATTTTTTCAAGCACGTAAGAACCTTTATCGCTTGCCTCTTTTATGCGGTACGACCCCTCCCACTTTGGGGTCAACTTCCCAGGAGCTTCGACGCGGCTTGCATCATTGCTTCAGAGCACAAAGTCTCCGACTTTAAACTTGTAAAGTTTGGCACGAGCATTGTAATATTTCTCGATCTTCTTTTTGTACCGTGCTTCTTTAATTGCAGCAACGTTCCGATGTTCTTCCAGTAGATCGAGATTGGATCAGAGCTCCTGTTCGTTTTCTTCCCAATTTTTACACCTTTGATCAGGGAGCCCGATTTCTGCGGGGATCATGGCCTCGATGCCGTATGTAAGACTGAACGGTGTTTCTCCGTTACTAGTCTTGTGCAACGTTCGGTGAGCCCACAATACGTTCGGCAGTTCGTCTGCCCATCCTTTGCCTTCGTAACCAAGTCTTCTTTTTATTCCATCTATGATCCATTGGTTTATCTGCTCGACCTGTCCGTTCCCCTGGGGGAGAGCAACCGACGAGAAGACTTGGTTAATCTTCAAATTTTCGCACCAGCGCTTGAATGGATTCTCCGCAAATTGTTTTGCATTATCGCTCACTATGTAGAGCGGAAGACCGAAGCGGCACACGATATGCTCCCAAAAGAATCCTGTTACATTATAGCCAGAGATGACTGTGAATGGTCGGGCTTCCACCCACTTGGTGAAATAATCCACCGCCACTAGCAGATATTGAGCGCTTCCACTCGACCGCGGGAAAGGTTCGACTATGTCAACGCCCCATTTCTGGAAGGGCCATGCGGCGGTTACTGGGATCATCTCGTTCTTCGCTTGGAGGCTTATTGGTGCGTGCTTCTGGCATTCGTCACATTGCTGGAGTTCCTTAATTGCACTCTCATGCATCCCGGGCCAATAATATCCTACATTTTTAACCTTCGTTACGATCATTTTTTGCCCTGCATGGATCCCGCAAATGCCGTAATGTATTTCTCTGATGATATAGCTGGCCTGTTCCGGGTCGAGGCATTTTAACAGAGGCCCGAGGAAAGTCTTTCGGTACAAACCCGCTTCCTGCATCTGATATTGAAGTGAGTTGATCTGGATTTTTCTAGCCTCTGCTTTATCAACTGGCAAAACATCGTGCACTAGGTAGTTGATAATGGGTGTCATCCATGTTTGTGACGGGGCTTCCATTTGCATAACATGAGGAGTGGCAATTGAAGGTGTGGTCAACACTTCCACCCTTACCTCCTTAGCAAGATGACTGAACGACACAGATGCCAATTTGCTCAGTGCATCGGCCTTTTTGTTTTTGCTGCGGGGAATGTGTTCGACCTTACATGAATCGAACAATGCCATAGCTTGCATTACCTGTTCCAGATATTCAATCATGTTGGTTTCCCTTGCTTCATATTCTCCATTCACCTGATTTGCTACGAGCAATGAATCCAAATGGGCCACGACATTTTTTGCTCCGACTTTGGCCGCCAAACGTAAACCAGCTAAAAGTGCCTCATATTCAGCTTCGTTATTAGAACTCTTGAATTCTAATCGGAGCGCATACATCATATCTGTGCCATCTGGATCGGTGAGAATCAAACCTGCTCCAGCACCTTCGGTGCTCGAAGCCCCATCTGTATACAGAGACCAGGGATTATTTAGAGCTTGCTCCGTTTCTTCCACTTCTTTGTCCTCCGGCATTTCTACTAGAAAATCAGCTATCACCTGCCCTTTTAACGGACCCTTGGTTTTGAAAGTGATGTTGAATGCACCCAGCTCGATCGCCCATTTTGCCATGCGACCTGAAACTTCGGGTTGTCGAAGAACGTGCTGGATTCTTTGACCCGTTCGAACCTCAATCGGATGGGCTTGAAAATAGCGACGAAGCCTTCTTGAAGAGTGGACTAACGCCAAAGCTAGCTTTTCCAAATTTGGATATCTTGTTACGTAATCTTTCAACGTTCGGCTTACGTAGTAGATGGGGATTTGTGCTCCGATTCGGTGGGCGACTAACACCGTGCTGATGGCACTGCGTGATGCGGCCAAGTAGACTGTTAGTACCTCGTCTTCTTCCGGTACGGTGAGGGTTGGCAATGTGCCCAGATAGACTTTAAGCTCTTCAAAGGCTCGCGCAGCTTCTTCGGTCCATTTAAACTCCGATCTGAAACTTTTTCTAAGCACGTCCATGAATGGGAGAGATCTGTCTGCTGCTTTCGACAAGAATCGATGGAGAGCGGCCAATCGCCCATTTAAGTACTGAATTTCTTTAACCGACTTTGGAGGCTTCATGGTGAGAACAGCATCAATCTTGTCAGGGTTGGCTCGTAAACCCTTTGATCCGACCATGACTCCCAAGAACTTTCCTTCTTCTACCCCGAACGTACATTTTTTAGGGTTTAACTTCATATTGATGCTTCAGAGTTGGGTGAATGTTTCAAGTATGTCTTTCAGCATGGCAGCTTCGTCGTGACTCTTGATTACGATATCATCGACATATACCTCTAAATTTTGCTCGATCTGGTCTTTGAAAGCTTTGTTCATTAAACACTGATACGTAGCACCGGCGTTTTTTAAGCCGAAAGGCATCTTGGTAAAGCAGTAAACTCCTTCATTAGTAACAAAGGCTGTCTTGTCCTCATCATCAACTACCATTTGTATCTGGCGGTACCCCTTATAAGCGTCTAAGAAACATTTAAGCTTGAACGTGGCGACGGAGTCAATCTTTTCATCAATCTCCGGTAATGGAAAACAATCTTTCGGGCACGCATCATTTAGATCGGTGAAATCGATACACATTCTCCACGAGTTGTCCTTCTTTCGTACCATAACTGGGTTCGACACCCAGGTTTGGTATCGGACTTCTCGAATGATCCCGGCATCTAGGAGACTCTTTACGTCTTTGGCAATTGCCTTGGCTCGATCCGGTGCCATGTTCCTTTTTCTTTGCGCTATTGGCTTAATTGATTCTTTTACGTTCAGATGGTGTTGTGCCATAGACCTAGGAACCCCTTGCATATCAGAATGCTTCCATGCAAAAACATCAATTGAGTTACTCAACAATTCCCATAGGAGCTTCTTCGTTCGTTTTGGGAGCTGAGCACCGATAGCCACTTGCTATTCCGGGAAATCTGGGTTAATCACCCAAAGCTCTGTTGGTACTTCGGATTTTTTGGAGCTTGTTTCTGCTGCGTGTCTTACCTCTGCAACAAATGAACTTGATTCTGAAAGGATCGTAGCAATCCCAGCTTTGGTGGGGAATTTTATAGCCTCGTGTATTGTTGAGCTGATTGTTCCGAGGGCTCGTAACCTGGGTCGCCCTAGTATTACGTTATGCGACGAATGAGTACCAACAACCAGAAAGGTTAGTTGAACAGTTCTGCTTCTGTCGTTATCTTTGAACGTGGTCGAAAGGGTAATTTGCCCTATCGGACGAACCACCTCTCCCGAAAAACTTATTAGAGGAGTGGATACCTCGATTAATCTCTTTCTTGTTTGGGGGTTCAGCTACTGAAAGCATTGTAAGTACATTATCTCAAAGGCGCTTCCTTCGTCTATGTAAATTCATCAAACCAAATGTCCTGCAATCACGGCCGATATTGTGATCGGTCCGTCTTGAGCATCTTCCGGATCGATCGGTGGAAAGTATGTTGGTTGTTGCATCCAAGCTGCCATGTGCTGGTTCGGCCGCTTTATCCCCCTTGGTTCGGTAGATCGAATTATATTGATCCCGGCCTCGGTATTCGGGTTATCAATCGTTGCTGCGGATTTCTTCCCATCCTTTACTTCTTTTACGAGATGGGAGAGTTTTCCGGATCGTACGGCCTTCTCGATCTCTTGTTTTAGCGCCCAACATTCGTTGGTCGTATGCCCTTTGTCTCGGTGGTACTTACAGTACTTTTTGGAGTGCTTATCTGATGTAGGCCGCTACTTCGATGGTGTGGGAAAACGGGTAGTCTCCATACTAAGGATCTCGCTCGGTGACTTAGTTGGTTCGGAGAAAGTGTTGAAACGTATGTTACCAGTTCGGAAACTATTTCGATCAGACTTTTGATACGGGCCACGACTTCTGCTCCAATTGTTGCTTCTATCTTTTGGTGGTGACGCGTTCCGTCTCCATGATGCGGTTCGAGCCTTAGCATTCCTTGCTGCTGTTTCATTCGGTTGACCGCATGCGCTCTTTCCTCAGACAAAGGCTCGAGCTCATTCCATAAGTATCTCCATGGTTTTTGGGAGATCTTCGTGGAGCTTTTCTATGAGCTGATTGTTTCGAACTCCATGACAGAATCCGGAAACTCGGAGCTGATCAATTGCCCCGCTTATCTGCATGCTCTCTCGATTGAAACGATCGATGAAATCCTCTACAGACTCTCCATCGCGGCGTTTTATGTGGTGAACCTCAGTAATGTCTTTCTTGCAGCGTCGCTGCTTACAGAAATTTTGCAAAAATATACGCCAGAAGTCTTCAAAGTGATCGATCGACTGTGACAACCGTAAAAAATACAGGTATCCGTACAATTAATTAATATTGATTAGTGCTTAATGACTGTGCTGAATTACAATTAATGACTTAAACTGCTTTCTGATTACTGCATCATACTTACATGTGCATCACATATTACATGATGTCACCTCATTATCACATGCAAACTTTATTGACATACATGATGCACAAAGCACAGTTAGCACAGTTAGGGGATAACTCAGAAAAATGCTGACGATGTTCAGTACATAGACAGACAGTGTTTTGAGACCCAGTATGAGCCGGAAACTAAGTTCTACACTAGTATGGAGTGTAGGGAAGTAAGGACCATAAAACTGCTTCACTCGATGATAGTTTAAGTGCCGGAAAGTGCCTAAAACCCACTTAAAGTGCAGAATTTTGCATTAATCAGCAAAAATCAGCATTTTAACATGCTAGTTTCATGCAAAAATATGACTAAATGGTCCTGAATGCTTTCCTAAGTGTCGGGAATTAAAAGTGTCACAAAAGGGTACTTAAAGATCACTAAACGGAATAACTTGACACTCTAACGAACCGGTATCTAACCGAACAACCGGAAACTACCCGAAACACCAAAATTATACTAGAAGCATTTTTCTGAGCTAGTCATGATCCCCGAACACCTTAACACCCACTAAAATATCTAGTGACTAACTTAACTAACTATGCACTTAGATTTGAACTATAATCTAACTTATGGTTTGAAGCTACACCTATACCCCCCCCCACCTATCTCACGGCCACCAAGGCCCTTACACACTTGATTTTATTGCAATTGTTTAATAAGATATGTCTTGTACTCCTAGGGACATATTATCCATGCGTTATTATAGTATTATGGTTATAAGAGAAACCTTAGAGTTCTAATCCTTCATTCAACAACAACACACAACACACCATCATCTCTCTCTCTCTCCCTCCCTCCTTCATCTCGGCCGAAACAACCACACACCACCACCATCTTCATCAAACTTCCATCCAATTTCAAGTGTAGACAAGGTGTAAGAAGGCCATTAAGGAAGCTTGGAGCTTGTGGAACTTGAAGGACCTCTTTTGCTTGCCTTTATCCACCACATTCATTACCTTCATCTTCAAGAGTTCTTCCCTAGCCTTGTGCTAGTAGTAAGACTCTCATAACCTTTGTTACTTCTAATTTTGATTGGTTAAAAGATGATATACATTGATTATCTTGATGAACATTAAAAGACATACTCATAAAACTCTAACACAAGCTTACATATGATGAAATCTTGATGAAATAATGTTGTTTAGTGTATGTATTATACTTGCTTGTTGTTTTCTTGAGATTATGATATTGATCATCATAAGGAGCTTGCTAGATTGTGATTAAACACATGATCTAGCAAGTAGGAGGATGATTATGTAAGGAAACAAGATGATCATCCTCATGCGTAGGCATGAACTTGAAGAATAAAATGATTTCTTGAAAAATAATCATCAAAGTGAGTTAATAATCTTGTGGATCTAAGAATAATGAATGGTTTTCCAAAAGAACCAAGTTCAAAATATGATTTTTAGAAGATCTTGGTTCTTACTTAAACTTATACTATTTTTGGTAATGAAACAAGTGTAGAAACACTAGAGAAACAAAAAGATTTCATAAAGAAACGTTTTTGTAAAACATGTTTACAAGTTGTAAACAACCAAATCTTTCAAGAATGAGATTTTTACAGAAGTAAACACACTTTGAGGGGTAACTAAACCTACTAAAAACACTACCAAGTTCCTACAAGTTTTTAATAAAAGTTCAAGTTCATGTTGTAGTGCAAATAACATTGTTCTTGCACTTGGTAAGTGTAAGTTGTTTAGGGATTGATTGTTGATTGTTTATGATGATATTTGGAAAGAAAATGATATGCTTTGATAGCATGGACACCTCCATTTTTAGGGGAAACTACGGCAAAATTTTCTAAAAAATATAAACACTTAGAAGAATATTTTCTAAACAATACTTACAAGTGTGTTTTAACTAGGATTTTCAATATAAACTTTGCCATAGATTTTGTTACAAAAATACAAGTATTGGAGGTTGGTTTTCATAAATAAAAATGGATAAATATGTGTTGGTGCACGAATGTCTAAAGCCTACGTCTTAGTCTTAGTTATTGAGCCTACGTCTTAGTCTTAGTTATTGATTGTATAGGGTCTAGATGTGTTAATTATGTATTGTATAGGGGTTGAAAGTGTAAATGTTTGATTTTCATGTTGAGGTTTCGCTTATATGGACATGTGCCATAAGAGCGAAACTACTAGCTTGAGGTTTCGCTCCAAGAGACATGTTCATATGAGCGAAACCCTCACCCCTATAAATACCCAAGTTGTTTTCTCATTTTGAACATTCATGTCTCCCGTGTAGCCGAACTGCTGCCCGTGTATTTTGTGAAGATTGAATGAGAAAACTGTTTTAAAGTGATTTCCTTCTGTTTCTACTCCATTTCTGCTTTGATTCATGCCGATTTTGTATTTCCGCTGCATTTTCGGTAGTAGCTAGCTCTGATTGACTCAATAGGCTATCAATAACGGTCCTACAATTGGTATCAGAGCCAGTTGTGAGCTAGTTGACCCGAATCAAAGCCTTTTTCTAGCACATTTTGAGTTTATGGACTTTCCAACGGTCAAAATGGACTGAAATTTGAACATATAGTGTAAAATTGGCTAATAACAAACCCTTAAGTTTTTCAGACCTAAAATCAGCTTAAAAGTGATCTAAAATGGCTCGTGAATAGGTTCCGCTTATATGGTATCTTGAGAGGTTTCGCTTTTATGGCATAAGCATATCAGAGGTTTCGCTCAAGAGGTTTCGCTCTTAGTGTCATTTTTCAGGAGTTTCGCTCCTGAGGTTTCGCTTATAGTGACATATTTGGGTTCGCTTTTGTGGTTTCGCTCATAAGTGAACTTAGTGGTTTCGCTTATTAGTCAAGTTACAGGTTTCGCTTATTAGGACATATACAGGTTTCGCTTTTAAGTACTCTTAGTATCTGGTTTCGCTTATTCGACCTGTTTTAGTGAAAAAATCATGTTTTGAGCGTTTAGTCCATTTCGTACGTGATCGAGTGTTGGAAACTTAGTTTGTGTTAAAAGTTTTTGATAAAAACAACCTGTTAATCAAAAAGTTAAACATTTTTGGAAATTTGTCACTAAAATGGAACATCAAGATTTTTATAACTTGTTTGCGGGAAGCGGTTTGACGGCTACGCAAAGTCCGGCGAGTATAGTTCAGAACGTTAACATGGAGAATGAATTAGGGACGATGCAAAAGCCACCGAAGCTTATGAGTTTGGATGAATACGCGGGTTGGTCAGGACGTTTCAAAAACTGGGTGCAAGCCAATCACTTCGAATGTTGGATGAAAATAGAAGCGAAGTATGTACCACCAGTTAACGGTATGGGATTGGAAAAGGGCATCGGGAGTTTGACAAAATCTGAACAGATTGACTTCAAGGCTGAAAAGAAGATGGTGAGCATTCTGCAACAGGCCATCAAAGAAGATATCCTCGTTCTACTGCAAGATGAAGACAACTCTCAGTCTATGTGGCAAGCTTTGAAGCTGAAATTTCGAGGCAGTGTTTCAATGATTAAGAGCAAGAAAGCCTTAATCAAGAAGGAATTTGATATTTTTACTGGGATTAAAGGTGAGACGACAAAGCAGTTAATCGAACGATACTGTCATCTTTTGGTTGAAATGAAGCGTTTGGAAATTACAAAGACAAATGAAGAATGGATTGATAAGCTGTGTGATGCACTTCCATATGATGAGTGGGGAACGTATCTAATGATGTTGAAAAATAATTCTGATTTTGTGAATCTCAACCTTAGCTCATTCATTGAGAAGATTGAAGCCCACGAGTTGGAATTGCTAAAAATCAAGAAAATGAACTCAGCGAGTGTGCAGCAGGATGTATCGTTGTATTACAAAGGCAACCCTATAGTTTCAACCAATCAAAGCCCAAAAATACAAACAGGGTTCATTGCTGATAACACATCAAGTGTTTCTTCAAACACTCCGCAATCCGGCAATTTTTCACCATTCGCGAACTTTGAACCAAATGTCAAAGCTCAGGAACAGCCTTCACCTCAAAGTTCTACTGGATCAAATCATCAGGCGTACGTTTCTGGGGTGCAGTGTAATATTGTGGTGAATATCAAAAATGGAAACGAGATCACTAAAACAGCCGCAAAACAGCACATAACACTACTTGCTTCCGTTCTTGAGGCTTATGAGGGCTTAGTAGCAGGGAGGATTGGTAATCCTGACATGACGAAGGAGGATTATGACCAAATCGATCCCGAAGAGCTTGAATTGATCGACATCAAATGGTGCATGGCGAGTTTGGTGCGTAGGGCTCAACGTTTCATGGAAATTACAGGCCGGAACAGTCTATCAGGTCCCGATCAAAAGTTAGGGTTTGATAAGTCGAAAGTTACATGCTTTAAATGTAAAGAACGCGGTCACTTCAAACGAGAATGTCCCAATCGTGAAGTAAACAATCATCAAAACCCGTTCACCAACGACTACTACAGGCAAGCAATCTATCACCGACCAAACCAACAGCAAACTGTTCAGAGGCCACAAATTGAGAATAAACCGGAAAAAGCACTGATCGTGAATCAAGACGATGAAAAGGTTACTGCAGGTTTCAGCTGGGATAAGTATATCCCCGGTAGCGATGGACAGGCCATGATGGCTGAAGTTGTTGAAATTTCTGAGACGATGTCTGAGCCGAAAATAGTGGCTGAAGAGGTTTCTGTGGTTATTGAAGAGATTTCTGCTGATAATGCGATCGATATTGAAGAAATAGCTGCTGAAGTGTATTATTATCAGTTTGAGCAGGAGGTTTTGGGAAGTTTAATAAAATCTGTATTGCCTCCTAACATTTCTGAATCTTTTGCAGGTTACTTTGAAGAACCAAGGATCGGATTATGTCTAAGGTTTGAAGAGAAGAAAGAAGTCGTTGAAGAGTTGATAGATGTGTCGAAAGAGATGACTGGAGAAGTTTTGAAAGACATAGCTGACAAAGCTCTAATGGGAAAACTCAAAGAGGTAGACTCAGAATCTGAGGAGTCAAAGTCTGTCAGTAGTGTGCCTGTCAAACGAGAGGAATCTGGAGTTCAGGAGATCAAATCAGTCAAACTGTCTGAGTCTGAGTCAAACAATGTCGGTAAAATTGATTGTGTAGAGCAGGTTGTTGAAAAGGTTGTTTCAATTTCAGAAACACCGTGCAAACAGTGTTTACAACAATGCACGGAGTGTCTTGAAAAAGACACTAAGTATCAGGAATTGAAACACCATGCTGATATGATTAAGTTTGACCTCGGTCAAGTCAAAGAGGCGTACGATACTCTCGCCAGGTCAATCAAGATGATACAAAAAGAAAGTGTTGAAAACGATAAAGCTACAAAATTGGCCAAAGTAACATTATTGGATAAACAAAATGAAGTCAATTTTCATTTAGACACGATCGTGTCGCTTAAAAAGGAACTTGAATTGGTTAAAATTGAAAACGATCGTATTGATAAAAAGTTAATGAGTTATGTGGCTTCATCGTACGTTCTTGATCAAATTGTCCCTCAGCAGCCACATGCTGCACCAGTCTTTAAAAGCGTTCCACCCCCAATGTGGAATCATTACACACAGAAATATCCAGATGGGGTGGAAGCGGCTTTGAATCTCAAATTGAGATCGATAGAGGATGATTTGCCTGAGACCATAGATGTCACATTCTCCCCATCCGATACCGACAACGAATCTCAGGTTATCAAAACTGTTGTCGATCAGGTGTTGGATGAGGACAGTGAGAAATCTGAAAAGGCTCAATCTGAGAAGGTTGTTAGTGATTCTGAAGATGAAGGGAATTTTTTAGATCAATACATACCGATTATGGTGGTATATACCATGATTGGAACAGACAAACTTTATTCCGATTACGAGTATCCACTTCAGAATGTGAAAATCGAGAATGTCGAAAAAGTGTTTAAATTGGTTGAAATGAACATTAACGAAGTCAATAACAATGAATTCTCTTCGAAACCCAAAAAGTCGTTTGTTACATCATGTCCAACGAGTTCGGGAAAGAAAGATGGGGATGGTAAAGGTTATAACAAGAAAAACAACTTTAAAAACAAAGGAATCGGGTTTGAAAAGAAAACGGCTAAGCAGGTGTTTAAGCCGAAAGAGAAGATGAACGATGTTTTTGTCGCTGGTCCAAGTGTTGACGATGAGAAAGATTATATTTTCAGTCAAAAGGCTGTGGACGATTTCAATGCAGCAAAGAAGTTGAAAGAAGAGACAGTCAAATCTACTTTTGTCGAATATGACAAAAGGGTGTGTTACCGCTGCAGTGAAATCGGACACATGGCGAGACAGTGTCAGAAAGTGATCGAGAAACCTGTTGTTGTAAAACCGGTTCAAAAACAACCTGTTTCAAAACCAAGTGTTCAAAAACAAACTGTTTCTAAACCAACTGTTCAAAAGACAAACATTCAAAAACCTCGACCTAAATCTCCGACTGACACAAAGGGCAAAAAGCCGATGGTTTCTCCTATCCGTATTTTGAAGAGAGGTGAATCTTTGAAGTCGGAGGATAAGCCGAAATCGACTTTCGAGATTGGCGAATCTTCTAAGACTCAAAAGACTTCAAAAATTTACCCTAAGATAAAAATTTTCGAAAACCAATCTTGGATCGCGAAGTCAAAACCATCTGTTGAGGTAAAAAAGATGGAACATGCTTTGAAAATTGAAACAAATGTTGTTAAAGACGACGTTGTTGAGTTTGAATTTGAGCTTGACAAATTTCTCGCAGAATTTCCCACAATTAACAATAAAATAAAACAAATTGTGAAAGAAGAGGTTCCAAATGTCACATTTGATTTTCCAAAAACAAATGAGAAGTGTGATGTCGTGTTCGGAAGTGTGTCAGAAGTTAAGAAAACCTGGGCTTCATTGTTTGAATAAATTGATGTGATGTTTGCAGGGGCTGCCCAAGTCTATACTGTCAAAGTGGATTATGGATAGTGGCGCTTCAAGGCATATGACTGGGACGCTTGCTCTGCTCTATAATGTCAAATCCATAAACGGAAGCTATGTTGGTTTTGCAGGGAATCAAGGTGGAAGAATCGTTGGTCAAGGAACGTTGTCAAATGGCATGATTTCATTTGACAAAGTGAACTACATAGTGGAGTTAACAAACAATTTACTCAGTATTTCACAAATCTGTGATAAAGAGTTTAGTGTACACTTTACTAAAACTGAATGTGTTGTGTTGAAACCAGGGTTTAAAATCCCTGATGAGATGGTACTGTTGCGTGCTCCATGGGAGAATGATCTTTATTATCTAGATATGAGCGTCGCAACGCCAACATCCCATCAGAAACAGTGTTTTGTGTCAAAATCTAAAGCGACAGAAAAGGATTCGATTATGTGGCATCGAAAGATGGGCCACATTCATGTTCGCAAAATGAACTTTTTGGTACACAATGACTTAGTTGATGGTGTTAATCTAAAGAATTTTCACTTAAATGATGATTGTATAGCGTGCAAGAAAGGAAAGCAGACTCGAAAGTCACATCCACTGAAGATCATGAACACAATCAGGTTACCTCTTGAGAGATTGCACATGGATCTCTTCGGGCCTGTCAACGTAAAGAGCATCAGCGGAGACTTATATTGCTTGGTGGTGACTGATGACTTTACGAGATTTTCTTGGGTAGTGTGCTTGGAACGAAAAGATCAAACTTTTGAGTCTTTGATGGTGCTTTTCAAGAAGATGGAAACGGTGTATAAACTGCCAATCCGGAGGATTCAGAGCGACAACGAAACGGAATTCAAGAACAACAAGATGTACGAGTTCTGCAACGAGAAGGGAATTCTTCATGAATTCAGTGCGCCGTACACACCACAGCAAAACGGCGTAGCTGAACGAAAGAATCGGACCCTGATAGAAACAGCCCGTACAATGTTAGCCAATTCCAAGCTACCAATCCTTTTCTGGAGTGAAGCAGTATCAGCAGCCTGTTACACATTGAATACAGTTCTCACTGTCAAGAAGTATAAAAAGACTTGCTTTGAGCTGTTGCACCGTTATAAGCCGAATCTTGAGTTTTTGGAGCCATTCGGGTCTCCTTGTACTTTTATTGATGAAAACGGTAAATTTGGCGCTAAATCTAATGAGGGTTTCTTTGTAGGTTACGCTAGCCCACTCAAGAGGGTGTTCGTACCATGCCTGGGTAAGGTGATTCAAGTCCAACACGTGGATTGTCAGAAGCACACTCCATCACCACAACTTCCCGGACAAAGATTCATGTTCGACTACGATAAGCTCTGGGAGTCGTTTCAACTGCCGGTCGAGCCGAGTGATGAGGAACTAGCTCTTATGTACCTGTATCAGCAAAATGCATCACAAGAGCCAGTATCTAGACCACTAGAAGTTTCTCAACCCACCGGGGGTACTCACGACAATGAAGCAGGACCAAGTGGAACAGCTCACGAACCACCAGAGGAACCAGCTCCATCTTTTGACGAATCTGACGACTCAGAAGCGGAACCCGCTCCGACTTTTGACGAGGATCCAACGAAAGCTGAGGATCAAACCGTTGATCTTGATATATCGAGCCTGGAATTGGAAGTAAATGTGCCTGACAATGCTATGCCACGGACGTTGTCTTATCATCCCTCAGAACAGATTATTGGCGACCTGCAAAGTGGTGTCAAAACCCGACATCAAATAGACCGAGCTATTACATGTTTCTATTCTTCTATGGCTGATATGCAAAAAGAAGTCTCATTAAAATGTTTTATTTCGCAGATCAAGCCCAGAACCTACAAAGAGGCATTAACCGGGGATAGCTGGGTGAATGCAATGCAAGAAGAGCTGCAACAGTTCGAAAAGCTGGGCGTCTAGAGACTTGTCAATTTGCCACAAAACCAGAAGTTAATCAAGACGAAATGGGTTTTTAAGTGCAAAAATGATGACAGAGGTGTCGTGGTGAGAAGCAAAGCGCGTCTTGTGGTTCAAGGCTTCAGTCAACAGGAAGGAATAGATTATGATGAAGTTTATGCACCAGTTACCAGACTTGAGGCAATTCGGATCTTTTTAGCCTTCGCATCTTGGAAAGATTTTAAAGTGTATCAACTTGACGTCAAATCTGCCTTCCTTTACGGAAAGATTAAAGAAGAAGTGAACGTGGGGCAAACCACCGGGGTTCACAGACCCACTGCACAAAAACAAGGTGTATCTACTGAACAAAGCGTTGTACGGACTTCACCAGGCCCCGAGAGCCTGGTACGAGACGCTTTCTAAATACTTGTTGGACAACGGGTTCACAAGAGGCACAGTAGACAACACTTTGTTCACCAAGGAAGAAGCAGGCCACTTGTTGATCATGCAGATATATGTTGACGATATCATTTTTGGATCCACCAATGACGACTTGTGTAAAGAATTTGAGTTGGTGATGAAAAAGAAATTCGAAATGAGTTCGATGGGGGAGATGAAGTTCTTCCTCGGGCTGCAGGTAGAGCAAATGCCCGATGGAATCTTCATTCACCAAACGAAATACGTGAAGGACGTGCTTGACAAGTTCGACATGACAGATTGCAGTCCTGCATCCACGCCCCTCGCGCAGAATCATGGAATTTGTCCAGACGAGAATGGTGTGAAGATGGACGAGACATTGTACCGATCTATCATTGGCTCTCTGATGTATCTCACGGCTTCCCGTCCAGACATCATGTACCCGACGTTCCTTTGTGCCAGATATCAGTCGAATCCAAAGCAGTCACACCTGACCATTGTGAAACGTATCTTACGGTATTTGAAAGGCTGCCCAAGCATCGGCTTGTGGTATCCTCGATCGGGTGACTTTACTTTATCTGGTTTCGCTGATTCTGACTTTGGAAGCTGCAAGCAAAACGCAAAGTCCACCACTGTTGGGTGTCAGTTCTTCGGAACTCGACTCATTACCTGGCAGTGTAAGAAACAAACCACAGTAGCGCTCTCTACATGCGAGGCTGAATACGTTTCAGCCTCCAACTGTTGCTCGCAGATCCTTTGGATCCAACAGCAGATGCGCGACTACGGGTTGCAGTTCTTAGACACTCCAATCTATGTGGACAATGAAGCAGCTATTAACATCACTAAAAATCCGGTTTACCATTCAAAAACAAAACATATTGAGATCCGTCACCATTTTATCCGTGATTGTCATGAGAAAAAGTTAATTCGGATTGAACATTTGCACACCGATGATCAGAAAGCGGATTTTTATACTAAACCTTTTGACAAAAAGAGATTTTATTATCTTTTGAAATTGAACGGGATGAAAAATCTGAAATCTGGGAGGGTAATTGAATGTGAAGCCGAGTTGGGCGGCGATCTGACGTGAACCATGTCGTGTTGTCAAAATTGTTTGTACAGTTTGTTTTCTGCTTTTCGATAAAAACAAAAACACAAAAATATGTTTTTCTTTTTAGGGGGAGAAAGGTTGCAGAAAAATACAAAAACATGATAAAATTAGAAAAACCAAAAACATTTGAAAAAGTAAAAATGAGTTTGTGTAAAAAAGGGAAATGATAGTACATCAGCTAGACAGGTGCAGTACGCTAAAGAAATGTAATGATAAATATGTTAAGCAGTCTTGTAGATGATATGCCGATAGGTTTTTACACATTCAGTAAATTTGTTCGGGATATAAACATAAATTTTACTTGCTTTTGTGTGGGGAACATCTCTCGGACATATGGATAACCCCCGAAATCTTGTTTGAAAGGTCCCTCTTTCTGAGATACTAGGTCTTTATGCTTAGTGATATCTGGGGTATTATCCCGGGACTTCTGATAATGCGGAAGCAATGGCCTAGTCCCCGGAGAATACTTTACTGCATGCTTGAAATATAGCGCTCCCCTCAGCAAAAATGATTAAACAATAAAATTGATAATCATGCTGTTGAAGAAAAGATCCTCTAAATGGGACCCACCAAAAGTCGAAGCCGTCATCTCTCTGCGTATCGAAAGATCGACCTGAGCTCTCACGGCCCTCGCAATTAACCCCTTACAGATATCATCTAGGTATACTCACCTGTAAGACTGAATATTGGGATCTGAATACGGGAGTATATTCTGAGGTGGGACACATATAAAAGTTTAAGTCTTAAAACATTAATTCAGTATCCTGAACAGATTGAGAAATGTGTGAAAATTTAAAATGGATCAGTATATCGACAATCAATGCAAACTGTTTAATATTGAAAATGTAATCAAGCTTAACGGTACTTGTATCTCGTCGGCAGCTGATATGATCCCCTAACACACTCACAAAAAGATTGCGTGTACAGTTTTCAGTTTATCCAGTTAAAAATCCAAAAAGATTTTAGTTTCTTATTTTATTTTTGACAACTGACATTGGGAATCGGACGATCAAAGCTTAGTGCAGATCATGTCAGTATTTGATGAGGGCTGGGTAAATTGGAGATGCTAAACAATGATTGGTACAGTGTTTGACAGTTGAAAAGTGTATGAAAGTTCAAAATGTTCAAAAGTTCATTCATTTGAACTATTTTCAGAATGAAATATCTGCGTACTTCATAATTCGGTCAACCAAGGTCATTAACTTGGACTTGGTTAACTGGGTGTGTCGGTAAAAATTAAAAGGTTTAAAATTTAATTGAAAAGTGTTAGGTTTAGTTGATTGGTTTCTTTATATAGTCAAATCTTTATAGGATTGTGAAAGAACCAGATCATCAATTCTGGACATTTAAAATGTTTATTCTTATAAATATTTGAGGTTTGCAGGTGAAAGTTCCAGATTAAGATCCCAATAGCAGAGTCTTAGGGGGAGTCTGAAAACGAGCTTGATGCAAAAGGAAGCTTGTTGCTGGTAATCCAGGTGCCGATTCCAAAAACACAGAAGATTGATGAAAGGGGGAGCCTGCGAAAGAGAAAGAGAAGCTTAGGAAGCTGCTGAAGAAGCCTAAGTCTGGAGAAGGAAAATTCAAGTCCCTGTAAAGTTTGAAGACCAAGACTGAAGACTCCAGCTGTATCCAAGGGGGAGTTTGTTGGTGCACGAATGTCTAAAGCCTACGTCTTAGTCTTAGTTATTGATTGTATAGGGTCTAGATGTGTTAATTATGTATTGTATAGGGGTTGAAAGTGTAAATGTTTGATTTTCATGTTGAGGTTTCGCTTATATGGACATGTGCCATAAGAGCGAAACTACTAGCTTGAGGTTTCGCTCCAAGAGACATGTTCATATGAGCGAAACCCTCACCCCTATAAATACCCAAGTTGTTTTCTCATTTTGAACATTCATGTCTCCCGTGTAGCCGAACTGCTGCCCGTGTATTTTGTGAAGATTGAATGAGAAAACTGTTTTAAAGTGATTTCCTTCTGTTTCTACTCCATTTCTGCTTTGATTCATGCCGATTTTGTATTTCCGCTGCATTTTCGGTAGTAGCTAGCTCTGATTGACTCAATAGGCTGTCAATAACGGTCCTACAATATGTATTTAGAATATATATTTACATTAAAGACATTGTGTGTGATTATTTGCATACTTTGTGTAGTAGTTATATTATTTTACGGATTAAAATAATATAACTTGACAAAGTACCAAGAACTTACAATCCAAAATAATACCAAAAATCACAAGGAATAAATATATAAGTTACACACTTAATATTGTAAAACCGAATGCAAGAACGTAACTTATAAAATATTCCGGGAATACCGTTATAAATCTATTTTTGGTAAATATTATTTTGGATACAAAAGGAGTGAAAATATGATTTTTGTAAATATTACTAAGTTATATCATATTTTCAACAAGGAGAAAATATATTATTGTTGTGAAGTAAAAATATATTTTCTTGAATATTTAGAAGATGTATGATTTTTTAGAAAAATATATATTTTCTTGGAATACATTATTTTTGGATAAAAATAAGTTTAAATATATTTTCTAAGTGAGATTAGAAAATATATTATTTTGGAACTACAAATACAAGAATACGAGTACACATGTATGAGAATACCCACATCCTTGGGAAGGAAATACTTGAGAAGTATTATTACAAAAATATTGTTTATCAATTATTCCAAAATTAAATATAATTTAAAGTTAAAATAATTATTATTTTAACAAGTAATTATAACTTGGAATAATATTGTGAACATAAGAAACGTAACTCAAACACGTAAATACTAAGGCAAGGCACGGCCCGTTAGTCTAATAGACATTAGCACATTGTAGGGAGTCGTGTTTGCTGAAGAGATTTGGGTTACGATTCTGAAGACGCAATACTGTGAGTTCATGTCCCCCTTTTCTTTTAACTGTTTTCAGTTTTATACTTCGGGGGTGAAATACATGTTACAATTATTACAAACGTTTTATACATGGTATGGTTAGCTAAGGAGGGTTACTGCTAGATCATGTGAAAGGTGGGTATAACACTTAAGGCCATTAATCCTTGTCGTAGGACTGAGGGACATGAGTGATAGATCTATTTGGGTGTAGCGAGCCCACACCCATGGGGACCAGGGTGGCCCATAGGGTGACTATGTCTTCCAGCCGGAGGCCCGGTACAAATTTGCTAGGTTTGAGTTTTCCTGCACCATTTCACACATATCAATGGCCTTGCAAACCATTGGTGATCTGTTTTTCCTTATTGCTACATACCAGGGACATACATACATACAAACATACATTAAACGTTTATTCATACACATGAACTCGCTCAACTTTTGTTGATATTTTTAAACTACATGTATTTCAGGGAACTAAATGGATCTGGCATGTGTGTGCATGTGTTTCAAGTTGCGTTTAAATAAAAGATGTCATCCGAGGTCGTTGGGTTTAGGAGATGTATCTTACTCCTGGACGAGATACATGTTTCTAAACTCGGGTTTGTTTAAGGTCTTTTGTTGAGTCTTGGTGAACTCCTTAAAACATGTTATGGTTTGTAATTTGAATTCGGTGTCAACATTTCAGACAACTATGTTGTGGTATTTTCAAACTTAAATTTATGGATGAACATCTTATGGTTTTATCATATAGAATTGTTATGATTGAATGCTATGGTTTTAAGAAGTCACACCAATAACCACGCTTCTGCAAAAGTCAGGGTGTGACATCGACCCTTCTAGCAGTCCATCGAACCACACCCTTGCCCACCCGGTGAGAGTCTGAGCAAACATGTGACACCATGCCGGCATGGGCCATTGTTCGACCTTAGCCGCTCCGGCGAAAGCTAACATATGATCGTCCGGGTCGGACGTACCATCGTAAAATTTTAGCGTCGGAGGCATCTTCAACTTTGCCGGGAGTGGCGCATTAACGATCCTTAACGTGAACTTTGACTGAGAAGTCATAGATGTAGGATGGTATGGCATGATTAACTCTTGATCTTGAGGGTTTAAACCCATAGATCCCTGGCGAAACATGCCGTAAAGACCGTTATTTACTGGAGCACTTGTAAGTGAGGAAACTTGTGAAACACATGTTATGGGAGTGGAGATTATAGAACTTACCATAGATCCAAAGGTGAAAACTCCGACGGAGACGGGATTAGCCCCTGGATAAGCGTTGTTGAACAAGTTCGTGCGAAGGCTCTGCAATATTTCTTCTCGTTGCTGCTGCTGCTGTAGTTGCCGTAGGAAGTCAGCATTCCGTATGAGGAAAGCGTTGTCAAAACTAGGCAACGTCGTGGCGACTGGAGCAGTAACTGAGAGCGTGGTGATAGAGCACGCGATTACAGAACTTGTAGGAGGAGGTATTGTCGCCGGTCCTGCTAGGACCGCCGCAGAGGCAACTGTTGTAGGAACAGTTGTTATGGGTGCAACATTTCCTTCCCAAATGTCGTTATAAGACGGGAAAGTGCTTGTGGAAGCAGCTGTTGTGGATTCCATAATTTCGAGTGATCAAAATTAACAAAGTGAATTGTGTGAATTCGAGGGGACAAGTGGGGAATGTTGGGATGAACCAGAAAAATTTGGGTAGGGCCGGATCTAGACAAGGAATGACATCCAGTAACGAAAATACTATATTAACCCCTAAATTCATCAAAGGTAAGGTCAGGTTTGCTAGATGTGTCGGTGACAAGGGAATGTTGGGCGGTCAGCGAATCCTATCCTTGTTTCTTCTTATGAATAACTCCATTAACACCAAAGTCCGGCACATCTTGAACCCGGTTCCCAACCCTAGCCTGCCCATATTCGGCTTCAAGTCCATGCTGAAAACCAAGACGCATACAAGTACAAATTATGTTGAATACTGATTATAAGAACTCATAACTCATTTTCACTATGTTAAAAGCTAGATCAAACCTATCAAAAAATGCAAGTGTCTCTCCGTATCAACCTCCTCAGCACAGTTCCTCAATGAGTCAATGACCACACCATGAAGTTATCTTTTCTGTGAAAGGACTACTCCACTTACGTATTGTAAACACTAAATATATAAGTTAGCTTTTCACCATTAAATAAATAATGTTTTAAAAAAGTTAGAACTGAAAACCTTGTTATATGAATAAATATAACCATTTGAAAAAAAAAACAAACTTTCTTATTAATATATTTGGAAAACTAAAGGGAACAACTCATATGTGGAATGATATTAGCCTTCAAAAAAAAAACAAAAAGAAAACAAAAAACAACTCATATGTTGACAAAACAATATCGACTATGAAAATTCAGGTCGACCTAGTTGGTGGCAAAACCACGTGTCAACCCATGCTCCAAACCTCCGCCCCACCATACCCCACGGTCTAAGCCAGGACATCATGTCAAACTGAGTTTACATGCACTAATTAATGCCGAACCTAAAAAGCAACCAATCAAAATAAAACACAAAAGATAAAGAAAAACGATTTCCAGACATGAAAACTCATCTGCACAATCATTGTTTTCTAAACTCAAAACCTCAATCTTTTTGTTTTGAAAACTCAAAAGACAGTGGCGGAACCACAGGGGGTCAGGAGTGTCCGCTGACCCTCCGGCCACCCTCTGGCATATCAAAGTTTTAAATTGGTTTTAGAGCTTACAGTGACATTTATTGATACTTTGACCTTTCACTCCTTCAGTTATATCCCTAGTTGAAAGAAAAAATCGAAGAAAAAAGGTAAAGTGACCATAATCTATATCTCCGACAAAGAGTGGCGGCAGTTCAGCTCTGTGTTATTAGGGTTGAGAAATGTAGAAGGAAGAGAAATAAAGATAATACAATTTACACTGTGTGTTTATTAGTTCAATTGAAAAACCTAATAAGAACTACAGGTTGGAGTACTTGAAATTTAATACTTGTATATTTTATCATATGGGTAGGATTTTGTTTGTTAAGTATTTTTATAATGAACACACAAAAAAACACTGTTAAGTAAAAAATTTTTATAATGAACTTAAAAAAAACACAAAACAAATATGTATATGTAATAATAGCCTATCTTACCATTAGCAAGTTAAATTGTTATATGGGCCGCAGTACCTCAACCACAAAAATGTAATAACTAATATATGTTTATTGTATGTAAAAGTTACATGTTGACACCCCAGTTGTAAAAGTCTGGTTCCGCCACTCGATCAGTACATGCATGGAGCACAACCATGAAGTCAACCATACGCCAAGGATAAAAGCTTTGCCCAAAGGATTTCCAATACAATCCTTAAATAAATTCGACAATTTAGGGAAAGAGCGATAGTGATTACTCAGAATTAATGACTAAACACTAGACTAGTTAAAATGACTTCTTCCCATAAGATATCAGAACGGACACTGAATTTATTCGCACAAACCTTGTATTTACCTCTACAAATACAATGAGGCTGGCTAACAGGTGTTGTGAAGTTTCATTCAAAGAAAGGTATTATAGAAATTATTTATATACCACTGATAAGTTCTAAAATTTATAGAAATTATTTAGAGTTAAATGTCATTTTAGTCCCTATGGTTTGAGATATTTTGCCAGTTTAGTCCAAAAGTTTCATTTTTCACATGTGGGTCCAAAAAGGTTTCGTCGTTGTCATTTTAGTCCACTAGGTTAACTTCATCCATTTTTTCTGTTAACGGGAATGGCAATTCGGTCATTTTATATGGCCGAATTGTCCTTCTAGTTAACAGAATTACATATAAAATGACAGAATTGCCCTTCTCATTAACAGAAAAAATGGATGAAGTTGATCCAGTAGACTAAAATGGCAACGTTGAAACATTTTTGGACTCACGGGCGAAAAATGGAACCTTTAGACTAAACTGGCAAAATGACCCAAATCACAGGGACTAAAATGGCATTTAACTCAATTATTTATATACCCGCTGATAACAAGTTTATCTTCATCCGTTAAAAATAAAACTAAATTAGTACGTAAAAAGAAAACAAAGTCAATACGAATAAAAGTAAATTAATCAAGTAAAAACTAAATAATAATATAAAATTAGCCCATGCTTCGGGAATAATATATCATCCCTTTTTTCAAAATTCAATCATTAATCGGAACGTTGCCATAAATCATATATTTGTCTAACGGTACGATTAAGCAATGAGAGTGACACCCGGCAAAAGTCCACCCACATTTCCGTTTTATGAGGCTCCATCATGTCCAATATAAACCTCTTGCCTCTCTACTCCTAATATACTCTAGTCATATTATCCACCATATTATATTGTATTTTCCACCGGTATCTACATCTTGCAGGATTTGAACCGACACTAACAAATGACCGACAGGATCCACCCTTCCTCAAAGCCAAACAGCAACACCGTCACCAACACCACCATCAAAAGCCCTAAATTACCACTCCCGCCAGCGAAAGCGCAACTTTACAACCAAAACGCCCCTAAATTATTACCACTTCCGCCAGCGAAAGCACACCTCTACGACCAAAACCGCCATCCATACAAACAAAACAAAACCAATTCTAACAAAGAAAGTCACAACATCTTTCGCCGATGCTTCTGCTTATGCTGCTTCTGGTCAATCCTTATAACTATCCTGATCCTCCTACTCGCCACAATATCCGGCACCATCCTCTACCTCCTCTACCGCCCTCACCGTCCCACATTCTCCGTTACATCTCTTAGAATCTCTCGTTTCAACCTATCCACCGCCTCCGATGGCACCACACACCTCACCTCCAACCTTAACCTCACACTCTCCACCAAAAACCCTAACAACAAAATCATATTTCACTACGATCCTATCGCGATCGCATGCCTAACAGACGAAACAGAACTCGCAAGCGGTTATTTCAATAATTCGTTCACTAGTGTTGCGAATAATATCACGATCATTCGATCTTCGTTGAGGAGCGATGCTGTGCTTCTGGAAACAGAGGCTGTGAATCGAATAAGATTAGATATGAAGAAGAAGTTGGGTTTGCGGTTGAAGTTGTTGCTTGATACTCATGCTATTGTTAAGGTTGAATCGTTCAGGAGTAAGAAAGTGGGAATTAGGATCAAATGTGAAGGGATAAGTAGTGTGAGTCCGAAATCTCGTGGCGCTGGATTGAATGGTCCGTCGTCGTCGTCGTCGTCTTCGGTGTTTACTAGGGTTGCTGATGCGAAATGTGAGGTTGATCTTCGGATTAAGATCTGGAAATGGACATTTTGAAGGTTTCTGTTTCTATACAGCTTAATAATATTTTTTTTATTTTTATTTTTTTGTTATATGAATTTTTTATATTTTTTGTTATATGAATTTTTTATATTTTTTGTTATATGAAAAGTTATAGAAAATAAAAAATAGACATTTTTTGAACGGCACCTATCTATACTATATTATAATACATGAGGGAAGGATTCCCAAAAGTTAAGAACTTCTTCCCCCATTATTTATAAATAAACCCCTAGAATGAGGGTAAAGTGGTCTTTTAAACCATAATTATTTTTTAGTCCCTCAATCTATTACATTTAAATCCTTGACATTTAACATAATTATGGGTAATTAGTTACACGCCCCCCTCTTTAATTCTTTAATATATTCCTGCGATATCTTACAACCCGTAATGTTTTAAAAAATCCGAAGGTACCATGACGATCGGCACATTTTTTTAAACGTTTCGATAGTTGTCTTTTTTAGTTTCGTCGTGCGTTCATAAAGTACAAATAGCCGATGCGTAAATGTACAATTGATTAAAGCCAACATTTGTTTTTTTACCCAAGCCAGCTTTGACCATTACCTAGCTACCGTGCATTAACATTTGTTTTTTACCCAAGTTTTTTGTTTTGAACGACATTAATAAACTAAAATATTCCCTAATTTTACTTGTACAGAGTCAGTTTGTTGTGACATGTTTAATATAGTATAAATAAAACTCACAACAAACTTCCTATTAAACATGCCACAACAAACTAAACAGGATATGTGCATCTTATTTTAAAAACTTAAAACTCACAACAAACTTCCTAAATAAGTGGATGACCAATCTCAATCTAAAACTAAACCCTAATGAACTACTATAAATACATAGCAAACACTCACAATTCTACATTTCTATTACTAAACAGATTTAAAATATGGAGCCAGTTCTGAATTCACTTGATGCGAAAAAAACAAGCATGCGATATTGAAAAATATAAGGTCGGTTCTATGATAAGTTTTGTTATATCGCAATAATGAATAATTGTTTTCTTTTATTTACTTTTATGTGAATACTAACTTATTTGATTTTTCAGATTCAACACACCAATTTAAACACCCCAGTTGTCGAATAAGCTTTTGTTAGTTTTTAAGTAATATTTTCGCTTATAATCTTTCATATTAACAAGTTCGTTATGTTATTATTTGGTGTTTTATTGTAGGATGATGGTGATAATAGTGTTGAAATTATTTCTTATGGTGCAATGTTCAGTCCATACAAGTCTAATCTTCAACGTCAATTTAGTAAAGAGGTAATTTTAAAATTTATTTAATCTTTTTTAATTTTTTATATTCAATATTTGTTTTTTTTATAAAATTTATTTAATCATTTTTTAACTTTTTTATTAAATTTTTTGTTTTTTAAGGATCGGAAGTATGAGAATTAAAAGAAAAGATCTAAGAGACTCTCTGAATGGAAATGGGTCGAGGTTATAAATTTAGATGATTCTGAGGACGATGAGAAAGAAGATGAATTAGATGATACTGCTGATTCGAGCACAAACAAGAAAAACGGATCAAAAAAGAAGAGAAATTAGATGAAATATATCAAGTGTTTTTATGTTTTTTTTTCATTTTCAGTTGTTTTTGTTTGATCTAGACTATCCCATGAATAATAAAGTTTATTTTATATTTGAAGTTTATGTTTTGTGTTATTTTATTGCACTTATAATTTACATCTCGATTGAACTAATATACTTTTGTCATTTGTTTAGTATTTTTTATTAACAAACAAATCTTTACATGTTTAAAACAGTTTTTCTATACTTTATTTATTATTAATTTTTATAACAAAACAAAACTTTGATATTTAGTAGATAGAAGATAAACTATGTTCCAAAATTTTAGGAATTATTTAATACTAATTTACGATATTAGTAGATAGATAGTAAACTATATCCCAAAATTTTAGGAATTATTTAATACTAATTTACGATATTTAGTAGATAAATAGTAAACTATGTCCCAAAATTTTAGGAATTATAAGTCAACTAATTAGGTCCTCCAAGTTAATTATATGGGATGAGGCATCGATGGCGAAACGTCAGGCGATAGAGGCAGTTGATCGAACATTGCAAGACATTATAAGTGTTAGGCTTCCATGTGTAACACTTATGACATATATCCACCACAATAATGTTATCATATACAAATAAGAAAACTACCAGCAACGAGTGCCGCAATCCAAAGTGTCGCCCCCGCCGCATCGCGCGGGCACCCTACTAGTTTTATTAAAACAAACAAAATAGAACAAAGGGGCCAGCAAGAAACTGGGATCCTGGGAGTCGAAACAAAATTACAAGATTATGTCTCGCACATTAAAGTCTCGCCATCTCTCCCAAACAAGCCCACTAAATTTTGATCTAAACTTTATCCACAAAAACGAGTCTTCTTTGATAAATTATACCACTTTGATGACGTTAAAAGGGACTTTGTCAAAAACTGTCGCATTTCGAGCTCTCCAAATCCGCCTGAGCGTAGCATGAAAGATCACTTCAATAACCTTCTTCCAATCAGGAGACCCTTTGATCTTTTTTTAGCCTTTCACCAAATCTTTGTACAAAACTGGATGAGTATGAACCGGAATCTTGAGCCATACACACACGTGCAACCACACCGTCCTAGCAATGGCGAAATAAAAAATAGATGTATTTAGGGGGTTGATATGGTCGGGATATGGAGGAGTTAAGAGAAATCATTTTTGTTTGATTTTATTTATTATTATTCTTATTAATTATTATTTTTAATGGATAAATTTACATCCATGATAATTGAACCTCTAATTTACCGTAAACTCTATTTCATTTCATTTCACTCACCAACAAAAATGAACTATTCCCAAATGAAATCTTTAATCCTTATTATCAATTTTTTTAATAAGTTAGTTGTTAAAATATAAAACTGAAACTCTTATGCAAGAGTATTTTAACTAATTGAATTAGTTAATCGGGTTACTCGAATTTTATTCGGACTTGATCTGAAATTCGAATTCAGGTTTTATTGGATTAAAACTGCTACTTTAGTTTAAAATTTTATAAACTGAAATCGATATTCTAGTTCGATTCAAATCGAATGTAAAAATATCCTAATTTGGTTTGAATATTAAACACACCAAACTATTAATCTTCTTTCATCTATGAAACTTAGGCTTGTGTCTTTTGAATTAAAACAACTGTGAATATGAATATTTGTTTACACTTCCACATAATAAATACTCATTCTAAACTAAAAAAAACGGTTTAGAACATTTTGTTTAGCTATATTCATTCTCTTCACGATGTGGATGGGCAAAGTTATAATCTTTTTAATAAAGTTCAACCAAATGTAACATTATGATATGTTTTGCGATTCTTGAGTTCAAAGTAAATATAGAATTGGCACTTAAGAGTTTCTTTTTTTTTTTAATGGCGATTTTCTTTTTAAGTGATCCAATGTCACACCTCCTAAACGGCAGTCCTAGCCAATATCTACTCAAACTACGTTGTCTTAACCGGGCCTGCGCTGGGTTGGTCAGACTTGGTTACGGCGTTCCCCCAGAAACCGTACTTCCTCCACACGATATGTCTTGCTGAAGTAACAGCCGGATGAAAACCGGGGTGCGGCTCAGGATCGAACCCCCTCGGTGGGTTTGTCACCATCATTACCCAATATCCACCCCAATATGACACAAGTGTGAATTGAACTTGAGTCTTCATTGGAAAACCCTAGTCTCCTACCACTAGGCCACAAGTGGGGGGATGGCACTTAAGAGTTAAGGCCGAGAATCAGTGGCCAATTACCTGATTAAGCATGTATAATAACCAGAAATAAAGAATGAAGAATAGTTCTTGAGAATTGCTAATTCTAAACACACAGTTGAAATGTATTGGATTTATGTATTGGATCTCTCATTCATATGGGCTTCTGGCTTATAGTTGTTGGGCTCGTGTATCATGTGTGTTGGGCTCATATGTTATAATATATGGGCCAGACTTGTTGTTATGATGGTTGTTATTGTTGTGGTTCAGTATGTCATCAGGTCTGAAGTGTAAGGGCTTATGTGGAAATATTGAGGGACTGAGATCATCTCTGGACGTACTTTTGGACTTTGATGTAACTTCGTTGTGGCGAGCATATAAAAGCTCTTTGTCTAATCTGAGGGCTCATTCACTCTCTCGCACATACTTTACACTTTCTATCTGTACTTTTAGGGTTTGTTATAGTTGTTGTTAGTCTTTTGAAGATCTTGTTGTAGTCTCTCATATGTGTTTATAGAGATACTGATCTTCTATCATTGATGATCATCACTGGATGATCATCTGGATTCTATTTGTATTTTTGTATTGTTTGATGATCTTATAATTTGTAAGATCAGTTGGTATTGGGGGGTAAATCTTTGGGTTGGTTTATTAAGATTTTGTCACCTGGTTTTGTCGCTATTTCTTGTGTTTGTTTTGTGTTCGATCTTCATATCATGTTTGTTAACATGATATCAGAGCTCTACGGCTCTTGTTGATGATCGATCCATTGTTTCCGATGTGATATTATTATCTGATTGTTTATCTGTTGTCTGTATCTAGGGTTTCTGATCTTGGAAACAGTTGGTGGTGACAGATCTGCTTAGATCTGTTATCTTGGAGGTGTGCTGGTTATTGTTGGAGACGAAACCCTAACTTAGGGTTTGTTCTCTTCTCGAGGATCTTTTGCTCAGATCTGTGTTAGTCTCCGTAATCTTAGAAGATTACAGGGCAAACTAACCAGTCTGATTAGCTTAGAGTTATACGCTCTTTGTGAGATCATTCTGGCCTTTCTTTATTTTCAGTATCACTTGCATTGTGTATAGGCATTCTTGTTACCTGGCTAGTCGGACTGGCCTTGATCGAGTCTTGTTTGGTTCTTGTTGCATTGTGTCTATTTGTTGGTTATTGATTAGTGTATTGGCTCCTGTGTAAAGGCTTGTCCAGGCACCACTGAGTGACGATCCTGGAATATGCTCCCTGACACAGCTTCGCCCTAGGGTTTGTTGTTATTGTGTATTGATTGTTCCTATGTTCTGTATTCTTTGTTTATGCTATTATGGGTGATACTAGTCCTTCTGCTACTTTCATTAGTAAACTGGATATAGGTGATCCATTATATTTGCACCCTTGTGATTCTAGTGCATTAATTATAGTAAATATCAAACTGAAAGGTACTGGAAATTACTCTGTCTGGTTTAATGCTATGAGGCTTTCTTTAGTGGCTAAGAATAAAAAAGGTTTCATTGATGGTAAATGTGATAAATCCCAAGATGATGATGTACTTGCTAGTCAGTGGGATAGGTGTAACTCTGTGGTTATTATTTGGTTGTTAAATTCTATTTCTGAAGAGTTATTTTTGGGGCAAGTTTTTTCAAAACTTGCCTCTGAGGTTTGGGCAGATTTGAAAGAATCTTTTGATAAGGTGGATGGCTCTATAGTGTATGATCTTTATAAAAAGATAAATTGTATTTCTAAAATGGCAGTAGTGTTGCTGAATATTATAATAAACTGACAACAATGTGGAAGCAATTTGATGCAATGGTGCATCTGCCTTCATGTTCTTGACAGGCAGCTAAAGACTATAATAATTTTTCAACTTTAATAAAATTAATGTAATTTCTTACGGGTCTTGATGATGTGTATCAACCTGTAAGAACTAACTTGTTAACCAGAGAGCCATTTCCATTTGTCAAAGTTGTGTTCTCTATTATTTATAAAGAAGAGTCTCATAGGATAGCTTGTAGTGGGTCTAAAGGGCAGAGTGTATATTTTGTGTCTAAAACTAATCAAAACTTCGATCCCTAGAAGAAGGAACTTTAGAGGTCCTAATCCAAATTTGAAGTGTACTCACTGCAATATGTTAGGACATACAGTTGATCGTTGTTTTGAGATAATAGGGTATCCTCCAGGTTTGAAGAAGAGAAATGTAGGACAGTTTGCTAAGAGTAGTAATAATAATAATAAGTCTGGTTTGTCTGCTGCTTCTTCTTCTAGTTCGGTTGTGTCTGCTTTACCTTTTACTTCTGAGCAGATAACTAAGTTGTTAAGTTTAGTTGGTGAAAAGGCGAGGGGAGAGCAGTTAAAGTCTAATATGGGAGGTGAGTTGTCCAATATGTCTGATTGTGTTAATAATTTTGTTTGCAGTTCTAGTAGTGTGAGTTTTGAACCTGAGTATAATTGGATTGTTGATTCTGGTGCTAATCAACATATGGTTAAATCTGATAAGGATATGTTTAATTGTGTGGATGTGCCTGAGTGTGGTTTAACTGTTACTCACCCTAATGGAACAAGTGTAAGAGTGTTAAATATTTGAGAGTTAAAATTAATTAATGATGTGATATTAAAAGAGGTGTTTATGTACCTGACTATAATGTTAATTTGTTATCTATTCATAAACTTGCTAAGGATAATGGAGTTACAGTATTTTTTTAGTGAGAATAATTGCATGTTACAAGATTTTAGATCAAAGAAAAAATCCTGGTGATTGGAAGTCAGGATAATGGTCTATACTTTGTTGGTAGAAATGGTAATTCTGTGAATATGTGTTTTAATAGTATTTTGCAGTCTAATATGTGGCATAGTAGGTTAGGTCACCCTTCCGATCAAGTTCTGGTTGTTTTAAAAGGGGTTATTAGATTTTATCACCTCTAACTATTGGTTATTGGCCGCTACCACCCCCAACTATTACTTTGACGTCCGTCACCCCCAACTTAACACTTAGTGTGTTATGTCACCACGTCGTTAATTGATCACTAACTTTTGATCATGTTACTACACTTTTTAGGGTGTCATTGGGATCTTGGAAAGGTTTTAGGGATCTTAGGACACACCTAAAAGTATTGTAACATGATCAAAAGTTAGTGATTTTGTGACAGAACACACTAAGTGTTAAGTTGGGGGTGGCGGACGTCAAAGTGATAGTTGGGGGTGGCAGCGGCCAATAGCCAATAGTTAAGGGTGATAAAATCCAATAACCCTTTTAAAAGGTAACCTAGGTATTAACAATTTTGAACATGGTCCCTGTGAAATACATCATAAATCTAAACAAGTTAGGGTAAATTTTCCATTAAGTGATCATAAGTCTAAGTGTGTTGGAGATTTAATTCACTTACACTTATGGGGTCCTTATAGAGTTTCTAGTTATGAAGGGTACAAGTATTTTTTAACTGTGGTTGATGATTATTCTAGGTCTGTTTGGTGTTATCTTTTAAAGAATAAAATGGAAGTTTTTGAAAATTTAAAATACTTTTATGAACTAATTTTAACTCGGTTTAAAAGAAAGATTAAAGTTTTTCGTAGTGACAATGGAACTGATTTTGTTAATAATCAAATGAATAGTTTTTGTAATGATATAGGTATTATACATCAGACCTCTTGTTCATATACACCACAGCAAAATGGTGTTGTTGAATGTAAACACATGCACCTTTTAAACATAGCCAGAGCTCTGATGTTTCAGGGTGATTTACCTTTGAGATTTTGGAGTGATTGTGTGCTAACTGTTGTTTATTTAATTAACAGGCTTCCATCATCTGTGATAGTTGGTAAGAGTCCTTATGAACTTATGTTCGGTTTTAAACCCTCCTTGTCCTATTTGAGAAACTTTGGGTGTTTATGCTTTAGTACTGTGTTGAATGAGTCTGATCAATTTGTTTATCATGCTAATAAGTGTGTTTTAATTGGATATTCTAATGTTAAAAAGAGATAAAAACTCTGGAGTTTGGATGAGAAAAAAATATTTTCCATAAGAGATGTAAAATTTTATGAACATGTTTATCCTTTCAAGTCTAAACTCCTTAATGGTGAAACATTTGTTGATAAAAGTTTAAATCATGTTAACTTTTTTGACTCATATGAAATGTTTACACCTGAAGTTTCTCACACTCCCAATGATGAAGAGGGTACTGTTGTATCTCATGACACTATCAATGATGATCAGCAACCTGTTCCCTCTACATCTGCCACTTCTAGACCAACTGAGTTAGGTCGTGACATAGGTTCTAGTGTAGAAAGTAGTGTTAGAGTGGAGTCTGGCAAGACAGGGGACACTAAAGTGTCAGCTGATGAGATCAACCCATCTGAGGGGACCGTTTTTGGTCTTAGGAGATCTTATAGGAATACTGTGTTACCAAAACGTTTTGATGATTATGTGTTATATAGTAGTGTGAAATATGGTATAGAAAAAGTTATGAGTTATACTTGTTTGTCTGCTGATAATTTATGTTTTACTAGTAGCTTAATTAAGTTAAGTGAACCATGTTTCTAAAGTAAAGCTTCCAATGATTCAAGGTGGGTTGAAGTTATGAATCTTGAAATAGAAGCTTTACATAGGAATAGAACGTGGGAACTTGTGGATTTACCTAAAGATAGAGAACCTATAGAGTGTAAATGGATATACAAAATAAAATATAAAGCAAATGGTGAGGTTTAGAGGTATAAAGCCCGTTTAGTGGCTAAGGGTTATAATCAACATGAAGGTATCAATTTTGGAGAAATATTTTCTCCGGTTGTTAGAATGGTAAGTGATAGATGTGTGTTGAGTATAGCTGTTCAGAATGGTTGGTCATTATTTCAGCTTGATGTTAATAATTCATTTCTATATGGATCTATTTCTAAAGATGTGTATATGTCACTTCCAGAGGGTTATTATTTTAAAAATGAGAATAAAGTTTGTAAACTTGTTAAATCATTTTATGGGTTAAAACATGCTCCAAGAAAGTGGAATGAAAAACTTACTAATGTATTACTAAGTGTTGGTTTTGTGCAAAGTGTGTGTGATCATTCTTTTTTTACATTTTCTAAAGGGTCTGTGTTTGTTATTTTGTTAGTTTTTGTGGATGAGATAGTGATAACTGGGAATGATAACACTGAAATTGCTAAAGTAAAAAACTATTCTTAGTGATACATTCTAAATAAATGATTTGGGTACACTTAAGTATTTTCTGGGTATAGAGGTATTGTATAATAAAACTGGTTTGTGTTTAAGTCAGAGGAAGTATTGTCTAGAATTACTTAATGAGTTTGGGTATTTGGGTTGCAAACCTGTGAATACCCCCATAGAATTAAGTCATATTGTTAATTCTAAAATTGAAGTTAGTAATGAGAAATTGGTTGATGTTACTAGTTATCAAATGTTGATAGGGAAGTTGATATACTTATCCTTAACACGTCCTGGTATTAGTTATGCAGTTCAGTATTTAAGTCAGTTTATGCATAGTCCTTTAGAGGCACATCTTAAAGTTGCTATAAGGTTGTTAAGGTATTTGAAGTCAAGCCCTGGGAAAGGACATATGTTCAGGAAAAGTGTTAGTACAAATTTAACATGTTATGCTGATTCAGATTGGGCTAAGTGTTTAGTGACCAGAAAGTCAGTTACTGGTTTCTGTGTTTTTCTGGGAGGAAATTTAGTGTCCTGGAAATGTAAGAAATAGAGTACTGTTTCTAGGTCTATTAGGGAAGTTGAATACATGTCAATGTGTTCAGCTACATGTTTGGATAGTAAATGTTTTAAATGAGTTAAAAATAAACTGTAAGTTGCCTATAAAACTTTACTGTGATAGTAGTGCTGCAATTTCCATAGCAGCAAACCCTGTTTTTCACGAAAGAACTAAACACTTTGAAATTGACTTATATTTCCTAAGGGGAACGGTCTCTACAGGTTTTATAAGTATAGGAAAGGTTGACACAGAAAGTCAACTGGCTGATATTTTTACAAAAGGTTTAAGTGTTAAATTTCATGATCATTTTTGAGAAAAACTGGGATTGGTTGATTTGTTCAAGCCACATGAATGAAGGGGGATATTAAAATGTATTGGATTTATGTATTGGATCTCTCATTCATATGGGCTTCTAGCTTATAGTTGTTGGGATCGTGTATCACGTGTGTTGGGCTCATGTGTTATAATATATGGGCCAGACCTATTGTTATGATGGATGTTATTATTGTGGTTCAGTATGCATCAGGTCTGAAGTGTAAGGGCTTATGTGGAAATATTGAAGGACTGCGATCATCTCTAGACGTACTTTTGGACTTTGATGTAACTTCGTTGTGGTGAGCATATAAAAGCTCTTTGTCTGATCTGAGGGCTCATTCACTCTCTCGCACATACTTTACACTTTCTCTCTGTACTTTTTGGGTTTGTTATAGTTATTGTTAGTCTGTTGAAGATCTTGTTGTAGTCTCTCATATGTGTTTATAGAGATACTGATCTTCTATCATTGATGATCATCACTAGATGATCATCTGGATTCTATCTGTATTTTTGTATGTTGATGATCTTACAATTTGTAAGATCAGTTGGTATTGGGGGGTAAATCTTTGGGTTGGTTTATTAAGATTTTGTCACCTGGTTTTATCGTTATTTCTTGTGTTTGTTTTGTATTCGATCTTCATATCATGTTTGTTAACATGGTACCAGAGCTCTACGGCTCTTATTGATGATCGATCCATTGTTTCCACTGTGATATTGTTATCTGATTGTTTATCTGTTGTCTGTATCTAGGGTTTCTGATCTTGGAAACAGTTGGTGGGGACGGATCTGCTTAGATATGTTATCTTGGAGGTGTGCTGGTTATTGTTGGAGAGGAAACCCTAACTTAGGGTTTGTTCTCTTCTCGATCATCTTTTGCTCAGATCTATGTTAGTCTCCGTAATCTTAGAAGATTATAGGGCAAACTAACCAGTCTGATTAGCTTTGAGTTATACTCTCTTTGTGAGATCTTTCTGACCTTTCTTTGTTTTCAGTATCACTTGCATTGTGTATAGGCATTCTTGTTACCGGGCTAGTCGGACAGGCCTTGATCGAGTCTTGTTTGGTTCTTGTTGCATTGTGTCTATTTGTTGGTTATTGATTAGTGTATTGGCTCCTGTGTAAAGGCTTGTCCAGGCACCACTGAGTGACGATCCTGGAATCTGCTCTCTGACACAGCTTCGCCCTAGGGTTTGTTTGTTGTTATTGTGTATTGATTGTTCATGTGTTCTGTATTGTTTGTTTATTCTATTATGGGTGATGCCAGTACTTCTGCTACTCTCATTGTGTTCGATCTTCATATCATGTTGGTTAACACACGCTAACACGCCTTGACTTGTTACTTATTATGAAAGAATTCCCAAGTATTCCTTACGTCTTCTATTGATACGAAAACACCTTGACTTATTAGATCACTTACTAACCGACTCATCTACACGAACAGACATTAAGTAACTCTCTTAGCCCTTAGCTATTAAATGAACTATATCAACACCTCACATTAGTTCTCTCATGTTTTAATATAGGACACGTTGTTTCATTTTATATAGAAATTTTGATTTAAAAAAAAAAGGAACCCCATAAATGAAAAACCTTTTATAGGATTATCTTTATACGGTGTATGTTCCTCCCTATAGATCACAAGGGACCTAAAGGGGGTAAGTGCTTGCCTGGTTAACACAAATGGGTGGTCGCCAAATGGCGACCTCTAAGAGCATTCATAATTATCATCATCATCATCATACTCAGTAAATCCCACCAATAGCAAAGCTAAGATAGGGTCTGAGGAGGGTAAGATGTAGATAACCTTACCTCTACCCCGTAGGAATAGAGAGGCTGCTTCCAGTGAGACCTCGGGCTTAATAGTAGTTTTGCATCAAGCCTTGGACATAAGGCACATAACATTCATAATGAAGACCCTAAAAAATATGTGAGTGGTTTTAGTTATATTGAAAAAGTGTATTCTATAAAATGCCTTAACGTACGAAGCGTATGCTATGGCAAATTCGCATGTTATAGCCCCAGAAATGAAATCTCGCATGTTGAAAAAAACTAAAGATTGTATGTTAGAAAAAAATTTCGCATGTTAAAAACAAATAATTTCGCATGTTAAAAAAATCTCATGTTGCTGAAAAAAACCAAAATCGCATGTTCAAAAAAAGTTGCATGTTGATACTGCATCTCGTACGCATCGTACGTTAAGACAATTTGTACAATAACCGGTCATGAAAGTGTAAAATACAATATTGCTTAACGTACGAGCATACGTTGTGGCATTATTGCACATTGTAAAATTCAAAACCCTAATCACGCATGTTGAAAAACGATAAACACGCTTGTTATACTTAGGTAATAAAGCATGTTATAATTATGTAATGAAGCATGTTATGCTTTTCAACATGCTTGATTATGTCTTTTCAACGTGCGTGATTATGGTTTTCAACATGCGTGATTAGGGTTTTGAGTTTTACAACGTGCGTAATTTCACAGCGTACTCGTACGTTAAGGAATATTGTACGTTAATCGGACTCTAGTTATATTATAAGGAATGGTTGTTAGTGTTTTTTGAGTGGTTGTGAGTGGAGGGGAGAGAAAATATATGGGAAATTTACTGTTATCTATAAATATATGGGAAAAAATTGGAGAGAGAAAACCTTATAAATTTTTTAATATTTTTAGAAATGGTTGTGAGTGGAGGAGAGAGAAAAGGTAATGATAAAGTTATAAAAAATATCATTTAATTGAAAAGGAGAGAGAAAAGATAGTTTTTTTAGTGTAAATATATGGATATGGATAAAGATTTCATTACGAATGCTCTAAGACTTCAAGTAGGTTTATAGGTATGTTGTCAGCTCAACAGGAAAGTTGCAAAGAAAAGCGAGAATCCCCATACGGAAAGACGACCATTCATGCAAAAGTTGTATGGAAAAGAGAAAGTTAACCAAATCATTTAGCGAGCACCTCACCTCTTTTTTTCTTAGAAAAAATACAGAAAAACAAGAGATTATCTTTTTTTGAAGAAAGGCGGTATTATTATAAAAGAAAACAAACAAAAACCTTAGCAAGGTGCTAAGGCCTTAGTACAGGTACAACAACAATTAAAATACACTAGGATATTACAAAAAAATCATTTGAAACAACTAAACTCTCCCCATTCTTTCCAATTTAGATCCCTTCTTCCAGCCCTTGCTCTTACCCATAAAAACGAGAGTGCCTTAATGTCACCAACTGCCCTTGAAACATTCGTTGTTTTGCAGTTGAAAATTACGTTGTTTCTAATACGCCATAGTGTCCAACATGTCGCAGCAATAATCATGTATACCGCCTTCTTTTTATCTTGTGATGAACAATGTGATTGAATGTGTTCCATTAATCCCACCAAGCTGAGCAGATATCTCGGAAGAGGAATTTTGACCCATAACGAGATCGCCGTCCAAACCAATTGAGCATATTGACAGGAAATCAATAAATGATCAACCGATTCATTGCATATGTTACATAACGCACATAAGACTAAAGGGATTTGTATATTCCTAATCGCTAACGCGTCTCTCGTAGGAATTCGATCCAGCACCGCTCTCCAAAGAAAGCAGTTTATTTTCTTCGGTATCCAGCTAAGCCACTTGAGAACATGTGTTTCTGGTATCATACTAATCCCGTCCAGTTCTAATCGTAGATTACATACATGATCGTAGATTACATACACTAAATTCTTCTCGGTTATCCTCCTGTTTCCACAGCCACCTATCTGACTTCTTATTTATTTCAACATTTTGTAACAATTTTTTGCATTCATCCCACTGTTCCGCAACCTCCGGTTGAGAAACCGGTGTATCGCCTCCCCATGTCCAAGAGATGTGGCCATTAATGATGTTGTATCTATGTTGAACCAAACTGATTTTATCAGTTTGTAATGCAAATAAGCTAGGAAATCAGTCCTTCAATGAAAACTCGCCTGCCCATTTGTCTAACCAAAAAATATCTTATCCCCACAACCTATTTGCACCTCCAGCCTCTTTTCTACATCAGACAGTTTAAGATTTGATCCCTTTCCAAGCTGTACAATGTTTTTCCACACACCACTTTACCATCATGGCATTGTTCATCAATGTCAAGCTACCGATACCCAAACCCCCTTGTTGCTTCGGAGCCACCACTTTAAACTATGGTACCCAACTCATCTTATTCTTATCAATACAACCCCCCAGAGGAATTTACGCCTTATTTTTTCTAAATATTTAATCACATGTACTGGTGTATTAAATAATGAAAAGTAATAAGTTGGTAGGTTACCTAGAACTGCTTTCACAAGTGTCGTTCTACTTCCAAATGATAGCGTTAGTGCCTTCCACAATGAGAGTTTGCTTTCAAAACGATCAATGACGGGTTTCCAGTTTTTCACCAAACCCATGTTGGAGCCGACCGGTAGACCTAAATAGGTGAACGGTAATGAGCCTTTTTCACACCCAAGTATCGAAGCCATTTCCGAGATGTCATTTCCAACCCCCACCCCAAAAACTTTACTTTTTGAGAAGTTCACTTTTAGCCCCGAGGATAAGTGGAAGCATCTTAGAAGTCTAGCAAGGTTGTGGAAATTATCTTCTGACCAATCACCAACAAATAATGTGTCGTCTGCGTACAGAAGATGTGAAATACGCGGACCCGCTCCTGGTGTTTTAATGCCTCTGAAAATACCCACATCAACCGCACTTTCAGTAGCTATATGTAATGATTCCATTGCCAAGATAAATAAAAGTGAGGATAACGGATCTCCTTGTCTGACTCCCCATTGAATTTCAAATTCCAAAGTTGGTGAACCGTTTACTAAAATCGATGTTCTGGCCGTCTTTAATAATCCCATTACCCATTTCCTCCAAAGAGCCGGAAAACCCATTTGAAATAGAACCGAGTCTAGGAATTCCCAACTTATCGAGTCAAACGCTTTTTCAAAGTCTACTTTAAAAAGCATAATCTTTCGTTTACTACTCTTTGCCCAAGAATTGAGTTCATTAATAATTAATGGGCCTTCAAGAATACTCCGACCTTCTATATAGGCCGTTTGCACGTCGCTAACCAAATAATCCATGACTTTCTTGAGTCTGCTCGCTAGAATTTTGGTTACAACTTTTGAAATACAACCAATCAAATTGATTGGCCTAAAGTTGTTGATAATTTGAGGATTGCTCGTTTTAGGAATGAGAGAAATGAAGCTCGAATTACATCCTTGATTCAGCTTACCATGTACATAGAATTATTCAAGTGCCAAACCAAAATCCTTTTCGAATAGATCCCGGAAATCTTTAATGAATCTGAACGTAAAGCCATCCGTACCCGGAGTTTTATCTCCCCCACAATTCCAAGCCGCATCCTTTATTTCTTCCTTTGAGAATCTTCTCACCAACATCGCGGACTGAGATAAAGATAGTACTTTGAAACCATTGTTTATGAATTCCGGTCTGTTGGACTCTTGTTCTATAAAAATTGATTCAAAATACATTTTTATACTGTTTTTAAGTTCTTCCAGTTGCGATATCCATACTCCATCAATATTCAGCCCGTTGATTCTATTATTCTTCCGATGTCCATTAATTACCCCATTAAAGAAAGTTGTGTTTTCATCTCCGTCTACCGCCCATTTAACCTTCGCCCTTTGCTTAAGATCTTCCATCAGGTTGTCATCCAATTCATTTATCGTTTTCATCCACGAGTCTCTTTCACTCACTTCCTGTTGGGTTAATGCAACCGATTAAGCTTTTAGATCCATCTCAACCACCTTTTTTTGAAGCTCACTTAACGTTTTCCTGTCCCTATTTTTTTTCTCACACCATGGTTTTAAGGCAGCTTTGACGGCTTTCAGTTTTCTTGCTAACAGTTTATCTGGGAGATCCGAACATGTTACTCCATCATAAGCCTTTTTCACAACCTCTGCTATACCCTCCTCCTTTAACCAAGAATTGAAGAACCTGAAGGGGGGTTAACCAAAAAACACATCTGAACATAGCAACAGCAGTGGTCTAAGATCTGATTTGTATCTCGATAACCCCCATAATTTCGCTGAAGGCCAAACAGATAGAAATGACTGACAAATCAATACTCGATCAATCTTGCTAAATTTTAGTCCATCATCCGTCTCATACGTAAAAGCACAACCCAACCCAACCCAACATAGCATATTCTACCAGGCCAGGTTCATTAATAAAGAAATTGAAATCATTTGCCTCTTGTTTGTTCAATCTCGAATTTTTTTCTTTCAGTGGGTTCTCTTACGCAGTTAAAGTCGCCCAGAAAGATCCACGAACCCGAGAAGGAACCCATAAGGACCAGTAAGTCATCCCAAAGTTGTTTTTTCTAATTTTGATCATGGGGTGCATAGTTATTAACAATTGAAATCTCACCTCCACCATTGCAAAGTTCCCCCATTGTGGCTAAAAAATATCGATTGTTTCTGTCGACTTTTTAACAAAAAGGCTAGGGTCCCAAATACTTAGTAGACCCCCTGATCTACCAGTTGCATCAATTGATTTAAAATAAAAAAGAGTGTTATCCCAGAAATTACTGACCTGTATATTCGAGGAATTCAACATTTGCATTTCTTGAATGGCTATAAAACCTAGTTTGTTACTCCTTTTGACTTTCCTAATGTGCTCCGATTTGCAGGAATCACCTGCCCCCCTGATTTTTGTTGTTAAGAAATTCATTGGGAAGTGGTTGTCGCATGTGCTTCATCGATCTGTTTCTTGACCCTTTCTTCATAGCTAGAGACCCGAAATCCCTCATTTCCCCCAACCTTAACGGTTGCAGCCACCTCTTGTGAAATTTTTTGGCGATTAATGTTATCAGTGATACCTTCATCCTCATTAAGGCATCCAATCGACGATTCTCCTCCAATCGACGACTCACCTGTACTATTCATTGACTTACTCCTGTTCTTCGATGATTCAGAGTTTCTACCATTCCACAGGGTGTCATTCATCTTTAATGAAGGAAAATTATGTTTTTTTTTTCTTCTGACCTAACTTCTGATGAGGTGGATGAGCATGAACATCACACCTACCCTCGCTGTCACTCTGATGTGAAGAGCATGGTACATTGTTCAGATCAATATTTTTCTTTTGTTTGGCCATTTGGTTAATTAGTTCCATCAGATTAAATGGGTCTGACGAGGTGTCCTCAATATTCTTGTTATTATCTTCAATGGGCCCAATAGGTGGAGTATCCTCCACAAATTCCTCATCGTTAAACAAATCTTTTAGGCCCAAACCAGAATTGGGCTCCATAGTGGACCCAATATGACATGCAGGATGAGGTGGTGGGGTATTACATGGATCTGTGAGTGGTGAGTCAACATGTGGTTCAATAATTGGTGTGTCAGTGTTTGGGTTAGGCATGTCCCCAACGTCACAATGGTCATCCTTAGAACCTTTATCATCTGCCGTTTTTGTTGCCACATCATTAAATGTTTTCTTTGTATTTTCTAGAACCCCATCATAACTCTGAGACATATCACTACCCGAGGAGGATGTTCTATCTTCCACATGCACGATCTTTGGCATTCCATTTCCCCATTCCGGTGAACATTCATTTTTCCAGCAGTCTTCCACCCACTCCTTCCGAATTGTTTCCATTTCTGATATCCAAATCATAAGTGGCTCACCTCCCCATCTTAGTGTTAACATACTATTGATACGACCGACTTTTCCAGACAAGACCCCCACAACATTAACAGATAGATCATCATCTTCTTCGGAAGCTTTCGAGGGGATTATCACCTTCCCAAATAAATTACCAATCTGATTAAAGATATCTGAACCCCAGAACTGTAATGGTATACCTCTAATAGTAATCCATGCAAGCCTTTGGAAAGACATATTTTGCCCTTCCCATCGATAAATTGATGAGAACCATGTAGACCACTTTTCTTTTTTTAACTTAACAAAATTTTCGGCATCTATTGCAGTTTTGAATATGAGTAAGACCCGTAGTCCACCCACATATTTGGTAGAGAATCCGGAAATACCGTTAAGTTCTAATAACGATTGTATGTCTTTCATGTCATTAGGATTTTTGACATCACCAATAATAGACCTTCCTTTCCATTTTTTTTGAAATCTCACTCTCCTGTAGCTTAATTTCCAACGTATCTTCAGGAACTTTTAGATCCCGTATCCCAGTAGCAATAATTGGTTCCTTATTTGTTTTTGTTGCGTTCACCTGTGCTTGCTCGGATGTTTTTTTGGGAAACCATGCATTGTTTTGATAAGAATGTTTGTAATGACCGTCATTGTATCTCGTATTATCAGGTACAACTTGTGGTGCTTTTGCTTTTGTATCAAACTGCTTCTTTTGGTCATTTCTAATCCCATCATTATCTCTTCGCCAACTCATGTTATTGTAGCTCCCAACGTTATTACCTTTTTCAAATTTTTCCAAGTTAACCGAAACCCTAACCTTATCGATTTTAACCGAGCCCAGATTCTCCCCTAAAGCATGCACATCTCTTACCCCTGCAAACCTAATGAATCCAAAAGTGTTTCCAATCCTATCTTTCTTTTTTGGTACATAAGCATCAGTCATATTTCCAAAATTCTGAAATATATCCCATAACAGATAACTAGAGCAGTCCTTTGGTAGGTTGCCAATAAAATACGTAGTTTCTCTTATATGTGGTTTCTTATGCTGTTTATCTTCCTTAATCAGTCTTCTTCCTTTGGATTTTGCTATCCGCCACGGCTCCTCTCTCATGCAATCTGCCCGTCTCGTATTATCTTCATGTCTTCCACCGTGGTCATCAAATGGTCGGTGGTCATCATATCTCCACCCGTTGTTATTGAAAGGCCTTCGTCCTCTCTCCATTTCTACGGAAAGTATCACCGAAACCAAAGACACAGATCTTTAATATGTTAATAGGATTCATATCAATCTAGCTGAACTATAAATATAGCCGAGATCAATAACAGACCTACTAAGCTATCAAGATCTTGACTCGAGCGATGATAATCACCGAGAATAATCACGGATAGGAGAACCAAGTCTCGGAATGCGAATGGAAGAATCAACGAATAGATTTAGAATGAAAGGTGGGTGTGGATTAGCAGCAGTATACCAATCACAACAATCCTCGCACGCTAAATCAATCAGTCTCACCTTCGTCGAGCCACTGGCGACCGTTCGTTGGGTTATCCGGTGATTTTTTTAGAGAGGGAGACGAGATTATCAAACACCATATCTTGTATTGACAATCTACGCACATGCCTAACAAACCTATTCGGAACCTTAGAGGTCTATATGTATGAAAATCACAGGAGAAGTTCTCCTGATTGGCCTTGATTTTAGATTTGGACTTTACATACAAAAATTACAATTTCATTTTGTTTTGAAGGCTTGTCTTTTCACATATTATATATTATATTAAATCACATCATGCTAATTACAAAAGAGTTTTGATATATATTTTTTTTTTTGGAACGGTGAAACTTCTATTAAAAAAAATAGAAACCGAGCCAGCAAAAAACTGGAACCCAAAAGTTATACAATTACATCACGAATATTAAAGTCGGGCCATCTACTCCCATCAATATTACAAAATTTAGATCTACTCGTTATCCACATGTACGAGTTCTCTTTGATAAGTTCCGTCGTCCTATTGAAGTGCGTGTGATGATTGTTGAAAGTGTTGTCGTTTCTCGCCTTCCAAATCTCCCAAGCCGCCACCATTAGAACCGCACCATAATTTTCTTCCACTCTTTTGAACCTTTCATGTCTTTAGCCATTCCAAGTAGTTGGACTAATGAATAATCTCCAACCGGAAAAGGTAGTTTAAGCCAAACCATAATCGTCCACGAAATAGATTTTGCTATCCAACAATCCCACAAAATATGGTCCACCGTCTTCGGTCTTAAGCTGCACGGCACACATTTATCGTCATCCATAATCACGCCCCGATGTATAAGATTAATTTTGGACGGAATTCGATTAAGAGTCGCCCTCCATGTAAAAAGATTCACCTTTGGCGGGACCCAATTATTCCACCAAGACTATAATTCCCCATCGTTGGGTTTAGTAACTTCATAAATTTTTTGTCTTAGACCACCAACAGTAAGCTCTTCATTTTTATAGCCTTTCCATCTCCAAATGTCTCTTCCTCTTCTCACAAAAATTCCGTTAAGAGCTTGCACTAAAATATCAAATTGTTGTTTTTCTACCCCATCAGTGGGGTCATGCGCCCACTCCCATTTCCACCTTAACTAATGCCCCACATCCATATGATCTTTTATTTTTGCTTCTTTATTATGAGTGATCAAGTAAAGATGTTTAAACTGGTCCTTTAGAGGCCTATCACCAATCCATAAATCATGCCAAAAATATATATCATCTCTTGAACCAGGTATCCCCTTTAAGTTATTGCTTAAGGACAAATTCATCTTGGAGAAATCTTTTTCCACTGCCCCGATATCTTTCCAAATTCCCGCTATTCTTTTGTTAAACGGTAACGCTTGAACCTCCTTTTTGTTTCCATGAATAGCAACCACCACTCGAACCCAAAGAGCCTTGTGGTTAGTTTTAAGTTTCAACCACCACTTGGCAAGTAACGAAAGGTTTAAGCTTCTTATATCGCCTACCCCCAAACCTCCATTACGTTTAGGCGCAACCATTTTGTCCCAAGCGATCCATTTTATACTTTTACCACCACCTTTATTGCTCCACACAAAGTTTTTTCTAATTTTCGCCAGCATATTTTTGACACCGATAGGCGCCTTAAATAGCGACAAGTAATAATTAGTGAGTGCCCCAAGAACCGCTTTGGCTAATGTTACCCTACCCGCCAACGACAATGATTTAGCTTTCCACCCGGACATTAGCATTAAATTTATCAATTATCGGTTTCAAATATTTGACGCACTTCATATTAGCCCCAATGGAGAGTCCCAAAAAAGTGAAAGGAAGCATACCCTCTTTGCAATGGATGAGGTTTGCCGTATTTTGATTCTCCTCCTCTTCCACCTCGACCCCGTAAACACAACTTTTATTTAGATTAACTTTCAACCCCGAACAAAAATTGAAACATCTTAAAATACGGTTAAGGTTTTTAATATTCTCTTCCGACTATTCTCCGATGAAAACCACATCATCGGCAAAAAATAAATGAGATAAAGTCGGTCCTCCATTAGGTAAAACTACCCCTTTGAACACTCCCAAATCCACCGCTCTATTGATTAAGATATTTAAGGCTTCCAACATCAAAACAAAGAGAAACGGGGACATCGGGTCACCTTGTCTAAGACCCCTATATAGTTGAAATTCCGTGGTCGGGATCCATTGACAAGCACGGAAGATCTACCCGACTTCAAACAAGCCTTAATCCAATTTCTCCACGAGGTCGGGAAATTCATTCCATTAAGAATGTCCAAAAGAAAGTTCCAATTCACCGAATCATAGGCTTTTTGGAAGTCCACCTTAAAAATATGAATTTGTTTTTTGGTGATTTTAGCCCATGATAAAACCTCACTCAAAATAAGGGGTCCATCTAGAATAGATCTACCTTCAATAAAACCGGATTGAACCGGCGACACAACCGTCGAAAGAACCGGTTTTAATCTATTAGCAAGCACTTTAGCAATAACCTTATACAAAATACCTAAGAGAGAGATAGGTCGAAAGTCAGAAGCCCCCTTTGGGTCCCGGTTTTTCGGTATAAGAGCAATGAATGACGAGTTGCACCTATAAGTAATCCTTGACTTGGAGTAAAATTGCTGAAAGATCTTAAAAAAATATTGCTCAAAAATGCTCCAAAACATTTTTGTATTTGACCATAACAACTTTCTATCAGTTTGCTAGCTACAAAGAAGTTTTGATATTTTTATTTTTAACCACAACTTTTTGTGGGTTTTAGATTTTTACAATAATCCCTCTTTTAGTTTCTATGTTTTTCTAATTTAAACTAAAGCTTAATACCGAATCCTTTTGATACCTTTGTTTTATACCATCATTTTTTGTGGTTTTTTACTTTGACAATAGTCACTCTTTAGTTTCTATCCTTTTCTAATTCAAAACTAAAACTTAATATAATACTATTATTAACGAGGGGTGGAGATATAATAGGAAGTTTATTTCGCTAGAAAGGATAGGAAGCAATCATAACCGTCCAATTGCACAATCTACGGTCTAGATCAAAATCAAATTAAAAATTGTCATTTAAACACGCTCTCCGGGGTTTCAGGGGTATTATCGTCAAATTTCAAAATAACCGCCGTTGAATATACACATAAACGCTTCGAAAAAAGTGCATTACGTTTTACACTTCCATTGAACGATCAAACACATACAGAAATTTGAGAAAATCATACTCCATTGAAGTTCATGGCGTCGTCGAGAGATAATTTGAAGGTTTACATTCGAGTTACTCAAAAGAAATCAGTCTCTGAAAACCCTAAATCATCAAAGAAGCGAAAAACATCATCAGCTGAAGAAAACATAGATGAACAAGAAAATATTAGCCGGAAATCAACAATGAAACAACAAAGAACTGGAAAACGCAAAGATATTTCAGACAATGGTATATTTAACTATTTTTGCTCTTTAACTGAATTCAAGTTACGTTTTATGAAGTACAGTAGACATAATATATCATATCCGTTCCGAAAAATAGTTAATGAGTTATATCTTCCCCTATCTTAACATTTTTGTTACTAGAGACTACATTGCGTTTTATGTTAAAACTATGATCTAAGATGCTAATGCTTCTTATGGGATTTATATATTGTGAATTAATGCGTTTTACCTTAATAAATTTGCAGAAACAAAGAGATTATTATTATGATAATTGTAATCGAATTTTAGAACATTGCGTTTTATCTTTGAACTAGTAATAAGACCCGCGCGCGATGCGGCGCGGGTACATTGCAAACATCGAACGGATTAGTCAAAGCGTTATGTGATGCGCTAACCTTATGAAAACACACGTCTCGACGTATCCGGTTGAACTCAACGTAACATATAGCTGCATTGCGATTGGATCAAAACATAACTCAAATCGAATTTATATCGTACAATCATAATGTATTATATGTGACCGACTAAATTAAATTTGTACCATCAAGTCAAAACCTCTCGAGGGGTCAAAGTGACATTTTACAAAGTTCATAAAAAGTTATGGGGTTAAAAATTACATTTCTTAAACTTAAGGGCTAAGAAGGAATAAGAATAAGATTTGACAAAGTTGGGGGTTAAAAAGAAACTATAACAAAGTTAGGGGTATAAAGGATATTACCACAAAATCAAAAGGCAAAAAAGCAAACAACTTCTTATTGTCGGTGGCAAATTTCTACTTTAAGAGTACGTAGAATGTGTAATTTTATGGACCAACTTTACGGCAATCACCATTCTGGCTTCTGTATTTATCATTTTCAGTTTCTGAAATTATTTTATAGATATTTTATAGATGGTAAACTACTTCACTGGTAATTAGTTTTTTATTTGGGTTTGGCCCACTATCAGATTGGAATTGGATTGCTTTGGTCGGTGGCCAACTACTTCACTGGTAATTAGTTTTTTATTTGGGTTTGGGCCCAAGATTGGAATTGGATTGCTTTGGCCCAAGTATTGTCGGTGGCCTGTGCATGTCGGTGGCGTATGCCACCGACTTTGTACTTTAAGTTTATAAGGTAATTTGCTGAGATACATGTGTTGTTAACTATTGCGTTTTATATTAATATATCATAAAAAAACAAAAGGAGATTATATAATGATAATTTGGTGTGTTAAATAATATGATGTAAAGTATTGCATTTTATCTTAAACCTGTTAATTACTGCTTTTTATCTTTATAGTGTTAGCTAATGCGTTTTATCACAAATTTGTTAATTGACATTGTTGACTAATGCGTTTTACATTAATATATCATAAAAGACAAAATGAGATTATGTAATGTTAATTTGGTGTGTTAAATAATATGATGTAAAGTATTGTGTTTTATCTTAAACCTGTGAATCACTGCTTTTTATCTTAATAGTGTTAGCTAATGCGTTTTATCATAAATTTGTTAATTGACATTGTTTCATTATTCTATTTAAAGTTAAAAAACAAGAGGAAAAACAAAAAAGGCAAAGAAAGAAAGTGGTGATAGAATCATCAGAAGATACAGTTTCTGATTCAAAGGATGAAAAATCTAGTCGAGCTATTGTTCTGCATACTTCCAAACAACAACAAGTAAATTCAGGTAACATAAAACACATTTAACAAATTTCATGAAAAAATATATGTTTTTAACACAATTCAATGTATCAGATGATGATTTTGTTGATCCACAACCAAGAGTTAACCTGACAAAAAATCAAAAGAAGGAAAAGGCAAAATCAAAACCAAAGAGATCACTGAGGAAAGATAAAACAAAAGAACAACCAGAACAACAACCATATTATGATTACGACGGAAAAAAAATCAACATAAGATGTGCAGTCAATAATCTAAAAGATTATATTGAAGGTTTGTCAAAAGAGCAAAGGAATGTTGTTAGAGAAATAGGGTTTGAGAGCATACTAAAATTCAAGCTGCATTTAGTTCCACGCAAATTCGGATATTGGCTGGTAAAAAACTTTGATGTTGAAAATGATGAGATAAATATTGGAGATGAAAAGATTAAGATCACAGCTGAATTTATCCAAAAGGTATTTCAAATACCAAATGGAAAAACAGAGATTGTGGAAAAACTGAGACCAAAAGACACTGATCTTATAATTAAATTCTGGCGCGGTCAATTCAGCAGGGATATTTTGAAGAGAATGTATGCACACAACTTGATTAGTTATTTAAAATCAAGAAATGAGCTTGGGAGATTGTTCAAACTAAATTTCTTGGTTATATTTTTTACGATCATGGCGGAGGCAATGCAAAGTAGTAATGTTAATCAAAGATTCTTGCCATCAATGAAAAGTGACAAAAAAAACCCAGGATTTTAATTGGTGTGAATATATTCTGACCGTTTTAAGGCGTACAAGAAGACAATGGCCTGGAAATGAGAAGCTCTTCAATGGACCTATTGCATTGTTAGCGGTATGAAATCTGATTTTTCATTATTGCTAAATATTTGCTGAATGCTTGTTTAGGCTGCTTGTTTATATTCTTTGTTTGTTTTAAACTATACTTTATAAAACACAATGTATATTTTAAAACGCAATGATCTTTCATTTTTGTTTGTTTATATTCTTTATTTGTTTAAAACTATTCTTTGCTTGTGTAAGACGCAATGTTTTTGCTAAATATTTGCTGAATATTTAGCAAATATTTGCTGAATGCTTGTTTAGGCTGCTTGTTTATATTCTTTGTTTGTTTAAAACTATACTTTATAAAACGCAATGTATATTTTAAAACGCAATGATCTTTCATTTTTGTTTGTTTATATTCTTTATCTGTTTAAAACTATTCTTTGCTTGTGTAAGACGCAATGTTTTTGTAAAACGCAATATATTTAAAGTTACAAAACTAATGTTTTGTAAGTTGTTTACAATGATTTATATTTTAAAACGCAACAAAAATTGAATTTATTATTTTTCTAAAACGCAATGATTCATACAGATACTATATGCTTACAAAAAACAAGGATTTGACGATGCTGAAAACACTGAAGAGTTCTCTCTTGATAAAATTGACTCTACAACATTACAAGAATTTGAAGATGAATTGGAAATTGCTACGCAAAATGAGGGGAGATGTCTTGTAATGGATAAAGTGAAAAAAGTCAGAAAGAATAAACAAAAAAAGAAAGATGAAAAGGATGAATTTTATGTTTATCCAACTGAATCCGAGAATGAAAACGAAGAAATTTTTGAAGATGAATCTGAAGAAAAAGATGAAGACGATGATGAAGAACAACCAATCACCTTACTTAAAGCTGCAACAGACTGGATTGATCAAGAGAATCAAGAGAATGTTCAAAACAGCCCAATTATAACCAATGAAACTGAGAAAACACATACAGAAAGTGGAGGATCATGGGGGCAATTCTTCATTAAACCATCAATAGGAAATAAAGATAAAATGTGGGTAGACAGTCAAAGCCGACTGCGTAATTTCATGCCATCACAAAATCAAAGTGAAGGTCTTTCTGACATTCATTCAACAAAAAGTGGCGATGAAAATATGAAGAACATTAAAGATAAAAAATCACATGAAGAATATCTTGTGACTGCTTTGGATAATCATTTTAAAGGATTTGAAGAAATTTTCGAAAACATCCAATCACGCATAGATGAGATTGTCGAAGAATGTCCAAACAGTGAAGCTCTTCATAACAAAGTAAACGAATGGGTGTCATTGATTGAAAAATAAAACCATCAAGCAAAAAAGCACATGAAAGTTAATATTGATTCAACTATGATGGAAACACCATCAAGATTTCTAAATCTGAGCCAAAATGAAGACACCGAAAATCAAATCATTTCAACACCATTGATTGTAAAACGCAATGATGATGATACAAAACGCAATCAGGATAGCACACATGTAGATCAGTCCTCCAATCCAGAGAAAATCAGTGAGAATGAACCTGCATCTGTTCTGCAAACACACATTGAAAAATCTTCAATGGTACAATCATCATTTAGCGAAGAAACTCCATCATTAATCTTGGAGATTATCAAAAAGACAGATGAAGAAGAAAAAAAATCAAATCAAAAGAAAATTCATGATGATGAGGTACCATCCTTTGATTTGAAAATTTCTTAGTTGTCTTCAAATGTTGATGAAAATGAAGTTGAAGTTGATGCTACTCGCCACGCTGCACAAACCGAAATTCAAGCGGAATCTGAAAATAAAACAATCGAACAAGATGTTCAAATTACTGGAATACAAACAATGTTTGATAGAATTGAAGAACAGGATACTGAAAAGGAAATCAGTGATCTACTTCAAAACACATCATTCCTCAACCCACAAGAAGATCCGTATAAAACACCTGCAAAATCAGTTCATCAAGAACAACCAACAAGTGATATAAGCAAAACAGAAGAAATAATCACAAGGATGGTACGACCAGATCGAGAGAAAAATGTACCAGAAGTCTTTTGTTCACCATACTATCTAAGACAAGTAGCAATGAAGGAAGCAAGAACGGCACACGAAAACAACATATCGGGATATGCTTTCCATGCAGAAGGAGAAATGACGTAAAAAATAATTTATATACACTAACACAAAACAAAAATTAAAATATTATAATTTAATTATTATTTTTTTTGCAGGGACACTCCCTTTGAAATTAGAGATCATGTATTTCTATATAGATATGCTGCTGAAACAATGAGGCCAGGATTGGAAATCACCGGAGAAGTAATCAATTGTTGGTCATATATTTTGAATGAAGAAGAAAAAAGAAGATCAAAAGACAACAAAACTCCAAGATTTTTCTGTACTATTCGAATGCTGGTATGATATATAAAACGCAATTTTTCTGTATTCTTATAATGAAGTATTTTGAAGTATGATTGAATGAAGTTTTATAAAACGAAATTGCAGTTTTATTTCTTTAATAAAACGCAATGCTTACTTTGTTTGAATGAAGTTTTATAAAACGCAGCTGTATGTTTTATTACCTTCATAAAACGCAGCTGTATGTTTAATTACCTTCATAAAACGCAATAATATGTTAATTTGTTTAATTTTATCCAGGCTTTACCATCGAGTTCAAAGGAAGAAACTGAAAATAAAGAAAAGATGATAGAAGCATTCACAATGAACATAAAAAAAATTCTTCAAGGTGCAAAGCTAAAAAGCATAAAGGATTTTAAAATTATACTTGTCCCGATTCTCTATATACAGCATTTCTTTGTGATATCCTTCAATCTTGAAGAGAAACAAATATTCATCATTGACAACAGTGCGAAAGAAGAAACAAATGAAGATAAATATGGGAATGTGCCTGAAAATACAGTAAGTATTCTTACTTATGCTTTTAAAACACAAATATAAACCACCTAATCTTTTTATTTTGTTTTGTTTTTTTTTCTGTAGAGGAATGCTTTGGCAGCTTACCTTAAATCTGTTGGACATGAAAAAGCAGATGATATAAAGGGAATAACCCCTGTTAGAATGCAGATGAAATGGAGGACACAACATAATGGCATTGACTGTGGTATATTCACTATGCGTCATATGGAATGTTATCATGGAGAACCGGTCGAAAAATGGGATTGTGGGTTTAACGTGGAATATGAAGAACCTGCAATTATCAAGAAGGGTAAAAACAAAAAACCAGTCAACAAGCAGACCGCACAACTTGACGATTTAAGAAGAAAGTTCATCGCGAAGATATTATTGCACGAAATCAACGAACAAAAAGATTATGTTATTGAGGACTCAAAGAAGTTTCGAGACCTCAGTGCGAAACTTAAAAAACAATCTTATGACACTAGTTTAGATAGGATTAAAGACAGGCTTGCTCTTGCTGGTTTACTTTGATTTTGAAATGATACTTATTATAAAACGCAATGTTTTTTCATTTAGCATGGTTTTTATATAACTCATTATTTTCTTGATCTTGCTAGTTACTTTGATTTAGAAATGCACTTATTATAAAACACAATGTTTTTTCTTTTGGGATAATTTTCATATAAAGCAATATTTTGATGATATATTTAAAATGCACTTATTTGTTTGTTAGTTTAAAACGCAATATGTATGCTTTAATATTATTTAAACATTATTTTGAAAAAAGTTTATAAAATATATATAAAATTTATAAAACGCAACATTTTAATATTATGCTATAACTCAACATTGTCTGTTTAAATTATTACAATGTTTTTTGAAATGCTAGTTATTATAAAACGCAATGTTTTTTCTAATTATTCATTTCCAAATATATAACGCAATATATTTATAACGCAATGAATTTTTTTTTTACAATTTTATAACACAAAAAACAAATTAGACCAAAAAAAACAAAAAAAAAAACTGATAGCTTAATGACAAGAAATTGATTAGACCAAAAGCCTTAAAAAGCCTTTTGGATTCCTGATATATAATACTGTATGATTGAACAATCAATTCAAAGAAAAAAATAAAAAATAATCATTTTTATTATTAAGACAGTTGATTCAAATTCCTCTACCAATCGATTATATAAGAACAAAAACCCTAAACTATTTTCACATTGCTCTCATCATACACCAAAATACACCAAATACCCAACACACACAAACCCTAAAATGGCTAATCAACAACTGTCAGTTTGGTGGGTTAAAAGAGGCAATTTCGTTCTTCAATTCCTTGATGGAAAAAAATAAAATATCATTCCGTTGCTTCTGTTCTTCAAAACTGCAATGAAAATGTTTTGAAAAGGATGAACGAAATAGGTATACCACCTTCGTGTTACACAGATCAAACAGCCGCACTGTTCAGAATTCTACACAAAAGATTTGGTAATCCGAATCAAACTGCAACTGAAGATGCCCAGGTTACATCTTGGGAGTTCATTGAGGAAACTTTCAAAGTTTCAGTCACTTGGGACGATGGTGATGTGGAGATGTATGACCCAAAGGACATATCTACCAGTGAGGATCTAAATTTTTTGAAGCAGTTATCTGAAATACCAATCATCAACAACTCTGCTAGCAAATTTGCAGAGAAGCTTCAAAACGCAGTAGTCTCACAGGTTGAACTTTGGGTTGAATCTGAAAGTGATGAGGAAATCCCTGATGGAAGCTTAGGGTTCTCATCCGATGAAGAAACAAACTTTGATCCATGAAGCTGATCATGCTAGTAATTTTTATTTAAATTTGTGGTTTGAAAACATCATCTTTGTTTAAAACTATCATTATCTATATAACGCAATGTTTATTATATCCACTTGCATTTCTTGTTTAATTTTATGTATGATCTGTGTGATAATAATACGCAATAATCAAAAAATACCATTTAAAGAATATTGTTCTATGTATAAAACGGAGTAACAATATAGTGTTATCATAAAACGCAATTAACCAAAAAAAGCTGATAAGTGATTTGGAAATCCTTGATGGAAGCTTAGGGTTGTCATCATTTCTTGCTTAATTTGATCTATGATCTGTGTTACAATAAAACGCAATAATCAAAAAATACAAATTAAAGTATATTGTTCTATGTATAAAACGCAATAACAATATATTGTTGTTATCATAAAACGCAATTAACCAAAACAAACTGATATTTATGATGGATATCATAAAACGCAGTAACAAAATGAGATGAAACATATACATCATAAAACGCAATGACAATTTTTTTTTTTAGTTATTGATATCTGATTTTGACAGAATTTGTATACATAATTACATTGCATTGCTAGAACCTATAGCATTAGAAGAAACCTTATCTTTACATGTGCGACTGTTATGTCCTTTTTCACCACATACACGGCACGATTTCTGGATCTTTGATGATTTCTGAATTGCAATCTCACGATTTGACTTGATCCTTTTTTGTACACCGCATCCTTTGGTCCTTATTTTGATCGGAACACGAATAATAGAATCTGATTTTTCTAAGTTCCCTCCAATATCAGCAAATTTTTCTTTGCGACTAGGAGGCGGCGCAGCAACCATAACCTCATCCGCTTTATCAATATAACTTTTAATATGATCCCTGTAACGACACAGCTCATCTAAATCGCCAACCAGCCTATTAACCACATACTCATTTGCAACAACAATTTCTCTATAAACTTTATCAATTTCACTATTCCTACCAATTTCATCAAACCGAATATTGGAATGATTTGATCCAACAGAAACAACATCTCTCATCCATCTTCTATGAACATATCTTCTAGGAAACTCAGTTATATCATCATACCGTAATACGTAAAATATATGCCGGCACAATATACCAAATTGTTCAAACCGTTTGCAAGAACAACTTATACTTAAACCATCTTCTTGTTTGTTGTATTGCACCTGTAAATAAGATTAAAAAGCTATATAAAATTAGTGAAATGAAATATAAAACGCAATGAATAATAAATATAATACAGATAAAACTATATGATCATATAATGATAAAACGCAATAAAAGATGGAAAAATAAAACGCAATAGATATTTAAAACTCTATAAATTTAAAAAATACCTTGAAAAATGATGTGCATGGCTGTCTGAAATCCTTTATTTCAAAATATTGAACATCACCCACAATATCAAGAGACTTTGACATACACTTTGTAATGGCAGCATCAATTTCAATCTGAATATCCTTAAAAATTGTTTTGGTATATATTTCTGATGCTTGTTTCTCCAATACAAAGTCACTCCAGGGCTTAGACTCAATATACCTTGTATCATGATCATTCCTCCTATGCTCATGCCTTTGAATATCCATTGCAGTCTCAAAATGAGTGAAAAATTCAACAAGTGTACATCTTGGATTGCAAATCTGACCAAAGAAGTAATTCTCGCTTTCACATCTCGACGTAGTACGCATAAGACCAGCCAAATCCTCTCCATGGTAATAAGCAGGAATCTAATCAAATCGAAGATCGTACATATCTTTTAACCACTCATGATTTTCCAATCCAAAAGTAGACATTATTGAATGCCACTCAGTTTCAAAATCTTCTGGAATAATAGTATCATTCCAAACAACATGAGTCATTCTTGTATTAAAATCTGTGTTTGCTGACAAAACAGGACCAACCTGAATAAAAAGTAATAAAATTATTAAACATAAAACGCAATAATTTAAAACCCAATATATTGAAAATGATAAACATAATGGATTGATGGTAAAACACAATTGTTTTGTAATTCTATTGATAAAAATATTTGGGGATCTTATTGTATAATACATAAAACGCAATAATAAAACAATTTAAAATTGCAGTTTGTTATATCATAAAACGCAATTAATACCTTTGTCTTCAATTTCTCCCATATATGCCACATACATAACCTATGCCTACTTCTTGAAAGTACATCCTTAATAGCTCTCTTCATTGCAGCATCTTGATCAGTAACAACAACTTTAGGCTCACTTCCAAAAGCATTAACAAAGCACCTTAAAAGCCATCTATAAGAATCTGCAGTCTCCGAACCAAGTAATGCACCACCAAATGTGACATTCCTAAAATGATTATCAATACCAGTAAATGGTACAAAAACCAAATCATACCTGCATAAAAAACAAATTAAAAAAGCATTAGAAAAATTAGAACAGGATATATAACGCAATAGAATATATAACGCAATAAATGAAAAAAACTTACTTGTTTGATTTATAAGTAGCATCAAAACCAAATATGTCACCAAACACTATATAATTTGTTTTTGATTGCTCATCAGCCCAGAAAAGCCCTTTCAATCTTCTATCTTCACCAATAACATAATCACATGTGAAACCAGGACAACATTCTTTCTTCCTAATAAGACGCCTAACGACCATTTCTGCATCATACTCTCCGATGTAAAGATTCAAATCCCTTCTATAATTCTTACAATCAACTTTACTAGCACCAACTTCACCAAAACCACCATACATTGTTTTCATAATATTGAATGCTTTAACAGGTCCAATATTGATTGCAGACAATCCAGATATAAAACTTTCTTTCACATAATCGATACTTCGGGCAGCCGGCAAGAAATGAATATCTTCATCTTCAACAAAGATATGATTATGTTCTTCTTCAAAGTAGTAGATTTTAAACATATTATTGTTCTCTAATATTAATTTCACATGAGCATTGCATCCAACTCTTTTTGAACCTCTATTACGTCTAACAATCTTTTTACTATTCTTAACTGAACCAGAATCTATTTCTTTGCTAACATGAAATCCTTCTTTTGAACAAACAATATATCTTATTTTCACTAAACCACCACCATTTTTCCAAGAGGTATTTTTTCTTGCAGAAAAACCTGCAGCAAGTGCATATCTCTGATAAAACGCAAAAGCCTCATCAAATGACTTAAAAAACATTCCAACAGCAGGTGTAATGGATCCACTGACTTTAGGTTTGAAAAACTTTCTTCCACTGTTTATGCATACACGTTCCTCCCACTTGGAAATGTTATCTGAAACAATTAAAAAAACTATAAAACGCAATACCTCTTACATAATAATGTTTTTAGTGATAAACCTAAAAATATGTTAATAAAAATTTAAAAATACAAACCTTTAAAGTTTATATATGCACTAATATGGATAAAAGCATAAAAAGCAATACGTTCAGTAAAACGCATCATATGATCTGAAACACTTAACAAATAATCATAAAACGCAATACATCCTATATAATAATGTGTTTAGTGTTAAATCTCAAAATATGTTAATAATAATTTAGAAATACAGACCTTTAAGGTTTGTAAATGAACTATTATGCATAAAAGCATAAAACGCAATACATTCAGTAAAACTCATCAAATGATGAACAAACAAAAATTGTACAACAATAATAGTTATAGACAGTTATAGCTTTATATTAAATAAATCTTAAACTAAAAGTTTGTATGCATATAATTTAATTATTATCATAAAACGCAACTCTTCACTAAAACGCAATAAATGATGAAGAAACAAAACAAACAAATTATGTTAAATTATACAACAATAACAATTAAACTTATGAAAAATCAAATATTACTTACAGAAACACGAATTATAAAACGTAAAACAATGAAATTCGGAAAAATAACAAAAATTTACTCAAAATTGAAGCTAAACATACCAGCAGAGTCTGAAGAAGACATTGAAGTTATCGAATTGACGGAAGATAAAATTCAGACACTATAGGTTGTCTGATAGGATGTCTATGATAGATGTATAGTGTTATATTTGTTATATAATGATATATAGTGTTACATAGTTGACGAAACACTAGATAAATGGTCGGAACCGAGATATCTAGGGGGTTTGAATCCGCATAAAAGGTTGGTTTCCTCTCGTTCAATTCGGGTGCAACTGATCTACTTCTCCGATAACTCTGCAAAAAAGAGCATCGTTAGCCTCGCCAAGGGGAGAAGAGGGTTCTCTCCTTGACCCGACTCCGGTGTGAGAATAAGTATTGGTAATGAAGAAGAAGATGTATTTGAGAAGTGTGTATAACTTGAATTCATACCTGGGTTTTTTCTCATATTTATAGCTGGGAGTCGTTTAGGCGGGAAAACCCGTTAGTGAAAAGTTGACGGAAGATGCTAACCCCGTAAGCGGTTACATTTCCTTCCGTCAAGCTCCTTGATCCGACGTGAGAGCACACGGATCGTGGTTTAGATCGAAGGCTGGGGATTTGCCACGTGTAAAGTGATCAAGTGGAGATTACTCTCCAATTGCATGCTTTCGTTGTGATTTCAGGGATGCCTGAGATGGTGACACGTGTCCAGACGGTTATAACCGTCTTGGTGGTGCACGATTGTATTTCTTCTAGAAGATTACTGCTGTAATCTGGTGTGGCACCTTATTGTGTGGAAGCAGCTGACTGAATAAATCCCAAGTCTGGGTAAATAGTATCCAAGTCTGGATATTCAAGTGGAAGTATTTATTATAGGATTTTCGTCCTTTGCTAATGGAAGAAGGCGCAAGGATTTATGTTTTCCTTTGGGCGCGCGATTGTAGACTGCTGACTGTTTCTTCCTTTTGTAAGACCAGTGCGCGACCGCGCAAGGTTAAAAGGTTTGAAAGGCAAGGTTGTGGTATGGTCCCAAGTACTTATTATGAGGTTTTCGGGACCTTACCCCTTCAATAGTGTTATATGGTGTTACATATTGTTATACGGTGTTTATATGGTGTTATATAGTATTATATATAGTGTTATAATACACTTCTCACACTTTAGGCCCTTTTTACACTATCCTTACCCTCCCCCACCATAGCCCAATTGGTTAGGCCGGCTTCTTCCCTTTGGGAGGTCGTCGGTTCAACTCCAACTTGTGGCTTATGGTGCGGGACGTCCCAATGATGGATCGTTACCTACCGAGGCATGGTGCGGTCCTGAGGGCAACCCGGTTTTCATCCAGTTGTTACCCCAGCGAGTCTCTCGTGTGGGGGCAGTATGGTTTCCGGGCGAAGGTCAGCTAGCGCGCCGGCCGGGGCCCGATAGAACATCGCGTTCGGTAAGCGGGGCTGATGGGAGCTTGTCATTGACAAGCTCTCGGTGACCTATTACTGGTCAGTACATAGAAAATCACCCTTCAAAAAAATATATATAATATTATTTTATTATCATAGATACTTTTGAGCATATTTTATTTTCTTTTATAATTTTTAAAATACCATATTTTCTGAATATTTGACTATGTCGCTACAATGTTCTCATTTTTATCTATGTTTTGATATAAATTTTACTCAAAATCGAGTTGTAAATAGTATTATACAAATGATCAAAACACAAACATATATGTCATCAAAGTTGTGTTACGGTTTTTTATATAAATTGACACAATCGACTCTTTTTCGTTATTTTAATAATACAATTAAATGCTTTAGAAATTTCCCAATATTCATTGCGACGTGCTTACTTTTATTTACGTTTCGATAATAATTGATTTTTATATAAATTGATGCGGTTTACTCTTTTCATTATTTTAATAATATAGTTAAATACTTTATGAACTGAATCGATAACGTCAAGTGTCATTCACAAACCGAATCGGTCATCAGTATCGATATTGGTATTATCCGAACCGACAACATTATTCGGTTTTACGGTTTCCTATCATTATATAATATGTGTACATATCATCTTGGGCGTATCTTTTTCTGTTGTTATAACGTGTGTTGGTATCGTACATGCGTTGTTGTAACATACCAAAACAATAACGACCGAATCTCCGCTGTAACGCGCGACGAATCATACTAGTTTTATTTTATTTAATAACATCTACGGACGTTAGTAATATTCATTGCTTAAAAAAACACATAAAATAAAAACACCTACAAACACCAAACCTACACCAAGCACACATCTTTCTATCGTTTCTTTCCAATACGCGAAGAATTAGCCCACCACCAGTGTCGCCACACAACACCTTGGTGATGACGACAATAAACTTGCCCCAATTTATCTTTTTTTTTTTTTTTTTTTTTGGTTACTCTTTTTTTTGGCAAGCATCACAACCGGGTAAATTCTTTGACCACTTTTTACAAAGGAGTTGTTACGACCCAGATGGCCCAGCCCAAGACTACAATGGGCCAACCAATTGTTGCTGGAAGGCCCACGAGACAAGCCAGGAAACCCGCACGTTTACTGGATTAAATTGGGAATTGCATTTTTATTATTTTCGTCACATGCATATTTGAATTGTTCTTCCTGCATTTATGGAGAAGTGGCTTAACCATTACTCCCATGAATAAAGTAGTTGTAGAAGTAGTGGAGTTATGCATTTAGGAGTAGTAGCTGCATATTTATACTTCTTGTAATTTGCTTTTGAGAATACACAGAAAATTGCCCCAGTTCTCTCTTCTTAATTCTTCGAACCTTCTTGGGAGTTTGGCCTACTCGAAAGGGCTTAACAGGAGTTGTCGTTAATAGACTATATATTATAGGTTAACTAAGAAGCTGTTAACGGTGTCATGTTACCCGTTAACTGGCGAAATACTGCGCCGCTCCGTTAACAAGGTTAGTTAAAAGGGTTTTCGTTAACACATTAATGATGTTAATGGAATAAGTTGGGGAGGATGGTGGGGCTCATGGATGTACGAACCAATCACATGTCCATGGGCGGACCTAGCCTTTGGCTAGGGTGGGCGGCCGCACCACTTGAAAAAACGAAAATTTAGTGTATATTTTAGGCAAAAAACCCGACCGCACCCCTTGAAAATATGGTTGAACACCTCATCCGCACCCCCAACAAAAAATTTCTAGGTCCGCCACTGCACATGTCACCTTCATTTTCTTTTCCTTTTCCTTTCTTTTTGTTTAGCTAATGGTTGGGTATTAGTTAACCCACAACACAATTTTAATAGGAATTTAGTCAATTGTCAAGTTGTGACATGATGGTGATTTGGCAATGGGTTAATGGATATTTAGTTAACCCACAACACATAGTCTAGTCTAATTAACGCCCACAGATGGGCGCCCCTTCCCTTCCAAGATGAAGAAGGTTTGAATGAGTTGGAATGATGTGACAAGTTTCTATTGGTTTGGTTGGAGCGTGTTCAAGTTGTGAACGTCCCGTGTCCACCCTTAGTGCACTCACATTGGAGCCTCTATGATCCCATTATATTATATACCTAACATTTTCAAAGAGGTTGAATAGTAAATTTATAAATATATTTTATTTAAGTTTTATTACTAAGAGCATTCACATCTATCCCACCACATTTTTACCCTAAATTACACTAAAAACACTACATTTATCTCTCATTTTTAATTAAATAATATTTTTATACCTTTATCATTATCTTTTCTCTCTCCTCCACTCACAACCATTTTCAAAATATATTAAAAAATTATAGGGGGTGAACAGTGTCCCCCCAAATATACATATGAACAGTAACATTTTCTCTAACCTCCACTCACAACCATTTTTTATACTCTTTATATTTTAAAAACACAACACAGAATTTGATGCCATGAATGTGAATGCTCTAACAATAAATTATTATTACTAGGGCCGTAAACGAACCGAACGTTCAGCGAACAATTCGTGAACCGTTCGGCGGGAAGTTCGTTTATGTTCGTTCGTTTAATAAACGAACGAACATGAACAAGAAATTTCGTTCGATTAGTTAAATGAACGAACATGAACAGAGGTCTCGTTCGTTCGATTGTGTTCGTGAACGTTCGGTAAGGTGTTCGTGAACGTGTTCGTGAACATTCGTTGATCTGCGTTCGTTTATGTTCGTATGTTTGTGTTTTAATTGAAGATCTTTGTACTTTCTTATATTTTATTTGTACTTTTTATATTATTAGACTTTTATTTATTTTATTTCCCTAACAATTAAACTAGGAAACCCACTTTCACCTTATTTATGCATCATTTCCCTTTCATTTCTCATTATTTACATCCACGAAAACAATCGATCTCCGTTCCACAATAAGGGATTCAAGTTCGAGTGCTATTCTCTGGGCCATCTATCTTTATCCTTCGTCGAGTTCGCCAAATTTATTTGTGTTCGTGAACCGTTCGCGAACACGCTCATTTCCTTAATGAACGAACACGGACATAAAATCTCGTTCGGTAAGTGTTCATGAACCGTTCGTGAACACATTTATTTCCTTAACGAACGAACACGGACAAGGCCTTGTTCGTGTTCGTTCGGTTCGTTTACAGCCCTAACTATTACTACTATTTTATTGTTATTGTTTTTTTTTTCATTTACTTTTACTAATATTTTTCTTATTTCTTTTTTTTTTTACTTTAAAATTTTCTTTATTGTATTATTACTATTACTACTACTGCTTTTATATATATTTTGTTTTTCATTTATAACTTTATATATTTGAACGAGTCAAATATAGCATATTTTATTTTTTTATCGTGAGAAATTGGGCAGATACCATATGAATTACATAGGTATTGGTACCGTATAATTTTTTTATAGTTTTCTTGACGTGACGATATAAAGTTTGTTGAAAATGGAGTTGTATTAGCGTGATGAATCGAACTATTACCAGCTGAAGAATATCGGTATCGATACTGGTATTCGTTTTTATGGTTTATATCGATGTAAAACACGTGTCGATATCTTCCTGTGCGTATTTCTTTCGGTTGCTATTCTGAGTGTTGGTGTCGTATCAAACTGAACTAATACTGACCGAAACCCGTTGTCAAACACGGGTAATCCCACTAGTTTATCTATAAATATAGAGAATAAAATAGAGAAATAAATAAAATATCTCTCTATTGAAATGTCTATAATATAAAAAAAATTGATAACAACAATAATGACACTCTACATTTAGAGGATGACTACCCATTACCGATTTTATTGTTCGTCTTTTCATGTCTGTCAAACAATACAAGGTAATGATTCATTTGATTCTCACACGATAATCAAACAAGACAAAAGAATGGTAATAATCATTATGAGGGAATGAGAAAAGGGTGTTTGGTTGGTCAATAAAATTGAATCATCCATTACATAAGGGATTCAATTCCCTCGAAATCATTCCATCAGCTCGTATTTTTTTTTCATTTCATCCCCTCTTGCACTATACATTAATGACACCACCACCATCGCCATTACCCACCACCACTAGGGTCCAACGCCGCCACCACCTGCCAATCGCCGCCACCCGCCACCGTGTCCGCCACCACAAGCCACCCGCCATCGTTGCCAGCCACTAACCACCCGCCATTGTTGCCAGCCACCCGCCACCTTTGCCACCCACCACCACCTCCGCCACCGATACCCACCGGCGCCACCACCCACTAGTCGCCACTATCTACAACCCGCCTCCACCGCCACCCGACGGCCACCACCGTCGCCGCCACCCACTCGCCACCGCTGCCTTCGCAGTCACCAACCACCACCGACGCCGACCTCTGCATCCAACCACCAGTCGCCGTTACCCGTAGCCCACCATCGCCACCACCAGTCGCCTCTGCCATCGCCATCCACTCGCTGTAGTTGCCACTCACCGCCGCTTCCGCTGCCACCAACCACCACCGACAACCACTGCCATCGCCACCGCCCACCCATCACCGCCATCACTGGCATCACCGCCACTCTCCACCGTCGCCACCCACTGCCACTACCACCTATCACCACCCTCAATCACCGCCACCAACCACGACCACTCACCGCTGATTTTATTTCTTCGTCTTTTCTTGCCTACCAAACTATAAATAATTCATTGGATTACTACGTGGTAAGCAAACAAGACATGGAATGGTAATGATCCATTGCATTCCCTCGTCCATTACATTACCTCGTCCATTTGATTACCTTATACCAAACAGATCCTTACTACGTAAAATCCCCCGTGTAATGATTTGATGCCTACAATACAAACAATTTAGAGTTAAATGCCTGGTTGGTCCATTTGGTTTGCAGATATTGCAAACTTGGTCCCAAGGCTTTAATACAGACTTGGTCCCAGTGGCTGTAATTTTTGCACTCGTGTAATCCTTATCACTAACTTAAGTTAAATATCTAAGTTAAGTGTGTGTGAAATGTCTATATTAACCCCAAAGTTAAAAAAAACAAATAAAAATAAGTGACCCTCACCCATCCCACCTTCTTCTTCCCCACTTTTTCTTATACCCAAAACCACCACCACCCAACCCCACCACATTAACAATCGCTTATGGCTACCACACAAAAACCAACGCATCCTCCAATTGCAATTATGTCAAACTGCATCGATAAAAACCTCACCATCCGAGAAATCCGAGTTTCATCAATCTCATTCGATCCATCATCAACACACATCCGAACATCTTCATGGAAACCAAATTCCCCGACGTCGTCCACCGTCAGTCTTCAACCGCCGGAAAATCATACACCCACTGTTGACCATTGGAAAACTACACGATTCATAAGTCTAACATTAGTGTTTTGACCATCATCCAGCTCTGTCTCACCCTCTTTGACGGTTCTAGAAATCTCCCACACGACGAGACTGATCAACTGTCACACCCAAACCAATGGCGAAAACATCGAGGTGTGGCACTAAGCGAATCAGATTGCTCAAGAGAATCCACAACACTATTTGTTTCGATATAGATTAATCAAAATTTCATAAAATAAGTCTAAAATGTCAAACATAATCCACAACCACAATAAGTGCTAGAATAACATTCGAATATTGTTCAAATTTGTCTAATTTATCTAGATGAGTTTCTAAGCATCATCCTAGCTTATTTTCTTGATTCCCAGTCACTATCAACCTGCAACATGTATTAAAATACAATCAACAAAAATGTTGGTGAGCATACAAGTCTAAATACGTAGCATAATAGTTTAAAAACTCATATCCAACACGAAAACATAAAAATAAGTTTCACCATGCTAGTTAACGTAGTCCAAGTGATAGCCCAAGTTTCCAACGCAATTAAAACGCCTTTCCCAAAGAATAACGGGAGGTTAATATGTCTCATCCTAACAATACCCCAAGATTCAAAGGGGGCGGGCGTTACTCCTATAGCGCTATAATTGTTAAGGCGGAACTACACACAGGGATTAAACGTTCACATAGCATAAAGTCTCAAGTATCACAAGTTTCATGTTTAAATGGATAGAGTATGTTTCAAATAAGTTTCAAGTGTCAAGTGTCTTGATATAGAATACATGTTGCATCCCAAAAGTGTTTAAAACAAAAAGGGATCGAGTATACTCACAGTGAGTGCTTAAAACCAAAAACAGCTAAATTGGATCGAAGGGAGCGTTGGATCAGCCTGCGTGCGGGGAACAGAGCATAAGTCCTCTAAGTGCTGACCCGATCGGGAACAGAGTGTCGAATGGTGCGAAAATTGAGTTAAAGTGTCAGACAGACTACCTGGCGGATGGTCGACCGGACGGATGACCATTCGAACGGATGGCCATTCGAACAGTGGGTGTTTGTGAACTGTTAAAGTTTTCAATGTTTTGCTCATAGTGTCCTGTAAAACAAACAACGAGTGTTATCATAATCAGATCATCTGGACGAATGGTCATCCGATCGGATGGCCATTCGGACAGATGGTCGGTGTGTGAAGTTTCTGTGAGATTTTCCAAATTTCGGGTTAACGGAGACAGTGTGATGCTGTGTCAAACAACGGAAACGCACCAAACCCAGCTCGTTCGGTCGGATGGGAACCACCCCTTTTTCGAACCGACGAGCTGTTTCTGATGAGGTTTCATATTTGGACCCGTCAATCGACTCGTTTTCCGGTGAAATTCAACTTTCAAGCCGACCTTTGACTAAGAAAAGAGTCGAAGTCCGTTTTGAGTCTAATTTCCACCAATGTTTTGTATAATAGTTGAAGAAAAGTTCGAAAATTAGTTGTATAATGTGGAGTTCAACAGATCTGAGCCGGAAACATGTGGAATTCCATCAGATCTGGTACAAAGTGTGATAATTCCTTAGATTTTGCTTAAAAGTTGTGCAAATCCTTTAGATCTAGGGTCGATTTTGATTGAATGATGCTCCACCACAGTTTGTACAAACAACTGAGTGGAAACCACCTTCAAGAAGCCCCAAATCAGTTGGTTTTTGAAGAAAAGTTGGAGTGTTTGTGTGATTTTGATGAAGAATATTATGTAGAAGTGATAAATGATGAAAGTTGTACAAGAATCGGGAGAAGAATACTTACGAGTTTGCCTTGAATCTCGATAAAAGTGCTTGAGAGTGCGTGTGGTCGAATGGCAGAGAGTAAAGTGAGAATGAAAGGTCAAGGGGTGTATTTATAGGTGATGTTGACAGCTAAGTCGGTGTAGGGTGCAATGGATCGGATGGCTTTCCGGTCGAATGGCCATCCATTCGGACAACCAATACCCATTTGCTAGTTTTCCGACTTTGGTTCATTTTGGAAGCTAGATTAAGTGTTGTGTTGCGTATTATTGTGGGTAACCATCTCATAATATTATTTCATCCAAGTGTTTATAAAGACACAAGGAGTTTCCGTGTTTCAAGTTTAAGCTAATAAGTATCAAGTTTCTCGTTCAACCAAGTATCAAAGTTTCTCGTTCAATAAGCATCAAAGTTTCTCGTTCAATAAGTATCAAGTGTCAAGTTTCTAGTATCACAAGTATCAAGATTCAAAGTATCACAAGAGTCAAGATTCAAAGTATTACAAGAGTCAAGTATCATAAGAGTCAAGTATCATACCGTTCATGCTTAAAGCAAAGTATCACATAAAGTAAAAGTTTCACATAGTTTATCATGATTATGATTCAAATAGTTTCATTAAGCATCACAAGGCGGGAAGTATGACGAGATCTGCCAAGACGATTAAAGTATCGAAACGCAGGCCGTTACATCAACGCTTCATCTGATATTTCAATCCGATGGTTTTGTCTGTCGGCTCATCTGACCATCATTTGACGCTTCATCTAACAGCTCTGTCATGAAACGGTTCTAGAAATCTCTCACCCTCTCCGACGGTTCTCTCTTACCTTCGCTGACGGGTTGACTCAGATGTGTTTAGTGAGTTGATGATGTCATTCGGTTTGGTGTGTAATGACTCGGTGAGTTGGAGTATGTAATTGGGATGAAAACCATATTGATGTAGATGAATTCATTATGCCAAACTAACATTTTTGACAAGTTTTTCCCTTTACAAGGAATTTTATTGCACGTTTTGTCCTTTAGGCTTAACCCAGTTAGATTTTCTTGTTAAATCTTGTCACCTAAGGGTATTTTAGTCTTTTTACCCATTTATTTAATATTATTTAAAAGAATAAAACAAAATATTTTAGGGTTGACTCTTGAAATAAATGGTAAAAAGACTAAAATACCTTGTGTGACAAGATTTAACAAGAAAATCTAACTGGGTTAAGCCTAGAGGACAAAACGTGCAACAAAATTCCTTGTAAAGGGCAAAACTTGTCAAAATTCGTTAAAAAGGACACCGCTTGATAAGTGGTATTAAGATAAAGGACAAAACTTGTAATTTTTCCTAGAATATATATAAAGTTACATAATCGCCTAGCGCCTCGCGTACGAAAAGCCCGCCGCTTTTGTGCTTTGCGCCTCGGTTTTAGATCTCGTAGCCAGGGTCGGCTCTGGGCCCACAAACCCGTGCCGACGCCCGAGGCCCAAAACTTCAAAGGGCCCAAAAAGTCTTTATAAGCTTGTATATATTTATTAAATTATATATTTAGTATATTTATCCGTTTATTATGGAAAAAAGTATTGGTGGTGCAGTGGCAAAAACCATCTCAAAATAATGTAAAGGTCTCAAGTTCGAGTCTTTGCTCCATCACTAGGTTTTTATTTTTGTAATTCATTTACCCTTAACCATAATTTTGGGCACAATTCTTTTCGTCGCCCGGGGCCTAAATTTTTTCAAGAGTTTTCGAGGACGGCTCTGCTCGTCGCTTTTGTACGCTTCAGGCTCTTTAAACCAAGGTGATGGGGTTGAGGTGGTAGTGGTGTGGTGGGTGGTAATGATGGTGATGGTTTGGGGTAGAAGAAAAAGTGGGGTGGGACCCACACAAGTTTAATTTGTTGCCTGGTTGGTCCTTGTGATTTGCAAATATTGCAGGTTTGGTCCCAGTGCTTCAATAATTACAAAGTTGGTCCTAGTGATTGCAATTTTTGCACTCGGGAAATTCTTATTACTAATTCATGTTAAGTTTCTTAGTTAAGTCTTATTAAATGCAAAAAATACCCTAATTTATTAAGAAAAAACAAAAAAAAGTGTTTAATTAAAACAATAAATCTTTTGGGTCCCACGCCACCCCCTCCTTTTACCCAAACCACCACCACCGAAGACTTACTGTCACTAAACTCCCACACACCACCGCCATTACTGCTGGAAAAACGAACCCACCGCCACACCGCCGCCTTCACCGAAAAAATGAACCCACTACCTTTCACCAGCAACAAGTGTCTTCTTCCATTTATCTCTGACACACACTAATGTGTGCTCTACTCACGTTCACATTGGCAGAGATCATGCTTGCATATTTTAACTATTTCCAATTTACATTTATTAGTGTTTCTATATTTATTTTTAATGTTTTACGTGTTTTAAGTTGGTTCCTTCAGTTAAGGATGAAAGTGGGGTTTCATCTTCCCCATAATCTCCATAATTAATAGTGGTGAATTGCCCTGTAACCCTATATATGGGATTTTTGTTTATGTAATGGATATGCACAAAAATTAGTCTAAATATCCTCTCTAAATTTCATCTAGTTTCGTTCTATTTTCTTTGGCCAATCGTTTTATCGGTTGGAGCCATATCACACACTTTCACTAACAACAACCCATTCAAATACTCAGCAAGAATCAATACTAATAGTAATAACAAATTAACGATAATAATACTTCATCCACTGAGAATTTCATAACAAAGTTTTCAAAACATTTTGTACCTTTCCACAAGTCGTCGTAGTCATCATCATACTTAGTAAATCCCACCAATAGCAAAGCTAAGGTAGGGTCTGAGGAGGGTAGATGTAGACAACCTTACCTTTACCCGTAGGAATAGAGAGGCTGCTTCTAGTGAGACCCCCGACTCGATTGTAGTTTTGTATCAAACCTTTGACCTAAGACACATAACACTCAAACAATCGGGACATAGACTGATTGGTGCAAGTACCTCATGTCTTTCAGCTATCAACGTCACCACATGATGCATGATTAATCATCCGCCGCTTTTAACGTGATTTTCATGAAATTAGTAAAATAACGTTAAAGTTAGTACCATTTCACTTTTGCCCCCGAGCTCCCACACATATATACATTATATGTGCACACCGTAAGCGTGGCATGTGTACCTTTCCACAATTAATAGTATTCTTTCAGCAACAATACACATACTCCATTTTCAGCAGCAATATGGCCAACGTTGATTCCATCGCCGTCCGTGCTGCCGTGCAGTCGCTCCTCCGTCGTCAGAGACTTCTCCCGGGCCTCCGTCGCTGGATTAGCCGGAGACTTTGATACGTCGTCGTTTCCGTCGGCTTGGTTACCTGACCTAATGGTTCCTGTTCAGGCGGCGAAGATGTTGCTTAATGTTGCCGGAAGTTTCAATCAGAATGTTTATCCGAGTGTTTGTTTTTAATTTCATATGAAACTGTAAATTCAACTAAATATATTGGTATTGATTTCGTTTCTAAGGGGGGTAGGGGTGGTTATCACTCACCACCCATTTATCACTCACAAAATCCGATCAATTTCCGCCATGTCATCAACCATTATTCCATCACTCACAACACCCAACAATAAACCCTCACACCCCCTCACATGGTTTCATTTACCACGTGTCAATTTTATCACGCGTTCCATTTATCACGCGTTAAGATTGTAGGGTGGCAGTGGTTTCTTACATTGTATCACGCATGCAAAACTTTTATCACAGGCAAAAAAAGCACCGCCCCGGGTGCCCTAATTATCGGTGGTCAGGTATTTGAGAGAGAGGGGAAGGATGAGGGGTGGGCCCTATCTCTTTAACTTTTTTATTGTTTTAAGGCCAATTGGATTTTAACACCTTTAACTTTGAAGAATTGGCCGATAACACCCGCAACTAACACTTTGATCTGTGACACCCAAAACTTTTAATTTTGTTTGTCATTTCACCACTCAGTTAAAAAATGACTAACTGAGTTAGTCTTCCATCCTAGCTGGCATCCTACGTGGACTATTTTTTACAATATTAAAAAAAGAAAACCAATAACAAATACTAAATTCTAATTTTATCATTTTGAAGATCTGGGACTATGTTCATATCAGTTTACATCTTCAAACATTCAAGATGTTCATATGTTCATATCAGTTTACATCTGCAGGTTCATGAACAAGAACAAATAAAAAAAACAAAACCTAAATTTAATTTCTATATCAGAAGGCAATAAATCATCCCAAATCAAACAACCCATATCAATAATAATAAAAAGAATTCTAAAAATCAAACATCAGTGCAAAACCAGATCATCTTCAACGATTCTTCAGTGCAAAACCCTATCGCCAGTGCAAAACCCTATCGCCAAATTCTCTAAAGCAAACATCAGTGCAAAACCAGATCATCTTCAACGATTCTTCATCTTCAACACCGGCGGTCTTTGTCAGTTGAAGATGATCTTCAACATCAGTTTTGATCTACCGCCCTCATCAAAACCAGATCATCTTCAACATCAGTTTTGATCTTCAACATCAGATTTTGCAAAATAAACTAAAACAACCGGATCAAACCATTAAACCTCTTCAAAATCCACCACCACCGCCACCCTCTTTCCTCTTCAAAACCCACCACCACCGCCCTCATCAAAACCACCACAACCACCGCCCTAATCTAACCCTAACTACCACTAAAAAGACCAAATCTAAACGATCTGAACTGACCACAACCACCAGCGGTCTTGTCAGTTGAAGATGATGATGATTAACGATGAGGATTGTAGGCTAAAACGTGATTTTGGGGGTGCTGTGGGTGGTGTTTGGCGGAGAGGGTGAGACGCCGGAGCGCCGGTGATACAGCTCCGATCGTGAGGATGAGAGAGAGGCAGAGAAATGTTGTTGGCTGCCATGAATCGATGAGGATTATGAGGAAATTAGGGTTGTTTGGACTTGTCTGGTTATAAAGAAGGAGATGAGAGTTAAAAGACACATCATCGCCACGTAATCAGCTCCAACTCATCACATTTGTGCCACATTGGCAAAAATAGTCCACGTAGGATGCCAGCTAGGATGGAAGACTAACTCAGTTAGTCATTTTTTAACTGAGTGGTGAAATGACAAACAAAATTAAAAGTTTTGGGTGTCACAGATCAAAGTGTTAGTTGCGCGTGTTATCGGCCAATTCTTCAAAGTTAAAGGTGTTAAAATCCAATTGGCCTTGTTTTAAGGGTAATTTAGTTATTTTACAAAACACTTAACTGAAAAATTTAACATGGGTACCAGGCATTTAACTCTTTGTTTTGGTTAAACTAACTTTCTTTTTGTTTTTCTTAATAAGTAAGAGCACTTTGGTTGACTTAACTGGAAAATTTAACACTGGTCAATTAAGAAATCCTGACTTTTAAAAACTCAAATGTCCTAACCTAACCCTTTTACATGAATATGCTAAGTCAAACACCTTTAATAAAACAACTTATTAACTTATTAATTTTTCCCATCACATAAGCTAATCCAATCATTTTCTTCTAAAAACTCTTGGATAAAAATCACAAGTCATTAGTCAATAAATTCTTCTAAAAAGAATCATTTTTGAGTTAAATAAGCAAATCCCAAACACCCCTCGACTTAGGGCATGTTTGGCTAAGCTTTTTGAAACAACTTATTAATTTATTGGCTATTTGGAAAAGTCAGTATTGAGTGACTTGTTGATTTTTTGACTTTTTCTCCAAACATACATCCTCATTGCCAAATACCATTTTAAAGCTTATAACTTTTCAAAAGTCAAATAACTCAATAAAATATTTCAAAAAGCTTAGCCAAAAAATGCCCTTTAGACTGCGGGGTATGGTGGGGCTTGGGTTGGGCGTGGGTTGGGGCGGGTGCTGACACGTGGAATGGGAGCCCCCCCCACTGCCTGGTACGTGTCCGCGGGGTATGGTGGGGCGTGGGTTGGGCTTGGGTTGGGTGCACCGCGTGGCAGGGTAGTTTATAAAAAAAAATATACAAAATTTAAAAAAATCACACAAACATTTATAAAAAAAAAACATACAACTTCATTAATATTTATAAAATTACATAAACCTAAAAATTACAAAATAAGAAACCTAAAGCGTTAAATAAATTTCAAAAAGGTCGATCTTGTCGAACGCCTTTTTTTCCTTGCCGTGAAACTCTATGTTCGCCACCGCCACCCGGTCCTCGTGGCTTAACTCGCCCCCGGGAACGGCTTCGTAGTAAGCCTTGAAACGCTCGAGCTTGGGACGTAGCTCGCGCCATTTATGTTGGCACTCGTTCATGTTGTGGCGGTTGTTACCGACGTTTAGTCGGTAGGCCGCGAAAGCTTCCGGCCAATATTTGGTTTGGCCCGGTGGCCGCCCCTTCATAGCGTCAACGACGCTTGTGACTAGGGCAAGTTCTTCGGCGTGGGTCCAGGATGCCATAGCGGGTTCGTGGGATGTTGGGTTTGAGGTGACCGGCTGGGGCAGCGGGTGGGGTTTGTCGAATTTTTGGGACCACGGTGGGGGTTGGGATGGACCACCCGGTTGGGGTTTGGAGGTATTTATAGGGGATGTTGGGGTTTGGGTGACCGGTTGGGGTGACCGCTTGGCCAAGCCAACGGTTTGAATTTAAAAATTCAAAACTTTTGGGATGGCCCGCTATGACGTGGCGGGTGAGCCAATGATATTCAGCCAACTAGGATGGCCAAACCGCCCCACGCCCGGCTTGAAACCCATGCCCCAAGGGCCACGCCGAAACCCATGCCCACCCGGGGTGGTGGCTTGGGCGTTTTCCCCCTACCCACGCCCAAACTCACGCCCCATACCCCGCATTCTTAACAATTTATAGAGGAGAGTTTGAAAATATCTAGTCTGAAAATTGCACCAAGAAACTTTTTTACACATCCAAATGGCTTTTCTTCTCTCTCTAAAACCACCATCCCCATCACCACCGCCACCGCCCAACCTCCGTCCTCCACCCACCACCACCACCCTAATCCCACCCACAATCAACCCATCCAAACCCCACCACCACCAAACCCGCTTCACCCTCTCTTTCAGCAACCGAACCCCACCGGAAACCGACTGCCCGGTCCCACCGGAGCAACAGCCCATCAACGAGTACCAATCTCTATCCACCTCCTCCCCTTTCTCCTGGGCCTCCGGAGACTTTGTGGAGTACTGTTCCCGGTTAGTTGCTACTGGGGCCGGGTTTGCTCTGTTTGTGGGCCTCCCGGTTTCCTGGTACGGGTCGGTTGGTGTGGGGTGGGAACCGGTTCAGCGGGTTCTTGGAGCGGTGTGTAGTGGGATATTTGCAGTTACGCTTGCGGTTGTTAGGATGTATTTGGGTTGGGCTTATGTGGGGAATAGGTTGCTCAGTGCCACTGTTGAATGTATGTATTCTCTACTTACTTTATTTAGTTTTCTTATATTTATAATAATAATTAGGATGATTTGAATATGTGATCTAATTTAAGAGATCATAATATCGATTTAGTGATTAATGATCAATAGTACTATCTATTTTAGAAGTATACAGTTTGATCTATGAAGGTAGGTTTCGGATGATAGTTTGTCATTTCGGATCTGTAAAATCAGAAAATTGATCAAATTACAGACTGCGGTATATCTGGTCTGTGCTAATTTGTTAGGAGGTTGATCTAAAAGATTCACAATCTGACTTTAAGATTAAAAAAATGGGCATAGATTCACAATACGCCCTGCTTGCGGTGTGCGCATATAATGTATATATGTGTGGGCCATCCATGGGGGGGGGGGGGTACTAATTTTAACGTTATTTTACTAATTTCGTGAAAATAGCGTTAAAAGCTGAGGACAGTTAATCATGCATCATGTGGTGGCGTTGATAGCTGAAAGACAAAAGGGTACATGCACTAATCGGTCTTTATCCCGATTGCTGAGTGTTATGTGCCTTATGTCCAAGGCTTGATGCAAAACTACTATCGAGCCGGGGGTCTCACTGGAAGCAACCTCTCTATTCCTACGGGGTAGAGGTAAGACTCTCTACATCTTACCCTCCTCAGACCCTACCTTTGCTTTGCTCTTGGTGGGATTTACTGAGTATGCTGCTGCTGCTGCTTGCTGCTTGCTGCTTGATCATTAGTATTATTGTTTGATCATATGGATATGTTGTATGTAACACGAGGGTCCATTAATATGGAACTAATAGGTGCGACACATAAACACTTGTATCTATTGCTTTTACTGCGACATATAAGTTGCTTGGTTTTAAAAATCATGCATGAGGCGCGAGCCGCAAGGTGATCTAGGATGCTTATATGTGAGATATTATGAATAATTTATTTTATATAAAGGATGCAGCTTTTGGCTGTACATAAAGCTTTATTCGCCTCACACCTCATGCCTCACGCTTCGGCTTTTGGGACCTTAACACCTTGGAGCGTCTCATGCTTATTGAAACCAAAATAAGGCGGTAATGTAACTGCATAACCACCTCTGTTTTCCCCTCCCACTATACTTAAAGCACTACTTACAACTGTGTATGTGGTTCTCGTTTTTTTGTCTTTTCAATTAGTATGGGTTCTCCACTTCTCCCTATGTAACATTTATTTGAATGGATAGTATGATTGATTGGCATTGTTTGGCTTCTTGTTTGCTGCTGTCCTGTCCCCCCCATGGGAAATGTCATGTGTAGCATTTGTATTTACTTTTTTTTATCTAATTTTAGTGTCGTATTTAATGTATGTTTTCGTTTTCATTTGATTCTGTATATGCAGATGAAGAGACCGGATGGTATGATGGACAGGTAACCTATTTATAATCATGGTAGTATATGTTTATTGTTTGCCTATCGAAGAAGATTTACATAGACACCCTGTTTTTAGTTTACTTTAAGAATTTTTAAATTTCTGTATTAACAGATTTGGGTAAAGACTGCTGAAGTGCTAGCACGGGATCGGCTATTAGGATCATTTACTGTAAGTGATGCATGCTTCGTTAGTTAGTTATTGTTTTTGTATGATTATTATAAATTTTTGTATGTTCTTGTTCCCCTTCATATTATTAACCCCTTTATTCAGCTTAAAAATGTTAAAGAACAATAGCCCTAAGAAGAGAATGAATCTGAAACTAAACGAGACAAATACCAACAATCTAACCAAAAGAAACGCAGAACTAGATCATACGATACACCAATGTAATGGATCTAATGCAGAGAATGTGTGGATTCAAACCCACAAATCTAATAAACTAACTCTGTATATGTAAAGGGGGATTTTTGGGTGAGAGAATGTGTGGTGATGTGAGAACGTGGGCCCATAACAATAGACTAAGATTAGGGTTCCCGATTGACATAGTGATGCTTTTGTACTTAAAACGTGATTAAGGGTAGGGATAGTGTACATTAATTCAGAAGTGTGAGAAGTGTATTATAACACTATATATAAAACTATATAACACCATATAAACACCGTATAACACTATGTAACACCATATAACACTATGTAACACTATATGACACTATATAACAATATATAACACTATACATCTATCATAGACATGCTATCAGACAAACTATAGTGTTATATTTGTTATATATATAGTGTTACTGTAGGATCGTTTGCACGACCAAACGAGTCGTTCAGAAGAGATCTCGTCCAATACGAAAGGCGGAAACAGACGTATCGGAGTTATTTCAGCTGATTTGCACTTAGATTCACTTAAACTGTCTCTTGTATTGATATCAGATCGTTTTACAATGCTGGAGACACTTCGGCAGAGCTTCGCTACCGGAATCGAAACGTTACAAATGAAATGAACAAGCTCGCTATTTATAGAAGATCCATTTCGTGCGAAATGGACTCACACGAAATGACCATTGCCATTTCGTACGAAATGGACATGTACCATTTCGTGCGAAATGGCTCTATTCAACATATATCCTAAGCAGTTAATGCGGAAAAATATCGGTTATCGGTCAAGGACCGATATCTGAGATATCGTTTATCGCGGTGATATATCGGTGAGATATCGGTAATTTCTAATATAGTGCATAAATATATATACACATATAGAACCTATATAAATTTATATATATAATGTTAAGTTTATACTTTTTATGCATAGATTTGTAAGTTTAAGGACTAAATATAAACTAGTGAAGATAGAGGGGTTAAATATTTATATACACAAACTAATAATGTGCTTTTATGTAAAAAAAAATACAAGTTTAAAGGACTAAGTATAAACTAGTGAAAGATAGAGGGGTAAATATTGAAATACTTGAAACATTTAACCCTAAAAGTCACGCATTCTTCATCATCAGCCGCTATTTCTTCTCCTTCTTCCTGTCTCTCGCTGTTCCCTCAGTTCTACTGGTTTACATCAGAAATTCCGGCAGAGGCGTCGGAATTGGCCGCCGGAGGTCGCTATACGGTCGATATGTGCTCGATAAGTGCCAACAGGTATGTTTTTTTGCTGAAATCCAGAATTTTTTTATACAAAATTGGCCCAGCCGAGATATCGCGAGACAAACCGATACAATTTTCCAGGATATCGGCCGATATTTCGGCGTTGACCTCCGATATTCTCGTTGACCGAGATCTGACCGATATCGGAAACCGATATTTTGCTGAGAGGCCGATAACCGAGATATCGCCGAGATTAACTGCATAGATATATCTCAATTTTCTCGTACAACGTGCCCTGATCTATCAATCTAAATACAAGACTCGATACAAGACGAAGTCGACATACATATGCACCAACAGTTACATAGTGTTATATGGTGTTACATATTGTTATACGGTGTTTATATGGTGTTATATAGTGTTATAATACACTTCTCACACTTGTCACACTTCTGGATTAATGTACAGGATTCTCTACCACGTGATTAATACTATTAGTGTACAATATATAAAACCAAACATGAATTGACTTGATGTATTTACAATAAGGGCGAGTTGGGTTGACTCGTAAATATATGTTGACTATTTTGTGTTAAGTTGTGATTATAAAAACTATATTATCGCTATTGTAAATATGTTTTTGGTTAAATTGGTATTGGAAGCTTTGTGTATTTCAAAATTTGAATGTACATTAGGCAACTTTTGACCCTCTTCAACCCGTTTCACAATAGCAAAAAGGTTTAATTATACCTATTTGAGATGAAAGCATAACCCAGATTAGAGGTGTTCGGTTGGACTGGTTTTGACGAATATTCCGGTTCAATCCAATGACTACGATATCGGAAAGCAACAAAGCAAACCAGCCGGGTTGGTTGTGTCTGCCGGTTTTATTTCAAAATCGTTATTAGTATGAAGATTTTAGAACTGATAAAGATGGTTAACATGTAATACGTAAACATAATGCATATACCACACACAACAAAAGTGATTAAAGTTAATCAGCCGGTTCTGAACTCGAAACTGTATGGAAACCCGAACTGTTAAACCTCCAAACTGGCTGAACAAACCGATTTGGTTGCTTTAAACTGTTTATGGAAACAAGATCAGAAAGTCAAACTTCAAAATTCTTTCTTGAAAGTTGACTTTTTTTTTTGTATCCAGGTGAAGCCAGTGCTTAACAGATTAAAGAACACATTGGTGGGTCTTGCATTATCTCTGTTGCTGTTCATTACTCTTCTTGTCAACACCGAAAGCACCCAAAAAGAGACCTACATTACTTCCGGCAGTGAAGCAGGTGGCAGATCGGTAGCGGGCTCCTACAATGATGAGTCAGCAAGATCATTTGAACCAGAAGCGTTTTGTGGCGGATCTAAATCTGATCTGTCATTGAATGATTAGAGAAACTGTAGATGAAGATTTGTCTGCTTGCTGAACATATCTGATACACCTATGTATAGCGCCTTTTGTACAGCCTTATAATTTATAACAGCATGCTTATACTTCGAATTTTATAAAACTAGGTTGCTACTTTTATAAAATTTGATTTATTTAACTCAGCTATACTGGAGTATAAATGGTAGTTCTTGTGCGTCATCTTATATTGAACGGTATTTATTTTTTAACACAATGTTAACTACTCTAGTTCAGAGTCTCGTATTGAGATGAAACGCGCTATGATCTTGTGAATGTTGGGAACGATTTCTGGGGTGTATGACATCACAAGAACAATTATTGTAAGCGGATGATTAATAACGTCCGGAGCCGGTGTTCATATGGATGACAATGATTGAGAAAAGCTGTAAAATATTTTTATGCAAGATAACAACACTTTTTAATTTCAAACAACCGTTTGTGTATCTGTAAAATACTTTTGTCTAGTAAAGTAGAGTTTCCAAATTGTTGGTTTTCTCTCATTATTTTGTCACCATTGTTTAGTATTTATCAAGTTAAAAGGTTAACCAAAAGAGTAAATTACAAGTTTTGTCCTTTATGTTTACATCAAATTACAGCGTTGTCCTTTTTTTCAAAAGTTTACAGGCAGTGTCATTTCATTTTTAGGAACTATTGTGTAAAAAAAAGTTATGTTTAGAGACTAGGGGGGTGTTTGGGATTCCTTTTTAACTTCTAACTTATCAAAAGTCCTTCTCAAAAGTGAGAAGTTAGAATTTCTAACTTCTCAATTTCTCCTTTTTAAGGCTAATTCAACGCATAAAAGTCCTTCTGTGAAGGTGTTTGTGATTCCTTTTAACTCTAAAAGTCCTTCTCATGGGATGTTTGGCATTCCTTTTAACTTCTAAGAAGTTAATAAGTCAAAAGTAGCCCCAAAATAAGTTAATCCAAACACCCACTAGCTTGTAATATCTCTGTTCATCTTCTTCTGAAAGTCTCTCTCTCTCTTCACAACTGAAAGTCCCCTCTCTCTCTCTTCATCTCCAACCCACTCCCTTCATTATCTACAACCCATTCCCAGCCGCCACCAACCGCATCCACCGCCGTGCAACCACCGCCACCAACTGCAACCCACTCCCTTCATCATCTACAACAACCCCCTTCATTTTCTCTCTCTATCGCACGCTCAGATCTGTAATGGATACATGGTGTCGGGTTGGGGTTTCATCGGATTCGAGATGTTGGCGGGTTTTGATGGTGGTTCGATGTGGTGGTTCGATCTGAACAAGGGACAGTGGTGGGTTTGGACTGAGATGGTGGCCGGTTGTCATGGTGGAGTTGGTGATACAATTGTATAATAAAAAAACTCGCATTGACTCTCTCTCTCTATGTCTCTCTCCCCCATAAATAAGATTTTACCTCATATCTGTCTAATGGATACCTCCTAAATCATTGTTTTCTTCAAATCCTGGAATTCTTTCCACTTGGGTTTCATTAAATTTGTGTATTTCAAATGTATGGTTATTTGTTACTCTAATATTACCCAGTTTGATTTGGGCTTCAAACCCTTTAATTTTGTAGCATTAGAAATCACACGAATCCATTCACAAACACCACATTTGGGCTTAGGGTATGAATTAATTAGGTCTTGTAGGTCGATCTAATGGGTGTGGGGTGGGGGTGATGAACGAAGGTAGCGATTTTGGGGAAATAAACAGAGTGGTCGCCGGAGGGTAAGGGTTTTGCCGGAGTGGAAGCTCATCGGAGAACGCCGGAGTATACGTGTGAGAGAGAGAACAGGGGGGGAGATGAGAGAGAGAGATAGAGTTCAGGTTTTTTATTTTATACTTTATTTTTCATTTTAACACAATTAGTCCCTTTCTATAAGATATTTTATACAAAAGTCCCTAAGGATGTAAAATGACAAGAATGCCCTCATGTGCGGCACATGACCAGATTTAACCAAAAAATCTAGCTGGGTTTGGCCTAAAGGACATAACGTGCAAGATTTTGAAAGGTTAAGGACACCGCCTGTAAACTTTTGGAAAAAAGGACATCGCTTGCAATTTGATGTAAACATAAAGGACAAAACTTGTAATTTACTCTTAACAAAAAGAAATATCCATATTAATCAAATTACAAGTTTTGTCTTTTATGTTTACACCAAATTGCAGACGTTGTCCTTTAGCGCAAAAGTTTACGAGTTTTGTCCTTAACGTTTCAAAATCTTGCACGTTCTGTCCTTTAGGCCAAACCCAGTTAGATCTTTGGTTAAATCTGGTCATGTGCCTTGCACATGAGGGTATTGTTGTCATTTCACCTTCTCAAGGGCTATTATGTAAAGAACATTTATTGAGGGACTATTTTGTAACAAACTAAAAAATAAAAGGGTTATATAATCCCTATCTCATCTGAAATCTCTCTCTCTCTCAGGTGATGCTTGTAGCTAGATCTCTCCATTTCTCTTATTCATCTCTCTCTACAGCAAACACCGCCACCTCAAACCGCCTTGGCCAGCAACCACCACCTAAAACGACACCATTTCCGCACAATGAACCAACCGATGTTTTCCAACGATCCAAATCTCCTACGTCTCCTTATTAGGTAGATCTGTGATTAACAAGCATCATCCAACCGTTTTTATCTTCCAGATCTATCAATCGACGGTCATGGGTAGGTACCGACGGTAGTTTTAAACCTGGTTCAATGTGTGGTTGTAGGTCGGCCATGCCCTGGTTCGACGGCCATCAATTAAGGCGGATGAGTTAAGGCAGATGGATGGTGGCGTCGTGGTGGAGATGGAGGATGGTGGTGGCGGTGGAGGGTGGTGGTGATGGAGGTTATATATATATATATAGGGTAGGGTTCTAGAGTGAACACTAGGTTGAGAGTGAACTGTGTGAACTAATCTGAGCCATTGGATTACATCATCTAAAGATTTTAAACAATGGTAAGATTGCAATTATAATGTTGTAACCTCCCTTTTGACATAAGGGTATTTGCGTCTTTTGTAAATTGCATTTGTTAAACAATATAATCAAATTCCCTAAATCTCGTTAGTTTCCATATATACAAGATACACAACTGTTAGTGTATACACATGTGTACAATCTCGCTAGTATTAATTTATACAAGATATACAGATTTTAGTTTATACACATGTGTACAGTCTCACTAACTATCGGTTTATACAAGACACACAACTGTTAGTTTATACACATGTGTACAGTCTCGCTAACTATCAGGTTATATAAGATACACAGCTGTTACTTTATACACATATGTACAGTCTTTTGTACATCTGTGTATTATATTAAAAAATGGTTATATATGTGTATATTAAAAACATATAGTATATTATGCATGCGCACGAGTAGATTCATATAAAAACTATGAAATTAATGAAAACGAAACATATCACATGTATGCAAAAATAAATAACTTCATTACATATTCAAAAAAAGAGTTAATGCCTAAAAATAATTACAATTTCAATCTCAGAGAAAATTTTTAATATTTATTGAAATTTATAAAAGTTAAAAACAATATATTATGATATCTATCAATATATATATATATATATATATATGGAGAAGATCATGCGAGAACCACCTCTTATTGCGAGAACCGCGAGAACCAATGTGAACACAACCAAAAATGCCTAAAAATAGCTAAAAATCACACAAATTTTTTTTTTAATATTTTTATATAAAAATCGCTACTTTTCGAAGCAAAAAAAAATTAAAAAATTTTTTTGGCCACTAAAAGTAGCGATTTGAGCATAAAAAATATTAAAAAAAAATTTAGATTTTTTTTTGATTTTTTTAGATTTTTTTTAGATTTTTTTAGGTTTTTTGGGGGTTTAGTTTTTAGCATTTTAGCTTGGGGGGGGGGGGGGGGTTTAGGTTTTTGGGGGGTGGGGGAGGGGGGTTTAGGTTTGGGGGGGGGGGGGGGTTAGGTTTTTTGGGGGTTTTAGTTTTTAGCATTTAGCTTGGGGGGGGGGGGGGTTAGTTTTTTTAGCTATTTTAGGTTGTGTTCACATTGGTTCTCGCGGTTCTCGCAATAAGGGTGGTTCTCGCATGATCTCCTCCCATATATGTATATATATATATAGGGAGAAGATCATGCGAGAACCACCTCTTATTGTGAGAACCGCGAGAACCAATGTGAACACACAAAAAATGCCTAAAAATAGCTAAAAATCACACAAAATTTTTTTTTTGATTTTTTTAATATTTTTAGGTTAAAATCGCTACTTTTCGAAGCCAAAAAATTTTTTTTTTTTTTTTTTAGCTTCGAAAAGTAGCGATTTTAACCTAAAAAATATTAAAAAAAAAATTTTAGATTTTTTTTTGAATTTTTTTAGATTTTTTTTAGATTTTTTTAGGTTTTTTGGGGGTTTAGTTTTTAGCATTTTAGCTTGGGGGGGGGGGGGGTTAGGTTTTTGGGGGGTGGGGGAGGGGGTTTAGGTGGGGGGGGGGGGGTGGGTGGGGGGGTTTAGGTTTTTGGGGGGTGGGGGTTAGGTTTTTTTAGCTATTTTAGGTTGTGTTCACATTGGTTCTCAAGGTTCTCACAATAAGGGTGGTTCTCGCATGAGCCCCTCCCTATATATATATATATATATATATAGATAATAAAAGAAAAACAATATTAAAGCTAAAATTAAAACAAAATCTATGGATAAAGAAGTTATAGAGAAATAATTAGAAATGATAGATATAGAGAGAGAGAGAGTTAATAGAGGAGAAAATTAAATGATTTTAATTAAACATACTTGGTTAATGTCAGTCTTACCCTTTTAATCTAAAAAATGATCAAGGGTCAAGATTAGTTCACACAATTCACTCTCAAGAAGTTGTTCACTCTTGAACCTAATCCTATATATATATAGGATTAGGTTAACGTACAAGAGCCCTTATCCTACATTACGTACGCGATCATCTCAGCCGTCAGATCTTCATCCCACATTGAAATCACATGTTGGTTTTTTGTAAAAATTTCGCATGTTGGTTTTTTAACATGCAATTTCATCAAAAATTACCACATGCGAAATTGTTACAAAAAACCAACATGCGATTTCATCAAAATTATCACATGCGAAATTGTTACAAAAAACCAACATGCGATTTCATCAAAATTATCACATGCGATTTCATCCATGCTATTTTATAACATGCGATTTCACATCGCGTACGTAGCGTACGTTAAACCATTTTGTACAATACACTTTTTCTATATATAAGAGAAGGATCCGTTAGGAACCACCCTTTATTGCGAGAACCAATGTGAACACAACAAAAAATACATAAAAATAGCTAAAAAACACAAAAAGAATTTTTTTTAATATTTTTTTATAAAAAAATCGCTATATTTTGTTACAAAAAAATTTTTTAATTTTTTTTTGCTACTAAAAGTAGCGATTATAATGTAAAAAATATTAAAAAAAAATGTGTGTTTTTTAGATTTTTAAGATTTTTTTAGGTTTTTTAGGGGGGGGGGGGTATATTTTTTAGCATTTAGCTTTGGGGGGGGGGGGGGGATGTGGGGTGGGGGTTAGATTTTTTTGGTGTGTCACATTGGTTCTCATGGTTCTCACAATAAAGGTGGTTCTCAAATGAATCTTACCCTATATATATATATATATAGGGGATGGTTTAAATGAGAACGCTAAATATCGTGAGAACAAATGAAAAAACCGCAAAAAACTTGGTCAAAAACATTTCAAGTTCAAAATTTCTTTTTACACTTATCATTATTATTCGAATACAATGTTAGAAATTTAATTAACTCATTTAAATTTACATGTATTCGTAAATATTGAAAATTTACACATGTGTAAGTTTTCTCATTTACACATGTGTAAATTTGTTGTATTTAACAAATTTACACATGTGTAAAAAAACCAATAAGAGTGATTTTAAGAGAATAAATGAATTATTTAATATTGTAAATTCCTTTTTAATTGTTGTATCTTAATTACAATGAGGTTTATATTAAAAAAATTGGTTTTGATTGGTTTTCTCATTCGTTCTCACGGTTCTCGCAATATTTAGCGTTCTCAAGATAACCCTCCCCTATATAATGAGAACGCTAAATATCGCGAGAACCGTGAGAACAAATGAAAAAACCGCAAAAACTTGGTCAAAAACATTTCAAATTCAAAATTTCTTTTTACTATTAAATAATATTATTTTGTTTTATATAGTTAAAATAATAATAATAATATTTTAAATTATTTTGTTTTATTTTTTAAATACTATTAAATAAATGGGGTAAAAAGACTAAAATGTCCTTGGGTGATCAGATTTAACCAAAAAATCTAACTGGGTTTGGTCTAAAGGACATAATGTGCAGGATTTTGAAACGTTAAGAACAAAACTCGTTAACTTTTGCGCTAAAGGACAGTGCCTGCAATTTGGTGTAAACATAAAGGATAAAACTTGTAATTTACTCTGATCTATGCTATGCAAGACGGGTACTTCATGAAAATAGTTTTTTAAAGTATCTACTAAGTTTGGCCATGAAAATATTTGATCAACGATTGTTACATGATGAGATATGCATAAAACAACCCGAGACTTGTTGCCCCAGGCTAAAGTTACAGATCAGGAAATAGTGGCATATTTAATATTTGATCGCATCATGATGGAAACAATTACAAGATAATTACAAAGTACACGGATAAGTGTTTTTTAAAATTTTAGATTTATTCTCTAGCTTTTTAAAATTACACGAATGGTCCCGGTGGTTTGAAGTTTGTAACGCATTTAATGCTCAACTTTTGCCAAAAGTACATGGATGATCCATGTGGTTTGCACTTTATAATGCAGTTAGCCCCTAAGTTGGACCTCCTGAAACCTTCAGATTTGTTGACTGTAGACTAAATACGTTACAAAGTACAAACCACATGGACCATCCGTTTACTTTTGGAAAACTAAAAACCAAATCTAAAATTTCGAAAATCCACAATCTAAAATTTTGAAAAACAACATGGAGTATCCATTTACTTTACTCTAATTTATATTGTCTATAAGTAGATTACATGTTTTCATTGGAATCCATTGTGAAAAACTAAAAATTTAAAAACTATGAATTCTAGATGACCACGATGGATCTTGTGTTAGATTTCCCAATTGTATATAGGGGACAAGTAGACTCGTCGACCATTATTATGTTAGCCCTTTTATGTTGGGTTATATCGCAAATAGATTGATACCATATATGGTTCCAAGAAAACATAGAGAAATGTGTATATCACTATAGGCGAATTTAGGAAGGTCGTGCTGTTGGGTAATAACATAATCGACTTCAATACAAGATAAAAGCGATTGGATGTTCGTACTAACTATAATGATGTAGTGATAAACTTCCCTTCACAAAACATTCTCAGGTTAAAACAGAGGAAAATTCATTTATGAATCGATAGCGTAACTTTAGAGATCAAGTGAAAATGAGTTATAATTATAGAGCAAATAAAATTATATCATGAGCTAATTATGCTATTGTATGTATAACTAGGATTACGACCCGCCGCAATGCGGCGGGGATTCTTTATTTATAACTAAGTCGATCTACGACCCACACGTTATGTTAAACCTGTCAAACGGGGTAAAAATAGACGATGTAAAAACGTTCACCCACACACGCACGTTGCGTCGTGTTAACTCGCAAAATTTAGAACGAAACGTAAAAACGTTAAGCCAAAGACGCACGCTGTGATGTGTTAAGTCACAAAATTTAGAACCAAGCATAGAGCGCAAAATTTGCGGAAAATAAAAACTATAAAGGACCAAAGTTGAAAGTAAAAAAAGTTATGAGGATAGATTGTGAAAGATAAAAAGTTTTTGGTTAAAAGTAAAAAACAAATAGTTTTGGGTTAAAAGTAATTTATGAAATACTTTTGGGTGAAAAGTAAAAAAAATCATTTTTTTTTTGGAAAACCCCCAAAGCCAACTTTACGACAACCATATGCATAACAATTTTTTCTTTGAAAAATCCCCAAAGCACACCCGGCGTTGCGGTGGGGCGTAAAACAGTGTCAAATAGTACTAATGTCACAGAACCGTCATCGACAACCAACACTGACTTGACCTATAATATGCGTATTGCGACGAACCTGTCAAACATGGAAAAATAGAGGTAAAAACGTTGAACCACACATGCACGTTGCGTCGTATTAACTCAAAAAATTTAGAACTATACGTAAAACGAAAATTTGCGAAAGATGAAAAGTATAAGTGACAAAAGTTGTGAAGTTAAATTGCAAATAATGAAAAGTTTTGGGTTAAAGTTAAAAAAACAAATTATGTAGGGTTAAAATTGGAAAAGGTACAAACCTTTGGGTTAAAACTAAAAAATCAAGTTTTTTTTTTGGAAAACACACAAAGCACAACTTACAAGTCCTTATGCATAAAAAGTTTGCTAATTTATATAGGTTTTAATATATGTGATTAGATCTTTTTTCAAATGAAAATTTGATTTTAATAATTACAATTTTGACCTATTTGCCGGAATAAATCACAATCAAGAAAATGTTATCGACAGACTCAACTTTGAACACATTTCCCTTCAACGTTCTCATACTACCTATACTAAGTGAAAGTTAACTGAACTACTTTTTGCTGACATCAAAACTTTTCAACATAAGTAGTCCACATCATCAAAACTTTGACTTATTTGCCACGCAGTCCATGACCTTAAAATTTTGATTTTTTGTCACATAAGTAAGTAGTCCACATCAACAAAAACTAACTCGGTTAACTTTCAATTAGTATAAGATCGCTAAACGAAAATGTGTTAAAAGTTGGTACTGTGTGTAAACATTTCCTAAGTTGTGATTAATTCCGGAGAATAGGTCAAAGTTAGATTATTAGAATACAATTTCCCTTTTTCAAATATTAACATATTGTCTTATAATCGTCGGTTATTTTCATATTTAAAAGTTTGGTTGGATACGTCTTTCATGAATAATTCAATGACATAAAATAATACGTCTAAGATGATATAATATGTTTTTCATATATCATAAATACCTGATTGAAATATTACTAAACGTATCAATCTATCTACCTAAAAATCTCAAAATCGTGTTTTAACAAGAATGTTAGGTGACTAATGGAGGGACCAAGTGCCCAACAACTCAATAAATAAGTATTATTACAATTTTATTCTTAACATCTATTACAAGGTAACATTATTGACTTAACTATATCTATGTACTTATCAAATTTAGAAATTATCATTACAGTTTAAATTATAATAACGATTAGGTAACACTTCCATTTCATAATTATGTTTACTTTTCCGTTCTGATTTTTTTAAATCGATTGATTGAGTAATCCCTAGTTTATTTTATTAAAGTAAGAAGATGATTTCAACATCTATTATAAAATGATTATGAATCTTGAGAAAGATATGAAAACAAAGCAACATTTATTATGCTAAAGGTTATAGTAATTACTATTTAGTACTTAGTAATATGTTACAATGTAAGAATATATTCGTGACTTTGCACCCATAAAAGAGAATGATTATCAATTCTTTATTAAAACACTAGTCTCGCGTACTAAACGGGTTTGAAGATAAAAATAATGTAATTTTATAATATGTAAACCAATTTACATAAATGAATTATTCTTACTAAATCAAACATTGTAAAATCAATATACACATTTACAAATTTCTAAACACTTCTTTATACACGACATTTGTAGTTTTGTTTGTAATTTGACCATTCTCATCAAGTATCAGTAACTTAAGATCATCTCTACTTTTTGCTCTGGACAATGTCACATATTATTAGTCATGCGTAAAAACTGGTTTTTTTAGAAATAATCCAATCTTACATAACAATTGTTCCTGACTTTTATAAAATATTACTTATGGATAAGATATGCTCCTAAACAACGCGATTGCTATCGTTACCAATAAGGTTACTCACTGTAATAAACAATTAATTGGTAACCTTGAGCGAAATAGGTAAATCTAAATAATGAATTTCAAGCATACAATTAAAATACATATGATATAAACTTGTTTGTGAAGACAAATTTATATATGTAATCACATATGGTAGTGATGAAACCGAGAATAATGATTACATAAAGAATAGAGATCGATTAGAAAACTTACCTGGTGTGAGTTAACTTGTAGGGAGAGGTCGGTGATTATGAGGGTTTTTGTGAGGCTACAAAGAGGAGCAATTAAATTATACGGAGTTTAAAGAGGGTCTAATTACGTTTTTTAATTCTAATTTAGAAAAGCAAAGTAAATCTAGTTAAAATTTGTTTTCCATTTGTAACATCATAATCGAATACATATTGAATTTAAAAGGCTTATAGATCAAATTAACTTGTATTTTAAAAGCTCAATTACATTGAAAATTGTCAAGTGGCATTTTCTGGAATCCTTTTAAAAAGCTTATAGATAAAATTAACTTGTATTTTAAAAGCTTAATTACATTAGGAATTGCCAAGTGACATTTTATGGAATCCTCGTCGAAGCCTCTTGTGCCCCGCCTCTTATATATATATATTGTTAAATTGGACAAATTAATTCAATATTATATATGTTCTTTTTAAATCTAAAAATTATTATTATTTTAAGAGTTTTATTTATCATTAGTGATTACTATACTTTTTATCATTATAAATTTATTACTTTTATATTTTTTTTCGATTAAAACAATTCTATTGTCCTTAAAAAATATTAAAATTTTAAATCACTAAATATGAAATAGCTAAACAAACCTTATGACATATGCAACGTAATTATTATTATTATTATATTTATGTAAATATGTGAATTGAATAAGAAAATGTCATGTGACATTAATAGAACTTTTGAATGAAAAAATGTCATGTGGCATTAATATGACTCTTTTATTAAAATTAGATTAGATTATATAAACAAGAAGGTAGAATGTGCGTAACTCTTAATCCAGAAATCATAGAGATGGAGGTAAACATGTTCTTGACTGATCGGGTTCCCATTTAGGGTGTACGGTTAGGATGACTTACGTAAGTTGGTAAGCCACAAATTTAGTAGAGAGAGGGACGAAAATTATGATGTTATGGTTGGTGATTGTGTGTACCCTTTAGCCAATGACCTTGTGGTCCAGTGGTGGAAAGTACTTGAGTTCTCAAATGAGGCTCAAGTTCGATCCACATTCACTGCAAGTGAGGTGGTAAGGTTTACCCACCTTGGTGGGGTTCCTGACCGGGGTCACGGGTTCGAGCCTGACAGTCGGGATTAAGTTTCCACGAGGTGCGAGGAAGGGCTCTGCACTGCACTCCCCCTCATTTGAACCCGGGTGGCTGTGCTTCCGATAAAAAAGGTTGAAGCGCAGTCGGTAGTGGGTAGAGGTGTACAAAAAAAAGCGGTTTTAGAACCGAAACCGGAAAAAAAAACCGAACCCGGTTTTTTTTAACCGGTTTTACAACCGAACCAAACCGCCGGTTGTAGACCGATTAGGATTCTTGATCTGAAAACCCGGTTTGGCAAAACCCGGTTAAAAACCGTTTTTTTTTTTTGGCAAAAACCGATTACACCGGTTATTGTTTTGGACTTGAAAAACCGGTTAATAACCGAAACCGGTTATAGAAAAAACCGGTTTTCGTTATGGATGAAAAAAACCGGTTCGGTTAATAACCGAAACCGGTTTTTGAAAGAAATCGATTTGTACACCTCTAGTAGTGGGTTTCCAATCGATCTACACCATTCAAAATAAGTAATCTCCATTTATACATTTAAGGAGAAACCTTATGTTTATTCCGCAAGACTGATTAGACTGGAGGGTATGGAGAGCCCCATCCCCATGAGGATGGGCCGCCACGTAGGCGTCACATAACCATCCCATGGAGGATGACCCTCCTTGCATTTTGAAAGGGGTGGAGGATGGGCCTACCCCACACAATTATTTTATAATTTTCTAACTTTTTTTTTTAACTTAATAAAAACTTCTTAAAAATTAAATAAAATCATAACATAAAAAAAATTACATTTGCTAAAAACTAAATTACTAATCCTAGAATCGGAAAACATAAAAGCGAAAAAAAAAATAACGATACGACTAAAAAAATAAACAACCTACAACGTCCATTTTTTCTTAACCTCCTCTTTCATCCTCCGGTAAACCTCGCGTTCATCCTCCGGAACCGAGTCGAGATCCAACCTCATAATCCTAAAATCCTCCGCTCGAGCATAGTCGGCCGACAAGTTTTTTTATAACTATATTTTTCCGCCGTGAGCTCTTTGAACGAACGGAATTCGGATATCAACTCGTCCATTTTCGAACCCGCCCTGGAAGACGTTTGGCTCGAGCCGCCCCCTTTTCTCTTTCCGGCCGCCTCTTTTTTTGCTTTGTCCCTTCCGGGGGGATGTTCCGACTCGTAAACGGGCAACACCTCCTCGTCAAATTCCGAGTCGTCGTTTATGTCGATTTGACAACGAGCGGTGGAGCCTCCCGCACTATAACTTCCGGACTTGAAAGTTTTACTCCGTTTGGCGGTTGCGACCTCATTTGGAACCGGCCTCCATTTGTTTTCTTTCTTTAAAACGTTCCATGCTCGGAGGTGTTGGAAAGACGTTGAATTTTTGGAGTCCCATTTAGCCAAAGCAAGGTTGAGAATGTCCTCGTTGTTACTCCCACTAGGAGGATTAGTCTAAATTTGGTTATAATACTGTAACACTCGTCTTATATTTCTATTATTTTATTAAGAAAATACGCACTTTTTAAAACGAAAATGCATAATTAGCAAATACTTAGTTAATAAGTAAAGATGTACATTGTTTTAGCGAGTTAACATAACCAAACATCTAGTTTAAAACATTCACATCTAATAGAGTTTACAAAACAACATTGTTTAACTAGATTAGATTAATGCGGAAGCATTCAAAATTTTGTGTTGGGTTCTTGATTACCTTGCTTGATCGACATCCACGACAAACGAGCATTACCTATGGTCCAAACCACATCAATTGTTAATTTTGACCTCTTAAATCAAGTACATACAAGTTCTATGGCTTAAACAATGAAAAATAAACAAAATTTTGCAAATAGGGGCTGTCGTACCCCGCGACGAATATGAAGCCAGCCTTCGCGGCCCGCGTATGCTGTCGCGTCACGCGACACATAGAGGAGTTTGCCGTCGCGTAGCGCGACAGCTTTGTTTCGGTAGAAAGATTGTTGCTTGGTGCTGTATATTTGCCCATCACTTTTAATTCCTTTGTCAACTTCAAAACTTCATAACTTTCAATCTATACGCCCGTTTTAGCGAATTCTTTTTCCTATACGCCCGTATTAAAATTACGGATCTAACCATGAAATTTTCACTTAATGAAAAACAGTTTACGAACAAATGGTTTACAGATTCTATGATTCAATTATTCGACCCATTAATTAAAGTGCATATTGTTCAATCTACACTTCTTGGGCATTCCAGTTTCAATCACCCATATCCTGGGCTTGTAACTTTTGACGTATCCGAACCATTTCATGGCTTTAGGTTCACATTAGAATTTCATGCTTGTTTTCTCAAAATTCAAGCATACCGCTTCAAGTAACACTTACAATTGATTTCTATCATTTGACCCGATATCTCGGATTCGTAAACTTAATTTAGCATACCCAATTCATTGGCGTATTACTATCCAACACTAACGCAATTTGAGACCTTCAAGTCTCTACACACATGACTCCTTTTAAAAACATCATTTTGACCCGTTTGGTTGTCGAGTGAAAACCGTCACTTTGATGACAAGCCAAACCATTTCCAACCATTATTTTGACCCGTTTGATTGTTGAGTGAGCTTCGCCACTTCAAAGACACACCAAACGCGTATATTACACTACGACACCATTTGTACATTAAAACAAAACATTTATGCATAATGTAACGGGACTAAAGTCACGTACCTTTCAAAGCACCCCTTTCAGTCGCGCGTCACCACCGGCTTGTCCACTTGACGCTCCGGTTTTCTTTCCTATAGAGTTCAATCACAACCCTTTTAGAACTCTTTTGTTTACATGTAACTCATAATTTGCCATAACTCTACAAACACGCGTTTTAGCTCAAATTTCCAGTTTTTAATATTCTTTTAGGCATTTTCACAAACACCTTAAAGGCACAATTTCTCATAACTTATGATTAAGTTCAATATTTGTCCTTTAGCCAAGATAAACTTCAATTTAGGCAAATTCACATCAATTTTCACATTAATCAAATCTGAACTTGTTTCATAAAACTCGAATTACACTAAGATAACATTACAATCCTAGTGTTCAACATGTTTCTACAAAACCCACTTATCACTTTCAATGGTGATTATGAATTTCACAAGAACTAGGCAAAATTTCAACAAGTAATTGACTAGGGTTTATCCCTAGACACTATTTCATTCCAAACAACTATCATGCAACATCAAATTCGAATTCCTATGTTCATTCAAAAATTTTAGATGAGAATTTTCTACAAAATTTACATACCTTATGATTCATTTCACTGAGGTGATCACTAATATATGTTCGGATTTTGATTTGGGACTGAAATTGGTCTTCAATTTTGATCAAAAGCATGAACTAGGGTTTTGGAGAGTTCTGGTCGCCCCCCTTGAATTTTATCGATCTCCAGCACACTCAGATGTGTGTTTTGTGTTAATAAAAATGTTTTTATTAAATCAAGTTTCAAGTTTAACACTTTTAGTCCCTCAATTTTTCCTTAGTTCATATTTTGAGTGTTTCAATCCCACTTATGAGTTACTACAAGAATTGTAACTAACTGGGTTATTTAGTCCTAGTTAGTTTGTTCTTGTTTATTTAGTGCTTTATAATTTTAATATATAGTTTTATATTTTCGGGGTGTTACAAATACCCGCTAAAGGTGTTGATGGCCTTGCTCATTTTACGCCACTTGCTCGAGACGGAATCGAGATCACGCATCGGGCCTTGCTCCATAATCCCGTTAAATCTTTCCGTTATCGCCTTCCAAAAACTAGTACCCGTTTGGTTGTTCCCTAAATTTAAAAAAAAATTGCATTAGGAAAAATAAAAAATAAATCTTTTTAAATTTAAATTAAAAAAATAAACTTTGGTTCATACCGACAATCGGGCAAGTTGAGGACTTAACAAACGCAATTGCTAGTGCCTCCTCCTCTAGTTTTGTCCAAGGTCTCGCCTTTGGTTTCGAACCGCCTTTGTTTTCGGCTACGGTTTCAACCGCCTTCCCCTTCCCCTTGTTTTTTTTGCGCTTGAGATTTTGAGGTGGCGATTCGGGGACGACTTCTTCATCATCGTCAAGTGGAACCGGGGTTTGCGATTGAGATGTTGGCGGTTGCGATTGGAATTGCGCTAGAGATTCAAACGAGTTGCGTTGCGTCATTTGTTGGAGTGCTTGGTAATGTTGCATTTGTTGAACTTGAGACATTTGTTTGAAGGCGTTGGGTGATTGTTGGAAACCCGAAAACGTAAATTGCGGAGACACCCATGAATGATCGATAGTCGGAGTGTAAGCGGGAGTCGAAAAAAAAAGTTAGCTTGGTTCGTGTTGGGATTGTTCGGGTTGGAGTTGTTTGGGTTGAACGGATTCATGATTTTATAAAAAAGATGGAGTTTTTTTTTTATAAAATTGGATGAGAGAATGGAGAAGTATTGAGAATTTGGATATAAAAATAGATGAGAGAAGGGGTATTTATTTAAAGTGAAAAAGGTTTTTTTTTTTTTTTTTTAAATTAATATAGCCGTTAAAAAAGGGCTAATTTTTTGAATATTGGACCGTCGAGCACGTCGTGTGGGAGGCGGAGAGGACGAGGCGGGCCTAAGCCGGCCCCCATACCTTCCAGTCTTACATACATTGAATAATTACCGGTTAATAATACAATACTAATAAAGTTAACGATCATTTATTAATAAATGATAATAATAGTATTAAGTAGCCCTCGCGTTGCGGCGGGGGCGAGCACTAATGTCACACTACTGCCAGCGACCACCGACACTGAAGTTGCGGTGTGTTAATGCAAAGAAATTAAACCGAAACGTAAAACATAAAATAAAATAAGTAAGTTCATCTAACACTCGCGCTTTACGATGAACCCGCGTCTATTTTTTCCCGTTCGACAGGTTCATCGTAATCTATATATAATATATATCATCACCACTATAAAAACCATAATGCATACATTACAACAACCATTGCATCAATATGTTGCAAATTATATTTATACAAGATTTTGGTTAAATTAATTAGATTATTATAAATAATAATAATTTACAAATAAAACAATACAACTTTGAATGGATCAAACTGACTGAATATAGTAAGATAATGAAACCATTATTTGATTAGGGTACAACTACTTAAGCACAATTTACAACCATACATGCATACAAAACAGATTGAATTTGGTAAGGTAACGAAACCATTATTTGTTTAAGGTACAGCCACTTAAGCACAATTTACAACCAAACATGCACACAAATGTTTCAAATTAATAGTATATAAATTTATAAATAATGTACAAATAACCAAAGAAAGGGTACAACTAAAAATAGCATAAACCACAACTAAAGACACACTTACAACTCCACATTGCACTAACATGTTGCAAAATAATAGTATATAAATGATCTGATAGATATATTCAATACCATTGTAAAAGAGGAGTTTGTGCAAGACATATTTGCTCTGGTGCTCTATGTAGAAATCGAGTTTGTGCAGCTTGTTGATTATCATGTTCCTTTACCGATTGCCATTTGTGTATCAATGCTCATTCCTTTTTAATACTTTATTACAATTCATTTTCAATTTAATTTGAGGACACGAAACCTACCTGATCATTGAGCATCAACAAAACAAAGTTTTTCAAACTCATTTAATGAGAGCCGAGAGGTAATGGATGAGAGGTTGGTTTGTGGGAGCAAGAAATCATAGCTCATCATTTAGTTTTTTTTATTTTAACTAAATAAATGGAGGAAAATACATATTACAATAAACTTTGTTGAATATAATACAACAAAATACATATTCCAACTATTGCGAATCATCTCTAGATCAAGTGGTGGAGGGCTTGCATTTCTCTTGAGAGATGCAGGTTCAACTCCCATTTGGTGCAAAGTGACTGGTGGACAATGATGGGAGACCCAGGGAAACCTGGGTTGGATCCTTGAGCCAAACGGGGTTTAGTGGTAATTTCACTGTCGTGCCTAGGGACGGGTGGGTTACTGGGTTTTCCCCGGAATTGGTGGTGGACTCGGGTTACTCTCGGAGTACTCCGTTTGTCCAGTGCGTGCCCCGAGAGTGCTCAGGATTGATTCTGTTGGCCGTTAAAAAAAAACATATTCCAACTATCCTCTATATGTTTTCATCTTTTGGAAACAGTTGGTGCAACATCATCCGTAACAACTCTTTTTTTATAGTCCAAATTACACAAGCATTCTAAAAATCTTCACCATGGTAGAAACTTGACTTTAAAATAATCATTGTCGAAAAACATCTCTCACTAGCAAAACCAACAACTGATGAAGCAAAGAAAAAGATGATGTTTCCTTATTTCCACCATCACTCGACAATACCATTCAGTTTAGCATTTTTTCATTTTTTTGGCAAAGTATCTTTGTACAAGTCAAATTGAAGCACAAGAGCAATTTGTTCCCATTTACCAAAATCATATGGTAATCTGAAACAGTCTCATTTACTTTGATTCATCAAATGAGTCATACGGGTTAAGATCGTGGTGATTTGAAGCTTGTAAGACCATGTGTAGTGAGGAAATTACTTTTTGAGTTATGTGTTTTAGTGGTTTTAATCACTTGAGTCCAAAATCAAAAAGTTTAACGCCCTGAGTCCCTAGCCATTTATTTTATAACGTTTTGAGTCCAATTTTGTTCATTTTATAACGATTTGAGTCCAAAAAATTGGACTCAAAAGGTTAAAATTTGGACTCAAATGGTTCATGAAAATGCTTATAGGGACTCAGGTTGTTAAACTTTTTGCTTTTGGACTCAACTAGTTAAAACCACTAAAACACAGGGACTCAAAAAGTAATTTACCCAAGACACAAATAATGCCCTCACCTTTGGGTGTTTTGCGTCATGTGGCGGTCCAGTCAACAATGGGGCATTATGGGGCGTTTTTCTAAAATGGGTATAGTGATGATGTAGGCATTGTGGGACATTATGTTAAAAGGGGTGTTAAACAATTAAATAAAAAAAAAATCATCCAAAAAATGTTATTGGGCAAACAAAACCCATCCAACCTATCATTGGCCAAAGAGATTGAACACCGGCGTGGAAAAAAGGAAACCTTGTGCATTTTTTTTTTTGAAAAAAACGCCCAAGGGGCGGGTGTGCAGCGTTTGGTGCGTTTTTTTAGGGAAAACGCCGAAAAACCCCCCACTACGGGTGGTCACTACTGCTTCAAGTTGAGAATACTACCAACTACCTAACATCCCATTCTCCACATTACTAAACATTTTATCAAGCTATTGAAATGGGCGGATATCGGTAATTCTAGTATTATACTAGATTATAAAAAGTGTGGCATACCCGACCTAATACACCGTTGGTACCCAATTACCCATTACTTCTCGGGTATCGGGTATACTTGTTAGTGTTTTATAATTACCCATTTTCAAAGGTGCTGGTATCGTCCCTAAGGTTTGCTCCAAACATTAGGTCATGTCCACCTTTAACACTCTTTGTCCTTGATGTTTCAAGTCTTAACACGTTTTATCCCCAGTCCTAACGCCCATTAACATATCCGTTAATTACCTTCCATGTGCCCTCATGTTTCGTCATTTAAGCTAGATTAGGGAATAAACTACAGTTTTACAGTTTTCGTTCCTGAGGTTTGTTCTAAACACTATGTTTCGTCCACCTTTAACACTCTTCATCCCTGACGTTTCAAGTCTTAACACATTTCATCCTTGGTCCTAACATCTATTAACTTGTTGTGTACTTCCGTCATTTCATCTAGATTAGGGATTAAAAGTGTATTAAAAAACAAAACGTGTTTTGGCGTTAAGGGGTTTCGAACCTAGGTTCTTTTTATCCAAAGTAAGTGTGCCAACGTTAGGCTAGGTGCCCTTTTGGTTTTAATTTCCCTTTTAATCATTTTAACCCTAGGTAATCAGTCATTTTCTTCCCCCACATAAACCCTAGAATGATATGGTAGGCTCTTCTAAAATTAGGGGTTTCTTAATATCGTTTGTAGTCAAACTAATCTTATCATTAATAAATGTAACGGAGGTTGTGATGGTGGTGTAGGTTCTTAATCTGCGCCCTAGACGCAACGAGTGCATACTTTCAAATCTCATATACGAATCATGCCCACAAAATTACGGTGTTTTATGTGACTTAGTAACATATCAGTCGAATTCAAGGTTAGGTGTGAGAATGTACGTATTATGTATATGTGAATATATACAAATAGATAAAGGTTTAAGCATACCTTAGTGCATATACTAGCGATTGAATGAGAAATAGGTTATCACAATATATTAATTTCATTATGAATTGTGATATTAGTGGTGGTAGTGGTGGATTTAGTAGTGTTATAGGGTTTATGCCTTGCGGATTTAGTGGTGGTGATCCAATTTTTGTGGGGATGAAAATGAATGGTTACCTAGGGTTAAAATGATTTAACTAATGGAGAAGTTAATGGGCGTTAGGACCAGGGGACAAAATGTGTTAAGACTTGAAACGCCAGGGACGAAGAGTGTTAAAGGTGGATGGAACATAATGTTTGGAGCACACATTAGGGACAAAAACTGTAGTTTATCCCTGATCTAGCTAAAATGATGAAATTACCTCTCACATGAGGGGCATGTGGGGGGTAACTAACAGAGAAGTTAATTGAGGTTAGGACCAGAGAAGAAACATGTTAAGACTTGAAACATGAGTGTTAAAGGTGGATGGAACATGATGTTTAGATCAAACCTTAGGATGAAAACTGCAGTTTACTTTATCTAAAATGATGAATGTGATCGTTATGCTATCACTTCATTTTTATATTTAAAAGCTATCGTATTTCAACTAACTTGATATATAAATGTATTCTTTTATATACGCGTTTCCTTTTTACTTTTTGATTTGAAATTATGCTTCCAAAGTTATACTTGTGCCATTCATCCCCTAAAGGTTGCACAACCATCTTGGTCTTTCTTCGTGCTTACACCCATCAGCAATGTTGTTCAAAACTCTCTCTTTCTCAATATTTTCATTGACAACCTTTTGTTTTCTTTTTACCTTTTCGAGTATATTGCAGTTTTGTCCCTATGATTTATAATAAATTGCTATATTTTACAAACATGAAAAGACTTGCAAATTAAACATCAACATTTCAATTTATTGCAATTTCAGTTCACATGACTAATGTCACACCCGCAAAATCAGAGTTAGGCATAACGACAGGCATCTTCATTGCACAACGGAAGTATAAAGCTAAGACTTCTAGAAAGTTGAACGCCTTCTAAGGTAATCAATCCCCAAAGGATTCTCCTATTCCAACCGTGTTGTGGCCAAATAAGACCTGAGAAAAGCATGCTAATAAGTCAATATAAAGTTGGTGAGTTCATAGTTTGTTTGTAAAAGACTTGAGTTAAATCTTTTTGAGAACCGGTTTAGATATTACTGAGAAAACATAATAAACCATTTTCTTTGGCATGTTATTTGAAAACATCGTAGATGTAAAAACTTGTGTAACCGTCATTGCCCGTGTAAGACAAGACAACATGCCCGCATGAGCCTATAACCAACCTCAAGCTAGTGGGTGCGTCGCCATATCGTGTACTCAAGACGATAGACTAGCAATCGGTTATAGTTATGAAATGTAGCGAGGACTTCACTGTACAGTTGTGTCATTTTTTCCAAGGACTCTACGGCCCTTATTGTTGAGTAGAGGACAATCCAGTCCCTATGTTTGTATGTAGGACAACCCAGTCCCTAAGTTTGTGTGTAGGACAATTCAGTCCCTATGTTTGTATGTAGGACAACCCAGTCCCTGTGTTTGTATGTAGGACAATCCAATCCCTAATTGTAACTAGGATAATCCCGTCACTAGTCTGTTGTCACACCCCGACCACGTAAAACAACAAAGCGTGGCGGAAACGTCGGGGAGTGTTGTAACAGAATTATCGTTTCATAACCATGGATACAAAAAGTGTTTCGTTTTATTGATAATATTAAACATTAACATTGTTTTAACATAGAACAATAAGTTTTATATCGTCTATCATAGATATTATGTCACTAAGGCCTCGTCCAGATCCTATGTGACGCATGCATCCTAGAACATCAATCAAGCAACAACACCTGAAACATATGTAAAAACAAAGTCAGCAAAGAAATGCTGGCGAGTACATAGGTTTTATAAGAGTATCGGAATCATGGCTTGTATTCTTATATTGCAATACCTCGAAAACCTTGTTTTTAAAATGTGTATAATATTGCAACATGATTAACCAACTCAAATCGAGATGATTAAAATTTATAAAATTTCGTAGCCATGATTCTTAACCCAAAAGCTTTTTGTTTTTAGAAAACCATCTTGTAAAACATCTCGTATAAACTCGTTAATAAAACTCGTACATTATTTCGAAAACATCGTTGAGTGACATCGTTTCAGTATCGTTTACCCAAGTGAACTAAATAACGCCACGGTATGTAATATGTTGAAAACACTTATATATAAGAAGTACCAGCGGCGTATCTACCATGTTTTCACCACATTACACCCGTCCCGTTATCTAAACACTAGCCATAAACCAATCGTTTACCCAAATCGTTTAACATCGTTTCCAAATCGTTCCCAAATCGTTTACTCGTTTAAATCGTCCTCGTTTTAATTGTGAAAACTTATATATGGTCGTCTCGTTAATAACGTTCAAGCCTTTGTGACTCGTTCATCGTTCCAACTCGTTCTCGCATTAACAAACCTCCATAGGGTAAGTTAACAATCATCAGATTCAGTCGTTACCCACAACACCCACACATAACCATGGGTATAGCGAAATAACGGGATTTGTCATATCCTATGGTACCATAACCTAATACTGGTCGGATCGGCTTGATCAATGCTAATGAATATCGTTCGTTATGTAACTACAACCAACAAGTTCGTTCACATTATCGAAATCGTTAATAGTTTAGTATAAATCGTTCTATTCGTTTTTGAAATCATCGTTTAAACCTTGAAAACATTTTGTACATATGAATCACCCCAAAACAATTGAAAACAGTAAAATAGGGGAACTATGTACTCACATGTAGTGCAAGGAATCCTCAATCAATAGTACTTCAACAAACTCGAGTAAACCAGAGAAATCAAGCAGCACCTAGTAATTTGATCACTAGTCAAACGATAGACGCCTAAATCGGAAGATCGGACAGAATGAGGTCTTGTAACCCAAATGAGTGTTGGAACTCATGTGATATGGTTTAACAAGGCCTACATCCTAAATGAAACATAACCTAAGTGCTTTCGACCCATCGCGACCCATTAAGGTAGCTTATGCTACTTTAACGCGTCGTTCGTGTGAAACGCGTTTGGAACGCCTAACTAGTCCTATGATAAGTAAAATATTCCTCAACATGTTTAATATTGTTGTCTAATCAATTTAGATACCAAAGGTTATGTTACATATGCTTAAAATAAATTTTGGTGTAAAAGGGCATTTTTGGTAATTTACCTAAGGCATATAAACTACCTATCATAAAACTACTTAAACGAAGCGACCATAAGGTATAACCTTGGAAGGTTATTCCCTATATACTATGGTCATCTAATGTGTTTGGTCGGATCCTAGTGATCGCCCAAACGGGTCGGGTTTGAAAGTATAAGCGATTGTTTAGATCGCTTACCTTTACGACCCTAGACAAGCACAAAACTAAAAGTGACGAGCTAAACATGTTAGAACATGTTTAACAAGGTTTGAGAACAGGTTTGGTATCAAAACAAACGGTTTTGATGCCCACAAGTAGTTTGGTTACAAAATACGCGTAAATGCGCATTTTGGCCGAAACTACGACTCGTCACTGAGCCTAGATAACGTGGTAATCAGTAGGTATAGTCACAAGGGACTATAACCATCGTGATTACACTCACGTTATGAAGTTCAAACGAACTTCACATTGACCATAAACTGGTCAATGCAGAAAGTCAAACGCAGTTTGACTTTAACGCTAAAACGAATGAAAAGAACGAAAGAACACTTACAACGGGTCCAAGAATGGAAGTTTTGAATCCGAATATTCTTAGGTATGAAGTGTTGAACACATCAACTTAGAGAACAAATTCAGATTTCAAAGGTGTGGGTTTTTGGGGTTGAGATTATGGGGTATTTATAGATTTCCTTGAACCGTTAGGATCGTTCCTCGAAAACTGAGCTTTGATCTGGACCTTACATGTGTGCCCATGGTTTTCTAAAACCATGGGAGCCCCTAATATGGACTATGTTCATTGAATACCAGCCCATGGTTTTGCAAAACCATGGGTTAAAACCACCAATACTTCAAAATGGACTAGGTTCATTGAATCTGCCAGAAATTTCAAAAAATGGTCCCAGCACTTGTAAAACTTGATTTTTGGCACTTTTAAGCCCCGTTAACCCCATTTCAAGGCTCTAAAATAAAGTTAAAGTATAGAGAACTTAAAATATGCTCAAAAACATCTCGGATGTCGGTTCGTTTGGTCGTACGGTTGCGTTATTCGCGTAATTACGACGAAAGTCGTAACGAACGCAAAAACGATCCAAATTAAGCGACGAATGGAATTTTATCATGCCAAACACTAAAATAAAATATTTTAATGCTTACATAAATTTTTGGATGTCCGGATGTATTCAGAACGTAAGTTATGCGCGAAAATGCAAACTTATGCACTTTTTGACGCCTTTAGTCCCTGAATGACCCAAAAGTTTATTCTAGCACACCGAACCCCTCAAAGACTATTTCTAAGATATGTGAAGGATATTTATGGTATGTTTAACTTATGGTCATGTTCCAGAATGTCTGTTACAGTTCAAATCGGCATAGTTTTGCAGTTTGACACAAATAGTCCCTGCGATCGAACAAAGTTGATTTCGACACACCAAACCATTCAAAAATTATTTCTAAGTTATGTGGAGGTTATTTAAGGTATGTTAAGCCTATGTCACTATTCTGGAGTGTTTGCCGCGTTATACTGACTGCGTTTACGCACCAGTTTGCGTATAACCTCCCAAAACGCGATTTAAAGCTTGCAATCGGAATCGAATCGAATTGAAAAGTCACCAAACACAAATACACACATAGAAACACCAAAACATATATAATAACACCAAAGCACATTGTTTTATTAATAATCATCATTGTTTTACATCGTACATCGATTACAGAACACAGTTGTCACATCTGTAACTCGTGCAAGTTTCAAAAAATGCATATGTTTTTGTACAAACTATGTGGTTGGCATAAAGCTTTTCGTAAACCATTTGTGTTAGTTGGAACTCATTTGTAACATGGTTTAGAAATACGTAATTTTCGTGCATCGAAATCTTGTATGCTTTTGCCAAACTTGCATGTCTTTTCCCCCGAAAACATTTATAAAAATGTAAAACTGTAAAAAGTGGGGGTTATGAACTCACCTTGATGATCATGTGTAAGATAAACTGACTTGAATCATAAGCTCTCTATGTGTATGCTAATACTAAGGCATCCCTAGTAAATAGCAAAAAGGATAAGTTTCTATCAGAGAGGATACGGTTATAATGTTCGTCACCGAGCTCTACCGAATCATTAACCAAACGACTCTATGGAAGTGTTGTTAACTTGATTTGAAACAATAACGCTATAGTTGTTTAATCCATTTATAGTCGGGATAAATACGAAGTCTTGGGAGCAACTTAGTTTCCGAGAGATTAATGATATATATATATATGTGTGTGTGTGTGTGTGTGTGTGTATAAATATATATAATTATAAATATATTTATGAAATCGTGTTAGTCGTCTCGACTAGTAGTACGTGTACGTGGGCAAGAGTTTGTATAAAAATAACACACGTTATAATCTTGGATAATATACTCATACGGTTTTCCAAGAGATCGTCATACACGTTTATGAATAATAACACGACCCATTGTAGTTCTCGTAGGTTGTATATGTATGTGTATATATATATATATATATGCATATATAAAACGTCGCGTAGCCCAAAGATAAGTCTCGCGTTTAGTGTATAATTATAAATATATATATAATCGTACGCGTGCCAGACTTGATTTTTGTTTATTTGTTACCGAAATAACTCAGATAATATCATTTGTTTAAATCTTGTGTCATATTTTGTTTAGTCGTTTGAAATAAATATAGATAATTATATTTATTTTATATAGATTTCCGAGTCCGGTTAATTTATAAGCCATGTTTGTTGAAACGTTTTGTTTTGTGAGTTATAAAATTAGTCAAAAATAAATATACACTTATATTTATTTTTATAAAATACTTTGAATCCCGATATGTTTCGTTTGTTAAAAAATTACAACATATTCCGTATTATGGATTTTTAAGAAAAACAAGCAGAGTTTTCTTTGTTTTTAGAACAATCCTGACAACTCAAGTTGTTGATAATTATCAAAACTTAACATTTGTATACAATAATATATATAATTTTCCTTCATATGTTCAAATCGCCAATTTCCATTTCACAATAATCCAATATATATAAAAATTATGTCATGATCGATTCGGTTTTTAACTTATATATATATATATATATATATAGGGAGCCGCTAAAATGAAAACCACCCTCAGTTGTAAGAACCGCGAGAACCACTCTCAACCAATCAGAAAAAGGGGTATTTTGGTCATTTACCCCATATGTCAAGTCTCCTCTCCTTCTTCATTTAAATCACTGACTTTTTAATTACCTCTCTCCTCTATCATTTCAATCTCTCATTTCTCATCTTTAAATCCTCTCATCTATCTCTCTCTCAGTACCCATCTGCATCTCCAAAGTGAAATCCCCTCCACCATCTTCATTAATGAAACCATATCTCTACGGCGGAGAATCTGGAGGAGAGCCGCCGCCGTCAATGGCGGCGTGGCGGCGGTCGGAGTCGCGGTCCGACGTATTCTCTGTCCGGTAAGCATATCTCTACTCGTCTCCATTCCAGATCTGTTAGTGGATCTGATAGTTTTTCTTTAAATCTTTCTTTCTTTTGTTTTCCGGTAACGATGATTAATGGGGACGAAGACGATGATGTTAATGAAGATGGCAACCGGCGCCGGAGTTACCAGCGGCGGCGGTGACTGTGGTGGTGCGTGGTTTGAGTTTGAGCAGTGACAACCGTGGTGGTTGTCTTGTTCACGGCGACGGTAACAGGCAGTGGAAGGTGGTTCAAGCTTCAGTTCGGTACATGTTCAGGCTCGGGCTTAAGTTTGGCTCAACCGGCTCAAGTTCTGTCGACTATGTGGGTTTGATGGTTTGATTTTTTGGTTGGGTTTCTTTGATTTTTTGCCTGTGTGCTCGTTTATCTGGTGATTTTGATCAGTGGACTTTTGTGGGTTTGATATGTTGGATGTGGGCGGCGATGATGAAAAAAAAAACGCCGATTTTGATGACGATGGCGCGGCAAGGACGGGGGAGGGTAGGTTTTTTAAACCTACCACCCTTCTTTTGCAGCCTTTTGATTATCCGTTAATCTGAGCCAAACCCCGTTTTTTTTCAAGATAGACTTTGTTTTGATGTTGTTGGTTTTTAATCCCCCCCCCTAGTCGATGATGATAACGATATATCTGAGACATCTCCCGAGTTTGCGATTTCTGGGTGTGTTCGTTTTTGCGTAAAGAAGTTTTTGTAAAAAAAAAGTTAACCCGTAAACTTTTTAACGTAAAACGTAAAAAACGTAAAACGTAAAAAGTTTTCACGTAAAATGTAAAACGTAAAAAGTTTTAAAGTAAAACGTAAAAAGTTTTACGTAAAAACGTAAAACGTAAAAAGTTTTTCGTTAAACGTAAAACGTAAAAAGTTTTACGTAAAACGTAAAAAGTTTTTCGTAAAACATAAAAAGTTTAACGTAATACGTAAAAAGTTTAACGTAAAACGTAAAACATAAAACGTAAACCTTTTTCTACGTAAGTTGGAAAATGTAAAAAACCGTGTGATAAAACGGCGCCTAAACAAGGGGCGTGAATGTGACGCATAAAAACGCCAAGAAAAAAACGGGACGTAAAAAACGCCGCGTTAAAACGGGACATAAAAAACGGCGCGTTAAAAAAACGACGCTTGGAAAAGTCGAGCGTAAAAAACGGCGTGAAAAAACGACCCATTTAAAAAACGATGCGTAAAAACGGCGTGCAAAAACCGGCGCGCAAAAAAAATTGTCTTTGTTAAAAAAATCTGAATTTAAAAATGTTTTTAATAAAAAAATCTTTTTAAAAAATAAAAAGTAATATAATAAAACTAAAAAGTAATATAATAAAACAAAAAAGTAATTAAAAAATAATAAGGAGAAAAAGACAAAAAAGAGTTATTTTACTAAACTACTCTTTTGGATTAAAATATTAAAGACATAATAAGACAAAATGTATTTAATATTAATTTTTGTTACTTTTAATCTCATCCATCCATCTTGTTGATCTAAAGGCTAGAAAGTGGTTACAATGGTTCTTACAACTAGAGGTGGTTTTCATTTTAGCGATCCCCTATATATATATATATATATATATATATATATATATATATAGGGTTAGGTTAACGTACAAATGCCCTTATCGTACAATACGTACGCGTCAATCTCAGCCGTCAGATCTTCATCCCGCATTGAAATCGCATGTTGGTTTTTTGTAACAATTTCGCATGTTGTTTTTTTAACATGCGATTTCATCAAAATTACCACATGCGAAATTGTTACAAAAAAACAACATGCTATTTCATCAAAATTATCACATGCGAAATTGTTACAAAAAACCAACATGCGATTTCATCAAAAATTATCACATGTGAAATTGTTACAAAAAACCAACATGCGATTTCAATGCGGGATGAAAGATCTGACGGCGGAGATTGACGCGTACGTATTGTACGATAAGGGCATTTGTACAGTACACTTTCTCTCTCTATATATATATATATATACACACACACATACAAACTAAATAAACATGCTCATATACAAGTCCGAGTAATTTTTAGTATAATGCTTTCACTAGTTGGTTCGGTTTAGAGCTGGGGTTCGTGCTAAAAGAAGACGAAGTTATTGTAAACTATATAAATGTTTAAACACATTCGTTAAAGTTTGCCAAGTCTCATGTTTGACCAGTTGACTTGAGTTGACCATAGTTGACCTGTTTACCGAGTTTGACCATAGTTGACCGGTAGTTGACCGATTGACCTGAGATGCCAAATCTGACCCGCTGACCGAGTTTAACCACAGTTGACCCAAACCCGAGCCGAGTTGACCCGAGCACCAAAACTGACCTGTTTACCGTATTGACCCAAACACCGAACCGGGTTAACCCGTGTTAACCCGAACCCAAATTCGGTTGAACCAAACCCGAACTGTCAACAAACACCACCACTGCCGTCGCCGGGCGGCCTAGAGCCAAATAACACGTTCCTAGTCTTTTGTGCTGCCCAACCGCGTTTTCATGGCCTGTTTTCGCACCCGAACTTCATGGAGTGTCGCAAAATGTTTCTTTAGGGTCAAAAACACTTAAAATTATGTTGGAAGTCGATATTTGACGCGTGCGTTCGTCGGTTGCGTTAAAATCGCATAAGATGTTTCGATTATTGTTTCAAATCTGTTTTTCGATCCGATTTCAACTGTGAATACTAAAATTTGGTTACGAAGCTAAATGTATCATAATATATCAGTTTTAAGATCATTCACGAGCCCAGTGCTCCCGTTTCGATGTCGGTGCGTTCCTACTGTCGCGTTTTTCGTTCACGTATGCGTTCTGTTACATTTGGAAGTAGAATAAATTCGCGAATAAATTCATATATGTAAAATATACGTGCAAAAACTTGTATTTTTTGGTGTTGTCCGTATTTCATCCGGTGTCAGTTCGTTAAAGTTCAAACGTTCAGCATATTTTCCAGCAAATCACCATTAGCGTACTGTGAAACCGAATAGACGCTCCTAGGCTTTCCAAGGGCCTAATTAGGTTAAGCTGAGTCTAAAACATCAGTTATTATTGTCTTAATGTTTGTTATGTGTGTAATTATAAACCAAAAATTACCGGTTGTCACATTCTCCCCCTGCTAAAGAAATTTTGTCCTCGAAATTTAGACTATGATCAAGACATGTTCGAATTATATGAATACGAGGAAATATTACAACAATAAGAACCCAACGATTCAACTGAATTTGTTCCAGAAATTGATGTCAAGTGAATGAGGTGAAATGATATAGTCAGAAGTGTGACTAAGTTTACATGGGTCAAACAAAAGAGGGATTATGACCAATAGATGTCCAGATGAATATTTACAATTTGCAAATGACTTTTAGAAACAATAGAATTTACTACCAAAGGAAAACTTGCTTTGGCCGTTAAATAAGTGAAACTTAGAGATCAACAAGCCCAAATGAAATAGGAGCACCAAGATGATTTGCCAACTATCGAATCATAACAAGATGAAAAATCAGTGTGTTGGCATTATTGAATTGCAAGGATACACCGAAATACAACTGGATCTGGTGTGTCATTGCCTCAATACATAGTTGTATTAAGACTACTTTCAATGATGAGTCAAACGAAAGGCATACCTACTTTTACATGAAACGTATGATCATGAATAGCCCAAGCTACAAGTTTATACCGACACCACAAGGTGACCGAACAAGTTCACCATGTTTGCTATCAAATAAAACGATCGACGAAGTAAATATGGATATTTATTTTGAATAACTATCATAGAATATTCAATTGATATTGAAAGAATCGTTAGAGGTACACTAGAATATAATATGAATTCGTGTACCATTATCTTAACACACAATTGTGTTAAGACTGCTTTAAGATAGCAAACCAAGAAAGTGGATTTTTGAAAAAGAAAAATCCACACATGAGGTGTGCAAACGAGATTAGCCCAAGCTTCAAATTAGTGAAAACGCCACCACAAGGTGTCATAACCAAACAAACGATTTAATGGAGGTGAAGACTAAACAAGTCTATTGTGGTTCGGAACAGATGAAGTGCATGTTAAGATTATTTTTAATATGATGACCTCAATACATCATATGAAGCCTTGAATTGAGTATATATACAGTGAGCAAGTTTAGACAACTAAACTCGATTTAGGCACAACCCAACAACGAATACATGTATTGTCAATGAAATTTTGACATAGCTACAACGAAAAACCATGTATGTAACTCGACAGAAAAGGTAGTTTCAAAGAATTCATTGACTCGATATCAAGGAGTCAACACTTACAATAATGTGGGTCATCAACAATCCTTGGGTATAGGGAAATAATATTTGAACTGTTAACAGAACAACCCTTCGATGTGAAGTCCCTGATAGCCTCCATGAATCAAGCTAACCACATGCGTAACAAACAATGCATGCGTAACATATGATTTTTGCCAAGAAAGGAAGCGAATGGGTGTTCGCTAACATAAAAGAAACTTTCGTGATATGATGACCATTAGGAGGAGTAGAGGTGTGAAAATCTACTCATCATATGCAAAAGTCGTAATTCCAATAAAAAGAAATTTGAAGAATTTACCTGGAATTTCCAGTGATGACTTGGTGTTATGTGACATCACCATAGAATGTCAAACATGGCGTAATCGCCATTAAGGAGGAAGGGAGATATGAAGTCCTGTGATTACTTTTGCGATGCCAATAATAGTGATTCATTATTAGACTATATATAAATCACTAAAGTGTTGTCTGTACGTACCTCTGCGTGATTCATATTGCTTGTAGAACTAAGTGATAAATTATTGTGCCTTGGCCGGTAGTCCTCCTGCTGAAGAGATCAACATTGTTGTTGCAAAACTCAATCATGTTTTCCCAAAGGCTTTGCCTCGAAAGTTACATGTGATGTACTTCAATATGCATTGATGTATAGGTTGAGTTTCATGTATATATTTGCATCAGTATTCTGTTCTTCGTAGGCTATCTACTCGGGTAAATAAGATAGTATGGATAATGAAGTTTGCCAAAGTTAGTAGTCACAGCTCCTATGTAATGACCATTAATGGATTTCGATATAAGTCTACCAAAGGTCTTGAGTACATGTTTCCGAAACATTTCAAGGTTTTGCTTACTAGATGTAAATGTTTCGTATATCATGCATGAAACACAATACAATGTATGTTTAAAATCAAAATGTTGACTTACTGTTTCGGCAACGATTGGAACCCATATTCGAGTCCTAGGCGTTCTGCATGTACCAAAGGTCTTAAGTACATGTTTCCAAAACGTTTCTAGGTTTTGCTTACTAGATGTAAATGTTTCGTATATCGTGTATGAAACACAATACTAATGTATGTTTAAAATCAAAATGTTGACTTACTGTTTCGGCAACGGTTGGAACCCATATTCGAGTCCTAGGCATTCTGTATGTTTTCAAAGTCTTAATAATCTAAGTCCCAAAGGAAAATGAGGTTAGAGCCTAGGTATCTCTACAGAAACCTAATTCGCTAGAACCTATGGCTCTGATACCAATCTGTCACACCCGCAAAATCAGAGTTGGGCGTAACGACTGGTATCTTCATTGCATAGCGGAAGTATAAAGCTAAGACTTCTAGAAAGTTGAACGCCTTCTAAGGTAATCAATCCCCAAAGGATTCTCCTATTCCAACCTTGTCGTAGCCAAATAAGACCTGAGAAAAGCATGCTAATAAGTCAACATAAAGTTGGTGAGTTCATAGTTTGTTTATAAAAGACGTGAGTTAAATCTTTTTGAGAACCGGTTTAGATATTACTGAGAAAACGTAATAAACCATTTTCTTTGGCATGTTATTTGAAAACATTGTAGATGTAAAAACTTGTGTAACCGTCATTGCACGTGTAAGACAAGACACCATGCCCGCATGAGCCTATAACTAACCTCAAGCTAGTGGGTGCCTTGCCATATCGTTGTAACACCCCGAAATCGGGATTGGTAATTAAACCATGTTAATAATAATGAACGGGTAAAATACCGTTAGTGGTAAAAGTAAACCCGGTGAATATTAGGAATTTTATAAATAAACCTAATATTAAATAAAAAGTGAATAAAAGCTTTTCAGGAAATAAAGATAATAAGAGGCCCGAGTTAACGAGACTTAAAATAATACAAGTAGTATCTCCCCCTGTAACACCCTTAGTATTATTTAAGGATTTTTGTATAAATTACGAAAATAAACATGTAGTTAAAATTTCGTATCCGTGGAAAATACGGGTAATTTAAACTTTTTACAATTTAAACATATTACACGCAATGGAATAGAGTTCATTGATTAAAATATCGATGAAACGATATGCGGAAGCTTGTATCTTTGATCGTGTTCGGTCCTTCCAAGAGCTTGATCTTCATCCGGAACACTTGGTATTTATCTATGATCAAAACCAACCCAAATGTTAGTTTTGATGCTTAAATAATAGATTAAACAAGTTCTAAACAACAAACCATGAAATAAAAGAAAATTTTCCAGTTTTGTAGTCTGTCGCGGGCCGCGACAGACTTATCGTTAGCTTACGCGGGCCGCGACTCACTGTCGCGTGTCGCGACAGATTTAAGCCCCTCTGTCGCGTGGCGCGAGGGTGCACGTTTTCCAGCAGGTTTCCCCCTAAGACCTGCATTTTGCCAGCTATAAGTTCATTCGAAATACAAACTTCGAAATGTCATAACTTTTGTTCTACTTATCCGATTCGCGCGATTCTTTTTCCTACGTGACCGTAATTTAATTCTCCATCTTATGGAGTTAAAATCCGACATCCGGATTAAAAAAATTTCAGACTTTTAAGTCTTCGGCTTACTACCCTTATTACCAAATATTGACCCGTTCATGATTTTATCACACCAATATGTTTATTTGATCTTTAAACTCATGAAATTCATTATTTAAATATCTCCTATCACATTAATCTCAAATCACGGTTTTCTTACATAATAAAATCCCGTTTACGCTTAAATGCTTATTTTGACCCGTTAAGGGTATTTACGCATTTTAGTCTAGAACTTGTGCTTTTCTTTTGATGCTACAAAAATTCCATGTCTAATTAACTACAAATATTCCACCACAACTATTTTGTGGTGGATTTAACATATGAACCCCTTCTTCTCAATTTTACCCACCGGTTGGTCATTTTTCGCAATTGACTATTTCTAGGCGTTCGACCCACAAATGTGTTTGCCTAGGACTTTTATACACATCTAAGGGTTACAAACTCATAATATACGTTTCTAAACAACCTCTAAGGGCCGTTTACACAGTTTACCTATTAAGGGCTCTTTGGTCACATTTAATTCTTCATTTTTGAAATGAAGGATTTCGGCTAGATATTTGACCTTCTTTGCACTTTTAACTATAAGTCCACATATGCGTACCTGGCTCGGGTCATAGCATTGACCCGTTTACATACTTCTTGCTTTAAATTTTCTAATTAAAGCAACGCAACACATGTTATTTCCTGTAATCATAAAACTCAACAAATAGTCGTCAATTATTAATGTCAAATGGTATTAACACACCATTTGACCCGTTTAGTCGACATGACCATTTATCAACGTATGATGGTATATTAATTTCATCATGCTCCTTGAACCAATTCCGGTACGCGCCGTGAGTTTTACTACATAAAAGACATTTTCTTAATGTGTCCGACCCGTTATAACTTTTACCAAATGGTGTCTTTATTTTTTTATCACTATTATTTTAACTATTAATTTGACCCATTTGGTTGTCGAGTGAATTCCATCACCTCATTGATATACCAACTCAACCATTTTCGCTATATCAACTTTAAACATATTTTAACTAAGCTTGTCTGTATAAATGTAACGAGACGACAAGTCGCGTACCTTTAAAGCGTTCCCTTCAAGCGCATGTCCACTCCGGTTTGTCCGCTTGAAAACTCGACTCCTTTGTCTATAGAGTTCAATCAACGATGTGTTTAGAACTCCATTCATGACGTATAACGCATATTTCACAATGTTATTCGAATATGCGTTTTTATTCGAAACTTAACATCTTAGCTTTCTCTTAGGCGTTTTAACAAACACCTTATGGGCAGAAATTTACATGATTCATTATCATGTTTATAACTTGTCATATAGCCAAATTTAACATCAATCGGTCTATTTTATATGAAGGTTAACATCAATAAATCAGAAATCGCTTCATAAATATCAGATTACACTAGAACAACATTTGAAATCCTAGTGTTCATCAAGTTCACAACAACCCACTAATCACCTTCAATGGTGTTCCAGAAATTTACTACAATTAGGCATGATTTCATCATATACTTGTCTAGGGCTTACTCCTAGACACTATATTGTTCCTATTCCATCCAATTAACAAACATGCATCATCAAATTTCTGATTTCCCAAATTCATGAGAATTTCAAGTAGATGATTTTTATGAATTTTCACATACCTTATGATCTCCTTTCAATGGGGATCACTAATCCGGGTTCGGATTTCGTTTTAGGGCTGATCTTGACCTTCAATTTGTGGATTTAAACAAGAACTAGGGTTTGAGTTCTTTCCCTTGGTCGCCCCTGGCTTCTGGTCGAATTCAGACACTCACAAATGTGAGTGTTTGAGTTTATTTTTTTTTAATTGATATTAGTTTCAAGTTAAACACTTTTGGTCCCTCTAGTTTCTTTTGATCAAATGAAGCTATATCTCACCATTAGTCACTTAATCACATGCTACTAACTAGGTTAATTACTCCTAGTTACTTTAACGGGTTTGGGAAATTATAACCCGTTATGTTTTAAGTCCCGTTAATTTGGCCTTTTTATATACTTTGTTTTCTCAAAGTATTTATTCCCCTTTTTTTAATTAATATTAGGTTTATTTATTTGAGTCCTAATATATATCCGGTTAATTTTTACCACTAACGGTATTTCACCCGTCTTTACTATTAACGTGGTTTGATTACCAAACTCGTTTTTGGGATGTTACACCCCCGAACCCGCTAAGTAAACTAGGAATGTTTAACCTAGTTAAAAAGGGGTAAATATTATTAAAAATAAGTAAGTTATGGCCTACTTAATAACTAATTAAACATAAGGGACCAAAATGGAAAACTTGGAAGTTTAGTTATAAAAAAAGAAACAAAACAAAACATACACTAAGTGTGTGTTCTGGAATGAACGACCAGGAGAAGCAAAGGGTGCCAAACCCTAGTTCATCAAGATTCAACAAATTGAAAGGCAAATTAGAGCCAAATCGTATGGATTACCACAAATTTGTTATCACCAAGCTTAGGGGATCACAAGGTATGTTAAATTTTTATGTTTAGTGAAGGTGAGATTCTTGATGAACCTATGAAAATCGAAATTTAAGCTTGAATGATTGATGTTTGGGTGAAACTAGGATGAATCCATGTTTAGGAACGAACCCTAGTCAATAAATTTATGAATTGGTGTTCATAATTATGAACTTCATAATCACCCACTTAGGTGTTCAATGGGTTTTGTAGAATGAGGAAGAACACTAGAATCTTGATTGTGAAATAGGTGTTGTTTGAATTCCTTGACGTGAATCTAGGTGTTGTTTTGCATGCTAGATATAATGAAATTGAAAATGATGTTAAACTTGGTAGAAATAACTAGTTATGAACTAGTTTGTAAACGTGTAAAAAGTATGCCCATTAGGTGTTTGTTAAAATGCCTAAATGAAAGCTAAAATGTTGAAATTTCGTGTGAAACGCATATTTGAATAATATGACAAATTATGCGAAGTATGAACCGATAAGGGTTCAAAGCATAACGTTGATTTAGACTTAATTGTGTAAATCATGTGATCAAAAGTAGTAAACTTTTGATAAGTTGAATTAACAAATGATGAAGTCGAATAGTAGTTTTGACATAGAAAATACGTAAGGTGGAATAGTCGTGATTGTTAAAGACTAATCTAACCACCTTGTAAATGATGACGATAGTTTGACGCTTAACGAGCTAGGTGACGGCTTGGGAAAAGAAGCAGGTCAAACGGCTTGAATACGCGGAGAAAGAGCGAAATCGGATGCGAGGTAAGTAAAGCTTACATCTTTTGTAGGTTACGTATTTATTTTATGAGCTATAAATACGATAAAGGTAATATCCGAAATGTGGGTTCCGACGCGATATGATACGGGTCGGAATAAATTTAAATGATAAAAACCATGGTTAATGGTAGAAAGAGGTAAAATGGAAATTTTAGTCAAGTGTCGACTAATGTAAATTGAGGTTGAAAGGATACCCATGGCGTAAGCCAAAATGGGTTAAATACGTAAGAAAAAGAATTAAAAAAAGAAATCTTAGGGTAAAATACGAATTGGGTCGGATGCGTGAATTGTAAATTAATTACCAGGTTTTATAAACATCAATTTTTGGTCATATAGGCCAAACGGGTCAAATGGTGATGACAACGCCATTTGACAATATCGACTAATATTTGGTTGCCAAGGCATATGTTCATAGGAAGTGAATAGTCAATTGGATGATTACGACGCTATAAAGTAGCGGCTAATAAAAGCGAGGTATGAAACGAGTCTATATGTTGACTCGAGCAAGGTACCTATAAATATGATTATGGTTAAACGTACAATTTTGGTCAAATAAGTAGCGAAAGTCCTTAGTCGTAAAATGAGGGACTAAAATTGACCAAAAAACCCTTGATGGGAAAACCGGGTAAACTACCCTTAGAGATTGTTTAGGAATTTGTATTATGATTATGTAATCCGTAGATATGTACAAAAGTTATAGGCATAAACTTTCGTAGGTCTAATGCCTAAAAATGAGTCATATGCGTAAAATGATTAACCAAAGGGTAAAAACTCGGGATAACGAGTTCTATATGTTAAATCCACCACAAAGTAGTTGTGGTGGAATATAAGTAGTTATTTAAATATGGGAATGCGAAGGGTGAAAAGGGGAGAGCGAGTTTGATGCTTGAGTGCATAAAAACCATCTAAACGGGTCAAAACTAATTACGCGCATAACTTGGATATTGGCTGCGTAATTCACAAAAGTTATGAATCCGAGTAAAGATTTTGAGTTAAATACATTGGTGTATGTATTTTGATCATTTAGAAACAAGTTGGTGGTTTTAAACTTGATCGGGTCAAAAGTCCTTATAAATCAATTTCAAGCCGAGGGCTTGAAATTTAATATTTTATGAGTTCAGATGTCGGTTTATAACTCCATATGATGGAGAATCAAATTACGGTCGCGTAGGAAAAAGAATCACGCGAATCGGATAAGTAGAATAAAAGTTATGGCAATTATAAGTTTGTAAGTTGGATAAAAATTGAGCTGGGCATCTGCAGCATCAGCCAAATGATCATTCTGTCGAAATGGGGGCGTGGCGTCGCGCGACGCCCCTAAATTTCGAAAATTGTTTGAATTTTCTTGTTTTGACCCATATGTCTTGTTTAAACATGTTATTTAACTACCAAAGCTAACTTTTAAGTTGGTTTATTTAACCGTATTTTACAAAGTATTTGTAATCATAATTACATGTTTATTTTCGTATTTTATATGAAAAGTAAAATAATAGTAAGGGTGTTACAAATTGGTAATCAGAGCTCATGGTTAAAGAGTAAAGTGTGTTCGGTTCGAGGCTTGATCGCAAATCCGGTAAGTACATGTATATTAATGGTTTAACATGATTAAAGTGTTGTGAACAACACATAGAGTTATCGTGTAATACACGTTACCCCAATCAAATCGGTAAAGAATTGATATTGATAATGAAATTACGTGCATTGACACGTATAGTAGAAAAGGCTTGTATTATAATACGGGCGTCCATTAATGTCAAAATTGCTAACTTTTGTAAATGTTTTAGTTGAAGGACACTCGCATCTGAAGATAGCTAGAGTTTAACAAATTGCGGACTTGACGGAGAAACGGTCCAAAGTATGACAAGTAGAGCATGCTCACCAAGGACCTAAATCGCGTAACGATCGCGAATAAGTTAATGGAAAGGAGAGCCTGTTAGAGCAAGCATTATCAGGTGCACGTTTTAAATTATTGCATGAATAGTAAGATGCAACAAATACGTAGAGATCGAAAGTTGTATATGTAGATTGAAAACTTGGAAAAAAAACCCTGAATGGAATACCTATCGGGATATTGTTTCCAAGAGAAATAAATAGAGGCATTACTTACATGGGGTGTAATGTGAAAATTATAAAAGGTCATGTATACCAGGTGTTGATCGCTTACTCTGGCCAAGTAAGGAGTGAACACGTGGTACCATGAACTTCTTATGATGGACATATTTACATCTGATGTAGTAAGGGCGGGGTGAGTGGGACTAACTTAAATGGTACCCAAATGAATCAAATAGATAAGATGTTTGATAGTAAACGTAAACGCTAGTCGGACGACGGAAGCGTATTACGTTAGAATGACGAGCTCGAGAGAAGGGACAAAGATTAATGTAAAAAAAAAATACAAACCAACTAATGAGAATGCTAAGGCATAGAGATAAAAGTTTGACTGTCACAAGTGATGAAATTCACACGGATAAGTCAAATGAATTAAATAAAGAATAAATGACTTGATTGAATAAAGCGATGGATTTCGCTAAGACGACCAAATAAGTTAAAACGAAGTCTAAAATCATATCAGAATGATTACTTTGAAAATGACTTCAGTAAAGATACCCGATAGATGGGTATGATTTTGAGTATATGCGTAAACCAAGAGACGGGAACGCGGATTAGAAAGTCAAAAGACTCGGGTCATGGGTCATGACTAAAAGACGATAAAATTTTGCAAACAAAAATTTTTGATAATTACGTTCAACTATTTTAAAGTGAACGGGTCGAACAAAGAATGAAGTTTGACATTCATAAGTGATGAAGTTTCACACAAACAAGTCAAACGAGATTAATAAAGAATAACGCTTGAAAACAAAAGTAAGCGCAAGCTGAATAATGAAAGCGCGAAATATTAATGAACCTATGTGATAGGTCGTAAAAGAGTATAGAAAAGAAAACGCAAACCAGTGAAACTGGGTGTTAAAAACACTAAGATAAAGAACCCGGTAACGGTTTGAAAGTAAATAGAGGAGTAAACTGAATGACGATAAGAGTGAGACAAACCGACGTGTAAATGACGTGAGAAGTCATAGAGCCGGAAAGATAATCCGAAAGAAAATGGATGTGGCCTTAGACTACGGTCAAGATCAAATGAATTTTAAAGGCAAAAATAAATGATCCCAAACATAACAAGGGGTACCTTGATGCTATATAAATATATATATATACATTTCAAGAAAGACACTGGTAAAAAGAATGACCTATGGGATCATTACAACCTATGGGTTATAAACATTTTAAAGGTCTGCGGGACCAAAATGACCCTTGGGTCATGAATGAAAAGAAAAGAACTATAGAGGCCTCGCCTTAAAAAGGTGAAAGCATAAAGAAATAGCCTACGAGGTTAAGTAAAAGAACCTACGGGTTACTTAGACAAAGCGAGGGACCCAGTTGAGAACCCCTGCGTAAAACAAGGACTGTAAAAGAATAAATGCCAAGTTGTCAAAATTGCTTGACATAAATTAAAAATAAAACGTTAAACTAAAAATTCAGTTTTAGTCAAAAGCAACGTTTTATCAAACATACATAATATGAGGTGGATGGGAAAATGATTAACATTAAAAGATACATGTCTTGACACCGATATGTGCAAGACGATACATTCGAAAAGAAGATTTTTTTTTTGATAATGAAAAATTGATATAAACTTAGATATGACGTGATGTAGTCACGGTCAAAGAAAGTAATGTGGAATATAATCACATTGTAGTCCGAGTGTTGGGTAGAAGGCAAGTGGACTAATAAGTCTAGCCAGTAAGACCGGTTAAGGTCAATATTTAAATTAAGAGCTTGTTTAATATGCTATTCATTATAAGATTAGCGTGCAATAAATATAATTGATAAACTTATATGACCAAGTGGTTAAATTGGCGACTCGGTCAAATAAAACAAAAAGGGTAAATGCATACAAAACAAAAATGACGGCTCACGAGGCCTTACTAACGAAGAGCATTGATCGCCTACACTAAGCGATCATAAGGCAACACAAGTGAAGTGTCGGGAAGTCAAAGTACGAGCAATGCTCAAAAGATTACCGAGATCAAGTGCATTGAGTTTATACTCAATAACCTAAGTAAGAAAGGTTTCGGGGATGAAACCTCTTTAAGGAGGGTAGACTTGTAACACCCCGAAATCGGGATTGGTAATTAAACCATGTTAATAATAATGAACGGGTAAAATACCGCTAGTGGTAAAAGTAAACCCGGTGAATATTAGGAATTTTATAAATAAACCTAATATTAAATAAAAAGTGAATAAAAGCTTTTCAGGAAATAAAGATAATAAGAGGCCTGAGTTAACGAGACTTAAAATAATACAAGTAGTATCTCCCACGAACCCGCTAAGTAAACTAGGAATGTTTAACCTAGTTAAAAAGGGGTAAATATTATTGAAAATAAGTAAGTTATGGCCTACTTAATAACTAACTAAACATAAGGGATCAAAATGGAAAACTTGGAAGTTTAGTTATACAAAAAGAAACAAAACAAAACACACACTAAGTGTGTGTTCTGGAATGAACGACCAGGAGAAGCAAAGGGTGCCAAACCCTAGTTCATCAAGATTCAACAAATTGAAAGGCAAATTAGAGCCAAATCGTATGGATTAACACAAATTCGTGATCACCAAGCTTAGGGGATCACAAGGTATGTTAAATTTTTATGTTTAGTGAAGTTGAGATTCTTGATGAACCTATGAAAATCGAAATTTAAGCTTGAATGATTGATGTTTGGGTGAAACTAGGATGAATCCATGTTTAGGAACGAACCCTAGTCAATAAATTTATGAATTGGTATTCATAATTATGAACTTCATAATCACCCACTTAGGTGTTCAATGGGTTTTGTAGAATGAGGAAGAACACTAGAATCTTGATCGTGAAATAGGTGTTGTTTGAATTCCTTGAAGTGAATCTAGGTGTTGTTTTGCATGCTAGAGATAATGAAATTGAAAATGATGTTAAACTTGGTAGAAATAACTAGTTATGAACTAGTTTGTAAACGTGTAAAAAGTATGCCCATAAGGTGTTTGTTAAAATGCCTAAATGAAAGCTAAAATGTTGAAATTTCGTGTGAAACGCATATTTGAATAATATGACAAATTATGCGAAGTATGAACCGATAAGGGTTCAAAGCATAACGTTGATTTAGACTTAATTGTGTAAATCATGTGATCAAAAGTAGTAAACTTTTGATAAGTTGAATTAACAAATGATGAAGTCGAATAGTAGTTTTGACATAGAAAATACGTAAGGCGGAATAGTCTTGATTGTTAAAGACTAATCTAACCACCTTGTAAACGATGATGATAGTTTGACGCTTAACGAGCTAGGTGACGGCTTGGGAAAATGTAACATCTGTGCTTGTAATCATTATGAACAGTTCTATCATCAATAAAACAATGTTATTTGATCCCAATGTTTGTTTGGTTATGTTTTACATTTTTCATGTTTTGACTTTTATTCAATTTCAAACTCTATATCACTTTCTGGAGAGTTATACGCAAACTGGTACGTAAACGTAATCCGTTTAATGCGAAAAATACTCCGGAACATCAACATATACTTAACATACCTTAAATAAGCTTTACATAACTTAGAAATAAGTTTTGAAGGCTTTGGTATGGCAAAAACAAGTTAATTCGCTTCCAGGGACTAAACTTGACAAACTGCGAAAGTATGTCAATTTAAACTGTAACGAACATTCCGGAACATGACCATAAGTTAAACACACCTTAAATATCCTTTACATAGCTTATAAATAGGCTTTGAGGGGTTCGGTGTGCTAAAATAAACTTTTGGGTCATTCAGGGACTAAAAGTGTCAAAAAGTGCACAAGTTTACATTTTCGAGCATAACTTACGTTCTGAATACATCCGGACATCCAAAAATTTATGTAAGCATGACTATATTATGCTTTAGTGTTTGGCTTGCCAAAAATCCATTCGTTGCGTCATTTGGATCGTTTTTCGCGCCTATGCGAATTCCGTCGTAATTAAGCGAACATCGCGTTCGTACGACCAAACGAACCAACACCCGACATATTTTTGAGCATGTTTCATGTCCACAATGTTTAGGCATCATTTTAGGGACTTAAAGTTGGCTTTACGGGCCTTAGAAGTGCCGGAAATGGGCTGAATATACAGCAGGGACCAAAACTGCAATTCTGTAAAACATGGCCAGGCGGCCCGCCTACACTTCTGCTGATCCTGAAGTGGGCCGCATCAGCCTCCCTGATCAGATTAGATCGAACAGTCAGCAGATTCCAGCTGTTTTAACCACACCCACACACTTCTCACTTGCCTATTCAGCTGATAAGGACCATTTTTAGCTACCATGAGTTTCCAACAAGTGTACGCACAAGATACGAGCACGGTTTCCATGAAACGATCTTAACGGTGGACCGAAAACTATAAATACCCCACCCCCATTGCTTCAAAACCACTAGAATCTGATCTTAAAGACTCTAAGTTGGAACCATTGTTTCATACCTGAGTTATTTCGATCTAGATTAGCATTCGGGGACCTTTCGTAAGTATTCTTTCGTTCTTTTACTGCTTTTCGAGTCTTTCGAGTCTGAAAGTCAAACTTTGTTTGACTTTCTGCGTTGACCAGTTATGGTCAATGCGAAGTTCGGTTGAACTTCGCAACGTGAGTGTAATCACGTTGGTTATAGTCCCTTGGGACTATGCCTACTGATTACCACGTTGTCTAGGGTCGTAGGGTAAGCGATCTAATAAATCGCTTATACCTTCGAACCCGACCCAGTTTGGTCGATCATTAGGATCCGACCAAATACATTAGGTGACCATAGTATATAGGGAATAACCTTCCGAGGTTATACCTTATGGTCACATCGTTTAAGTAGTTGTATGATAGGTAGTTTATATGCCTTAGGTAAAATTACCAGAATACCCTTTTCATGTATAATTGGTAATTTAGCATATGTAACCTAAACTTTTGTCACATAACTGATTATGTAACATGTTTAGGCATATAACACTTGTCATAGGACTAGTTAGGCGGTCCGAACGCGTTTCACGCGAACGACGCGTTAAAGTAGCATAAGCTACCTAAACGGGTCGTAATGGGTCGTAAACAATTATGTTAGGTTTCATTTAGTATGTAGGCTTTGTTAAACCAAATGATACGAGTCTCTACACTCGTTTGGTTTACGAACCCTCATTCTATCCGATCCTCCGATTTAGGTCCGGTTTATTAACATAGTTACCTATATTAGGTGCCGTTTGATTCCGAGATCTCTAGCATTGCTTGGTGGTTATCTTAGGACTACTGAACAATATCAAGTGAGTACATAGAACCCCTCTTTTACTGTTTTCCAAACTGTTTTGGGGTGAAACACATGTGCCTACTTGTTACTTTCATGCTTTCCTGTTTACACATCATATACCAGCTATGTTTGTTAGTACATTATAGTACATGATTTCATTACATTTCATGCTATGTATGTCCATTGTGTGCATACTTAGTACATTGTTTTACATTACATTTCTGCTATGTATGTTGACTGATAGCATGCTAGCACATTGATTTACAAGACTTTTCTGCTTTGTATGTTAACTTTGCATACTTAGTACATTGTTTTCATATGACATGTATACAACTGCTATGACATTTGGTTTGCACAAACGGGTCTTTATTACGTTCATTAACATTTGCTACGCCGCTCGGTAGTAAGTAGTGGTACCATAGGACTTGACAAATCCCATTCCTAACATCTCGGGTTTGTTTGGATGTAAGGAATGACTGAATCCGAAAACATTTCTTTTGATAACCTTGACTGAAAGGGTTATCCGACTGTCTCAAGGCTTGAATGTATGCGTTAACTTACCACATAAATGTTTGTATCATTGTAACATGCATCACTTTGCAAAACATAACTTTTTGATATATTCAAAATACTTTGTTTTGTACATTACTACATTTGGACTATGTACATAACATTTATTACACATTACTTGACTACTTTTGTACTATCAACATTTGACATGGTATATACAAGGACTTTTGACAATTGGTTTAAACATAGACATTATACTTTGTTGGTTGGTTTAAGTGACTTAAGTAACGAGATGTGAGTAATATGATACAATCATGGTGGATACGCCGCTGGTACTTCCTATACATAAGTGTTTGTATCATATTACATATCATAGCGTTATTTAAATCATTCATTTCGGACTTATACATTTTATACAAGTAACATGTTTTTACAAGACTTTGGTTTACAATACAGTTTATTTTATACAACTCATTTTACATGGTTATTCATTTAACCATACATTATTCACTTATTTATACATATCATCTGAACTTATTGTTTTTCAAGTGATTTACAAAATAAATCAAATTACAAGGTTCATGACTAAATATTTTCTTAAACTTAAGTCATGAATCCTATTTTCACAAAACCTATGTATCTCACAGGCATTTTTATGCTGGCGTACCTACTTTCACATGTGTTTTCAGGTGCTTTTGCATAGGATGACGATCATGACACTAGGGCGGACCTGTGCCTTAGAGATTTAAAAGGAAGATAGACTATGTTTAATTATGTTAAAAACTCTTTGATTTCTGTTTGAAACAATGTAACACTTATGTTGATAAATAAATACAACTTCGTATGCCATGGTTATGAAATAATTAATTCTGTTACAACACTTCCCGACGTTTTCTGCCACGTTTTGTATGTTATACGTGGTCAGGGTGTGACAGAAGAGTTGGTATCAGATCCAATGGTTATAGGGAATTAGGTTATTAGTAATTCTTTGACCTAGACTATAACCTTTCTAGGACCCTAACACAAGTTATCTTGTGTTTAGATCTTAAAACATGTACATCACCTATCCTTAGGTGATTATCAAAACAAAAACCAAAATTTTTCCGAAACGATCTTTGAAAAACAATCATCTGTATTTGGATGATTGATTACTAGGTTTTGAACCCTCTATTATAAGGTTTTGAACCCTCTGTTATATGGTTTTGAACCCTTTTGAGTTTTCAAAATCTCGTCAAAGTTTTGGGTTTTAAATAATGTGAACACGTGCAAACTGGAAGGGTGAATGCCTGTATTCTGGGTTTTCTGTCTAGGTAATCACTTCGTATACATCTCATCAGACGCGAGACCAGTTGTGCTTACCTGGGAATTCTTGGGATGAGTGTTCACTCATAGGCGAGCATGTCTTCGTGATACATTATTTTTGACCCATTTACTTTGATTAGTCACTGTGTGTCGTTTGTTTGCTTGGTAATGCGGACGAATGACCACCATCTATGCTTTTGTTGATTTTGTTTCATCTCATTCTCTTCATCCAATCATCTCACTCGTTTCTTTTCATGTTTTCCTCTTTTAGAATGCCTCCTCGACGCGAGAACCAGATAGCAACTGCCAAACTGGCAGAAATTATTGCGCAGCAGATGGCTGCTCAATTCCCAAATCTCTTTGCTCAATGGCACCAAGCCAACAACAACAACAATGCTCCATGCAAATACAAGGATTTTAACTCAGCTAAACCACTCAACTTTAGTGGTTCTGAGGGAGCGACTGGGCTTCTTCAATGGTTCGAGAGCATTGAGAATACTTTTCGCCACGTGCAGTGCCCGGATAATCGCAAGGTCGAGTTCTCTTCGAGTGTGTTTCAGAAGAGGGCTCTCACATGGTGGAACGGGGTTATGAGAGACAGAGGTGCAGAAGTTGCTCTCGCACAGACATGGGCTGAACTTAGAGCCCTTATGAAGAGGGAATTCTGTCCTCGTCATGAGCAGCGAGCGTTGGAGAAGGAATTTGACAATTTGAAGCAAGATAGTGGTGAGCACAGGGCGTATACTGATAGGTTTGAGGAGTTGAGTCTGCTTTGCCCGACTATGGTTACCCCACTCGACAAGGCTATCGAAAGGTACATCGACGGCCTACCTGACTCAGTACAAGACATCCTTACTGGTAGTGACCCTGCCACACTCCGTCAGGCGATCGAGTTATCAGCGACATTGACTGAGTCGCAGATTCGTAAGGGAAAGCTGCATAAAAAGGGTGACAAGGGTAAGAAGCAGGCATCTGACAAGGAGGATGGTAAGAAAGGTGAAAACAAGAAGGGAAAGAATTCGGGTTCCGCAAGGGGGTCTAGGAAGCGAAAGGCTTCCCAAAACTATGCTGTTACTGCACAGGCTCAAGTTGCACCAAATCAGCCTGCGCAACCACCTGCCAAGAAGCCTTATTTTGGCAATGCACCTTTGTGCAACAGGTGTAACGGCCATCACCAACCACATCTCCAGTGTCGTCAGTGCACCAACTGCGGAAGCTCTGGTCATCTTGCTGCCACCTGCCGCATTCCTGTTAACCAGAACCAGGCAGTTCATAATCAAGCCCAACAAGTTGCTCAGCCTCTTGCTCAGCAACAAGGTCAAGCTGCACGACCTCATTTTCCTCCTGGTTCGTGCTACAATTGTGGGGATCTGACCCACTACAGGAACCGGTGCCCAAGGCTAGCAAACCAGAATCAGAATCAGGCTCCGGCTCGAGGCCGAGCCTTTAACATGAATGCCCAAGAGGCGCAGGCGGATGATAACGTGGTGAACGGTACGTTCTTTATTAATAATCAGCCTGCATCTGTTCTCTTTGATTCGGGTGCCGATAAGAGTTTTGTGTCATTGTCTTTTGAGCCAATGCTTCGCGTGTCTAGAACGAAACTAGGTAAACCTTTGACAGTAGAAGTTGCTAGTGGTTAACCCATTATTATTGATTCTGTTCTTCGCAACTGCCAGTTGAACCTTAATGATCATCTTTTTCCTATCGATCTTACGCCTATGCAACTTGGAAGCTTCGACGTCATTGTGGGTATGGATTGGTTATCCAAGCATCACGCAGAGATAGTTTGTTCTGAGAAGATTGTTCGTGTGCCGCTTTCGACAGGCGAGATTCTACAGGTTCAAGGTGAGAAACCGTCTGGTGGTCTCAAGCTCATGTCTTGTTTTAAAGCTCGGAAGTATCTGCGAAAGAATTATGTGGCCTTCTTAGTACATGTTACAGCAGATAAAGGCAAGGGTAAGTCTATTTCAGATATTCCTGTCATTCGGGATTATTCTGAAGTATTCCCTGAAGATTTACCTGGTCTACCCCCAGCACGCCAAGTCGAGTTCCGCATTGATCTCGTACCTGGAGCAAATCCCATTGCCAGAGCTCCATATCGTCTTGCACCGTCTGAGATGCAAGAGTTGTCTAAGCAGCTTCAGGAGCTCTCCGACAAAGGTTTTATCCGTCCTAGCTTTTCACCATGGGGTGCTCCCATTCTTTTTGTCATGAAGAAGGATGGATCATTTAGGATGTGTATCGATTATCGTGAGCTTAACAAGCTTACCATCAAGAATCGATATCCCCTACCTCGCATAGATGATCTCTTTGATCAGCTACAGGGCGCTTCTTATTTTTCGAAGATTGATCTACGTTCTGGGTATCATCAACTTCGGGTGCAAGAAGAAGATATTCCCAAGACAGCGTTCCGTACTCGTTATGGGCATTATGAATTCACAGTTATGCCATTCAGTTTGACTAATGCTCCGGCTGTTTTCATGGACTTAATGAATAGGGTCTGCAAACCTTATTTGGATCAGTTCGTCATTGTTTTTATTGACGACATCTTGATTTATTCTAAGACGCGAGCTGATCACGAGCAACATCTTCGTCTTACTCTGGAACTCCTAAAGAAAGAGCAACTTTTCGCCAAATTTTCCAAGTGCGAATTTTGGCTTTAAGAAGTTCAATTTTTAGGACATATTATCAACGAACAAGGTATTCATGTAGATCCCTCTAAGATCAGTGCGATTAAGGATTGGGATACACCTTCTACTCCTACTGAAGTTCGTTCTTTTCTTGGTCTAGCGGGTTATTACTGCCACTTCATTGAAAACTTCTCAAAGATTGCAGTTCCTCTAACTGCTCTAACTCAGAAGAACAAACCCTTTGATTGGGGATTCAAACAAGAGGAAGCTTTCCAACACTTGAAGCAGAAGCTTGGCGATGCGCCTGTTCTATCATTGCCTGAGGGTGATGATGATTTCGTAGTTTATTGTGATGCATCGAAATTGGGTCTTGGCTGTCTTCTAATGCAAAGGAACAAAGTCATAGCATATGTATCAAGGCAGTTGAAGGTACATGAGAAGAACTACACCACTCATGATCTTGAGTTGGGCGCAGTTGTTTTCGCTCTAAAGATCTGGAGACACTATTTGTACGGTACAAAATGTGTGGTTTTCACGGACCACAAAAGTCTTCAGCATATCTTCAATCAAAAAGAGCTCAACATGAGGCAACGACGTTGGGTGGAGCTTTTAAACGACTATGACTGCGAAATTCGCTACCATCCTGGTAAGGCGAATGTCGTGGCCGATGCATTGAGTCGTAAGGAATGAACTAAGCTTCATTGTGTTCGTGTTCAATCTGTTATTCAAGCTCGATCTGATATCCAAGCACGCATTTCTCAGGCTCAACAATCTTGTGTTTCACAAGGTTTAATGGATAAGGAATTTCCCTATCACATAACACCTGCTCTGGAACTGAAGGACAATGGATCGTATTACTTCATGGACCGTTTGTGGGTCCCAAGCCAGGATGATCTTCGTACCTTGCTTATGGATGAAGCCCATAAGTCTCGTTATTCTATTCATCCGGGCTCAGATAAGATGTATAAGGATCTTCGTATTCAGTATTGGTGGCCTGGTATGAAGAAAGACATTGCCTTATATGTATCCAAATGCCTTACTTGTCTTAAGGTTAAGGCTGAACATCAACGTCCTTCGGGTTTATTGGTGCAACCAGAGATCCCAGTTTGGAAATGGGAAAACATTACTATGGATCTTGTTACCAAACTTCCACCCACAAAGAAAGGTCATGATGCCATCTGGGTAGTCGTTGATCGTCTTACTAAGTCAGCGCATTTCTTGCCAATCCGTGAGGATTTTCCTGCTGACAGACTTGCTAAAATCTATGTGGATGAAATTGTAGCTCGACATGGTGTTCCTTTAAACATCATTTCTGACAGAGATGCTCGTTTCACTTCTCATTTTTGGAGAACCATGCAATCTGCTATGGGGACCCAACTTAATCTGAGCACAGCTTATCATCCGCAAACGGATGGTCAATCTGAGAGAACAATCCAGACTCTGGATGATATGCTTAGAGCTTGTGTGATCGATTTTGGTGGTAGTTGGGATTCACATCTTCAGTTGATTGAATTCTCCTACAACAACAGTTATCACACCAGCATCAAAATGGCTCCTTTCGAGGCTCTCTATGGTCGAAAATGTCGTTCACCAGTCTGCTGGAATGAGATCGGTGAGGCTCAACTTACTGGACCTGCCCTCATTTTAGAGACAACTGACAAGGTCAAGAAAGTTCGCGATAACCTTCAGACAGCTATGAGCGGTCAAAAGAGTTACGCGGATCCAAAACGCAAACCCTTGGAATTTCAAGTCGGTGATCGAGTATTACTTAAGGTCTCACCTTGGAAAGGTGTGATCAGATTTGGAAAGAAAGGAAAACTTGCACCTAGATACGTTGGACCATTCAAGATCGTCGAAAGAATCGGTAAAGTAGCCTACAGACTTGAGTTACCTCCTGAACTTGGAAATGTTCATCCAACTTTTCACATGTCCAATCTCAAGAGGTGTTTAGCTGATGAGAACCTCCACATACCGCTTGACGAAATTCGTGTTGGCAAAACACTGAAATTTGTTGAGAAGCCAGTGGAAATCATGGAACGTGAAGTCAAGTGGCTCAAACGCAAGCGCATTCCTTTGGTCAAAGTTCGCTGGGAAGCTAAACGTGGACCCGAGTTTACTTGGGAACGCGAAGATCAAATGATGGCGAAATATCCGCATCTTTTCCCACGAGTTTCCTCTAAATAAATTTCGGGACGAAATTTCCACAAGTAGGGGAGACTGTAACATCTGTGCTTGTAATCATTATGAATAGTTCTATTATCAATAAAACAATGTTATTTGATCCCAATGTTTGTTTGGTTATGTTTTACATTTTTCATGTTTTGACTTTTATTCAATTTTAAACTCTATATCACTTTCTGGAGAGTTATACGCAAACTGGTACGTAAACGTAATCCGTTTAATGCAAAAAATACTCCGGAACATCAACATATACTTAACATACCTTAAATAACCTTTACATAACTTAGAAATAAGTTTTGAAGGCTTTGGTATGGCAAAAACAAGTTAATTCGTTTACAGGGACTAAACTTGACAAACTGCGAAAGTATGTCAATTTAAACTGTAACGAACATTCTGGAACATGACCATAAGTTAAACACACCTTAAATATCCTTTACATAGCTTAGAAATAGGCTTTGAGGGGTTCGGTGTGCTAAAATAAACTTTTGGGTCATTCAGGGACTAAAAGTGTCAAAAAGTGCACAAGTTTGCATTTTCGCGCATAACTTACGTTCTGAATACATCCGGACATCCAAAAATTTATGTAAGCATGACTATATTATGCTTTAGTGTTTGGCTTGCCAAAAATCCATTCGTCGCGTCATTTGGATCGTTTTTCGCGCCTATGCGAATTCCGTCGTAATTAAGCGAACATCGCTTTCGTACGACCAAACGAACCAACACCCGACATATTTTTGAGCATGTTTCATGTCCACAATGTTTAGGCATCATTTTAGGGCCTTAAAGTTGGCTTTACAGGCCTTAGAAGTGCCGAAAATGGGCTGAATATACAACAGGGACCAAAACTGCAATTCTGTAAAACATGGCCATGCGGCCCGCCTACACTTCTGCTGATCCTGAAGCGGGCCGCATCAGCCTCCCTGATCAGATTAGATCGAACAGTCAGCAGATTCCAGCTGTTTTAACCACACCCACACACTTCTCACTTGCCTATTCAGCTGATAAGGACCATTTTTAGCTACCATGAGTTTCCAACAAGTGTACGCACAAGATACGAGCACGGTTTCCATGAAACGATCTTAACGGTGGACCGAAAACTATAAATACCCCACCCCCCATTGCTTCAAAACCACTAGAATCTGATCTTAAAGACTCTAAGTTGGAACCATTGTTTCATACCTGAGTTATTTCGATCTAGATTAGCATTCGGGGACCTTTCGTAAGTATTCTTTCGTTCTTTTACTGCTTTTCGAGTCTTTCGAGTCTGAAAGTCAAACTTTGTTTGACTTTCTGCGTTGACCAGTTATGGTCAATGCGAAGTTCGGTTGAACTTCGCAACGTGAGTGTAATCACGTTGGTTATAGTCCCTTGGGACTATGCCTACTGATTACCACGTTGTCTAGGGTCGTAGGGTAAGCGATCTAATAAATCGCTTATACCTTCGAACCCGACCCAGTTTGGTCGATCATTAGGATCCGACCAAATACATTAGGTGACCATAGTATATAGGGAATAACCTTCCGAGGTTATACCTTATGGTCACATCGTTTAAGTAGTTGTACGATAGGTAGTTTATATGCCTTAGGTAAAATTACCAGAATACCCTTTTCATGTATAATTGGTAATTTAGCATATGTAACCTAAACTTTTGTTACATAACTGATTATGTAACATGTTTAGGCATATAACACTTGTCATAGGACTAGTTAGGCGGTCCGAACGCGTTTCACGCGAACGACGCGTTAAAGTAGCATAAGCTACCTAAACGGGTCGTAATGGGTCGTAAACCATTATGTTAGGTTTCATTTAGTATGTAGGCTTTGTTAAACCAAATGATACGAGTCTCTACACTCGTTTGGTTTACGAACCCTCATTCTATCCGATCCTCCGATTTAGGTCCGGTTTATTAACATAGTTACCTATATCAGGTGCCGTTTGATTCCGAGATCTCTAGCATTGCTTGGTGGTTATCTTAGGACTACTGAACAATACCAAGTGAGTACATAGAACCCCTCTTTTACTGTTTTCCAAACTGTTTTGGGGTGAAACACATGTGCCTACTTGTTACTTTCATGCTTTCCTGTTTACACATCATATACCAGCTATGTTTGTTAGTACATTATAGTACATGATTTCATTACATTTCATGCTATGTATGTCCATTGTGTGCATTCTTAGTACATTATTTTACATTACATTTCTGCTATGTATGTTGACTGATAGCATGCTAGCACATTGATTTACAAGACTTTTCTGCTTTGTATGTTAACTTAGCATACTTAGTACATTGTTTTCATATGACATGTATACAACTGCTATGACATTTGGTTTGCACAAACGGGTCTTTATTACGTTCATTAACATTTGCTACGCCGCTCGGTAGTAAGTAGTGGTAACATAGGACTTGACAAATCCCATTCCTAACATCTCGGGTTTGTTTGGATGTAAGGAATGACTGAATCCGAAAACATTTCTTTTGATAACCTTGACTGAAAGGGTTATCCGACTGTCTCAAGGCTTGAATGTATGCGTTAACTTACCACATAAATGTTTGTATCATTGTAACATGCATCACTTTGCAAAACATAACTTTTTGATATATTCAAAATACTTTGTTTTGTACATTACTACATTTGGACTATGTACATAACATTTGTTACACATTACTTGACTACTTTTGTACTATCAACATTTGACATGGTATATACAAGGACTTTTGACAATTGGTTTAAACATAGACATTATACTTTGTTGGTTGGTTTAAGTGACTTAAGTAACGAGATGTGAGTAATATGATACAATCATGGTGGATACGCCGCTGGTACTTCCTATACATAAGTGTTTGTATCATATTACATATCATAGCGTTATTTAAATCATTCATTTCGGACTTATACATTTTATACAAGTAACATGTTTTTACAAGACTTTGGTTTACAATACAGTTTATTTTATACAACTCATTTTACATGGTTATTCATTTAACCATACATTATTCACTTATTTATACATATCATCTGAACTTATTGTTTTTCAAGTGATTTACAAAATAAATCAAATTACAAGGTTCATGACTAAATATTTTCTTAAACTTAAGTCATGAATCCTATTTTCACAAAACCTATGTATCTCACAGGCATTTTTATGCTGACGTACCTACTTTCACATGTGTTTTTAGGTGCTTTTGCATAGGATGACGATCATGACACTAGGGCGGACCTGTGCCTTAGAGATTTAAAATGAAGATAGACTATGTTTAATTATGTTAAAAACTCTTTGATTTCTATTTGAAACAATGTAACACTTATGTTGATAAATAAATACAACTTTGTATGCCATGGTTATGAAACAATTAATTCTGTTACAACACTCCCCGACGTTTTCCGCCACGTTTTGTATGTTATACGTGGTCGGGGTGTGACAGAAAAGAAGCGGGTCAAACGGCTTGCATACACGGAGAAAGAGCGAAATCGGATGCGAGGTAAGTAAAGCTTACATCTTTTGTAGGATACGTATTTATTTTATGAGCTATAAATACGATAAAGGTAATATCCGAAATGTGGGTTCCGACGCGATATGATACGGGCCGGAATAAATTTAAATGATAAAAACCATGGTTAATGGTAGAAAGAGGTAAAATGGAAATTTTAGTCAAGTGTCGACTAATGTAAATTGAGGTTGAAAGGATACCTATGGCGTAAGCCAAAATGGGTTAAATACGTAAGAAAAAGAATAAACAAAAAAAGAAATCTTGGGGTAAAATCCGAATTGGGTCGGATGCGTGAATTGTAAATTAATTACCAGGTTTTATAAACATCAATTTTTGGTCATATAGGCCAAACGGGTCAAATGGTGATGACAACGCCATTTGACAATATCGACTAATATTTGGTTGCCAAGGCATATGTTCACAGGAAGTGAATAGTTAATTGGATGATTACGACGCTATAAAGTAGCGGCTAATAAAAGCGAGGTATGAAACGAGTCTATATGTTGACTCGAGCAAGGTACGTATAAATATGATTATGGTTAAACGTACAATTTTGGTCAAATAAGTAGCGAAAGTCCTTAGTCGTAAAATGAGGGACTAAAATTGACCAAAAAACCCTTGATGGGAAAACCGGGTAAACTACCCTTAGAGGTTGTTTAGGAATTTGTATTATGATTATGTAATCCGTAGATATGTACAAAAGTTATAGGCATAAACTTTCGTAGGTCTAATGCCTAAAAATGAGTCATATGCGTAAAATGATTAACCAAAGGGTAAAAACTCGGGATAACGAGTTCTATATGTCAAATCCACCACAAAGTAGTTGTGGTGGAATATAAGTAGTTATTTAAATATGGGAATGCGAAGGGTGAAAAGGGGAGAGCGAGTTTGATGCTTGAGTGCATAAAAATCATCTAAACGGATCAAAACTAATTACGCGCATAACTTAGATATTGGCTGCGTAATTCACAAAAGTTATGATTTCGAGTAAAGATTTTGAGTTAAATACATTGGTGTATGTGTTTTGATCATATAGAAACAAGTTGGTGGTTTTAAACTTGAACGGGTCAAAAGTCCTTATAAATCAATTTCAAGCTGAGGGCTTGAAATTTAATATTTTATGAGTTCAGATGTCGGTTTATAACTCCATATGATGGAGAATCAAATTACGGTCGCGTAGGAAAAAGAATCACGCGAATCGGATAAGTAGAATAAAAGTTATGGCAATTATAAGTTTGTAAGTTGGATAAAAATTGAGCTGGGCATCTGCAGCATCAGCCAAATGATCATTCTGTCGAAATGGGGGCGTGGCGTCTCGCGACGCCCCTTAGCGTACGGCGACGCCCCTAAATTTCGAAAATTGTTTGAATTTTCTTGTTTTGACCCATATGTCTTGTTTAAACATGTTATTTAACTACCAAAGCTAACTTTTAAGTTGGTTTTGGTCATAGGTACGAGAACCGAACACACGAGATTGAAGCTTCCGCACGGTGTTGCGTCGTAACTTTTAAACGACGAACTCAATTACATCATGTTATATTATTTTTAAATTGTAAAAGTTTTAATTTAACAGTATTTTAAAAAGTATTTGTAATCATAATTACATGTTTATTTTCGTATTTTATACGAAAAGTAAAATAATAGTAAGGGTGTTACAATCGTGTACTCAAGACGATAGACTTGCAGTCGGTTATAGTTCTGAAATGTAGTGATGACTTCACTGTACAACTGTGTCATTTTTGCCAAGGACTCTACGGCCCTTTGGTGTGCGTTCGGTGTGATATATTTTTATTGATATTTTAAGCCCATTTTACGCATTAGTCAAGTTTTAAATTTATAAGACACGATATTCTACTAACACTAAACATACACTTGGGCAAGTGCACCCATCGTGAGCGTAGTATAGCGTTGGTAAAATACCGAAGTCGACCAAGGACAGAAGAGCTTTTAGTACCGGTTTATCCTCAACGTCTAATCAATCTAATTTTTGAGAAAAGATTTGAAACATAAAAATAAAAACTAAAAATGCAGAAATAAAAATAAAATAAAAAACAGATAGACAAGATGAATCACTTGGATCCGACTCGCCCTTAATGTATCCTTTGATGATTTTTGCACTTTCGGACTTTTTAAGAGATTATCTTAGTTATAGTAGTAGGCCCCTCTTTTGAAGGTGACGTTACCCTCAACCCAGTGGTTTGAGTCAGCAAGGATACAATCCCAAAGGGTCGGAATTTTGAAAGATAATTAAGTTAATAATGCGAAAAGTGGTAGGCCCCTCTTTTGAAGGTGACGTTACCCTCGGCTAAGTGGTTTGAGTCAGCAGGGATACAATCCCAAGTAGCCGGTTTAATGTATTAATAGTAGTTTACATATGAGGGGTTCAAGCTATTCGCACCCCCGCCATCCAATACCAGTGGGTATTGAAGGAGGTCCTAGTAAGCTTGAAACGGGTCCTTGCAGGATCTATACACTGAACAAGGCAAGAACTTTACTAAACCATTCCCTTAACCCCCGACCAGGTAGCCAACATGCCTCCATATAGACCGTAGAGACATGAATGATGCAATCTTTTACTTTATATCGATAGTAAAGTAACGCCAAGACACCACAGACAAATGTTAAAGAAAATTCACCTTCAACATAAGAAACTAGTTATTAAAGTCATTAATACAAAACCAAATAAAAAGTGTCAAAAAATTAAAAATCAAAAGTAATACATAAAAGACTTGTCTTCACCAAGTGATGTAAGAGGCTTAACCAAACATGGCCTTTGATTGGCAAGAACTCTTACTATCAACCTTGGATCCCGAGACTACTACACACTCTAAAGATGGACGATGGATGATGGTGGTGGGTGTTGGTGTTGTAGTAGTGGTGGAATGGTGGCAAAGTGGGAGAGTAATGGTTTGCCAAGGAATGCCTTTGAAGTGAGCCAAGCACCCCTATTTATTGCCTGTACAGAGCTCTGGCCACGGCCCCGTGTCCAGTGGGCACGCCCCCGTGGCCAGCCTTTTCTCTTCCTTCATTAAATGTAGTTGTCAGCAGAGGGTCCCACACGGCCCCGTGTCCAGTGGGCAGGCCCCGTGGTCAGAATCGTATCTGTACTATCAAGATTTTGAAAGATTCTGCGTATCGTAGCGTTGACCACACCCCGTGTTGAGCTGGGCATGCCCCCGTGGTGGGCGTAGAAGTTTCTACAGGTTTATCTTTTCTGCAGGCACCTGACCATGCCCCCGTGTCCAGTGGGCATGGCCCCGTGGTCAGTCCTCTGTTGTCTTGTTTTTGCTTTGGGGATGCTGCCAAGGGGTCGGGCATGTCACGTTTATTCCTTTTCTTTGTATTTATGTTGGTTTTGGCTGTATTTTTGTTCCTTTTGCTCGTTGAAGATCATTTGGTCCTGTAAATTCAAAAGGAAGACAAAAACACACTTTTTTCAACATTAGTGCTAAAAAAAGGTTAGTTTTATGCCTCATTTGATATAATTTATATATTACATTTTGCACACATCAAATACCCCCACACTTGAATCTTTGCTTATTCTCAAGCAAAACTCGTTAATATGTGGCTTTACACACCCAAATGGAAGACGTAGAAGAGAAGTTTTGGGCTTATCTTGAGTGTCGGGAATCCAAGATCTATATTGGGTTTTATTTTTATTTTATTTACAATCCTATTCGTCATGATTTATTTAGAACAGTTTATAAGAAAAATTACTTATTTGGGCATAACATGACTCTTTAAAATTCTATTTATATACAAGTTCACATACCTCACGGGAGATCACTCAACACTCGGCCGAAGATGTATTTTTGTGAAACACTCGAGACCGGCATGGAACTTACTTCTACCATATGTTTGCCAAGCAATCAAACCTCCTCCTTTTTAAATATAAACCTTCGTAAATATCAAGAGGACTTTCGGAAAGGGTTAGGCTTGGGCTAAGGGTAGGTGGTTTTGGTTAGTGGTTAGTAAAAATGACGAAAAGTGTAAAAAGCGTCGGTTATCGTAAAATTTTTGTTTTTGTGACCTTTATTCAAACTAAGCACATTCAAACAAAGTTTCTTTGAGGAACTTGTTTGTTTATTGCAAGACTTTCATTTTTTTTTTTGATAGGAGACGTCACAAGATAACCGAGCTTTTTACTAAAACAAAGGATTGAAAAAGAAAAAGGGGTTTTGGTGGGTAAAGGGTGTTTGTTTTGTAGGTTTTGAAATGAAAAGGTTTAGGCTCAAAGGGGTTAACTAGGGGGATTTTGGGTAGGTGATAAAAAAATGGAAATAATGATGTTGAAAGGAAAATGGGTTAGTATTAATGCCTCCATCATTTACTTACTTGAGTTTAAGTTGGTAAGGACCGGGAATGTATCGTCGTGGCAAGTTCTAGAGTCGTAAGAACCAAGCGGCTATTCACACAAGAAACAAAAATGAGCATTTGGTTTAAAGATATATGCTTGTATGCTCAATAAAGGCTCAAAACTCACTTGTTGTGGGAATGAGTTTATAATGTGATCAAGTATATATAATCAAATTTTAATTAGATTTGTCATGCCTTTTCACAATTTTCTTATTTGGTTCTTTTTATCACGACGCTATCGGTTGTAAATTTGTAAAAATATAACCTTTTTGGAACTTGTTATTCCCAATAGAGTTTTGTGTAAGGCTTGTTGTTAGGACTTGTGAGATTCAAGGTTTTAGCATCCCCCCACACTTAAATTACACATTGTCCTCAATGTGTCCCAAAAATAAGTTTTTAGGTTGATTGAATGTGTAAAAAGGTGTTGAAAAACATTTTTTTATGTTACTGGGCATCTGGCCACGGCCCCGTGTTGGTCCGGGCATGGCCAGTAGTCAGATCGCCAGTAGCAGAATTTAGCAGAAGGTTGGCCACGGGGCGTGTTCAGCGAGCACGGCCCCGTGGCCAGTTACCTGAACTGGTCAAATTGCTGCAGAGCCTGGGCACGGGGCATGTTGGGCTGAGCACGGCCCCGTGCTAAACTTGCTGTAATGCTGGAAAATTGTCGGGAGGCTCTGTTTTCGTGCATGGGGTGTCGTTTTAACGTTCCCTTGGTAACCTCCACCTTTTCGAGTGTGTTTTATTCCTGAAAAGTAAAGCTAAACTAGAAAATATAAAAGTTACACTAAACTAAAAACTAAGGATAGTTAGGTAGGTCCTAGAATGAAAGAAATTTTAAACCACAAAGAAGTTCTATCCTAGATGTTTTCTTTATAAGAACAACAAAAACCCGAAAGATGATTTTTCTGGTTAAATGAGGCTTTTAGAACTTCTTTCCGGAGGGTGCTCCTCACACATCGTTGAGCCACTCCTCTATCTCCGGGGGGAAAAGGAAGACGGGCTCATTGTCCACCTCATGCGGAGGCGGTGCGACCTCTACCGGAAGCTCTTGTAAGGCATCTAGAGGAGGTTCTGGGGGAATGTCATCCCATCCGGTTGGATTAACAACTTCTTGTGCCAAGTTCCAATCTTCTTGTGGGAAGATTGGTTCTATAGGCGGCATTGCAAGAATGTTCAACCTTTGGTGCATAAGGTTGATCTCTTGGAAGCTACTCTCCAGCCCCACTGTTAGATAGTTGATACGGTCAATTCGAACCTCCTCCACGGATATCATCTCATCGAGTGCTTCTCTTAGCACCATTACGTAACGCACAAGGGTCGCTTCTATCGATGGCCTTCTTTCTCTGCGACTGTTTCTCGAGTGAGCTGAAGATGTTCCGCTGTTCTGGCTCGACATTCTAGGAAAACAAGTCAAAAAGTTCAAAATAATGAAACTGTAACTCCAACCACGGCCCCGTGTCCGCTGGGCATGACCCCGTGTCCGCTAGGCACGACCCCGTAACCACCATTCTGCAGATTTTTGAATCAAGGAATCTTATTGTTTTAAATTATTTTTCTGAACTTTGAGACATTTCTGAGCATAAATAACTTAAAACAGTGTTATAAAACTTATTTTTAATAAGATTCCTTGGTTAAAAACCTAGCAAATATCACAATAAAGCTTGAAGCCATGGAAGTTTCATGCTTTAATGGAGGTTTGAGGAGTTTTTGGAGAAGAAGGCAAGAGAAAAAAGTGGTAAAGACAAGATGGTTGTTGAGAACCTTCTTTGGAATATACCTTGTAGGGTATGTGTGAAGATCCCAGCAAATCTTGCTCTTTGGAATGGGTCCAATGTGTAGGAATCATGCTGACTTTATAGAAAACGACAGCATGCTGACCACGGCCCCGTGTCGGCTAGACACGGCCCCGTGGTCAGACAAGACTCTGACACATTTTGTCCGTATCCTGAACACGGGGCGTGTTGGCCTGGACACGACCCCGTGGTCAATTTTGAGGTGGGCATGGGGCGTGTTGACCTGGACACGGCCCCGTGGTTAGAGAGTTTTATGAAGTTTCGTCTTATTTTAAGGATTTTATCCAGGTCGGGTGGTTCCTTACTGGAGGGAACAACACCGAAGTGCCTAAGGTACCTTAATTGCTCTGGATTTAAACAAGAACGCAAGAGGTTATCGGAAAGGGTAAAACGTAAGCTAGATACCGGTGGGCGAAACCGACCTTTATTCCCCTAATCTGTGCTCTCGTTAAAGAAGGTATATGTCGAATCGCTCAGGTCTATAAGCGCATCGGTGGAGACTGATGGAGTGTCCTTCACGGCACAATCGACACAGGGATGACTATCGCTCATGTCCTCACAAGAGTTTGAGGTGCTTTCGGTATCGTCGATGTTGTTAGAATCCGAATGCGCCCCAATAATTCTCCTTGATTGTCGTCTTGTGATAAATAACTTGTTTTCATCTCAAGCTCTTTTAATTTTTGGAGAATTATTTCTTCGAGCTGACATAATTCTTCGGAAGTTATGTCATCTAAAAGAAATGGTTGAGGTCATTCGGGGGAGAGATAAGGATCGTTTTTACTTTCGCCCATCTTAAGGTTACAGGGAAACGATAGGTCTAAATAGCGGGGAGTGTAATTTAGAAAGTAACATTCTAAATCTTTATGAAATCCACCACATATTTGACACCATTCACCGTAAGAGGAGCGAAAGTAAAAATAATCAACATCACTCTATTTTTGTCAGAAATTACCAACCACCAGATCTTACGGTTCTGTTTTCAGTAACTGAAGTTTGAACACGGGGGCGTGTTTAGTGGGCACGGTCCTGTGGTCAGCTAATGTCTGACTTAAAACAGGATTGCCAGTAGCAAAGATGGGCACGGCCCTGTGTCTGGTTGAGCACGACCCGTGCTGAGGTCTGCAGAAACTGAAAAATTAAGAAAAATCCCAAAAAAAATTAGAAAAATAAGTAAAAATAATTAGGCCGTTGATTCCAAACTTTCTTAAAATCCTTGTGTCCCCGGCAACGGCGCCAAAAACTTGGTGTGCGTTCGGTGTGATATATTTTTATTGATATTTTAAGCCCATTTTACGCAATAGTCAAGTTTTAAATTTATAAGACACGATATTCTACTAACACTAAACACATACTTGGACAAGTGCACCCATCGTGAGCGTAGTATAGTGTAGGTAAGATATTAAGGTCGTCCAAAGACACAAGAGCTTTTAGTACCGGTTTATCCTCAACGTCTAATCAATCTAATTTTTGAGAAAAGATTTGAAACATAAAAATAAAAACTAAAAATGCGGAAATAAAAATAAAATAAAAAATATATAGACAAGATGAATCACTTGGATCCGACTCGCCCTTAATGTATCCTTTGATGATTTTTGCACTTTCGGACTTTTTAAGAGATTATTTTAGTTATAGTAGTAGGCCCCTCTTTTGAAGGTGACGTTACCCTCAACCCAGTGGTTTAAGTCAGCAAGGATACAATCCCAAAGGGTCGGAATATTGAAAGATAACTAATTAAGTTATTAATGCGAAAAGTGGTAGGCCCCTCTTTTGAAGGTGACGTTACCCTCAGCTAAGTGGTTTGAGTCAGCAGGGATACAATCCCAAGTAGCCGGTTTAATGTATTAATAATAGTTTACATATGAGGGGTTCAAGCTATTCGCATCCCCGCCATCCAATACCAGTAGATATTGAAGGAGGTCCTAGTAAGCTTGAACCAGGTCCTTGCAGGATCTATACACTGAACAAGGCAAGAACCTTACTAAACCATTCCCTTAACCCCCGACCAGGTAGCCAACATGCCTCTATATAGACCGTAGAGACATGAATGATGCAATATTTTACTTTATATAGACAGTAAAGTAACGCCAAGACACCACGGACAAATGATAAAGAAAATTCACCTTCAACATAAGAAACTAGTTATTAAAGTCATTAATACAAAACCAAATAAAAAGTGCCGAAAGATTAAAAATTAAATGTAATACATAAAAGAGTTGTCTTCACCAAGTGATGTAAGAGGCTTAACCAAACATGGCCTTTGATTGGCAAGAACTCTTACTATCAATCTTGGATCCCGAGACTACGACACTCTCTAAAGATGGATGATGGATGATGGTGGTGGGTGTTGGTGTTGTAGTGGTGGTGGAATGGTGGCAAAGTGGGAGAGTAGTGGTTTGCTAAGGGATGCCTTTGAAGTGAGCCAAGCACCCCTATTTATAGCCTGCACAGAGCTCTGGCCACGGCCTCGTGTCCAGTGGGCACGCCCCCGTGGCCAGCCTTTTCTCTTCCTTTATTAAATGCAGTTGCCAGCAGAGGGTCCCACATGGCCCCGTGTCCAGTGGGCACGGCCCCGTGGTCAGAATCGTATTTGTACTATCAAGATTTTGCAAGATTCTGTGTATTTTAGCATTGACCACGCCCCGTGTTGAGCTGGGCACGCCCCCGTGGTGGGCATAGAAGCTTCTACAGGTTTGTCTTTTCTGCAGGCACCTGACCACGCCCCCGTGTCCAGTGGGCACGGCTCCGTGGTCAGTCCTCTGCTATCTTGTTTTTGCTTTGGAGATGCTGCCGAGGGGTCGGGCATGTCACGTTTATTCCTTTTCTTTGTATTTATGTTGGTTTTGGCTGCATTTTTGTTCCTTTTGCTCGTTGAAGCTCATTTGGTCCTGTAAATTCAAAAGGAAGACAAAAACAAACTTTTTCCAACATTAGTACTAAAAAGGGTTAGTTTTATGCCTTATTTGATGTAATTTATATGTTACATTTTGCACACATCACCCTTATTGTTGAGTAGAGGACAATCCAGTCCCTATGTTTGTATGTAGGACAATCCAGTCCCTAAGTTCGTGTGTAGGACAATTCAGTCCCTATGTTTGTATGTAGGACAACCAAGTCCCTATGTTTATAAGCAGGACAATCCAGTCCCTAATTGTAACTAGGAAAATCCCATCCCTAATTGTAACTAGGACAATCCCGTCACTAGTCTGTAACTCATGCCTGTTTCGAAAAACATGTATGTTTTTTTGTAAAACCGTTGTGTTTTGGCATAACCCTTTTCGTAAACCATTTATGTTAGTTGGAACTTGTTTGTAACATGGTTTATAAATATGTAATTTTTGTTCATCGAAATCTTGTATGCTTTTGCAAAACTTGCATGCCTTTCCCCTGAAAACATTTATAAAAATGTAAAACTGTAAAAAGTGGGGGTTATGAACTCACCTTGATGTTCATGTGTAAGATAAATTGACTTGAATCATAAGCTCTCTATGTGTATGCTAATACTAAGGCATCCCTAGTAAATAGCAAAAAGATAAGTTTCTATCAGAGGGGATACGGTTATAATGTTCGTCACCGAGCTCTACCGAATCGTTAACCAAATGACTCTATGGAAGTGTTGTTAACTTGTTTGAAACAATAACGCTATAGTTGTTTAATCCATTTATAGTCGGGATAAATATGAAGTCTTTGGAGCAACTTAGTTTTTGAGAGGTTAAGGTTATATATATATATATAGAGAGGAAGGTTAACGTACATTACGGCTTAACGTACATCACGTACGATAGGTAATTACGCACGTTTATTTTAAAATCATGCACGTTATAACTCAAAAATCCAAAATCACGCATGTTGAAACACAATAATCACGCATATTGAAAACATTAATCACGCATGTTACAGAACAAATCACGCACGTTGTCGTACGTGAAGTACGTTAAGCCGTAATGTATGATATACTTTATATATATATATATATATATATATATGAAATGGTGTTAGTCGTCTCGACTAGTAGTACGTGTACGTGGGCAAGAGTTTGTATAAAAATAAAACACGTTATAATCTTGGATAATATACTCATACGGTTTTCCAAAAGATCGTCATATACGTTTATGAATAGTAACATGACCCATTGTAGTTCTCGTAGGTTGTACATGTATATATATGCATATATAAAACGTCGTGTAGCCAAAAGGTAAGTCTCGCGTTTAGCGTATAATTATAAAAATATATATAATCGTACGCGTGCCAGATTTGATTTTCGTTTATTTGTTGCCGAAATAACTCAGATAATATCATTTGTTAAAATCTTATGGTAATGTGTCGCATTTCGTTTAGTCGTTTGAAATAATACAAAGAGTAAATTACAAGTTTTGTCCTTTATGTTTACACCAAGTTGCAGGCGTTGTCCTTTGCCTTTAAAATTGATGGGTTTTGTACTTATTGTTTCAAAATCTTTCAAGGTATGTCTTTTGAGCCTAACCCAGTTTATTTTTTTGGTTAAATCTGAGCACATAAGGGCAATTTTGTCACTTCAATCTTTTATCATTTCACCCCTTTATCACCTATCAAACCAACACCCACCCATTTATCCAACTGCCAAACCACCACTACCCACCCGCTGCACTCCCCCAATCGAACCACTCCCACGGACCAGGACCACACCACTCCACCACTGCACACCCCTTTACCACCAACGCACCACTCCCAACCACCACCCACTGCTCTTATTGACCCCTATTAGCCGCAATCTGCCATTCCACCACCAATTCAGATTCGGTACATAGTAATCGGAGTAACCTCAAGCTGCGGCGGAACAGACCAAACATCCACATTATAAACAACCTAATCCCCAACCAAATGTCGTCCTTTCGCCACCTTACTATTCAGTTCTGCATTGACACTGCCGGAAGTGACCTCTGATGCTGCAAATTTGAAGATAAACTGTCATCCAGTTGTTGATTTTGTTGATTATTACTGAAAGGATGCGGTTAAATATGGAACTGATGGTGGAAATTAGGGTTTCTGTTCAATTACAGCGGGTTCCTGGTAAAAGGCATGAATATTCATGAGGTGAGTAATTGTAATTCTGCATTCATAAAATCTACCAGTAACATTATCACATCTTAAATAGGGATTGTTTTGTGCTAGTAGTAGAGAGAGAGAGGAGTTTAGACTTTAGAGAGAGAGAAGAGAGAGAGAGAGTATGTGACAACTGTCAAATTTGCATGTATCCGTACAATTATTAAACAGTAATTATGACTTAATGACTGTGCAGATTTACAATTAATGACTTGAATTGCTTTCTGATTATTGTTATCATACATACATGTGCATCATATATTGCAAAAGACATATCATAATTTCATGCAAACTTTATTGATTCAAATGATGCACGAAACAAGATAGCACAGTTACCAGACAAATCAGAAAAATGCTGACGGAGTTCAGTACATGGACAAACATGGTAATGAGACACAGAATGAGCCAGAAACCAAGAGTTACACTAGTATAGTGTGTAGGAAAGTAAGGATCATAAAACTGTCTTCCTAGTGATAGTTTAAGAGCCGGAAAGTGCCTAAAACTTACATAAATTGCCGAATTCAGCAAAAATCAGCATTTAAACACTTTAATATCATGCAGAAATATGGTTAAATGGTCCAGAATGCTTTCCTAAGTTTCAGGAATCAAAACTGTCACAAAAGGTAGCGCAAAGCACACTAAACTGCATAGTTTAGCACCTTAACGAACCAGTAACCAACTGAACAACCGGACACTACCCGAAACACCAAATTTTCACTAGAAGCATTGTTTTAACATTACCAATTTAGTTATGGTCCCCGAGCATCATAACGCACTATATAATCACACAACAACTAAACACCTAGCTATAACACTAAGATTTCAACTAATATAACTAACTAATCTTTGCAACCCAACTAAACACCCCCCTATCTTACGGTCATGAGTGGGTCCCCCACTCTTGATTTTATTTGATTATTAAAATAGATTATGTCTTCCACTTTTGTAACACTTTGCACATTAGAGAAAACCATGTTAAGAGATGTTATAAGAAACCACAAGTTCATAACTCATTCATTCTCTAAACAAACAAACACTTGAGCTTTCTTCTTCCCCTCTCCCTCACTTACGGCTGAGAACACCCCCACACACATCCATCTTCATCATTCAACTATCATCCATTCCATACATATACAAAGGTGTAAGAAGCCATACAAGGAAGCTAGGAACTCTTGGAAGTTGAAGGACCTCTCATACAAGCTTTCATCCACCTCTTCTTCATCTTGTGATCATCCCTAGCCTTGAGCTAGTAGTAAGATCATCTCCATCCATTTTTACATCTTATTAAGTTGGTTAAAAGATGATACAAGTTGATAACCATGAAGAACACTATGAATCAAGAACATGAAACTTAAACATAAGCTTAAAAATCATAAGAAATCATGTTGTTAAGTGTTGTTATGCTTGTTGATTGTTGATTGCTCATGTTATTGATGTTAATCATCATGTGATCTTGCTAGATAGTGATTAAAGACATAATCTAGCAAGATGAGAGGATGATTATGTTAAGGATCAAGAGATCATCCTTATGTTACAACATGAACTTGAAAGATTTAATGTTTTCTTGAAGTGTGATGATCAAAGTGAATAAAAAGTCTTGTAAACATATGATTTCAAGAATGATTTTTCAAGAAACCAAGTTAAAAATACAAGATTTACCTAAGCTTGGTTCTTAAAGGAATTAACCACATTTTTAGTGGTTAATTAAGTGTAGAAATATATATTTAACAAGAAAAACTCAAGAAGAAATATTTATAGAAAAATGATTTACAAGTTGTAAACATCTAACTTCTTCAAAGATGATGTTTTAAATAAATAACCACACTTTAAATGGTAACTAGGCCTACTAAACACACTAGTAAGTTACTACAAATTTTTATAAATTTTCAAGTTCATGAAGTAGTAATTTATGCTTGATTTTGGCAAATTGGTAAGTATTGGTTGATTTGTTGTTGATTGTGTTGATTTATAAAAGAAAATGATATGCTTTGAAAGCATGGAAACCTCCATTTTTAGGGGAAACTATAGCAATTTTTTTCTAGAAAGTTAACACTTAGAAAAATATTTTTAAACAAATATTTACAAGTATATTTTAAACCATGAATTTTCATATAAAGTATGCCATAAATTTTGTTACAAAAATTACAAGATATTGGAGGTTTGTTTTTGTAAATAAAAGTGGCTAAATATGTATTTAGGAAATATATATTTATATGTCACCATATGTGTGATTATTTGTATATTATGTGTATTAGTTATATTATTTTAGGACTTGAAATAATATAACTCACCAAAATACCAAGAAATTACAATACAAAATGTTACCAAAATTCCAAGAATTAACTATACAAATTATACCCAAAATATTGGAGAAACCGAACAAGGAATATAACTTACAAAATATTTCGGAATTTAATTTATAAGTATATTTTGGTAAATGGTATTTTGGACACCAAGAGAACAAAAATATGATTTTTACAATTACTACAAGAATACATCATATTTTTTACGAGGAAAACAAATATATTATTTTTGGAAAAGAAAACATATATATTTTTCTTGAAATTATTAGAAGATATATTATTTTTGGGAGAAAATATATATTTTCCTAAATAAACATGGAATACATTATTTTTGGGAGAAAAATAGATTTATATATATTTTCTAAGTTAAACTTGGAAATATAATATTTTTGAGACTTATATGAAAATACAAATATTTTTGCCAAGGGAAAAAAATATAAATAATTTTTCTATGTAAGATTTCTTAAAATATATATTTTGAGAATATATATTGGTGAATTTTTATTAGAAGTATTATTCCGGAAAAGTTAACACAAAAAATTAAGTATAAGAATACTTAATAAACACAATAAAATACGTATTCTCGTACGTATCAATACACCGGAATACGCCACCGATGCTTGGCAAAAATATACAAGTATAAGAATATGAGTATAAATACACCCATCCTTGGGAAGTTATACATGTACAAATACATAAACGTGTCAAGTTAAAGTATATTATTTTAACAATTATTCCAAAATTTAATAAATATAATTTAAGTTAAAATATTTATTATTTTAACAAATAATTATATAACTTGGAATAATATTGATGACACAATGAAACGTAACTCAAAGACACTAATTAATACTAAGTCAAGGCACGACCCGCTCGTCTAATAAACCATAGTACGTTGTAGGTAGTCGTGCGCACGAGTAGCAGCTTTGGGTTACATTTGGATACGAAGAACGCAAGATTGTGAGTTCATGTTCCCCCCTTTTCTTTTAACTATTTTTGGTTTTATAACTTCGGGGGTGAAGTACATGTTACAAAATGTTTACAAATGATTACATATGGTATGGTTAGCTAAGGAATGAATTGTTAGATCATGTGAATGGGTAGGCGCACACTTAAGACCATTAATCCTCGTATATGGACCGAGGGACATGAGTGATAGATCTATTTGGGTGCAGCGAGCCCACACCCATGAGGACCGGGGTTCGGCCCATGAGGTGACTATTGTCACGGCCCCCGACCCGGTTTGACCCGTTTCAGGAGCCGCGGGACAGAAATACTGCGGTATTTATTTAATTGAGTTTAAAAGCGGAAGTTTTCATCAGGATCGTTTAAAGCTAAAATTTTCCCTGATTATTTTATTTCACAATTCAGGATAAAACCCTGATAATTTATAATATTATGTTTTTACTATGAAATCGTGATATTACAAAACTTATTTCTTTATTTTATAATGAGCCACTATCTTAAGCTTGAAATGCTCCCCAACACTTTTCCTGAATTACAACAGATCACCTGAAACATGTTTGAAAAAGGTTTTGTCAGCGGGAAATACTGAGTGAATCATTCTATTTACTAAAATGATACATTTGTTATAATTTACAGTATTAAGAGCGATTACAATGTTTCTATTATCAAACCAACTACCCACGGTATTTGTCACTCGACCGAATCTGTGACTATGGTCATATCCCCCAATTGGCTGCCCCAATGGTGACGATTATCAAGTAATGTATACAAAACCCCACATACCGGCTGTAACTTGGTGATTACAAAGACTTAATCCCCGTAATTATAACTTTGAAAATAAACATACTTTTGTAAATAGATTTGATAAAAAGAGAGAATGACTCACATTGCTGATTTAATATGGTCAGAGTTTAATCTATGATTTAGCCTTGTTAACCTAATATAAATAACAATGCACACAAAACTGGGTTAGTAATCAATCCAGCAATTACGATAATTCACGAGATCAAATTCTCACAATGAATGACAAAATGCAATACTTCATCCATCGAATTAACGATGATCCGTTGAATTAACAACGAACGACAAAGTATAATACTTTATCCATCGAATTAACGATGATCCGTCAAATTAATGACGAACAATAAAGTATAACCCTAATGTGGGCGGCATTTAAACATTCATTGGATATATTGATCGTCGGATAAATGAATCGTAGCAGCGATTGTGCTAATACCCTGTTTTGCAGCAGAATTTCGAGATCCTAGGGTGTAATTTTGGAATAATAGTTCGTAACTCAGTGTAATAGTGAGAATTATTTCGATGTAGAATGTCCAGAATGCAAGTCCCACTGCCACCTATTTATAGCTAGAAAATCACCCCCTCGCGCCACGCGAGGGGTTCACCTATTCCTGTCGCGTGGCGCGACAGGCCCTAGTCTACCCTAGGGTGGCTTCGTGTCACAGTAGCTTAGCTGAGTTGGTTTCGTAAAATTTTAAGTTTTTGACAGCAAACTGTTTAGATATTACCGAATGGGGTTTACCCCCCCTGAGTTTTAGGGGCCCTAATCCTGATTCCGATTATTCTGAAAATTTTAGGGTTTTATCAGAATCACTTGGGTTTCTCAATTAGGGTTTCCTATTGGATAATTAAGATACTAAATAGTACTTTTTGATGAGAGTTGTTACATTCTCCCCACCTTAATAAAAATCTCGTCCTCGAGATTTACTGGAATAAGTGAGGATACTTTCGCTTTATTTCTGATTCTAGTTCCCAAGTGTATTCAGCTCCCCTCTTTGATTCCCATTTTACTTTAACTAGTACTAGACATTTGTGCTTGAGAAACTTCACTTTTCTGTCTTCTATCTGAATAGGTTTTTCCACAAATTTTAACTTTTCGTTCACCTCTATGTCTTGAAGAGGTACTACCAGAGATTCGTCTGCTAGACATTTCTTGAGATTGGATACATGAAATACATCATGTACTCCAACTAGTTCTTCTGGTAGTTGTAAATGATAAGCTACTGGTCCTATACGTTGGATCACTGGAAATGGTCCTACGTACCTTGGACTTAGCTTTCCTTTCTTTCAAAATCTGACTACTCCTTTCCAAGGAGAAACTTTCAATAGTACCTTGTCTCCCACTTGGAATTCTAGCGGCTTGCTTCTATTGTCTGCATAACTTTTCTGACGATCTCGAGCCGTCTTCAATCTTTCCTTGATTTGAGTAATCTTATCAGTTGTTTCTTGCACTATTTCAGGACCTGACAATTGACTTTCTCCTATTTCTGCCCAACAAACGAGAGTTCTGCACTTTCTTCCATACAGTGCCTCGAATGGAGCAGTTTCAATGCTTGAATGATAACTATTATTATAGGAGAATTCAATTAATGGTAAGTGATCATCCCAACTTCCACCAAAATCTATCACACATGCTCGGAGCATATCTTCTAGAGTTTGGATTGTCCTTTCACTTTGTCCATCTGTTTGGGGATGATATGCAGTGCTCAAATTGAGTCGAGTTCCCATAGCTTGCTGGAAACTTTTCCAGAAATGGGAAGTAAAACGACTATCTCTATCCGAAACAATGGAGAGTGGAACTCCATGTAAGGATACAACTTCATCTACATACAATTTAGCCAGTCTTTCCATGCTAAAGGTTTCTTTCATAGGTAGAAAGTGAGCTGATTTGGTTAATCGATCCACAATTACCCAAATCGCATCATTACCTTTTCTGGTTTTGGGTAACTTAGTAACAAAATCCATTGTTATAAGTTCCCATTTCCATACTGGCATCTCTAACTGTTGTAATAGCCCTGAAGGTTTCTGATGTTCTGCCTTAACTTGTGAACAAGTAAGACATTTAGAAACATAGCTGGCTATGTCCTTTTTCATTCCTATCCACCAAAAGTTCTTCCTTAAATCTTGGTACATCTTATTGTTTCCTGGGTGCATAGTGTATCTAGATTTATGAGCTTCTTCTAAAATCTTAGGTCTTAAGTCTCCCTGCTTAGGTACCCAAATTCTACTTTTGTGGAATCTCCAAATTCCATCTACTCCTTTTTCTAATTCCTTGATTCGTCCTTTCATTCCTTCAGCATCATCCTTGATTGCTGTAGTTTGAACATTCTTCAATTGTTCCATTAAATCTATTTGTAGATTTAATCTGAGAGCACGAACCCTTCGTTGTTTCTCATAATATTTACGACTTAAGGCATCTGCAACTACATTCGCCTTTCCTTCGTGATACTGAATATCACAGTCGTAGTCACTTAAGATTTCCATCCATCTCCTTTGCCTCATGTTTAACTCTTTTTGCCCAAATATATATCTTAAACTTTTATGGTCTATGTAGACAGTAAATTTACTTCCGTAAAGATAGTGTCTCCAATTCTTAAGGGCAAAAATTACGGCTCCTAATTCTAAATCATGAGTCGTATAATTCTCTTCGTGCTTTTTCAACTGCCTTGATGCATACGCAATTACCTTTTTGCGTTGCATAAGCACACATCCATATCCTAATTTTGAAGCATCACAATATACTTCAAAATCTTCAGTTCCTTCTGGTAAGGCTAAGATTGGTGCATGGGTTAGTTTCTGCTTCAGGATTCTAAAAGCTTCTTCCTGTTTAGGTCCCCATTCAAATTTAGTGGCTTTACAGGTTAACTTAGTTAATGGTACAGCTATCTTGGAAAAATCCTTAATAAACCGTCTATAATACCCGGCTAAACCTATAAAACTTCTTATTTCCATTGCTGTTTGTGGAACCTTCCACTTGGTAATTGCCTCTATCTTAGCAGGATCTACGTGAATACCTTCATGATTCACCATGTGTCCTAAAAATTGCACTTCCTTTAGCCAAAATTCGCATTTCGAGAATTTGGCGTACAACTTTTCTTTTCTTAACAAAGTTAAGAGTGCATGAAGATGTTCACAATGCTCTGTCTGACTTTTGGAATAAATAAGTATATCGTCTATGAAAACAATTACAAATTTATCCAAGTACGGTTTACAGATCCTATTCATCATGTCCATGAATGCTGCAGGTGCATTCGTTAACCCGAAGGGCATGACTGTAAACTCGTAATGACCATACCTAGTTCTGAAAGCAGTCTTAGGTATGTCTTCTTCTTGTACCTTCAATTGATGATATCCAGAGCGTAAATCTATCTTAGAAAAATATCTAGCCCCCTGAAGTTGATCAGAAAGATCATCAATCCTAGGTAATGGATATCGATTCTTAATTGTAACCTTATTCAATTCCCTATAATCGATACACATTCTCATTGAACCATCCTTTTTCTTTACAAACAACACTGGCGCTCCCCAAGGGGATGAGCTAGGTTGTATGAATCCTTTACTTAGTAATTCATCTAATTGCTTTTTCAATTCTAACATTTCTGTGGGTGCTAACCGATAAGGTGCCTTGGCTATCGGTGTAGTTCCTGGAATTAGATGAATCCTAAATTCTACTTCCCTATCTGGAGGTAATCCTGGTAAATCTTCTGGAAATATATCAGAATATTCTGATACTACTGGTATTTCCTTAAGATCTTTTCCCTTAGTGCTAATGATTACTGAAATCATATACACTATTCCTTGTTTTCGTTCATAATTAGCAACTTTCATTACTGATATGAACTTCATGGGCTTGCGTGGTTTATCTCCTGTAATCCTAATCACTTCTCCAGTAGGTGATTGAATTTCTATGGAATTCTGATCACAAAGGATTCTAGCATGGTTGGCTACTAACCAATCCATTCCTAATACAACATCAAATTCAGCTAAATTCATCGGCAATAGTCTTGTAGAGAATTTATGTCCTAAAAGTTCTATGTTTCCTTCTTGCAAAACTTTATCTATTTTAACTGAATTTCCGTCTGCGATTTCAACTGTAAAAATCTGCCTAATATTGGTTAAAGGTAAACTAAGAGCTTGACAGAATGAAGTATTTATAAAACTTTGGTTTGCACCAGAGTCAAATAATACTTTTGCATATACGTTGTGAACCAAGAACGTACCCGCTATCACATCCGGAATAAGTTCTGCTTCTTGAGTGGTCAGCTGAAATGCCCTGGCATTCTTCTTAGTAGTTCCTTCGGTCGTCTTGGGTTTGTTATCTACTGGTTTGACCAATTTAGGACATTCTGTTTTATAATGCCCCGCTTCTCCACAATTAAAACAGATTACTGTTTTCTTTTTGCAGTTCTCTTCACGATGTCCTACAGTTTTGCAAAAATTGCAAGTGATATCGCATCTTCCATAATGCTTCTTTTTGCATTTCCTGCAGAATGACGGAGCTGGAGATTGCCCTGTTCCTTTTCTCTTGAAGCTGTTATTATTACCCACACGAAATCCTTGGGTAATTTTCTGAGCTAGTGCCTTTTTCCTATCTTCATCTCTTGTGCGTACCAATTCATCGGTTAGAGTGTTGGCTAATTCTACCGCATCATCAATAGTGCGAGGTCTCGCAGCTTTAACAATATTGCGGATTTCGCTAATTAGTCCCCAAATATAGCGAGAAATAAGTACCGGTTCTGGCGAAGCCAGTGTTGGTACCACTCTTGCATATTCAAAGAATGTCGAGGTATAACCGCGACAATCCACACTCATCATCCGATGATTTAGAAATTTATTCGCCATCTGTTCCTTTTCATACTCAGGACAGAATTTTCTTTCCACCAAACCTTTAAATTCTTCCCAAGTCATAGCATAAGCTATTACTCTTCCTTTTGATTGTAACACAGTGTTCCACCACTCGAGTGCTCCTTCTTTGAACAGATTGGATGAATACATGACCTGATCATCTTTACCACATTTGCTTATTGCAATGACTGCTTCGGTTTTCTCTAACCAACGTAGTGATGCAGTTGCTCCTTCATTGCCTGCAAATTCAGTGGGTTTACAAGCAAGGAATTCTTTGAAAGTGCAACCAGGCGTTGCAGTTTTCATTTTCTTGGGTAATGGAGCTTGATGTGGTTCCTTATTATGGTTATTGCCTCCATTTACACTATTACTGAAGTTATCTTCAGTAATTTGTTTACTAGGAACAATCTGTTGCGGTTCGATCGGATTCTTTATAGCAGCAACGAATGTTGGAATAGCATTGGCTATCCCTTGAGCAACAATATTTTCGATATCTTGCCGAGTCATATATTGATCTCTTGAATGTTGTTCAGAATGATTAACTTTATTTATAGGTTCATTACCACTGTTTGCCATCTGATAATGTATATATATAAATTTTATTAGTAACGGACAAATAATAATTATATACAAACAATCAGAAAATTTTGTAATACAGATATAGTCAAAACAATCGATTTCTCGATTTCATTTTATATCTATCATAGTATGCATCATTACTCACAGATATCATACAGAGTTTTATTGGTTATTTACAGACTAACTTTACTAGTACTATTATACAACTACCATTTTATCATCGTACTATTTCTCGTCACTGGCTGTTCTAAAAACGCATTTCCCTTTCATCGTACTTCCAAGCAATCTGTCCCCCTATTTCCCTGATTCTAGTTCCAGCATCAAACAACTCTTCACCAAAGTGGCGAAGTTCAGCCATGTTTTCATTACTCATGGGTGGATTAGGTAAGGGTTCTGGATCGAATTGTGGAAGAAAAGAGTAAGGATCGTTGACAATATTTTGAAATTGCCAATCGTTCGTCCACCATTCGTCCATTCCTATGGGTTGGGAGTGGACTATTGGGTCTGGAATTGCTGGTTCCCAATTCATAGGGAGTTGGTTTCCAAGAGGATAATTAAAAATGTTATTATTATTATTATTGACAGGCTGAATGGTTTCACAGCTTGCCAATAGGAAATCTATCTTATCTTGAAAAGTTCTTTCCTGGGTTGGATTGGAACTCTCTCCGATTATAATTTCTTTTCCCTTTTTCAAAGGATTGTTTATTTTGGGCAGTTTTTTAGCTGGCTTCTTCTTACGGATTTTTCTCCATCCTACATAAGTTCTTTTCTTTTGTTTTGGCTTGCTCACAGGTGGAACCTTGAATTCTACTGGTTGTTCAACATCGGGATAGTAGCTAGTATATTCTTTGGAAGCTTCGATAGTTACGGGGTAAAGATTAAGGTTCTGAAAAGCTTCGGATATCCCACTCATGCTGATGTAGCATATATGCAAAATGCATAAAATACTAAGTTAAAATTTACAAATAACTTTGTAATTTATTACATACTGTGTACTAGTTGATTACAAAGATAACTGAAAAACACACTTAGGTTTCAAATTTTATTTATCACACAGAGTTTCTAGATTGTGAGGGTAGGGTGCTAAACTTTAAAGATTTATATTTTCTGCTACTGTGGCTAGCATATATAAATTTGCCCATTTCTCATCTAGTTTATCTTCCCAAGGTGATTTATCAATTAATTCCTGAGTTTCCCGTTTAATCCTCTTTTCTCGGATTTTCTCTTTACTTTTCTTAATAATCATTTCCCTCCTTCGAGGAGAAAGTGATTCCTCGTATTGTGCCTTTCGCACGAATATTCCTTCTTCAGGAATTTCAGCCTGATTCGAGGATTTGGTTCGGGATGAACTTCCCTTCTCATTAGATGATCTATCTAATTTAAGATAGATGCTTGACAGCTTTTTCTTACCCATACTGTAACTAACAAATAATCAAATAATCAGTTAATAATACAAATAATCACATAATAGTAATCAGGAAAAATTAAGTATTTCTAAATATTTAATTAGCTTAACCCAGTGGCTCTGATACCACCTTTTTCTGTCACGGCCCCCGACCCGGTTTGACCCGTTTCAGGAGCCGCGGGACAGAAATACTGCGGTATTTATTTAATTGAGTTTAACAGCGGAAGTTTTCATCAGGATCGTTTAAAGCTAAAATTTTCCCTGATTATTTTATTTCACAATTCAGGATAAAACCCTGATAATTTATAATATTATGTTTTTACTATGAAATCGTGATATTACAAAACTTATTTCTTTATTTTATAATGAGCCACTATCTTAAGCTTGAAATGCTCCCCAGCACTTTTCCTGAATTACAACAGATCACCTGAAACATGTTTGAAAAAGGTTTTGTCAGCGGGAAATACTGAGTGAATCATTCTATTTACTAAAATGATACATTTGTTATAATTTACAGTATTAAGAGCGATTACAATGTTTCTATTATCAAACCAACTACCCACGGTATTTGTCACTCGACCGAATCTGTGACTATGGTCATATCCCCCAATTGGCTGCCCCAATGGTGACGATTATCAAGTAATGTATACAAAACCCCACATACCGGCTGTAACTTGGTGATTACAAAGACTTAATCCCCGTAATTATAACTTTGAAAATAAACATACTTTTGTAAATAGATTTGATAAAAAGAGAGAATGACTCACATTGCTGATTTAATATGGTCAGAGTTTAATCTATGATTTAGCCTTGTTAACCTAATATAAATAACAATGCACACAAAACTGGGTTAGTAATCAATCCAGCAATTACGATAATTCACGAGATCAAATTCTCACAATGAATGACAAAATGCAATACTTCATCCATCGAATTAACGATGATCCGTTGAATTAACAACGAACGACAAAGTATAATACTTTATCCATCGAATTAACGATGATCCGTCAAATTAATGACGAACAATAAAGTATAACCCTAATGTGGGCGGCATTTAAACATTCATTGGATATATTGATCGTCGGATAAATGAATCGTAGCAGCGATTGTGCTAATACCCTGTTTTGCAGCAGAATTTCGAGATCCTGGGGTGTAATTTTGGAATAATAGTTCGTAACTCAGTGTAATAGTGAGAATTATTTCGATGTAGAATGTCCAGAATGCAAGTCCCACTGCCACCTATTTATAGCTAGAAAATCACCCCCTCGCGCCACGCGAGGGGTTCACCTATTCATGTCGCGTGGCGCGACAGGCCCTAGTCTACCCTAGGGTGGCTTCGTGTCACAGTAGCTTAGCTGAGTTGGTTTCGTAAAATTTTAAGTTTTTGACAGCAAACTGTTTAGATATTACCGAATGGGGTTTACCCCCCCTGAGTTTTAGGGGCCCTAATCCTGATTCCGATTATTCTGAAAATTTTAGGGTTTTATCAGAATCACTTGGGTTTCTCAATTAGGGTTTCCTATTGGATAATTAAGATACTAAATAGTACTTTTTGATGAGAGTTGTTACAACTATGTCTTCCAGCCGGAAGCCCGGTACAAAATCTACTAGTTTTGAGCCTTCCTACGCCGTTGCACACATGTTAATGGCCTTGCAAACCATTAATTGATCTGTTTCCTTGTTTGCTTTCATACCGGGATTTACAAACACATACATACTTACAATGATTACAAAGGTTTATTCGTGCACACATACAAAACACATGAACTCGCTCAACTTTTGTTGATGTTTTCAAACTACTTGTGTTTTCAGGAAACTAAGTATGGATCTGGCGGGCGTTGAAGTTTTCAAGTGTTGTTTGAAATAAAAGATGTCATCCGGTGTGGAAGGGTTTGGAGTGTGTATCTTATCCTGATAAGATACATAATTCAAAGCCTAGTTTTTTATTAGTGTGTTTTGTCGAGTCCATATGGAACTCTAAAACAATTTGAATGGTTTGTAATGTGGATTTAAAGTCTGTGTTGGGATTTGAACAATGATGTTTGTAATGTTTTAAAACTTATCTATGGATGAATGTTGGTGCACTACATCTGTCGACTTCGTCTTGGATCGAGTCTTACATTGTATTGTATTGATTAGGGCGCGTTTTACGAGAAAATAGGAGATTATATGTGTTTAGTGAGCAGGTTTCGCTCATAGGGACATTTAAGAAGAGGTTTCGCTTATGTGAACAAGATAGGTTTCGCTTATCTGGTCATGTAGGTTTCGCTTATGTGTACCTGTACATAAGAGCGAAACCACAAGGCCTATATAGGAGTTCATTTGAGCGAAACCACATCGATGGTCTTGTATTCCATGCCGAAGTGCTGCCGGTGTGAAGAACTGCGTGTAATCAAGTGTTAATCAATACAATTAGCAGTTTTAGTGAAGAATCAGCTGTTTCTACCTCCGTTTCTTGTTATTCCGCACCTGAAACGAAATTGAACACCTCTGAACGACTCGTTTGGGTCAGATCACGATCCTACAAGTGGTATCAGAGTTCAGGAGGATTTCTTATTTCTACACCTTCTTTCATCATTTCAGAAAGTTTTACCGGTCGAAATTCGCTCAAAATTTCACAGATCATAGATAATTGGACATTAACAAACCCTGGAAAGTTTCGGACCTAAATTCAAAGGAAAAATGGATCAAATTAACCTCCGAATAGGTTTTGCTTATTCGAACATTGTGTAGTTTCGCTCATTTGATCATCATATTTCGCTCTTATGTCATATAATTGAGAGGTTTCGCTCCAAATTGCTTGATAGTTTCGCTCTTAGGTTCAACATAGGTTTCGCTCCAAGTGCACATTTGAGGTTTCGCTTTTAAGGACATAAGGGGTTTCGCTTTTGTGTCACCAATTACCATATTTCGCTTATAAGGCCACCAAACATCTGATTTCGCTTATTTGTCACTGAATTTGAAAAACGTACTAAGTCATCATGGATAACGATTTCTACAACGCGTTTGCTACTCCGTCTACTCCGGCTTCCATTGCTCAGAACATGAATTTGGAAAACGAAACGGGAACTACTCAAAAACCCCCGAAGTTAATGAGCATTGAGGAGTATTACGGGTGGAAAGATAGGTTCGAAAACTGGGTACAAGCTAATCATCTGAGATCATGGGAGTGTATTTTGAAGAAATATGTTTTGCCACAGACTGATTTGAAAGTTGACAAAGCAATATCTGAATTTAGTGATCAAGAACGTGATATGTATAGAGCTGAAAAGATGATGATTAGTCTACTTCAGCAAGCTATCAAAGAAGACATTTTCATACTGCTTCAGCATGACAAAACTTCAAAGTCAATCTGGGATGCTTTACGTGTTAAGTTTGAGGGTAGTGAGAAAATGATTAAGAGCAAAAAGGCGTTGCTCAAGAAAGAGTTTGATCTGTTCAGTAGTTTACCGGGAGAAGATACGAAGAAGCTGATTGAACGTTATTGCCACTTGGTGCGATCTATGTCAATGCTTAGTATAAAAAAGGATCCTGAAGAGTGGGTAGACAAATTAGCTGATGCGTTACCGCAAAAAGAGTGGGGAACTTATTTGATGATCCTGAAAAACACAGGGGTTTATGATGGGTTAACAATTAGTCAGTTTATTAAGAAAATTGAAAGTCAGGATTTAGAACAGCAAAAGATCGATAGGATGAATAGTCCAAGTGGTCAACAGGATGTAAAAATTTATTACAAAGGTAGTGTTCCAGAAACTGAAAGAAGCCCGAAAATCTAGACTGCTTTTAGTGCTGGAGATTCATCGGAAAAAGCTGATCAAAGTTCAAACAAAAGCAGCAGTGGTTTCTCATTATATCCGAGTGTCAATCCAAAGAGTTCATCAGAAAGTTTTCAGCATCAAAGCTCAAAAATGGGAAATGGTTGTGTGATACAATGCAATATTGCCTTGAATCTTCCAGATGGACAAAGTTTTTCTGAGGAGGTTGCGAAAGATCACATGACATTACTTGGTTCCGTGCTTCTCTCGTATGAAGGTCTAGTTGCAGGTCGGATTGGAAATCCTATGCTCACAAAGGAGGATTACGATCAGATAGACGCCGAAGAGATGGAACTGATGGACATCAAATGGTGTCTAGCTAGCGTTCTTAGACGTGCTGAAAAGTTCAAGCTGATTACTGGGAGAAATGACTTTCTTGATGCACACGTTTCTACTTTAGGTTTTGATAAATCTAAAGTTACTTGTTTTAAATGCAGGGAGAAAGGCCATTTTAAACGGGAATGCAAGAACAGGGAAGCTAGTGGAGCTCAGAATCCGTTTGGAAAAGACGATTACTACCGAAAAGCCATTTACCAGCAAGTTGGTCAACAACAAGAACCACAGGTGGCTCATGGTAGAAGAATCGAGGATTCAAAAAGAGCGTGTGTGGTGGATTTTAACTGGAACAATTATATATCTCCTGATAGCAAAGCATGCATAGTCGATCAAGATGATGAGAGGCTACCTAAAGGCTTCAGCTGGGATATGTTTGCAGATGAGAATGGAAATTTCAAAGCTTTCATTGCCAAGATTATGAAAGAACCAGACATGTTCACTGAGTGGATGAAATCTATTGGTGAAACTGTAAAGTCTGTTGCATCAGATGAAAGCTTACAGAGTGCAGATGAAAGCTCACAAAGCTCAGATGACAGTTCAGAAAAAGAAATTGTTTTTGATCAAACACCATCTGATTCTGGTTCATCATATGCTGATTCTGAAAAATCTGTACAGTTTGATCAGTCACCAGTTGATGATGACAGTAGTGATGATGAAGAAGAACGACATATTAATGTTGCTAAAACTCATTTATCTCCTGAAAGTTTTCATTTCTATTTTGCAGATCGCCTGGAGAAGATGAAAGAGAAACAAGCTGCAAAAGAGCAAAAGGATATGAAGACTGAAAGTGATGCTGAAAAGGATGAAATTGTTCAAACTGAAGAAGTTAAAGTTGCTGCTGAAAAGATTGAGCAAGTGAATGAAGAAGAAAAGGTGACCGAAGCTGAGAAAGTGATTGAAGTTGAAAAGATCATTGAAGTTGAAAAAATTGTGGAAGTTATCAAGCCTTGCACAAATTGTTTGGAACCTTGCAAGGAATGTGCAGCAAAAGATGAAAAACTGGCTGAGCTTGAGAAAATGAAAGAGCAATTACTGTTCAATATTAACTACGTGAAAGAATCATATGATGTTTTGAACAGAACAGTAACTGGTCTTCAAAAGACAAACTCTGAAAGAGAACAAGCTCTAACGATGATGAATGCAGTGATGATGACAAAACAGAAAGCTATAAATTTCTACATTGAAGAAAGTGCAAAGTGGAAGCAAGAGTTGGAGACCGAGAGAATTGAAAATGAGAGAATCATACGTTTATTACAAAGTTACTCTAGTTCTGATTATCTTATTGATAGAATCTATCCGACTGTTGCAGGTTTTGAAGCATTCAAAGATGACAAGCCAAAGATGAAGGATACTGGTAAGAAACCGAGTGTTACTTATAACAAGTGTCCGCCTCCAATCTGGGAAGGTTATTCTCCCAGAAAACCAAATGAGGAGCAAGTTGAAAAAGCAGTCAATATAAAGCTAAAAACCGACACAACTGATGAATTACCAGAAAACATTGACGTCACGTTTACCTCGTCTGACACTGATCATGAGTCTGAGTTAATAAAAAAGGTGGTCGATCAAGTGTTGGATACTGATGAGGAGTCCGAGTCAAAGTCTGAGTCTGAAGGGTCAAATTCGTCTATCAACAGTCCAAAGTCGTCGGTCAAAAAGGCTTACAGTAAAGAATTTTTGTTATCAAAAGCAAATTTGGATGATGAAACATTTGAAGTTGCATACACTTTAAATGATTCGGACAAATTATATTATGACAAAGAATTTCCAATAAGAAGTGTTTGTTTTGACATGATCAAAAAGGTTTTCAAAATGATAGAAATTAATATTTCTGAAATAAAAGATTTAAATCTTACTGAAAAAACTAAAAAATACACTTCAAGAGTTCAACAACGTCAAAACAAGAAAAAGGGTTACAATTCTGGTTCTGGTTTTCAAAAGAAACCAAACCAAAATCGTAGCTACAAAAAGAAAGGTCTTGGATTTATTCAACCAGAAAATCATAAAAATTTGAAAAATTCTAAAACAAAAACAGAATTTGTGTCAGGTGGAAGTGCAGAAGAGGAACAGAAGAAACCATTCTAGAGACAGTCAAATCAAGAGTTTCTTGCTGAAAAGAAGAAGAATGGAACTGAAGTTTGTCACTCAAAAGAAACTAGAACCTGTTACAAATGCAATGAAGCTGGTCACATTGCATGAAACTGTTCGAAAAATGCCAAGTCAAAACAGGGAGTTTTTAACAAGTTGAAAGGAAAAGTTGTTGATATTGAACCACCAACCGAAAAATTTAAATTTTTTGAAAACTCAACTTATGAGGTTGGTGAGTGTTCTAAAAAGAATTTTTATAAAAAGAAAGAGAAAGACAACCAAGTGTGGGTTGTTAAGAAAGTTGATGAGAAAGTCGGCGATGAATCTGGTTCCACAAAGCCAGAAGAGCCACAGGTTGAGATGAAAATTTCAGTGAATGATGATGAGTTTCCATCATTGAAATTTTGAAGAAGTTAAACAAAAAGTTGGCAAGGTTGATATCTCGAATCAGTTTTACAATGAGAATACTAAGTTTGATGTCGAGAAAACATTCAATTGAAGTGTTAAGAAAATTTTTGGGAAAATGTTGAATGGGAAAGCTAAGGGGGTTAAAGATTTTTATGCAACTAAAAAGGCAACTTACAACCCTACTGCGCAAGAACTGAAAGCCATCAAGTCTGAGAAGACTTGGATGGAAGTTTGTTTCCCGTAAAGTCTTAGGACTATGCCGGAGATCCCAAGTTTGTAATCGTGGATCAGGAATCGGCATCTTTCTTGATAATTGTTTTTGTGATTGAATCTTAAAAATAGTTGAATTTTTACAGGATAAGTGTGAATTGCCGGAGCTTCCAGGTTGGTAAGTGTGAAGCAGGAATCGGCATTTTGATTGGTAAAATGGTTTGTGTAAAGGTTTATTCCTACATAGGCTTGAATGTTGTGAATATTTTTACAAGAGGTACAGAGGTTGCATACATGCAAGTGGTAAATCAGGGACATTAAGTTGTACTTGATCTGCTACAAGTGATTGAATGGACAATATGATGAACCAAACCCCTAAAATACAAGTGGTTAAAACAAAACTTATTTTCCGAAAAAATCTTTTTGGTTAAAACAAACTTAAGTGTTTTGAAATCATTATGAGAAAATAGTTTTGTGAAAGGGGGAGTTCTGATTGTTTATGCCAAGTGGATGGCGATTTGAAGCGATTCGATATCAGTTGTCAAGTTTATTGTACAGTTTATTTTCAAATTTCCTAAAATGTGTTTGCATTTTAGGGGGAGTAGAAAATTTCAAAAAATCCAAAAACATTAGAAAATTTGAAAAAGACAAAAACATGATAAATTCAAAAATGAGTTTTGTTGTAAAGAAGAGGAAATGATAGTATATCAGTAGACAGTTACAGTATGCTAAAGAATTGTAATGATTAAATAGCGTTAAACAGTCTCACTGATGATATGCCAATAGGTTTTTACACATTTTGTAAGCTTTTTCGGGATATAAACTTAAATTCAAACTTGCTTATTTTGTGGGGAACACTACTTGGATATATAGGTAACCCCTGAAATCTCGTTTGAAAGGTCCCTCTTTCTGAGATACTAGGTCTTTATGCTCAGTGATATCTGGGGTATTATCCCGGGACTTCTGCAGAAAGAAATTTCTGACCTAGTCCCTGGAGAATACTTCCGCATGCTTGAAATATAGCGCAGCCCTCAGCAAATTGATGAAACAATAAAATTGATAGTCATTGCTGTTGTAACAAAAGATCCTCTAAAGGGGACCCACCAAAAGTCGAAGCCGTCATCTCTCTGCGTATACGGGAGTATCGACCTGAGCTCTCACGGCCCTCGCAATTTAACCCCTTACAGATATCATCTGTGGTATACTCACCTGTAAGACTGAATATTGGGATCTGGATACGGGAGTATATTTAAGAGGTGGGACACATGAATGAGTTTAAGTCCTTAAAACATCTAACTCATATCCTGAATCAGTTTAAATTTGTGTGAAAATTTAAGTGGATCAGTATATCGGCACTCTAAGTGAATTGTTTAATTCTTAATGTGTAACTAAGCTCAACGGTACTTGTGACTTGTCAAAAACTGATATGATCCTTTTATACAAAACTCACAAAAATATTGTCTGTAAATATTTCTTTACTGCATTTCATTCTATTCAAAATAAAAAAAGATTTTCAGTGTGTTTTAGCATAATTTTTGAAAAATCCAAAAAGATTTTTGACAACTGATGTTGGAAAGCTGATTTTTCAAAATTCAGAGTGCTAAACATGATGACAGTGTTGAGAGGGGGAGTGTGTCTTGAATGTCAAAATATTTTTTTTAAATCAGCAATTGGTTCATCTTGTGTGTATGATCTGAGGGAGAGTCGGTGTTGATGCATATGTTTATGAGAGGGAGTCATTTGTTTATATCAGCATGTTGGTGCATAAAAATTGTTAAATTTAGAAAATTTATTTCTGGGTTAAGAATGTGCAGGTTTAGCCAGGTTTCAATTCTGTGGTGAAAGTTAAAGACAGGAATCTATCTTGAACCTGTGAAAGCCAGACAATGATCCTGAAGAAGATGTTGCTGAAGAACAAAGAAATGCCAGCAAATCGAGAGGGGGAGTCTGAAGATTTTCAAGCAGATACTGTTAAAGGGAGTCTGTTGATGAAGACAGAGAGAGAAGCCCAGAGACTGATCAAGACTGAAGAAGTTAAGACATAGCATTGTCAAAGACTCGATGGACGACTCGTCAACATCTGAGGGGGAGTCTGTTGGTGCACTACATCTGTCGACTTCGTCTTGGATCGAGTATTACATTGTATTGTATAGATTAGGGCGCGTTTTACGAGAAAATAGGAGATTATATGTGTTTAGTGAGCAGGTTTCGCTCATAGGGACATTTACGAAGAGGTTTCGCTTATGTGAACAAGTTAGGTTTCGCTTATCTGGTCATGTAGGTTTCGCTTATGTGTACCTGTACATAAGAGCGAAACCACAAGGCCTATATATAGGAGTTCATTTGAGCGAAACCACATCGATGGTCTTGTATTCCATGCCGAAGTGTTGTCGGTGTGAAGAACTGCGTGTAATCAAGTGTTAATCAATACAATTAGCAGTTTTAGTGAAGAATCAGCTGTTTCTACCTCCGTTTCTTGTTCTTCCGCACCTGAAACGAAGTTGAACACCTCTGAATGACTCGTTTGGGTCAGATCACGATCCTACAATGAACATCTTGGGTTTTATCATATAGATTTTTGTTATGGTTGAATGCAATGATATTAAGCAAGTCACACATAATCACGCTTCCGCAAAAGTCAGGGTGTGACAGTTTGGTATAAGAGCTTCGATTGTAGGGAACTAGGATTCTTTCTCGAGTCTAGACTACAATCATTAGGGCTCTCACAAAAATACTTTTACAACATGTTCTCATTGCATACACAAGACGCCCAAATCCATAGAACAAATGTTTTACAGAAGGAAAGACAAGAAACGCGATTGCAAGGTCACATTTGTGGTTTAGTCTGGGATAGACTAGGAAAGATAGAAAGATTCGTGAGGAATAATGAGGATACATGATTTCATGATACACTGCCTTTGATTGCACACTAAGTGATAGTGATTAATATACGTGCATATGTTATGATTGTTATGTTACACGCACTATGTCTTCTTCCGAGAGCGGACTATCAGATATTGACGACCTGATGGCTGTTGTCTTAGATGACGAGATTGCACCGGAGCCATAGATCTTTACATCCGACACTGAGAGTGACCCAAACATGCTATCAGATGACGAGGACGACTTCCATCCATTCGCGTTGCCCGACTTTGGAGATGACTTACCCCTTGCTGATGGTATTCCTGACGAGGATCCTTTTCTCATTCCTTTTCCAGTCCATGATCATCTCATCATTGGTCATCCCGATGGTGAGCACATCATGGCTCCGATCCTCGATCCTGTTCCTCTCGTGGTCATTCCTCCTGAGGACTGGCCTTTCGACGATCTGTTTGATGATGACATTGATCTGTTTGTTGATGGTCCTCCTGTTGACGCCCAGGGTGATGGAGAGATAGACGAGGATGTTGTAGCTACCCACCTCTGGAGATTCCTGTTGTTGAGTTATCCTCTGATTCTAGTTTACATTCTGTCTCATATTCCTTTGAGTCTGTGACGTCTTCAGATTTGCGGGCGGTCATATTACAGTGCTACGCTACTGATTCTGGCGATGACACTGCGATGTCAGCTGCACCATCCCCTCCACAGGACCCCGAGCACGTCCCTGAGCCAGACCCTGTTCATCTCGATCAGCCTGATGTTACACCTGTTGATCCCGAGCCGATCCCTGTTCCTGACCTTGTTCCATTTGGTTTACCAGACATTGCACCCCTTGTTCCTGCACCTGTTGAGCTTCCAGTTGTTGAGCCATTTATTCCTCCACCCTCACCCGCTGATGTTACTCCTCTCCCTCCTGTAGAGTCCGATGTCCATCGCACTGACTTACCTATCGTTTTCTTACAGGACATCCCTGCACCCCGTCCAGGGGAAGGTACTTCAGGCTAGCACCCGCGTGACGATCCTTTTGCTTCAGCAGCATTTCCTCCGACTTCACAGACTGCATCTTTTGCTCCTTTCACTTCTTCACCACTTGATGAGCCATTCCGATGGTTCCCACCATACTCCATGCCGATTTCAGATCCCTATCATCCCTCCCAGTTTGTTGGCTATACACGGGATGAGTTACTTTTATCACTTCAGCTCCAGTTTGAGATTATGAGCCGTAGAGTTTTGGAGCTTGAGTTGACTCCGCGTCCCCTACCATGTCCTTGTCAGCCTACTTTTGTTCCCCCACGTTCATCACCGTCTCCTTTTGCACATCCACCTGCTCCTCTTACTCCTTTTCCAGAGTTTGATACTCGTTTCCTTATTGTCGAGCAGCAGATCAGTTACTTGCTTCGACGTGTCTATGAGCTTGAGGAGGAGCTTGCGCATGTGCGTGGCTTGCTTTTCTTCTTTCCTCCTCCTCCACCACCACCATCAGCATAGTGGTTTTTGGTTTTGTGCAGATTGCATACTTTTGGTAAGAGCACCACTATTGAGCCGAGATTATGAAGATTTTTGAAGACCACCTTTTGACTATGTGTGTGACAACTCGAGTTTCCAAGATTCTATCTTCGCATTAATTGCACGTTAATTGTTTAGTTGTTTGCTTACATGACTGGTTTGCCTTGTAATTGTACACGTGTTTGATATATGTTGAGACGCTTGTGATTGTTGCATCTATATGTTTGCTGATATAACATGTAACTTGTTTGAAAAACTTAAACTATTTGGTGAGAGCACCACTATTGAGCCGAGATTATGAAGATTTTTGAAGACCACCTTTTGACTATGTGTGTGACAACTCGAGTTTCCAAGATTCTATCTTCGCATTAATTGCACGTTAATTGTTTAGTTGTTTGCTTACACGACTGGTTTGCCTTGTAATTGTACACGTGTTTGATATATGTTGAGACGCTTGTGATTGTTGCATCTATATGTTTGCTGATATAACATGTAACTTGTTTGAAAAACTTAAACTATTTAAATCTGAATGAGTCCGACGAAACAGGGCGTTTCGCCGTAAACTATTTCGACGAAACAAAAGTGTTTCGCCATATATATACCCCGACGAAACAGGAGTGTTTCGCCGACCCAACGTTTCGCCGAAGCCCATTAAGGGCCCAGTACGTTACGCGAATACTTATTGTATATTACGGTTCCATTCATCACACCTTTAACAAATAAGAAACCCTAGAGCTCTCTCTCCCTACTGACGGCGACTGTGTGTCTTCGAAGCCCTATCCTTCCGACCGATCGATCCATTAGCCCTCCTATTTTGGTTAGTGTTTAACCCTTGTATGATTTGCCGATTGTGTCATCACTAATTGCTTAATCGGAACCATTGTTAACTGTTGTTATGTAAGGTTTAAATTCATGATTTGATGTTGAGTCTGATTAATGATCGAGGTTTCATGAATCTTATGTACGATAAATGGATTGCTCATGTTTATCGAATGTTAGTATAGAATCTGTTCATAATATTTAGATCTCAACCTTATGGTGATTCTTGCTAATAAGGAACCTATAGATTTAAAAGAGTATCGATTGTATGCATGTAGTAATCATGTAGATCATTTGAGGGTTTAGCAAACTGTTATGCATAGGGTACGGGTTACATGTATGTTGTTGAATGATTGCTGTATGGATTCCGTATGATGATGATGAACTGATGATTAGGGTTCCAGTGATATGCGTAACTGTTGATAATGATAAATGTTGACGACGTAACTGACCTAGTTGACGAAACGCTGTAGACGAACGAATCACACCTCGACGAAACAAAGGAGTTTCGTCGATTAGGGAACACGACGAAACACGGGTGTTTTGTCGAAGGGAAGTCACGACGAAACAGGGGTGTTTCGTCGAATGGGTAAACTGCACAGTAAACTCAGTTAAGTCTGTTAGGGATTAACTAGGTTAGTCATGAGCTGTTAATTGTAAAGCATGGTTGCATGAGCTTGCATAACTGATAAATGTTATGTGTTAGTGGTTACTTGTATGTACGTGATGATCTTGACTGTATCAACTGATTATGTATACGTGCATACTCTAGGCCTTGACTGATTATTTGTGAGCACATACCTTAGCATACCGAGCAAACCAAGGTGAGTTCACACCCTTTCCAAGGCATGGGATTCCCGGTGGGTTGGGAATGGGATTTGTATGACTACCCGTACTTTTATCACTACTAGACTACTTACCACCGTCCTCGATTTGGGAAGGACGCCAGTGCTAAAACCTACGTAAAACCTACGTACTATTGTCCTCGGTTTGGGAAGGACACCAGTGTTAGAACCTACGTAAAACCTACGTACTATTGTCCTCGGTTGAGAAGGACACCAGCGCTAAACCTACGTACTCGCTACGTACTACTGTCCTCGGATGGGGAAGGGCACTTACGTAAAACCAACGTAAACTCATACCACTGTCCTCAGATTGGGAAGGACACCTACAGATATAATTAGTCTAGTACCATACAACATGGGAAGCCCCCACTTATTATTGTAAAGGTTTGGGAAACAAGGATACAGGGTAACGCATGGTTATGAAACAAACTTACGATTTCTGAAACGAACTCATTAGCTGAACAATCAACTGTGAACTCGCTCAACTTTGTTGTTGACTCGTTGTTACATGCCTTGCAGGTCGATAGGTACTCATGGAGCTTGCACAGGGAGGCGCAGTCGTTGTGGGACATGGACAGCTGTGTGCCATGCTAAACATTTGAAACGCTTAAATTTATGTTATGGTTTTAAACATTATGCTTCCGCTTACAACTTAAACTATGTTATGTTTGGACACCAATTGTATTGTGTTGGATTTTATAAACTACTTATATTTACACGCTATGTTCAATATGATTGGTGGCTTGATCCTGGTCAGTTACGCCTCCAAGCGGTGATACTCCGCGAGTAGATTTTTGGGGGTGTGACAGATTGGTATCAGAGCCATTGGTTATAGTGAACTTGGTTTTAATAAGGGAAATTTTTTTTTATTGAAACCAGACTATAACCTGTACAGTGCTCAACGATCCACAACGACGCCTCGCTCCACGTGCAAGACTCAACATTATAGGTGATATGATTTATGCCTACTTGTTAGTACCTAGAATTTTTCTCATGGTATGCTTAGACACAACGTAACAACTATTGATTGAAAACACATGTGTGCTTACTCTCTTCTGTCATCGCACTTTCGCGAACCTCTCTCACCCATGTTTCCTTTGATATGAAGATCATGAGCGGACGCGTTAACATGACACAAGCCCAGTTGACGGCTCTGATAAACCAACAAGTTGCTGCGGCACTTGCAGCCGCACAAGCAGGAGGTCAGAACGCTCAGCCACCTGTGTGCACATTCAAGACTTTTATGGACTGTCGACCTAGTACTTTCAGTGGCACTAAAGGAGCCATTGGACTCCTCCACTGGTTCGAGAAGCTCGAATCGGTCTTCGAGATGTATGAATGCCCTGAGGCTCGTAGGGTGAAGTATGCCACTGGTACTCTCGAAGGCATTGCGCTGACTTGGTGGAATGCGCAAGTTCAGATGCTGGGGTTGGCGGCTGCTAATGCCACCCCATGGAACGACTTCAAGGAACTGATCAAGCGGGAATACTGCACTCGTGATGACATCCACAAACTGGAAGTGGAGTTCTTTAACCTGAAGATAACAGGGTCAGAGATAGAGGCGTATACGAAAAGGTCAAACGAGCTGGCCATCTTGTGTCCAACTATGGTGGATCCTCCCATCAAGCGTATCGAACTGTACCTCAAAGGCTTAGTACCAGAGATTCAAAGCCATGTGACCTCTGCTAATCTTGCTACCATCCAGGATGTTACTCGTCTGGCTCATCGTCTCACAGACCAGGCAGTGGAACAGAACAAGCTGCCTCAGCGTATCGGTGCTACTACCACTACCACTTCTGCTACTCCCAGTGACAACAAGCGAAAATGGGATGGAACCTCCAGTAAGGGTTCGACTACGATTCAGTCCCAGGCGCAGCAGCGAAAGACTGATGACTACCAGAGTCCTGGTCAGCAATCTTCTGGTAGTCAAGGGCAGGGTGGATATCGAGGAAATCACCCAAAGTGCAATTGATGCAACAGACACCACAGTGGTCAGTGCAACAAGGGTCGTTGTCAGAGGTGTCTCAAGGTGGGTCATGAAGCTAAGGATTGCAGGAGCTCACGGCCTGCAAATCAGAATCGTCAGCAGCAACAGCAAGCACCGCAGAACCAGCAACAGGGCAACAAGGGATGCTTTCATTGTGGCGCTGAAGGTCACTTCAAGAGACACTGCCCGCAGTTAAATCAGAATCAGAATCAGAACCACAACCAGGGAAACGGGAACAATAACGGGAACAACAATGGGGGAAACAATGATGGCAACGGTGCCAGGGGTCGAGTATTCGTGCTGGGTCAGGGTGACGCAAGGAATGATCCTAACGTAGTGATGGGTAAGTTCCTTCTCGACGACTTTTATGTTACTGTTTTATTTGATTCGGGTGCCGATACCAGTTATGTGTCTCTAAAAGTTAGTCAAACGTTAAAGCGCACACCAACACTTTTGAACACCAAGCATGTCGTAGAGTTAGCAAATGGTAAAAGTCTAGAGGCCACACACATAGTTCAGGGTTGTAATCTTATCCTCGTTGGCCAGACTTTCTCTATCGATCTCATTCCTATAGCTCTGGGTAGTTTCGACATCGTTATTGGGATGGATTGGTTGTCCCAACAGCAAGCAGAGATCCTATGCAAAGAGAAGATTGTTCGTATTCCCCGTTCTGGTAAAGAACCTCTCGAAATTCAAGGCGACAAGAGTGGTGCCGTGGTGGGCATCATCTCCTTTCTTAAGGCCCAGAAGTGTTTACGAAATGGCCACACCGCTATTTTAGCACTTGTTACTGATACATCCACGAAGGAGAAGAGATTTGAGGATATTCCAGTAGTACGCGATTTTCCTCAAGTGTTTCCTGATGATTTACCTGGGCTACGCCTCATCGCCAGGTCGAATTCCAGATTGAACTAGCTCCTGGAGCTGCGCCAATAGCTCGTGCACCATATCGCTTGGCTCCATCAGAACTGGAAGAACTATCTACACAACTACAAGAACTCTTGGATAAGGGTTTCATACGTCCTAGCTCTTCGCCTTGGGGAGCTCCAGTGTTGTTTGTGAAGAAAAAAGATGGTACTTTCCGTATGTGCATAGATTACCGAGAACTCAACAAGGTGACCGTGAAGAATCGCTATCCTCTTCCACGCATTGATGACTTATTCGACCAGTTGCAAGGGTCGAGCTTCTATTCAAAGATTGATCTGAGGTCAGGCTACCACCAACTGAGAGTCCGGGACGAGGACGTCTCCAAAACAGCATTCAGAACACGCTACGGCCACTACGAGTTTATGGTCATGCCATTCGGGTTAACAAACGCGCCTGCAGTTTTCATGGATCTTATGAACAGAGTGTGCAAACCTTACCTGGATAAGTTTGTTATTGTTTTCATCGACGACATCCTGATCTATTCTAAGAGTCAGGAGGAACACGAGCAACATCTACGGCTTATTTTAGAACTCCTTCGAACAGAACAGTTGTACGCCAAGTTTTCGAAATGCGACTTTTGGCTTCGTGAAGTCCATTTCCTAGGCCATGTGGTAAACGAGGATGGGATTCATGTTGATCCATCCAAAGTTGACTCGATTAAGAACTGGCCTGCACCGCGTACACCAATAGAAATCCGCCAATTCTTGGGTTTGGCGGGCTACTACAGAAGGTTCATCAAAGACTTCTCGAAGATTGTGTGACAACTGGCACGAAACCGGTAATTTCCGTACACATTAATTATTACTTAATGACTGCAATTATGTGCTTAAACATCAACATTGTCTGATTACATACTATACAAGTGAATTCATGCACGTTTATTACTAAAAAATATTGCTTTATGCATTAACGAGAGCGTTGCGTCAGAAATACTAGTATACTCACCGGTAAAACACAATATGTCAACAACTCTGCAGAAAGCAGTCAGACATTAGAACTGAGGACTAGGTGTAGGTCCAACGTCAAGAATACATTAAAACCCAAGAGTACATACAAGGGTTAACATATAGACGCTCCGAAAGCTAAAATACGCACTAAAAAGCACCCGAAACGCACTTTAAGTGCAGAATTTTATTAAATTCAGCTATAACCAGCTTTTAAACATATAAATATCATGCAGAAATTATGTCTTATCGTCCAGAATATTTCCCTAAGTGTTGGGAATTAAAAGGGTTACAAAAGGACACTAAACGGTGCAATTTAGCACTTTAGCGGAACGGTATCCAACCGAACAACCGGACATTACCCGGGATACTAAATTTTGCCAAACACATTATTTATTTATTTCTTGGCTAGTCGTGATCCCCGAACACCCTAACACCCGCTAAAAATCAAATAAATATCATATGAAAAGTACATGCTTGAAATCTAACTATCTATTACTTACTAGTTGAAAGTTACACATTACCCCCCCCCCCCATATGCAAGTAATCGACCAAAACCATGGCCCCACCAAATATTTACCAAAATCTTGTGCAAGATTATATTCCCTTATTTTATTAGATAGTTTACTTGCTTTGGTTACCAAAATATGTAGTAAGATCTATAAGTATGACACCAAAGATCACAACCATCATTCCATATCTTTCACCTCTCTCCTCACTCACTCTCTCTCTCATTTCGGTCACCCCCAAACCGAACCCACCACCACCATTTTACATCTTCATCTTCTTCAATAACAAGCTCCATTCAAGCTTCAAAGTTGATCCATGGAGGTTGCATCTTGAAGGGCTTTCAAAGGAGCTTTGTTTCTTGCTTGTTCTTCATCTTTTTCTCATCATCTTTGCACTAGAATTTCTACCCTAGCCTTGTGCTAGTAGTAAGTCTTGTTACACCTTGCTTCATCTTGTTTCTTAGTTAAAATATGTAGTATGATGATCATGTTTAAATCACAAGAGCAAGAACACTAAGATGATGACTATGAAACCTTACATGAAACTTGAACATAAAAGACTATATGAGGATGAAATCTTGTTGGATGAGGGTTGGGTTAAATCATACATGATACTTGATCGTTGGTTTCTTGATAAACCCGTTGTTCGGACATTTGTTAATACGATTTAGTAACGATTTAACTATAAAGAAACATGCTGATTTACATTTTCAGCAAACTTCAAACGGCTGTAAACTGATCATTATAACTTGGTAAACTGATTTTCTGAAGTCTAAATTATGTATTTTCGAAAAACGAAACAAATGGCACTGGAATCGTAATTTTTTGAGGTCGTTTACTATTTTTAAAGAACTATTTTTGGACAGCAGCTCAAGCTGCGATTTTACTGCTGAAAAAGTGTGTTGTATTCGGAGTTATAACTTAAAAACTGAGTAGAATCAGCTCATGGAATTTTTACTGTAGATGGTCACTGTTTTCGCCGTAATTCTCCCACTGGAATTCCATCAATCGGACTTAATATTAATTTTTAGTTAATTATTCTGTAGACTGCAGTCAGAAAGTGACAAACCTGATTGCAGTCCGGTAAATGAATTTCTATAAAATATTGGTAATGAACTGGACCCCGAAATTTTTACACAATAAAACTTGGATCGTATACGACATTCTGTAAAAATTTGGGAATTTTTAGAGAAGGTTAACTATTTTATTAAAATGCTCGAAAACAGTCCAGTTTTGATGAATAAAGCTAAAATGACATAAGTAGTATATTGCATGTCTGATTTTCGGGTTGGTTTTGTGAGAACAATCTACAGGATATATGTAAAAGAAAATGATATGCTACTTAGCATGGACACCTCCATTTACAAAGGAGACTATGGCGAAATTTTCTGAAAATCCTAACACTTAGTAAATATTTTTCTAGACAAATGTTTGCTAGTGTGTTAATATAAACCTCGCCGTAATTTTTGTAACAAAAATACACATACAACATACAAGATACATAACTCGGGTGCAAAGTGCAAAATACAAGAAACTTATATTTATTTTTGAGAAAATAATATAAGTAAGACACATAGATAAAAATATGAATTATTTTTAACACAAGAAAACATATACATAAAAGACAGTGACTTGTACTTGTACGATACAAGTCTAGTGGCTAACGTTAAGAAAACACGTATAGGTCACGACGTTAATTAAGCAAATCCGGTGAAGTTTACGACGCAAGGAACGCAAAGTTGTGAGTTCATGCTCCCCCTTTTCTTTTAACTGTTTTCAGTTTTATAACTTCGGGGGTGAAATACATGTTAAAAATACGACAATATTTATAAATGGTATGATACAAAAATAAGAGGCACGCTTGGTGATAACTAGTACCAAGTATGATGCGTTTGAGAAATGATACGAGAAATCGTGTCACGAATAGGGTACCATAAGCACCATTAATCGTGTACATACTTAGACCGCAGAACAAAAGGTTAGATCTAATGGGTTTCAGGGCAGCCCCACTCTTGGTGACAACTAGTACCGAGTAGTGTTTTTGTGTCTCAGCCGTGAATCGACTACTAGAAAAATGCCTATCGTTTGGTGACTTCCTATGTCGTGTCACATGTTAATGGCTTTGCAACCCATTAACACTTGATACATACAGAAATACTTGATTTATACATGAGTACTTGGTGTACACAAAAGACCTGACTTATACAAGATACAAACTATGTTTTCATACAAAGTATACAAACGTGAATTACAAATACTGCATGAATTCACACCAACATTATGTTGACGTTTTTCCAAAAACTCACATGTATTTCAGGTAACTAGGATGGATGTGCGCGCGGTTTTACTCATGCTCTTGGATGTCGCTATGTTTATCATTAAATAAAGTTGTAACTTTTAAGACAATATGCTATCTCGTGTTGTAAACACTTGACTTATGTTTTCAGTAATGTAATGTTTGAAGTTATTTTTGAGCATGTAGTATGTTTACCTTTCGTATGCAATGAGAACCTTTCATGATCACACCTCGTGCTTCCGCCGCAGAAAGGGGTGTGACAGATTGCGCAGCCGCTTACTCTACTGACTCAGAAGGGGGTCACCTATCGTTGGGGTGATGCTCAAGAATCAGCGTTTCAACATTTGAAGAGCAGACTTTGTAGCGCACCTATTCTCTCATTGCCTGAGGGCACGGACGATTTTGTAGTTTATTGCGACGCATCCATTCAGGGTCTTGGGTGTGTATTGATGCAACGTGACAAGGTTATTGCATATGCGTCATGTCAACTTAAAGTTCATGAAAGGAATTACACCACACACGACTTGGAGCTGGGAGCTGTTATTTTCGCACTTAAGATATGGAGACATTACCTGTACGGTACCAGGTGCACCATCTACACCGATCACAGGAGTCTCGAGCATATCTTCAAACAGAAGGAATTAAACATGCGACAACGTCGATGGGTCGAGCTATTGAATGATTACGAATGTGCCATCAAGTACCATCCGGGTAAAGCCAATGTTGTGGCCGACCCCCTCAGCCGAAAAGATACTGCACCTAAGCGTGTGCGAGCATTACAACTTACCATCCAGTCTAGTCTTCCTGCACAGATACGAGATGCTCAGGTAGAAGTATTGAAACCAGAAAACATCAGGGCTGAAGCCCTACGCGACTCAAGGCAACGGTTAGAACAAAAGGAAGACGGCGCCTACTACGTAACAGGACGCATCTGGGTCCCACTTTATGGCAACTTACGCGAACTTGTGATGGATGAAGCGCATAAGTCTCGTTACTCGGTACATCCTGGTTCGGATAAGATGTACCACGACTTAAAGACTACATATTGGTGGCCTAGCATGAAAGCTCACATAGCAACTTACGTTGGCAAATGTTTGACTTGTGCGAGAGTCAAGACTGAATATCAGAAACCATCGGGCCTACTCCAACAACCAAAGATACCACAATGGAAATGGGAGGAAATTTCCATGGATTTTGTTACTGGCTTGCCTAGATCTCAACGTGGGAATGATACTATTTGGGTGATCGTGGATCGACTCACTAAGTCTGCACACTTCTTGGCTATCAAGGAAACAGACAAGTTCTCTACTTTAGCAGACGTTTACCTTAAGGAAGTTGTCTCGGGGCACGGGGTGCCAACCTCTATTATTTCCGATCGTGATGCACGTTTTACTTCTGAACTGTGGCAAGCAATGCACAAGTCCTTTGGCTCGTGATTAGACATGAGCACAGCTTACCATCCGCAAATAGATGGGCAGTCTGAACGCACCATCCAAACTCTAGAAGACATGCTTCGTGCATGTGTAATCGATTTCGGCAACGGCTGGGAAAAACAGCTCCCGTTAGTGGAGTTTTCGTATAACAACAGTTACCACACCAGCATTCAAGCCGCTCCATTTGAGGCATTGTACGGGCGTAAATGCCGATCACCTCTTTGTTGGGCAGAGGTGGGTGATAGTCAGATCACGGGTCCAGAACTGGTAGTAGACGCAACGGAAAGAATTGCTCAGATACGACAACGAATGGCGGCAGCTCGTGACCGTCAGAAAAGCTACGCTGATAAGCGCAGGAAACCACTCGAGTTCCAGGTTGGGGATCGAGTGCTACTCAAAGTCTCACCTTGGAAAGGTGTAGTTCGTTTTGGCAAACGAGGCAAGCTCAATCCATGATATGTCGGACCGTTCGAAATCATTGAGAAAATAGGCAAGGTGGCCTACAAACTGGACCTACCAGCAGAACTCGGTGGGGTTCACAACGTATTTCACGTGTCAAATCTGAAGAAATGTCTCTCAGATGAGACCCTCATAGTTCCTTTGAAGGAGCTCACTATCGACGATCAGTTGCGATTCGTCGAGGAACCAGTTGAAATCACGGACCGAGACGTTAAGGTCCTCAAGCACACCAGAATACCTCTTGTTCGAGTTCGTTGGAACTCTCATCGTGGCCCAGAGTTCACCTGGGAACGAGAAGACCAAATGAAACTCAAGTATCCCCAGTTGTTCAAGAACAATGCAACCACTACTGAGGCTGAAGCTACTACAGAATTTCGGGACGAAATTCCAAACCAACGGGGGGATGATGTGACACCCCAGGAAAACCAGGAAACAACACAACACAACTAGCTTCCTCAGCAACCGCATGCTAAATTTCGGGATGAAATTTCTTTCAAGTTGGGGATAATGTGACAACTCGAGTTTCTAAGATTCTATCTTCGCATTAATTGCACGTTAATTGTTTAGTTGTTTGCTTACACGCCTGGTTTGCCTTGTAATTGTACACGTGTTTGATATATGTTGAGACGCTTGTGATTGTTGCATCTATATGTTTGCTGATATAACATGTAACTTGTTTGAAAAACTTAAACTATTTAAATCTGAATGAGTCCGACGAAACAGGGCGTTTCGCCGTAAACTATTTCGACGAAACAAAAGTGTTTCGCCATATATATACCCCGACGAAACAGGAGTGTTTCGCCGACCCAACGTTTCACCGAAGCCCATTAAGGGCCTAGTACGTTACGCGAATACTTATTGTGTATTACGGTTCCATTCGTCACACCTTTAACAAATAAGAAACCCTAGAGCTCTCTCTCCCTACTGACGGCGACTGTGTGTCTTCGAAGCCCTATCCTTCCGACCGATCGATCCATTAGCCCTCCTATTTTGGTTAGTGTTTAACCCTTGTATGATTTGCCGATTGTGTCATCACTAACTGCTTAATCGGAACCATTGTTAACTGTTGTTATGTAAGGTTTAAATTCATGATTTGATGATGAGTCTGATTAATGATCGAGGTTTCATGAATCTTATGTACGATCAATGGATTGCTCATGTTTATCGAATGTTAGTATAGAATCTGTTCATAATATTTAGATCTCAACCTTATGGTGATTCTTGCTAATAAGGAACCTATAGATTTAAAAGAGTATCGATTGTATGCATGTAGTAATCATGTAGATCGTTTGAGGGTTTAGCAAGCTGTTATGCATAGGGTACGGGTTACATGTATGTTGTTGAATGATTGCTGTATGGATTCCGTATGATGATGATGATGAACTGATGATTAGGGTTCCTGTGATATGCGTAACTGTTGATAATGATAACTGTTGACGACGTAACTGACCTAGTTGACGAAATGCTGTAGACGAATGAATCACACCTCGACGAAACAAAGGAGTTTCGTCGATTAGGGAACACGACGAAACAGGGGTGTTTCGTCGAAGGGAAGTCACGACGAAACAGGGGTGTTTCATCGAATGGGTAAACTGCACAGTAAACTCAGTTAAGTCTGTTAGGGATTAACTAGGTTAGTCATGTGCTGTTAATTGTAAAGCATGGTTGCATGAGCTTGCATAACTGATAAATGCTATGTGTTAGTGGTTACTTGTATGTACGTGATGATCTTGACTGTTAGTCGAACTTTGTGAATATCAACTGATTATGTATACGTGCGTACTCTAGGCCTTGACTGATTATTTGTGAGCACATACCTTAGCATACCGAGCAAACCAAGGTGAGTTCACACCCTTTCCAAGGCATGGGATTCCCGGTGGGTTGGGAATGGGATTTATATGACTACCCATACTTTTATCACTACTATACTACTTACCATCGTCCTCGGTTTGGGAAGGACGCCAGTGCTAAAACCTACGTAAAACCTACGTACTATTGTCCTCAGTTTGGGAAGGACACCAGTGTTAGAACCTATGTAAAACCTACGTACTATTGTCCTCGGTTGAGAAGGACACCAGCGCTAAACCTACGTACTCGCTACGTACTACTGTCCTCGGATGGGGAAGGGCACTTACGTAAAACCTACGTAAACTCATACTTACCACTGTCCTCAGATTGGGAAGGACGCCTATAGATACAATTAGTCTAGTACCATACAACATGGGAAGCCCCCACTTATTATTGTAAAGGTTTGGGAAACAAGGATACAGGGTAACGCATGGTTATGAAACAAACTTACGATTTCTGAAACGAACTCATTAGCTGAACAATCAACTGTGAACTCGCTCAACTTTGTTGTTGACTCGTTGTTACATGCCTTGCAGGTCGATAGGTACTCATGGAGCTTGTACAGGGAGGCGCAGTCGTTGTGGGACATGGACAGCTGTGTGCCATGCTAAACATTTGAAACGCTTAAATTTATGTTATGGTTTTAAACATTATGATTTCGCTTACAACTTAAACTATGTTATGTTTGGACACCAATTGTATTGTGTTGGATTTTATAAACTACTTATATTTACACGCTATGTTCAATATGATTGGTGGCTTGATCCTGGTCAGTTACGCCTCCAAGCGGTGATACTCCGCGAGTGGATTTTTGGGGGAGTGACAATGTGACTCTTGTATATTGACAGACTTATTGGACGAGGGTAGTGTGACCCTGTGTCCCTTTTGATGTGATACACTATGTAAACAATGTAACTGTGGTCGATGATTAATGAAAGCTCAATCGTCATGTTCTCACTAAACATATTGTTGGATTACTTGTTTATGCTATGATTGTGTTGTTGCATGCTTGCTGGTTATGATAAATGCCATTATATATACGTACTATATATTTATTTAACGAATAAGACCTGACCTATCCGATCTTCTTCTTAGAAGATGCCTCCTCGAAGGAACACTCAGTTGCCCACAACCGAGGCAGAATTACAGGAACGCATCTCACAGGCAATCGCACAACATGAGGCCCTTCGCTCCGAACACAGCGGAGGTACCTCAGGGAATAACCCACCTAACGGTAATGTTTAAGTCACTTAAGACACATTACAATACGTTTGGACATTTCCAAGTGTGCTTTGCTAATGCTTTCTGTGAATGATGTTGCTTGTGTACAGGCTGTACTTACAAGCAGTTTCTGGACTGCAAGCCTCAGAACTTTGGCGGCACTGGAGGTGCCGTAGCTTTTGTGAGATGGGTTAAGAAGACAGATTCTGTGTTGCGGATGAGTAAGTGTGCTCCAGAGCATCAAGTCTCTTACATTTCTGGACTGTTTCTAGATGGGGCTCTGTCATGGTGGAACCTTCAGGTTCAGACTCTAGGTGAGGCTGCGGCGTATGCTCTGACATGGGATGAATTGAAAGAGCTGATGCGAAAGAAGTATTGTTACTGAGCCAAAATTCAGAAGTTAGAAACATAATTTTGGAATCTGAAAATGGATGGTCCCAAGATAGCTGAGTATGTGCAGAGGTTCCCTGATTTGTCTCGCGTGGTCACTTACTTGGTGGAACCAGAGTTTAAGAGGATCGAACGTTTCATTTAGGGATTGGCGCCCCAGATACTCAACATGGTAACTGCTTCCAAGCCACCAACAATCACTGAGGCAATCGACTTGAGTGTGGCACTCACTGAAGAAGCGATCAGATTGGGCAAGTTTTAGATCTCTGAGCCAAAGAAGAAATAGACTCATGTAGAGTCGTCTGGAGAAAACAAAAGGAAGTTTTCGAATTTCAAGAAGGGTACTCGGGCGAACAACAACAATGCCAACAAGCGTAGAGACGCTAACCCACCAGTTAAGGCACAAGCTGGTGCTGCGAGTACTGAGAATAGGGGAAAAGGGTATATGGGTACCCTACCAAAGTGCGACACTTGTCAGTTTCATCATAATGGTCGATGCGGAGTTGGGAAATGTGAAACCTGTGGAAAAGTTGGTCATTCTAAGGAGTCATGCTGGTATGGAACCGGTCGTGGAAACGGTAGACAAGGCGGTAACGGTAATGGTAACCGTGGTGGAAACGGTTTTGGGAATAGAAACCAAGGAGGAAACAATAATCAGGGAGGTAATGGAAACCAAAATGGAAATGGGAATCAGGCGGGAAATGGAAACCGCAGAGGAAATAATAATAACAATCAAGGTGGAAATGGGAATGGACGCGGCCAAGGTTGTTTTGGTTGCGGTGATGTAGGGCACTTCAAGCGGGATTGCCCAAAGAATAACCAAGCTCAGGGAAGAGTATTCAACATTGGAGCTAGGGAAGCTCGCCAGGATCCGAACGTAGTTACTGGTACGTTCCCTATTAATCAACATTTTGCATCTGTGCTATTTGATACCGGTGCCGACTATAGCTTCGTATCCCTAGCGTTTAAGAATATACTTGGTTTAGTTGCAAGTAAGTTAGATATCTCGTACTCGATAGAGCTAGCTAATGGGAAGCTAGTAGAAGCCAAGAAAGTGATTAGAGGCTGTGTTATAGAGCTTGGAGAGCGTGAGTTTTCGATAGATCTTCAGCCGGTGGAATTGGGAAGCTTCGACGTAGTAGTTGGGATGGATTGGTTGTCGAGTAATTGTGCAGAGATTGTTTGCCATGAGAAGATTATCCACATCCTGTTGGCGGATGAAAAAACGATCGTGATTCATGGGGAGAAGCAGGATACGCCTCTACGGATTATTAGTTGTTTGAAGGCACGGAAGTTTTTGCGTAAAGGATGTGTTGCCTTCTTAGCTCATGTCGTGGACAAAGAGACCGAAGAACCGAAGCTCGAAGATATCCCTGTGGTAAGGGAATATCCTGAAGTCTTTCTCGAAGACTTGCCAGGATTACCTCCTCAACGACAAGTCGAATTTCACATTGACTTGGTTCCAGGCGCCGCGCCTGTAGCCAAGGCACCTTATCGACTTGCGTCTTCAGAGATGTAAGAGTTGTCAGCGCAGCTTCAGGAGTTGCTGATAAGGGATTTATAAGGCCAAGCTTCTCGCCTTGGGGAGCTCCAGTACTGTTCGTCAAGAAGAAGGACGATAGTTTTCGTATGTGTATTGACTACCGAGAGCTAAACAAGTTAACCATCAAGAATCGGTATCCCTTGCCGAGGATTGATGATTTATTCGATCAACTTCAGGGCTCAAGTTACTATTCCAAGATCGATCTTCGATCAGGTTATCACCAGCTGCGGATTCAAGAAGAGAGTATACCGAAGACTGCCTTCAGAACTCGTTATGGACATTACGAGTTTCTAGTGATGCCGTTTGGGTTGACGAATGCACCGGCAGTGTTTTTGGACTTGATGAATCGGGTTTGCAAGCCATGTCTCGATAAATTCATGATCGTATTTATCGACGATATTTTGATCTATTCACGGACAGAGGAAGACCATGAGCAACACCTTAGAGCCATCTTAGAGCTGCTAAAGAAGGAGAAGCTCTATGCTAAGTTCTCGAAGTGTGAGTTTTGGATACGTAAGGTACAGTTCCTTGGTCACGTGGTAAACAAGAATGGTATTCATGTGGATCCCACCAAGATCGAGGCAATTAAGAAATGGGAAACTCCAAAGACGCCAACCGAGATCCGACAGTTTCTGGGTTTAGCAGGCTACTATCGCAGGTTCATTGAGGATTTCTCCAAGATCGCTCAACCGCTGACCTCCCTTACTCAAAAGGATAAGAAGTATGAATGGGGAGATAAACAAGAAGAAGCATTTCAGCTTCTCAAGAATAAGCTTTGCGATGCACCTATTTTATCCCTGCCCGAAGGCACCGACGACTTCGTGGTATACTGCGACGCCTCGCGTCAGGGATTGGGTTGTATGCTAATGCAGCGACAGAAGGTTATCGCTTACGCCTCTCGTCAATTAAAGGTCCATGAGAAGAACTACACCACGCATTATTTGGAATTACATTATCTATATGTTACTTGATGTACGATTTTTACGGATCACAAGAGCCTTCAGCACATATTCGACCAGAAAGAGCTAAATATGAGACAGCGACGATGGGTTGAGTTGTTAAATGATTATGACTATGAGATTAAGTATCATCCAGGAAAGGCGAATGTGGTGGCAGATGCCTTGAGTCGAAAAGAAAGGATCAAGCCCATAAGAGTTAGGGCTTTAGAGATGATCATTCAGACAGACCTCTCGTTTCATATTCGTGCTGCACAAAGAGAAGCTCTTAAGAAAGAGAACATTAAGGCTGAATATCTCCAAGGAATGGAGAAAAAGTTGGTACCCAACGAGAAAGGAACCTTGTATTTTATGGGACGTATTTGGGTTCCACTTTTTGGTGGTCTTAGGGATGTTATTTTTTATGAAGCTCATAAATCGAGGTACTTATTACTGGTGGCCAAGACTTAAAGGTGATGTTGCTACTTATGTTGGGAAGTGTTTGACTTGTGTCAAGGTAAAGGCCGAGTATCAGAAGCCTTCAGGTCTTCTGCAACAGCCAGAAATACCCATGTGGAAATGGAAACAAATTTATATGGACTTCATAACCAAGTTGCCCAGAACTCCCAGAGGTCATGATACGATTTGGGTAATCGTAGCCCCATTGACAAAGTCTGCGCACTTTTTGCCAATTAGAGAAAATGATAACACTGGTAAGCTAGCTGAGCTTTACCTAAGGGAGATAGTTGCACGTCATGGAGTGCCTATCTCGATTATATCAGACAGAGATGGACGGTTTGTGTCAAGGATTTGGCAATCCTTTCAGGAAGCTTTTGGTTCTCAGTTGAATCTGAGTACTGCTTTTCACCCGCAGACGGACGGACAGAGCGAGAGAACTATTCAAATGTTGGAAGATATGCTACGTGCTTGTGTAATGGATTTAGGTGGCAATTGGGATACTCATCTGCCTTTGGTTGAGTTTTCCTATAACAACAACTACCATACAAGCATCCAAGCTGCATTGTTCGAGGCTCACTACGGACGCAAGTGTCGATCACCGTTATGCTGGGCAGATGCAGGCGACAAACAGATGGTTGGTCCCGAACTGGTCCAAGAAACAACAGATAAGATCATGCAGATCCGAAGAATAGTTATGCGGACCAAAGACGAAAACCCTTGGAATTTGAAGTGGGTGATATGGTTTTGTTAAAAGTTTCTCCTTGGAAAGGTGTAGCATGCTTTGGGAAGCGTGGTAAGTTAAACCCACGATATATCGGGCTGTTCAGGATTTTAGAAAGGGTTGGTATAGTAGCGTATAAGTTGGAGCTACCAGCAGAACTTAATGGTGTTCATGATACATTTCATGTATCTAATCTAAAGAAAAGTCCAACACAAGAGACAGTGGTCATCCCTGCGGATGAAGTGCACATTGACGACACACTCCACTTTACAGAAGAACCCGTTGAGGTTACAGATTGGAAGGTTAACAAGACTCGGGGGAGTAGTGTTAAGCTTGTCAAGGTTCGACGGAATGCACATCACGGCCCAGAGTTCACTTGGGAGCGTGAAGACCGTATGAGAGCTAAATACCCACATTTGTTCCTTAACTCCCCTGCAGCTAATAGCAAAGCTTAAAATTTCGGGAAGAAATTTTCTTAACAGGGGGAGAATGTGACAACTGTCAAATTTGCATGTATCCGTACAATTATTAAACAGTAATTATGACTTAATGACTGTGCAGATTTACAATTAATCACTTGAATTGCTTTCTGATTATTGTTATCATACATACATGTGCATCATATATTGCGAATGACATATCATAATTTCATGCAAACTTTATTGATTCAAATGATGCACGAAACAAGATAGCACAGTTACCAGACAAATCAGAAAAATGCTAACGGAGTTCAGTACATGGACAAACATGGTAATGAGATACAGAATGAGCCAGAAACCAAGAGTTACACTAGTATAGTGTGTAGGAAAGTAAGGATCATAAAATTGCCTTCCTAGTGATAGTTTAAGTGCCGGAAAGTGCCTAAAACTTACATAAATTGTTGAATTCAGCAAAAATCAGCATTTAAACACTTTAATATCATGCAGAAATATGGTTAAATGGTCCAGAATGCTTTCCTAAGTGTCGGGAATCAAAACTGTCACAAAAGGTAGCACAAAGCACACTAAACTGCATAGTTTAGCACCTTAACGAACCAGTAACCAACTGAACAACCGAACACTACCCGAAACACCCAATTTTCACTAAAAGCATTGTTTTAATATTACCAAGCTAGTTATGGTCCCCGAGCATCATAACACACTATATAATCACACAACAACTAAACACCTAACTATAACACTTAGATTTCAACTAATATAACTAACTAATCTTTGCAACCCAACTAAACACACCCCCCATCTTACGGTCATGAGTGGGTCCCCCATTCTTGATTTTATTTGATTATTAAAATAGATTATGTCTTCCACTTTTGTAACACTTTGCACATTAGAGAAAACCATGTTAAGAGATGTTATAAGAAACCACAAGTTCATAACCCATTCATTCTCTAAACAAACAAACACTTGAGCTTTCTTCTTCCCCTGTCCCTCACTTACGGCCGAGAACACCCCCACACATATCCATATTCATCATTCAACTATCATCATTTCCATACATATACAAAGGTGTAAGAAGCCATACAAGGAAGCTAGGAACTCTTGGAAGTTGAAGGACCTCTCATACAAGCTTTTATCCACCTCTTCTTCATCTTGTGATCATCCCTAGCCTTGAGCTAGTAGTAAGATCATCTCCATCCATTTTTACATCTTATTAAGTTGGTTAAAAGATGATACAAGTTGATAACCATGAAGAACACTATGAAACAAGAACATGAAACTTAAACATAAGCTTAAAAATCATAAGAAATCATGTTGTTAAGTGTTGTTATGCTTGTTGATTGTTGATTGCTCATGTTATTGATGTTAATCATCATGTGATCTTGCTAGATAGTGATTAAAGACATAATCTAGCAAGATGAGAGGATGATTATGTTAAGGATCAAGAGACCATCCTTATGTTACAACATGAACTTGAAAGATTTAATGTTTTCTTGAAGTGTGATGATCAAAGTGAATAAAAAGTCTTGTAAACATATGATTTCAAGAATGATTTTTCAAGAAACCAAGTTAAAAATACAAGATTTACCTAAGCTTGGTTCTTAAAGGAATTAACCACATTTTTAGTGGTTAATCAAGTGTAGAAATATATATTTAACAAGAAAAACTCAAGAATAAATATTTTTAGAAAAATGATTTACAAGTTGTAAACATCTAACTTCTTCAAAGATGATGTTTTTAAATAAATAACCACACTTTAAAGGGTAACTAAGCCTACTAAACACACTAGTAAGTTACTACAAATTTTTATAAATTTTCAAGTTCATGAAGTAGTAATTCATGCTTGATTTTGGCAAATTGGTAAGTATTGGTTGATTTGTTGTTGATTGTGTTGATTTATAAAAGAAAATGATATGATTTGAAAGCATCGAAACCTCCATTTTTAGGGGAAACTATGGCAAAATTTTTCTAGAAAGTTAACACTTAGAAAATATTTTTAAACAAATATTTATAAGTATATTTTAAACCATGAATTTTCATATAAAGTATGCCATAAATTTTGTTACAAAAATTACAAAATATTGGAGGTTGGTTTTTGTAAATAAAAGTGGCTAAATATGTATTTAGGAAATATATATTTAGATGTCACCATGTGTGTGATTATTTGTATATTATGTGTATTAGTTATATTATTTTAGGACTTGAAATAATATAACTTATCAAAATACCAAGAAATTACAATACAAAATGTTACCAAAATTCCAAGAATTAACTATACAAATTATACCCAAAATATTGGAGAAACCGAACAAGGAATATAACTTACAAAATATTCCGGAATTTAACTTATAAGTATATTTTGGTAAATGGTATTTTGGACACCAAGAGAACAAAAATATGATTTTTACAATTACTACAAGAATACATCATATTTTTGACAAGGAAAAAAAATATATTATTTTTGGAAAAGAAAACATATATATTTTTCATGAAATTATTAGAAGATATATTATTTTTGGGAGAAAATATATATTTTCTTAAATAAACATGAAATACATTATTTTTGGGAGAAAAATAGATTTATATATATTTTCTAAGTTAAACTTGGAAATATAATATTTTTTAGACTTATATGAAAATACAAATATTTTTGCCAAGGGAAAAATTATAAATAATTTTTCTATGTAAGATTTCTTAAAATATATATTTTGAGAATATATATTGTTGAATTTTTATTAGAAGTATTATTCCGGAAAAGTTAACACAAAAATTAAGTATAAGAATACTTAATAAACACAATAAAATACGTATTCTCGTACGTATAAATACACCGGAATACGCCACCGATGGTTGGCAAAAAATATAAGTACAAGAATATGAGTATAAATACACCCATCCTTGAGAAGTTATACATGTACAAATACATAAACGTGTCAAGTTAAAGTATATTATTTTAACAATTATTCCAAAATTTAATAAATATAATTTAAGTTAAAATATTTATTATTTTAACAAATAATTATATAACTTGGAATAATATTGATGACACAATGAAACGTAACTCAAAGACACTAATTAATACTAAGTCAAGGCACGGCCCGCTCGTCTAATAAACTATAGTACGTTGTAGGTAGTCGTGCGCACGAGTAGCAGCTTTGGGTTACATTTGGATACGAAGAACGCAAGATTGTGAGTTCATGTTCCCCCCCTTTTCTTTTAACTGTTTTTGGTTTTATAACTTCGGGGGTGAAGTACATGTTACAAAATGTTTACAAATGATTACATATGGTATGGTTAGCTAAGGAATGAATTGTTAGATCATGTGAATGGGTAGGCGCACACTTAAGACCATTAATCCTCGTATATAGACCGAGGGACATGAGTGATAGATCTATTTGGGTGTAGCGAGCCCACACCCATGAGGACCAGGGTTTGGCCCATGAGGTGACTATGTCTTCCAGCCGGAAGCCCGGTACAAAATCTGCTAGGTTTGAGCCTTCCTACGCCGTTGCACACATGTTAATGGCCTTGCAAACCATTAATTGATTTGTTTCCTTGTTTGCTTTCATACCGGGATTTACAAACACATACATACTTACAATGATTTCAAAGGTTTATTCGTGCACATATACAAAACACATGAACTCGCTCAACTTGTGTTGATGTTTTCAAACTACATGTATTCCAGGAAACTAAGTATGGATCTGGCGAGCGTTGAAGTTTTCAAGTGTTGTTTGAAATAAAAGATGTCATCCGGTGTGGAAGGGTTTGGAGTGTGTATCTTATCCTGGATAAGATACATAATTCAAAGCCTAGTTTTTTTATTAGTGTCTTTTGTCGAGTCCATATGGAACTCTAAAACAATTTAAATGGTTTGTAATGTGGATTTAAAGTCTGTGTTGGGATTTGAACAATGATGTTTGTAATGTTTTAAAACTTCTCTATGGATGAACATCTTGGGTTTTATCATATAGATGTTTGTTATGGTTGAATGCAATGATATTAAGCAAGTCACACATAATCACGCTTCCGCAAAAGTCAGGGTGTGACAGAGTATGAGTTTCAGTTTTTTGTATTTTTTATTTATATGTTTTTGTTTTGTTTTTTACAAAATAGTCCTTGAATATTAATTATTTACACACTAGTCCTTAGAAAGATGAAATGACAAGAATGCCCATGATCAGATTTAACCAAAACAATAAACCGGGTTAGGCTCAAAGGACATACCGTGCAAGATTTTGAAACATGAAGTACAAAACCCATCCTTGACATCTGGTGGCACCTCCTTCAATGCCTCTGTAAAGGAACGACCCCATTTTTTATTCACCCCAAATATGTGACTGCGTATAAGAAGAGATTACTTGGATCAAACAGTTGCAGCCTCCTTGAAACTTTTCCTTTATAGCTTAAATACGTGATCAAAGAGACCTTGAGGCAATGAGGCCCATTGCCAATATTCATGTTTTTGCCATATTCCAGTGTAGTCTCAACATATCGCTTAGCTACCTTATTTATCAAGTTTGGAAAGAATATAAAATTGAGTACAACTTTCACAAATCTAAGTGAATGAGAAGACAAAAAACAAGCAAATAATAAAACACCTTAACACAGTAATTACTTATATGAGTATATTTTACAAAACGAATTAGAAAATTATAATCTTTCTTACTAAGTAAGGACTCCAATTTGGCAGGTGTGAACCAGGTACTAATGGTGGCCTCGCAACTAACAATTTGGCTGGTATGAACTACTAATTTCTATTTTCCTTCAACTCCAAAGACAGGTGCCATGCAAACTTCTTTATCAAAAGGTGTGATTGTCATGAAGAAGCTACATTATCAGGGTGTTGTCCTTGTAAGAACCCTCTCCTAGGGTATCCAATTCTTCAATAACTTCATCTAATGCCTAGCAAATCACAAAACAACCATAAGCCAACTTCACAAATTCATAATACCAGCAAGTAGGGGATCACAATACTACATCTGTAAACCACCACCACAAAAACCATCAGACATGGCTCTATTTCTCAATGTTTTAAAAACCGGACCAGGCCGGCCGGTCCGACCGGCCGGCCGGGTTCCGGAGTGCACACCGGATCGGTTCTCCATGTAAACCCGTTTCAGTAATCGTCTGGCGGTCGGGCCGGCCGGTCGCGTATGTTCAGGTCGGGCCGGTCAGCTTTTTGTTTTTTAATTAAATGATTGAAATATCAACAAAACCTAATCACTTAACTCAAACTCAAACAACACGCCTCCACTTACCTTCTGTACGCAGCTTCTCCATTCTCCAATCCAGCACATGATCGATCAATAATATCATCCATCATCGCTCAGGTTCTGATCGATCATCATCCTTCCATCCTCGATCCTCATCCTTTCAGCTTCTCCACAGTTGATTGTTCAGGTATGCATTCTCTCGATTCTCTGTTAAATCTCGGTCTCGATTCCTTTCAGGTTCTGTACAGTTGATTGTTGTGTTTAGTATGTTTGATAGTTAGTTCAGTTGCAGGATTTGTGTTTGAATAGTGACAAATTTCTCGATTCAGTTTCTGTTAAATCACCCTGTAGTTGCAGGACTTGTGTTTGATAGTTAATTGAAGTGAATTCGATATCTTTGTTTGAATTGTGAAAATTTGTGCTTAGATGATGGTTTATGTTAGGTAGTTTGTAATTCTTAGAATTTGATTTTGTTTGAACAGTGAGTGAAGTTATGAAACTTAGAATTTGATTTTGTTTAGTTTGTAATTCTGTGTAATGAGATTACAAAATGTTGATCATATGCAGGGTTTGTGTTTGTTTCTGTTACGGTAACATAAATACATAAATGAACAAATTCTTTTGTGATGTTATATAAATGTTAATCCCTTTTATGTTTTTTTATATCTTGTAGATTATGGACTCACAAGAAGAAGAGGAAACTAATCCCCAATCCGAGTCGACCGCCCACTATAATGTTCGCTCGAAGACGGATATCACATGGAAATATGTTGCCAAAGCTCAAGATGAACATGGTAAAAAGATGCGCATTTGTACATTTTGCAACAAGTCATTTCGCGGGGGGGGGGGGGCATTAACCGAATGAAACAACACCTTGGTGGAGTTAAAGGAAATGTAGTTGCATGTTTAAAGGTTTCGGCAGATGTAAGGTGTCAAATTCAAACTTTGTTTGTAGAGAGTACGCAAAAAGGTAAAAATACAGTTTCAGAGACTGAGACGGGTAGCACACTAAAATCAAAAAGTCTTGGTAAAAGGAAAGCTTCTTCAACATCCGACAACGCACAATCGTATTTCTCAAGAGGTATAAATGATCATACTCAACCTTCAATTAGATCTGTATGGCAAAGTAAGGAAAAAGTTCATATGACCCGGTTGATTACCAAGGCATTGATAAAAACGAATTTTGGGTGGTGGAAGACGAGAAGGAAGCTGAGCTTAACTATGATGATTTAGAAAATATGCTCGATGAGGAGCTCCCAATTGACCTTGATTCACAAACACAACCATCCGAAGGTTAGTATTTTCTTTTTGATAAATTGATGATGCATAATTTTTTACTTCAAAAAGTATATATTTAGATTTGTCATTTTTTAAATTTTAGGCCAAGAATTCAACGAAGAAGATAATGTGGTTCAAGTTGATGTTGCTATTAATGTTGGTGATGGTGATGGCGATTTTGATGATGATAAATCAGATTCGCTAGATGATTGGTAGATTTGTATGTTGTTGGATTGGTACTTTAATTTGTTGTTGGTTTTGTACTTTTTTATGTTCTTGGATTTGGTACTTTTGTATGTTTTTGGATGACTAATGGTTGTGTTTTTAGTTCCTTAAAAATTTGGAATTTTATCTATTTTTTCTATATTTTCTATATATTTTTATATAATTTATGACGTAATCTGGGTCTTAAATCCGGTCGAACCGGTCCGACCTTTGACCCCGTAAGGCGACCTGGTCAACCTCCGGTCCGATTCTGAAAACATTGCTAGTATTTCTTCTAGATTTGTCAATTGTATTTCTTTTAGCATATTAAGGGGCCTATTCATTTTACAATATTGCAAGCTTAACACCAACCCATCAAATTAAACTAGCAAACGTCAACTTTTGAAATCACTAACTTAGGGTTTTCCTTTCATTCATAACAAATTCGAGAGAAACAAGCAAATAGATCCAAAATCAAGCTCCAAACTCATAAATAAAGGACTTCATATCAAACCCCAAATTAGGGCTTAGAAATCATGGCAAATGATGCAATACTAAATATCTATACCTTTACAAACAAAAACCCATGAACCCGTTTCAAAATTAGGGTCAACGACCACACCAAGTATACTGATTTAACAAATCTGATGTAATTTTCGCTGAAGCTTTTGATTGTAACAATTAATATTAACATAGAAAGATGATTTGTAATGAATTAAAGACTATTAGGTTTAGATTTTCTTACCAGGTTGTAAGCTTAATCGATTGCTAGGACGATTCTTTTGAGATTGCAGTTCTTCACACATGCATAATGCAACCCGCTTCTGGTTGGCGAGAAGGAGGAAGTCTAATGCAGAGAGGGAGAGAATAAAATACTTGTTTATATGGTGTAACTACTGGTAGTATTTAATCAATTGACATTATGTAGCTATTAAACATCTTCGGATAATAACCAAGTACATTAGGCTTTAATCACTTGTACACTAATACAGTTAAATATTAGACAAAATTGCAGAAAACAACCTTTATGTTTGCCTCAAACTGCACTTTATACATTTCACTATGAAATCAGCAAAAATCAACCTTTATGTTCATGTTTTATTACACCCTATAACCTTTAGCACTAACCACGTCAAAAAATTCAGTTAAATAGACTCACATGTCTTGCACGTGAGGGAATTTAAGTCTTTTACTTTTAAATTAAAACATTGGGGTATTAATTTTAAAAAAAATCAGTTAAGGGGTATTTTGGTAATTTGACTATACTAAAATTAAAAAAAAAAACAAAACCTAAATCAATATTCACCATTTACACATCATCATCAAGAACATCATCATCTCAAACCCAGATCTTCATGAACATCATCTTCTTCATAAAAAATCTTATAAACCCTAGAATTTCAAGACACCATGTCTCCTTCAAATCTTAATGAAATCAAGCAGTTCTTGGGTGCAAATTGTGTAACTTTTCAAGACGAACAAAACCCATTGAACAGAATTTCGAAATTCATCATAGTTTGGGAGATTTATGCACCTCTTTGGTCCGAAAATTTGAAGCTTTTTGGTGGGTTTTTGCAAACTCAAAACTGCAAAACCGAACACGGACATTTACGAGATCGATAACAGTGGGCTTAACCATTGTTACCGACTCACCATGACCGACAACGGACCTACCAGAGACAACGACTCCACTAATCTGTAACCTCCACCACAGCCGACGAAAATCGTTTGAAAATCACTGCTCGATGAACACCACCTCTGGCTGCATCCTTGCCCTCTAGAGTTTTCGAAGCGACACAACTTCTTTAGTATGACGACGGTTGTGATCGGAGTCCATGGCGGTGGTGGTCTGGCCCCATTCAGTGTTGTGAAAATGAAGCTTTGGTGTCCATACAAGCAACGAAGACTGAGCAAGATTAGGATGAATGTATGATAATGATGATTGGAAACAAGAACATGTGACTTTCGAATATTGTTTTGAAACCTGCAAGTTTCTTTTTATTGAATATGAGAAGTCATGAGTATTGTTGTGACTACAAAAGGGGAAACAAGAATTGAATATGAGGGTTTTTCGTAGGGAATCAAGATTTTATCACCGGTGGTATGTGGCGCCGTGGCTGGCCGGAAGCCATGGTGGTGGTGGCGGTGGTTGCAAAGACTAGAGAGAGATGAGAGTGAGGTGGAGTGGGGGTAGGTAGGTGAGATATAAACATTAATAATTAATATAAAATACACATAGGAAATGGGACCCTCACATGCAATGCATGTGAGGCAGTGGCGGATCTAGGATTCACGCCAAGTAGGAACGTTTTATAAGAAAAGCTGTAACGAAATCGAAAAAACGTCAAATTTTTCCAAAATTTACACTAAAAACGTCAAAATTTTCCCCGCCAAGCGGTAGCGGGCGCTCCCCCTTGTGTCCACATAGGTCCGCCCCTGATGTGAGGGCAGTTAACTAAGAAAACTAACATCGTTTGTGTTAAAGGTTATACTTCGTAGCAAAACATGAATATAAAGGTTAGTTTTTACCGATTTCATAGTGAAAGATACGATGTATAGTTTAGGTATAACATAAAATTGGATTTTTGCAATTTATTCTTAGTATTCTATTGTAACACGTTTAACAATAACTCACATCCACTATCCCGACATTTTCACTATTAACATTTTTGAGTGATACATAAACATTTGGTGTCCATCCTCCACAACTTGTCTCTGTGGGTCCCACCCCGACCCCACCCTCCTCTCCCCCTATCATCTAAACCATCGCTGCAACAAAAACCGACACAAAATTCACAAACACACACACTTACAAACACACACACACACACACACACACACATCCGTCGCACCGGCCCCGAAACCCTCGGTCGCCGTCCTGCGATGAATAGCGGCACACCGTCGTTCCACCACCGCCGCCGCCGTTGCACTCTCTTCTACTCTCTGTATCTAATTCCGTTATTCTTTTTCACTGCCGCGGTCTCCGCCGTAGATCAGCTGCCGCTGGTGGATAACGGCGACGGCTTTGTTAATAACGCCACCGTGAATGGCTCTGCTACGACGGATAGAGACCGGAGCTTCGCCGGCATGATCGATCGGGCTCTGGAGAAGGAGTTTAATGAGAGTGATCAGAACGAAGGTTAGTTTGTTAGATCTGGTGGTTTTTTTAGGGTTTAGAATGTGTTCTTTGTGATGTTAAGTGAATTGTGTAGGATTTTGGTTTCTGCATTGTGTTTGTGATTAGATATTTGGATCAGGTGTTATTATTGGTTAGTTTAGAGGAATTGAATTGGTTTTTAATTTGAAGGTTAGGGTTTGAACTTTATGTTATTAATATGTTACAATGTTGCTTAATGTCGGAGATCCTTGGCCTGGAAGGTTTAGTTTGACTTCTGTTGTTGAATTGATCTGCATTGGATCTTATGTTTAGTTTCGATTCGGAGCATCACAGTGGTCGGTGCTTCAACACCGAGATTCTTTAGTGACTTGGCATCTATTCAACTGAGATTGATATTGATTTTCGATGATACTTTCTAGATGGATGATTGCAAATTTATCATGAAACTCATGCTTTCTGTTTGGTGCTTGTTATAAAGTTTAATGTACTTGCATGATTTGTTTTCTTGAAAAGAATTATGTTTGATATCGAGATCCAAGTCTTGTTCATGTGGAACATTACAAGTGTTGTATTTTTTGTAATAGTATTACACATTCTATCTGTAATTTGTATATTTTGAAGATCTGGTAGTTGTATGTTGTTGACTAGATTTTTTTTTAAATTTATTTGCTTAGTTTTTGTTCTTTTCTGGTGGCGTAATTATGTGGATGCCAAAAGTAAGGGAAGTCTTATCCTCAAATAAGTAAAGGAGATTTTGCTCTTATTAAGTACGTTTATTGGTACCTGGCATATTTTCTGTAATACTATCCTTCTAATAGATCTGTACTTAAATCACTAGATTCCCAATATTCTATCATTGGGTTAATTTCTTAAAATTCCGTTAATACCCTTTCATAGTTGTCAATAGCGGCTATAGCGACAGCTATAGCGCGCTATGTGGCGAAGCGACCAAGTGTCGATAGTTGGGTCATAGCGACCAATATCGTGAATAGCGACAATTAGTTTTTTTTTTGATGTAAATAGCAATTAGATATAGCTATAAAATAGCTGGATTTACAGGTTTTTGTTAAATATACATGTAAAATAACATATATACCAAGGTATTTTGATATAATATACATATAAAAATTTTCAAATTCTTTTTCTAGTATATCGCTATATATAAAACAGCGGTCGCTATTTGTCGCTATTCGCTATGTAGCATATAGGTCCCTTGTCGCTATTCGCTATTAACAACTATGTACCCTTTTTGTCTTCACATGTTCTATACCTTTTTGGATAAAGCTCGACTAGTTTTGTGTAGTTGATCTTTTGTAATCATAGCTATGTTGTGCCTTCTAATATAAAATTTCGTAGCTATGTTCTACTTTTGAACATGGTATATGCTTATTGCAAGGATAGGACGCGGTGATTGATTCAAATATGGCAAATTTGTACTAGTTCTTAGTAATGAATGCTCACACAACAATTGCAGCATGTTTCTACTTTCATTACAAATAAGATGAAAATGGCTGAGAGGGTGTTATATGATATCTTTTCTGAGAAGATTGCTGAGTTATCAAGGTGAATTTAGTTTTAGTTGTAGATCACTATTTCAGTAATATGTACGGCCTCACGAATGCCGCCTCTTGAGTTAAGTTGCTATGTAGCTTTTAATGCTTGTTATTGGAGGTAAAACAGTAACGGTATCATGGTGTATTTAGATCATCTAATCCAATAGTTTGTTAGTTCTGTGATTACACTGGCAAGTGGCAACAGATGAATACAAATGATTAACATGTTATTGTTAGTTTCTGTTTTACTCCTAAGAATATAGGTACAGAAAGTGTGAAGCTTCGATGCACATTTCTTGATTTTTACTGTTTGCACATGCATTAAATATGCAGAAAATGATGCAGGCAGCTTCAATAACAGTGTTGCTGGGCAACAGGTTAGTGTTTCATATAACTTACATTCCATTCATGCACTTTTTGCTATTCAAATATTCTTTTCTTTACTTTGAAAATTTAAGACATTCTATTTCTTTATTTCTTTCCTTTTAGCAAATTTCTCGATTTTACTTCTTCCAAACTTTGCAAGTTTTACTTGCTGATTGTGTTTGCTTTACATGTGTTTTCACCAGGCTGTATTGGAAACTGTGGCTAGGGTTAAGTCTAAGAAAAACGACACAAAGGACGATAAGTATGTGCCCTTATCTCTTTATAATCTAGTCCTGTGATGTTTTATATAACTTACATCCCATCTTTCTGTACAGAAGTTTTACATTAGTATACTACTAATATTGAAGACAATTTTTGTAGGTCCTTTCAACTTCATCATGTTTTCAATATTGATAATGACAATGGAGCAGAAGAGACACCAACACTAATTGATAGAAAGGTAAAACTTGTAAAGCTTTATTTTATTTATTAACTACGTCATGTACTTATGTTTCCTCGCTCTTTATTCAGGATAATGTTTTTATAATATCCAATTTCAAATCAAAATATCCAGTGCTACAATTAGATTTGAGGTAATGCTTCCAATTTAATCCCGATCTTCCAATCAATATTTTGTTAGCAAAACAACTTTAATAAATCATTAATCATCCAAGCAATTTATATAGTATGGTGAATTTACAGGTTAATCTCCGATCTTGTTGTTGTCATTGTATCTGCCACTTGTGGCGGCATTGCCTTCGCATGCGCTGGACAGCCAGTATGATCACTATCTAAATCCCTGTTTGTGTTTGTCCTTTTAGTCATAAAAATGGTGTACTGCTTATTTTCACATTTTTTCATGACTCATTAATGTGGATCATTTTGCTTTAACAGGTTATTACTGGATATTTGCTGGCAGGATCTATTGTTGGGCCTGGTGGACTGGATGTAGTCAGTGAACTAGTTCAAGTAGGTCACTTTGTATCTAATACTGACATAATAAATAATATTGAATTTGTGTTGTTTATCTTAAAGGTTTCTACAATTTCAACCAAAATTATGTTTAAATGCAGGTAGAGACAGTAGCGCAGTTTGGTGTAATTTTTCTTCTTTTTGCTCTGGGGCTGGAGTTCTCAATGGCAAAAGTTGGATTCTTAATTAAAGCTATATTCATGTTATATATCGTCGATGCAAGGTGTTAATTAAATAAATTGTTTGATAATTTTTAGCTTAAAGTTGTTCGAGCTGTTGCTGTTCTTGGAGGACTGCTTCAAAGTTTTCTATTTATGTGCGTATGTGGAATTACAGCCTCTGTAAGCCGATGCTTTAACCTTTTGATTTCCTGAACATCTTTTACGAGTTAGGTTACATTTTATTGGTTTCTTCGTGGTCCGGGAAATCACTTAAAAATTACAAATTTACAGTTATGTGGCGGTAAATCTTCTGAGGGCGTTTTTGTTGGTGTGCTTCTTTCAATGTCGTCAACAGCAGTGGTATGACCATCTTAATTTTTTTTTTGGTTGAAGCACATGAACCTTTGTTACGTTCTAGCTTAATTATATGTTAATAGATGTTATACAATTTTTATCACACAGGTCCTGAAGTTTTTGATGGAGAAGAATAGTGTCAATGCCCTTCATGGACAAGTTACTATTGGGACCCTCATCTTACAGGTACTTGCCGTTTTCCCCTTTACTTTCATCCAAAAGTTAGATTTCGATCCAATGGGCTTACAAGTCATCTTATTCACATCCAATTTTTTACTATTATGTTTCTTGAATTGTGAGAAAATTGAAGTCTATTTTGTCATTTTTTTATTTACAGGATTGTGCAGTGGGTTTGCTGTTTGCTCTTCTTCCAGTCCTTGGTGGAACTTCAGGTGTTTTACAAGGAGTAATATCCATGACTAAATCGTAAGTTTAAAGTTTCTAATATTTGGATTATACTATTATATATATATTCATTTCGAGGGATGGTGAATAGTAACTTTATTTTTATAATAATATATAGTTTTTTATTATTTTATTATTTATTATATTATAATAGTTTATTATTATATTTACTTTTAATAACATATTTTTCTTTTTTTTAAAACATATATTTCCTTTACCTTTTTTTTAATTATTGTTTTTTTTCTTTTTTTTAACATATATTAATTTATCGATTAATTTGATACTTCTTTAATAAGTTACGTTTATAATTTTTTTCTAAAAACTTAAGTACGTAGTTGTGCTTGATTTCTTTCCCTGACATTCCGTTATAAGTTTTGTTAAAACGAGGTTATATTCAAAATAAAGTATTTATTTGGTGTCATAAAATGGTACGATGATAAACTAGATCGTTCTAATGGTTTGACTTTCTAAATAACATGCTTTATTTTCAAATCACGTTTGTTTTACATTATCATTTGCTCGGTTTCGCCGCAACGCGCGATATAAAAAAACTAGTTTATTAATTATATATGACGTTGAATCCTTTTGTTGGTTTGGGAGAAATCACCATTTCATGCCAATTCTTTAAAGTGAAAAAATGTAATTTTTATTGTTTTACATTAAATCTACTTACTAAGTGAATATTGGAGATTTCTGTTGATTTAGTCATAATACTGATCCTTAGTTAGTCAGGCTGGTGGCGTTGGTTGCATTTTTGGCAGTCTTATCAGTATTATCAAGAACAGGCTTACCTTGGTTCCTTAAATTGATGATAAACCTCTCCTCACAGGTGTGAAATGTTTAAATGCTATGCAAGTTTTAACAGAAATTATTTAAGTGGTCCTTTTCTAGTGCATGTTGTTATGTTCTTAATGTTCCGTGCAGACCAATGAACTGTATCAGCTAGCATCTGTTGCATTTTGCCTGCTGGTAGCCTGGGTTCGTGTTTCTTCCTGATACTTTTATCATTTTATTTACATAATTATATCTAACCATATTTTATATTATGTAATTTCAGTCTAGTGATAAGCTGGGATTAAGTTTAGAACTGGGCTCATTTGCTGCTGGAGTTATGATATCAACAACCGATCTTGCTCAACATACACTTGAACAAGTAAATTCTTTTGAACTTTATTCACCGTATCAGTATAACGTGCAGATAGATAGTTAATTTAACTTTTATTTTGATGCAGGTCGAACCAATACGTAATTTCTTTGCGGCTTTATTTCTTGCTAGCATTGGAATGCTGATTCATGTTCATTTTCTGTGGAACCACATTGATATTCTGTTAGCCTCTGTTCTGTTGGTTGTTATTGCCAAGACAGTTGTCATTTCTGTAGTTGTCAAGGGTTTTGGCTACAACAACAAAACTTCTGTTCTTGTAAGATTTTCCAGCCATCCTATGCTTTTATTCCAGCCTATGCAGTTAATGCGGTAAAATATCGGATATCAGTCAAGGACCGATAGTTGAGATATAGGCTATCTCGGTGAGATATCGGTGGGATATCGGTAATTTTAATATAATGCAGAATTTATGTATTATAGAAATTTAACACCAATAATTCAGTGATATATCGGTTATATCGGTCAAATATCAGTGATATATCGGTTATATCGGTCAAATATCGGTGATATATAGGTTATATTGGTCAATATTGCCGATAATATCGGTACCGATATCTTGACCGATATTTGACACCGATATTTTACTAGGGGACCGATATGACCGATATAACCGATATATCACCGGTATTAACTGCATAGATTCCAGCTGCTAGTTAAGTATTCACGAACACTTGGAAATGTCGATCGGTTTGCTTATGAATATGTGTTCAAGTGATATATGTTGGGGGATGATGATTTTTAATGCATAAAGCCTCTTAAATCATTTTAGTAAAAATAAGAGCTAAGTTTTAGAACAATATTACCTTTTGTAAGCATATTTAACACATTATATGTAAATAATTCAAAAACTTTTGAACCGACGTGACACGATTTGAGTATTTGACGCTAAGTACTAAAGTAACATGGTTTGACCACATTACCCAACTCGTCCGACAAGCATCTTATTGGTGTTGCCTTTATTGTAGTCATGTGGGAACCTTTTTTTATATTTGGAACTGATAAAGAACGAGGGGGTATTCAACGTATTGTAATCAAAATTAGGGATTTTCTATTTTCCACATATTTATATTAATTGAATTTATCCATGCAGGTTGGGATGTCTTTAGCACAAATAGGAGAGTTTGCTTTTGTCCTTCTCAGTCGTGCTTCTAATCTTCATCTAGTTGAGGTTGTTATCTAACGCACGACTTTCTTAACGTCAATTTCTTGTTTGATTTGGTGACAAAAGCATGCATGAAAGATGCTGCTGACATTTTTTGTTTAATTTCTCGGTATACACACCTAAGTGCATTATAATTCGCTTTGCTTTTCAGGGGAAGCTGTACATGCTGCTTCTAGGAACCACGGCTCTTAGTCTGGTAATTACAAAAATTGTTATTATTTTTACTTTTTTTTGCGATACTGGTAGTTTTTTAAATAAAACAAATTAGGCATTAAAGTTACACTTTGACCCGTTAAGAGCTTATTATAATCCTGGTTGACCCATAAATAAGTAAATGGATCAAACTTGTATCTAAAGAAACTAATAAGTCGAGCACAAAAGAACTTGACGGGACACTAACAAAAGTAACTTTGTAGGTGACAACTCCATTGCTTTTCAAGATTATACCGGCCGTAGTGCATCTTGGTGTTCTCTTGCGATGGTTCACCCCCGATAGTCAAACTGAGGTCAAATCATTATTCAAATATACACACACGTCAATTATCTTGTTTGTTTGATCGCCAAAGAGCTTGATTAGTTTGGTTTGGTTTGGTTTTTGAATTGGATATATAACAGATGGGCTTCAAAGTAGACGGGCTCCGTTCAGATAGCGCGAAACAACGAATCGCTTTAATTGCCAAGGATCTTTTGATCCATGAAGGATAGCTACAAGCCGTTGTCTCAAAGTCTGATGGGTACAAATGTCGGGTTTTCAAGTGTAGTTAAGAATATGAATCAGGTGACAACGTGCGTGTCTTTTTGCAAGTGTCTACAGAAGAAGAAACCTGTTTTCCTCAGAATGGGGAAAACGGGTCTCGAGGGTTAATCTAACCGATAGTTAACTAACAGGTGTGAAGCTTCTTCTTTGTTGGTTTGTAATGTAACATAGTTGTATGTACACTGGGTGAAAACAAGAGGAGCGGGTTTTGTGTAATTTTTGAAGGGTCAATTCTTTGATATAGTTGTAATCGTTGCTTAAATCTACCACATTTCCATATTAATCTGTGAGTTGCCATGACATTTAGAATACTATGGACTCTCTTCTTTCTTTCTTTTTTCTTTATTTGAATCTTTTCGTGTTCTTTTTATTCAAAGCGAGCACGTTTTGGGTTCAGATTGCGTCGTTTTAGTCAACCTAATAACCTACGGGTCGATGGTTACTTGTGTTATTCAAGTCGAATTGTACTTTCTATTTCTTATCTATGTTCGTGATATTTAAATAGGGTTATTCGCTTTTGGTTTGGTTTTTATTTGAAACCGGACCAACCCAAAATCAAAATCTATTTATTCGAATAACCCAATGATTCAAATCACCGAGGTGTTGTTTGGATTAGACCATGTGTTATGTTGCTCCTTCATTATTCATCATTCTATGTCAATCTTAGTTAGCCTCACATCATCACCCTTCATTTTTCACTTTCATCGGTTATACCAGTCATCTGCCATTCACCTCATTTTTTAGTTTTTTTTTGACACATATTTATTTGTTGTAAAATAATTATGTTAAGATTAATTAAAACATTTTATTGATAATGAGATACTACATAATAATAAGAAAATGTGATTTAAATTACATTAAAAAGCTCGATTTTCATTTGAATTTACTTTGACTGTAACTCGGTTACCATTTTCATTATCCTTTGAAATTTTGATGCAAACACGTTTCAAAGTTACAAGACCAAAAATTACTTTATTTTTAATACAACTCAGTTTCGTTAAAATTTATATATGAATATTGACCAAGAAAAGTTAAATATAAGTGTATTAAGTTCTTTTTTCTTTTAAATACTAAAACGCACAAGTTATTAGATAAAAATCACATTAAATATTAAATGAAATACATATAAAAATATATACTAAAAGTTTAAACGAGCCAACTCAGCTTGTTTATTTACAAGCTGTTTCAAGCAAGTTTTTTTTTTCTTCAAAGTTGTATTTAAACCGTAATTTCTATCTTACAAACGTAAATATAAAGACAAAAAAAAGAAAGCGATCCCTAGAGGTGGATTAGCCGAAATTAGAAGAAACCAATCCCCGAATAACGAACGATCCACATAATTGCTTATGATGCTCAAAATAATGATTGGTTGATTTAGTGACCAACATAGCGACAAAATTTGACAGAGAAGGTAAGATAAGGCACACTCCAAACCATCTCCTATATTTCTGTGTGCTTCTCAATACCAGAGCCATTTCTCTGTCTTTTCATTCTATATTATATATTTAATATTATATTTTTTTTTGAACAGCTATATTTAATATATTATACTCAAAATATAAATAAATATTTTAATTGACAGATAATAAACGTTATTGTTTGTCAGAATAAGCGACACTGAACGAACAGTGAGGTTTTAAAATACGAGAAATCGACTATGCATGACATTTAGCTGCTTTTATTACTCCATCCGTCCCATTAAATATGTCTTATTTTGAATTTTAAAGTCTTTATTTATAAACTTTGACTTTAATTATATATCTTTTGTGTTATATAAAACTTGATAAAAATTAACCCGATAAAAATACTTGTAAAACACACTCAAATCATATAACTTTCATCAAGTATTATCTAACACAAACAAAATTATTTAAGGTCAAAGTTTATAAATAAAGACTTTGAAAATTCAAAATAGGACACTTTTAATGGGACGGAGGTAGTATTATTATTATTATTAACCCGATAAAAATACTTGTAAAACACACTCAAATCATATAACTTTCATCAAGTATTATCTAACACAAACAAAATTATTTAAGGTCAAAGTTTATAAATAAAGACTTTGAAAATTCAAAATAGGACACTTTTAATGGGACGAAGGTATTATTATTATTATATACTTTATATTATTATTATTTTATATATTTTATATATTATATATTATATTATATATTTTATAAACATTTTGAAATGAATAGTGATTTTAATATTATAATAATATATAGTTTTTTTTAATATTTTTATTATTTTAATACTATAATAATAGTTATTTTTTTTTTTACTTTTAAACTTTAATTCCTTTTTTAATATCAGGGGTTGGGATAAGCTTGGTGTCAACCGGTATCCAACCAGTACTTGTATCGAAAATACCGGGACAGTCCTGTTCGGTATCAGTACATGAAGGTAAAAACCAACACTAATACAGAAAACGCCAAAAGTTGGTGCCGAATTGATATTGGAAATCTTTTGGTTCGGGAAATTCAGTGCTGCTACCCGGTACCATTTGCTCATCCCTGATCACGGTTACCGTACGAACAACGGTATCGTACAACCTTTTTTTGTTGATTTTATTCAACTTTTAATTTTTTCTTTTTTCAGTTTCAGGGGTAGGGATGAGCTCGGTGCCAACCGATAAAGAACATCGGTTACGGTACCGATATATGAAGGTAAAAAACGGTTGTGAACCGGTACCAGGAACGGCAAAAGTCGGTACCGAATTGGTACTTAAGATCTTTCGGTTCGGCAAATTTGGTACCGGTACCCAGAACAATTTGCTCATCTTTGACCACATGTTTCATACGAACAACATCGTTACCATACAACTTTTTTGGTTGATTTTCTTTCGGTTATCTTTTAGTGTTTTTTTCTACATTTTCTTTTTATTCTTGTCAGCATTTCCGTTCGCAACACGCTCGTAGTGATTTCAAAACACATGTAAACACAGACTAAATAACAAAAGAAATTCGCCGCAACGCGGCGAACTTCTTTAAACCTAGTTATTATTATTATTATTATTATTATTATCGATCGATTAAAACATATATCAATATTTTTATTTATTTATTTATAGGGCTTATGAAACAATTTTTGTGTCACTAAATTGTAATATACATATCTTTTACTAGAAAGCCGAATAACATCGGTAGTTGTACCAATATCCAATACCGATAATCGACGTGGATTGTTTGATATTGTGTATGTATTACAGCTTAATGATGCAGCTGATAATGATATGCCTTACAGAAACTGATATTATCCTTTAGTACAATACTCACAAAAAGATTGTCTGTAAATAGTTTATAATTCATTTTATTGCTTTATATTTCAAAACCAAAAAGATTTTTAGTGTGTTTTAGCTTAAAGTTTGTAAAAGTCAAAAAGATTTTACATTTCAACTTAGTTTTGATAACCGATGTTGGAATACTAATCTTTTACCAAAACCATTCATGGGCTTTTGCACAACTAGTTGGGGGCTTAATTGAAAGACTGTAATTTTGAAAAAAAGCATAAAGTAAAAAACTTGGATTGGACAAAATATTAAAACTGGAATTTCATCACGAAATGTTAAACCAAGGTCATTAATTTGGAGTTGAGGAATCAAATTTTTTGAAACATCAGATTGTTGTAGACTTAAACGTTAAATTAAGGTTATTAACTTGGACTTGGTTAAATGAACATGTGGGAAAGTTGATTGGTTGAAAAATTGGTCATCCACACACAGGAGACTTCCCACGCGTAGGAGTCCTACAGAGGACTCATCCACGCGGATGAGTTATACGTGTGGTATAAAAGGTTTTTGGTTCTGCATTCATTACTATACACAAAATAATTGGGGCATTTCAAAACACTGTTTTTCTAAGGAGACCCTGTTGAAATTGTTTAAAAAAAATCATCTAAAAGTGTTTGTTAAGAACATGAACAAAGAATCAAGGTATATATCATATTGATTAATGTCATGTTCATGAGTTTAGATTTGAAACTGATTAAATGATATTGCATGTTAAAACAAACATTAGAGAGATGTTATATATGTTAATACAAGTCTATTGATGTATGGTTTTCATGTTTTAACATAAAAGTTGATGGAAATTGATCGATTGAAAATATCATAAATCGTAGATTTAGATCTGATAAGTTTGAATGGATAAATGACAAAATTGATATAGGGTTTTTGATTGTCGATGTTATCTGAATGATTTGAAACAAGATTTTGATGTAGATACACACATTTTGGATGAATTGTAAAATGACCAAAACTGATGTAAGTGTGCAAGCGTAGGAGTCATACGCATGTATGACTCATGCGGTTAAACAAATAACAACAGTCAATGAAAGTCAAACGTATGAGTCCTACGCACGTAGGACTAATAAGTTCAATAGAAAATTAAATATAGTCATACGCTTTATGTCTCATACGCTTTATATCACTCATACGTATAAGGGTCATACGCTCATAGTCATGCGCTTTGAAAAGTGTTGAAAAATTTCAAAGTCTTGAAAGTTTATAAGATATCAGTTTTATATGTGTTCTATTTTGTGTGCAGATGGTGAGAGCGGTTAATATTAAAGATAATGATCTCAAGCACAATATCTTAGCTCTGTTAGATGAAGATGATAAGAAGGCCGCGCCATTTAAACCGATGATGCCTTTCTAGAAGCATTCAAGAATCAAGGCAATTATTGAAGTGCGTGTGCCACATGAAACTATAACCAGGGAATTTTGGTCGAATGCTACTGTTGAATGCCAGCTTACATCGCCGGAAATACACTCGACTGTACAAAAGAAGAAAGTGGTTATTACCGAAGCACTTATCTGTGAGGTTCTAGAATTCAAAGATTCACCAGCTAACCCCGATATGCTAGATGAGAAATTGGTGAAGGGTTGTTTTCACTGGATGGGTTACAATGGATACATCAATGCCACAAGTTATGCTAAGAGTTGTGTTTCAAGGCCCTACAAATTCCTTATGCACGTTGTGATTCAATGTTTGGGGCACAGAAAAGGAGGGTACGATGTAGCACCAGATTACCTGATGAGCGCTATAGCTGTGTTGTGTTTGAACTTAAAGTTTAATGTTCTCGCTTATGATCTTTAACAACATGAAAAGCAACATCTGTGACACAAGATGGGTGATGTACCGAGGTTTGTACAGTTGCTGATAGATCACCAGCACAAAGACTTAAAGAAATGTGAGAATGAAAAAATGGAGCTGGAACATATGAATAGTATTACACTTTAGAGATTAACTTTGTACAAAGGAAAGGCTGATGACCAGATTGTACCTTACATAGGGTTATTTGGGCATTTGAAGGAAGTTAAGTATGTAGCTCCAGAAGATGGAAAGTGGAGACATGACGATAGTAATTCAGATGACGAAACTGAGAAGATAAAAAAGTTTATGTACTCGAAAAGCAAACAGATTAAGAAAGAGGATGATAGTCAAGGATCTCAAAAGAAAAGAAAGTGCTCCCAAGCCATGAACGTTATAGATGTGGAGAACCAGAAGAGCCAGTGGCTGAAGAAGATGTTGTAATATCTGCTATATCTGATAAATAGAAAGAACAGTCTGATTATGAAGCGACTGAAAGTGATGAAGGAGTACCAGTTCTTATGATTAATTATGATCCAAGGGCTATGGCTGAGAAAGCTGAATAGAAAAAGAAGCAAACTGATGAAGATCAGGATACTGATTATATACCTGAGGCAGTGTTGTAAAAGTTGGATTCCAAGGCCGAGTACTCGGCGACTACTCGGTACTTGGAACCTTACCTTGGAGAGTTTCTACAAGTCGGCCTTTATAAGTCGGAGGCGGTCAAACTCGGCCAACTATTCGAAATACTCGGTCAAATACTTGGTCGGAACCTTGGAATACTCAACGACTACTCGGATTACTCGGTCAACTACTCAGCGACTACTCGGGATTATGCTAATTTTGACATGAGTTATGCTAATTTTGACATGAATAATGATAGTTTTGACATGAATTACGCTTATTTTGACACATATAAAATATCCAATAATCAATTTCTTTATATTTAACATGTCCGAGTACTCCCCGAGTACTCCGAGTACTCCCAACTCCCCACTCAGCCGACTAGGGAGCGCCTAACGACTTCTGCAACACTGACCTAAGGTACCAATTGTTAAGACGATTGGTGGGAGAAAGAAGGGTTCTGCTAAATCAGTTACAAAGAAGAAGACTAGATCTCCAGCAGCTAAGAAGCAAAAGTCAGGTTTCAGACTTGTTGATGCCAATGAAGGAACCAACCACTGAAGGTATTCATGAAGAACAAATTCATACTGCAGATGAGCCTATGAGAATTGAGAAAGATAGTCAAGACGAGAACTCCAGCTGTCGAGGAAATTTTTGATTTAGAGACAACACACAACATACACATCAAGACACCTACTTCATTACCATTACCATCACAAACACCACCACCACAACCACTGAAGAAGCTTGATCAAGCAGGTCCATCATCATCATCATCACAACAACTACAACCAACTCCTTGTATTGAATCTCTTGATGATATAGGTTATGACTACTTCAACGAACCAAACAACGAGAAGATATTAGAGTTGGAAGCCAAAGTTGAACTGTTGAATGTCAAGGTTGAAAGTCTAACAGAAGAAAATGAAAGGATAAGAAAACATAATGCAGCCCATCAACAACAAATCACTGAAAATGCTGAACAAAGAGGTGTTCATGAAAGTATGTTACTGAAGTTCATAGACTATTTCTAATTGTTGGAGTAAAAGATGGGAATCAACTTTGATAGGGAAGTAGAGGTTATGAAAGGACTACAATAGGAGAATGTTATTGAGTTAGAGAAAGACATTGTTGAGGCTGCTAAATCTAAAGGTGAGGGAAAGAAACCGGTTAATGTAATGGAGCCTATAACTAAAACACCAGTAACTACTACTGCAGAACTATTTACAGCTAAACTTACATTTTAGAGAGCTTTTTGAAATAAGTTGTAAACAAGTGCTTGTAGGACCAGTATTTGACGTGTAGATCTTGATTAGACTTGATTTAGAACACGTACTGATATATATGGATCTTGTAACAAGTGCGGAATCCAAATTACAAAATAGGGAACACTAGGATTTCCAAATATATCTTTTCATATAAATTTCGACAGCATAACGTTCTGCTTACAACTCCTTTCAAAAAGCTCTCATGTAATACTCTTCACATTAAATGAACCAAATAAATCCATATGGAAATCTTTCAAGAGGTAGTTTAATCGAATTGAACATTTTAATCGGACGAGACTTCTTTTGTTGTTTGCCCTTCTTGCAACTGATGCAATCTTCACTCAAATGAAAACTTTTAACGTTCACACCATTCACAAGGTTATTCCAAACCAAGTAATTCATTTTTCTCAGGTGTATATAACCCATTCTTCTATGCCAAAGAATTGAATCTTTCTTAGTTGCCTTTGTGATGGAGCATTGAGTGGTTTGTGAAGTAGTGGATGCGGTGCTCACATATAAATCATTTTCACGAGAACCCGCATGAGGATCCACTCTTTAGGAATTATGAATCTTGGTTTGAGTATCATACATTCTTTATCATTAAAATGAGTGTAGAATTTCTTGTCACAAATCTGTGAAATGCTCAACATATATTTTTTTTTGCAATTTGGTGATAGTTAACCTTGTCAAACGAAACATTCCATTCGATAAAATTCCTTCTCCTACAATTCTTCCACCTTGATTTCCTGCAAATCTGACATACCCACCCTTGATTGGTCTAACGTCATAGAGCAAGGCGAGCATTCCTGTCGTGTTGTTGGTACATCCGTCTGTCGACTTCGTCTTGTATCGAGTCTTGTATTATTTTAAATAAATCAGAGCACGCAAAACGAGAAAATAGGTTAACAGGCAATTTCACACGAAATTAGAAAATGTAATTTCGCTTGAAATCAACAAGTGATATCACACGAAATCACTTTGTTAATTCCGCTCAAAATGGTAATTCCATGTGAAACTGATTCTGCTTGAGTCATGTTCAAGCGAAATTAGCCTGCCTATATATAGGAGTGTCCTGATTTCGTTTCAAGTAGTCTTGTATGTGTGATTCTGGAGCCGAAGTGCTGCCGAAGTGTCGTCTCACTGTAAAACTTTCTCAAATCAATCAGAAAGACAATTAAAAGTGTATATCTAGCTGAATCGAACTCGATATGTCTGTTTCTGCCTTTCATATTGAGTAGAACACCTCTAAACGACTCGTTTCGGTCGATAAAACAATCCTACAAGTGGTATCAGAGCTCAGGAGGAGGAGTTCTACCGATTTCAGCTTGATCTCATCTGATTTTCTAACTTCTACACCTTCTTTTCGAAATTGAACAAGTTTTAACGGACAAAATGGACTGATCTTTTGATATATTGTGTAAAATACAGTTTTAACAGACCCTTGAAAGTTTTAGACCTAAATTCAGTCTAAAAGTGACAAAATTGGACAAAAAAGGTGATTTCGTTTGAACGAACATCTGATTTCGTTTGAATAATTGAGGTTATTTTACACGAAATAACTGATTCCGTTTGAAAACTAATTTCGTTTGAAACATTTCAAGAGAAATCAGTGATTTCGCATCAAATCGGTATTTCGTGTGAAAGTGATTCCGTGTGAGTTGTTATTTCGCTTGAAATTGTTGTGCAGATAATTCCGTTTGAACAGGTGATTCCGTTTGAAAGGGCTATTTCGATTGAAAGTGTCATTTTTGAAAAACTTGTTACCGAAACATGGAAGAGGAATTTTACAACGCGTTTGCTACCCCGACTACTCCTACTGACATTGCTAAGAACATGAATATGGAAAATGAAACCGGAACTTTGCAAAAACCCCCGAAGCTTATGGGCATTGAAGAGTATTATGGTTGGAAAGATCGGTTTGAAAACTGGGTTCAAGCTAATCATTTGAGATCTTGGGAGTGTGTTGAGAAAAAAGTATGTACTACCACGTACAGACTTGGGAATTGAAAAAAAGATTTATGAATTTACGGATAAAGAACGAGACATGTACAAAGCAGAAAAGATGATGATTAGTTTACTCCAGCAAGCTATTAAAGAAGACATATTTGTATTGCTTCAACATGATAAAACTTCACGTTCAATTTGGGAAGCACTTCGAATTAAGTTTGAGGGAAGTGAGAAGATGATCAAGAGCAAGAAAGCATTGCTAAAGAAAGAATTTGATTTGTTTTTGAGTTTGCCGGGAGAAGATACTAAGAAATTGATCGAAAGATATTGTTACTTAGTACGGTCAATGTCATTGTTAAACATCAACAAAGATCGTGAGGAATGGGTCGACAAATTGGCTGATGCTTTACCTCAGAAAGAATGGGGTACATTTTTTATGATACTAAAGAATACTGGAGAATATGAAGGATTGACAATTTCCCAGTTCATTGAAAAGATTGAAGGACAAGATCTTGAACAACAAAATATTGCAAGAATGAACAATCCGAGTGCACAACAAGATGTTAAGATGTACTACAAAGGGAGTGTTCAGAATGTCGAAACAAGCCCAAAAATCCAAACTGCTTTCAGTGTTGAAAACTCATCTGGACCAGTCAATCAAAGTCCAAGCAGCAGTAGTGGTTTTTCTTCATATCCGAGTGTTAATCCGAAAGCTTCAAGCTCAAGTCATCAATTTCAAAGCTCAAACAACAACAATGGCCATGTCTTAAATTGCAACATCGCTTTGCATCTTCAGAATGGTCAAAATTTTTCTGAAGAAGTTGTCAAAAGTCATATGGCATTACTTGTTACAGTATTGGAATCATATGAAGGATTGGTTACCGGAAGGATTGGAAATCCTATGTTGACAAAAGAGGATTATGATCAGATAGATGCTGAAGAAATGGAGATGATGGATATAAAATGGTGTTTGGCGAGTGTGTTGAGGAGAGCTGAAAAGTTTAAAATGATTACAGGAAGAGATGATTTCTTAGATGCAAAAGTTTCTACTTTGGGTTTTGATAAATCTAAAGTTACTTGTTTTCGATGCAGGGAGAAAGGACATTTCAAGAGGGAATGTACCAATCGAGAAGCAAGTGAAGCAAGGAATCCGTTTGGTGGAAATGATTATTATTGAAAAGCCATATATCAACAGATTGCTCATCAGCCGTATCAACAAAAAGAGCCACAAACTGCACATGCTAAAATGATCGTAGAAGCAAATAAGAAAGCTTATTATGGCATAATTGATCAAGATGATGAAAAAGTGGCAGAAGGATTTAGCTGGGATAAATACATTCCAAATGATTCAAAAACAGTTGCATTAATCGCACAGATAGTTCAAGAGCCAGATTTGATGACAGAATGGATGAAAACGTTGGCCAGTGATGAGAAAAATCAATATGATGAATCTAGTTCTTCAGATGCTAGTTCAGAACAAACACAAGTGTTTGATCAATCATCAACTGATGACAGTGATGATGAGGAAGAAATGCATATTAATATTGCAAAAACTCATTTATCTCCTGAAAGTTTTCAATTTTATTTTGCAGATAGAGTAGAGAAGCTGAAGGAGAAACAAGTAGCAAAAGTAAAGAAACAGATGAAAAGTGAGAGTATTGTTCAGGAAAAGATTTTTGAACAAAGTGAAGAGGATAAAGCTACAAAGCAGGCAGTTGATGTTGATGAGAAAGTGATTGAAGCTGAAAAGGTGTTTGAAGCTGAGAAAGTGGTTGAAGTTGAAAAGATTATTGAAGTGGAAAAGATTGTTGAAGTAATCAAACCATGTCTAAAGTATTCAGAATCGTGCAAACAGTGTGAAGAAAAAGATGAGAATTTGAGTGAGCAAGATAAGATGAAAGAAAAATTATTGTTCAATCTCAATTATGTGAAAGAATCATATGATGTGCTGAACAAAATGGTGACTGGTCTACAAAAGACAAATTCTGAAAGAGAAGATGCATTGACAATGATGAATGCTGTGATGATGACAAAGCAGAAAGCGATCAATCATTACATTGAAGAATGTGCCAAGATGAAGCAGGAGTTGGAAACAGAAAAGATAGAAAATGAAAGAATCAGACGATTACTGCAAAGTTATTGTAGTTCTGATTATTTGATTGATCAAATTTATCCAACTGTTGCAGGTTTTGAAGCATTTCAAGACAAGAAGCCTGAAGAAAAGGATACTGGTAAGAAACAAAGTGCAAATTATAACAAGTGTCCGCCTCCGATCTGGGAAGGTTATTCTCCCAGAAAACCAAATGAGGAGCAAGTCAAAAAGGCTGTCAATATAGACTTAAAATCTGAAACAACTGACGAGTTACCAGAAAATATTGACGTCACATTCACATCGTCTGACATTGATCATGAGTCTGAGTTAATAAAAAAGGTGGTCGATCAGGTGTTGGATAAAGATGAGGAGTCGGAGTCAAAGTCTGAGTCAGGGAGTTCGAGTTCAGTTGACAACAGTTCAAAGTCGTCGGTTAAACGGGTTTACAATAAAGAATTCCTGTTATCAAAATCTAATTTGAATGACGGATCAATCAAAGTGGCATATACTTTGAATGATTCAGATAAATTATATTCTGATGAGGAATTTCCAATAAGAGGTGTTAAAACTGAATTGATCAAAAAGGTTTTCAAATTAACAGAGATTAATATTTCTGAAATAAAAGATGTAAATCTTTCTGGAAAATCTAAATCTTACACCTCAAGAGATCAACAAAGGTTAAACAAGAAAAAGGGTTATGGTTCTGGTTTTCAAAAGAAACCAAACCATAACGGTAATTACAAAAAGAAAGGATTAGGTTTTATTCCATCAAAAAATCATAAAAATGAGAAAACTTCTAAAATAAAAAATGTATTTGTTTCAGGGACAAGTTCAGAAGAAGAACAAAAGACCTCATTCTGGAAGCAAACAAATAAAGAGTTCTTTGCAGAGAAACAAAAGTTTGAGAAGAATGGAATTTATCAGAGAATGGAAACAAGAACTTGTTACAGATGTCAAGAAGTTGGACACATTGTCTGGAACTGTCCGAAGGCAACCAACATCAAACAGGAAGTTGCTTCTAAACTGAAAGAAAAGATTGTTGAGAAAAATGAACCACCAACTGAAAAATTCAAAGTTTTTAAAAATTCAACATATGAAGTTGGTGAATGTTCAAAGAAAAGATTTTGCAAGAGAAGAGTGAATCTTGACAACCAAAAGTGGGTTGTTAAGAAATCAGATGTGAAATCTGGCGATGAATCTGATTCCACAAAGTCAGAGGAGCCACATATTGTGTTAAAACTGGAAACTTCAGTTCCACCAATGGATGATGTCTATTTTCCACCATTGAGGGCTGAAAATTTTAAACAAAAAGTTGGAAATGTTGAGATTTCGAATCAATTTTATTCTGAGAAAAAAGAATTTGATGTCGAAAAGGTTTTTAATGGAAATGTGAAAAAGATTTTTGGAAAGATGATTGATGGGAAGGTTAAAGGAGTTAAAGAGTTTTATGAAACTAAGAAGGCTATTTATAACCCAAGTGAAGTTGAGGAGGAAACATCCAAGTTTGGTGAAGCTTGGATGTCTGTTTTTCATATGTGATAAGTATGACTTGCCGGAGCTTCCAGGTTGGTAAGTGTGAAGCAGGTATCGGCATCTTTCTTGAGAAATTCACTCTGGTGATATTTCGAATTTCAAGTGGTAAATCAGGGACATTAATTTGTACTTGATTTTCTACAAGTAATATTTGGTGTTTGAACTTAAAATTGTTACATTTTTAAAGTGGTAGATAGAACAAAGTGATGAATTGAACCCCAACTTTACAAGTGATAAAATCAACAAAAATTATTTTCTGGAAAAACCATTTGATTAAAACAAACTTAAGTGTTTTGAAATCATAATGGGAAAATAGTTTGTTGTAAGGGGGAGTTCTGATTGTTTATGCCAAGTGGATGGCGATTTGAAGCAATTCACATAAGTTGTCACTTTACTTGTATAGTTTGTTTTCAAATTTCCTTTAAATGATTTTGCATTTTAGGGGGAGTAAGAATTTCAGAAAATCCAAAAACATTTGAAAATTTGAAAAAGGCAAAAACATGATAAAATCAAAAATGAGTTTTGTTGTGATAAAGAGGAAATGATAGTACATCAGTAGACAGTTACAATATGCTAAAGAAATGTAAGATTAAATAGTGTTAAACGGTCTCACTGATGATATGCCGATAGGTTTTTACACATTTAGTAAGCTTTTTCGGGATATAAACTTAAATTCAAACTTGCTTATTTCGTGGGGAACACTACTTGGATATATAGGTAACCCCTGAAATTTCATTTAATGTTCCCTCTTTCTGAGATACTAGGTCTTTATACTCAGTGATATCTGGAGTATTATCCCGGGACTTCTGATTTTGCGGAAGCAATGGCCTAGTCCCCGGAGAATACTTTACGCTTGCTTGAAATAAAAGCCTGCCCTCAACATAAAAAATGATGAAACATTGAAAAATGCTAATCATATGCTGTTGTAAAAAAGATCCTCTAAAGGGGACCCACCAAAAGTCGAAGCCGTCATCTCTCTGATTTTGCGGAAGCAATAGCCTGAGCTCTCACGGCCCTCGCATTTAACCCCTTACAGATATCATCTGTGGTATACTCACCTGTAAGACTGAATATTGGGATCTGGATACGGGAGTATATTCAAGAGGTGGGACACATGAATGAGTTTAAGTTCTTAATACACCTAATTCATATCCTGAATCAGTTGAAATTTGTGTGAAAATTTAAGTGGATCAGTATATCGGCAATCTAAGTGAACTGTTTAATTCTTAATGTGTAACTAAGCTCAACGGTACTTGTGACTTGTCAAAAACTGATATGATCCTCTTACACAAACTCACAAAAACATTGTATGTAAATATTTCTTTACTGCATTTCTTAATTTTAAAAATTCAAAAAAAGATTTTAAGTGTGTTTTAGCATAAATTTTGAAAAATTCAAAAAGATTTTCGACAACTGATGTTGAAGAGCAAATTTTCAAAATTCCGAGTGCTAAACAGGATGAACAAGTTTGGGAAAGTGTGTTTGAAAAGTTTTTCTTATAAGTGATACATCAGAGATTAAAAATGTTAAATCTTTTTATACAATACTTGCAAATGATGATGTGTTAAGTTTGTGTTTACAAGTGGTAAGCAGTGAATAAATTTGTCAAATTGTAAATTTGTGAAATTTATTGTTAGGTAGAGTTTGTGTAGGATTGAAGATTGGAGAAAGCCAGGTTTCTGATCCTAAGCTTAAGGAATCAAGAGATCTGATCAAGAAAAGTGAGATAGGAGCCAGGTGGAGATTCTGGAGATGAAAAGAATAAGAGTAGAGAAAGAGATTGAGGATGCTTTACATTGTTAGATACTTCGGAAGAGATCGTGAAGACTGATAAAGACTGAAGATTGAAGACTCGACACCGAAGACTTCGTCAACATCCGAGGGGGAGTCTGTTGGTACATCCGTCTGTCGACTTCGTCTTGTATCGAGTCTTGTATTATTTAAATAAATCAGAGCATGCAAAACGAGAAAATAGGTTAACAGGCAATTTCACACGAAATTAGAAAATGTAATTTCGCTTGAAATCAACAAGTGATATCACACGAAATCACTTTGTTAATTCTGCTCAAAATGGTAATTCCGTGTGAAACTGATTCCGCTTGAGTCATGTTCAAGTGAAATTAGCCTGCCTATATATAGGAGTGTCCTGAATTCGTTTTAAGTAGTCTTGTATGTGTGATTCCGGAGTCGAAGTGCTGCCGAAGTGTCGTATCGCTGTAAAACTTTGTCAAATCAATCAGAAAGACAATTAAAGTGTATATCTAGCTGAATCGAACTCTATATGTCTGTTTCCGCCTTTCATATTGAGTAGAACACCTCTGAACGACTCGTTTCGATCGATAAAACGATCCTACACGTGTGCCGAGAAGCTCCACTATCCATAATCTATTTCGAAAATGCGGATCTTGAAAGCCCCTGCACATGCAAGTAACAGATTAGTTTTGGATGCAAACCTAAGCCATTTTGGTCTTGAGGTTTCCAGTAATTTCAACCACTGACTTATCACTTAAACTCTCATTCTTAATTTATCCTCTTGAAGTTGTACTTTTAGTTGTTTTCTGCACCCAACTTTGTTTGTTAGAAAGTGTTTTTCAGAAATAAATGTTTGAACTCACACTTTCTTTAACAGTTTTCGTGTTACCGATTTCTTTTGATTTAACTTGTACTGGTTTAACCAAAATTTTAGCAGATTCAACGTTTTTTTGTTTCAAAAACTATTTTTGATTAACATTGGGAACTGATTTTGAAACTTCTGGCTTGACAACTTCAGGTACTATCTTTGTTTTATAATCATGCTCCGGACACTTATAAGACACACGTCCTTGTTCACTACATTTGAAACAAGTTCGTCTATCCTTGCCATTTCTCACAAAGGTAGAAGGTGCTTGAGCATGATTTTGAACTTTTTGTTTCAAAAAATCTTCATTTGATTGATTTCTGAATTGTCGTTCCTTTTCACTTTCTGAACAGACCCAGAAACAAACTTAACATTTTTTAGATATTTAGATTTACCATGATAAGCATTGTTCTTGTTGTTATTTTTGAATTTGTTCCCACAATTATTACCAAAACCTCTGTTCCAGTTACCATGATAACCATTGTTGTTTTGGTAACCATTTGATTGATTTCTCACACTTTGAGTATATAATATCTGATTATTAAATGTATCCCGAGATTGGTAATAATTAGTTTCAGCCAAACGCTTTTCATTGTTGCATTAGTATTTAAAATTCTGTCTTTTGTTTTGTGGAACAACCTTTTTACCAGTTTTGATTTTCAAAGAAATTTCTTCAACTAGTTTAAACCTTTTAGAAATCAAATTCACATTCATGTTTTTAATCAGAAAATCTAGATCAAAATATATCTTATCTGACCTTATCATTTTATATATCTTGATTATGTTATCAAGGGCACACAAGTTATTTTCTTCTCATGAAATGTGTTTCTTTTTCACAAACTTATTCTCACGATCCGAATTCTTAGTGTTTACATTCTCAAAAAACTTTTTCAATCACTGAATAACAAACACTCTCATCACAACTTTCCGAACTATTATCCGATTTAGTATACGAGACATCGATGGTTTCGGGTAATATGTCTTTAAGATCAGCCACTAACGGAGTTTTCACTACAACATTAATGGCTTTGTCATCACCTTCTTGAGAATTTGTATAATTGTTCCACATCGGAGGTGGACACCTATTGTACCCGATTTCACGATATCCATAACCATAAGTAGGTTCTCCAGTTTCTTCATCCAAGCCCACAGGTTTAGGAATTTTGTGTTCTAAAACATGAGATGTTGTTGAATAACTTGTCAATTTTCGATCGACTCTCTTAGACTCAATTTTTACTTTTTCCATTTCTTGTTTCAAAACAACAATTTCATCAACTGTGAACGCATTGTAGGATCGTGTTTGACTCCCGAACGATTGCGAAATGACATGTATGATGTGCGGAATCCATGCACGTGTGTGGACCAAACACAAGAACGTAATAAACTGTGATTCGATTGATAATATGACAAAGTTTACACCTTGAATCACCTTAAATGCTAGTTTCTCTCTCTAGAAGCTCTAGTCTTCGAAATATTAAAAGTTCTAAATGTTTACCCTAAAGCTTCTATTTATAGGCAAAGAATTAAGGAAGTTCTCCTTAATTACAAGTTTGCCACTCCTTATATAAACTAGACTTATTCCTAGATTTAACATAATAAAACCTTGCCTTTAGCAGTTTTCTGCTACGATTCGTATTGACGGAGGTGATAGACATTCGTGCACTCACAGACTCCCCCTTGGATATTGCCGCAGTCAATCTCGTAGCTTTCTGTCTTTTCTCTCTCTCTGAGTCTTTACGAATCTTTGACATCTCCAGCAACCACAGACTTCCTCTTTAATCTCTTCTTGATTCTGCGTTCTGAATCAGCTCCCCCTTTCGGTTAGACTCTTTCTTCAGGCTACCCCTATCGTACAGCTTCCATGCTTTTAGGATCGACACCTGGTTTACCATTTACAAGCTCCCCCTTGCGATGAGCTCGTCTTCAGACTTCCCCTTAGTCTCAGCTGTCGGGATCGTAATCTGGCTTAACATCTGCAAATATCAAACTCTTATAAGATTTTTGACAATTTTAATATTCAAACTTGTGAACCTGGCTCTAGTCACAAATATAACAATATGTAATTTCCAGGAATAACTTGGCTCTCTCCCCCTATCAAATGACTTTATGAATTTGAAAGTTTTAAGAATCCAAAACCTTTAAATGATGATTATTTGTGAGGTTTTGTAAAGATTATCTTCCAAGTCCAACTTAATGACCTTGGAGATTTCACAAACTATTTTTGAATTTTTTGATTTAAACTTCAAGTTTCAAATTAATGAACTTGTTTATTTTTCAGAAACACGTTCAGCATACTTAGATTTTGAAACTCAGCTTTCAGACATCGGTTGTCTAAAATAAAATGGAAACAAAATCTTTTTTGTATTTTTCTGAAACATAAAACAATAAACAAATATTTACAGACAATATTTTTGTTTGAGTTCGTATCAGAGAATTATATTAGTTTATGACAAATCACTAGCACCGTTGAGCTTTAAACACTTTAAGTTCTAAACGATTCACTTAGATTGTCAGTATACTGATCCACTTAAATTTTCATACAAAGTTCAACTGATTCGAGATACGAGATTTAGTGTTTTAAGAACTTAACTTATTCGCGTGTCCCACCTCAGAATATACTCTCGTATCAAGATTCCCTAGATTCAGTCTTACATGTGAATATACTATATTGATATCTGTTCTTTGGGTTAGTGCGAGACCTTGAGAGCTCAGGTATGAACTACCATTCAGTCAAAGAGATGAAGGCTCGACTTTAGGTGTGTCCCACTTAGGTATCTTCTTTATAACTGCACTTGATTCATATCTTTCAATGTTTTATCAATTTTTATGCAAAGGGTAAGCTTTAAGCGCGTAAAATATTATACGAGGTCTAGGCCATTGCTTCCGCAATATCAGAAGACCAGGTATAATACCTCAGATATCAAACAGTATAAAGACCCAGTATCTTAGAATCTGGCAATCTCTCAAACAAGATTTCGGGGGTTACCCATATATCCGAGAGATGTTCCCCACGAGATAAGTAATATTTAAGTTTATATCTCGAAAACAATCCACTAAGCTTGTAAAAACCTACTGGTATATCACCAGTGAGACCGTTTATCACATTTGACTTTCCATTTATTTAGCGTACTGTGATTGTCTACTGATGTACTATCATTTCTTCTTTTTATACAAAACTCTTTTGATCTTCTATTGTTTTTGGCTTTTTCAAAAATTTCAAATGTTTTTGTATTTTCTGACATCATTTTCTCCCCCTAAAATTCAAAACATTTTAAGAAAATTTGATAACCGATGTAGATAGCTTTGTTTCGCCATCCATTTTCTGCAATAAAATGCTCTGTTTTGCATACAGTACCCCCATGATTTACAACACACTGATTTTTAACAATGTTAAAACCGTTTTAAATTGTGAAATAATCATGTTTGTTCAGCCGTGAGGGTTTCGGCATATTCACTCAACATATTTTTGTAAATTTTTTATTTTTGACAAAATTTAAAAACAAACATATATTTTTTCATTTTTCAATTTTTGACAGAATAAAAACATATTTTTGGTTTTTAAATTTTCTATTTTTAGGGTTTTTAATATGGTTTATTTATGTACAGAAATGAACAAACTCCTTGTTTTTAGTTGTAGGATTCAATAGCCTCCTCCTGTTGTGCCAGGCTGCTCCAATACTCCTCTAGTTGCCATTCAGTTGTCTTTGGGAGCACCTGCACATTCACACTACTCAATTACTTGAGCAATTTAGCCCAGGTCTGTTTGACCTTAGGTATTTCAACACAATATGCTTCATTTAATTTCGGAAAATTTTTGTCGTTTGGTACAAACAACATTTTCATCCTTAATTTCAACCATTTTGGTTGAGTCAGTTTTTTGTTCAGAAATAGATTGTGTCTTAACCACCCATGTTTGTCCTTTTGAAACAGTTCTTTTGTAAAAATGTGATTCATTCTGAATGTTTTGATTTTGAACGACAACTTTTGGTTTCCAAAACTGGTTTGGTTTTGTTGCATCAACAGTTTTTTCCAACTTTGTGTTGTTCTAAATCTGGGAGTCACTTGTTTCCAAGTTTGTTGTGATTCAGTCTTTGACATTTTCGGCTTCCAAATTGTTAAGTTTCAAACTTGGTTGAATTCTGATTCACAACATCAGATGTATTTTTCGTCTCAACACCAACAGGTTTAAGATTTGGATATTTTCGACTGAGATGTCCAATTTGATCACACTTAAAGCATGTTCTATTGGACACATCTTTAACCTGTTGTTGTTTTTTCTGAGCATAGACCTCTTCATTAGACTGCCGTCTAAATTTGAGTTCTTTTTCTTCCTCAGAACTTGTTCCGTAAACAAAGTTCATCTTTTTATGATAGTTTGGCTTTTCAGTTCTTTTCCAATTCTGTTTCTTTTTATAACCCAACCCAACCTTTATGTTTTTCTTTTTGTAACTAGGTTTGTTATAAAATGTTTTCTTGCTCGCTTTTCCAGCAAATTTGTCAATTTCAGATTTTTCAGTTTCAATCAATTTGAACACTTTGTCAATCTTTTCTGAAATCACATTCTGAATCGAGACTTTAAGATCTGAGAATAATTTGTTTGATCCAATCATGGTATAAACCAATCCTTTTGAATCATCATTCTCCTTTTTCTCAGATTTTGAGTTTTTCAGATAACCTTCATGAAAACTACCTTCACTTTCATCATGTGATTCAGATTTACCTGTTTTAACAAACTCTTCTTTCAAAACACTTTCAACGACCTTACCTACCACTTCTGAATCACTAGAATCATTAGATTTAGAATAGGTTACGTTTATATTATCTGGCAATTGATCAACCATGTTGAAAGCTTTTTCCACTTCTTGTCATCATAGAATGTGAATTCCTCAAACGGTGGTGGGACCTGATGATATTCTGAGCATTTACCTTTCTTGTTTTTCTCAGAATCATTATCATCCGGTTTTATGTTGAAAATACGTTCAAGAACATATGATGAAGTGCGATAACTATGCAACTTGTTATTATCTTGTTTTAATCAGCTATTTTATGTTTTAGCTTAGCAACATTTTCAATATAAGAATTTACAACTTGTTGTTTTATTTCATATTTCCGTTTAAGCGTGTCAGATGTTTCAGAACAATGTTTCAATCTCGATTGAACAAGTTTCATTTGACTCTTCACTTCTTCATATGATTCTTTTGTAATATAATATGTAAGTTTTATTGAATCATGTCACACTCCGACCGCGTTAAAACAACAAACCACAGCGGAAACGTCGGGGAGTGTCGTAACAAAATAATTATTTCACAACACATGGATTGAAGTTCTGTTTTATTGAATTAAATTTATTACATTGTATTGAAATCAGAAACAAAACATGAACAATTGTCTTTCATTGTTATTAAGTCACTAAGGCCTCGTCCGTTCCTATGTGAGCATGCACCAATATCATCATCAAACATCATCAACTATGGTACTTGAAACATATGTGAAAATACGTCAGCATAAAAATGCCGGCGAGTACATAGGTTTTATGTGAGAGTCAGATTCATGGCTCGCTTACCTTTTGAAATAACTCAGACAACTTTTGATATTAGAAAACTTAGTTTTGTAAAATGTTCGTATTGTAAATTAAATAACCAAGTCAAAATAGATTAGTTATAATTCAAAAAACCTCAATGCCATGAATCTTAACCCCAAAACATTTGTTTATATAGACCCAGATCGTAAATTTGTTTTTGTAATAAAACTCGAATGGTTTATATTGTTAGAAAAACCTTGTAATATAACTTTGTTTTGATAACCTTTGCCCAAGTGATCTAGATAACGCAACGATATATAATGTGTTAAAAGAACTTATATATTGGAAGTACCAGCGGTGTATCCACCATGCTTTTAACATATTATACTCGCCCCGCTACCTAATCACTTCCCTAACCCAATGGTTCAAACAGTTCAAATAATTCACATAGATCAAACAGTTCCAAACGGCTCACATAGATCAAACAGTTCCAAACGGTTCCCATAGATCAACAGTTCCAAACGGTTCCCATAGATCAAACAATTCCAAACGGTTCCCATAGATCAAACAGTTCCAAACGGTTCCCATAGATCAATTAGTTCAGATAGTAATATAAACCATAGCTTTTGTTTAAAAGACTCAAAATCATTTAGCACATATGAATCACACCAAAACAGTTTAAAACGGTAAAAGAAGGGAACTATGTACTCACTTGAGAATGCTTAGAAGTCTTGAATAACAACCAAGCAACACTAGAGGGATCACGTAAATCATACGACACCTAATATAGGTAACTATGTTAATAAAACCGACCTAAATCGGAAGATCGGATAGGATGAGGCTTCGTAAACCAAATGAGTATTATGGTTTAACAAAGCCTACATACTAAAACGGAACCTATCCTAAGTGCTTACGACCCATTACGACTTGTTTAGGTAGCTTACGCTACTTTAACGCGTCGTTCGCGCAAAGTGCGTTCGGACCGCCTAACTAGTCCTATGACAAGTATTATATGCCTAAACATGTTTAAATATGTTACATAATCAGTTAAATGACAAAAGTTTAAGTTACATATGCTTAAAATCCAATTATGCATGAAAAGGGCATTTTGGTCATTTTCCTAAGGCATATAAACTACCTATCATACAACTAATTAAACGAAGTGACCATAAGGTATAACCTCGGAAGGTTATTCCCTATACAACTATGGTCACAAAATATGTTTGGTCGGATCCTAATGATCGACCAAACGGGTCGAGTTCGAAAGTCTAAGCGGTTGTTTAGACCGCTTACCTTACGACCCTATACAAGCACTAGACTAAAAGTGACGAGTTAAACATGTTTAACTAAGTTAGAAAACAGGTTTTGATATCAAAACAAAGGGTTTTGATACCCAAGAATAGTTTGGTTACAAAATACGCATAAATACGCATTTTGACCAAAACTATGACTCGTCACTATACCTAATCAACGTGGTAATCAGTAGGTATAGTCACTAGGGACTATAACCATCGTGATTACGCTCACGTTGCAAAGTTCAAACGAACTTTGTGTTGACCAAAGACTGGTCAAAGCAGAAAGTCAAACACTGTTTGACTTTCGCTTGAAAAACGCATAAAAGCACGAAAGAAACTTACAAAGGGTCCAAGCTAGGAAGATCTTGATTCAAATTGCTTAGGTATGAAGTGTTAAACCCCAACTTAGAGCAAATTGAATAAGATTGTGAGTTGCAAGAATGAGAAAGCTTGGGTATTTATAGAAATCCCACAACCGTTAGGATCGTTCCTCGCAATTCGTGCTTCGATCTTGGCCTTACACTTGGGCACATGGTTTTGCAATACAAGGGAACATTAAAAACAATCAAATACCAGCCCATAGAGTGCAAAACTTGGGGTTAAAAACTATCAAAATAGCTGAATTGGATCAGATTCAATGTTTCTGTCTAATCTGCTGTCGCAGGCCGCATAGACATAGGCCATGTCTTACGCGCCCATCCTAGTAAGTATGGCAGATTGTCAGTTTTGGTCCCTGTTAGCTAGAAACTTGGTTTTTGATGCATTTTTGACACGTTTAAGCCCCGTTAACCCCATTTCAAGGCTCTAAAATGAATTTAAAGTATAGGGAACTTAAAATATACTCAAAAACATCTCAGATGTCAGTTCGTTTGATTGTACGATTGCGTTATTCGGTTAATTACGACGGAAGTCGTAACGGACACAAAAACGATCCAAATTGCGCGACGAATGGTATTTTAGCATGCCAATCACTAAAATAAAATATTTTAATGATTACATAAATTTTTGGATGTCCGGATATAATCAGAACGTAAGATATGCGCGAAAATGCAAACTTGTGCACTTTTTGACGCTTTTAGTCCCTGTTTGACCAAAAGTTTGTTTATTGCACACCGAACCCATCAAAGCCTATTTCTAAGCTATGTGAAGGATATTTAGGGTATGTTCAACTTATGTTCATGTTTCGGAATGTTCGATACCATACGAATCAGCAGACTTTTGCAGTTTGACGCAAATAGTCCCTGTGATCGAATAAACTTGATTTCGACACACCAAACCCTCCAAAACTTATTTCTAAGTTATGTAAAGGTTATTTAAGGTATTTTAAGCCTATGTCACTATTCCGGCGTGTTTGTTGCATTAAACTGATTACGTTTACACATCAGTTCGCGTATAACTTTCCAGAAAGTGATTTAGAGCTCGAAATCGAACAAGAATTGATATGTGCAAATGATACACATATTTATACAAATCCCAAGTATGAAACACAATATTTAATTGATTTGGTATTTATTTGATTTTTGAAATGACACAGATGTCACAAATCATACTCTTTTTTCATTTCTTGAAACGAATTTTCTTTTTGCAAACACTATTCTGTCATTGCTGAACACTTTTCTTTCAAAATCTCATTTTCCTTTTCTAAAATCTTGCATTATTGTGTTAGCATATTTTCTAACATTTCTTTGCATTTATCTTTGAAAACATTTTCAATTTTAGTAAATTCAATATCTCTTGTTCTGAATTTTTCATCTTTTTCAGTACAAGCACTTCACGTTTCCATGCATTTCTTGCACTGATCAACATTTTTATCTAAGACTTCAGAAGATTCAGTTGAAGTATTTACCTCAGTTGTTGACACCTCAGCTTTCTCTGCAATCTGCTTCTGGTCAACTTCCTTCTCCTGCTGTTCCTCAGCAACAGCTTCATCAACACCAGCTACATCAACTAACTTCTCCAACTTCTCATCAGCTTCTTCTTTGTTCTTCAGATCCTCTTCATTTTGTTGTTCTTTAGTAACAGCTTCTTCTGCTAGTTTCTGTTCTTCTTTACCAGCTGCTTCTTCTTTCACATCCTCACTCTTCTGTTCACCTTCTTCATTACACACTATTTCTTTTAAATCTTCCACCATCTTCTCAACACACTTCTTCATTCTTTCTTCATCCCTCTTTTTCAGACTTGCTGTCATTACATCTCTAATTATCTTGTCCAACTTTTTAAGATAATTTCTATCTTTTTCAACATTTGAGTAATATTCGCCGGACAGAGGAATAACAATGAGTACATCATTGTACACCACCTCTCATCTATGAACGACTGGATCTCCATTGCGGTTGATATAACACTCTCTCTTCTTATCCCACCTTCCATAACACTTCGCTTCTTCAAACTCTTCTTACATCTTTTCAATTCTGCAATCTGCAAAAAATCTTTCTCTATCCGTTTTCTCTTGCAGGATTTGTTCTCTCATTTTCTCATTTATCTCAGCAACAAAAGCATTATGTTTCACTTCAGCCATTAAAGTAGATTCTATCTGATCGTCATCTAGAAGAAAGTCATTCCAGTTGAAACCTCATCGTCTTGGATAACTGCTAGTGCTCTCGACTTCTCTTTCACTGGGTTGTTTTCAATTTGTTTCATCTTTGGTGGTTCCTCTCTGGTCCTGTGATAAACCGCTTTACGATAGTAATCGTCTTGAAATGGATTAGCGGTTTCATCAACAACAGAGTTTATGCATTCTCTTTTAAAATGACCCTTTTGTTTGCACTTAAAGCAGGTCACTTTTGATTTGTCAAAGCCCAGCTTTGTTGATGGTCCACCGATTGACTGTCTCCCAGTAATTTCCATAAATCGTTGAGCTCTACGAATGCAGCTAACCAAACACCATCTAATATCAATGAGTTACATTTCTTGCGGATCTATCTGGTCGTAATCTTCCTTTGTCAGCTCAAAATTTCCAATTCTCCCAGCCACCAGACTTTCGTATGATTCCAAAATCGACGCCAGAAAACTCATTTGTTGTTTAGCTTCATTAATGCTCCTTGCTGGAGAATTTTTCAGCTTTAAGGCTGTTGGACTCTGTATGCCCAAGACACATATTAAATTGATGTGGCTAGTACGTTATGATCCAAGTTGAGTCATACCCAATAACAAGCTAGACAAACACTTATATTATTTATTTGTGATATGATCAAACAAATAAATATTAACACTTACAATATTTAGAAATTGGTTTTCTAAATAATTACACTTGATAAACTAATAAATTATATGGATAATTTATTTTGAGAGAATATTTTATTTTGTTATTTAGTGGGTTAAATAACATTTTAAATGGTTGTATAAAGTCTTGCATTTATGAAGTATTATATTTATAAAAGTTATATATATATATATATATATATATATATAAACCAAGATTAAATTTTATAAAAGAATTTTTTTTATAAAGCTAGCCCCCCCCCCCCCCCCCCATGGGAACTAACAAAATGGTTTGTCCAATGGGATGACATGCAATTGTCATAAGCTAGAGAAGATTTGATTGGGTGGTCTAACCAAGACTTTTGGTCCAATCAAACAACATGCATTTTGCATGGTTAGTCTTCTCTTGATTGGTTATTGAAAGAGGTGGCAACTTGTCTCATTTTATATATTATTTTAGTATGACAAAAATAGAGGTAGAAGACATAAAATTTCAAGTGTGGAAGACTTGAAACTCTCTCAAAAATTTCGGCCATAAGGGTTGTTCAAGGAGTTTTTCGGTTTTGATTCAAGTGTGTTAAACCCTAGCTAATCTCAAGGTGTTTGTTGGAAGCTTAGGGTATACAAGCTTGAGGTCTTCTACTCTTGAGGACAACCATTTCAAGAATCATCATCCGTTTCATCATCCTATTACTCCAAGAAGGTAGTATTCTAAACACCCTATGGTTGTGTTTGATAGTATGCATTTTCATATATGGATCCGGGTTTTGGGATTTTGCTTATAAATGAAATTTATATCTTAAAAGTAACATGTTTTAAATATTATTTCCGCTGCGTTTTTATTTCATATGGATGAAATTGCTTTGATAAACATGTTAAAATCCCATCAATGGCATCTAGAGCCGCTTATATGAGTGCATGCTTCAATAGATTAAAAATTTCGGGTTTCGGGTTTGAATAAAACCCTATGGCCGAAAATTTTAACATGGTTATCCCTTGGTTTTTCAAGATTATTTTCTTACATGCATAAGAGAATCTTGAAAAATTATTTCATATGGATGATTTGTTTGTTTGGACAAAACTTACCTTTTCGGTTTTTTGGACATAGCCGAAAATGGTTATTAAAAGGGAACCATTTTTATGCTTCTTGAAATTAATATACATGTATATATTTGGATATATATTTTGGTGCATATGACCTAGCCATGACCTTGTGTTGAATGATTGTGTTGTGATTTATTTTATTAATTATTCAATGGGTTGTAATAATTATTATTTTGTTCTTCCATTTGTAAGATATTTAATTTATTTATTTTCATTTGGCATGTAAAATAAATAGATTAGGTGCATTTTATTTTACTAGAAAAATGTATTAGGATATATTTTGTAAAAGAAGATGCACACAAAAATGCGGTTTTGGTTTGAACCATTATTTCTGGTCCAAATAACTTCATGGTTATCAATGGGATTTTAACCCGAAAACCAAAACACAATTTTGAGGTCCAAAGGAGTTTGGAGCTGAAAATAAAAGACTTTTGGAAGCTCAAAGAAGGTGGAGAAATCACAACACAAGAAGGAGACTTGAAGCATTTGGATGCGGGATCAAGTGGGAGTTCAACGACACATCGCTTGTGTCATTTTTCACCCCTTAGGAAGGACCTTTTGGCACACTTGTTTCGGCTAACAAGTGTTGTCAAAATAGTTGGCTATGGTTATGCACCTATTGTTATGTATGATATGCTTGTTTGGTTGCTTATTTTATTGTTTTAGATGATATGTCGATATGCATGACTTAACAAACTAATAATCAACAACAAGCATAAAATTGGTTCTTAACAAAATCATTAAAATGGTTAATAAAGGTTTTATTAAAAATTAATGATTTTATAATAAAATGGGTTTTATTAAAAGGAACCTTGAAAATTAGTTTTCACTAAAGTACCATTAATTTGAATGCATGTAAATGTATGGTACATAATATTTTCTAAACTAGAATTTTGAAATATTAAAAACCCTTTTATAACAAGTCAAACACCATCCTTTTATACAACACTCGAAACACTTGGGAACTCTTATTGTGGGATAAAGGTCACCTAACCACATTTGAGGGAACTCGTATGTTCGAGATGGGTTTACCATGTTTGTGGGATAAAGGTCACCTAACCACTTATGTGTATAAACTCACACGTGTGTGTAAGTTGGACGACTTGATTTGGAAACCATGAACTTAGGGTCACCAAAGCATGGGGAACAAAGTTGTTGATGGGATTAAACATGCCAACTAAACATAAAGATGTTTAACCGATCCCATATGGCTAGAAATTGCAAAGAGTTGCAATTGTCAAACGTTGACTACCTTGTTAATTTAAATAGAGGGATAAAGGTCACCTAACCAATATTTAAATGTAACGTTGGATTCTAGATTTTAATTATTAATTGTCTTTAAGACACAAAAGGGTATTAATGATTAAAATATAATAATATCGAAAATACTAAAATTGAACTTGTTAAATTTTGTAGATGGCCGCTAACAATGCAAACTCGATTAACCAAACCGTCCGAAACCTATCACTAAGAACCATCCTTGAAAAGGATCGTCTCAACCACAACAACTTCATGGATTGGTTTCGAAACCTGAGAATCGTTCTCAAGCAAGAGAAGATATCCTATGTGTTGGACGATCCTATTCCCGATGAACCTAACGTGGAAGATGTGGAAGCCTACAATGATTGGGTTAAGTATACCGAGGACTCCATGCAAGCCTCATGCCTCATGTTGGGAACTATGATTCCCGAAATTCAAAAGGATTTTGAACATCACGGGGCTTACGACATGATTACCCAGTTAAAGGAAATGTTCCTACAACAAGCAAGGGTAGAACGCTTCGAAACTGTTCGGGCACTTCATGCATGTCGAATGGAGGAAACCCAATCGGTATCATCTTATGTCCTTAAGATGAAAAGCCACATTGATCACCTCGAAAGGCTAAATTGTCCCGTCTCTAAAGAGTTGGCTACGGATTTGATCCTCAACTCTTTAACAAAGAAATTTGAGAGCTTTGTAATGAATTACAACATGAATGGATGGGACAAAAGCATTGGTGAGCTTCATGCAATGCTTAAAACGGCCAAAGCAAGTATGGGCAAAAAGGCTTTACCCGTCCTAGCGATCAATGAAGGAGGCAACAAGAAGAGGCCCCACCCTGACCCTAAAGCAAACTATGCTAAAAGAAAGGGACACGTTAAGGGAAAGGGAAAGGGAAAAGCTAAAGCAGAACCCACCAAACCGAAGGAGAAGAAGCAAAAGGTTGCTACAAATGACCCATGTTTTGAATGTGGTGAGATAGGACACTGGAAGAGAAATTGTCCAACCTATCTCAAGGAGTTGAAAAACAAGAGGGATGCAGGGCAAACCTCAGGTACTATCTTTATGATACATGTTGAGCTTAATGTTATTTCTTATAACACATGGGTACTAGATACCGGATGTGGAACTCACATTTGCAATTTGTTGCAGGGGTTCAAAAGAAATAAACATTATAAGAAGGGAGACGCTAGTCTCTTTATGGGCAACGGAGCAAAAGTTGAAGTCGAAGCTCAAGGAGACTACGTTTTAGAGCTTCCAAGTGGCTTGGAAGTTATTTTGAAAAATGTTTTGTATGCTCCTAGTTTAACTAGGAACATAATTTCCGTTTCCCTTTTAAGATAATGTGGTTTTAATTTCGAATTTGTTAACCAAGACATTTATGTTTCTATGCATGATGTGTTTTACTTTAAGGCTATGCCTTTAAATGGTATTTATGAATTAGATCATAATAACACATCATATGATAGCTCAATGTACCAAGTAACCAATAAGAAACTCAAAATGGATTTGAGTGATTCCTACCTTTGGCATTGTCGCCTTGGACATATAAGCAAGAATCGCATGCATACACTTCAGAAAAATGGTCTTTTGAATACAAATGAAGATAATTCATTTGATGTATGCGAATCTTGTTTACAAGGCAAAATGACCAAGACACCCTTTAGTGGAACTTTTGAAAGGGCTAAAGACTTACTATGTATCATACATTCAGATGTATGTGGTCCTTTTAAGCCGATGACTAGGAATGGTGAAAGATACTTCATTACCTTTATTGACGACTATAGTCGTTATGGTTATGTGTACTTACTAAGACACAAGGATGAAGCATTTGAAATGTTCAAAGACTTCTAAAGTGAAGTAGAAAATCAACTCAAGAAAACAATCAAAGTCCTTCGTACTGATAGAGGAGGTGAATACCTTAGTGGTTCTTTTCAAGATCATCTTAGGAGTTGTGGGATTATCTCACAACTTACTCCACCTGGAACACCACAACACAATGGTGTGTCCGAAAGGAGAAATCAAACTCTATTAGATATGGTTCGATCTATGATGGCTAGAAGCACATTGCCTCTATCGTTTTGGGGTTACGCTTTGCTCTCCGCAGTCCGTATATTAAATATGGCCCCAACCAAGAAAGTGGAAAAGACACCTTTAATATGGCATGGAAACCCTCCATCATTATCATTCTTAAGGGTTTGGGGTTGTGAAGCTTATGTTAAGCAATACACTCCAAACAAATTGGAAGTCCGATCCACTAAGTGTATCTTTGTAGGATATCCTAAAGATGATATAGGATATTATTTCTATGATCCAACCGAGCAAAAGGTATTTGTTGCTCGAAAGGGTAAGTTCTTGGAAGCTAAGTTCCTTATGGAAGGAACTAGTGATAGAACAGTGGAACTTGAGGAGGATCAAGAACCACAAGACGATACACGTTTGGTTGATACTAGCGCTCAACAAGAGATTGTTGAAAACGATCAAGAGGTTGATTAGTACACACAAAATGTTCGCAGATCTGGTAGAATTAGCAATCCACCTGAAAGATATGGATTTTTCGTGGATGGATGCTACGTGGTAGATTCAGATGAACCAAACACATACCATGATGCAATGTCAAAAACTGATTGTGACAAATGGCTTGAAGCCATGAACATAGAGATGCAATCCATGTATGATAACCAAGTTTGGGAATTGGTTGTGCCTCCACTTAACTCCAAAGTAGTTGGAAGTAAGTGGGTTTTCAAGAAGAAAACAGATATGCATGGTAACTTGGATACTTATAAAGCAAGACTTGTAGCAAAAGGTTTCACTCAAACTCAAGGGATTGATTATGATGAGACCTTCTCGCCTGTGGCGATGCTAAAGTCAATCAGGATATTATTTGCCATAGCTGCATATTATGACTATGAGATCTGGTAATTGGATGTCAAAACGGCTTTTCTTAATGGATATCTTGATGAAGATGTCTATATGGTTCAGCCTGAAGGTTTTGTCGATCCAAAACATCCTGACAAAGTATGCAAGTTAAAGAAATCAATCTATGGATTGAAACAAGCATCTAGAAGTTGGAATCACCGTTTTGATGAAGAAATTAAGAATTTTGGATTCATCAAGAACGGCGATGAAGCTTGTGTGTATAAGAAAGCTAGTGGGAGCATCATCACTTTCTTAGTACTGTATGTCGATGACATTCTACTATTTGGGAATGACATTCCAACCATGGAAGGTGTAAAAGCTTGGCTTGGAAGTTGTTTTTCCATTAAGGATCTTGGTGAAGTAGCCTACATTTTGGGAATAAAGGTCTATAGGGATAGATCAAGGCGCTTGATAGGTTTAAACCAAAGTGCATACATTGACAAAGTCTTGAATAGGTTCCAAATGGAGAACTCTAAGAGAGGTTTTGTACCTATTCAAAAGGGGACAATATTGAATACATCTCAATGTCCAAGCTCAAAGGATGAGCAAGAGAAAATGAAAAGAATCCCATATGCGTCAGCTATAGGATCCATCATGTATGCAATGATATGCACCAGACCGGACGTCTCATGCGCCTTGAGCATAACGAGTAGATACCAGCAGAACCCAGGTAACAGTCATTGGATGGCTGTTAAAAGCATATTGAAATATCTTAGGAGGACTAAGGATATGTTCTTAATATATGGATCTGGTGAGGAGGAGCTCGTTATAAAGGGTTACACGGACGCGAGTTTCCAAAACGATCGAAGTGATTCTCGATCACAATCGGGGTATGTCTTCATTTTAAATGGAGGAGCAGTCTCTTGGAAGAGCTCAAAACAAGACATGGTAGCATTGTCCACTACAGAATCAGAATACATCGCCGCTTCATTGGCAGCCCAAGAAGCTGCATGGTTGAAGAAATTCATAGCCGACCTAGGGGTGGTTCCTACCATTCAAGACCCCCTAGAGATCTTTTGTGATAATGAGGGTGCGATTGCTCAAATCAAGGAACCTCGTGCGCACCAAAAGACTAGACATATCGAGCGGAGATTCAAGTACATAAGGGATGAAGTTGAAAAAGGAAAGATATGTATCCGCCAAGTTCACACCGATCAAAACATTGTGGATCCACTCACGAAGCTCCTTGACAGGGCAAAACATGAGGGTCATACGTGTGCCTTAGGACTTCGATATTCTAGTGATTGGATTTGATCTAATTTTGTATTTGGATATTGAAACAATTGTTATTTTAACTCTTATATGGTATTTTGAGTTATGTTTCATATTAGCATGTTTAAATCCGTGAATAAGTTAATTATTCTAAATGTCCGTAGTCGATCATACTTGTGGGAACAAATATAAATCTAAGACTATTATGAATTTGGATTGGTGGATATTCATTAGATATGAATATAGAGCAAAGTGTTGCTACCAAAGTTCATAGATATTTGTGAGATACAAATATTGGACTGACTCGCTCTCAAATATTACTGCATGGAATCATTTGTGGTTGATCATAAGTAAATTTTGAGTAAAGGCGAATATCATAGTATCCTCTGACCTGAGATACATATTGGGTCTTGATATTCACCAAGTATTATACCTTGACCTAGTTCTTAGCTGTCTGTAGCAAGGCAGCACACAAGGCTAAACTCAGGTGTGGTGCAAGGTGATTGTGAGAGACGTATGTAGTCAAGAAGGGATTTGTTCCTCTTATTCGTTGAGAGTAAGATGTCTAAGGCCTGCTAAAGTTGAATCAACAGAGAGTGATCACTCTATGTCTCTGGATTTAACATGACATCTGTAACGAAAGGATAAATGATAGATTCACCTAAATCATGTTCAAGTAAGGGACTTGAAAGGGATGATGTTATTGAATGGCAAATATAGTCATACGTATTGGGGGTAGTAAACCGTAGTTAGGCGTCATTTACTGCTTGCATCAATCTTCTATGTATCTTGTGCAAGTGGGAGATTGTTGGACTCTATATGTCCAAGACACATATTAAATTGATGTGGCTAGTACGTTATGATCCAAGTCGAGTCATACCCAATAACAAGCTAGACAAACACTTATATTATTTATTTGTGATATGATCAAACAAATAAATATTAACACTTACAATATTTAGAAATTGGTTTTCTAAATAATTACACTTGATAAACTAATAAATTATATGGATAATTTATTTTGAGAGAATATTTTATTTTGTTATTTAGTGGGTTAAATAACATTTTAAAAGGTTGTATAAAGTCTTGCATTTATGAAGTATTATATTTATAAAAGTTATATATATAAACCAAGACTTAAATTTTATAAAAGAATTTTTTTTATAAAGCTAGCCCCCCCCCCCCCCCCATGGGAACTCACAAAATGGTTTGTCCAATGGGATGACATGCAATTGTCATAAGCTAGAGAAGATTTGATTGGGTGGTCTAACCAAGACTTTTGGTCCAATCAAACAACAAGCATTTTGCATGGTTAGTCTTCTCTAGATTGGCTATTGAAAGAGGTGGCAACTTGTCTCATTTTATATATTATTTTTGTATGACAAAAATAGAGGTAGAAGACATAAAATTTCAAGTGTGGAAGACTTGAAACTCTCTCAAAAATTTCGGCCATAAGGGTTGTTCAAGGAGTTTTTCGGTTTTGATTCAAGTGTGTTAAATCCTAGCTAATCTCAAGGTGTTTGTTGGAAGCTTGGGGTATACAAGCTTGAGGTCTTCTACTCTTGAGGACAACCATTTCAAGAATCATCATCCGTTTCATCATCCTATTACTCCAAGAAGGTAGTATTCTAAACACCCTATGGTTGTGTTTGATAGTATGCATTTTCATATATGGATCCGGGTTTTGGGATTTTGCTTATAAATGAAATTTATATCTTAAAAGTAACATGTTTTAAATATTATTTCCGCTGCGTTTTTATTTCATATGGATGAAATTGCTTTGATAAACATGTTAAAATCCCATCAAAGGCAATATTGCAGAGAATCTCATCGGGTTCTCTAGAGTTTGAAGCTGTTGAAGATGAATGATACCCTGGATCGTAGCTAGATGTGCTTTTCTGAGATTCTTTTGACTTTTCAACACTGAAAGCAGTCTTTGGTGACTCCTTGACTGACACCGAAGGTACACCGCCCTTGTAGTAAAGACCCACATTCTGTTGATGCAAGGAACTGCTCATTTTGCTTTGCTTTTGCAGTTCAAGCTCATGACTCTCGATCTTTTCAATTAAAGCATCCAAAGTTATCGTATCATACAACACATCATTTTTCAGCATGAACACAAATGTTTGCCACTGATCAGCTCGTGGTAATGCTTCAATGATTTTATCAATGATTTCCTCACGTATTTTAGTTATCCCAAACCTGTTAAGTTCAGTTTGTAAATGACAAAACCTCTCGATCATTCGCCTCACGGATTCACCTTTTAAACTATCAAACAAATCAAATTCCTTTTTAAGTAATGAAATTTTGTTCTTTTTAATTTGTTTTCCTCCCTCGGCTTTAACTCTTAAAGCTTCCCAGACTGATTTTGACCAGCCATCATGATTGAGCAATGCAAAAATATCATCTTTGATGGACTGTTGGATTAAAGCAATCATTTTCTGTTCGTAAGAAAATTTTCTTTTATCTTCATCTCCTAGACTTGCAAGTGGAATTTCTTCATTTTTATCATTTATCGGTCTATGGTATCCAAACTCCAAACAGAACCAACTCTCATGAGCAAACGCTTTTGTCTAGTTCAAAAATCTTTCTTTCCACCAAGTGTAGTCTTCAAAGTTTTCAAGTTTCGGTGGTTTAGAATGTGTTTCGTAAAAGTTATCATGTTTTATGTTATCATTTATAGCTTTCGTAATAGTTTTCGGTGTAACGGTCGATGTTTCGGAAGACTCGGAAGTGTATGCCTTGTAAAACGTGTTGTAAAACTCTTCAGCCATGATGTTTGATTCCTCGTTTTTCTCTTTCGTGTATCGCTACTTGATTTTTCACCTTGAATTTCACACACCTTTGTGTTTTTCACCTGTAAACAATACAAACACTCGACCGGTTTAAATGAACAGAATACGTGAAAGTCCGTAAAATATGTGACTTATGAAGTATTGTGAATTTTGCGAACGGAATCGATCTACGACTCGTGCGAATGATCCAAACAATGTGAGAATGAACACACTTGTGCTTTTGACCAAATGATTTTGTTTCAATCCTTGTTCTGAATAAACTTGATCAAATTGAATAGACTCCGACTGAGCTGATTAATGAGCCGAGATTAATAACGACACAAATTGACTTTGACACATAGCTGTTCAGATGGCCTAAAGTAATCCGAATGTACCAATACTTATCGGTAGGGGTGTGCATGGGTCGGTTTTGACCAAAAACCATAACCATAACCGCGATATCGGTTATTGGATAACCATAACCGATCGGTTATGGTGGTTATGGTTATTCGGTTTTGATGGTTATAGCGGGTCGGTTATGGGTTGTTAACCGTGTATTAAGCTTAGCTAAAAATAACTTAATTTTTTTAACACGGAATAAATTGTTATTGCATATTTGTATATATTAGTATATTACATAATATTACAAAAATATATATAATCTATAATATTAATACCAATTAATATTATTGAATATTCAAATAAAGTGATGTGATATATTCCATAACTCAAATAAACATTAAACCAAAACCACAAAACGATATGAAAAACCAATAAGTACTAAAGATCTTTAGTCAAAAACATCAAATATTAAAAATATGGTGAAAAGTCTTAAATCCTATAAAGATTTATTACATGTCGGTTCAGTTCGGTTATGGTGGGTATGGAAAAAATGATAACCATAACCGACCCGCTACTTTCAGTTTTCAAAAAACCATTAACCGACCCACCGGTTTTTTATTTGGTTCAGTTTTTTCGGTTTGGTTTTGTCGGTTAATTCGGTTATGGTTCGGTTAATCCGGTTTTTTGCACACCCCTACTTATCGGATGAACTAATCAGTTGCCCCGTATGGGCTTTAATGAAGACAAGTTAACGGATGGGTTATATTAGTGAATGAATAACATCTGGATGGTCATCCGAACAACTGAATTATCTAAATGGTCCGAATGAGTAACTCTTTTGTCTGGATGGCTTTTTATGTCCGGATGGTCATCCGAACGGATGGCCATCCGGATGAACAGCAACAGCAACGAAATTCATGATTTTCGGACACAATTTCAAAGATTTAACACCTTTATACTTGGAATCTAGATCTGAAAATTTGTAGATTTGATTAAACCATATTTTCGCACAATATATCAAAAAATCAGCAATTTTTAACCGTGAAAACTTCGTTAATTTTGGACTTTTGTGTCAAAGAGTGAAGAAAATGGGTAGAAGAAGAATTTTACAAATCTGATACAAATTTGACTCTGAAACTGATGAAATCACGTAGATTCTTGCGTATCTGATCCGAGCAATCGATCTCCTGCTCTGATACCACTTGTGAACACGTTGTAGGATCGTGTTTAACTCCCGAATGATTGCGAAATGACACGTATGACGTGCGGAATCCGTGCACGTGTGTGGACCAAACACAAGAACGTAATAAACTGTGATTCGATTGATAATATGACAAAGTTTACACCTTGAATCACCTTGAATGCTAGTTTCTCTCTCTAGAAGCTATAGTCTTCAAAATATCAAAAGTTCTAAATGTTTACCCTAAAGCTTCTATTTATAGGCAAAGAATTAAGGAAGTTCTCCTTAATTACAAGTTTGCCACTCCTTATATAAACTAGACTTATTCCTAGATTTCACATAATAAAACCTTGTCTTTAACAGTTTTCTGATACGATGACGGAGGCGATAGACATTCGTGCACTCACATCAACATACTTATCAATTAGTTTTTGTTTATCCACAACATTACTTTTTACTTTTTACTTTTAACATACCAATTGTTCTGTTATCCTTTTTATTTTGTTCAATGAAACATTTTTCTGTCTTTTGCAACTTGTTGTAAGCAATCTGAAGTGTTTTTAGATCAACTATTATGCTTTTAGTATGAACCCTCAATCTTCCATAGTCACATCCTTTTCAACACATAGTTCACATGGAATTAAACATTTTTGACATTGAAAAGGTTTTGATGGTTCAATTTTATTTTCAATTTTTATTTCAGATGACTCGGTCTTTAGCGATTCAATTTTAATTTCTGTTCTAGTCTCGGTTTTAGACTCAGATGACTTAGTGTTTACCTCTTTCAACTATGCCATCATGGCTTTCTGAGCCATTTCCTCCAATGATCCAGATCTAATTTCATTCAAATTGATCACTTCAGCAATCTCTTCTTCCTCCTCGTCAAACTTGATTTCACCAAAGGTAGCATTGTTTGAGAAAAATCCTACAAAATTTTCAACAATGTTAGGAGGAAAAATAGCTTCTTGAGAAATATGAATTCTCTTCTCGTCTTCGACAAAGTTTGTTAGTTCTGATTCTATTTTTTCTTCAGCAAATGTTGATTCAGCTTCCACATCAACTTTCTGTGCTTTGATCTCAGTCTTTGTTTTGATCTCCTTCAATCTTTGCAACCCTTTTAACTTCTTCAACCATAACTTTGACGTCTTCAATTTCTTTTATCTCAACCATCAAAGCTAATCGCTCAGTCTTCTACATAACTGAATTCCAGTTGAATCCTTCATCTCATTGTACCAACACTGAGGCTTTATCTTTCGGAGTTGAATTTGAAGACCCGCTTTCAATTGGTACATTTCTTGAGTTGATAAATCCAGGATTTTAAGCTTGATTTCTTGGTTGGTTTTGGTGATCAATGGCAATCTGATAGAAATCACTATGACTCCCAAACAGATTAAAATTGTTGTTGACTTGTTTGTTTGTGCATTCACGTTTGAAGTGTCCTCTTTCACCACACTTAAAATTCATAACCTTTGACTTATCAAACCCCAACTTTGTATTTGGATCTCCTAACTATTCTTGCCTGAAATCTCCACGTATCTCTGAGCTCTCCTGATCACACCCGCTAAACACCATCGGATATCTATCAGCTCCATTTCCTTTGGGTCAATTTGGTTGTAATCTCCTTTTACTAAATTTTAATTTCCAATTCGTCTTGCCACTAACCCTTCATAGGATTGTAGTATCAAGGCTAACAAAGCAATGTGCTCTTTGGCGTTTAATACAGTAAGACCTTGAAGATTGTTTAAGCTCACTGCAATGTTGCATTGTAGATTCTCTAAAGACTGATCTACTGCATTTTGTTGGTTTTGATTCTAGTGAGATTGTGATTGTTGATTTGGTGTTTGTTGCAATTGTTTAGATTGTTGAAATTGAGTTGGTTGAGTAGCTTTAGATCCCAAATTACTTCCATAAATTGGTTATTGAGTCACACTTGTTTTTGGAATGCTTCCTTATATTGGTTGTAAATTCTGTGTGAATCCCGAACTGCCTCCCATAAATGCATTTCCATATGATAAATACTAAGGTAAATTGTTTGCACTAAATGCAGTTTGTATCTTTTGGCTTGCAATCTCTAATCCTTTGTAATTGAGACCAATGTCTTGAGGAATGGCATTTGCTTTCATCTTTGACTTTTTCCTTAGCTCCAATTCATGAGCTTCCAACTTTTTGACAAATGTACTAAGACTTAAACTCAGGTAATCCATCGGTCTTGACTTTAAAATAATCAGATACATTTCCCATTCTTCATTAGGTAACGCATGTGCTAGCTTCTCAACTTGTTGAATATCAGTCAGTTGAATGTTGTTCCTTTTAGTTCCAGCAATTAAATGACAATATCATTCAATCAACTAATGAAAATTTTCTCCTCTGACAATAGTGAAAATGTTGAATTCTTTCTTGATCGAATCAACTTTACTTTTACGCATGTCATCATTTCCTCTGTATTTCTTTAATAAAGCTATCTGGAGTGATTGTGTTATTTCTTTATGGATGATGTAGAATATCGTCTTTGATTGACTATTGTAACATATTGTACATTTTCTTCTCATTTGTATAATATCTTTATCACCATCTGGAATCTATATCTTAATTCTTTCTCTAGCTTCATTTCTTGCAATCAAATCCTCATCCTCGATCGCCATCCAAGGTTTCAAACATGTTGCTTGTACATAATTTTCAAACCGTGTAGCCCATCTTGGATAATCTTCCATCCGTAGAAGCTTTGTTGGTTTGTTAGACATACCCATCTCATTATCCAAATTCATGTTCTGAACTATGCTTGATGAACTTCCACCCATAGCAAATGCATTGTACATTTATGAATCCATGCTTTAGAAAATTTTCCAAAATACTACTTCCCAAGCGTATGAACACTCAAACGTATGACCCTCTGAATGCAAGCCCTCGAGCATATGACCAACCGAGCGCATGAATCCAAGCAAGGGTATCACTCTTCAAATGATTGACTCTTGCGTGCGTAGGAGCTCTTGCGCTTGATTCCTACGTGCATAGGACCCTCCTGCATTTGGGCTATGCTCTTGCACCTGACACCTTTTTTGGTAGAATTTTGGAAATTTAGAAATGAAAATGGATGAATTTGGTTGAGATCTTTTGATATATTGTTCAAAAAAAAAAAAATGAAGATGTAGGAAGAAATTGAGAACATTTTGACCATGGGAACTAGTAGAAATGTGAAAAATGAGGCTTTCTGATGCTTTTGCCACCAAAATCTTCAAAATCCAGGCATATCACAAGGAAATATCCGTTCTCTGCTCTAATACCACTTGTCGGACCGATGTTTGACGTGTAGATCTTGATTAGAGTTGATTTAGAACACGTACTGATCTCTACAGATGTTGTAACAAGTGCGGAATCCAAATTACAAGATAGCGAACACTAGGATTTCCAAATATATCTTTTCATAAGCAGCATGACGTTTTGTTTACAACTCCTTTCAAAAAGCTCTCCAAAATGTAAATTATGAGCTAATGCACCCAAAGGTCCTTTGTATAGACCTTTGTCCTCCGTGCGCAGGACTCCTGCGCTCTAGGCTCTCATACTCGCCTATAACTCATGCGCGTGTATGAGTCCTTTACAAATAAAATCAAAATTTAACACTCCAACACATTATGATACCTATAAAAACCAAACTCTAACTAAGACATAGGCATTAGACATTAATGTATCAACAAAAACCAATGCCTCCCAACGGGAGAGCAGGCTTCGCAATTGAAGATAATGAAAGATGAAATGGTTGCAGGCAAGTTTGGCACTATGAAATTATGGGCAAGATGGGATGAGTCAACAATCTTAGAGAGCTAAAAAGAGTTAGAAATTTTAAGAGAAAAAGATCTATCTGTCCCCAGAATGCCAGATTATGAGCAAGTAGACTTCCCTATCGAATCTCTGATTGATCCCTCTGAATTTCCTTCAGCAAAGAACATATCCTTAGCTGTTAAAAGCTACCTCAAAAGGAAAAAGGAGATGTCTGCAGAAATTATATAGACGTATGAAGATGCAATAAGAAAAGAAGGGATCATGAGTGAACTGATGTATGGAATCCAGATGCAAATCCAGAAGATCTAGTTGGTCAAGTCTTGGGAAAACAATTTTTCCTAACTTATCAAATAACATCTGTCCCAAGAAATACATTTAGCCTTAAAATTATCAAATGGAAGTATGATAGAACAAGCCATGAATTGAGTTTGTTCAGGGCTAATGGAGAAGTTGAAAAGATATCCATGAACAGTCCCTTTGGGGTAAAAAATGAAGATCTACAAGTCCTTCTAGGGCTTGAACTCGAAAGGGACCCAGATGACTATCTTTTTATGAAATTTGAACACAAATTCAAGGGTCAAATTAGGGAGAAGTTGATGAGGAATAAAAGTTTATCAAATAAATATCTGTTTTGGCATCATATGTTCTAAACATGACTTCCTAGTCAAGAAATAAATAGATAATGATACATTTTCCTCCCAAAGATACTGAATCTTGAACACTAATTAGAACATCTGTTGAAGACATCAAAGATCTGTTTGAAGGCAAGGAACATCTGTTGAAGAAGAAGAAACCCTTGTTTGATGGCCAAAGCCCTGTTGAAGACAAGCACTTATCATGAAGACCAAACATTTGTTGTGGCCAAACAAATGTTTGATACAAGTCAACAACGGTTTGAAGAATAGTGATTTTGTCAATGTAACAATGTTAGCTTAGAACAAATGTTTTGTGTAATAGATTAGAAGATAGATTTCTACAGTTGTTCGCTAACATCTAAGGAATCATTTCTGTTGGGAATGTTAGATGTCACTATTAGGGTGATGTCAGCTGATTGCAAACATACCTTTTGTACTTGTATAAATAGATCTCATGTGTTAGAGATCTATTTTATCACTTATCATTCCTTTTGTACGAACAAAAAAGTTGTGTGATCAGGTTGATGGGGAGTTTGTACAATCATTACTGTAATTTGTAATCCTTTGATTATTAGTGCAAAAGTTTTGATATAACTTTCCACTCTTGTATGCTCATATAATTCCGCATTTCCATTTGTACTTTGAAATTACATCCATATTTGTTCATCTAAAGCATACAAGTTAAACTCAGATCCTAAAACTGACTATTTCTCAAAGTGGATAGAGGCATAAGCATTTGTCCAACTAAGGGAGAATGTAGTGATATCCTTCATAGAGCGCAATGAACTAGATTCGGGATCTCGACGGAGATCATATGTGACAACGGATCTCAATTCACCGGGAAAAGAACAATGAACTTTTATGATAGTTGGGGAATCAAAATGATAGTTTCAACACCGGTGCATCCTTGTGAATGCATATATCTGTAGCTTACGTCATGTATTGAGTCTTATCTTGTTTAGTAGTTTATTGTTGTATGTTTTAGATTGTATTTCATAATGAATTAGATGATTTTGTAATGTCATGCCCCATTTGCACAAAAGGCCAATTCGTGCGGATGGGACATAATCCTAATTCGTGCGAATCCCCATCCGCTCCTATGGGTTCGTGCGTATCCATGTTGCCTATAAATAGGAGTGGTGGGTTGTTCATTTTAGAACTTTTGGAAGTTGTAGCGAAGGACTGTCAAATTCTTTTCTCGGCTTTGTAACTCATTTCAATCAATAGAAAAGAATGTTCAATGGTATTCTTGTGTGTTTGTTCACTTCCTACTCGAATTCTGCACGAGATACGAAGATCAACTAACTGGTCGAAGCATTTAGAGCACCGAAACGGTCCTCACAATCCTCAAGCTAATGGTCAAGTAGAATCAAGCAACAAGATCATCATCAGCAACCTTAAGAAGAGATTGGGGGCTAAGAAGGGGAAATGGGTAGAAGAACTACCCTTTGTCCTTTGGGCATACATAACAACAATAAAGAATGCTACAGGTCAGACTCCATTCTCATTAGTTTTTGGAACAAAAGTCGTGATCCCTATAGAAATGGTGATCCCTACTGCTAGATCTAGCCTTCAGGCCAAAGAAACTAATGATCAAGCCTTAGTTGAGTATCTTCATACTGTGGATGAGCTCAGGGATGTTGCCAAGGTTGGGATTGCAGCATATCAACAAAAGATAGCAAAATCCTACAACAAGAATATTCGAATCTGAAGATTCCAAGTGGGGGACATGGTGTTTAGAAAGGCATTTAAAAATAGGACCAATCCCAGCGATGGATAGTTTGCTCCAAACTAGGAAGGACCATACCTTATAGATTCAGAAGCTGGAACGAGTGCTTACTGGCTGGCTACAATGGAAGGTGAAGTTCTTCCAAGATCCTGGAATACAATTCACTTGAAGGCTTATTATATATTCTTATGTTCCCCTTAAAGTCAAAGGGCACCTTAATTCACTCTCCACCATTAGATGGGGCTAAAATTAAATCTCTGCCATTTAAATTATCCAAAAGCTTCTAAAATCATCAGTTCCTAGTGGTTGTAAGCTCCTGATTTTGCTCCGATGTTTGAATTCTTGCGGATTGCACATGATCTCCCCCACCCTCCACCACTAACGCCAAGGATTGTTCACCTTTTTCTGCATTGGCGAATCCATCTAGACACAAGTTCAATCCATCAGATGAATCAAAACAATAGATTTGATGTTTGTATTATAGCTATTGGGTTCTATCAATCAAACTGACGATGCTGGTGGTGATGAAATAACTGATATAGCACTGTCTGTATTTAGGTTTATGATCTACATCACTCTTGGGTTAAAGTATGTTCGATTCATCAATTTTGCTTCTCATATGTGTTATATTAAGTTCTATTTATCCGATTTTCATATAATCTTCATTCTATTTTCTTACAGATTCCGATCACTGATTCGGTACCCTAATTTTGACAAATTGAAATTCGTAACGAAATTCAACAATTTTTAAACCCTACTTTTATATTTTAGTATTCTCATTCCTTATACATGTAGTGAAGGTTTTTAATATGCAATATGAACTTATGATTGATGAAAAAGCATTCATGCTTGGCATATGATGACAATGGAATCACTCTTTCACCCATGTAAATATGATGTGAGTTCAAGCTTTATGCTTTATTTGTGCTTTTGATCATTTTATTTGATGCCAGCATATGTGAGTTAGTCTAACCATTTAGTTCATGAGTTCCGGTATCATTGTTTCCAAACCTTAAAAATGTTTCTTCTTCGGTATTTTATTAGGTTAAGACAGTTTTCTTTATGTTACTATTATATTTTGTTCCTTTATAAATGGTTTTGGTTAAGATTTAACTTATATATCATTATGTATGTTAAAAGTGTGATAAAAGTTCTTGTGGGTGAATCTGACCCATTTTGACCCGTTACCATACATGTCCAACTTGCGATCACTAGTGTATTCACACACTAATGATAACTTTTTGTTGGTTTGGCATCTCATGCAAATATCAGATTTATGTTACACGTGCTGGTGTTTAGTTGATGAACTTTTATATGTGAAGGAATAATGTGAAGCTTTTGACAAATGGTGGAGACATGTTAGAACTCTTCTACGAGCTACATTTGCCTTTATTAATTGGGGTTTTTAATCCAGGTATGGATAATCACATTTGTAAACTACTATTTAAATAACTTCAATATTTGTTGAATATATGTGTCTTTCATTTTATATTGATTTATGGTTTGTAGTGTTTGGTCAACAATGACTTTGTTTGAGTTGAAAGAGGAAAAGTTGCTCTTTTGGGGTGAGGTAGTATTAAGGTTAATTTTTTTATTGACTTTTTGCATTCATATATTCAGGTTCTTTATGATATTAGTAAAGAACCGTTTATAATGTGTCCTTACAATTTTTAATTTGAGTGTGGTGTTAAAAACATAATGTGTGAGTTTTATGATTGGGGTTATTAGGATTTTAGACGATTTTATTTAAGTTGAAGTATTGGATAATACGACCCCAGAAAGAGCTGGGATTATAACTCCAACACTTCACACTTGGCTCTCCTACTCCTGTACTTGTAACATTTGAATCTGCATTTGAGGTAGGTACGAGCACACCTTTGTTTACATATTATTTGGTGTATTTTACTTATTTAATCTTTAATGGAAACATCGATTGTTGATTGTATCTTAATTTTACATATTTGTTAGGCCCTCCAAGCTCTTTCTGTACAATATATGAAGTTTTCTAGTCAAACTATAGTTGCTGGAAAGAAAAGGTATGTCATTTGAAGTTTCACGTTTTCATCCACAGCTTCCATTGGGCATGTTGTGTTAAGGGTGTTAAAAGGAAAAATAAGTGAAAGATGATTTGAAAGGGCTCAATGCATTTTAATTAGCATTTTCTTTTTGACGAGTAATGTATAATCCCATGTTTCAGTAGTTCTACAATTACACGTTAAATTAGTCGTATTTTGAATGCAAACTTATTCTTATTTTCTTTAGAATTCAAAGAAATAACGTCTTGACATTTTATTACATTATACTACCACTGGACCACATGACGGGTATAAAACTAGTAGGTATACATGTAAATATTATTTTGATCAAACATTTCACACATTTTGGCTCATTTAAAAAAAGTAATGCTATTGTTTATAATTGAAATAAAAAGCATTTATTTCATTATGGCCTTAAAATTCTCGTCCACCGGATGGGTATAGAACTAGTTTCATGTAAGTTGGAGGTCAAGATCTCGGTCTGGTTTGTTAAGGATCCTTGGTCCATAGGATATCTGGTATGTTTCTTATCCATTTTCATATTTTGCCTTACTTTTATTATTTTTGTCAAGTTTATTGACTTACGCATCATAGGGGTGTTAGCCAAGCTAACACCCACCTTCTTGGCTAACACCCACCTTCACCAAGCTTTTAAGTGTTTTAAAGATGGAAATCCTCGAGGATCCTTAACCTTAGTGTGACATTTGTGTCTTTCAATCATTGTACAATTCCGAACAACTTTGTATTTAATGAAACATTGTGTTTTATTTCCGGGATTGTATAATTACATGTGACAATTGCACGTTTTCAATCCTTGTTCAATTTCGTTCACTAAAACATTTTCTGGAAGTGAAATCGTAAACTATTATGCAAACGTAATCAGTTTAACGCGACGTACACTCCGGAACAATGACATAAGCTAAACATACCCTAAATACCCTTTACATAATGTCACACCCCAACCGATGGCGAAAACATCGGGATGAGACGAACAAATTGCTCAAAACTTCATAACGCTATGTGACAATATAGATTAAATTCAAATTTCATAAAATTGCTAAAAATGTCATACAAAAAAAAAAAATCAAATAAGACAACATTGTTTCAAAGATACATTGACAAAATAGATTAATCTAAATGTGTTTCTAAGTCCACCTAAATCTTGTTTCTTCACTTAGCATCATCTTGCCTATCGAACCTGCAACATGTATTAAAATAGAGTTCAATGCAAAAGCAAAGGCAAGTATATAAGTTTGATACGTAGTATAGCATAGAATAAAATTGTTTAACGTGCTCGTATCCATCATGAACAACAATATGCAAGTTACTAGTACGCTGAGATTGTGTAACAATATGTTCAAACCCAAGAATCCAATGCGCTAAAATAGCCTATCCCAAAGTATCTCGGGAGGTTACATGTTTAACTTAACAATACCCCAAGACTCGTGGGCGGTGCATTACTCCTATAGCGCTACACTTGTTAAGGTGGGCTAGCAAAGTTAATGAGCATATATCAACACAAATAGTTTACGTAGCATACGAGATTAATAAGCATCAAATTGTTCAAAGTTTAACTCCCAATAGACTACTGGGAGATTAACATGTTTCAATATGGATAGAGTGTGATTCAAATAGTTTCAAGTGTTTTCGTGTTTTTACATAGAATACATGTTGCACCCAAAAGTGTTTAAAAAGTAAAATAGGTTTGAGTATACTTACAAAATTGCATATGCTTTCCGATTATCCAATGTGACGAAGTTGTTGAGTCTAGAAAGTTGAATGTGTTCGATTTGGAGTTTAAGAGGTGTTTACATATGGTTCTAGGGATTTGGAGTTTAAATAACATGAAAATAAACATATGAAAATAATCATCTAACAGCTATGACACTTGTTCTTGACACTATGAAACTCTAAAAGAGTTTAAATGTTTTCATGGAACAAGGTATCACACCCCGACCACGTAAAACAACAAATCATGGCGGAAACGTCGGGGAGTGTTGTAACAGAATCATTGTTTCACAACCATGGATTAAATAAATTTCGTTTTATTGAATTATTGAACTTATTGTTTTATTACAAATCAGATAAATACAAATATTATCTTTCAAGTTTTAAAGTCGCTAAGGCACGAGTCCATCCTATGTATAGCATGCATCAACAATCATCACATAACAGCATCTGAAACATGTGTAAAAATAGGTACGTCAGCATAAAAATGCCTGTGAGATACATAGATTTTATTATAATTAGGATTCATGACTTGTAAGTTTAGAGAAAAATATTTAATCAAAAATAGTCATGAACCTTAAAACATTTTCTTTTATAAATCATATAACAAGTAATAAGAAATCAGATGATATAAATAAATAATTAAGTAAAATGAGTTTGTATAAAATATATTGTTTGTAAAACAATATTTTGATAAAAAGGTTTATAGTATGTATATAAAAATATACTTTGGTTTTAAGAGAGTCGAATAAGTAATATATTAAAATATATTTCAGTTCCAAAATCATTAAACAAATAGTATATTAAATATACTTTAGTTGTCAAAATAATAATTTTCAGTAGTATATCAAAAATATACTTTGGTTTTATTAATAACATATTAAACTATGCTTTGGTTTTATAAATAACATATTAAACTATGTTTTGGTTTTATAAATAACATATCAAACTATGCTTTTGGTTTTGATAAATAACATATTAACTATGTTTTAGTAATTAACAAAATATATGTTGTTTTATACAATATTACATATGAGAGTATATCAAACTATACTTTTGGGAGTATAACAAAATATACAATAAAAATGTGATTTAAGAATTCATTCAAACCTTAGTGTATCAAACTACACCTTTGAGACTATAGAAATACCACAAAGGTAATCCCTATTTGGATAAAATATCGGTTTCTGACATTCCATGACAACAGGAATGGGGTGTCAAATCCTATAGCGCTATATCATACTACCAACCGGTCTGGTGAACATAAAATAAGTACTATCCAACACTTAATTTTTATAATTTTTGGAAAAATTAGTGTTTAAACCATAAATAATCATTCAGTTTATCAAAAGATAAGTACTAATACGTATAATCAATTATACTTTGAAACCATGAACATAACAATTAGGTACACATGCTTCACCCCAAAACATTGAAAACGGTAAAAGAGGGGACTATGTACTCACTTGAGAATGCTTAGAAGTCTTGAACAAAAACCAAGCAAAGCTAGAGGGAGCACGAAATGAAACGGCACCTAATATAGGTAACTATGTAAATAAACCGGACCTAAATCGGAAGATCGGATAGGATGAGGTTTCGTAAATAAAATGACTATTGGAATTCATATGATATGGTTTAACAAAGTCTACATACTAAAACGAAACCTAACTTAAGTGCTTACGACCCATTACGACCCGTTTAGGTAGCTTGTGCTACTTTAACGCGTCGTTCACGTAAAACGCGTTCGGACCGCCTAACTAGTCCTATGACAAGTATTATATGCCTTAACATGTCTAATAATGTTACCTAATCAGTTTAGATGTGAAAATTTAGGTTACATATGCTTAAAATGAATTTATGCGTAAAAAGGGCATTTTGGTCATTTTACTAAGGCATATAAACTATCTATCATACAACTACTTAAACGAAGTGACCATAAGGTATAACCTCAGAAGGTTATTCCCTATACAACTATGGTCACTAAACATGTTTGGTCGGATCCTAATGATCGACTAAACGGGTCTAGTTCGAAAGTCTAAACGATTGTTTAGACCGCTTGACTTACGACTCTACATAAGCACTAAACCTAAAGTGACGAGCTAGACATGTTAAAACATGTTTAACGAAGTTAGAAAACAGGTTTGATATCAAAACAAACGGTTTTGATATCCAAGAATAGTTTGGTTACAAAATACGCATGAATACGCATTTTAGCCGAAACTACGGCTCGTCACTACACCTAATCAACGTGGTAATCAGTAGGTATAGTCACAAGGGACTATAACCATCGTGATTACGCCCACGTTACGAAGTTCAAACGAACTTCGTGTTGACCATAAACCGGTCAATGCAGAAAGTCAGACAAAGTTTGACTTTCTCGCTTAAAACGCGTAAAAGAACGAAAGAATACTTACAAAAGGTCCAAGACTGGAGGTTTGATCTAATTATTCTCATGTATGGAGTGTTAGAACCCTAACTTAGAGAACAAATCAGATCAAGGTGTGGGTTTGAAGCAAATGGGGTTGGGTATTTATAGAAAACCAAGAACCGTTAAGATCGTTCCTCGACAAACGAGCATTAATCTGGACCGTCCAAGTGGGCACAAGGTTTTGGAATACTAGGGGTGTCCCAAAACCATCAAATGGTATTGCAAATGTTACAAATTAGCCCCTAAACTTCAAGACAAGTGCTGAAAATGGACCTGCAGTTGCTGAAATGGAGTTTCTGCCCAGATGAGGCCGTGGCATCGTGCCACGGCAGAGCCATGTGGTGGTGGCGCAGCGCCACCATGTGCCAGTTCCCAGAAAGTTTGCCAAAATGGCAGAAATGGTCCCTGCACATGTTTAAGGCCTTTTTCGATGCGTTTAAACCCCGTTAACTAGATTATTATTTTACTAACTTTAATGTCTAGCGAGACTAACTAGATTATTATTTTATTTATTTATTTATAAAAACAACCAAAACTTTTTATCTTAATATTAATTAATAAAATAGGTTAGATAAATAACGAATTTAAATTAGGATAAAAAAAATCTTTCAACGATTATTCATTTCACGAAGCTTTCGATTTTCGAGAATTAGGATTCGAAATTCATTATTTTAAGAGTTTTAATTAGTTTAACGAGTATCAAGTGTCGATAAATAAAGAATCCTTGAATAATATTTCGTTCAAACGAGAATTTCATTGTGATTCGAGTCTCGGATTCTACAAAGGTTACATCGAAACGACGATTACAAGAACACAAAGTTTCCAAGAATAGGATTATAAACAAAAGTTTCCAAATATAGAAGGCACGAAATAGCAGGGCGTTACACATAACTTAGAAATAAGTTTTGAGGGGTCCGGTATGGCAAAAAACATGCTTATTCGAGCTCAGGGACTATTTGCGACAAACTGCGAAAGTCTTCCGATTCTCGTTTTTCTGAATACGGAACATGTACACACATCCAAATTTTTTTTAATCATTTAAATCTTGTATTTTATTGATAAAGATGCAAAAATATCATTCGTTTCGAAATTTCGGTCGTTTACGTGTTCGTTATAGCGTTCGTCGTAACTAAGCGAAAAACACAACCGTACAACCGAACGAACCGACATCCACTACATTTTTGGGCATAATTCAATTTACATATCCTTAACATCCTTATAGAGCATAAAATTAGGTTAACGGCTGTTAAAGTGTGAAAGTATGGATGACTAGCCCCCACCGTAAGCTATGCCCTCTACCGTAGCTTACGATAGAACCTAGGCACAATAACCAGCTTTCATGGTAGCCAGCTGTTTTGATGTTATTAGAGCCTAAGTTTTCGTTTTCCCCAAGTTTAAACCTGCAATTGACATGTGTTTAAGCTACCATTGATGTGTGCCACCTCATGGACACTTGGCATGATCATATCCACTTCCAATTGCTATAAATAGCAAGATTTCTCAACCTCACAACTTGCTCATTTTCACTCTTCTTCTCTATCTGCTCTATATTGGAGTTTGCTTCCCATTGGAGGCCTCCTACTGAGTATTATTGCCATCTTAGAACACAAGTAAGTGTTCTTTCCTAGTATTGTTCATTATTTTAGCTTATTTTGAGCTAAAAGTTAAACAGTTGACTTTCTGTTTGACTTTCGGTTCTGACCATAATTGGTCAAGTCAAAGTTCAACTGAACTTTGCAACGTGGTCGTAATCACGGAGGTTATAATCCCTTGCGATTGCACCTTTTGATTACCACGTTTACTAGTCGAAGTGTAGAGTCAAAGTTTCGGTCAAAGATGCACATTTTGTGCATTTTTCGATGAAACCATTTTCGGGTATCAAAACATTAAGTTTTGATACCAAATCAGTTTTTGCAACTTAGTTAGACATGTTTTGACATGTCTAACTCATCTCTTCTAGTTTAGTGCTTATTTAGGGTAGTGAGTCGAGCGGTCTTGACCACCGCTTTGACTTTCGAACCCAACCCGTTTGGTCGATCTTAGGATCTGACCAAACACATGTATGTGACCATAGTTGTATAGGAAATAGCCTACTGAGGTTATACCTTATGGTCACGTCGTTTGGTTAGTGTTATGATAAGTCGTTGCTATGTTCTTAAAAATGACCAAAATGCCCTTTTTGCGCATAAATCCATTTAAGCATATGTAACCAAATTTTTGACACATAAACTGATGTTGCAACATTATTAAACATGTTTTGGCATGTAAGACTTATCATAAGACTTGTTTGACCATCCGATCATACTTTTACGCAAATGACATGTTAAAATAGCGTAAACTACCTTAACGAGTCATAACAGGTCAAAAGCACTTAGGATTCATTCCAAATCAGAATGTTGAGTTTACTAAATCATAACACATGAGTTCCAACACTCATTTGATTTATAAAACTTCATTTTATCTGATTCGCCGATTAATGTCCCGTTACACTAACATAGTATCCGACACATTAGGACGCACTTGAGCTTTGTTTCCTATATTGATCAAGGACTCTTTGCAATCCCAAGTGAGTACATAGTTCCCCTATTTTACTTTTTGTAAATATTTTGGGGTGATTCATATGTACCTATTCCTATTTTCAACGATTTTCAACGTGAGTACATAGCTCCCCGCTTTTATGTTTTCTAAATGTTTTGGGGTGACTCATATGTGCTAAACCATTTTCCAGTTTTTGAAACAAAGTATATGGTTTATATTAAATAATACGATTTCAATAATGTGACGAACTTGTTGGTGCATTATCCATAACACGAATGACATTCATTAGCTTTGGCCGAGCCAACCAATAGTATGTTATGGTACCATAGGACTGACAATCCCGTTACTAGACTATTCACTGGATTTGGTGAGAATTTGATGTGTTTTTAGGGTATTTAGAGAGAGAAAGTTAGTGAGATAGAGGGAAGGAATGTTTTGAGGATTGCTGCAAAAAAGGAATGTGCAGCCATCACATGAATTGCCAATCATTCTAGGGTTTTTGCACTCCTCCCTTTTGTAATGATTTGATGATGCCGCACACTCATTCCACCGCCTTTGAGTGTGCGGCTCTATGGGGCTCTGGATGTTGGGCCAGGCTCACAAACTGTGCGGCCCAGTAAGCTGAATTAAGAGTGTGCGTGTGTGTCGATGTGTGCAGCCTGTTTTATAATAATAATAACTATAATACTTCACATACTACTCACACAATTATCAACTAGATTTCTTTAATTAAATCCACATAATCATAACGTACAATAAAGTTGTGCAGGAAAACCCGAAGTGTCACATTATCCCCAAGTTCAAAGAAATTTCGTCCCGAAATTTAGCGTGCAGCCACTGGCAAGCTAGTGTGTTTAAATGTTTTCATGGGGTGTCACATCATCCCCCCGTTGGTTTGGAATTTCGTCCTGAAATTCAGTAGTAGCCTCAGTGCTGGATGTAGTGTCTGTAAGCAACTGGGGATACTTGCGCATCATTTGGTCTTACCGTTCCCAGGTAAACTCTGGGCCACAACGTGAGTTCTAACGAACTTGAACTATTGGTATCTTGCTACGCTTGAGGGTTTTGATTTCTCAATCCATGATCTCAACCAGTTCCTCAACGAAGAGTAGTTGTTCGTCGATCGTGAGTTCCTTAAGAGGAAAGATAAGAGTTTCATCTGACAGACACTTCTTCAGATTCGATACATGAAAAACGTTGTGTACCGCACTTAGCTCTTCAGGTAGGTTTAGTCAATAAGCTACCTTACCGATCTTCTCGATGATTTTCAAGAGGTCCAACGTATCGTGGATTAAGCTTGCCCCTTTTTCCAAAACATACCACACCTTTCAAAGGTGAGACTTTTAGTAGAACCTGGTCCCCGACCTGGAATTCTAAAGGTGTCCTACACCTATCCACGTAGTTTTTCTAATGGTCACCAGCCACCGCCATTCGTTGTTTAATCTGGGCAATCTTTTCCATGGTATCAAGTACAAGTTCTGGGCCGGTGATTTGGCTCTCGCCAACTTCCGCCAAACACAAAGGTGACCGACATTTACGTCTGTACAATGCCTCAAACGATGCTGCCTGAATGCAAATGTGGTAACTGTTGTTATAAAAGAATTCTACCAAAGGTAAATGTCGTTCCCAACCGTTACCAAAGTCGATAACACATGCTCTCAGCATGTCTTCAAGTGTTTGAGTGGTACGTTCAGTCTGACCATCAGTCTATGGGTGATAAGCGGTGCTCATGTCTAAACGTGAGCCAAAGGATTTGTGCATAGCCTGCCACAAATCAGATGTAAAACGTGGGTCACAACCAGACATGATAGAAGTTGGCACCCCGTGCCTAGCGACTACTTCTTTCAAGTAGATGGTTGCAAGTTTCAAAAACTTGTCGGTTTCTTTAATCGCGAGGAAGTGCGCAGACTTGGTTAAGCGGTCTACGATCACCCAAATGGTATCGCTTCCGCTTTGTGACCTTGGTAAGCCGGTGACGAAATCCATGGAAATCTGTTCCCATTTCCAGGTTGGCAACTTTGGTTGTTGAAGTAAACCCGACGGCTTTTGGTATTCGATCTTGACCCTAGCACAAGTCAAGCATTTGCTAACGTACTTAGCTATGATTGCCTTCATGTTTGGCCACCAATACAAGGCCTTGAAGTCATGATACATCTTGTCAGAACTGGGATGTATCAAATATCGAGACATGTGTGCTTCGTCCATCACAAGCTCTCAGAGATTTCCATAAGACAGAATCCAAATACGTTCCATGAAATAGTGTAGGCCGTCGTCCTTGAGTTCAAGCTGTTTTTCAATGCCCTACATGGACTCAGCTAGAAGGTTCTCCACTTTCAGTGCTTCGACTTGAGCTTTTCAGATTTGGTTAGGGAGGTTGGAATGAATAGTAAGCTGTAAAGCATGAACATGCTTAGGCTTAGTTTCTTTTCTGCTGAGGGCATCGGCCATAATGTTTGCCTTGCCTGGATGATACTTGATCGCGCACTCATAGTCGTTTAAGAGTTCGACCCACCGACGTTGCCGCATGTTCAACTCCTTCTGGTCCAGTATGTGTTGGAGACTCCTGTGATCGATGTAAATCATGCACTTGGTACTGTACAAGCAATGTCTCCATATCTTGAGTGCAAAGACCACTGCTCCCAGTTCCAAGTCATGTGTTGTGTAGTTCTTCTCGTGAACCTTGAGTTGTCGTGAGGCGTAAGAAATGACTTTCTCGCGTTGCATTAACACACAACCGAGTCCTTGAATCGACGCGTCGCAATAGACAATAAAATCGTCGGTACCTTCTGGTAATGAAAGAATAGGAGCACTACAAAGTTTCTCCTTTAGCCTTTAAAACATATACTCCTGAGCGTCATTCCACTTGTAAGAGATACCCTTTTGTGTTAGCGTTGTGAGGAGTTGAGCAATCATCAAAAATTTCTCGATGAATCTACGATAGTAACCCGCCAATCCCAAGAATTGACAGATTTCAGTTGGAGTTTTCGGCGTCGGCCAGTTCTTAATGGAGTCGATCTTAGCTGGATCAACATGGATCCCAGCTTCGTTGACCACGTGCCCCAGGAAATGAACTTCTCTAAGCTAGAAGTTGCATTTCGAAAACTTGGCATAAAGTTGTTCGTTGTGTAAGAGCTCCAGAATAAGACGTAGATGTTGCTCGTGTTCTTCTTGATTCTTTGAGTAGATAAGGATGTCATCGATGAATACGATCACAAATTTATCAAGATAAGGTTTGCATACTCGGTTCATGAGATCCATGAAAACCGCAAGTGCGTTTGTCATTCCAAAAAGCATAACAAGGAATTAGTAATGACCATAACGGGTCCTAAAGGCTGTTTTAGAGACGTCCTCGTCTTGGACTCTCAGCTGATGATAACCCGATCTTAGATTGATCTTGGAATAGAAACTCGACCCTTGCAACTGGTCCAACAGACCGTCGATGCGCTGGAGTGGGTAACGGTTCTTGATAGTTACTTTGTTCAGCTCGCGATAATCGATACACATACGAATAGTGTCGTCCTTCTTCTTGAAAAAGAGTACGGGGGATCCCCAGGTTGACGAGCTAGGGCGAATAAAACCTTTATTCAACAAATCCTGCAATTGCATAGATAATTCCTCCAGTTCAGTTGGGGCTAGTCGATAAGGTGCACGAGCTATGGGTGCCGTTCCAGGAGTTACCTCTATTTGAGATTCAACTTGACAATGAGGTGGAAGGCCAGGTAGTTCCTCATGGAATACCTCGGGAAAGTCGCGTACGATGGGAAAATCTTCATCTTCCTTTCTTTCTCTTGGGTGTCAGTGACGAGTGCTAGAATAGTGGTATGCCCCTTTCACAAACACTTTTGGGTTTTTAAGAATGAGATGATGCATGTGACAGCACCACTTTTGTCGCCTTGAACCATAAGAGGTTCACCAAATGAACGAGGAATCCAAACAACTTTCTCTTGACAGAGTATTTCCGCTCGATGTTTGGATAACCAATCCATTCCGATGACAACGTCGAAGCTTCCAAGAACGATGGGAAAGAGGTTTATGAGGAAGGTTTGACCAGATAATATGAGTTTACAATTGTTGATAATGTGTGAGGCCTCGATGTTTCTACCATTGGCTAATTCGATGACGTGCTTAGAGTCTAAAGGTGTTGGTATAGGATTAAGCATCTTACAAATACGTAGGGATACATAACTAGCATCGGCTTTAGACTCAAATAGTACAGAAATGTAACGATCATCAAGTAGGAACTTACCCGCCACAACATTGGGATCATTCCCTGCTTCACCAGCGCCTATCACAAAAGCTCTGCCTCTTGCACCGTTGTCGCCATTGTTGTTGTTGTTTCCAGCGCCCTGATTGTTGTTGTTACGGTTCTGGTTCAGTTAAGTGCAATTCTTCCTCATGTGCCCTATTGCTCCGCACTGGTAGCATTCACGGTTGTTTCCCTGTTGTTGCCGTTGCTGCTACTATTGTTGTTGTGGCTGGTTTTGCCTTGCTGGGTATGGGCTTCTACAGTCTTTAGCATCATGCCCTAGTTTGTTGCACTACTGACAGCGATTCTTCTCACACAGCCCGTTGTGATGCCGATTGCACTTATTGCACTTGGGTCGGTTTCCTTAGTAACCACCATATTGCTGAGGACCCTTGTTGTTTTCGAACTTCCTTTGCTAAGCTAGGGTTTGAGTGGGATTAGCATCTTTGCCTTGATTTCCATCCCATTTGCGCGTGTTGTCTCCTGAAGTATTTGTCACACCCTGGCTTTGCGGAAGCGTGGTTAACTTTGGTGTGACTTCTTAATACCATAGCTTAATCATAACCAAGCTATATGAATTTAAAAACCATGCAAGTCATCATTAAGTTTAGAAATCAACATACAATACCATTGTTTAACGCGAACATACTCTAGTGACCATAACCTTGTTCAGAAACATTACAACTTGAAACAAAAACATAAATGTGGGTTAGGGATTGTGTCTTGTCCAGGTAAGAGATCACAACCCCTAATCCTTGATGACTTCATGAAGATTGCAGCGGAAAACGTTCATACCGTGCCAGAATCCGTTTAATTTCCTGAAATACATGTGAGTTGAAAAATCAACAATAATGTTGAGCGAGTTCATGTGTAAGTGAGTATGTAAAACACTTGTGAGTATAAAAATTTCCTGGTATGTAGCAGTGTAAGAGGACTTGTGATCACCAATGGTTTGCAAGGCCATTAGCATGTTGTGATATGCAAGTAGGAAGATTCAAACCTAGCGTATTTGGCGTTGGGGCACCAAGTCACCACCTGGTCCATTATGCGGGCTCAGGGGTTGGGCTCGCTACACCCAGATAGATCTACCGCTCGAGTCCCTCGGTGTTCTAACTACCCATTCACATGATCTAAACCTTCTTACGTTAATCATACCGTGTATAAAAGTACTTGTAAACAAAGTAACATGTATTTCACCCCCGTAGTTAAGTAAACTGAAAACAGTTAGAGAAAAGGGGGACATGAACTCACAGTGAATGCGCGTCTCTACCAAGTGTCTCCAATACAGTAAGCTGTGCAACGACCTACAAGTGCTAATTCTATTAGACGGACGGCCGTGCTTTAGCTTTATAGTTTAAGTCTTCGGGAAATAGTTAGACAACTATTTCGTGTTTATGTTCTGTATACACTTGGTAGTTATTTTCCTTCCCAAGGATGGGGGATTTAATGCATGTGCGTACAATTCTTCATCATTAAGTCTCTCTTAATCTTTATACATATTCATCTCCAAAATATAGGTATTTATCCAAAATACGTTGTTAAAGTACGCGTTCATAACTATTTCCGTAATTGTGTAAGTTACGTTTTAACATATCGAGTGGTAATATAATTACCGGTGTAACTTATATATTCATGGTGAAAGCGTTTGTATTATTTTGGAGTCGTTATCGTTCGTAAACATTATTTTTACTCTAAAAATAATACTTATGTATTTCACAAAATAATCATAAGCAGTGTGTGAAAATATATATTTATCACGTTAATATTTTGTGAAAATCCCACCTCCGAATATTTAGTAAATACAGTCATGGCGAAATTTATGTTTCGAAATCGTGTCAAAAGTGATTCTAACACTTGTAGCGTAAATAAGTTTAAGTGTTAGGTTTTTAAGAAAATTTCGCCAGAGTTTCCTCTGTAACTGGAGGTGGCCACGCTTTCAAGCGTATCATTTTCTTTTAACAAATCAATCAACAATTGTTCTCAACAATTTCCAAATATCTTTTCAACATTTTAACTAGTCAAATATGGACATAATCGTAAAAATACACAAACTTGTGGTTTGTCTAAAAATAAGTAGTAAATCTCTTTACTTTTAGTGGATCTCGTGTGTAAATAATCCGCTTTGGTGAAAACCTCGTTTTAAAGAAAACTTATCTTTACATCTTCTAGTCATTTTTCCCAAAAATAGTTATTTGTCGGATCTTTTCATTTCACAAGTGTTTACACGCTTGTGGTTTATAAAATCATATTTGTTAGTGTAAAGTCTATCCTTTAGAAACGTGATTTCTTTAAGATGTGGTTCTTCAAAAATACCACTTGCAGATACGTAGATCCGCTAGTTTTAAACACCATTGTACAAGTTAAATCACTTTTACACCAATAAAATACTTTTACACAAGTTTATGCTTTAAGTGTGGTAGAGTTTCACCTTTAACCCTTGTATTAGTAAAAAACGAGCTTATGTTAAGATCCATGGTTTTATAAAGTCGGGTTAAACGATGATCCGAGCTACCACATCATAGATCGGGTCTCAATAATCACATATTTCAAGTACTACAACTTTTACACAACACATGTGTTATTAACCACCATTTTTAGAGTTTTTACTAGACTTTTATGCATCAAAGTGTATGTTAACGATATTTAATCGACACGAATCCTTTTAACCACTTTAGTAATAGATCAAAAAGGCATTTAGAGTCACTTACTACTAGCTCGAGGCTAGGGAAGAAACTAGTCGAAAAACGAGCGGTTAAAAGCACCGTAGAGAGGTCCTTGGCAATCCGCAAGCACCGGGCTTCCTCGTATGTGACCCTTTATACTTGTATATAAGTAGGAAGCCTTGAATTTAGTTGAAAAAATGGATGGATGGAAGTGATGCTCTCGGCAGTAAGCAAGCAAGAAAGAAAGGAAGAGTATTTAATATTTTTTTTTTTTTTTTTGTGAATTGATGTAATGAATATGCAAGATGGAAAAATTGCAAGTGATGGATGGTGGTTGTTGGGTGCTCTCGGCCGAACTCACAAAGAGGAAAAAGGGAGTTGATTTGTTGTGTGTTTAAGTGAATGAAAGCAATGGTCTTGAGGGTAATTTTATAATCCAAGTTTAGTGTTTTGTCCAACATATAAAATGTCTATTAGATACTAGACAAAGTTATTATAAAAATCAAGTAAATGAAAGGTGTGTCCCCTAAGGGAATTACAATCGGATGGGAGGGGTGGCAATATGGTTTGATTTCAACCATTAAGTTAGTGGTATTAGTTAGTTAAATTAGGAGGTTAATTTAGTTACTAGTGTGTAGTAAATTGTAACGGGGGTTAGGGTATTTGGGGACCCTAACTGGCTCAGAAAAAGAAAGACAATGTCAATGACAATATTTTTATGTCTCGGGTTAAGTCCGGTTGTACGGTTGGATATTACTCCGTTAAAGCGCTAAATAATTATTTAAAGTGTCATAAATTTTATCTTTAGTGACACCATTTATTCCCGACATTTTGGAAAGTGTCTAGTGATATTTTTCCCATGTTCTGGCACTTTACTAGTCAGCTAGAAGCTGGATTAATTGTTAAAGTGCTGTGTTTTGTACTTAAAGTACGTTTTAGGCACATCCGTTCACTGTAACTTATCCCTAGAGACGCGGTTCTACAACACTTGTATCCCTACACTCACCACTAGTGTAGCCAAAATATTTGAGGCTCTTAACAGGCCTTAGAGGCAGTGTCTGCCTGATGCTGGTTATATCAGCATGTTCACTGTGTATCCGTTTAGTGCTACTGTGCTTTTTGTGCATCATGTTTGTCACTAGGGTTCAGCATGTAAATAATGTAGTGACAGCAAATAAAGTATGATGCAAGTAAGTGCATGTATCAGTATGCAGGTAGCAGTTTATCAGCTAGTTCAAACAAGCACAGTAATTAAGCAGTAATTAATCAGTAATTAAGTTGTACGGATACCTGGTTTAGTGCGGGTTGTCACATTCTCCCCCCGTTAAATAAATTTCGTCCCGAAATTTAAGTTCTGCTTGTAGATGCAGAGTTCTTAGGAAATAAGTGGGGGTATTTCTCTTTCATCCGGTCCTCACGTTCCCAGGTGAATTCAGGACCATATCTGGCATTCCAACGAACTTTGACGAGCTTGACACTGCTCCGGCGGGTCTTGTTAACTTTCCAATCTGTGACCTCGACAGGTTCTTCAACGAAGTGGAGCGTGTCGTCAATATGAATCTCGTCGATGGGAATGGCAACGTTAATTTGAGTTGGACTTTTCTTCAGATTGGATACATGAAATGTATCATGAACACCATTCAGTTCAGCAGGTAGGTCCAACTTGTATGCTACTGTTCCAATTCTTTCCAGAATTCTGAAGGGACCAATGTAGCACGGATTTAACTTCCCACGCTTCCCAAAGCGTGCCACCCCCTTCCAGGGTGAAACTTTCAATAACACCATTTCTTTAACTTGAAAATCCACATGCTTCCGGTTTGGATCCGCATAGGCCTTTTGTCTGTGGCGAGCGGCTTCGATGCGTTTAAGAATTTGTGCGATCTTGTCTGTCGTCTCTTGGACGATCTCGGGACCAGCAAGCTGCCTATCACCTGCGTCAGACCATCATAGTGGTGATCGGCACTTGCGTCCGTATAGGGCCTCAAATGGCGCGACACCAATACTGGTGTGGTAGCTGTTGTTGTATGAAAATTCGACCAAAGGTAAGTGTTTATCCCAGCTACCGCCCAAATCCATAACACATGCCCTCAGCATGTCTTCCAAAGTCTGTATCGTTCGCTCGCTCTGGCCGTCAGTTTGCGGATGGAACGCAGTGCTCAGATTCAATTGTGAGCCAAAAGATTCCTGGAAGGATTGCCATATCCTTGACACAAACCTTCCGTCTCTATCAGAGATGATTGAGAGAGGTACTCCATGGCGTGCGACAATCCCTCTCATGTATATTTCCGCAAGTTTACTAGTACTGTCTTTCTCCCTGATCGGCAGAAAGTGTGCGGACTTTGTTAGGCGGTCAACAATCACCCAAATCATATCATGGCCTCTTGGCGTTCTTGGTAATTTTGTAACAAAATCCATTGAGATTTGTTCTCATTCCCACTTGGGAATCTCAGGTTGTTGCAGAAGTCCCGAAGGCTTCTGGTATTCCGCCTTGACTTTAGCGCACGTTAAACATTTGCTCACGTAAACAGCAACGTCGCCTTTCATCCTAGGCCACCAATAGTAATCTTTGAGATTCTGGTACATCTTATCCGATCCGGGGTGGATAGAGTACCGTGACTTGTGCGCTTCGTCGAAAATAACTTCCCTTAATCCACCAAACAGAGGAACCCAAATCCTTTTCTCAAAACATAACGTTCCTTCCTCGTTTGGTACCAAAAGCTTCTCCATTCCACGGAGATATTCTTCCTCAAGGTTTCCCTCCTTGAGAGCTTCCTTTTGTGCAGCGCGAATGCGCGAAGAAAGATTGGTTCGTATAACCATTTCCAAAGCTCTAACCCTTATGGGTTTGATTCTTTCTTTACGACTTAAGGCATCGGCAACTACATTTGCCTTCCCTGGGTGATACTTTATCTCGCAGTCGTAATCGTTCAACAATTCAACCCATCGTCTTTGCCTCATATTTAACTCCTTCTGGTTAAATATATGTTGTAGGCTTTTGTGATCTGTGAAGATTGTGCACTTCGTACCATACAGGTAGTGTATCCAGATTTTTAAAGCAAAAACCACTGCGCCAAGCTCTAAATCGTGTGTGGTATAATTCTTTTCATGCACTTTCAGTTGGCGTGATGCGTAAGCAATGACCTTTTGGCGTTGCATCAACACACAACCCAATCCCTGACGCGATGCGTCGCAGTATACCACAAAATCGTCGGTACCTTCCGGTAGAGCTAAGATTGGCGCGTTGCAGAGCTTATCTTTCAATATCTGAAATGCTTCATCCTGTTTGATTCCCCAATCAAACGTCTTATCCTTCTGTGTCAGGAGCGTTAATGGCTGAGCGATTTTCGAGAAATCCTCGATGAATCTTCTATAGTAGCCAGCCAAACCCAAGAATTGTCGAATCTCGGTTGGCGTTGTAGGCGTTTCCCAATTCCTGATTGCCTCGATCTTTGTGGGATCAACATGAATTCCATCCCCATTAACCACATGTCCAAGAAACTGGACTTCGCGTAGCCAAAACTCGCACTTAGAGAACTTGGCGTACAGTTGTTCCTTCTTTAGCAGCTCCAATATGGTTCTAAGATGTTGTTCGTGTTCAGCCTTCGTCTTTGAGTAAATCAGGATGTCGTCGATGAATACAATTACGAACTTGTCTAAGTATGGCTTGCAAACCCTATTAATTAGATCCATGAATACCGCAGGCGCGTTTGTCAAACCAAATGGCATAACGAGGAACTCGTAGTGTCCATAACGAGTTCGGAAGGCTGTTTTCGGGATACTTTCCTCCTGTATCCTTAGTTGATGGTATCCAGATCGAAGATCGATCTTAGAATAACAGCTTGAACCTTGAAGTTGATCGAACAGATCGTCGATTCTTGGCAGAGGATACCTGTTCTTAATCGTCAGCTTGTTCAATTCTCTGTAGTCAATACACATGCGGAAACTTCCGTCCTTCTTCTTGACAAACAAGACCGGAGCTCCCCAGGGCGAGAAGCTTGGTCGGATAAAACCCTTGTCTAACAACTCTTGAAGTTGTGTTGACAACTCCTGCATCTCAGACGGAGCAAGTCTGCATGGTGCCTTAGCCACAGGCGCGGCGCCTGGAACTAAGTCAATGTGAAACTCCACTTGCCTCTGAGGTGGCAGTCCGAGTAAGTCTTCTGGGAAGACTTCTGGATACTCCCTTACGACAGGGATGTCCTCGATTGTTGGCTCAGCAGCCTTCTTGTCTACGATGTGTGCCAGAAAAGCAACACATCCTTTCTGTAAACACTTCCTTGCTTTCTAGCAGCTGATAAGTCTTAGCGGTGTGTCACGCTTCTCTCCGTGAACCACAATTGTCTCACCATCATCAGTTGGAATACGAACAGCCTCCTCGTGACACACTATCTCAGCCTTGTTTCCGGATAACCAATCCATTCCTACCACCACGTCGAAGCTTCCCAATTCGACTGGTGGTAGATCCAAAGTAAACTCACGTTCTCCCAGTTCTATCACACCGCCTCTGGTTACTTTGTTGGCTTCAACTAACTTTCCATTAGCTAATTCGATCGAGTAGGGGATATCTAACTTACTAGCGGTTAAACCAAGTATATTCTTAAATTCTAATGACACGAAGCCATAACCGGCACCAGCATTAAACAAAATAGGTGCAAAAGTTTTGGTTGTTAGAGAACGTACCAGAAATCACACCTGGATCCTGGCATGCCTCACAGGCTCTGATGTTGGATTTTCTCTCACGGTCTTGTTTCAACTTCAGGCATTCCCTCTTAAAATGTCCAACTTCCTTACAATGGTAGCATCCTATCATTCGGCCATTTCCTTTCCCATTTCCACCTAGAGCGTTGTTACTGCTTTCTCCTTGCATGGAACTCTTCATCCCACAACCTTCCTTGTTGTGTCCTTTCCTCCCGTACCAAGGCTTCTGACATCCACCATCACGGTGACACTTGCACTCAGCACATCTTGGTTTGGTTTCTAAGTAAATCTTATCACTGGCCCGTTTGTTATTAGGGCAATCTTTCTTGAAATGCCCTTTGTCCCCGCAGTCAAAGCAACCTCGAATAGATCTTTGTTCATCGTTGTTCATTTGGGTATCTTCGGTAAGCTTCCTTTTGTTCTTTCCAGACGACTCTACCTGAGTCTTCTTGTCAGGGTTTGCAAGTTTTTCTAGTCTATTTGCTTCCGTAACGAGTGCCAAACCCATCTTACTTGCAACAATGGTTGTTGGTGGCGTAGATGCTGTCATCAAGCTCAAGACTTGAGGCGCCAGTTCCCAAATGAATTGTTCCAATTTCTTCAGTTCTGGTTTTACCAGGTATGGAACAATTTGTGACAGATCATGGAGTCGTTGCACGTACTCCAACACCTTCGGACCTTCCATCATTAGGCTCCGAAATTCATCTTCCCACTTCTGGGTTTCCGTGTGGGGGCAATACTTCTTATGCATCATTCCTTTCAACTCATCCCAAGTTAACGCGTATGCTGTAGTTAGGCCCATTATTCGAACCTGAAGATTCCACCATAATCGAGCTCCCTCTTGGAACAACTCAGAAACGTATGGGACCTGCTGTTCTGGCGTACAGCCACTCATCCGAAAGATGGATTCCATACTTTCAATCCATTTTACAAAAGTTATGGCACCCCCAGTGCCGTCGAACTTCGGAGGCTTGTAGTTGAGGAAGTGCCAGTAGGAACAACCGTTATTTTCTGAGGTACCTTTGGTTGGTTCGGAGCGTAGGGCCTCGTGCTGTGCTATAGCTGCAGCAATTATCTCTTTAAGTTCTGCCTCAGAGGTGGGCATGCGCATTTCGCGTCTTGGCGGCATCTTCTAAAAGATGTTTCACATAGGTTAGGTCACAGCAAGTGAAGTGTACGTATGCATTCAACAATACCATCACGTAACATCTCATGTTATCAACAAATCAATCACCCATATTGATAGCCCCTGCAATGGTTGAGGGCCTTGAGGTAGTAACCATACCCCTGATCTGGGGTGCAAGTGTCCAAATGAATCGTTCAATCCTTTTGAACTCCGGTTTGACTAAGTAGGGGGGGGGGGGGGGCGACCCTAGATAAGTCGTGCGATTGCTGGACAAGTTTAGGAACTTCTGGTTCGTCTATTTTCGAATTCCTGAATTCCACCTCAAGCTTCTAAATTCCAGTCTTAAAACAACATTTCTCCTCAATCGTTTCCTTGAGCTCGTCCCAGCTCAGTGCATAAGTAGTGTTTGTGCCAAGGGTCTGAACCTGGAGGTTCCGTTAAGAGAGTGTGCCATCTAGAAATATCCCTGAGATGTAGGTAACACTCTGTTTGCGATCAGTTACTCATCCTTAAAATGGAGTAGGTCTTTTCGGACCAACGAACAAATGCAACGGTGCCTCCTGTTCCGACAAAGTTCAAAGGCTTGCAGTTCAGGAACTGTTTATAGGTGCAGCCAGTTGGAGGATTATCTCCAGTAATGCCATCATTGTACTTAGAGTGGAGGGCTTCATGTCGTGCATTTATCTGTGAGATGCGTTCTTGCAGCTCGTCTTCTGTCCTCAGTAACGTACCGGTGCTTGTGTCACGTCTGGGTGACATTCCCTTTTTGTCGAAATAGTGTGAAGCGGGTTGGACAATGTTTCAATTGTCTATGGGGTATGTATATAGCAACGTAAGCCATCATGTAATCACCCCATTTCACACGCAAATATACTCACTGTATAAGTGGGGAAATAAATTCCTGAGCCTTCACATAGGCTCGTCAATTTGGCTTGTTGCTTGTAATAGAATGAACTCGAGGCTACATCGCCTAGGTCATTTGTGTTTAGGTTATCATTAGCTTGACCTGCAGAGTCCACCAGGATTCCTGTGCACTACAAATCGTTATTACGTGGGCCCCCGTAATAATAAATTGTCTTGCACAGTTACCCCAAATTTTCTCTCATCCAAGCAGATGATCAATCAAGGAGCAACAGCCGGTGCATTGGCATGAACAGGGTCATACTCCAATGCGGGGTCAGGAGCAACGCCTGGCTCAGGGGCCACGGCTAGCTCCGAATCAAAAACTCCATCTCAAAATCAGCTGGATCAACAATCACAGGGGTTACAGGATCCCCCAAGGGCTGGTCTAAGTGCATGAACTCAATGTCATGGTCTGGATCAACACCAGGCGGAAAAACAGGATTGTCCTCAATATCGCGATCAAACTCAAAACTGTGTGCGGGATCCGGTGCAGCTGATGATGCCATATCAGGGTCGGCGTCGTGTAAGTGGTGCTGCATTCCCTGTATGTGCGAAGACGCGGATGTCAGAGACTCAAATGAGTCTGGGATAGGGGAATGAGTTTCCCCTGCAGGAGCGTCCGCATGCAGTAGTCTAATGCTAGCAGCGAGAGGGCCTTGCCCTCAAGTGGGTCCTCCTCTTAATAGTTCGACATCGTCTTTAGAGGCAATGTCGGGGGCATATCAATAACGAGATAAGTGACAAGGGGCACAGGGGCAGGGATCACTGCCAGTGGCAAATTCCCAACAAGATGGCCATCAGTAGGCTCTGCTGCGACTTCAGGCAGTGCACAAAGGGCTGAAAGTCGTCATTGTCTGTGCCGGTAGTATCAGAAATGTACACCTCGTGCTTTGTTGAACTATGTCGTCTGATACTATGGTCATGGGGTTCGTAGTGCCCATCCTTCTAGTACTTGATGAAAGCATAACGTTTGTAACACAAACACATATACGTATAATAATCAATCATATAATCAGTTAATCACATAAGTCACCAAGTAAGGTATCACATACTTCTCCTAGCCTTACTAGCCAATTTCATTCAGTCTACAAGACTGCTCTATCCTTCACTTAAACCAAACCTCGATCCTCCAGATCGATCCTATAACAAACCAACGTGTTCGACTACCTTGATCATCTCGATCCTCCAGATCGATCCTATAACAAACCAACGTGCTCAACTACCTTGACCATCTCGATCCTCCAGATCGATCCTCAGCCCTCCAAGCTGAACTTATAATTAATAAAATGTGCTCAACATTTGTTTGTAAAAAGTGTGGATCTGGACTTAAGTGGTATGCAGAAAATGTTTTCGTGAGAGCCCTAGTGATCATAGTCTAGACTCGAGACAGAATCCTAGTTCGCTATGATCAGAGCTCTGATACCAAGCTGTCACACCCTGGCTTTGCGGAAGCGTGGTTAACTTTGGTGTGACTTCTTAATACCATAGCTTAATCATAACCAAGCTATATGAATTTAAAAACCATGCAAGTCATCATTAAGTTTAGAAATCAACATACAATACCATTGTTTAACGCGAACATACTCTAGTGACCATAACCTTGTTCAGAAACATTACAACTTGAAACAAAAACATAAATGTGGGTTAGGGATTGTGTCTTGTCCAGGTAAGAGATCACAACCCCTAATCCTTGATGACTTCATGAAGATTGCAGCGGAAAACGTTCATACCGTGCCAGAATCCGTTTAATTTCCTGAAATACATGTGAGTTGAAAAATCAACAATAATGTTGAGCGAGTTCATGTGTAAGTGAGTATGTAAAACACTTGTGAGTATAAAAATTTCCTGGTATGTAGCAGTGTAAGAGGACTTGTGATCACCAATGGTTTGCAAGGCCATTAGCATGTTGTGATATGCAAGTAGGAAGATTCAAACCTAGCGTATTTGGCGTTGGGGCACCAAGTCACCACCTGGTCCATTATGCGGGCTCAGGGGTTGGGCTCGCTACACCCAGATAGATCTACCGCTCGAGTCCCTCGGTGTTCTAACTACCCATTCACATGATCTAAACCTTCTTACGTTAATCATACCGTGTATAAAAGTACTTGTAAACAAAGTAACATGTATTTCACCCCCGTAGTTAAGTAAACTGAAAACAGTTAGAGAAAAGGGGGACATGAACTCACAGTGAATGCGCGTCTCTACCAAGTGTCTCCAATACAGTAAGCTGTGCAACGACCTACAAGTGCTAATTCTATTAGACGGACGGCCGTGCTTTAGCTTTATAGTTTAAGTCTTCGGGAAATAGTTAGACAACTATTTCGTGTTTATGTTCTGTATACACTTGGTAGTTATTTTCCTTCCCAAGGATGGGGGATTTAATGCATGTGCGTACAATTCTTCATCATTAAGTCTCTCTTAATCTTTATACATATTCATCTCCAAAATATAGGTATTTATCCAAAATACGTTGTTAAAGTACGCGTTCATAACTATTTCCGTAATTGTGTAAGTTACGTTTTAACATATCGAGTGGTAATATAATTACCGGTGTAACTTATATATTCATGGTGAAAGCGTTTGTATTATTTTGGAGTCGTTATCGTTCGTAAACATTATTTTTACTCTAAAAATAATACTTATGTATTTCACAAAATAATCATAAGCAGTGTGTGAAAATATATATTTATCACGTTAATATTTTGTGAAAATCCCACCTCCGAATATTTAGTAAATACAGTCATGGCGAAATTTATGTTTCGAAATCGTGTCAAAAGTGATTCTAACACTTGTAGCGTAAATAAGTTTAAGTGTTAGGTTTTTAAGAAAATTTCGCCAGAGTTTCCTCTGTAACTGGAGGTGGCCACGCTTTCAAGCGTATCATTTTCTTTTAACAAATCAATCAACAATTGTTCTCAACAATTTCCAAATATCTTTTCAACATTTTAACTAGTCAAATATGGACATAATCGTAAAAATACACAAACTTGTGGTTTGTCTAAAAATAAGTAGTAAATCTCTTTACTTTTAGTGGATCTCGTGTGTAAATAATCCGCTTTGGTGAAAACCTCGTTTTAAAGAAAACTTATCTTTACATCTTCTAGTCATTTTTCCCAAAAATAGTTATTTGTCGGATCTTTTCATTTCACAAGTGTTTACACGCTTGTGGTTTATAAAATCATATTTGTTAGTGTAAAGTCTATCCTTTAGAAACGTGATTTCTTTAAGATGTGGTTCTTCAAAAATACCACTTGCAGATACGTAGATCCGCTAGTTTTAAACACCATTGTACAAGTTAAATCACTTTTACACCAATAAAATACTTTTACACAAGTTTATGCTTTAAGTGTGGTAGAGTTTCACCTTTAACCCTTGTATTAGTCAAAAACGAGCTTATGTTAAGATCCATGGTTTTATAAAGTCGGGTTAAACGATGATCCGAGCTACCACATCATAGATCGGGTCTCAATAATCACATATTTCAAGTACTACAACTTTTACACAACACATGTGTTATTAACCACCATTTTTAGAGTTTTTACTAGACTTTTATGCATCAAAGTGTATGTTAACGATATTTAATCGACACGAATCCTTTTAACCACTTTAGTAATAGATCAAAAAGGCATTTAGAGTCACTTACTACTAGCTCGAGGCTAGGGAAGAAACTAGTCGAAAAACGAGCGGTTAAAAGCACCGTAGAGAGGTCCTTGGCAATCCGCAAGCACCGGGCTTCCTCGTATGTGACCCTTTATACTTGTATATAAGTAGGAAGCCTTGAATTTAGTTGAAAAAATGGATGGATGGAAGTGATGCTCTCGGCAGTAAGCAAGCAAGAAAGAAAGGAAGAGTATTTAATATTTTTTTTTTTTTTTTGTGAATTGATGTAATGAATATGCAAGATGGAAAAATTGCAAGTGATGGATGGTGGTTGTTGGGTGCTCTCGGCCGAACTCACAAAGAGGAAAAAGGGAGTTGATTTGTTGTGTGTTTAAGTGAATGAAAGCAATGGTCTTGAGGGTAATTTTATAATCCAAGTTTAGTGTTTTGTCCAACATATAAAATGTCTATTAGATACTAGACAAAGTTATTATAAAAATCAAGTAAATGAAAGGTGTGTCCCCTAAGGGAATTACAATCGGATGGGAGGGGTGGCAATATGGTTTGATTTCAACCATTAAGTTAGTGGTATTAGTTAGTTAAATTAGGAGGTTAATTTAGTTACTAGTGTGTAGTAAATTGTAACGGGGGTTAGGGTATTTGGGGACCCTAACTGGCTCAGAAAAAGAAAGACAATGTCAATGACAATATTTTTATGTCTCGGGTTAAGTCCGGTTGTACGGTTGGATATTACTCCGTTAAAGCGCTAAATAATTATTTAAAGTGTCATAAATTTTATCTTTAGTGACACCATTTATTCCCGACATTTTGGAAAGTGTCTAGTGATATTTTTCCCATGTTCTGGCACTTTACTAGTCAGCTAGAAGCTGGATTAATTGTTAAAGTGCTGTGTTTTGTACTTAAAGTACGTTTTAGGCACATCCGTTCACTGTAACTTATCCCTAGAGACGCGGTTCTACAACACTTGTATCCCTACACTCACCACTAGTGTAGCCAAAATATTTGAGGCTCTTAACAGGCCTTAGAGGCAGTGTCTGCCTGATGCTGGTTATATCAGCATGTTCACTGTGTATCCGTTTAGTGCTACTGTGCTTTTTGTGCATCATGTTTGTCACTAGGGTTCAGCATGTAAATAATGTAGTGACAGCAAATAAAGTATGATGCAAGTAAGTGCATGTATCAGTATGCAGGTAGCAGTTTATCAGCTAGTTCAAACAAGCACAGTAATTAAGCAGTAATTAATCAGTAATTAAGTTGTACGGATACCTGGTTTAGTGCGGGTTGTCACAGTATTAGCAGTAGCACTGATTCGTTTGGGTAGCTTGCCTTGTTCCACAGCTTGATCAGTGAGTCGGTGTGCGAGACGAACAACTTGTTGGATTGTGCAAAGATTAGCTGAAGTCACTAGAATTTGGATTTCGAGGACCAGACCCCTGATGTAAAGCTCGATTCTTCTGTAAGCAGGCTGAGAAATGTTAGGACATAGTGCAACATAGTCGTTGGATCGCTTAGTGTACGTCTCGATTTCCGATCCAATCATTTTTAACTCATAGTACTCAGTCTCGAGCTTGTGGATGTCATCCCTGTGATAGTATTCTTCCTTGATCAAATTCTTGAAGTCATTCCAAGGAGTAGCATTGGCATCTGCCAATTCGAGCATCTGAACCTACACTTTCCACCAAGAGAGCGCGTTTCCCTCGAGTGTGCCAGTACCAAACTTCACCCAATTAGCAGCAGGACATTCACACATAGCAAACACAGATTCAACCTTCTCGATCCAGTGCAGAAGGCTTATGGCTCCTTCAGTGCCATTGAAGGTAAGGGGTTTACAGTCCATAAACATTTTGAAAGTGCAAACATGAGGTGGAGGGGGTGCGGGTTGGCCTGTCACGTAAAACGAAGCGAACAAGGTTAAGATCGACAAGACGATACGAGAGTAGGACTTAAACATCCTAGAATGACATGTTTACCTCCGGGATGGGCTGCCAAAGCCTCAGCCACGACGTTTATCAGGTTCGTTAGCTGATCCTAAGTCATGGTAATGTTGCCTCTTTCGCGTCCGCTCATTGTCTTCATATCCAGAAAACACAGAGTGATAAAGACGCCGTAGTGTCGTGAGAAAATAGAGGGAGGTTGACCATTGCACACACAAGTATACTTATATATATATATATATATATATAGCTAACATTTCATATAATAAGTATACTAGTACATATATCATCAAATATGCACCCAACAAGTAACAAGTAAACACATGCCCGAGCTACGAAAAAATTAATTGTTGAGCCTTGCACTTGGAGTGTAATGTTGTTGCGAGTTGTTTAGTACAAAACAGGTTATAGTCTGGTTTTTCTCAAAAAGATCTTTCTTTTTAAAACCGAGTTCACTATAACCAATGGCTCTGATACCAATCTGTTACACCCTCAATATCCACATGCGGAGTACTACCGCGAGGCGTGTGACTGACCAGGATCAAGCCACCAATCATATTGAACAATCATAATAATAAAACAGTTTTATCAAAACCCATACGATTAGTGACTAATAAAGTCCAAGTCCAAATTCTTAAGTTTAAAACAACGTTTTAAAGATAACAGCGGAAGCATAAGTTAAACAGTTCAAGCAAAAGTTCAAAAGTTTATAATTATTAATAAGGAAACACAACACGGGTTCATGTGACCACTACACTCCCCGCTGCAAGCTCCTGCTATCATTGAGTACCTGCAAAGCATGTAGTAGGGTATCAACATAAAGTTGGCAAGTTCATGAGTTGTCCAGTTTTAATTCCATAAAACTTGTGTTTGTGTTAAGTTACTCATTTATATCATGCCATGGGGAGCTACCCCATATGTAAGTTACTAAACTGTGTAATACCGAATACTTAGCGACCTCTTGTTTCCTTGTTGCCCCGTTTGTCAATGTCTATCATCATTGATGGTTTGCCAAGGTCTATTAGTTCACGACCGATCCTCTCCAAGTACGGTGTGAGGTTGGTGAAACCTAAATAGCGCTATCAACTAATAACCCGTTCACCAGGCCCCGACAACTAATCGGTATAGAAAGTAGGGACTTCGTGATAGAGTTTCGTTTAGTACGCTTGTTGCATCTAATATAAATAGTAATTAATCATATTCCAAACCAAGAAGAGTAAGTAATCCCAAACCAGGGAAAGTGTTCTTTGTACCGTTCAAGCAGTCCCAAACCAGGGAAAGTGTTTTTCGTTCCATTTCCCAACCACCGGGAACTCATGCTTTTAGTAAAGTGTGTGAACTCACCTTGGTTTTCTCGGTAGGTAATTTACTTGTTTTAATAGTTGGTCAACCACATCCTATTTTTGTTACCGAGTTAAGATTAGACTCGTATGTAATCATTCCACGTATTCAAGTAGCACACAAGTTCCATATTTCACATAAATACACATACAGTCCCATACAGGCTTACATGACAATTTCCAGTTGATGATCAGTTAACACAGGCAGTCCAATAACATGGCAATTTATTGTGCGGTCCACTATTTTATAGCCCAATTATAGGTGTACAAGTGTGTGTGGTCCAGTTATCATTCGGTCTATCAATGAGTGTACGACCCACTAGTTATACGGCCCAACAACGAGTGTGCGGCCCACCAGCAGGTGTGCGACCTACCCGCTGGTGTGTGGTAATGCATATATCAGTCATACTCTATGCATTACTTGCTTGTCAAAGAATGTGTGGTCCACCTAGTGTGCGATATGCTTAACTCTATTGTACCCTGTGCTGTCATAACTTGTACCCTAGAGTGTACGGCCTCATGGTTGTGCAACCTACCTTACTTGGGTGCACGAGGTCCTTCAAGAGTTGTACTCTGCCAAGTGTGTGGTACACATGGCATATTCAGCGTGCGGGTCTGCTATGCCTTAGTGTATGGCATGTAGTTCCAGTTGTATATACTTGAGTGTGCGGTATCAAATTTGTTTTCAACACATTTTATCACCGATTGTAGGATCAATCAAATAAGACAAAACAACAATTTTAACATCAATCATCATCATCCTGGTTCCTAGGATTCAAATATTGTTCTTGACAAGCATTTATCAATGTCTGGGTTAATCATTATTTTGCCAATAATCATTTGATTTAATCATTTTATCATCATATTACAAATCAGTTGCATCCTAGCGTGTAATCATCAAAACAATCATCATTCTCATTTCACATGATATACAAGGACCATAGATCAAAAATCATCAAGACATCCTTAAACATTTACCATCAACTTTACATATTTTTGCACATAATCACTTGCTCATGTATTTCGGACATTCATCAACATCGACATTTGTAAGATCCATCAACTATGAACAATGAAGCCCTAATCCTTATAAACATCATCTACCTTCTATTACCCATGATTCTTGTTAACACATTCCAGAGAAATAATCATCCATCAAATGCAATCATGTACAATCATTTAATCAATAGACCAAAGGATGACCATAACTAACCTGGATCAGATCAGGTAGTGTGCGAGTGTGTGAAGATGATCAGGTCTTCAAAAGGACAGCTTCCTTGGAAAGAAACGGTTTGATGTTGATGAGAATGATGCGCCGAAGATGTTGAAGGAGGAGAGAATTTGATGTGTTTTTAGGGTTTTTAGAGAGAGAGAGAGAGTTAGAGAGAGAGGGAAGGAATCTTTTGGGGATTGCTGCAAAAAGGAATGTGCGGCTGTCACATCAATTGCCAATCATTCTAGGGTTTTTACACTCCTCCCTTTTATACTGATCTGATGATGCCGCACACTCATTCCACCGTCTTTGACTGTGCGGCTCTATGGGGCTCTGGATGTTGGGCTAGGCCCACAAACTGTGTGGCCCAGTAAGCTTAATTAAGAGTGTGCGTATGTGTCATTGTGTACGACCTATTTTATAATAATAATAACTATAATACTTCACATACTACTCACACAATTATCAACTAGATTTCATTAATTAAATCCACATGATCATAACGTACAATAAAATTATGCAGGAAAACCCGAAGTGTCACATAATTAATCTAACTAAAATTAACCCTAAACTAGACACTAAGTAATACTCTAGATTCTCTAAAAACTAAACTATTGACCGGCAAATGAAACAATTGAAACTAGGATTGCTAAAGTAAGTTCGGTTATCGAACCCACGAGACTCTATTGAAAACGTATACTAGACTCGATTACTTATCTACACTGACTCAATTGAATTATTTTTATGTTTTGAAGGTGGTTTCTAACAATCCTAAAGCAAGTAACTAAGAATTTAACTAAAGCTAACTAAGACACAAACTATGATTGAATATGAGATCATATTTTGATAAAAGCACTACCTAAGTTAGAATCCTACACATGAATGAAAAGCTTTCTCTTGGTAATGGAACTATTGTGGAACAGGGATCTGGATGCACTAAACTCAAAGGTATTCTAAGGGCCCTCAACCCTTCTCAAGGTTTAACTTTATAGATACCTAAAAGTTGTTAAGACTACCAGTTTTGTGGATTCCCTCACGGGCATTCCAACTGTAACAATGAAGTACCCACTAGACAGTCTACCTCAGAGCGTGAAAGTCTCAATACACTAAAAATGCACGGGGCAACTAATGGAATCCTGATCAGACTTGATAGGCAAGGGATGGCAGGCAAACTAGGGAAATCATCTCACAAAGGCTTTACACCTAGAAACCTAACGACCAAGACAAACCGAAAATCTCTCACCTCACGGCTATTAAGATTGGTTGAATAACTAGACCTACTCAATTCACAATTATTACTCCTATGGGTTACTACGTCTAGAAATCCACTACACAATAAAAAAACACACAGTATACGATCTAGCATGCACCTATAACTGAAAGACATTCAACAAAGCACATGTGGAGATAATAATCTTGCAGAGAATAAAGCTAAATACGCGTATACATAAGATCAAGAAAAACCATAGTTGTTTACTTCAAAATTCAACCACAATATAAGTTCCCAAAATCGAGAAAAACACAAGTAAAATATGTATACAACTTAACCTCTTCAGTGTATAAAGTTTTAGCCAATAATCATTGTAAAAACATAAACAATCATCAAAACAAGTCAACAAGACATGGTTAGGAATCAAAGATAACAAAGAAACGTGAAAACCGATTGATAACTCCCGAAAATCTCAAATCTGATGCTTGAAATCTTCACCCCGAACCCTCTTGGTCCTTTAAATCTGCTATGGTAGCTTCTCAATTTGTCCAACAACAGATAATGATATTAGAAATTCGTTTTTAGGTTTATAACATCAAAGCTGGGCCGACATCACAATTTTCCCGATTTTAAAGCTCGTCGCACGATGTGGCGGGTATATGGTCATGGTGTCGCGTGAGGCGACAACATCAAAACACATGACATTTTAGTCCACTCGCGCCATGCTATAAATGCAATCAAACTCTGTCGCGCAACGCGATAGGGGTGTTTTTCACTATATTCTTTGTTTTTCAATTCTCGATCACTATGACTCGTCCTGAGGCTCAGTTTTCTTCATTCTTGCTCGTTTTAGCTTCCTTTTTCCTCTAGAACCCTGAAAAATACAAATGACTTAATAGTATACAAAATCCTCACAAAAAGACACAAAACAATGCGAAAACTGTACAAACTATACAACAGAAACAAATGTATTCTCCAATACATCAATAAGTCTATTCAAGATCCTATGAAAACAAAAATAAAATCTATGAACAAACTTAACTAAAGACATGACGGATTCAGAGAGCTGGGAATCAACAGTTGCTTCTCTTAGGGTAGGATCAAGCTGGAAAGTATTTTCCACTTTTGGTAAGGCTAACCAAGATGTGATTTTCCCTTTTGTGTCTTGTCTTGCAGGTGCTAGCTCAATAAACTCAATGGATGCATGTGAACATTTCAACATAATCCAAAAAAAAAATCAGTTACTGTGAGTGCATTTTGCATGTCCATAGTTAGAAATCTATTGGTACGTTAAATGTCTAAAGTCCTGAGTCTGTATTATACCAGACAGATGTTTCGCTAGGTATTACTAGGTGTCGTTTAGGTAACGCCAGGTTAGGATCCAGAACGGTACGACATGATGCGGAGAAACCGAACATGGTCAAGGGTGATGTCATCATTATTTAATGATGACATCATAAATATATATTATAATAATCAAAATAGGCAGGCACAAAAGGACAACATGCATGAACAAATGAGATCAGACTGCATGAGATGTTAAATATTTACGAATGGGACAATTATAACATGCACGGTTTAACAGTTGACTTGTACGAACCGAAGAAGACTTGGCAGGTTCGTACGAACCCAGAATGTACATGGCCGTTAGTACGAACCGGTGCATGGCAATTGGTACGAAGCTACAACAACTATATATACATCTATGTCCCTTCGTACAAAAACACATCTCAGAGACATATCAGAGAGCACATCCGTGTGAAACCAAGTTCTTCAAGCTCATCAGTTCATCATCAACATCACTCCGATTACATCATGCTTATTAGATCTTGAGTGATTAGCATAGATTTGTGTTGAAACTCTGTCCGGTTGTCGTTACGTAATAAAAAAAACGTTTATTTACGTTTGTGTTATCGATTACGGTTCGGTTTAACGAATTCCGCACGTTAAACCGAATTCACCGTAGAGCTTTTCGATCTGAATCGTTGATTGACGGTTAACACTTTGATAATTTTGAGCAGATTCGATTAGATTTGTTTTGATTTAGATTTGATGCATGTGTGATAACAAATATAACAGTTATGAGAAAACAAAATCAGTTAAATGTTTTGAACCGATAAAATGATGTTTAATGATCATTACTGTCAGTCAACAGTTAATACAAAACTTTTTCTAATACTGTTAAAAGTTCCGAGCTTCATATTGATTCAGACGAATTTTGATCGATTAATCAATTAGGACGAGTTTTGGTATTTTTCGACGTGTCTGATTGTGTTCTTCGGACTGTTTTGATTCAGTCTAGGTGTGTTAATAATCAAATTTGAAAGTTTCAAACTGTTCGTAATCGATTTCAGTTGATTTTTAGTGTATTTCGAATAGAGTTTGAACATTCAGTTGGATTTAGATCAGTTTTGGACTGATTTCAATTGAATTTCGGTAAATTTTGATCAGCTTCAGCGTATCAAATTTGTCCAGCATATCACACTATTCGGATCTGAATTCGAATTATTTTCTAAACGAATCTGAGTTGTTAAGAAGAATCTGATACATTCTGAGTTATAAATCTGTATCGAAGATTGTTTGAATCTGAGTTGTATTGTTGATTGTGTAATCTGAGTCGCTGTTTGTTTAAGTGTGTTATATCAAAGATCAGAATCGACCATGTTGTATATTTGTGTTCATGAGGTGATAGGTCTGCCGGTTGATATTCTGTTTGCAGGTTGAAACCGAGTATAGTGGATAAATTTGATCTGGTTGTTTGAAATCTGTGGTTAAACAAAGGATCTGAACCGGATTTGCAAAGGAATAATATTTATATATCAAAGGTTTCTTGTACAAATTTCGATAAAAGGGAAAATGCAAATTATATTTTAAATAAAAAAGATGGTATTGAAAATAGAAAACCAATGTGACAATTTTGCTCTGTAAACAATGTACGATGTAAAACTATATCAATTATCAAAGAAACGATGTGTTTTGGTTTCGATGTTTGTTTATTTGTGTATGACGATTACATGTTTTGATTCTAGTTCGATTGCAAGTTTTAAATCGCTTTCTAGAAAGTTATACGCAAACTGTTACGTAAATGTAATCAGTTTAACGTGAAAATCACTTCAGAATAGTGATATATGCTTAACATACCTTAAATAACCTTTACATACCTTATAAATAAGTTTTGGAGGGTTTTGTGTGTCAAAAACACGTTTATTCGATCACAGGGACTATTTGCGACAAACTGCAAAAGTCTGCCGATTCGTATAGCAACACACATTCTGAAACATGATCATAAGCTAAACATACCCTAAATATCCTTTACATAGCTTAGAAATAAGTTTTGAGGGGTTCGGTATGCAAAAATACGCTTATTTGATCACAGGGACTAAAAGCGTCAAAACTGCAAAAGTATGCATTTTCGTGCATATCTTGCGTTCTGACCATATCCGGACATCCAAAAAATTTTTAATTACTAGAATATTGTATTTTAGTGATGGGAATGCAAAAATACCATTCGTCGCGCAATTTGGGTCGTTTTCGCGTTCGTTACGGTTTCGTCGTAATTAACCGAAAACCATAACCGTACGGCCAAACAAACCGACACCCATGACATTTTTGAGCATAATTCAAGTTAAATATACTTTAACTTCATCATGGAGCTTGAAAATGGGCTTGAAGGGTGTTAGAAGTGCCATAACGCGACAAAACGAAGTGCCGGGGCTAAACTATAATTAACTGAAAGTCTGCTGCTAGCTAAGGATAAGCCCATACGGTCCGTATGGGATGCCCAGCACAGCAGGTTTGCTGTCAGCTTCTTGTTCCATTTCTTGGTGACTAATTGCACGATTTTGCCACCATTTCTTCTGCAATTGACACTTGTTAGAGCCTTCCTAAGATCATGACAACACATTGGACATGTGTAATGATCTTGTGGCTTCAAAATTTCTATAAATAGCCAAGGATTTTGGCCATTTTCTTTGCTCATCATCTTCTTCTTCTTCATCTGCTCATTTGGGGGCTATCACAATAGTTGAAGGCCTCCTACCTGGTTTTCTAGTTCTTTTTCTTCCAAGCTTGGACTCTTGTAAGTGTTCTTTCATGCTTGGTTATGTATTTCAAGCATGAAAGTCAAATAGTGTTTGACTTTAAGCGTTGACCATAAATTGGTCAAGACAAAATTCGTTTGAACTTTGCAACGTGAGCGCAATCACGATGGTTATAGTCCCTTGTGATTATACATACTGATTACCAAGTTGATTAGGCTAAGTGACGAGTCAAAGTTTCGGTCAAAATGAACGATTATGTGCATTTTTGCGACGAAACTATTTTTAGTCAAAGTTTCAGACTATCACCATGGTTATGTATGGGGGTAATGTGGGTGATGACATAACCTGATGATTGTTAACTTACCCTATGGTGGTTTGTTAATACGAGTTGAACAATGGACGAGTCACACAGGTTTGAATGTATTCAACGAGACGACCAAAAGTTAGTGTTCATAATTAAAACACGAAGGATTTAGAAAGATTTGAACGAGTTGAACGATTTGAACGATTGAACGATGGTTTATAACACAAACGAATTGAACAATTTGAACGATTGGTTTTGAATACACGAACGATTGAAAACAAGTACAATTGAACGATTGGTTTTTGGTATGTGAATAGATAACGGGACGAGTGTAATGTGATAAAAGCATGGTAGATACGTCGCTGGTACTTCTTATATATAAGTGCTTTTATCATATTACATTCCGTGGTGTTATTTAGTTCGCTTGGACGAACAATTTCAAACGATGACACGCAATAATGTTTACTAAATGATATAAACCATATGAGTTTTATTACAAGAACGATTTACAGTTTGGTTTACAAAAGCAAATGTTTTTGGGTCAAGATTCAGGGCAACGAGGTTTTATAAATTATAACCAACTTGTTATAAGTTGGTTAGTGATATTGCAATACAAAACACTTTTCAAAACAAGGTTTTCAATTATCAACTCTTGTAGTCATTCGAGGTATTGCAATAAGTATACAAGCCATGAATTTGACACACTCATAAAACCTATGTGCTCGCCGGAATTTCTTTGCTGACTTTATTTTCACATATGTTTCAGGTGGTGTTTGATGATGTTGATGATGATTAGGATGCATGCTCACATAGGATCGGACGAGGCCTTAGTGACTTAATAACAATGATAGACTATATGTTTGTGTTTTGCTTTTGAACGTCAAGACAATGTAATAACTAATTCAATAAAACGAAACTTTAATCCATGTGTTGTGAAACAATGATTCTGTTACGACACTCCCCGACGTTTCCGCCGCGGTTTTGTTGTTTTAACGCGGTCGGGGTGTGACAAAAGAGTTGGTATCAGAGATCATGGTTATAGAGAATTAGGTTATTAGTAATGCTTTGACCTAGACTATAACCTTCCTAGGACCCTAAAGCGAGTTTACTTGCGTTTAGATTCTAAAACATTACTGTCACCTATCTTTAGGTGACAACCACAACAAGAACACGAATTACAAATCCGTTTTGAAAATCAATCATCTATTCTTAGATGATTTGTTATAAGGTTTTGAACCTTCAAAGTTTTCAAAATCTCGTCAAAGTTTGGGTCTTATAATGTGAACACGTGTAATCTGGAAGGGTGGGTGCCTGTACCTCGAGTTTTCTGTCTAAGGCTAGAGTGTTCGTACAAATCCACATAATCGGACCAGCCACTCTTACTTGGGAACTCTTGGGGTGAGTGTCCACTTACAGGCTAAAGCATGTCTTCGCGATACATTATATTGACTCAGTTACTTTGATTAGTCACTGTGCATCGTTTGTTTGTTCGAAGTAACGAACAAATGATCGCCTTCCTTATGTTTTGTCGATGTTTTCAATACCTCTTTTGTTTATCTAAATGTCAATCTCACTCATTTCTCATGTTTCCTTGTTCTTTTTAGAATATGCCACCTAGACGTGATCAAGCACAGGATGGTGCACTCACAGCCCTTGTCGCTCAGTAGATTGCTGGTGCAATTCCGAACCTCATAACTCAGATAAATCAAGCAAACAATAACAACAATAACAATGCTCAGTGCAGTTTTAAGACTTTCAATTCGGCTAAACCACTGAAATTTTATGGGTCTCAAGGAGCAATTGCGCTCCTACAATGGTTCGAGAGTCTGGAAAGCACGTTTAGACATGTTCAATGTCCGAATGAGCGAAAGGTTGAGTTTGCGTCCAGTGTTTTCGAGAAACGTGCTCTAACATGGTGGAACAGGGTGATGAGAGATAAGGGTGCCGATGTGGCGACTGCACAGACTTGGGAAGAGCTTCGGACTCTCATGATGAGGGACTTCTGCCCCCGACACGAAATAAGGGCATTGGAACGAGAGTTCGATGATTTGAAACAAGATAAGGGAGAACACCGTGTTTACACGGATCGTTATGAGGAGCTGAGTTTGTTGTGTCCTACTATGGTTACCCCGTTGGAGAAAGCGATTGAGAGGTACATCTATGGTTTACATGACTCCGTACAAGACATAGTTACAGGTAGCAATGCTACCACTGTACGTCAGGCCATTGAGTTGGCTGCAACCCTGACTGAGTCTCAGGTCAGGAAGGGAAAATTGACCCGCAAGGGTGATAAGAAACAGTCAGCCGACACCACACAAGACAAGGGAAAGAGCAAGAAGAAAGGCGAGTCGTCAAGGAGGTCGAGGAAGCGTAAGACTTCCCAGAACTTTGCTGTTACTGCACAACCCAATCCGAACGCTTAGAACCAACCGGCACATCCTCCTGCAAAGAAGCCGTATGCTGGTACTGCACCTTACTGTAATCGGTGCAATGGTCATCATGTGGTTCAGCAAGCATGTAAACAGTGCACCTCTTGTGGTAAACTTGGCCACACAGCCAATATCTGTCGATCTGTTCCTAATCCAGCTGCTCAGAATCCAGCACATGCTCAGGGAAATGCTGCTAGACCTCCATTCCCACCTGGATCATGTTTTAACTGCGGAGAAATGGGTCATTTTAGGAACAATTTTCCGAGGCTTACGAACGCGAACGCTAATGCTAATCCTGCTCGTGGACAAGCTTACAACATCAATGCTAACGAGGCCCGTGCTGATAACGAAGTTGTTAATGGTACGTTCCATGTTAACCATCAACCTGCATCTGTTCTTTTTGATTCTGATGCCAATAGAAGTTTTGTATCGTTAGCATTTGAACCTTTACTTGCGATGCCTATAACTAAACTAGGAAAACCATTATCTGTCGAAGTTGCTACTGGTGAACCTTTTGTACTCGATTCTGCCATTCGCAATTGTCATTTGAACCTCGATAACCATCTTTTTCCTATTGACCTCACACCGATGCAACTTGGAAGTTTCGATATTATCGTAGGGATGGATTGGTTAACTAAACATCGTGCTGAGGTGGTTTGTTTCGATAAGATTATTCGTATTCCTCTTTCAACTGGTGAAGTTCTAGAAGTTCGTGGTGAGAAACCTTCGAATGGTTTGAAACTCATGTCGTGTACTAAAGCCCAAAGATACTTAAGAAAAGGATATGTGGCCTTTCTGGCACATGCGTAGAGGAGAAAGACAAGAGCAAAAGTATTTAAGATATTCCGATTGTTCGCGATTATCTAGAGGTATTTCCTAATGAACTACCTAGTTTGCCTCCAGTTCGTCAAGTCGAGTTTCATATTGATCTTGTACCTAATGCCAACCCGATTGCTAAAGCACCTTATCGTCTTGCACCGTCTGAGATCCAAGAATTATCAAAATAGCTTCAAGAGTTATCTGACAAGGGATTCATCCATCCGAGTTATTCACCTTGGGGCGCTCCTATCCTATTTGTGAAAAAGAAAGATGGGTCTTTCCGTATGTGTATCGATTATCGTGAGCTCAATAAGCTCACTATCAAGAATCGATATCCCCTACCACGAATTGATGATCTCTTTGATCAGCTGCAAGGTGCTACATGTTTTTCCAAGATCGATTTGCGTTCTGGGTATCATCAACTTCGTGTACTCGAAGAAGATATTCCAAAACTGCTTTCTGCACGAGATACACTCACTACGAGTTCACTGTCATGCCTTTTGGTTTGACAAATGCCCCAACTGTTTTCATGGACTTAATGAATAGGGTTTGTAAACCTTATTTAGATAAGTTCATCATTGTTTTCATTGAAGATATTCTTATTTATTCAAAGTCTCGAGCCGATCACGAACAACACCTTCTTCTGACGATGGAACTCCTAAAGAAGGAACAACTTTTCGCCAAATTCTCCAAGTGTGAATTTTGGCTTAAGGAAGTTCAGTTTTTGGGCCGTATTGTCAACGAGCATGGTATTCATGTGGATCCTTCCAAAATCGCAGCTATTAAGGATTGGAACACACCTACAACTCCCATAGAAGTTCACTCTTTTCTTGGTCTTGCTGGATACCACCGTCGATTCATTGCGAACTTCTCAAAAATTGCGGTTCCTCCTACTACTTTGACTCAAAAGAATAAGCCTTTTGAGTGGGGACCCAAAAAAGAGGAAGCTTTCCAAACACTGAAACAAAAACTCTGTGATGCTCCTATCTTATCTTTACCTGATGGGAATGATGATTTCATTGTCTATTGTGACATATCGAACTTAGGCCCTGGTTGTGTTCTCATGCAACGAGGTAAAGTTATAGCTTATGCGTCAAGACAATTGAAAATTCACGAGAAGAACTACACAACTCATGATCTTGAGTTAGGCGCTATGGTTTTTGCTCTCAAAATCTGGAGACACTATCTCTATGGCACGAAATGTGTGGTTTTCACAGACCACAAAAGTACGATGTAAACAATGTAGGGGAGACCGTGATAATTGTGCTCTGTAAAAAATGTACGATGTAAAACTATATCAATTATCAATGAAACGATGTGTTTTGGTTATGATGTTTGTTTATTTGTGTATGATGATTTCACATTTTGATTCTAGTTCGATTTCAAGCTTTAAATCGCTTTCTGGAAAGTTATATGCAAACTGTTACATGAACATAATCAGTTTAACGTGACAAACACTCCAGAATAGTGATAGATGCTTAACATACCTTAAATAACCTTTATATAACTTACAAATAAGTTTTGGAGGGTTTAGTGTGTAAAAAACAAGTTTATTCGATCATAAGGACTATTTGCGACAAACTGCAAAAGTCTGCCGATTCGTATAGCAACACATATTCCGGAACATGATCATAAGCTAAAAATACCCAAAATATCCTTTACACAGCTTAGAAATAAGTTTTGAGAGGTTCGGTATGCGAAAATACGCTTATTTGATCACAGGGACTAAAAGTGTCAAAACTGCAAAAGTATGCATTTTCGTGCATATCTTGCGTTCTGACCATATCCGGACATCCAAAAATTTTTGTAATCACCATAATATCGTATTTTAGTGATGGGAATGCAAAAATACCATTCGTCGCGCAATTTGGGTCGTTTTCGCCTTCGTTACGGTTTCATCGTAATTAACCGAAAACCGTAACCGTACGGCCAAACGAACCAACACCCATGACATTTTTGAGCATAATTCAAATTAAATATACTTTAACTTCATCATGGAGCTTGAAAATGGGCTTGAAGGGTATCAGAAATGCCAAAACACGACAAAACGAAGTGAAAGGGCAAAACTGTAATTAACTGAAAGTCTGCTGCCAGCTAGGGTCCTTACGGACCGTAAGGACAAGCCCATACAGTCCGTATGGGATGCCCAGCACAACGGGTTTGCTGTCAGCTTCTTGTTCCATTTCTTGATGACTAATTGCACGATTTTGCCACCATTTCTTCTGCAATTGACACTTGTTAGAGCCCTCCTAAGATCATGACAACACATTGGACTTGTGTAATGATCTTGTGGCTTCAAAATTTATATAAATAGCCAAGGATTTTGGCCATTTTCTCTTCTCATCATCATCTTCTTCTTCTTCTTCTTCATCTGCTCATTTAAGGGCTATCACAATAGTTAAAGGCCTACTACCTCGCTTTCTAGTTCTTTTTCTTCCAAGCTTGGACTCTTAAGATTTCCTTGAAGGCAATTTCTTCTCTGGGAACATTTGTGTATCCAGTATTTACTGGTTCACTAAAAAGTGTTTCTCATTTTGAAGGAAGAAGTCCCCAATACCAAGACAAAGGGGCATCAGTAGATGATTTCTGGGATACATTTCCTGAGTCAACCACTGTTACAACCACTGCTAGTGGGAAATCAGATGATGCCATTAAGTTGGGTGATGGTTTAATGTACCGAGAATTGACGGCTAGAGTTGACAAATTGGATACATCTGTTGCAAAAATTAAAGACATGCTGCAACAGTTGTTGAAAGCTCAAAAGGTACCACCCACTGCTGCTCCAGCTCAAGCACCTGCACCACCCCCTGCACCTGCTGCAAATGAGCTCTGGAATTTGTTTCAACCATTGCTCATCCATCAAAGATAATTAGCTAATCAACAACATGAGATTCAGGTTCAAAAGATCAGAAATGTCATGGAAGCAAGGTTTAAAGACACACAAGCATATATCAATGCTATAAAGGCTCATTTATTGAACACCACTGGCACTGCTCCTCCCTCTATCATTTTTGTGGACAACCCTCCACTAGCTGATGCCAAAAAGGGGGAGAAATTAAAGCAGTTGAAGAAAAAGGGGTATGAAGATGGTCTTTACATTGCACCAGACAATTCCAGCATGCTTGCAGACATCCCTAAGCAAGATGGTTTGAAAAAGGTTGATGTGACCCTAAATGCCTTAGCTGATGAAAAAGAAAGGCAGAAAAGGGACATGGAGGCAAAGGGCAAAGCCAAGTTTGATGAAGAAAAAAAAATGTTTATGGCAAAGGAAGTTTAGGGTGTTTCAGAGCCTAAGGATGAAGAAAATCCTAAGCCACAAAGAAAGAAGCCCACAAGAAATGTGAGGCAACCCAAAACCACACCTTCCAGAAAAATAAAACATGCTTCTAAACCTCCTAAAAACTCCTTACATCAAACCTCCACATCAACAACTGTTGTAACACCTGTTGTATCAACAACTGCTGGTACTTCAATGGTTTCAGCAGCTGTTAACCCTACAACCACCATTTCAACCACAACCACTGCTCCCACTACAAATACTGCCTCACCAAAAATACCATCACCACCAAAAACATCCTCACCACCAAAACAGCCTCCTGCCAAAAGGCAGAAGACAGCTGATGACACATCATCAGTTGTAATGGCAACAGTGGTTGAAACACCAGTTGTTTCAACAGCTGTTAGTCAGCCACCTTCCACTTCAATCACCACTAATCAAATCACCACTTCACAACCCACCAAAACACCACCAGCCTCTCCTAAACCAAAAAGGAGAAGGTTGATTTTGAAAGATGATTCACCACCACCATCAACATCTTCACAACCATTGTCACTTGTTACCGTCCCAAACCCTGTTCCACTCTCTTCAGCACAAGTACTTAACCCAAACACTGCCATTGTTTCTGCTGCTGTCCAGTATCCTTTAGAGCTTGCAGCTATCAGAAAAGAAATAAAGTTCTTCTATTCAGAAGATAATCCTGAAAAAACGAGTTTGCCATCTGTTGAAGGATATCCAAGACCTAAAAATATTGAAGAATACTTGAAAGTGAAAGGTCAACAAGCAGAGGATATTTCCAAAAGAAATTCAAAGGGTAAAACTGACAAGGAAATCCAAAGAAACTACCAATTTCTTCTTACTCAAGTCAATACTTTGGAAAAGTTTTCAAAGAACCTCTGTCAGCTATTGTCATAAAGAGATGATGAGACCCTAAGAAAAGACTATATTGAGCACATCATGGCCTTCAAAAGGTACAAGGGTGACAAAGCTCAATATAAAGAATGGACAGTGGGTGAGCTCAAGGAAGAGTTAGAAAGAATTGAGAAAATGAACAAAGATAAAGTCAAACATACTCCTCCTGTTTGGGCAAATTACAAATAGAATGTGCCTGATAAAGTGTTAAAGCTGAAGAGAATGAAAGAGGAACTGATCACTGCTGATTTTGGGTCTAGGTATCAAGTGAAAAGGTGGAAAGAAGAAAAGGTGATTGCTTCTTATCAAAGGCTGGAAGAATTAAGAAAGAAAAACCCAAACATTCCACAAAAGCCTGTTTATCCTGATGAAGAGGTTTCAACAAGACCACCAAAGCTGCCAGTCAGGAAATCTACTACTCCACCTGGTGCCTTCATTTATCAAAGAAGAAGACAAAAAGAGATGGAAGCAGAAACACCAGAGGATATAGCTGCTAGTGATGATATTATAAAAAAATCAGTCATTAAGCAGATGATGGCTGAAAATGCTGAACTTGCTCAAGCTCAAAGCACTTGTTGGGATTGAACCCTACCAGAGGAACAGATAATGAAAGCTAAAACTGGTTCACAACAGTGGATTCATAATAAGCAGCTGTCTATACTAGACTTCTCCCTTGAAAGTAATTATAACATCTGATGGTCCTCTATCCACTGTCCGTATACAACAGCTGTTGTTCTTCTAACTACTGATGAAGCCCTGAAGACTACTAAGAAGTAAACACTGCTGGTTCAATCTACTGATGACAAAGCACTGCCCAATCAAGGACTGATCAACCTTGAGGAAAGTACTGATGTATAGAGAAAGCAGTAGTTTAGTGTGTCATCTGTAGTCAGTGGTTAAGATTAGCAGTGTTTGTATAGGAACAGTAGTTACAGGTTGTTAGGTTGTTAGACGTTGCTTTCTTGGTGACGTCAGCTGAGATGCCTCAGTGGTTTGGTTTGCCTATAAATGGAGCAGTACTCTGTACTGTTACATTTGATCGATTTGAGTGAGTTCTTCTCCTCAATTCAATCCTTTCATCTTGTGCAACCAACCATGGAGTATCAGGCTGAGGGGGAGTTTAGTTTGTAAGCATGCTTGTAATCTTTTGATTTGTATTGTAAATCTTTCGACTTAATGAAAAGCATGTGTTTATCAAAACTGTTTCTCTCTTTGATTGTGTTTACAAAGTTTGTTGTTCATTTTCGCTGCACTTAAACTCTGTTCATTTCTATTTGATTTGTTCAAATTATACAAACAAGCACAATCATTAGAGCCTCCGGTCCTAACAATTGGTATCAGAGCTTGGACAGTCAAATTCGATCTAACAGTCAATTTGACATAACAGTTCAGCTCAAAATTCATTGATACTAAGGTTGATTGCATTTAGTTGAAAAACAGAGTAACGAGTTATCACGTTCAAAGCTGCTATTCAAAAACTCTGTAAAACAACCAAGATGTCATAAGATACACAAATTTCACACAACAAGTGATGTCACGCACAAGTCACACATAGTTCTCAGATCTGAAAATATGTCTGATAACTATGGTATAATCATTTTCTTTACAAAATTGATTTCAAGTGTTGATATGAATTTTGTGTTGTCTCCATCATGTTTGACACTAAGGTATGAACCTCTGGTCAAACAAAAACCTAGTTTCATAAAAACATTAGTGTTTTTGTTAACACAAAAGGAGGGAAACTAAAACCTTAGTTATTAGATCTTGTGTGTTGAAAAACAGGTTGAGAATCCTCAAAAGGACCAAATCAACTTTGTTAAGAATACATTAAGAAAATCAGCAGTCAAAAATATCCAGATTATGGGTAATGTGAAATTTGGCATAAGCATGTGCAGAAATGACCAAATCTCCCAAAACATTGCTGCAAAATGATTTTGGAATAAGTATTCCTTCAATAAATACCTCCCAGTGAGTATTTCAGTACTTATGAATAGGAAGGGTAAAAAGGGAAGAAGAAAATTTTCAAAAACTCAAAAGTGTGTTTATCTCAAAACTTTTGAAGTCAAAAGAAAAGAGTATAAATGTAAAACACTTTAGAGTCCAAATTTGGGTAAACAGTGGTCATCAAGCAGCTCTGTGTATTCATTGGTTAAGGAAAATTCAGGTAAAAATTGTATCACCAGTGGTTAAACTTGAAAGAGGACTAAACAAGTTTTTCAACATCAGCACATGGTAAAGTCTATGTCAGGACTCTCAAAACCTATGTGTACATGTCTCCTCATTTTTTCAATCAATTGGCAAGGAAATGGTCCCAAACAGTGGTTATTACAATGTATTTCAAATCATTGACCATATTCCTAAAATTTGAGAATGATGTGACTATGAGTTTTAATTGGAAAATATACCAGATCCTTTTTGATGTTGTTTTCAGAATAACCTTTAATTTTTTTAAGAAGGGTTTTCTCAATAAAGCAGGATATATTATTCTTTATTTTTCTTTAGAATGATATATTTTGTACTTTTACTTGTTTTTTATAGTAAAAGTTTCAATCTCCTGTCAGGATATAAAACCTTTATTTCTGTTGGTGATATTATCCTTAAAAACAGATCAAAAGGAAATGGTACAAGTGTCAAGGTCATGTCAAACTCAAGTTTGTTTTAACACTGATTAAATGATTGACTGCCAACAGACCCTAAAATACTTGGGTACTCATATTCTAATTAAAATATTATGACACAAAATGAGTAGCCTTAGTAAAAGGGTTTTAATCATCTGGGATACTAAACCACTGTCAGGAATCTATAAAAGCTTCAAAATATGTAATTGACATGTGGCAAAACCTTGAATGCAAATTCTCATAAAAGCTGCTGACATGTTGAACTTGACAATTTGCATCTAAAATGTATTTTGTTGAGGATAGCTATCTTGCAGACATTTCAAGAATCAACATCAACAGATATTAGAGATGATATTGTGATATCACAAGATAAAATCATTCCCTTCATCAAAACAGCAGATGCTCAAAATACTTGTCAAAAGCTTATCCACTGATGCACTGACAGTTGATGACATACTAGCCTTTCAAATCCTTACCTTTTTCTTACCCTAACCACTGTTTTGCTCAAACATCTGTTTCCTAAATATTGTCCACTGCTGAAAGTCAACCTCTGATCCTTCATTTTCTTGGCAAGCACTGATGCACAAAATCAGTGTCTTATCCACTGATATGCTATCTACTGATAGTAAAAATCACCCACTGCTCTCATATTGTTACCGTTGTAACCACTGATATTTGCTTCATCAGTGGTTCTCCAAAACAACTGTCCTCCATTATTCATCTTTTCATCAGCAGTTGACACGTGGTCAGTTTTTAGCCTTCAGATCTTTTGTAACTGCTGCCACGTTCGCATTCACTTTTTCCCTAAATAAAACCCTGATCAAAACCCCAAACAGGGTTTTACACTGTCGAATTGAATTCCAAAAAATTCTCTTCTTAAAGCAGTTTTCAACCTTCTTTTTCAAAGCATTCTTCGTCTTTCTTCATCAAAATGATGAAATCAAAATCAAAATCTAAGTCAAAATCATCATCATCATCTTCCAAAGAGGTCGCTCAAACGGCCGAAGAACCCATTGAAATCCTGTACAAATCTCCTCACAACTACTTGGGTCTACTCACAAAACCCACAAACAACCACACCTTCGATTCCATCATCGACATCTTATCTGCATCAAAGTACAAAACTTTGTTAATAGCAGATGCTCCCTTTTACCAACAAACCCAGAGAGAGTTCTGGAAAAATGCTACCCTTGAAAAACAAGAAGACATCGTCATAGCCATCAACTCCTCTATACAGGGTAAAGCGATTCAAATTACTCCACAATCAATTTCAAAAGTCTTTAAACTCGATGATCAGAAAGGTAAAACTTCTTTTTCTAAAATCGAGTTGAAAACTGATTTCTTGAAAAGGGGGTATGCAGAACAACCAAAAAGGGATACCTTATAAAAAGGTTTCTTTCCTTCTGCACCTAGGTTTTTATTCCACACACTTTTGATGTGTGTTTCAAATAAAACAACTGCTTTTAACGAAATACCATTAAAGATCCAATGTTTGGGTTATGCTATTTTAAATAATGAAAATTATAACTATTCCCATGAGATCTTTGATGATTTGGTGAAAAATGTTGATAGCAAAGCATTTCTACTTTTTCCAAGGTTTCTAAGCTACTATTTTAAACAAAAATTTGGAAAAGAAAATGAAAATTTGCTCAAACAAGGTGTTTATTTTCAAATAAAAGCTTTAACACCTGAAACATTCACTAGATTGTTGACACCTATAAAAACAAAAGCAGAGGTGCCTGAGCAGAATTTAGCAAATACCACTGCTCCTCAGGCATCTGCTGCTGAGCCCACTGCTCCAGGTGATCATAGCAGCACAACCACTGCTTTGAAACCCACACCTGCCATTACCAAAAAGACCAAAAAGAAAACATCCAGAAAGCCCTCCAAACGCAACTCTGGAAGATGAGATCCCAGAGCCACTGCCAGTGACAACACAAATGTCACTTACAACCACTGCTGCTACTTCCTCACAGAAGGTGGAAGAAAGATCTCCACCATTGCCTCAAACTCCTCCTGTGAGTTTGTTTTAACCACTGGTACCCTCAAAAGGTTATCAAGTGTTGAAGAGAGAAGACCCCAGAACCAAGAACAAGGGGCATCAATGGGTGATTTTTGGGACTCAGTTCCTAAGTCACACATGGATACAACCACTGTTGGTGGGGAATCAGATGATCCCATTAACGTGGGTGATGATTTAAAATATCAGGAATTGACGGGCAGAGTTGAAAAACTTGAAACATCAGTTGCTGAAATAAAGGATATGGTGCAACAGCTGTTAAAAGCTCAAAAAGCACAATCCACTGCTGTTCCAGCTCAAGCACCTGCACAACCTGCACCTGCTGCAAATGAGCTATGGAGTATATTTCAACCCATGCTTGAAAAACAAAAACAAATGGCTGATCAGCAGCATGCAATACATGTAAAAATGCTGACAAACATGGTGGAGTCAAGATTTAAAGATACTCAAGCAGACATCAAAGCTATCAAGGCTCATATCCAAAGCACCACTGGAAAAGTTCCTCCCACTATCCTCTTCATGGATAACCCCCTTCCAGATAATGCTAAAAAGGGGGAGAAAATCAAGCAGTTGAAGAAGAAGGGAATTGAAGATGGCCTGTATGTTGAACCAGAACAAGAAAAACAGACATCTAAACCACCTCCCAAAGGCTTCAAACCTCAAATCACAAAATCTCAAACTTCCATCCAAACAGTTGATATGTCAGTAGTTTCAAAAACTGCTAGCTAAACAGCTGCCATTTCTTCAACACACACCACTACAACACACACTACAACTGTTGGTGCATTGAATGTCTGTTAACTACGTCTTAATCGAGTCTTATGTCTAGAAAGGATGAACGAGCACACAATAGGATAGAAATTAGGGTTTGTATATGTGTTAGTGTGGTATTTCGCTTGAAAGTAACAAGGTGCAGTTCAAGCGAAATCAACTTATGTGATTTCTCTTGAAACCAATCTGTGTCATCCTCAAGCGAAATCTCCATTACTATATATAGGTGTTGTGTGTCTTCATTTGTAAGAGTTGAAGCGAAATCAGGTCATTAAGTCTGAGACTAGGTGCTGCCAAAATCTTGTTAGAAACACGTGTAAAGGCTCAGAAATCAGTAATAGAAAAGAAAGTTAAAAAGGAACAAGCTGTTTTGAAGTTGTTTACTTTGATTCCACCTTAGTAAATGATTGTGAACTGCTCAACTTAACTGTTTAGGGTCACGGAACGATCCAACAAGTGGTATCAGAGCTCAGGACGAGGAGTTCATACCATTACAGCTTGATTTCTTCGGATTCTCATACTTCTACCCATTCTTTTCTGATTTGAACATATTTCAGCGGTGAAAATGACCTGAATTTGACATATATCAAGCGAATCACAGTGTTAACTAATCCCTGAGAGTATTGGACCTTAATTCGATAAAAACTGGACAAAAACTTGTTATTTCGCTTGAAAAGTTGTTCGAAAAAGATGACATCACCAGATTTCGCTTGAAAAGTTTCAAGCGAAACGTCATAAAAAGCTTATTCCGCTTGAGAATTACGTCTGATTTCGCTTGAAAGTTTGATTCCGCTTGAAATACTAGTGTAATTTCAAGCGAAATCTAATCAAATTCATATTTCGCTTGAAAAGTCTGATCTCGCTTGAAAATTCTAGCGATTTCGCTTAAAATTTCTGATTTTCAAAATTTAAAAATTTTTCTAAGTGTTTGATTGATTTTTCAGGTACGTACAAGATGGATGATCTATTCATGAATCCATTTAGTGATATGTATGCCTTTGCTGGAAACTCTGGAGATGATACTTCGCCTAGCAACACCAATGAGAATACGTCGAGTGCAAAGAAAAGCTTATCAGATGCTTTGGGAGTTGAAAGTGCTTTTGGAACATATAACAAACCCCCGAAGTTGATGGCTATCGAAGAGTACAGTCGGTGGGCCAAGAAGTTTGAAGAATGGTTGAAGGCCTTTGCATATCCTAGCTGGAAGAGTCTAAAGAATGGATACATTGATGGAGGCAAAACTGGTGAAAGCTTGACATCAGCTGAAGAAATAGAATCGTTTGTTGCTGAGCAAAAATGCATCGCACTGCTGTTTCAGTCTGTTCGAGAAGATATAATATCTTTGATCGAGTACAAAAATTCTACAGATCTCTGGCAAAAGTTGAAAGTTAAATGTTTGGGAAGTGCAGAAATAGTGAAAAACAAAAAGAAACTACTAAGAAAAGAGTTTGATTTATTTGGGTGTTTAAAGAATGAATCAGTTTGTAAAATGATTGAGAGGTTTGGGCATCTGAAGCTGGAACTGGCAAGACATGAAATTTTCTATTCTCAAGAAGAGCTAATCGATAAATTGTTTGATTCATTGCCAGATGAGATGGATTGGCAATATTATGCTTTGATGTTGAAGAATATGATCAAGTCTGAGGAGCTTACAGTGGATTTGTTGATTGAAAGACTAGAGAGTCACGAGCTGGAGATAAAGAAAACACACAAAGTTAATCACTCGTCATATCAACAGAACTTGGATTTGTATTATCCAAAAAGCATGATGCCAAAGAATACACCTCCCAAGACAGCTTTTTCCGCTGAGAATTCCAACACGTCTAGCAAAGAGAGTCAAAGCAGTGGATTTCACAGTGGTTCTTCGTCACATTCAAGCCAATCAGATGCAAAGAATCTATTTCAATGCAATATCGCTGTAGACTTAAAGAATGCTCAAAACTTCAGTGAGGAGTCAGCAAAGCAACAGATGGTTTTCCTAGCTTCTGTGCTAGAATCGTATGAAAGTCTAGTGGCAGGGAAGATTGGCAACACCAACCTGACAAAAGAAGATTACGATCAGATAGATCCTGAGGAGATGGAATTGATCGACATAAGGTGGTGTATGGCCAGTGCAGTTCGTCGGGCACAGCGTTTCATGGAGATAACTGGAAGAAAGTCTATTGGTGGACCATCTACCAAGTTGGGCTTTGACAAGTCTAAAGTGACATGCTTCAAGTGTAAACAGAAAGGTCACTTTAAGCGTGAATGCCGAAATGCTTATGCTGATGAGTCTGAAAACCCGTTCAGAGAAGATTACTACAAGAAAGCGATTTATCATCAGAATAAATCAGAACCGCCAAGAATGAAGCAGCTTGAGGATAACAAAGAGAAATCCAGAGCTCTTGCTGTGATTCATGATGATGAAGGTTTCGACTGGAGCAAGTTGTTACCTGAAGAGGATGCGGTTGGATATGCTTTCATGGCAAAAACTGGTGAACCTGTTCCTTTTAAAGACAACAGAAATGAAGAACAGAAGTATAGTTACAGAAAGATGATAGCTCAGAACAGAATGATCAGAATATCTGGTATCTATCTTGAAGCAAAAAGAGCGAGGAGATGAGATCCAGACAGAGAATGTTATCTTGACCCCATGGGAAACATTGCTATTGACGATAAGACTCTTGATCTTGAAACCATAATTCAACAAATTGTTGATGAAGAAGAGTTTTGGCAAAGAAAATGGTGGGGAAGCGGAGAAGAGAAAGAAGAAAAGCCAAAGAAGGTTGATAATGGGATCATTGACACGACTCAAGAGTTGAATGCTGAAAACATGGGAAAGATGGCTGACAAGGTGCTGGCTGCTACGGCACTTGAGGTAGACTCTAAGTCTGTATCTGAGTCTAAAAGCCAGGTCAGTACAAATGCGTCAACGACTGAGTCAGGTAAGAAGGTCAATGGTGATGTTGACTGCAAAAATTGCATCAAAGAATGCAAAGTTTGTAGTACAATCACTTATCTCAATGGTAAGAAAGTTGATGATCTGACTGCTAGAGTCCGAAGTGTTGAGGATCAGATCCTTAACCGTGATAAAATGTTGAAAGCTTCGAACAACAGATTAAAAGAATTAACTGATAAAATCGAAACTGATAAAATTGATGTAGAAAGAGTTAGGAAAGAAAATGAAAAACTAATTCTTGAAAATCGTCAAATTTCTGAAAGTTTGGAGAAGCTAAAACGCACGGTGAAAGATTCTGATGATAGAAACGGTAAAACATACAAAGAAAATTGTCACTTACAAGGTTTTTTGAGGGTTAAAGAAGAATTAATCAACCAACAATTGGATGAGATTGCTAAATTGAAGCTTCAGTTTGAAGAAGCTAAGATTGAGAATGAGTGTATCAATTTGAAATTGAACAGTTACAGCTCTGCAAGCTTTGTTTTGCAACACATTGTTCCCAAACCCATAGGGAAAAACAAAGCAGGCGAAGATGTATACTGTGATGGAACTGGGGTCGGGTTTCATCAAGTTCCGCCACCAGTTTTAAACAATTATTCAAAGAAAAAGTCCGGGTTGGTTAATGATGAAGATGAAAATGAGGTTAAACTTCCAGAGTCAATTGATGTGACATTTTCTTCATCATCATCTGATGATAGTGTTCAAACTGATATTGTTAAAAGCATGGCTGAAAGTGTTTTGAAGTCTGACAGTGATTCAGCTGATGAAGATGAATGTTTTCTGGATAAATACATTCCAAAACAAAAGTCCAAAAACAACTTAAATGAAGAACCTGATCTTGTCATGTACAAGATGTCGGGATCGGATAAGTTGTATTCGGATTCTGAGTTTCCATTAGAGAATGTAAATGTTGCAAAATTGACAAATGTGTTCAAATTGATTGAAATTGATCTGTCTGAAGTGAAAAGTTTAAACCAAACAAAAAGACAAATGAATTTTGAAAAAGATAAAGCTTACTATAAGAAGCCTGTTGTTCCACAACGTTTTTATAACAACAACCGAAACAAATGGTCGGGTGGATATCAGGGTGGTAAGAACTATCAAAGAAAGAATTTTCAGAACAAGAAGTTTGTTGAGAAGAAAGTGTTTGTGAAAAGCTCGAGTTCACACTCTGAGCAAGAATCTGAAATTTTTTCAAAATCGAATGAAGAGTTCTTTGAGGAGAGGGCCTCACAACCTCAATCTGAAGGCACAAGTCGAGTAGTTGATACTCGTACATGTTTTAGATGCAACAAAGTTGGTCACATTGCAAGAAATTGCACCAATTTCAAGCCTAAGACTGAAGTTGTTGAGAATCAAAAGAAGAAGGTTGGTGCAAAAGGAAAAGTTCCAATGGTTGTTGAGAAAATTTTGAAAAATGAGAGAACAAAAATCAAAATTGAACCTGTTAAGAACATGGTAATTAAAAATGACAAATTCTATAAACGGGTTGCTTCATCTCAACAAACATGGAAGCCAAAAGTGGTTGACAAGAAAGTTCATCTAAACCAAAGGTTTCTGAGTCAGAAAAACAATCGTCTTCTACCACTCCGGTAAAGATGGATGTTCCTTTGGATTATCACTAAATATTTGTGATATGTACAGGAGCTTCCGAGATCCGTTTCACGATGGATTATGGATAGTGGAGCTTCTCGGCACATGACGGGGAAGACAGCATTGCTGTACGACGTTAGAAATTTCAATGGTGGTTATGTGGGATTCGCAGGGAATCAAGGTGGTAGAATAATTGGAGAAGGAACGTTATCCAATGGGATTGTTACGTTTGAAAGAGTTAACTACATTGCTGAGCTGGAGAACAATCTGCTGAGTATCTCGCAGATTTGTGATAGGATGTATACCACGCACTTTACAGACAAAGAATGTTTGATCTTGAAACCAGGATTTGTTATCCCTGAAGAATGGATTATCATGAGGGCACCTAGAGTGAATGATCTGTATGTATTGGACATGAGTGTAGCAACTACAACTACTGGTCAAGCACATTGTTTTGTTTCAAGAGCAACTGAGAAAGAATCGCAATTGTGGCACCGGAAGATGGGTCGTATACATCTTAGAAAAATGAATCACTTGGTACACAATGATTTGGTTATGGGTGTTCATGTCAAAGGTTTTCATCTTGAGGGGGAGTGCATAAGCTGCATTAAAGGCAAGCAAAAGAAGAAATCACATCCTCAAAAGAAAGTCAATTCAGTATCGAGACCTTTAGAGAGACTTCATATGGATCTTTTTGGTCCAGTGAACGTTAAAAGCATCACTGGTGATTACTACTGTCTGGTAGTAACAGATGACTACTCAAGGTTTTCATGGGTTTCATTTATGAAGACAAAAGATGAGACGTTTGAAAGTTTGATGGCGTTGTTCAGGAAAATTGAAAACTTCTACCAAAGGCGTATCAAAAGAATCAGAAGTGATAATGGTACTGAGTTCAAGAACAACAAGATGGAAGCGTATTGTGATGAAAGAGGTATATTGCATGAATTTAGTGCTACTTACACTCCGCAGCAGAATGGAGTAGCAGAAAGAAAGAACAGAACGCTAATTGAAACGGCTAGGACAATGCTTGCTGATTCAAAGCTACCAGTTAATTTTTGGGCAGAAGCAGTATCCGCCGCATGCTATACACTCAATCGGGTTCTCACTGTAAAGAAATTCAACAAGACATGCTTTGAGTTGATCAATAACCGCAAACCGAACCTGAAGTATTTAGAACCGTTTGGGTCTCCCTGCACCGTTCTAGAGCCTTTTGGAAAATTTGGTCCAAAGAGTATTGAAGGAATTTTCTTGGGTTACTCAAGTCCTCAAAAATGAGTCTTTGTTCCAAGCTTGAAGCGGATTATTGAAGCATACAATGTTGAGTGTCAAGGTTACACAATGCCACCACAAAATCCTGGAGATTCATGGCGTTTTCATTATGACACTTTGTGGGATTCGTTTGACATGGAAGAAGAAAAGGAAGAAGAAGAATTCTTTGACGAGTTGGATATTCTAAGAGAGTATGAAGAATCGCAGGAAATGTTTCCAGCTGAGTATTCAAGACGACCACGAAAAACTTCAAATGACGATGAAGCAAGTCCAAGCAATGCTGGAGAACATGATGATATTCAACAAAATGAAGTTGCTCATAAAAATCAGACGGCACAGAATGATAATCAAGAATCTGAGAACATGCCAATATTTGATCATAGTGTTCAGATTCTGAGGGGGAGCAAATTCAAATCTCAAGTCAAACAAACCCAGTCAGTGAACAAGGTGCAAATCAGAATATCACAAATTTGGAAGGTGAGGTAGATGTTCCAGGCGAGGTAATGCCACGAACTCTTTCATACCATCCAGAGGAGCTGATCATTGGAGAATTACAATCAGGCGTTCGCACTAGACATCAAATTGACCAAGTCCTTACTTATTTTTATTCTACAGTTGCTCCTTTACAAACTGAGTTTTCACTTAGTTGTTTTATTTCGCAGATTGAACCGCGAACATACAAAGATGCACTAACTGAAGATTCTTGGGTCAATGCCATGCAAGAAGAGTTGAGTCAGTTTGAAAAGTTAGGTGTGTAGAAGTTAGTAGACTTGCCTGATGGTCAAAGGAAGATAAACACCAAGTGGGTGTTCAAGTGTAAGAGAGACGATAGAGGAGTTGTTGTTCATAACAAAGCTCGACTCGTAGTCCATGGTTTTAGTCAGTAGGAGGGTATAGATTTCACTGAAGTATATGCTCCAGTTGCTCGACTAGAAGTGATCAGAATCTTCCTAGCATTTGCATCTTGGAAAAATTTCAAAGTATATCAGTTAAATGTTAAATCGGCGTTTCTCTATGGGAAGGTAAAAGAGGAGGTATATGTCGGTCAGCCACCGGGCTTCACCGATCCAAACCACAAAGAAAAGGTCTACTTGCTAGACAAAGCGCTGTATGGTTTACACCAGGCCCCGAGAGCTTGGTACGAGACATTGTCTCAACACCTGCTAGCCAACAGCTTTATCCGTGGAAAAGTGGATGCCACTCTCTTCACCAAAGAGGTCGAAGGACATCTTCTGATAGTTCAGATATACGTGGACGACATTATATTTGGGTCTACAAATGAGAATCTGTGCAAAGATTTTGAAAGAGTAATGAAGCAGAAATTTGAAATGTCATCGATGGGTGAGATGAAATTCTTTTTGGGACTACAGGTTGATCAACTACCCAGAGGAATATTCATACATCAAACGAAGTATGTTCATGATATCTTGGAGAAATTCGGGATGTCAGGATCTACTCCAGCTTCCACCCCATTAGCGATGAATCTTGGGATAAATCCTGATCTCACCAGAGAGAAGGTAGATGAAACGATGTATCGTTCTATGATCGGTTCGTTAATGTATTTGACAGCTTCAAGACCCGATATTATGTACCCAACCTGCCTCGCAGCAAGATTTCAAGCTAACCCGAGAGCTTCGCATATGGTGATTGTAAAAAGGATATTACGCTACCTGAAAGGAACTCCGTCATTGGGGTTGTGGTATCCAAGAGAAGGCGATTTCACGCTCGAAGGGTATTCCGATTCAGATTTCGGATGCTGTAAAGTTAATGCTAAATCAACAACAGCGGGGTGCCAGTTTTTCGGACCCCGATTGGTCACCTGGCAATGCAAAAAGCAGAACTCTGTGGCTTTATCCACATGTGAAGCGGAGTATGTATCTGCTAGCAGTTGCTGCTCTCAGATCTTGTGGATCCAGCAACAGATGCGCGACTATGGTTTGCAATTTCTAAACACCCCTATCTTTGTTGATAATGAGGCAGCGATTAACATTACTAAAAATCCAGTTCATCACGCTAAAACCAAACACATTGAAATTCGTCATCACTTCATCCGAGATTGTTTCGAGAAGAAGTTGATACGAATTGAGAAAATCCACACTGACGAACAAAAAGCTGATTTACATACCAAAGCATTTGATAAAACACGTTTTCAATATTTGCTAAAACTGAATGGTATGAAGCTTTTATCGGTGTTGGAGGAGATTCTTGGCGTTGATGAAGGAGACATTGTAGATGATGTTGAGAAGCAATCTGCAATGGTTTGTCGATTTTTTATTGTTTTGGTATTTAGGGGGAGAGTATAGGGTAATATTTTCTGAAAATACAAAAACAGTAAAAATTTCAAAAATACAAAAACATGAGATATTTTCAAAATCCAAAAACAATAGAAAACCAGAAAAGAGCTTGTGTAAAAAGGGAAAATGATAGTACATCGGCTTGACAGTTACGGTATGCTAAAGATATGTAATGTTTAAAAAAGTCTTAAACAGTCTCGCTGATGATGTGCCGATAGGTTTTTACACATTTAGTAGGTTTGTTCGGGATATAAATCTAAATCTTTACTTACTTATTTCGTGGGGAACACTACTTGGATATATAGGTAACCCATGAAATCTTGTTTGAAAGATCCCTCTTTCTGAGATACTAGGTCTTTATACTCAGTGATATCTGGGGTACTATTCTGGGACTTCTGATTTTGCGGAAGCAATGGCCTAGTCCTTGGAGAATACTTTACCGCATGCTTGAAATATAGCGCCGCCCTCAACATAAATGATGAAGACAATAAAATTGCTAATCAATGCTGTTGTAACAAAAGATCCTCTAAAGGGGACACACCCAAGTCGAATCGTGATCTCTCTGCTGAACGGTAGTTCTGACCTGAGCTCTCACGATCTCGTACTGTTATATAATTTATTCCCCTTACAGATATCATCTGTGGTATACTCACCTGTAAGACTGAATATTGGGATCTGGATACGGGAGTATATTCAAGAGGTGGGACACACGTATAAATTTAAGTCTCTAAAACACTAAATCCGTATCCTGGACAGATTGAAATGTGTGTGAAAATTTAAGTGGATCAGTATATCGACAATCTAAGCGAATTGTTTAATTCTGAATATGATTCCCTAACACGCTCGCCAAAAATATGTTTGTAAATAGTTTATTTTTACTGCATTTTATTTTTGTAATTCATTTTCTAGTTTAGAACTTTATTAAAAATTCAAAAAGATTTTACACTTCTGCTTTATTTTCTGACAAACCAAAGTGGAGAGTTGATCTTCAGATTCGAATTGAAGCAGATGCAGGAAGGTTCTGGACAGGAGGATGAGTTTGGAGCTAAAACATGATAAGTTTGAGAAAGTTGGAAAGTTAAAGCAAGTTCAATAATTTGAAACTTGTAAATTTTCAGAAAAAATTGAACTAAATGTCAGTGTGATTTATCTCAGATCAACCAAGGTCATTAAGTTGGACTTGGTAGATAAATTGAGTAATCAGGGTCATTAATTTGGACCTGAATACTTAAGTGGATTTCTAATTCTGACAAGATTATCAAATTGAGGTTAAATGGTAAGTTTGGATTGAAACTGTTATTGTCATATATCTTATATTTAGGTAGAGTATATGCAGGTAACAAGAATCCCCATGGTAATGAAAAAAAAATCAAAGTTTGAACCAGAATTTAAAGCCCTAGTTTATCAAGAGGGGGAGTCTGTGAAAGGGGGAGTCAAAATTCTAGAGCAACAGTAAAATGGGAGTTTGGAGCTTGTAGATTGGAGATAGAGTCAGGATGAGATCGTGAACTTGTGAAGAGAGAGCTTTTACAATGAGAAGAAAATTTGGAAAGAGACAAAGACTGAAGACTTGACGCCAAAAACTACGTCAACATCCAAGGGGGAGTCTGCTGGTGCATTGAATGTCTGTTAACTACGTCTTAATCGAGTCTTATGTCTAGAAAGGATGAACGAGCACACAATAGGATAGAAATTGGGGTTTGTATATGTGTTAGTGTGGTATTTCGCTTGAAAGTAACAAGGTGCAGTTCAAGCAAAATCAACTTACGTGATTTCGCTTGAAACCAATCTGTGTCATCCTCAAGCGAAATCTCCATTACTATATATAGGTGTTATGTGTCTCCATTTGTAAGAGTTGAAGCGAAATCAGGTCATTAAGTCTGAGACGAGGTGCTGCCAAAATCTTGTTAGAAACACGTGTAAAGGCTCAGAAGTCAGTAATAGAAAAGAAAGTTAAAAAGGAACAAGCTATTTTGAAGTTGTTTACTTTGATTCATGATTGTGAACTGCTCAACTTGACTGTTTAGGGTCACGGAACGATCCAACAACAACCACTGCCCTATCATCACAACCTAAAACTACACCACCACCCACCAAATTACCACCTGCTCAAAAGCAGAAGACATCTACTGACACATCAGTAGTTGTAATGACAACAGAGGTTGAAACACCAGTTGTTTCAACAGCTGTTTGCCAGTCATCCACCACTGCTCTCATCAATGTCACATCACCACCATCACCTCCTGCGAAAAAGCAGAAGAGATCAGATGTTACAACATCTGTTGTAATGACAACAGCAGTTGAAACACCAGTTGCTTCAACAACTGTTAGTCAGTCACCATCCACCACTACCCTCACTTCACTTCAAACCATCTTCACTACAATCAACAAATCACCCATAAATCTTTACACCAGAAAAAGAAAAACAACTCAGGCAGGTGATGACAAATATGATCCTATGGCTGCAAAATATCCTCTGGAACCTGAAGCTGTAAAAAATGAGATGAGACAATTCTACACTGAGGATGATCCTTCAAAAAGAAGATTTCCTTCTCTCATAGGCTTCATAGTCCCAGAAAATATGGATGAATATCTCGAGCTCAAAGCAAGGCAAGCTAAGATAAGAGCTAAGCTTGAGTGCAAAGACCAGGGTGACGAAGCCATCTCAGAAAAAATGGGATTCTTGCTCACTAAAGTCAAACAGATGGAAGATTATGCAAGAGATCTGAGCAAAGAAATGTCAGATTTACCACCCAAAGCAGATCTACGAAAAGAACTGAGAAAAGAATATCTTGCATACATCATGAAAGAAAAATTCTATCCAGCTGAAGAAAAACAGTTTAAAGAATGGCCAATAGTTGCATTAAAGCATGAGGCAAACAGAATTGAAAGAATTAAAAATGATCCAACCAAGAAGAGGAATGCTCCAAACTGGAGAAAATACAAAAAGCTCATTGCTGATCTTACTTCTGAATACAAAAGAAAGAAACAGGAGCTGGTGGATGCAAACGTTGGAGACGCTGAATCCATAGCAAAATGGACAAAGCAATATACAGACGAGGCTTATGAAAGGCTCAAGAAAAGGAGGATAACGGTTTCTGACACTCCAAAGGAGTCTGACTACAAAAAGCCAAAACAACAGATCAAAACCTCTGACCCACTGATCACATCATCAGATACCTCAATCATTGCGATAAACCAAGAAAAGAGGAAACAACTGACTAAAGCAGAGGAAAAAGAAAAAGAAGCTGAGTATTTTGAAGAAGCCATCAAGAAAATGGCTTTAGATAAAGACAAATCAGCAAAGCTTCAAGACCTTGCCAAAAAGGTTTTGAACCAATCATCATCACCAAACACATCAGCAGATATCTCAGACAATGAGCTAGATCAACAAAAGAAACAAGAGCAGATTGACAAAGAAGTTGCAGAAGACATAGCTGCAGCAAATGAAGTCATAGAAAACGCTTTCAAACGAATGTCTGAAGCTCAGGATACTTCTTTACAAATTTTCACAAGGCCAAAATCTCCAAGCTCATCAGTAAATAAATCTCTCCCAAGAAACCCATTGGGTTCAAAAATACTAAAGTGGCTCTCTGATCAAAAGACCCATGTATTGACCCTGATCAGATCCAATGGTGAAATGAAGTACATATCAAGGAAACAAGCACTAATCCTTGGTGTTGAAGATCTACAAGATCTCCTTGAACTTTCATTATGCAGGGATGAGGATGACTTAAGTTCCAAAGACTTTGAAGCAGAATTTAAAAGACAAGCTAGTGAACTTCTGATGAGGAATAAAGATCCAAAATAATGAAGTGTTTTGGGATTATCTGTTCCAGGGGGAGATTGTTGGGATTGAACCCTACCAGAGGAACAGATAATGAAAGCCAAAACTGGTTCACAACATTGGATTCATAATAAGCAGCTGTCTATACTAGACTTCTCCCTTGAAAGTAATTATAACATCTGATGGTCCTCTATCCACTGTCCGTATACAACAGCTGCTGTTCTTCTAACTACTGATGAAGCCCTGAAGACTGCTAAGAAGTAAACACTGCTGGTTCAATCTACTGATGACAAAGCACTGCCCAATCAAGGACTGATCAACCTTGAGGAAAGTACTGATGTAAAGAGAAAGCAGTAGTTTAGTGTGTCATCTGTAGTCAGTGGTTAAGATTAGCAGTGTTTGTATAGGAACAGTAGTTACAGGTTGTTAGGTTGTTAGACGTCGCTTTCATGGTGACGTCAGCTGAGATGCCTCAGTGGTTTGGTTTGCCTATAAATGGAACAGTACTCTGTACTGTTACATTTGATCGATTTGAGTGAGTTCTTCTCCTCAATTCAATCCTTTCATCTTGTTCAACCAACCATGGAATATCAGGCTGAGGGGGAGTTTAGTTTGTAAGCATGCTTGTAATCTTTTGATTTGTATTGTAAATCTTTCGACTTAATGAAAAGCATGTGTTTATCAAAACTGTTTCTCTCTTTGATTGTGTTTACAAAGTTTGTTGTTCATTTCCGCTGCACTTAAACTCTGTTCATTTCTATTTGATTTGTTCAAATTATACAAACAAGCACAATCATTAGAGCCTCCGGTCCTAACAGCACTGCTCAGCCAGTCATCACCAGGCCACCTTCACCAAACTCATCTTCAATAAAACCTCTCCCAAGAAACCCAAAGGACTCTAAAGTACTAAAGTGGAAATCTGACAAACAGACCCACGTATTGACTCTGATCAAGTCCAATGGTGATGTGAAGAAAATATCAAGGGAACAAGCATTGGGCCTGGGTGTTGAAGATCTGCAAGATCTCCTTGATCTTCCACTGTGCAGGGATGAGGATGACACAGACTCCTTGGACTTTGAATTCAATTTAAAGGACAAGTCAGGGAACTGTTGATGAGGCAATAAAGTTCCACAATAATGAAGAGTTTTGGCATCATCTGTTCCAGGGGGAGAATGTTGGGATTGAACCCTACCAGAGGAACAGTTGATTAAAGCCAAAACTGGATCAAAGCAGTGGATCCAGAATAAGCAGTGGATGTATACAAGTCTCTCCCCTTGAGAGTGATTCTAACATATGATGGTCTCTATCTACTGTCCGTATACAAGTGATGCTCTACAAACAACTGCTGATCATGTTAAAGACTGATGAAGACTGAAGACCTGTTGATCAATCTACTGTTATGGGTCAAGCACTGCTAATGATACAAGTACTGCTGGAGTCACAAAGTGGAAGGAGAAAGCACTAGTTTAGTCTTTCTTTTCTTATGTATTGTAATCAGCAGTTTGCTAAACAGTGTTTGTATTAGATCAGTAGTTAGAGTTTGTTAGGAGGTTAGATGTCACTTTCATGGTGATGTCAGCTAAGATGCTTCAGTGGTTTGCTCGTGCCTATAAATAGAACAGTACCCTGTACTGTTCTATTGGCTCTTTCACCACTTGTCTTCTTGTACGAACAATCTCTGTGAGCTCAGGCTGAGGGGGAGTTTGTGATACATGCATGCATTGTAATCGTTGCTTGAAATAAATTCAATCTTTCGGTTCTATGTTAAAATGTGTGTTGAAAGCATTTCTCCTATTTGATTGTGTGTGAAAGTTTGTTTCCATTTATATTCCGCTGCAATTACTTGTTCATCTTCATCTTAAATCAAACGTAAAACACAATCAATTGAAACTCAGATCCTAACATTTCATTTTTTATTAAAAATTAACGTTGCGCGGGTTCGCTTTTTTCGATTACGGAACGTTATAGGGTGTTTTTCGAGGGTTGTTTTATCCTCCCCACCTTGTTTTAAATCTTGTCCTCGAGATTCACTGGAATAGGTGCGGATATTTCCTTTGCATTTTAGATTCCAACTCCCATGTGTACTCTGGTCCTCTTTTTGAATCCCATTTTACTTTGACCAGAACTAATCTCTTGTGCTTAAGATTCTTGATCTTTCTATCTTCAATCTGAATTGGTTTCTCTATAAACTTAAGCTTTTCGTTTACCTCTATATCTTGAAGAGGTGTGACCAATGATTCGTCTGTGAGACATTTCTTGAGGTTACATACATGAAATACATCATGTATTCCTGCCATTTCTTCTAGTAACTGTAGCTGATAAGCTACTGGTCCTATTCTTTTGATAATTTCAAAATGTCCAACATACCTTGGGCTTAGCTTTCCTCTTTTACCAAATCTGACAACTCCTTTCCATGGAGAAATTTTTAACAATACCTTGTCTCCAACTTGAAATTCCAACGGTTTTCGTCTGTTATCTACATAACTCTTTTGACAATCTCGTGCTGCTTTCAGTATTTCCTTGACTTGAATAACTTTGTCAGTTGTTTCTTGTACAATCTTAGGACTTGACAATTGCTTTTCTCCAATTTCTGCCCAACATACTGGGGTTCGGCATTTTCGTCCATAGAGTGCTTCAAATGGTGTAGCATTGATGCTGGTATGATAGTTGTTGTTGTAGGAAAATTCTATTAAAGGTAAGTGATCATCCCAATTTCCTCCAAAATCAATTACACAGGCTCTAAGCATATCTTCCATTGTTTGGATTGTCCTTTCACTTTGTCCGTCCGTTTGAGGATGATAAGCTATACTTAAATTTAATCTGGTTCCCATTGCTTTTTGGAAACTTGTCCAAAAATGAGAAGTAAAATGGCTGTCTCTATCAGACACAATAGATAAAGGTATTCCATGTAATGAAACTATTTCATTTACATACAACTTGGCTAACTGCTCCATACTGAAAGTTTCATTCATTGGTAAGAAATGGACAGATTTGGTCAATCTGTCTACAATCACCCATATTGTATCATTACCTTTTCGTGTCTAGTAATTTGGTAATAAAGTCCATTGTTATCAATTCCCATTTCCAAATTGGCATTTCCAATTGCTGTAGTAATCCTGAAGGTTTCTGATGTTCAGCTTTAACTTGTGAGCAAGTTAAACATTTAGTAACATAGTTTGCTATATCTTTCTTCATTCCTATCCACCAGAAATTCTTTCTTAAAACTTGATACATCTTATCGCTTCCAGGATGCATCGTATACTTAGACTTGTAGGCTTCTTCTAGAATTTGGTTTCGTAGGTTCCATTGGATAGGTATCCAGACTCCTTTCTTATAGAATCTCAAAATTCCATCTGTTCCTTGTTCTAATTCCTTAATCGTTCCTTTTAAACCTTCAGCATCGTCCTTGATTGCTGTTTCCTGTATCTCTCTAATTTTCTCACTTAAATCTACCTGCAGGTTTAGTCTAAGAGCACGCACTCATTTTGGCTTTTCATGGTATTTCCTACTTAAAGCATCAGCTACTACGTTAGCTTTTCCTGCATCATACTGGATATCACAATCATAAGCACTAAGAATTTCCATCCAACGTCTTTGCCTCATATTTAATTCCTTTTGCCCAAAAACATATCTTAAGCTCTTATGATCTGTAAATACAACGAACTTACTACCATAAATATAGTGTCTCCAAATCTTAAGGGCAAAAATTATTGCTCCTAACTCTAGATCATGTGTTGTATAATTTTCTTCATATTTCTTAAGCAGTCTAGAGGCACAAGCAATTACCTTTTGGCATTGCATTAACACACATCCATATCCTAATTTAGACACGTCACAATAGACTACAGAGAATTCAGTTCCTTCTGGCAAAGCAAGTATTGGTGCATTGGTTAACTTTTGCTTCAAAATCTTGAATGCTTCCTCTTGTTTTGGTCCCCATTCAAACTTAACTTATTTGCAGGTCAGTTTGGTTAATGGAATAGCCATTCTATAAAAATATTGAATAAAACATCTATAAAAAAATCCGAGTATATAGTTCGGGTAAACGAGTATGTGGTTTCGGGTAATCGGGTCGGGTACCACCTAATCACATACCCGACCCATACCCGCGAAAATTTTTAAAACTAATCCCATACCCGACCCATACCCGCGAAAATTTTTAAAACCAATCCCATACCCGGCCCAATACCCGTCGGGTATCGGGTATACCCGTCCCATTTGTGTCGGGTTTCGCGTTTACCCATCGAGCTCGGGTATTTTTGCCATTCCTAGATGATAATATTCCCACTCACAACTTCGATAATCTCCAGGTTAGCAATAGTTCTACATTCAATGTTATTTGCGCTACGCTAATTATACCTGGTTATTGAAATATGTTTTGATTCTTTTATCTTTGCATGTTAGTTTGTAAATTTCACAGAAATCATGTCGAAGATTAACTTTCATATAAAAAATGGGTCAAACAGCTAAAATATGAAAACAAAATAGGTGAATAGTTCATATACTCAAAAAGAGTTATAATTGTATTAATAGTTAATATTTAAAAAATATATTTAATGCATTAGCTAAGTTAGCAGGCTTACCCATCTTTGAGTCATGACCCAGATGGTTTTGTGAAAATATATCTAATAAGTTAGCAGGCTTACTCACTTTCTTCTTGAAGCAGTTATCAAGCAATTCGAATTCAGATCTTATGTAAAAACCTTGCACCAGATGGTTTTGTGGAAAATATCACCAGAAAAGGGCTATATTTATATTCTGGTAATCGTCTTATTCTCACAAATTTGAGTTTGTTTTACTCATTTTTCTCTTTTAATTTCAAAATATTTGTATAAAATTGAGCATGTGGATTGACCTCTTTGACATATAACCATGAAAATATGATGATTTTCTATTACAAACCAAATTGACCTCAATGCGTATTTCATGGCCATGTAGATGTACTTAATCTGAGTTAAAATGTGCAAGTATTTTACTTGAAACACCCAAGGTTTGAACTGTCCATGTACACCAGATAAGTAAGTGGAGCCAACAATGAAGGATCTTGCATCAAGAGATGTTTCAATATTTACAATCATGGAATATAGAACAATGTGTGCTCGATTGTATTTTGGTTTCGGTTTATTGTTTTAAAATGATTAAACATGTTTGTTATTTAAAATATGTTCCCGTTTTATAGTCATTCGTCGTTTAATAAAATGTGTTATGCGTGGTTTTCTAAACATCACCCGTATTTACACACGGGTTTTACTACCAGTATCAGAATAAAGTACAAATATCATAATTTACATCATTTTGATAGCATATAGCAATAAACGCCTAATGCTACTACTAGCGTAAAAGGCCATTGACACAAATATAATCTGGTTTTTCTCGCATTTCATGATAACCAAACATGCATCTCTTTCTTCGTTCCAAAGACCCTCTTATCAAATGTCTGTAGTTTGCTAAGTTTAAAATGCATCCCTGAATAAATGTTAATCATTTTAATTCTACTTAAAATTAAAATTAGGAATTTGATACCCAAAATTGGCCAAAGAAACCTATTTATTATTATTAATTTTTATTTTGTAATTTTGTTAAATTGTATACGCGTATAATATAGTGCTTATGTTTAAATTCAAAAGGAATGAATACCTAGATACAAGGGTGTAGCTTTCAAGGGGCCGGGAGGAGCGCCCGACCCCCCGAACTTTTCGCTCAGTAGTGTTATGTATGTACGTTTCGTGTAGAATTTTTTAGGTATATACGTTTTCGACCCCCCGGTTTTATAAAAAAAATTACTTAGATAGAATTTTTAGGTTCGGTGACTTCCGACCCCCCAGTGAAAATTTTCAAGCTTCGCCACTGCCTAGATAATCTAGCCTATTTAATCATGATCGACTCGTTTAATCTCAAGCCTGTTTAACTTAATCTTACTCACTTGTTTTGATACTTAATTATACGTGTGATTGATAAAAGAAGTAAAGAGATATAATATTAAGAGAAACATATTGTGCAAGAGCACCAAATGGATCGAACAATAAGGGGGAGGGGTGGTGATCACTCATCACTCACGACATCCAATCAAGTTCCGCCATGTCATCAACCATTATTCCATCACTCACAACCTTTTTTAGTGGAAATGGTCATCACTCACAACACTCAACAATACCCATCACTCATAACACTCAACAACACCCAACAATACCATCACTCACAATACCTCACGCGTGATAATTTCCACGCGTTATAACTTTCACGCGTTGAAAAGGATGGTGACGGTGGTGTTTTTCTTTGTTCCACGAGTGATGTATTTCCATCACGGGGGAAACATACTCCACCCCGGGTCCCCTAAGTCAATAATATTAAACACATTTGGTTGGAGCTTTGGATGGATCAACGGTTTATCGTGAAGAAATATATCCTAGTATATATTGTTAATTAGAGCTTTGGCAAAAAGGGAGGGAGAGCAGGGGAGATGAAGAGACAACAACAACCAAGGGAGGATCCGGCAACCATCCAAGATCTCAGGCGAAGGAAGTTTGAAGAACAAAACAAGCTAAGGTAAAACATCAGCAACAACAACCAGACATGGCACCACGTGGTCAGCAAAAAAGAGGCGATGAAGGAGAAGAAGTTCTAGAATAGGGAGGAGAGACTCAGGCGCACCACATCTTTTTTCATCTCAAATCTTCCGGATGACTGTACAAATGAAAGGCTCTGGGAAGCCTTTCAGCACTTAGATAACCTGGACGACGCATTTGTTCCGAAGAAAAGAGATAGTTTAGGCAACAAGTTTGGATTCATAAGATTCACAGGGGTCACTAACAAGGAGGAATGGTTGGATATCTTAAAGGAAGTTAAGATCGATGGGGCTGTCATTGGGGTGAATTTGGCCAAGTTTTATAGGGACGAAAGTAAAGTTCAACAATAGAACATGACCAAATCTTACTCAGTTTTTGACAGGTTGGAGACTTCAAGGGGCAACTTCCATGCTCCTAGAACTTCCTACAAGAACACAGGCGGCAGCGGGAGCTCAAAGTCATTCAGTGAAGCTTTGTCCAACGGTTTAACTAAGAAGATAGTGGTTGAAATCCCACATGTGCTGACGGAGGCGAGGAAGAAATGGGAGTTTAAATCTTTGCTGGGGGAAGTGAAGGATCTGGATACGCTTGATAACATTAACAGGTTAATTTCAAGCAACGGGGGTAGGGCTTTAGAGATTAGATATGTGGGTGGATTAAATGTGCTCTTATCTTGCAACTCAAGCGAAGAAGCGGAAGACTACTTGAAGACTGAATATGATTCCTGGACCCAATGGTTCTCAAGGTTGTACGTGTGGGAGGGGAAGCCACCGGCTTTCGAAAGAGTAGCTTGGATTAAAGTCACAGGAGTCCCTATCTCTCTCTGGGATAGGCACGTCTTCGATCAAATAGGTGAAAGGTGCGGGAGACTCATTGCTAGATCTGAAGCCTCTATGGCTGACTCACAGTTATCGGAAGACCTCATGGAAATATTGGTACACTCCCCCTCCCGAGTCTCCCAGCTTGTTAACCTGAAGTGGCGGGATCATGAATTTCAGGTGAAGGTCCAAGAGGTCGATGACAGTTGGAGTCCTGCGTTTTTAGATGATGACTACTCAGACTTCGATCCTCCGGCAGACAATAAATTGAAATCGAAGGTGGTTAGGTTGTCGGAGTCTTCCGGCGAAGAAGCGGAGGAAGCAGACGAAGGGTTAGAAAATTCGGAATTCACAACGTCGTGCATGGGGAACCTGCACGAACATCTTGGCTCCTCCAATATGAATGGAGCACAGAGCCCTAGGTGTAGTAGTCTTTTTGGGAGGAGGACCCCACCAGATGAGAGAGAAAGCAGTGTGCAGGAGCACGTGCAGCTGCCCCAGGAGCCCAATACTCAGGCCCAAGTGAGTGTGGGCCATAACAATGTTACTAATCAATCTAGTTCAAGTTTAAATATAGCAATAAATCCAGCCCAGCGTTTTATTACACCAGACCTAAATAACCAGGCTGACTCAGATCCCTTCAGCTTAGATGAGATTATTCATCGCACAGCCAGAGAAAAACAACAGGAAAAACACAACGACTTGGAGGGTGAAAGGAGTGCTACTGGTCCTCAAGAGACACTCCAGTCTAATGGGGATGCAGTGGTAAGGTGTAATTTCTTTGAAAGAGAGGTAGAGGCTACGGCCAGATATGGAGAGTGCTTAGGCATTGACATGGGTGGTTTCGATAATCATGTGAGGAAGATGGTGAACGGGGAGCTGGAGAGCAACTGTGCCCAATGAATTTTATAACCCTAAACATTAGGGGGGTTTTCGGGTTGGAGAAACCGATGTGGGTCAGAAGGTTAAAGAGGGAAATTAAATTCTCTTTTTTGGGGCTGCAAGAGACTCATCAATCGGGTTTAAACGAGGCTTTCTTCCGGCGTTTTTAGGGAGGTGGTCCGATGGAAGCTTCTATTGCTGATGCCAACGGGCGGTCAGGCGGGTTGGCCTCAATCTGGGACCCAAACATTTTCTCTGCTGAAGCGTCTATTAAAGGTTAGTGTTTCGTCCTCGTTACGGGTACCATCCGAGGTATTGATGAAAAAGTAAACATTATTAATGTTTACGCCCCGAATGCCCCGGGTGAACGGAGAAGACTGTGGAACGATATTGTTGATTTAATATCTCAAAGGCTGGGGATTTGGATCGCTGTGGGAGACTTTAATGATGTAAGAAGGGCGGAAGAAAGGGTTAACTCCAAGTTTGACCACAATGACGCGGCCCATTTCAAAGACTTTATTAGTCGAGCTGGGTTGCTAGAATTTCGCATGATGGGGGGAAACTTCACTTTTTTCTCTGATAATGAGGTCACAAAATTAGTAAGCTGGATCGTATCTTTGTTTGCGAGAATTTTTTCAAGTATTGGCCCACTGCAAATCTTTCAGTCCTTCAAAGAGGGTGGTCGGACCATTGCCCTGTGATGTTGTCCTGTGATACCAGGGACTTCGGGCCGACCCCTTTCAAATTTTACAATAGCTGGATAGGGGCCAAGGAGCTGGAAAACATTGTTCAGAACACTATATCCTCAGGCGTAGGACACGCGGGCAACGATGTGGCTCTGACCATTATTCTTTGAAAGATAAAGGGAGAGATCAAAAGGTGGAGGGCTGAAGCAAAGGTTCTTGAAGACGGCGAATTTTATTTTCTGTGAAAAGAAGTTGATGACCTTGATAAGAAGGTTGCGGATTCTTACCTTTCAGCTGAAGATAAGAAACGACGGGCTTCCTATAGACAAAAACTGAAGAGAATTGACTTAAACAGGGCAAAAGACCTCCAACAAAAATCCCGCATTAATTGGATTAGATTCAGCGATGAGAATACATCTTTTTTTTCCATGGAACCGTCAATTCTAACAAGGCAAGAAATAGAATAAACAGGCTGATGATTAACAATGTTTGGGTAACGGATCCGATTGTGATCAAAGAAGATGTTTGAAGGTGGTTTAAAAGCCAATTCAAAGAACCCATGAAAAGAGGGCTTATTTTTTCAAACTTGGGTCTTCCTTCTTTGAAGTCAGAACAAGCTGATCTTTTGGTGCAGCCTTTCGGCAGTGCTGAAATACAGGACGCAATCCGCGGGTGCAACGGTGGGAAAGCACCGGGACCGGACGGGTTTACTCTAAAATTTTTTAAAAAATTTGGAGACAACTCGAACCGGCGATCATGGCCTTGATGGGTAATTTTTTGAAACAGGTGTTGTTAATAGTGCGTGCAATGCTTCTTTTATAACCTTGATCCCTAAAACCACGGACCCGCTTAAGCTTTCTAACTTCTGACCCATCTCCTTGGTCGGATCGGTATACAAAATCATCGCCAAAGTGTTATCTAATCGGTTGAAGACTGTTATTGACACCCTCGTCTCTCCTTCTCAATCAGCGTTTGTCGAGGGGAGAAACATCTTCGATAGTCCGTTGATTATAAGTGAGATGGTGTCGTTGGCTAAGAAGAACAAGTTCAAGATGTTAATTTTAAAGTTGATTTTGAAAAGTCCTACGACTCTCTAAACTGGAAATTTCTGTTTAGAGTCATGGATTACATGGCCTTTCCTAAGAAGTGGATTAATTGGATAAAGGGGTGTCTTGTTTCAGGGAAAGGGTCGGTTCTAATAAACGGGTCTCCCACTAATGAATTCCTATTTAAGAGAGGGTTGAGGCAAGGGGACCCTATCTCCCCGTTTTTATTCATCTTGGCTATGGAAGTAATGGACATGTTCATGAGAAGAGCGGTGAACTTAGGCCTTTTCCAAGGGGTCAAGCTCCCAACAATGGCCCTTTGATTTCCCATTTATGTTATGCTGACGATGTACTATTCGTCAGGGAATGGTCGGAACACAATGTGCATAGCCTAAATCGCTTTCTTAGATGACTTTACGTAGTCACGGGACTGAAAGTTAATCACCGGAAGTGCAATCTATTTGGGGTTGGTGTGGAAGATATTGAGGTCACTTGTATGGTAGATATGTTAAATTGTCGGGTGGGTAAGTTGCCCTTCACGTATCTGGGTATACCTATAGGAGCCAATATGAAGCATGCCAAATATTGGCAACCGGACGTTGAAAAGTTCAACAAAAAACTTTCAGGATGGAAGGCGAGGACTCTCTCGTTCGCCGGTTGAGCCACCCTTGCAAAGTCGGTTCTTGGGAGCCTTCCGTGCAATTATCTTTCCTTGTTTTATGCTCCAAAGACAATCATTCATAAACTTGAGAAGTTGAAAAGAGACTTTATTTGGGGGAAGTTGGGTTCGAATAGTAAAATGCGGTGGGTGAAATGGAAGAAACTTACGAAGCCTAAGAAGCTCGGGGGGATCGGCTTAGCAGGTATAAGGGACTTCAACTTAGCAATGTTGACCAAATGGTGGTGGGGGATCAAGAACGACCCGAACCAATTATGGGCAAAGGTGATCTATTCGATTCACAAAAATAAAGTTGATAATAAGTTGATCCCAATAAAAGGCACGACCCCAGGAGTTTGGAAAAATATTGCAGCCGTTGACAAGCCACTTTCCACTGTTGGCATTTCTATCTAAGACAACCTCAAGGTCTCCATAGGAGACGGCTCTAGTATACGGTTCTGGAAGGAGCCTTGGTTACATCGTGAACCTCTGATGGTGAAGTACCCTGATCTATACTAGCTGGCCAGCGCAAAAAACTACACAGTGCAGTCGTGTATTCTGAAGGAAGGTACTGAGGTGAGGTGAGGATGGGAATGGTTAAAGAGTCCGAATAATCAGACTGAATGGCAAATGTTACGAGATCTGATGTATTCTCTTCAAAACGTGGAAGTTAAAGGGGGAAGTATCGATGGTTCTGGGAAAACAGTGTTGGGGTAGATTGCTCAACTAAAAGCTTGTTTTACGAGATCGTGAAGGCGGGGGATGATCACACCGAAGACCTGCAGTTCAGTTGGAATCCTTGGGCTCCAAACAAGTGCAATCACTGCTATGGAGAGCATTGATGGGAAAGATAGCAGCCAAGACGACACTTGTTACTCACGGCATTAACATCCAAAACGTACTATGTGAGCATTGCGGATACGAAGAAGAGTCACCGAATCATGTTTTCGCTTCCTGCCTGTTTGCGAGAAGCATCTGGTGGCAGATTTTTGTTTGGATAATGTGACATCTGTGCCTCTACAACTATCATACAAATACGAATCCAATGAAATCTTGTGTTTCATTCTTGGGATTTGTACAACTTCATGTGACATTCACACATATCAATTCTTGTTCGATTTCGAGCTCTTAATCACTTTCTGGAAAGTTATACGCAAACTATTACGTAAACGTAATCAGTTTAACGCGACAAACACTCCAGAATAGTGACATATGCTTAACATACCTTAAATACCTTTACATAACTTAGAAATAAGTTTTGAAGGGTTTGGTGAATCAAAAACAAGTTTATTCGATCGCAGGGACTATTTGCGACAAACTGCGAAAGTCTGCAGATTCGTATAGTAACGAACACTCCGGAACAGGATCATAAGTTAAACATACCCTAAATATCCTTCACCATTTGTCGTGTGATTTGGATCGTTTTTCGCGCCCGTTCGAGTTTTGTCATAATTAACCGAATATCGTGACCGTGCGATCAAACGAACCGACATCCGTGATTTTTTCAAACATATTTCAAGTCCCTTATGCTTTAACATTCTTGTAGAGACTTGAAATGGGGTTAACGGTGGTTAAATGCATCAAAAACCAAGTTTCTAGCATTCAGAGACCTGTTTTGACAAATTTGAAAGTCTGGCCTGTAGTCTGGCTCGCCTGGGGCGAAGGCTGAAGCCTATGTCTTCAAGGCCTGCGAAAGCTGGAGCTGGCATATTCAATGTATTTAGCAAGACAGTCTGTTCCCCTGGTTTTAACCATAGTTTTTGCATACTATGGACTGGTTTAAGTATTCCCCAAGTTGCCTAATCAATGTACAACAAGTGTAAAGCCAAGATCATGTTTTCAAACACTTGGAATGATCTTGTGGATTCAAGAAATCTATAAATAGCCATGGGTTTTCAACATTTTTCCTTACTCATTTGATCTTTCCACTCTAATCTGCTCTAAGTGGAGGTATTCACATAATTGAAGACCACCTACCTGAGCATTCTTGAGTTCTTATTCCAAGCTTGGACTCTTGTAAGTGTTCTTTCATGCTTGGTTATCTATTTCAAGCAAGAAAGTCAAACAGTGTTTGACTTTCAACTTTGACCATGAAATGGTCAAGACAAAGTTCGTTTTGAACTTTGCAACGTGAGCGTAATCACGATGGTTATAGTCCGTTGTGACTATACCTACTGATTACCATGTTGACTAGTCAAAGTGATGAGTCAGAGTTTCGGTCAAAATGCACGATTTTGTGCATTTTGTGACGGAACTATTTTCGGGTATCAAAACACTTTGTTTTGATATCAAATCAGTTTTCTAGCTTAGTCAAACATGTTTTAATATGTTTAACTCGTCACTTTTAGTTTAGTGCTTATTTAGGGTCGTAAGTCAAGCGGTCTAAACAACCGCTTAGACTTTCGAACCCGACCCGTTCGGTCGATCATTAGGATCCAACTAAACATATTTTGTGACCATAGTTGTATAGGGAATAACCTTCCGAGGTTATACCTTATGGTCACTTAGTTTAATTAGTTGTGTGATAGGTAGTTTATATGCCTTAGGAAAATGACCAAAATGCCCTTTTCATGCATAATTCAAATTTAAGCCTATGTAACCTAAATTTTGACACTTAAACTGATTATGCAACATATTTAAACATGTGAGGGCATATAATACTTGTCATAGGACAAGTTAGGCTATCCGAATGCGCTTTTGCGCAAATGACGCGTTAAAGTAGCGTAAACTTCCTTAACGAGTCATAACGGGTCATAAGCACTTAGGATAGGTGTCAAATCAGAATGTAGGCTTGTTTAAACCATATCACATGAGTTCCAATACTCGTTTGGTTTACGAGACCTCATTCTATCCTATCTCCCGATTTAGGTCCCGATTATTAACATAGCGATCCGATGCTAGGTACCACCTGATTCCTTGCTTTCCCGAGCTTTGTTAGTTCACTTAGTCGATGATACCTAGCAATCTCAAGTGAGTACATAGTCCCCTCTTTTACCGCTTTCAAATATTTTGGGGTGAAACACATGTGCCTACTTGTTACTTTCGTATTTTCATGATTTTCATGACATATACATACTATGTTCGACTAGTACACATATAATACATGATTTCAATTGCCTTTTTGCTATGTATGCTGACTAAGCATGCTAGCACATTGATTTCAAGGATCCATTTTGCTTAATATGTTGGACTTAGCATATCTAGCACCTTGATTTTATGATCATTTCTACTTTGTGTGTTTACTTAGCATACTTAGTACATGGTTTTCACATGACATGCTTACATTGGTTATGACATTTAGTATGTTTAACGGGACAAGAATACATTCATTAACATTATTATGCCGACCGGTAGTATGTATGGTTTACCATAGGTTTGTTAACCTCGTTCCCGCTTCCTAGTTGGTTTGGAAGTATCCATCTGGGGAATGACAGAACCCGATGAACATTGATAAACCTTTGTCTTTATAATGATTTATCCGACAGTCTCTAGGTTTGAATGTATGCAATAAACACATCCACATAAATGTTCATATCAAATTAAGCATTGGTTTTGCAAAACATAACTTTTGATTTAAACATTAGTTTATTTAAATACTTTGTTTTGTACATGACATTTGGTTATACATTGACATATGCATGTGGTTTGAGTAAAGACTTTTTATTCACCATACAAGACATTGGTTGTTATCTGACATTTGATTATACAGGACATGGTTTATACTTGACTTTGTGACATTATACATTGTTCATACGTGACATTGACATTGGTTTGACAAGACATTTTTTGGTGGTTATTGGTAAGTGATTTAAATAACGAGGCGTGTGTAATATGATAAAAGCATGGTGGATACGCCGCTGGTACTTCCTATATATAAATGCTCTTATGATATTACATATCGTAGCGTTATCTAAACCACTTCGACAGAAACAAAGACATGATACATTTTATACACAGACGACATATTGTTTACAAGACACCGATTTACAAATGACATACTTTATACAATTCAATTTCACTTGGTTATTCATTTAACCATGCATTATTCTTTTATATCATCTGATTTTCATGTCGATTTTCATATGATTTAATAAAAGAAAACACTATTACATGATTCATGACTACTTTTCATTAAACATTTATTTTAACTTACAAGTCATGAATCCTCAAACAACAAAACCTATGTATCTGACAGGCATTTTTATGCTGACGTGCCTATTTTCACATGTGTTTTGGAGCTATTTCATGATGATGTTCGTGACACACATAGGCGGACTTGGGCCTTAGTGACTTAAAACTATGAAAGATAGTTTAATTCATGTTATGTTATGTAAATTCCAAGACAATGTAAACATTTTAAATAAATAAAACCAAACTTTAATTCCATGTGTTATGAAACAATGATTCTGTCGCTCCACTCCCCGATGTTTCCGCCGCAGTTTGTTGTTTTACGCGGTCGGGGTGTGACAGAAGAGTTGGTATCAGAGCTCATGGTTATAGGGAATTAGGTTATTAGTAATGCTTTGACCTAGACTAAAAACTTTCTAGGACCCTAACGCAAGTTTACTTGCACTTGCGTTTAGATTCTAAAACAATACCATCACCTATCTTTAGGTGACAACCACAACAAAAACACAAAATACAAATCCGTTTTGAAAACCAAACATCTATTCTTAGATGATTTATTATAAGGTTATGAACCTTTAAATTTTTCAAATTCTCGTCAAAGTTTGGGTCTTATAATGTGAACACGTGCAATCTGGAAGGGTGGGTGCCTGTATCTCGAGTTTTCTATCTAAGGCTAGAATGTTCGTACAAATCTACTTAATTGGACCAGTCACTCTTACCTGGGAACTCTTGGAATGAGTTTCCACTTATACGCTAAAGCATGTCTTCGCGATACATTATAAAGACCTATTTACTTTGATTAGCCATTGGGTGTCGTTTGTTAGTTCGAGGTACCGAACAAATGATCGCCTTCCTTAGGTTTCGTCGATATCTTCAATACCTCTTTTGTTTATCCAAATGTTAATCTCACTCGTTTATCATGTTTCCTTGTTCTTTTTAGAAAATGCCTCCTAGACGCGATCAAACTGAGGATGCTGCCCTCGCAGCCCTAGTCGCTCAGCAGATTGCTGCTGTGATTCCGAACCTCATTACCCAGATAAACCAAGCGAATAACAATAACAACAATAAAAATGCTCAGTGTAGCTTCAAAACGTTCAATTCAGCTAAACCACTAAAATTTTCTGGGTCTCAAGGAGCAACTGCGCTCCTACAATGGTTCGAGAGTCTAGAAAGCACATTCCGACATGTTCAGTGTCCAAATGAGCGAAAGGTTGAATTCACATCTAGTGTTTTTGAGAAACGAGCATTAACATGGTGGAATGGTGTGATGAGAGACAGGGGTGCCGATGTGGCATTGGCTCAAACCTAGGAAAAGCTTCGAGCCCTAATGATGAAGGAATTTTGTCCTAGTCATGAAATCAGGGCGCTGGAAAGGGAATTCGACGATCTTAAACAAGATAGCGGTGAGCATCGAGCCTACATGGACCGATATGAGGAACTAAGTCTGTTATGTCCAACCATGGTTACGCCTTTGGATAAGGCGATTTAAAAATACATAGATGGCCTCCCTGACTCAGTTCAGGACATTGTTACTGGTAGTAACCCTACCACAGTCAGACAGGCCATCGAATTATTCGCTACCCTGACTGAATCTCAGATCAGGAAGGGTAAACTTTTCTGAAAGGGCGACAAGAAACCAACAGATGAGACAAAATCAAAGTATAACAAGACTGAATCCTACAAGAAGTCAAAGAAGCATAAGGCTTCGAAGAACTTCGTTGTAGTTGCTCAAAACAATCAAGTTGTCCCTAACCAACCAGCTCAACCCCCTGCTAAGAAGCCATACAATGGAACTGCACCTCTGTGCAACCAATGTAACCTTCATCATCATGCTAATGTACAATGCCGCAAATGCCTAAATTGTGGACTCATTGGCCATACAGCTAGGGTTTGCCGAGCTGCGACTACACAAAATCAAGTTGATAACAACCCTACACAAGCTCGTTTTCCACCAGTTTCTTGCTACAACTGTGGCGAGATGGGCCATTTCAGAAACAATTTCCCAAGGCTTAATAATGCAAATCTAGCCCGTGGATGAGCATTTAGCTAATTGAAAGACAATGCTGCTTAGAAACAATTGAACTTTGTGTTTTATTTCTTTTATTTTCCAAGACTATGAAACAACTATATTATTTTTTAAATAAATCTTTATTTGCATTACGATGTACGAAAACAAATGTGGTTACATGTATGAATGACATACCCCTACGATGCCGACACCAAGGAACCGTGTTCCTTGCAAGATAAACTACTTTCGTAGTTCTTCCATTTTTGTGATCGCTCGCGATCTCCATGAAAATCCTAAGTACTCGTTTCATCTAAGAAACAAAGTACAAGGTACAAGTTTCAACTCTGGACGAATACCCAAAGTACCACTTTAAATCCTTGATTGGATACCTAAGGGTACTTCCATAAGTGCTTAATTGGTCTTACGCAATGTGTCTATGTACACATCATTTCTTCTTGGTTTCACAACCATTTACACAGTATCTGATTTCAAAAGATTATACATATTTTCAAAAACCTCATACATGATTTTAAAATCATCTCACATGGTTTTAAAACATTTTATAAACATGTTTACCTAATATACCTAGTACAAGGTTTCAAAACATTTCTTCCTACACGATTTCCAAATCTTTATATGATCTTTCTATCTTCATAGATAGATTCTTGTGGATTTTAAAGCGCAAAATCAAAGTCCTTGAGTGGATTCTTTGTGTGCTTTAATATGAATGTTACGATCCAATAAGAACAAAGCCGAATCCTTATAAGATCTTCCAATCTTTATGGTTAGATTCTTGAGGATGTTTAAAGTACTAGTTGAAGTCCATTGATTGGATTCCTAGTGTACTTTAATTGCAAATGTACAAATCGACGAAAAGTTATTAATAAGTGATAACAAGATTGATAACAAGTTAATAAACTGATAACAAGTTGGTAACTATGTTGACAAATGTGTGACTATGTGCTTACGTGTTTATGTGTTGACCTAATTAAAGAAACTCTATGGTAATCTAGTCAAAGTTATCACAAGGTTGTTCGATTAATTCTGTCCCCTACACATTTTAAAATAAACTGTGCGGACTGTGCAAGGAATTACGTAATTATGGATGCATACATAATTATGGAATTCAGTGCACAGAAACTACAACAAGTTTTGTTATGTATTAACTTATATAAGAAACAAAGGTTATCTATATTCATGTCCGTTTCTGATGAAGTATCCACTGAGGAAAAATGAACTAGTTACTCATTTTTCGCTTCTGAAAGAAATATCCACTGGTAAATGAATAATCTATTCGAAAACCGTATTCATTTTCGTTTCTGATGAAGTATCCACTGAGAAAAATGAATTATCCATTCATTTTCGCTTCTGAAGAAATATCCACTGAGGAAAATGAATAAATTCATTCCGTTTCTGGTGAAGTATCCACTGAGGAAAATGAATTGTTCATTCATTTTCGCTTCTAAAGAAATATCCACTGAGGGAATGAATAATTCTGTATAAGTATCCATTGAGGAAAATGAACTATCCGTTCATTTTCACTTCTAAAGAAATATCCACTGAGGAAAATGAATAATCCTGTATTGATTCTCTCAATTCCACTTCTGACGAAGTATCCACTGAGGAAAATGCATTATCCATTCGTTTTTGCTTCTGAAGAAATATCCATCGGAGAAATGAATATTCTTTACAATAATCCTTCATTTCCACTTCCGACGAAGTATCCACGGAAGAAAATGAATTATCCATTCATTTTCGCTTCTGAAGAAAATCCATCAGGGAAATGAATAATCTATTTAACTATCCTTCATTTCCACTTCTGACGAAGTATCCATCGAGGAAAATGAATTATCCATTCATTTTCACTTCTGAAGAATATCCATCGGGGAAATGAATAACCTATTCAACAATCTTCATTTCTACTTCTGACGTAGTATCCATTGAGGAAAATGAATTATCCATTCATTTTCGCTTCTGAAGAAATAACCATTGAGAAATGAACAGTTTATACATTCCTTCATTTCTGTTTCTGATAAAAGTATCCATTGGAGAAAATGAACTATCTATTCATTTCCGCTTTTGAAGAAATATCCATTGGAAATGAATAACCTATTCATCTTTCATTTCCACTTCTGACGAAGAATCCATTGGAGAAAATGATTCATCCATTCATTTTCGCTTCTGCAGAATATCCACTAGGGAAATGAAACACAGATCCTTACAAGATCTTTCTATCTTAATAGTTAGACTCTTAAAGGATACTCATAGAACTATTGGTTGATTTGGTTTTACCATTAATCAAATCCCTCATTCCCACTTCCTGCTTTAATCGAGGAAGTATCCATTTGGGGATGAGTATCTTAGTTATGACAGCCCATTCCCACTTCCTGCATAATCTAAGGAAGCATCCACTAAGGAATGATAAGTTATGCCTTACATGGAGATCCTTGATGGGTTACTCTATGCAAATAGATAAACACCCTAGATTCCATGCAAGTCAATTGTTTAACACAACTATACAGACAGACTCCTACGAATAAATTTCGGGACGAAATTTCCTAAAGTAGGGGAGACTGTGACATCTGTGCCTCTACAACCATCATAAAAATACGAATCCAATGAAATCTTGTGTTTCATTCTTGGGATTTGTACAAATTCATGTGACATTCACACATATCAATTCTTGTTCGATTACAAGCTCTTAATCACTTTCTAGAAAGTTATACGCAAACTATTACGTAAACATAATCAGTTTAACACGACAAACACTCCAGAATAGTGACATATGCTTAACATACCTTAAATACCCTTTACATGACTTAGAAATAAGTTTTGAAGGGTTTGGTGTATCAAAAACAAGTTTATTCGATCGCAGGGACTATTTGCGACAAACTGCGAAAGTCTACTGATTCGTATAGTAGCGAACACTCTGGAACAAGATCATAAGTTAAACATACCCTAAATATCCTTTACATAGCTTATAAATAAGCTTTGAAGGGTTCGGTATGCGAAAAATACGCTTATTTGATCATCAGGGGCTAAAAGCATCAAAAACTGCATAAGTTTGCATTTACGCGCATATCTTACGTTCTGAACATATCCGTACATCCAAAAAATTTTGTAATCATTAAAATATTGTATTTTAGTGTTTGGAATGCAAAAATACCATTCGTCGTGTGATTTAGATCGTTTTTCGCGCCCGTTCGAGTTTCGCCGTAATTAACCGAACGAACCGATATCCGTGATATTTTCAAACATATTTCAAGTCCCCTATGCTTTAACATCCTTGTAGAGCCTTGAAATGTGATTAACGGGGGTTAAATGCATCAAAAACCAAGTTTCTAGCATTCGGGGACCTGTTTTGACAAATTTGAAAGTCTGACCTGTAGTCTGGCTCGCCTGGGGCGAAGGCTGAAGCCTATGTCTTCGCGGCCCATGAGAGCTAGAGCTGGCAGATTCAATGTATTTAGCAAAATAGCTTGTTCCCCTTGGTTTTAACCATAGTTTTTGCATACTCTGGACTGGTTTAAGTATTCCCCAAGTTGCCTAATCAATGTACAGCAAGTGTAAGGCCAAGATCATGTTTTAAAACACTTGGAATGATCTTATGGATTCAATAAATCTATAAATAGCCATGGGTTTTCAATATTTTTCCTTGCTCATTTGATCTTTCCACTCTAATCTGCTCTAAGTGGAGGTATTCACATAATTGATGACCACCTACCTGAGCATTCTTGAGTTCTTATTCCAAGATTGGACTCTTGTAAGTGTTCTTTCATGCTTGGTTATCTATTTCAAGCAAGAAAGTCAAACAGTGTTTGACTTTCAGCTTTGACCATGAAATGGTCAAGACAAAGTTCGTTTGAACTTTGCAACGTGAGCGTAATCACGATGGTTATAGTCCCTTGTGACTATACCTACTATTACCACGTTGACTAGTCGAAGTGACGAGTCAAAGTTTCGATCAAAATGCACGATTATGTGCATTTTGCAACGCAACTATTTTCGGGTATCAAAACACTTTGTTTTGATATCAAATCAGTTTTCTAACTTAGTTAAAAATGTTTTAACATGTTTAACTCGTCACGTTTAGTTTAGTGCTTATTTAGGGTCGTAAGTCAAGCGGTCTAAACAACCGCTTAGACTTTCGAACCCGACCCATTTGGTCGATCATTAGGATCCGACCAACATATTTTGTGACCATAGTTGTATAGGGAATAACCTTCCTAGGTTATACCTTATGGTCACTTAGTTTAATTAGTTGTATGATAGGTAGTTTGTATGCCTTAGGAAAATAACCAAAATGCCCTTTTCATGCATAATCCAAATTTAAGCCTATGTAACCTAAATTTTGACACTTAAACTGATTATGCAACATATTTAAACATGTTAGGGCATATAATATTTGTCATAGGACTAGTTAGGCTATCCGAATGCGCTTTTGCACAAATGACGTGTTAAAGTAGCGTAAACTACCTTAACGAGTCATAACGGGTCATAAGCACTTAGGATAGGTGTCAAATCAGAACGTAGGCTTGTTTAAACCATATCACAAGAGTTCCAATACTCATTTGGTTTACGAGACGTCATTCTATCCTATCTCCCGATTTAGGTCCCGATTATTAACATAGCGATCCGATGCTAGGTGCCACCTGATTCCTTGATTGCCCGAGCTTTGTTAGTTCACTTAGTCGAGGACATCTAGCAATCTCAAGTGAGTACATAGTCCCCTCTTTTACCGCTTTCAAATATTTTGGGGTTAAACACATGTGCCTACTTGTTACTTTCGCATTTTCATGCTTTTCATGACATATACATACTATGTTCGACTAGTACACATATAGTACATGATTTCAATTGCCTTTTTGCTATGTATGTTAACTAAGCATGCTAGCACATTGATTTCAAGGATCCATTTTGCTTAATATGTTGACTTTACCTAGCAATCTCAAGTTAGTACATAGTCCCTTCTTTTACCGCTTTCAAATATTTTGGGGTTAAACACATGTGCCTACTTGTTACTTTCGCATTTTCATGCTTTTCATGACATATACATACTATGTTCGACTAGTACACATATAGTACATGATTTCAATTGCCTTTTTGCTATGTATGTTGACTAAGAATGTTAGCACATTGATTTTATGATCATTTCTACTTTGTGTGTTTACTTAGCATACTTTGTACATGGTTTTCACATGACATGCTTACATTGGTTATGACATTTGGTATGTCTAACGGGACAAGAATACATTCATTAACATTATTATGCCGACCGGTAGTATGTATGGTTTACCATAGGTTTGTTAACCTCGTTCCCGCTACCTAGTTGGTTTGGAAGTATCCATCTGGGGAATGACAGAACCCGATGAACATTGATAAACCTTTGTCTTTATAAGGATTTATCCGACAATCTCTAGGTTTGAATGTATGCGATAAACACATCCACATAAATGTTCATATCAAATTAAGCATTGGTTTTGCAAAACATAACTTTTGATCTAAACATTAGTTTATTTAAATACTTTGTTTTGTACACGACATTTGGTTATACATTGACATATACATGTGGTTTGAGTAAAGACTTTTTATTTACCATACAAGACATTGGTTGTTATCTGACATTTGATTATACAAGACATGGTTTATACTTGACTTTGTGTAACAACCCTCAGTAAATCCGACACCCTCATATATTTTAGAATGTCCCATATGTCTTTATATACACCCGTATGTGAAAGCCGAGCCCGAAATGTATTAAATAATATTAAAAATAAAATAAAAATCTGAAACTTAGGTTGAGGAGGGCCGCGTAGAACCCACCTCAATCTTTCGCGGGCCGCGAGTGTCCGGAATGGTGGCGCAGCCCTGAGCTGACACGTGTTGACATCGTGGCGGGTCTAGATCATGACCGGGACAAGCTAGTTAGTTGACCAGGGTTGACGCGGGCTACGTAAACCTTGTCTGTTCTTTACGCGGGGCGCGTGAAGACCAGATTTCAGCCCTATATAAGAAGGCCTCGGGATTTCATTTCCGTCGCTCACATCTTTTCTTTCTAAACGAATTCTGATAGTAGAGTTATAATACGCGGGTATTATATCCCCCTAATTAGCGAGGTTCTGCTCCGTTGTATGTATTATAACCCCGGTTTCGTACTAGATACGCTGCCCGATTGATTTAGGGTTCCGTAACAACTGTCGTGGTTCTGCCCGATGTAGTTGTTGGAATGCCGTCTCGGGGAGGGTATCATTAATATTTTCAAAGGGTTATGATACTAACCTAGGTACATTTGTGTAAATTATAGATTATTCCCAGGAAACCCTTACGCGAAGTCTAAGATAGCAATGTGAGTAATCCTTCTTTTTGTGTAAACCTTTTTGTGAGTTTATCCTCTTTTTGATAACCTTTTTGTAATGTTTTACAAAACCTTAAATGTTTTACAATGCGATTAAGCGGTGATTGAGTCTTTGTAGTTCTTCAATTAATGCCGGTATGTTGGGGTTTTGTATACAAAATTTACTACACTGTGAGTAGTAAGTCGGGATGACAATACGTTACCATTGGACAATGAGTTAGCCAATGGGTAATATGACCCACAAGCCAGGGTTAACAGTACTAATGGAGTAATTGTGTAGAAATAAACAATGTGATCGCTCTCAATACTGTACATTGTGACTTTCTATTTAAACTTGATTAAACTGGGATTCACTCACCAGTATTTCCCACTGACAAATGTTTTTAAAACGCGTTTCAGGTAACCCAATGTGACAGCCAATTAGTAAAAAGCCAGCTGGAGAGCACTGAAGGCTTGGGAAAATGTGGCTATAAAAGTTACCAAATAAACGATGTTTTAAAATTCAATAAAATAGGGTTTATCCCTATAAATGTATTATAATAAGAAACTTGGGTTTTACCCATGTGATTATTAATATTAAATGAGGTGGTTTTACTCTGATAAACATTTCCTAACTACGGTCCTGATGTAAATTCCGCTGCAAGATTAAACAAGCTGATACCACCGAAACTCTGAGTTCGCGTCCGCCCGTTCCCGGGACAGATAAGGGATCGGGGGTTGCGACAGAAGGTGGTATCAGAGCCTAGCCACTGGTCTGAGCCAAAGAAGTGTTCTGCTGACACTTAAAATTCTAAATTTTATGTTAGGAAATAAATTACGGAAATACGTGCATAACTGTATTTATTTGTTATGTGTTATTTGACTATTTGTTAGTTTACAGTATGAGTGATCAAGGACCCTTAGACATGAATCGTCAGTTGTCTGATTCACCTAGGAGTGAAGGTACCTCTTCACAGCCTGCCCTTTCTGGGTATACTGCTGATCAGGAAGAAGGAATGTTTGCTTTTAAAGCATAGTCATAAGAGCCATTCCCTCATAAGAAACGAGGATGGTTCAGCAAGGAAGCTTTTGCTCGTAGGAAAAGAATGCGAAAGTTGCAACAGCAAAGAGTTTTAGCAGCTGCTAAGCGAAAAACAGATGCCCATACACAGGATATGCTTAATAGAAGCCTAGCCAATTTCCATATCCTAGCTACAACTGCTGCTGACCCAAGTCTGGAACAACTAGTAGCCCCACAACCACTAATCCCAGACCAACCCATGGAGATAGAAAACCCTGAAAACCAAGTGGAGATGCACGACTTTAACCCAGAAGAAATACCTAAGGTACCTGCACCAAACCCCCTAGACCCAAATTACGACCCTTGGTGGGACGACAATAGGGACTTTGTGCAACGTTACCCTATCCATGAAGATATACCCATACAGAACATAGAAGCCTATCCAGGTATGGACCCTTTAGATCCCTATTACCACGATGAATATATTAGGGAGATCTTAGAAGATCCTTACCAATTTCAGGCACTTTCACCCCCATATCAGGAACCCGCACCCCAGATTCCAAACCCAGTCCTAGAACCTGCACCCTCAATGAGTGCAGAAAACGTCCAAGAACTTAGGACCTTCGGTGAGGAAATTTTAGAAAGCAGTGAGAGAATGAGACAGGTGGGAGAGCGTCTCGTATGGAAATACGATGAGCGCAATATGGATTTTTGGATAAATCCATATCCGTGATGTGATGGAGGAAAGGGTAGTAGTAATAATAATAATAAAAAAAAATAATAAAATAAAGTATGTGTGTACGGATGCATATTAATATTAGTGTAATTTTCTTTTTGTTGGTATTGTAATCTTTATTTCAGTACTAGTGTGTAATAGACGCATAGTATATGAAAATAGAGTACAAGTCGCAATGATCGACGTTTTTGGCTAGATTACGTATCATGTGATTAACTATATTGCATATTATCTTATCATATTAATATAAGGTAAATGTTTAAAATTCAGATGGCCGATGAAGGAAATCAAGGAAATCTGAATAACGATAACCAGAGTAACATTAACGTGGTTAATGAAAATCCGAGCATCAATAACAATGGAAATCCGATGGATAATAGTGTCGTTCAACACATAGTGGCACAAGGAATCATAGATGCCATGCCATTTATTATTCAAACTATTCAAGAAGCGAATAATAAAAGTAAACATAGCAGTAAGCGACCAATCCAACCAGAAAACAGTGTTAACAATGGACCTGTACTTCAAGTGTCCATTCCCAAAAGAAAAAGAACCATGCCTTATGGTTGTTCTTATAAAGAATTCTGGTCTTGTAAACCAATGGAATTCTCGGGCAACAAAGGGGCCATTGCAACTCTACGCTGGATAGAGAAAACTGAGGCAGTCTTAAGAATAAGCAAGTGTGCTGAAGAAGATAAGATATTGTTTGCTTCTAATCTGTTTAAGAATGCAGCACTAGAATGGTGGAACACTATCCTTCAATCAAGAGGAAGTGATAGAACTTACAATATGGAATGGGAAGAATTTAAGAACAAGGTAGAAAGGAAATTCTGCCCACCCAATGAAAAAGAACAGATAGCAAACAAATTCCTAAACCTTAGGATGACTGGTGTGGATAGTAAGGGGTACACTAAGTTATTCTTCGAATATGCTAGAATAGTGCCAACTCTTGCCTCACCAGAACCTGTGTTAATCTCCCGTTATATCTGGGGATTAATCAGAGAGATTAGACACGTAGTCAAGGCAGCTAGACCTCAAACCATAGAAGAAGCTGTAGAACTAGCAAATACCTTGACAGATGAATTAGTCCGTACCCGAGAAGAGGACCATAGGAAAAACCTAACCCAAAGGCTTACCCAAGAATTCCGTTCTGGAAATTACAGCCGTAAGAATATGGGTTCTACCTATGCACCTTTCTGCAAAGTCTGCAAGAAAAAGCATTCAGGGAAATGCTCGGCTCTTTGCAATTATTGCAAGATGCCAGGGCACAAGGAAGAAAATTGCAGGAAGAAATCCAGTAATGGACTATGCTACAATTGTGGAGAAAAAGGTCATATCAGGCCAAACTGTCCAAAACTAACCCCAGCTGCAAACAACAAGAATACTAAAAATGCTAGAGCATTTGTTCTGACTGCAGATGAAGCCAAGATGATTCCAGATGTCATAGCTGGTACGTTTTTAGTTAATGATATTTTTGCTAAAGTATTATTTGACTCTGGTGCAAACCAAAGTTTTATTAATACATCATTTTGCAAATTTCTAAATCAGTCATTAACTAAACTACCACAAGAATGTTTAGTAGAGACAGCTAATGGAGAAATTGTTAGAATTTCTGAAATCTTGCAGGAAGCAAGAATAGAAATTTTAAACCAGAAATTTATAGCAAACCTTTATCCCTTGAATCTGGCAGGATTCGATGTTATTTTAGGAACGGATTGGTTAATAGCCAATAAAGCCAATATTTTATGTGATCAAAAGTCAATTCAAGTAAATTCACCAAAAGGTAAAACGATCACAATTGAAGGAGATAAGCCCTCTAGATCCACAAAATTCATATCTGTAGTGAAAACTGCAAGTTATATAAGAAAAGGTTCTATAGTGTATTTGATTTCCATAATCACTAACACTAAAGGAAAAGAACTAAAAGACATTCCAGTAGTATCTCAGTTTTCAGAAGTATTTCAAGAAGAATTACCAGGACTACCACCAGACAGAGAAGTTGAATTCAGAATTCACCTGCTACCAGGAACAGCACCAATTGCCAAAGCACCTTATCGTTTGGCACCCACAGAAATGCAGGAATTAAAGAAACAATTAGACGAATTGTTGGAGAAAGAATTTATACAACCTAGTTCGTCGCCATGGGGAGCGCCAATACTGTTTGTTAAAAAGAAGGACGGATCAATGCGTATGTGCATTGACTACCGTGAATTGAACAAAGTCATGATTAAGAATCGGTACCCATTACCGAGAATTGATGATCTGTTTGATCAACTGCAAGGAGCTCGATTTTTCTCTAAAATCGATTTAAGGTCAGAATATCATCAATTAAAGGTACAGGAAGAGGACATTCCTAAAACCGCTTTCAGAACAAGGTATGGCCATTATGAATTTACTGTCATGCCATTTGGTTTAACCAATGCCCCAGCTGCATTTATGGACATGATGAACCGAATATGTAAACCATATTTGGATAAATTCATAATTGTCTTTATAGATGATATTCTAATTTACTCTAAGAGTAAAGAGGATCATGCAAAGCATTTGCATGCACTTTTAAGTCTATTAAGAAAAGAAAAACTTTATGCTAAGTTTTCTAAGTGCGAATTTTGGTTAGAAATGGTACAACTTCTCGGACACCTAGTCAATCATGAAGGAATTCATGTAGATCCAACAAAGATTGAGGCAATTACTAAATGGAAAACCCCTGAGTCACCAACCGAGGTTAGAAGTTTCTTAGGATTGGCCGGTTATTATAGAAGATTTATTCAAGATTTTTCTAGAATAGCTATTCCCTTAACTAAGCTAACCTGTAAATCCATTAAGTTTGAATGGGGATTAAAACAAGAAGAAGCATTTAGAATCCTTAAGCAAATATACACCCATACTAGCGTTACCAGAAGGAACTGAAGACTTTGTAGTCTATTGTGACGCTTCTAAATTAGGTTATGGATGCGTATTAATGCAACGTCAAAAGGTTATAGCATACGCATCTAGAGTTTAAGGTATATTTTCACTGATCATAAAATTTGGAGACATTACCTTTATGGCAGTAAGTTTACCATATTCACTAATCATAAGAGTTTAAGGTATATTTTCAAACAAAAAGAGTTGAATATGAGACAAAGACGCTGGATGGAAATGCTTAGTGATTATGATTGTGATATCCAGTATCATGAAGGAAGAGCAAATGTAGTAGCAGATGCTTTAAGCCGAAAATATCATGAAAAGCCAAAAAGGGTACGTTCTCTTAAATTAAATCTGCAAGTAGATTTAAATGATCAGATAAGAGAAGCACAAGAATCAGTAATCAAAGAAGATACTGAAAAGTTGAAAGGTATGCTGAAAGAATTAGAACAAGGAACAGATGGAATTTGGAGATTCCATGAAAAGAGAATGTGGATACCTAAATTAGGAAATCTACGTCATCGTATACTAGAAGAAGCCCATAAGTCTAAATATACGATGCATCCAGGGAGTGATAAAATGTACCAGGATTTAAGGAAAAATTTCTGGTGGATAGGAATGAAGAAGGACATAGCAGCCTATATTTCTAAATGTTTAACTTGTTTACAAGTTAAGGCTGAACACCAGAAGCCCTCAGGTTTATTGCAACAATTAGAAATGCCAGTGTGGAAATGGGAATTAATAACAATGGATTTTGTTACTAAATTACCCAAAACAAAGAGAGGAAATGATACAATCTGGGTGATTGTAGATAGACTAACCAAATCAGCCCATTTCTTACCAATGAAGGAAACATTCAGGATGGAACAGTTAGCCAAATTATATGTAAATGAAATTGTTTCTTTACATGGCATTCCTTTATCAATTGTTTCTGATAGAGATAGCCAATTTACCTCTCATTTTTGGTCAAGTTTCCAAAAGGCAATGGGAACCAAGTTAAAATTGGGCACAGCTTATCATCCTCAAACGGATGGACAAAGCGAAAGGACAATTCAGACAATGGAAGACATGCTTAGAGCTTGTGTAATTGATTTTGGAGGTAATTGGGACGATCACTTACCTTTTATAGAATTTTCTTATAATAATAGTTAACACACAAGTATCAATGCTGCACCATTCGAAGCACTTTATGGACGTAAGTGCCGGACCCCAGTCTGTTGGGCAGAAATTGGGGAAAAGCAACTATCTGGACCAGAGATAGTGCAGGAAACAATCGACAAAATTATTCAAGTCAAGGAACGACTGAAAGCCGCACGTAATCGACAAAAGAGCTATGCCGATAACCGACGCAAGCCATTGGAATTTCAAGTAGGAGATAAAGTATTGTTGAAAGTCTCTCCTTGGAAAGGAGTGGTAAGATTCATAAAAAGGGGAAAGCTAAGTCCCAGGTATATTGGACCTTTTAAAATTATTAGAAGAATAGGACATGTAGCCTATCAGCTACAAATGCCAGAGGAAATGGCAGGAATACATGATGTTTTTATGTATCTAATCTCAAAAAGTGTTTAGCTGATGAATCACTTATTGTACTTCTTAAGGATATAGAGGTAAATGAACAACTCAAGTTTGTAGAAAGACCTCTACAGATTGAAGACAGGAAAGTCAAGAATCTCAAGCATAAGAGACTAGTTCTGGTCAAGGTAAAGTGGGACTCCAAAAGAGGACCTAAGTACACATGGGAGCTTGAATCAGAGATGCAAAGAAAATATCCGCACTTGTTCCAGTAGATCTCGAGGACGAGCTCTAAAACAAGGTGGGGAGGATGTAACAACCCTCAGTAAATCCGACACCCTCATATATTTTAGAATGTCCCAATATGTATTTATATACACCCGTATGTGAAAGCCGAGCCCGAAATGTATTAAATAATATTAAAAATAAAATAAAAATCTGAAACTTAGGTTAAGGCGGGCCGCGTAGAACCCACCTCAATCTTACGCGGGCCGCGAGTGTCCGGAATGGTGGCGCAGCCCTGAGCTGACACGTGTCGACATCGTGGCGGGTCTAGATCATGACCGGGACAAGCTAGTTAGTTGACCAGGGTTGACGCGGGCCGCGTAACCCTTGTCTGTTCTTTACGCGGGGCGCGTGAAGACCAGATTTCAGCCCTATATAATAAGGCCTCGGGATTTCATTTCCGTCGCTCACATCTTTTCTTTCTAAACGAATTCTGATAGTAGAGTTATAATACACGGGTATTATATCCCCCTAATTAGCGAGGTTCTGCTCCGTTGTAAGTATTATAACCCCGGTTTCGTACTAGATACGCTGCCCGATTGATTTAGGGTTCCGTAACAACTGTCGTGGTTCTGCCCGATGTAGTTGTTGGAATGCCGTCTCGGGGAGGGTATCATTAATATTTTCAAAGGGTTATGATACTAACCTAGGTACATTTGTGTAAGTTATAGATTATTCCCAGGAAACCCTTACGCGAAGTCTAAGATAGCAATGTGAGTAATCCTTCTTTTTGTGTAAACCTTTTTGTGAGTTTATCCTCTTTTTGATAACCTTTTTGTAATGTTTTACAAAACCTTAAATGTTTTACAATGCGATTAAGCGGTGATTGAGTCTTTGTAGTTCTTCAATTACTGCCGGTATGTTGGGGTTTTGTATACATAATTTACTACACTGTGAGTAGTAAGTCAGGATGACAATACGTTACCATTGGACAATGAGTTAGCCAATGGGTAATATGACCCACAAGTCAGGGTTGACAGTACTAATGGAGTAATTGTGTAGAAATAAACAATGTGATCGCTCTCAATATTGTACACTGTGACTTTCTATTTAAACTTGATTAAACTGGGATTCACTCACCAGTATTTCCCACTGACAAATGTTTTTAAAACGCGTTTCAGGTAACCCAATGTGACAGCCAATTAGTAAAAAGCCAGCTGGAGAGCACTGAAGGCTTGGGAAAATGTGGCTATAAAAGTTACCAAATAAACGATGTTTTAAAATTCAATAAAATAGGGTTTATCCCTATAAATGTATTGTAATAAGAAACTCGGGTTTTAACCATGTGATTATTAATATTAAATGAGGTGGTTTTACTCTAATAAACATTTCCTAACTACGGTCCTAATGTAAATTCCGCTGCAAGATTAAACAAGCTGATACCACCGAAACTCTGAGTTCGCGTCCGCCCGTTCCCGGGACAGATAAGGGATCGGGGGTTGCGACACTTTGTGACATTATACATTGTTCATACGTGACATTGACATTGGTTTGACAAGACATTTTTTGGTGGTTATTGGTAAGTGATTTAAATAACAAGGCGTGTGTAATATGATAAAAGCATGGTGGATACGTCGCTGGTACTTCCTATATATAAATGCTTTTATGATATTACATATCGTAGCGTTATCTAAACCACTTCGACAGAAACAAAGACATGATACATTTTATACACAGATGACATATTGTTTACAAGACACCGATTTACAAATGACATACTTTATACAATTCAATTTCACTTGGTTATTCATTTAACCATGCATTATTCTTTTATATCATCTGATTTTCATGTCGATTTTCATATGATTTCATAAAAGAAAACACTATTACAAGATTCATGACTACTTTTCGTTAAACATTTATTTTAACTTACAAGTCATGAATCCTCAAACAACAAAACCTATGTATTTCACAGGCATTTTTATGTTGACGTACCTATTTTCACATGTGTTTCGGGAGCTATTTCATGATGATGTTCGTGACACACTTAGGCGGACTTGGGCCTTAGTGACTTAAAACTATGAAAGACAGTTTAATTCATGTTATGTTATGTAAATTCCACGACAATGTAAACATTTTAAATAAATAAAACCAAACTTTAATTCCATGTGTTATGAAACAATGATTCTGTCGCTCCACTTCCCGACGTTTCCGCCGCAGTTTATTGTTTTACGCGCTCGGGGTGTGACAAATAAGGGTGTCAATTCCGACTAACTTCTACAGCCTCAAAGACATCATCGATATCATACAAAGTAGTCCAGGATCGAAGCGGTGGAAGAGGTTAGTTTATACTATTGCTTCAGCTACAACGTGGAGAATCTGGATTGCTAGAAACATGAAGATTTTTTAAGGCAATTTATTCCAGTCAGGAAAACTGTGGAGATGATCAAAGAGGACTCGTTCTTTTGGATTTGTAACAGATCAAAAATTCCCACTCCCTCTTGGGAAAATTGGGAAACATTTAATGTTGTAGGGTCTTTGTAACGAGTCGGCCTTGTTGTTTTGGGGTTTTATTTGTTTTTTTGTTTCTTCCAGCTCCTTGTTGGATCTTTGTATATATATATATATATATAGAGAGAGAGAGAGAGAGAGAGAGCCGCTAAAATAGAAACCACCTCCAGTTGTAAGAACCGCGAGAACCACTTTCAACTAATCAGATTATGCCAACTAAAAGGGTGTTTTGGTCTTTTACCCCTAATGTCTAATCTCTCACTCTCTCTCTCTTCATTAATTCCTCTGTCCTCTTATTAAATGTCTCTCTTCATTTTATTTCTTATTTATATCATTTTCATTTCTCTCTCATCTCTTCTTCAAAACACAGAGATTCATGATTCAACCCAAACCATAACCCCCCCCCCCCCATATTCATCTTCTCTGATCCACCCCTCCCACCTAAACTGCAGCCGCACCTACTCCCCGTTGTACCCCCTTCCTTCTCCGTCTCTGGTGGATGCCGCCGCCGCACATGGGGGTTTCACTCATGTGTGAGCGACGGTGGCTGATGATGTTACTATGACCGCTCGTTTCTCCGGCGACCCTCAGACCTGCAACCCATCTCTCATCTCCTCCAAGGAACCCAAAAGATGTTTGATCGGTGGAGAGGAGGTGGTTGGTCGACGGCGGAAGACGGCGGTGGGAGGTGGTTGGTCGGCGGTGCTGGTGTTGGAGGCGGTTTCACGTTTGTGGAGATCATGGCAGAAAAGGGGAGGCGGTTTCACTGATGATGTTCATGTGTTTGTTGGTAAGAGATTTTGCTGGGTTTTGCTTGTGATTTTTAATGTTTGAATCTGTGGGTTTTTGTTGGGTTTTGTTGGTGCTTTTTGCTGGAATCGAACACTGATTTTTGGATAGTGATTTCGAATCACAACAGTGATTTTGAATGTTTTGGATAGTGATTTTGAATCACAACAGTGATTTTTGGATAGTGATTCGAACACTAATTTTTGGATAGTGATTCTTGGATAGATCCGAACAGTGATGTTGAATGTTTTAAATATGTGGTTTTAAATGTTTGAATGTTTGGATAGTGATTTTGGTAGATTCCGAACACTGATTTTTGCTGGGTTTTGCTGGTGATTTTGAATGTTTGAACAATGATTTTTGGTAGATTCGAACAGTGATTTTGGTCGGGTTTGCTGGTGATTTTTGAATCTTTGAATCTGTGGGTTTTGCTGGTGCTTTTTGATAGATTTTCGAACAGTGAACTATGTGGTTTTGATCCGTTTGGATTCGGACGGTGATGATGAAAAAAAAACCCGTATATTTTGATGACAATGGCGCGGCACGGTTGGTGGATGGTAGATTTTTGAACATGCAACCCCACTTTGCAGCCTCTGATTATCGAAAAAAATTTGAGCCAAACCCCTTTTTTTCAAGAATCCAAACATTGTTTTTGATTTTTGTTGTTGATTTTTTTATTTTTTTTCCCAGTCGATGATGATAACAATCTATCTGAGACACCTACCGAGTTTACGATTTCTGGGTGCGTTCGTTTTTGCGTAAAAAAGTTTTTGTAAAAAAAAAAAAGTTAAACCGTAAACTTTTTAACGTAAACCGTAAACTTTTTAACGTAAACCGTAAACTTTTTAACGTAAAACGTAAAAAGGTTTTACGTATAACGTAAAACGTAAAAAGTCTAAAAAGTTTAACGTAAAACGTAAAGTGTAAATTTTTTAACGTAAAACGTAAAATGTAAACTTTTTAACGTAAAACGAAAACTTTTATGTAAAAACTTTTTAACGCAAAACGTAAAACCTTTTTACGTAAAAACTTTTTAACGTAAAACGTAAAAAAAATTCATGTAACCTGTAAAACGTAAACTTTAAACGTAAAACGTAAACTTCTATGTATAACGTAAAACTTTTTTATGTCAATTGTAAAAACGGGACATAAAAACGGAACGCTAAAAAACGATGCGTAAAACCGGGAATAAAAAACCGCACATAAAACCCGGTCGCAAAAAACGGCGTGAAAAACGGGGCGTAAAAAAAGGCGCGTAAAACGGGCCGTATAAACGGCGCGTAAAAACGGGACGCTAAAACGGCGCGTAAAAACGGGACGTAAAAAATGAGGCGTAAAAACGGCTTGTAAAATCGTGACGTAAAAAACGGCGCGGCAAAAAACGGTGCGTAAAACCGGCCATAAAAAACGGCACTTAATACGCCGGTCGCAAAAAACGGCGTGAAAAACGGAGCGTAAAACGGGTCGTAAAAAAACGCGCGTAAAAAACGGGTCGTAAAAAAACGCACGTAAATTTTTTTATCAAAAAATTTGATTTCAATATGTTGTTTAATAAAAAAAATCTGATTTTAGAAAAAAAAAAAAAAAAAAACATTTAATGCAATAGGGACAAAAATGTATTAAAAAACAATAAAACTAATAAGACAAAAAAAACAAAATTACTTAAATACCCTTTTAGATTAAAATATTAAAGACATAATAAGACAAAAAGAATTTAATATTACTTTAGTTACTTTTAATCTCAACCATCCATTTTGAAAATCTAATGGCCAGAAAGTGGTTCCTGCGGTTTTTACAACTGGAGGTGGTTTTCATTTTAGCGGTCTCTTATATATATATATATATATATATATATATAGGGAGAAGATAATGCGAGAACCACCTCTTATTGCGAGAACCGCGAGAACCAATGTGAAAACAACCAAAAATGCCTAAAAATAGCTAAAAATCACACAAAAATTTTTTTTTGAATTTTTTAATATTTTTTATAAAAAAATCGCTACTTTTCGAAGTAAAAAAAAAAAAAAAAAATTTTGGCTTCTAAAACTAGCGATTTTAACATAAAAAATATTAAAAAAAAAATTTTAGATTTTTTTTGGGTTTTTGGGGGTTTAGTCTTTAGCATTTTAGCTTGGGGGGGGGGGGGGGGGGTTTAGGTTTTTGACGGGTGGGGGAGGGGGGTTTAGGTTTTTTTTTGGTTGGGGGGGGTTAGGTTTTTTTTTAACATTTAGCTTGGGGGGGGGGGGGGGGGTTAGGTTTTTTTTTTTTTTTTTTTTTTTTTTTGGGGGGGGGGGGGGGTTAGGTTTTTTTTTAGCTATTTTAGGTTATGTTCACATTGGATCTCGCGATTCTCACAATAAAGGTGGTTCTCGCATGAGCTCCTCCCTATATATATATATATAGGGGACCGCTAGAATGAGAACCAACTCCAGTTGTAAGAACCGCGAGAACCACTCTCAGCCAATTAGAATATGCCAACAGAAAGGGTATATTAGTCATTTAGCCAAAACATCAAATCCCCTCTCTCTCTTCCATTAATAACACTAGAGATTCATATTCTCTCTCTTCAAAACATTATTTACCACCATCTCTCTCATATTTTGATCTATCATCTCTCCTCTCTCTCTTAAAAGTTGCAGACTTTTCTCTCATCTATCCTGTCTCGTTTTCATCACCATCATCACTCATAAATCAAAGGCAAAACACAAAACCCACAAAGAGAATCAAAAAAAGATTGAAACTTTATTCACATTGATCTAAGAAAAGAAATCAAACAAAACCTACAATGGAGTCTTTATGGATCTACAGTAAGTGACAAAACAGGTTGCACGGTGGTGGCACACGGCGGCTAAAATCAGAGCAGAAGAGGTGAACGGTTTGCTCAGATCTGATAGAACCTTGGTCGCCGTCGCCGCCGTCTCATCCGCCACTGTCACCGTCTCCTCCGCCACCGTTCAGCACCATCTCTCCGATCACTCTTTTGCGGCCTTGCTGGGTTTTTTTTTGGTATGTTGGGTGGACCGGCGGCAGCGCCGCCGTGAGCGGCGGAGGTCCCGGTCTCCTCCCGACCAGTTCCTTCGCCTGTTTTGTTGATTTCTCTGGTATTTTTTTTATCTCTGTTTTGATATGTTGAGGATTTTGATTTGGTATGTGGGTCTGATGAACTATGTGGGTTTGATTTTTTGCATGCGTTCTTGTTTTATCTAGTGATTTTGATCAGCGGACTTTGGTGTTTATCCTGGTACCTTTTGAATGTTTTTGAATATGGTTGAATCTAGTGTTTTTTGAATATGGTTGAATCTGGTGATTTTTTTGAATATTGTTGAATCTGGTGATTTTTTTTAATATTGTTGCATCTGGGTTTGAATGATATTCTGTTTTTTGAATGATGTTCATGTTGAATCTGGGTTTGAATGATGTTAATGTTGAATCTGGGTTTGAATGATGTTCTGTTTTTGGGACCTTTTTGATTCTGTTGAATATGGTGCTTTTTGGTATATTTCAAACAGTGAACAATGTGGGTTTTGATCCGTTTTGGATTGGGGGCGGTGATGATGCAAAAAAAAACGTATATTTTGATGACGATGGCGCGGCAAGGACGGTGGAGGGTAGGTTTTTGAACCCGCAACCCCACTTTGCAGTCTCTGATTATCAGAAATTTGAGCCAAAACGCGTTCTTTTGATTTTTGTTTGTTGGGTTTTTTTTTTTTTTTTTTTTTTTTTTTTTTTTTGAGGCGTCGATGATGATAGTAAAGTATCTGAGACACCTCCCGAGTGTGCGATTTTCTGGGTGCGTTCGTTTTTGTGTAAAAAAAAGTTTTTGTAAAAGAAAAAAAACTTAAACCGTAAACTTTTTAAAGTAAACCGTAAACTTTTTTACGTAAAACGTAAAAAGTTTTACGTCAAACGTAAAACGTAAAAAGTTTTACGTCAAACGTAAAACGTAAAAAGTTTTACGTCAAACGTAAACCGTAAACTTTTTAACGTAAAACGTAAAAAGTTTTAGGTAAAACGTAAAAACGTAAAAAAAAAATTTACTAAAACGAAAAAAACGTTAACGTATAAAACCTGAATTTAAAAATGTTAACGTAAAAAACGTTAACGTAAAAACCAGGCGCGTAAAATGTAAAAACGTAAAAAACTTTAACATAAAAAACCGGCGCGTAAAACGTAAAGGGTTTTACGTAAAACGTAAAAGGTTTTACGTAAAACGTAAAAGGTTTTTCGTAAAACGTAAAAAGTTTTAGGTAAAACGTAAATCGTTAAAATTTTTTTTTAGTAAAACATAAAAAGTTTTAGGTAAAACGTAAAAAGTTTTAGGTGTAAAACGTAAAAAACCGGCCCGTAAAACGTAAAAACGTAAAAAATGTTAACGTAAAAAACCGGCGCGTAAAACGTAAAAAAAACATTAACGTAAAAAACCGGCTCGTAAAACGTAAAAAAACGTTAACGTAAAAAACCGGCGCGTAAAACGTAAAAAACGGCGTTAAAAACGACGCGTAAAAAACGGCGTTAAAAAATAGGCGCGTAAAAAACGGCGCGTTAAAAAAACGGCGCGTAAAAAACGACGCGTAAAAAACGACGCGTAAAAAACGGCGTTAAAAAACAGCGCGTAAAAAAACGGCTCGTTAAAAAAACGGCGTGTTAAAAAAACGACGCTTGAAAAAAACCCGGCGTAAAAACGGTGCGTCAAAAATACGTAAAACGTAAAAAGTTTAACGTAAAACTGAAATTTTAAAAAGTATAAAAAATCTTTAAAAAAAATCTGAATTTAAAAATGTGTTTTTAATAAAAAAATAATGTTTAAAAAATAAAAAAGTAATATAATAATACAATAAAGTAATAAAAAAAATAAAGTGAAAAAGACAAAATAGAGTGGTTTTACCTAAATACCCTTTTGGATTATAATATTAGAGAAATAATAAAAAAAATACTTAATATTATTTTTAAATACTTTCAATCTCATCCATCCATCTCCTTGATCTAAAGGCCAGAAAGTGGTTCTCGCGGTTCTTACAACTGGAGGTGGTTCTCATTCTAGCGGTCCCCTATATATATATATATAGGATAATGCTACATGAAAAACCTCATTTTGGTAAAAAACTTAGCAAACTCTACTTGTGGACTATATTTATCCACGTGGCCATAGTCCCTTCATAACCCATTTTGCTTTCAAGGTTATTATAGTAATTTGCCAACCCAAGATATTCCCCCAATGTGATCTGACATGATCATTTAATGCCCCCCATCAACTCATTTGAAAAAATCAGCAACCCCCATATTTCATTTACAGTATTTCATTTTATGGTATTTTATATATTCATTAAAAGAACCTCCATTATCATCTTCTCCACCAAATTATGCTTTCTCCATGAAAACCCAAAACATCTTCATTGACAACGATGAAGAACGAAGTGAAGAATGAAAATCAGATCGATCAATCCCTGATGAAGAACGTGGGTTTGTGATGAAGATGTTAATATATGAAGTCAGATCCACGTGGAAACCCCTTCCAGATCTTGTTCCATTCCCTTTTAGATCTCCTTTGTCCACATGTTTCATAATGTTGTTACAGATCTGGATATTTGTGAGTTTTTTACACTTTTTTTGTTTATATAAAATATGATTTGTATATGTTGTTTCAGATCTTGATATTTGTGAGTTTTTTTACACTCTTTAAGTTTTATGCAACATATGTTTTCATATATGTTTGATTCCGGGTATTTCGTATGGATTTTCCTGATTTTGTGGAGTTTATGTTAGTTGATAACTTGAGCATGTAGGTATGAAATTTTGAAAGATGATTATAATTTACGGTTCTACTATTTTACACTTAAATATTGAACCAATAAAATATTGAATTTAAAAATTGATATAGGTATGGACTTTATAAGATGATATTCAACGTCTGGCTCCATTTTTTACACTTAAAATATCAAAAATTATTTCATAAAACCTGGTTGTTAATAGGTTACAGCACAACACAACTAACACGTGTTATAGGTTGAACTTCTCGGACATGGATGTGTTACATGTGACATGAAACCATGTACAACGTAACACGTGTAACGTGTTACATGAAAACACTTTTTATAACTTCCCTGGCATACGCACACCCACATGTTTACAAAACCGTTTCAAGACCGACCCAAACAATAAAGCAAGGGTAGCCGCTGAAAAGCTAAGGCAGCAAAGGTAGTCGCTGAAAAGCTAAGACAGACTTTCAAAGGAAGCTCCACCATTTTCTTAGTGCTATGTATTTTCGTTTACTAGTAATATGTAATGTGAGACTCTTATTTTGTTTTGTCTAGTGCATGATGTTAAAACGGTATGGACTTAACACATTCTGGAAGTCTTAACACACGTTATAAAAGAGGCTTAACACATGTTATATCAGGTATACTATGTTATTAAGTTACCATTGGAGTTTATGCATCCATTCTGGAAGTCTTAACACACGTTATAATAGAGGCTTAACACACGTTATACAATATTAACTTGTATGTTCCATATACGGTGCTGCAATATTAACTTGTATGTTCCATATTAACTTGTACACATATTAACTTGCAAACCACTTTCATATACATGAATACAAGTCGGGTTATAATGGATGCTTACATGTTATCATATGTATACAAGTGGGGTTACAACAAGATTACGATATTAACTAAGCTCACCATTAAACTCATCGCCTCCGTCGACTGTTTTCACCCTTGTCACATGTTAAGCAATTACATGTTTCCGAACACACAAATTGTAACACATGTTAGATCAGTATATACACATCATGGCGTTTTGTAAACCCCTAGCTTATACATGAATACATGTCAGGTTACAAAAAGATTATAACATAGGATTAACACATGTTATACATTCCAAAATGTGCAAAACATGTTAGAAACGAACGAAAACTTGTTACAACATGAAAACTTCTTTATGGATCTGTTACAGCATGAACCACTAAACACATGTTATAAACAAACGAAAACTTGATTGAAGACAGAGGAGAGAGAGTGAGGAGAGAGAGAGAGAACATTAACCATTACTAGATCTTGATTGAAGACAGAGGAGAGGAGAGAGAGAGAGAACATTAACCATTACTAGATCTTGACTCCGACGACGTTCCGAACTCCGGCGCCACCAACCACCCACCCTCCACCACCTTCTACAACCACCCAATGTCGCCGCTATCAACCACCAACACACCAGAATGAACCAGTCACCACCTTCCACCAACCACCAGATCTGGCTATGAATGTGTTAATATTTATGTCTGGTTAACGACTTAACGGTTATCTTATCTTTTTGTTATTAGGACGGTGATGGATTCAAGGGAAATAAGATCCAATTCTCGGGACCGTTGGAAAGCTAAGGTAGCAAAGGTAGCCGCTGAAAAGCTAAGGCATACTTTCAAAGGAAGCTCCACCATTTTCTTAGTGCTATGTATTTTCGTTTACTAGTAATATGTAATGTGAGACTCTTTTTTTGTTTTGTCTAGTACATGATGTTAAAACGGTATGGACTTAACACATTCTGGAAGTCTTAACACATGTTATAAAAGAGGCTTAACACACGTTATATCAGGTATACTATGTTATTAAGTTACCATTGGAGTTTATGCATCCATTCTGGAAGTCTTAACACACGTTATAATAGAGGCTTAACACACGTTATACAATATTAACTTGTATGTTCCATATTAACTTGTACACGTATTAACTTGCAAACCACTTTTGATATACATGAATACAAGTCGGGTTATAATTATGTATACAAGTGGGGTTACAACAAGATTACGATATTAACTAAGCTCACCATTAAACTCATCGCCCCCGTCGACTGTTTTCACCCTTGTCACATGTTAATCAATTACATGTTCCGAACATACACATTGTAACACATGTTAGATCAGTATATACACATCATGATGTTTTGTAAACCACTAGCTTATACATGAATACATGTCAGGTTACAAAAAGATTATAACTGAGGCTTAACACATGTTATACATTCCAAAATGTGCAAAACATGTTAGAAACGAACGAAAACTTGTTACAGCATGAAAACTTCTTTATGGATCTGTTACAGCATGAACCACTAACACATGTTATAAACGAACGAAAACTTCTTTCCCAAAAGAGTTGACTTATTCAATGTCCCCGCATTAACGTCGCCTACATCCATCCAGCTTGTCAATTGAATATCTTTATGGATCTGTTTCTGTAAATCAACACACGTTATATATCATTCTAACAGGTGCTTAACACATGTTATGGGTCTGTTTCTGTAAATCAAACAACCCAACAAAAAAAAAACACTTACTGTTCAGATTAAAAGCCCAAACCAACAAAAAAAAAAAAAAAAAAAGACAATTATTGTTAAGATCAAAATCCCCAAACAAGCAACCAAACCAACAAGAAATCTCGTTCAAAATCTCATCCTAAAGTTTCGATTTATTTAAAATGCATGAACATTAACTATTACTAGATCTTGATTGAAGACAGAGGAGAGGAGAGAGAGAGAACATTAACCATTACTAGATCTTGACTCCGACGACGTTCCGAACTCCGGAGCCACCAACCACCCACCCTCCACCACCTTCTACAACCACCCACGACGTTCCGAACTCCGGAGCCACCAACCACCCACCCTCCATCGTCTTCTGCAACTGAATCATGCTTAGATCTGCAACCACCATCGTCTTCTGCAACTGAATCTGGGATTAGTATTTCTTGAAATCTTGAAGGTAGATATTTTAATTCTGAAATGACAACATCTTCTTCTTGTTCTTCTTCTTCACGTTTGTGGGGTGGGGGAGGAAAGAGATGTGATAATTGTGAGTAGAGAGTGGGAGAGAGAAAGAGGGATATGATTTTGAAATCTCTTATTTGATTTGACATACCACATGGCAGATGGGTTTTTGACTACCCAAAATGCCCTTTATGCATTAATTTAAATGTAATATATACACCAAAAAAGGAGAGCCATTGATCTATTAAAGTGAAACCAAATCAAGGGTGAATATAGGGTTTCCAAGGTTTCTTAAAAAAGATGGGGTTTCTTATATAGCCAAGCCTCTATATAGTATATATATATATATATATATATATATATATATATATATATATATATTATATATATATATATATAGGGAAGGTTTATTTGAGAAGAAATTTAATATGAGAAGAAAAAGAAGAAAGGACATATTAGTAAAATACTATTTCATTTATAATTCATATCATTAATTTTTTTCTCTTTAATTAATTTGTCAACTAATCATTAATTATCCTACATATAATCTACAAAACCTACACATATCAAAATTTTTATAAATATACCCTACACATTATAGAATTTTATCCTACACAGTCGAAATTTATCTGACACACCTCGAAATATATCCTACACAACTAGTAATTTATCTTACACAACTAGTAATTTATTCTACACTTTAAATTAAGTTGTTTTTTTAATTTGGAAAAAGTATATATTTTGAAAAGGAGTTACAAATTTAATTTAATTAGTTATTAAGGGGGAAGAATACAAATTAATGATTTATTTAAGTTTACCAATATACCCTTATATTAAAATTAAATGCAAATATTAAATGAAGTAAAATGAAACATTCTTATTGGTTGAAACTTTTTCGTTTTTCTTCTTACAAAAAAATTCTTCTCATTTGAACCCTCCACTATATATATATATATATATATATATATATATATATATATATATATATATATATATAAAGAGTTTTGTTGCTGTTAAAAAAAAGTTTAGTAAAAATAGCCTTTTGTCTATATGAGTCATTTCAGGCTAACCATACATTAACAAGATTGTGATGCAAATTAAATTTAAAAGTGAAAGAATAACAATCACACGGGTATCTCTAATTATATTTTATGGAATTAATTTAACTCTACGTTGATGTAGTGTTATTTGGTTTGAAAAAGTTGAATAAAATTTTATTCAACCAATACTATTTTTGTATACTAGTTATATTATACATATGAAATAATTTTAGTGATATATAAACCACCCACACAATGATTATAGAAAAGAACATACACCTAAATAACACCTTGATATCAAATTAGTGAATTACAATATGCTTCCATTTAAAAATGTTAAATAATAATTTGATTATATTAAAACTTGTGACGTAACAAAAAAGAGATTTAAGAAACACAAATAGTTTCGTCCCTGAATAATAGTTTCTATGTTGTATAATATTTTTTTTCTAATTTTTTTACTATATTTTTGTGCTAAATTTTTTGTATGGATTTTTTTATCATTAAATTTTTTTCCTCAATTTTTTGTGCTGGATTTTTTATACTATATTTTTTTGCTAAATTTTTTCGTTTTATATTTTTTTGTACTGGATTTTTTGTGCTAGATTTTTTGTACTGGATTTTTTTGATGTATTTTTTAGAAAACAAAAAGGTGTCACACGTCATTTTCACACTCATATTTATAAGGACTAAAATGTTTTAGTACCAAAATACCCTTCATTCATACTTATAAGGAGTGTCACATATCATCATAATTTTTCTTAGTTTACTTAAGCAAAATCCACTTTTTAGTGGATCATTCCCCATTCATGCAATACTATTTTTGTATGCTAGTTATATTATACATATGAAATAAATTCCAAACTATAAATTAGCAACTTTTTGTTGCTTTATTAGTTTGTAACATATGTATTGGGTGTTTCTTAAAAACATTTTGCATTTTTAACTTTTAATCCAAAGGTTTTATATGTTTCTCATTTTAAACCCTTTGACTTTTTTAGTTTAAACCCAAAGCTTTTGAACATTTCAATAACACTTTCTTATTTTCAACTTTGGTCTCTTATACTTTTCATCTTTCGCAAGTTTTTCGTTTTACGTTTCGTTCTAAATTTTGCGGGTCAACACGCAGCAACGTGCGTGTAGGGTGCAACGTTTTTTCGTCTCTTTTTCCCGTTTGACAGTCCAGTCGCAGCGCGTCTATTTTTCCTCGTTTGAAAAGTTCGTCGCAACGCGCGAATCCTAGATGGACTTAGTTATTTTTTTACGTTTTACGTTTCTATATAAATTCTTCGCATTAACATGTTGTGACTGGCGTGCGTGGTTCAACGATTTTACATATATTTTTTTGTTCGGTGTTATTTTTTACTTTTTTATTTATTTATATTATTTTTACAAGCTCTTCTAATGTTGGTGTTCCTTGGCAGTAGTTTGGCATTAGTGATACTTGGCACAATTTTACTAATGCATTTAAACTATTCAGTTTTTTACTAATATTTGTTTCGAGTTTACTGTTATACCTCATTTACTTAAGAAAAACTATTTTTTTTCACGTGCATAGTTTGATGTATGTGCCTGTATAAATTCAATTTTCTCTATGTGTTGACATAAACTTTTTCTGGAATCGAGTTAGGTCAAAAATAGTATGTTTTTGTTAAAAAAAAACATTTTTACGTGCATATTTTTATGTACGTTTCAGTATAAATTTGAGTTGGCTTATGTTTCGACGTAAACTTTTTTGGGAAACGAGCCAGGTTATGTTTTGTAAATTGTGTTTGAACCGAGTGGATTCAAATTATGGTTTCCTTTCTTCCATTTTTTCAGAAGCTCTAATTCATCTCTTTTGATTATACGTGTCAGTTTTTCCGTTATACCTGTTACATTTTCTATGTATGACTCGGGTCACGTATAATACGTTATGATTGTTGGGTATAAATTTGATTTACTTCGTGTTTGATCCAATTGCAATCCTTATATAGGTAACGTTGAGTTCAATTAGATACGTCGAAACATGTGTTTTCATATGGTTAACACATACCATAACGTTTGGACTAATATATTCGATGTCCGTAACGCGCACAGGTGTTATTGCTAGTTTTAATGATATATAAACCACCCACACAATGATTATAGAAAAGAACATACACCAAAATAACACCTTGATATCAAATTAGTGAATTACAATATGCTTCCATTTAAAAATATTAAATAATAGTTTGATTATATTAAAACTTGTGACATAACAAAAAAGAAAATTAAGAAACCGAAATAGTTTCGTCATCTTTAGAGGACCATACCTCCATAGTAAATGAGCATCCAAATAGTTTCGTCATCTTTAGAGGACCATACCTCCATAGTAAATGAGCATAAAAGCAAGTGTGATGCATTCATTTGACAAGGATTTTAAGTTTTGTCTGCTTTCATTTGACAACAACTTTAAGTTTCGTCTCGAGTCGGGTATCTTGGTGAATAGCCTCAAAATGGTTAAGCCCTGAAAAGCATGTAAATCAGTAAATGATAGCTTTTAGTTTCTGCATTAAAAATAGTTTTCCATTAAAAAATGGTTATTTACATGCTTTTTAGGGCTTGACCAAGTCCACCAAGATTGTATTAATGTTAGCTTTCTGTTTATAGCATGAAGTTACATCACATCATATCCTAAAATAGAAAAAAAGTATAGCTTCTAAGGAAGAGTTTGGATGACTATAATTGATTAAAATAGTTGTATGATGGGGTCATGCTGCACAAATTGAAAATTTAAGTTGACTCGCAACAAATTGTATAACAAATTGACCATCCCTTAATTGGTAAGATATCTCAATCATAGCCCTCACCATTTGGTCCTAAGCAAAAGACAAACTACACTCTCACCCCTTTGTGTTCATTCTATTTAACCTTGTGTCCTTGTAGTTAGATCCTGCTTATGTTTTAGACCCATACAAATCTACATTGATGTGTTCTTTAATAAATTTAATATATTATTTAAGGTTTTCATGTTCTTTAATAAATTTAATAAATTATTTAAGGTTTTTATTGTCGATATACTTCTCATAATCCTTCTTATTTGTAAAACGAGTGCTAACAAACAATGAAGTTTCCTTTTTCTGAAAAAAAAAAAAAAAAAAAAAGATTCGTACTCCTTAAAGTCACTAACATGTATAATGGGTTTTCTTTATGAACTATAGGTTAACGTATTTATAGCTTTTGAATCCAATAGTTTAAGTCAAATAAGATGGATTGAGTCACAATCTTATTATCCCATAATCAATCTTGTGATCTTGATCACAATGTTATGATTATAGTGATCCTATGCTCTATATATGTATTTATTATTTTTCCCAACCTTACAAACACAATATTTGTGATGAATGTATATATTTAAAAAAAAAAAAAAGAGTATTTGAACCATTTTTCAAAGTAAACTGAGTCAGTTAATAAGTGTTAAAAAGATATATAACTTAATGTTCATCTTTAAGAATATAAAAAATATAACTATATATCTTATAAAAGATTCAAAATTACTTCCATATCTCATGAAAAGGATCAGTAATCCAATTCTATATCCTTGCAATTTCAAAGGAGTTGCACAGTAATTTATTATTGTTGATCAGTTCTGTTTAAACATAAAGGAAAACATGTAAATAATACCTGTTACAGCAGACAGGCTAGTAGAGAATCCAGTCAGAGATGCAGCCATTGAGTTTGACATACTTGTCAAGATGATCTGGTTCCTCCTTAGGGTGTAAGGTAATGATGGAGAAGAACCAAAGTAGGGTGAGTTTCGGTTTAGGGAGAGAGAGACGATGATGTTATGAGGGTTATGAGATTGTCTAACTTGTGTAACCTTTTAACTCTCTAATAAGCTCCTTATTTATACACCCAAGAGGAAACCTAATTAGTTAATAAGGGTAATATGGTCCATCAACAATTACCAACTAATTATTAATAGGTTATTAATATATTTTGATCTAATATAATATAAATGATTTTGATGGCTAAAAGATTAAATATTATAACATTAATATATTTAATCTCACATTCTCCCACTTAGCCGAGTAATCATTTATCATGAGTATTAGGTAAGCCTGGCCAGGAGTTAACACTCATTTTAGCCTTAAACCAAGAACTATAGCAGAGAAATACAGCCGTTGAATCATCATTCGACTCAGGACCCCCATTAGTCATACTATAGCCTCAATTTAAAACCTAACAGTTACGATCAAAATATGTATAAGCCCTTTAGCATCTGATTTGTATTTATATTTGTCTATATGTCATTACACCGGCAGAACATATGTTAGAGACATACAAAATCAAACTGAGGAAATTTTATTAATTAAAACATAAGCTAGTACAATATGCCATTAAACAAGGTCTTTAATAAGTCCCATATTCGATACATGTTCTTCGAAAACTTTAGGTGGGAGACCTTTAGTCATCGGATCCGCAAGCATATCTTTAGTACTAATATACTCAATACAAAGATTATTTTCCTCAACTCGTTCACGTACGAACAAATATTTTGTATCGAGATATAAACCAGCTCCAGTCGAACTGTTATTGTTCGAGAAACTAACGGCAGCTGAGTTATCACAGTAAAGCTTCAATGGTCTAGAAATGGAATTAACGATTTTGAGTCCAGTGATCAGATTTCTAAGCAACATTCCATGACAGGTTGCGTTGTAAACAGCAATGTACTCTGCCATCATTGTGGAAGTTGTAGTTAACTGTTGTTTATGACTCTTCCATGAGATAGGTCCGCCTGCTAACATAAAGATGTAGCCCGAAGTGGATTTCTTGTCATCTTTGCATTTAGCAAAGTCAGAATCAGAATAACCTACCACTTCTAAGTGATCACTTCTTCTATAAGTCAGTTTATAGTCTTTCGTCCCTTGCAGATATCTAAGGACCTTCTTAGCTGTTTTCCAGTGATCTAGGCCAGGATTAGTCTGATAACGGCTTAGCATTCCAGCAATATAAGCGATATCTGGGCGAGTACAGACTTGAGCATACATCAGGCTCCCGACTACTGACGCGTAAGGTATCTGGCTCATTTGCTCCTTTTCAACCTCTGTTGTCGGACACTGGAATGAACCGAAAACATCTCCCTTAACTACTGGAGCGACTGAGGGTTTGCACTGTTGCATGTTGTAACGTGTAAGGACACGATCTATGTAAGTCTTTTGAGACAATCCTAAGATCCCTTTGTGTCTATCTCGGTAAATTTCGATGCCAATGACGTAAGAAGCATCTCCGAGATCCTTCATGTCGAAGTTATGCGAGAGTAACCGCTTCGACTCATGCAACATGTCTAAACTATTACTTTCCAATAGAATGTCATCTACGTAAAGGACAAGTATAGTAAAGTTACTCCCACGCATCTTGAGGTAGGTGCATTGATCCACTTGATTCTTCATAAAACCTTGCCTCTTCATGACTTCATCAAACTTGAGGTACCATTGACGTGATGCTTGTTTTAACCCATAAATGGGTTTCTTCAACTTACAGACTAGATGCTCCTAACCTTCAGGTTTAAAGCCTTTAGGTTGTTTCATGTAAACATCTTCGTCTAAGTCTCCGTTAAGGAAAGCAGTTTTTACGTCCATCTGATGCAGCTCTAAATCAAAATGAGCTACTAGGGCCATAACGATCCTTAATGAATCTTTACGAGAGACAGGTGAAAACGTCTCTTGATAATCGATTCCCTCTTTCTGAGTGTAGCCCTTTGCAACCAATCTCGCTTTGTAGCGTTCAACGTTCCCATTCGGATCCAGTTTCGTTTTGAACACCCATTTACAACCTACAGGTTTGGCACCATTGGGTAATTCTACCAAATCCCAAACGTCATTTTTCTTCATGGATTCAAGCTCATCAATCATTGCTTTGTTCCATTCAGAAGACTGATCACTGCTAATGGCTTCATTATAAGAGATAGGATCATTGAGCTTTCCAGCATCCATTTCAGTCAGGTAGGTAACATAATCATCCCAATTAGTAGGCCTTCTTTGCCTAGATGACCTCCTGAGTTGATTATCGGGTTCAGCGTTGTCTTGGTTTTGAGCGTTTGATGTGCCTTCGTTATGAGGTATAATGGGTTCTGATTGTGGAGATGGAGTTTGGGCAGTGACTTCAGGTGCAGTTGCATGGGGTACAAGAGGAGTAAACGGAGTAATGGTAAGCGACGAGTCTCCCCCCCCCCCCCCCCCCCGCGTCTTGTACTTCTTGCAATTCTTCGTAAGGGTTAGTACTGCTCCCACTGACCTTGAAATCCTCCAGGAACGCAGCACGCTTGGTTTCAACAATACGGGTGACGTGGGAAGGACAATAGAAACGATAACCCTTTGAATGATTAGGATACCCGATAAAGAAACATGTAACTGTTTTAGGGTCAAGTTTCCTTAGGAAAGGATTATAGAGTTTTGCTTCAGCAATGCAGCCCCATACTTTCATATATTTAAGACTCGGTTTCCTTCCTGTCCAAAGTTCATAAGGAGTTTTAGGGACAGACTTAGAAGGAACTCTATTGAGTATATGAACAGCTGCTTTTAATGCTTCAGTCCAGAGGAATAATGGTAAATTAGTGTTGGCTAACATACTGCGCACCATGTTCATAAGGGTATGATTTCTTCTTTCAGCTACACCATTTTGCTGAGGTGTACCAGGCATGGTGTATTGGTTCACAATCCCCTGGACTTTACAAAACTCATAAAATGGACCAGGAGCTTGACCCACATCAGTATGTCTTCCATAATATTCACCGCCTCTATCTGATCTCACAGCTTTAATCTGACGATTTAATTGCTTTTCAACTTCAGCTTTATAATCTTTAAAAGTTGTTAGAGATTCAGACTTTTCCTTTATAAGATACAAGTACATGTAACGAGAATAATCATCAATGAAAGTGATAAATGAAGTATGTCCTGTTATGCTAGCAATTTGGTAAGGACCACTAATGTCAGTGTGAATGAGTTCTAATAAATTAGAGCTCCTAGTGGCACCTTTCTTATTTGCTAATGTCATTTTGCCTTTGAGACATTTGACACATGTTCCAAAATCGGTGAAATCGAAAGGAGGTAAGACTTCATCCTTTACGAGACGATTTAATCGTTCTCTTGAGATGTGGCCTAAACGTTGATGCCACAACATAGATGAAGTCTCTAAGTCTCGAATTTGTTTCTTTTCCATCTTTGTGAGTGATTCACTAATATTATATGACAACAAAGATTTGGAAAAATTATCATCTAGTTCTAATCTATAGAGACCACCATCCAGAATGCCAGTACCATAAACAACGGAATCATAGAGAATAGAGAGTTTGCGATGACCATGAGAAACGACAAAACCGTCCATGTCTAACTTTGGTCCTGATACAAGGTTCCGAGTTACCTCAGGAACATATAAGGTATCATAAAGTTTAATACATAAACCAGTTTTCAAAAATAATTGTAATGTTCCTATGGCCTTCACTTCTAATTCCCGATCATCTCCAACTTTAAGTGTTCTTTGGTTTCTTCCCAGCTTCCGGATTGTAAGGAATCCCTGAGTTGAATTGGTTACATGAACCATAGAACCAGAATCAAACCACCAAGAATTAGCAGGAACATTTAAATTAAAGGACTCAAGTATCATGAAAAAATCGTTACCTTTCTTAGCCAGCCACTCCTTGAAGTCAGGGCATTCCTTTTGCTTATGTCCTGTCTTCTTACAGAACTTGCAGTAGGGTTTGCCTAAGGAGTTCTTAGAGCTGGAAGGTGCACTTGTATTAGGATTTGGATTTAGCTTTTGGACCTTAGAAGCATCCTTTCTTTGATAAGTGTTCTTCCTCTTCTTAGAGCTGGAGGTGGTGAAGTTAGCAACATCAGTAGTGCGATCCATCTTCATACGCTCTTCCTCCTGCACGCACATAGCGATCAGCTCACTCATCGTCCATTTGTCCTTCTGAGTGTTGTAATTGATCTTGAATGCTTCATAGGACGAAGGAAGCGAAGTGATGATGAAGTGAACAAGAAAACCATCACTGATTTCCATCTCTAGGCCCTTCAGCTTGTTGGCCATGTCATGCATCATCATGATGTGTTCGCGAATGCCGCTCCTCCCATCATACTTAGTTGTCACCAGCTTGAGGATAAGAGTACTAGCGTGTGCTTTTGATGTTCCCTTGAATTGATCCTCCACAGAAGCCAAGTAGGTTTTAGCATCTTCAGAATCAGGAATGGCTCCTCTGATTGAGTTATGAATGTACTGCTTCATGAACATGAGAGACATGCGGTTACATCTAGTCCATTTGTCATGAACTATCTGCTCAGCAGCAGTACTTGTAGCAGTAAGGTCCGCTGGCTTATTCTCTCTTAGAGCATAATCAAAGTCCAGCAGTCCAAGTGTAAGCATGAGGGCATCCTTCCATGCAGCAAAGTTATCACCAGTCAAAGGTGGAATCCCCTGATTGGGTGCTGATAGTGGAAATAAGATGAGCGAATTATGATACTAAGAAAGAAGTCCTAATGTGATCTAAGGGCATGTTATACTAAGGCAGGCATAAATAATGACCATTTTAATTATGAAGATGTGATAATGTCTATTACTAACATCAAAATAATAGACTTAGTAAAATTCTACTTAAACGAAGACAAATCAGCTTTGGTCAGAAGTGTAATCATTTAAGTATGTGTGCAAAGTAATGGTGATAAATCAGCTTTGGCCAGAAATGAGACAATCACTTTAGTTATGCACTTGTCAAGCATGCTAAACATAAATGAATTAAATCAGCTTTGGCCAGAATTAAGACATTTCACGTTTGTAATGCATACTTAACATAGCTTTTTATAATACTTGAACAATAAATAGATGCATTAAATCAGCTTTGGCCAGAATTAATACATCAGAAGCTCATTCAAGTAAAGCTATTTTGGTTTTGTAAAAATTATCTGATTCTGATTAGTTAATAAGTGTTAACAAAACCAAGTATTTAATAGCTAAATTTTAGTTCACATGAAACAGCCTAAAATAATGAGGTTTCGAGTTGGGTCTCGAGTCAGGTTTCGACTGAGTTATGAGATCTCGAGTCAGTTATGAGGTCTCGAGTCGCAACCTGTTGTCTCGAGTCGGAACCATGGTCTCGACTATCACATTTTATGAGATCTCGAGTCAGTTATGAGGTCTCGAGTTGCAACCACGGTCTCGAGTCGTGAAGATTATGGTCTCGAGTCGCAACCTTATGGTCTCGAGTTGTGGCCTTATGGTCTCGAGTCGAGACCTTTGTCTCGAGTTATAAAGATTTAAGCCCTTAGTCGAAAATTCAGTGGTCTCGAGTCGAGACTGTTGTCTCGAGTTATGAAGTTTTGAGCCCTTATGATCTCGAGTCGAGACCTTGTAGTCTCGAGTCGAGACCTGATGGTCTCGAGTTGTAAACTTCTGGTCTCGAGTTGCAAAGTTCTGATGACCTTTATGATTTCGAGTCGAGACCTTGTGGTCTCGAGTCGAGACCTTGTGGTCTCGAGTCGAGACCTTGTGGTCTCGAGTCGTAGTCTGATGGTCTCGAGTCCACTGTTAACAGCTGTTTATTGTGATAATAACTGAAAAACTCGAAATTTAAGGGATTGTGAGATAGTGTTTCCTATTTTATTTCTGATCTAAACTTATCAAACGATTTCGAAAATAATAACTGAAAATCTATTAACAGTTTTCGAAATTTTAATAGATAAAATTTAGATCAAACATTGGAAAAACATCTACTAATCCAAATTATATTCCAAAATAAGGGAATTTTCGAGTTTTCGCTTAGAACAAAAGGATGAACCCTAAAAATAAAAACATAATTCTGGAAATCCCAACCTGAATTTAAATGGTTTTGTAATGGATTTCGTAACAACAAGTTTAACCCTTTTATTGTTTCGAGTCAAAGTATTAAACATATTATTCCGAAAACAGTGATTTCGGTACCAAGGTCCCGAAAACAGCCGAGATTTTTAAAGGCTTTAAAATTTTTGTTTTCCAGATTTTTGATCCCAGAATAATGGATACAAAACCAGAACCGATTTATCAACATATGCTCTGATACCACATGTTGATCAGTTCTGTTTAAACATAAAGGAAAACATGTAAATAATACCTATTACAGTAGACAGGCCAGTAGAGAATCCAGTCAGAGATGCAGCCATTGAGTTCGACATACTTGTCAGGATGATCTGGTTCCTCCTTAGGGTGTAAGGTAATGATGGTGAAGAACCGAAAGTAGGGTGAGTTTCGGTTTAGGGAGAGAGAGACGATGATGTTATGAGGGTTATGAGATTGTCTAACTTGTGTAACCTTTTAACTCTCTAATAAGCTCCTTATTTATACACCCAAGAGGAAACCTAATTAGTTAATAAGGGTAATATGGTCCATCAACAATTACCAACTAATTATTAATAGGTTATTAATATATTTTGTTCTAATATAATATAAATGATTTTGATGGCTAAAAGATTAAATATTATAACATTAATATATTTAATCTCACAGTTATTATATTCAAAATGTTTTTAAAGTCATAAATCTATACATTAATTATAATAATATTTTAATTAAAATGTTTTTATCTTTTTCTGAATGAATTTTGAAATTTAAACTAGCCCGGTTTGTTATAATTTGTGTTCGATTCCTGCTAGCTAGACAATTTTTTTCCCATTTTTATGTTTTTGTCTGATGTAAAGTACTGTTTCAACTTAAATAAATAATTTGTTCTATAAAATTATATTATATCCATATGTTAATCTTTCTAAATTTCTTTTATTATTCCTTATACTCCATTTAATCTATTTATACTTATATTTTAAGTTGTAATTACAAATATTATTTTTTTGACAATATATTTATTCGTTTTTATGGTTTCTTGCACAACTTTCGTTGAAAACGAAGTAGTATACGCAATAGAGTATCTTTTTTTATATCGTAAGCTATTACGAATGTTAGCATTGTACCAGTACCGTGACAAACGAAACTGATTTCTTACCAAGAATATCGATACCACGTGGATTTCGACTAAACAATATCGACGTTCTTGTCGGTACTATTAGAACCGTTACTGATACACAGATTGCGACGTGCTTATTTTTATTTATTTAAATATATGTCTGATTGATAATGAAGTTTTATTCTTAACAAATTGTTTTTGGGATCGTAAGTTATAGCGAGTGTGGGTATGGTACAGAAACCGTGACCAACCAAACTAATACTGTCTCAACAATATCGGTATCATGGCGATTCCACCCGAACAACACCAGTATCGGTATCAATACAATGTGAGTTGTTAGTAATATTCGTTTTTACAATTTTCATCAATGTAAAACACGTATCGTCATCATTTTTGGTATATAATGACTGTTTCTATTGCTATACCGAGTGGGTACTGTATCAGTATCAGTATCGTAAAGAATTAAACCGATGTCGACTGAATTCCCACTGCAACGCGCGGGGACTCTTCCTAGTTTGAAACATATCCCAACACCCTCGTAAACCCAAATGCACACCTTCAAACCAATCTCCAAGCTCCAAACAAAGGAGGACTAAACTAAAAAAAACCAAAAAGAAAAAGGTGCAGATCTAACTTTTATCTTAAACCAAGGGACTTGCAACCAAAATTTTGAAAGACTATCCTAGAACTTTTTATAAAATTCATAAAAGAAACCCCCCCACCTCCATGGTTCATGTGCCATTGTCCACCAACCTCTCTCTCACTTTTAAAACTCATCACAAAAAAAAAAAAAAAAAAAAAAAAACTCATCAAATCTCCTACACCCCAACCCAATGATCCAATAAATCTAAGACCTTCCAAACCCTCAAAAAAGCTAATCACTCTTCTAGCTCTCCAAATGGACAGAAACACCAACTCAAACTCAATCCCACAAGGCCTAACCCAAGAAGAATACACTCAACTTCAACCCTTAATAAATGCATACCACATGTTCGACAAAATGCCCAACACATGCACCTCACTAATAACTCAACGCATCGAGGCGCCCGCCCACGTGGTCTGGGCTTTGGTACGGCGGTTCGACAACCCACAAAGGTACAAGCATTTCATCAAGAGTTGCAGCATGATCGGTGACGGAGGTGTTGGGAGTATCCGAGAAGTTAACGTTATCTCGGGGCTCCCGGCGTCCACGAGCACCGAAAGATTGGAGCTGGTGGACGAGGAGAGGCATATTTTGAGTTTTAGAGTTGTGGGTGGTGAGCACAGGTTGAATAACTATCTTTCGGTTACTTCGGTTAATGAGTTTAGTAAGGAGGAAAAGGTTTACACAATTGTGTTGGAGTCTTATGTTGTTGATGTTCCTGAAGGGAATACTGTAGATGATACCAAGATGTTTACGGATACGGTTGTCAAGTTGAATTTGCAGAAGTTGGGTGTGGTGGCTATGGCCTGTCTGCATGGTGGTGAATCATAGTGGTACTGTTGGTGGTGGTGGTCAGGTAACCCTTTTTTTTTTTTTTTACCAAAATATGATAGATTCTGATGGGATAGGGTGTTGCTTTAGTTTAGTTTTTTTTTTATTATTATTATTTTGGATCAATAAAGTTTGGGTTTAGAAGTTATGTTTAGATATTAGTTTCCAAAGTAGTATAATTATTATTGTTATTAATATTATTAAATATGCTAGTTGTTCTTTGATCTCATTGTCAAATGTCAACACATATTCTTGATTTGACTTTTGCAATATATATTAAAGATTGGAAATGGAAATTGTTTGGGATTTAAAAAAAAAATTAAAAAAGATTGGAAATTCAGTGATGCAACTATGCAAGGCTAATTTTAACATTATTAGAAAGATGTAAAAATTGTACTAGTATGAATATTTGTACTATAACTTTATGTAACTTCTTACCCGTCTTCTTTTAAATCTTCTAATTAGGGCTGGTAAAACATGTTTTATCGTGTTTAATAGATCAGAGACGACGCGATTAACACAAGTATCAAATACGAATACAACTCGTTTAATTAGTTTATATCGCATGTCTATAACACAGCTCTATGTTTTATATACTAAGAGGAAAAATGATGGAGCCTGGACTCCTAATTTTAATTATTTAAAAAAAAAATACATAGCATACTGTTTCCTAAACAGGTTTTATCGTGTTTTAAGTATGTTAGGATTGACAAGCCTATTTGTAAAGTTGTAATATCTATTAGACACCATGTATAAGTGTAGTATGTTGTTCTCGTGATTCTTTACTTAAAATTGGTTATGTATTAAACGTGCTTTATTAGTTTATATTTATTAGTTTATGTTAAAGAAAAGAAAAGAAAAAAAGGTTTGGGTTCAATTATTAAAAGAAAACAACGTATGAACCTAGGTTGGATCCATTGTTCAAGTTTTGTGTGATCATGATAATATTTCTATAATATTTTATGAAAGTGTGGGTATGATAGTGAAATTTTATTTTATTATTGTTTAACTGGCATATATGTTAAAAAGGGAGAAGATAAAGATTGGTGACGTTGGGAGACTTGTGAGCAAGGCCAAGACTCATGGGAAACATGTGATCATGAAGCTACTTCTTTGATTCTCGGTTTGGGTGTTCCGGTTCCACTCCTTTTGACTTTTAAGTCTAAATTGCTAACCACGATTTTGAAGAAAGAAATTCAAAAATGTCCAATAACAATCTTGTTTGACAGTTTGAATGATTTTTTAGTTTTTTTATTTGATTATTTCAGTCGTTAGCTCGTATAACATGTAGTTAAAACTATGAGACGGTCCATTTACATTATACATATAAACTACAAGATTGATCCGCGCGCGTTGCGTCGTGTCCAACGAAATTGACATGCTGTTGATCAGATTAACATTTACAATGTGTTGAAGATGTTTTTGTCGGTTAAGTCTGTATTACTATCTTATACAAATAAGTAGTTCACCAAATAAGCTCAACACAATTAATGGTATCATAATTACTACGTTAAATGACTTGTATCCATATAAATAACCTATCGTATTAAGCTCCTCGCGTTGCGGCGGGGGCGTAAAACCGTGACAAATAGCACCAATGTCACACTATAGCCAACGACCACCAACATTGAAGTTGCGGCGTCTTAACGTGGGACAATTAGACCGGCATATAAAGCATAGAAACTAATAACTAACTCGATTTAGGACTCGCGCGTTGTGACGAACTTATCAAACGAGAAAAAATAGACGGCGTAAACACACTGAACTACACACGTACGTTGCCACATATTAACTCGCAAAATTTAGAACGAAGTGTATAACAAAACGTAAAATCGTTGAACCACGCACACACAATATGTCGTGTTAAGACGCAAAATTTAGATCTAAACGTAAAACGAAAAATTTTGCAAAATGTGGAAAACATAGGGGATCAAAGTTGAAAGTAAAAAAGTTGTGAGGTTAAATTGGAAAAACTAAAAACTTTTGAGTTAAAACTACAAAATCAAGTAGTTTTGGATTTAATGTGAAACATCAATTTTTTTTTTTTTTTTTTTTTTTTTGAAAAAACCCTAAAACATAAGGTACAACACCCAATATCTCAAGTTGTTGTAAATTTATATTATGTAAATAAGTACATATTCTAAAACAAATACATTACATATTCTAAAACAAATACATTTATATAAACAATTATTCTACTTATTTTAAAATCCTTTTTAAACCAATGCGTCATTTTTCATTTTCTTTATTTACATGCATAATTAATTATATAAATAATATAATTATAATAGCAATAGAATACAACACATTTATTAACTATACTAGCGGTCGGGTGGCTTTTAAAAAAACATTCATAACACATATAAATGGTGAATATGGTTATATTTATAAATAGATAAGTAAGTATGTAAATAGTTAATGTTTAGAGTATAAAAAATACGAAAATATACGATTTATTAATCTTTGTGAACGAAATAACATTTGCATTCAAGCATGTTTTTTCTCCACAAAACACTGTTTTAACTCAACAGTGGTTTCAAACATGTTCTTTCTCCACAAAACACTGTTTTAACCCAACAGTGGTTTTAAATCACCGTTTTTACCCAACAGTGCTTTAAACCATTGTTTTCTCCACAAACCTCTGTTTTAACCCAACAGTGGTTTCAAACATCTGTTTTCATCCATCTGTTGACCAAAGTCAACAGATGTATCAACCACTCTTTTATTTTCAAACATCTGTTCACAACAAATAGAGGTTTCAAAACATAAACAGACCTTTGCCACTATTAAAAGCTTTTAAACTCTCAACCCTAAATATTTATTTAATTAATTTAAATAACAAACATGGTTAATAATTTAACACAACTAATTATATAAAATACGAAAGTGTCAAACAGAGCTAACTATATAAAATATGTCTAAATCTTATCTTTCATTGTAGATGTGAGTCATTCTAAAGCTATTTGCTTCCTCACAAAATTAGTATAAAAAATACTATATAATAAACAAAGTTCGAAAAACCAAACACCATTCAGTAAAACACAGTATAATAGTTTCTAATCGATAGGCGAAACAGTAGTCTCGATAAATAATGTTCCTTTCGGACCACTGTAGTTGTCAACATGTTAGAGGTATTTCAAAACTTCATTGCTCAGATCAACTTCAACCATATCCCTCCCAAATGCTTGTTATCAGCCACTTGTTGTTTTGAATTATATTGGTCCTTTGACGCCTATCTACATAATCAACTACACGAGGATTATTGAAAGCAAACACCTTGATCCAGCATTCTTCTTCATATTTGAGCAAATCAGCAGTTAGCTTATCAGACTTTCCCATGTCTACTGTAACATTTTTTATTATGGAACCTTGACACGGGGTCGTGTCCATGGGACACGACCCCGTGTTTGCTTTCTGGAAAAATTTGGTACTGACATTTTTGACACGGGGTCGTGGCTCCCACACATAGGGTTGTGTCAAGTGTCTGTTTTCCAAAAAAATTGTTGTTTTTAACACACACCTTACACATTTAATCAATTTAACCTATTTTGGACACATTGAGAACAATGTGTAATTTAAGTGTGGGGGGAAACTCAATAACCTGAAATTGTTTGTCCTAAATCAAGCGTTACACAAAATTCTACTTGAAACCGCTAAAACACCCCAAATCTTTTTCAAAAATTTTCTTTGTTTTGTCTTGTTTATAGTTTAAGTTAGAAACCAAGATCTAAAATTTTCAAGTTTTTATAAAGTTTACAACCGATATCGCCGTGATAAAAAGAACCATACAAGAAAAATTTATAAAAATGCCATGACAATTCTTTGTAAAATTTGATTGAATATATAATTTCACACTTATACCCCTTTCCCACAAAAATGTGAGTTTTGAGCCTATACCGAGCATTCAATCACATATTTACTAAAAGGCTCATCTTTCGTTTCTTGTATGAATAGTCGTATGGTTCTTACGAATCTAAAACTTGACAAGACAATACATTTCCGGTCCTCACCGACGAATCCACGTAAGTAAATGATGGAGACATTAGGATTTTAAACCCTCTTTTTCATCTTCAACTTTCTTTTCTCTTTATCTCTCCACCATAAACAAAAACAACAAAAATATTACCCTAGTTAAACCCCTTTGAGCCTAAACCTTTCGTTTCAAAACCCGCAAAATACCATTTTGCACAAACCACCCATCACCCCAAAACCAATTTTTTATTTTCATACCCCTTGTTTTTAGTAAAATGCGGTTCTTTTGAAAATCACATAAAAAAAAAAAAGGTGACTTAGTTTTATATAAAAAAAGCGAAAACAAAAAAAGAAGCGAAAAAAAATCTCTAGCTACTTGAAATAAATAAGCAAAACTTATTGCTTATAAATATGTAGTTTATAACTAAGTCACAAATAAATAAATTTTCAAAAGAAAACCGACATTTTACGTTTTAGCCACTTTTCAATAAAACTATCATACTCTTAGCCAAAACCTACCCTTTCAAAGCCTTCTTGATATTTACAAAGATTATGTTAAAAAGGAGGAGGTTTGATTACTTGTCAAGCATATGGTAGGAGTAAGTTTCATACCGGTACCGAGCGTTTCACCTATACATCTTCGGCCAAGTGTTGAGTGATCACTTGTGAGGTGTGTGAATTTGTATATAGCTAAATGATTTTTTTAAAGGCATGTTATGCCCAAGAATATTTATTCTTCTTAAAAAAATGTTCAAAATAGATCATGTCGAATAGGATTGTAAATAATATAAAAAAAATAATAAAGAACTTGGATTCCCGACACTCTACAAACAAGACTTGAAAACTTCTTCTCTACCAATTTCTTTTGGGTGTAAGCAACATTAATGTAGGATCGTTTTGTGACCCAAACGAGTCGTTCAGAAGAGTTCTTAGTCTAATCAGAGACGGAATTCATTGATTAGACTTTGTAACAGCTTGAATCACACTTAATTGTCTTGTTTTATTGATTTGACACGATTACAGATCAGTAGACACGTCGGCAGCACTTCGGTACAGGAAACATGAACGTTACAAATGAAATCACAACTTGGGTATTTATACGGGTTGCTATTTCGCATGAAATTGGCAAATGCTATTTCGTGCGAAATAGCTCAATCACACCCAAACCCTATTTTCCTCGTACAACGTGCCCTGATCTAACAATTCTATTACAAGACTCAATACAAGACGAAGTTGACAGACGTATGCACCAACAGACTCCCCCTCGGATGTTGACGAGTCTTCAGTGTCGAGTCTTCACAATCTTCAGTCTTTATCAGTCTTCGGGCTTCTAATTCTTAATCTATCTCTTCACATTCTCTTGATCAAATCTCTTGATTCCTTAAGCTCTTCATCATCAGACTCCCCCTTAAAGATTGCTTGGGATCGTAGTCTGGCTTTCACAAAATCTGGAATTGCAACCTGGCTCTCTCATAGCCATAACCTGCACATTCTCTACCTCAAAGTAAATTTCACAAATTTAAAATTTGACAAATTTAAACTTTCTGCATACCACTTGTATATTACACATTCAAATTTGGTTTCAACGGAATGAACCATTTAATCATTTCAAAAACATTTTTTATTCCAAACAAACTTTCCCAACCCTGTTGTTCAACATGTTTAGCACTCGGAATTTTAAAAATCAGCTTTTCAACATCAGTTGTCTAAAATCTTTTTGAATTTTTCAAAATTTATGTTAAAACACTCCGAAAATCTTTTTGGATTTTTGATATAAAAGAAAATGCAGTAAAGAGATATTTACATACAATATTTTTTGCGAGATTGTGTAAGAGGATCATATCAGTTTTATGAGACAAATCACCAACACCGTTAAGCTTTAAACATTTTAAGTTCTAAACGATTCACTTAGATTGTCAGTATACTGATCCACTTAAATTTTCACACAAAGTTCAACTGTTTCGAGATACGAGATTAATGTTTTAGAGACTTAAACTTATTCGCGTGTCCCACCTCAGAATATACTCCCGTACCCAGATCCCAATATTCAGTCTTACAGGTGAGTATACCTAGATGATATCTGTAAAGGGTTAAATTGCGAGGGCCGTGAGAGCTCAGGCTATTGCTTCCGCAAAATCAGAGAGATGACGGCTTCGACTTTTGGTGTGTTCCCTTTAGAGAATCTTTTCTTCAACAGCACATGATTAGCATTTTTCAATGTTTCATCATTTTTTATGCTGAGGGGGGTGCTATATTTCAAGCAAGCGAAAAGTATTATATGGGGACTAGGACATTGCTTCCGCAAAATCAGAAGTCCCGGGATAATACCCCAGATATCACTAAGCATAAAGACCTAGTATCTCAGAAAGAGTGGTCTTTCAAACAAGATTTCGGGGGTTACCCATATATCCGAGAGATGTTCCCCACGAGATAAGCAAGTTTGAAATTTAGGTTTATATCTCGACACAATCTACTAAATGTGCAAAAACCTACTGGCACATCATCAGTGAGACCGTTTATCACATTTTAACTTTCCAATTCTTTAGCATGCTGTGATCGTCTACTGATGTACTATCATTTCCTCTTTTTGACAACAAAACTCGTTTTTGATTTTATCATTTTTTTTGCCTTTTCAAATTTTCTAATGTTTTTGGATTTTCTGAAATTTTCTTACTCCCCCTAAAATTCAAAATCATTTAAAGGAAATTTGAAAACAAACTGTACAAGAAATTGACAACATGATGTGAATTGCTTCAATTCGCCATTCACTTGGTATAAACAATCAGAACTCCCCCTGACAACAAACTATTTTCCCATTGTGATTTCAAAACACTTAAGTTTGTTTTAGTCAAATGGTTTTTCTGGAAAATAAGTTTTGTTGATTTTACCAATTGTAAGATCGGGGATTCATTCATCACTTTGTTTTCTCAACCATTTTAAGAAATTTAACATTTTTAGATTTTAACAACAATACCACATGTAGGAAATCAAGTACAACTTAATGTCCCTGATTAACCACTTGTAAATCAAAATATCACATAACAACCATCTTTCACATCTGTGATATATCTCATGAAAGATACCGATTCCTGCTCCACGATTACCAACTTGGGAGCTCCGGCAAGTCTGGTTTTTAAGTAGAAAACGCTGTCACCCAAGCCTGACCAGCCTTGGGTGATTTTGACACACATCTGTCCCACCATCTTTTTGATTTATAAAATTCTTTTGCACTTTTAACCTTCCCATCAACCATTTTCCCGAAAATATGTTTAACTTTTCCATTAAACACTTTTTCAGCATCAAATTCTTTCTTACCAGCAAATAATTGATCTGAAATTTCAACCTTACCAACTTTTAACTTCAAATTTTCTTTCGACAATGGCGGAAAGTTTTCATTGTTCAATTCTGGAACGGAATTCTCATTCTTTTTCTCAACAGATGACTCCTCTGATTTTATGGAATCAAATTCATTGTCAGAACTACTCTCAGATTTTACTACCCATCTTTGTTTGTTCAAATCAACTTTTCTTTTGTAAAAACGTTTTGAACTTTCATCAATTTCAAAAGTCGAATCTTTGAACATTTTGACCTTTTCAGTTGATTGTTTTGTTTTATTAACCCATGTTTCTTTAATATTTGGGTTAGAAGAAACTTCCTGTTTTGAATTGTTGGGCTTTGGACAGTTCCAAGCTATGTGTCCAACTTCTTGACATCTGTAACAGGTTCTTCGTTCAACCCTTTTCTCAGATTCGTTCATTATCTTCTTTTTTCTTTCAGCAAGAAACTCTCGATTTGACTGTCTCCAGAATGGTTTCTTCAGCTCTTCTTCCGAACTTCCTCCTGTAACAAATTTTGTTTTTGGTTTATAATTTTTCTCATTTTTATGATTTTCAGGGGAAATGAAACCAAGACCTTGCTTTTTGAAATTACCGTTATGGTTTGGTTTCTTTCGATAACCTAAATCAGAACTGTAACCCTTTTTCTTGTTCAATCTCTGTTGAACTCTTGAAGTGTACTTTTTAGGTTCTTCATGAAGATTTAAATCTTTTATTTCAGAAATATTAATTTCTGTTAATTTGAAAACCTGTTTGATCATTTCAGATTTGACACTTCTTATTGGAAATTCTTCATCAGAATATAATTTGTCTGAATCATTCAAAGTATATGCCACTTTGATTGGTTCGTCATTCAAATTAGATTTTGATAACAAGAATTCTTTATTGTAAACCCGTTTGACCGGTGAAATCGGACTCTTTTCTGATGAACTCGAACTTTCAGGTTTAGACTCCAACTTTGACTCTTCATCCATATCCAACACCTGATCGACCACTTTCTTTAACAATTCAGACTCATGATCAGTGTCAGACGCTGTGAATGTGACATCAATGTTATCTGGTAACTCATCAATGGTTTCAGACTTTAACTTTATGTTGAGAGCCTTATTTAAAAGTTCCTCATTTGGCTTTCTGGGAGAATAACTATTCCAAATCGGGGGCGGACACTTGTTATACTTGACACTTTGTTTCTTACCAGTATCCGGATCTTCTGTTTTTTTATCTTGAAACGCTTCAAGACCTGCAACAGTAGGATAAACTCGATCAATCAAATAATCACATGTTGTATAACTCAACAACAAACGTTTGATTCTTTCACTCTCAATCTTTTCCAGTTCCAAATCCTGCTTTAGCTTTGCACAGTCTTCAATATACTCATTGATGACTTTCTGCTTTGTCATTAAAGTGGAACTCATCATTGTCATAGCAGCATCAACTTCTGAATTTGTCTTTTTCAGACCATCAACTGTTCTTTTCAACACATCATATGATTCTTTTACATACTTCACATCAGACAACAAATTCTCTTTCAGCTCTTCCAGTTCACGAATCTTCTTGTCTTTCCCCTCACAATGTTTGCAGGACTCCAAACATTTCAGACAGGGTTTAATGACCTCAACTATCTTTTCAACCTCGACAACTTTCTCAACTTCAACAATTTTTTCTACCTCGACGATTTTCTCAACTTCGACTATTTTTTCGATCTCAACAATTTTCTCTACCACTTTCTCCACTTCAACGATTTTTTCTATCACCTTCTCAATTACTGGTTCAACATTTGCTTCTTCAGCTTCCATCTTTGCCTTTTCATCAGCTATTCTTCTTACTTCCAGTTCTCTCTTCAATCTGGCAATCTTCTTCTCATTCAGCATCTCAACTTTATCTGCAAAAAACAAATTAAAACTATCAGAATCTAGACCTTTTCTAGCTTTATTAATATATTCTTCCTCATCATCAGTATCTACATCACTTCCAAAATCTGGAAAAATCGGTATTCTTTTCGGACTAGATTTGACTTCATCTTCTTTTAGAATTCTAGCAACAAGACCTGAACCAGGTGGAATGTATTTATCCCAGCTAAATCCCTCTGCAACCTTTTCATCATCTTGGTCAATTATACCATAACAAGCTCTTTTCTCTTTTTCTTCAATGGCACGTGCATATGCAATTTGTGGTTGATGAGCAATCTGATGAAAAAATAATTTTTGATAATAATTGTTTTTTCTAGACTGATCTTGTCTTCCATTTGCTTCTTTGTTTTTACACTCACACTTAAAATGACCTTTTTTTTGACAACGAAAACACGTAACCTTTGATTTGTCAAACCCTATCGGAGATTTAGACATCTCACTAAACTCATCTCTTCTGGTGATTTGTTGAAACTTTTCTGCTCTTCGAACAGCACTGGCTAAACACCACTTTACATCCATCAACTCAAGTTCCTCAGCATCAATCTGGTCATAATCCTCTTTGGTAAGCATCGGATTTCCAATTTTTCCAGCAATCAAGCTTTCATATGATTCCAACATAGCAACGAGTGATGCCATGTGTTGCTTAGCTATTTCTGAGGACTTGGTGTTGTAAAATTTGGATCAAAGCTTGAATACGAAGACGAAGTTCCACCACTTTGAGTCACAGTACTTCCCTTTGTTCCAGAAGAATTATCAGCACTGAAACCAGTTTGAATCTTTGGGCTTGGAGTAACTTCAAATTTGTTTCCTCTGTAGTATAAACTGACATCTTGTTAAGCATTTGGATTAGTCATGATTGCCGTTTTCTGGATATCCGACTCATGCTCTTCAATCTTCTGAATAAACTGTGCCAGATTCATATTTTCAGATTTTCTCATGTGTTTTAGGATCAACAAATAAGTTCCCCATTTCTGCTGTGGTAATGCATTGGCTAGTTTATCAACCCATTCATCGTCGTCTTTCTTTATGTCCAATCTTCCCATTTCCAAAACCAGATGACAATATCTATCAATGGTCATTTTTGTTGTTTCATTTTCAAAAGCTACAAACATATCAAATGATTTATTCAGTAAAGCCTTTTTGTTCTTGATCATATCTGCACTTCCTTTAAACTTTTGAATTAACGCTGTCCAAATTGATCTAGCAGTACCCTCATGTTGGAGCAAAACAAAGATATATTCTTTAACTGCTTGTTGAAGAATACTGATCATCATTTTTTCACTTGTATATTTCAATTTTTCAATCTCTGAAAAGTCACAAAAAGCTTTTTCAAGCCCACGTTCATTTTTCGGTTTCTCGTAATCTTTCTCTAATGAACACCATGCGTCAAACTTATAAGCTTGCACCCAGTTTTCAAACCAATTTTGCCATCCTCTAAAATCCTCAATGTACATAAGCTTTGGCGGTTTTTGATAAGTTCCCGTTTCATTCTCACTGTAAAGAATTTCAGCAGCTGTAACAGGAGCAACTTGTGTAGCAAACGCATTGTAGAATTCATCTTCCATGATTCAGTAATCTGTGTCACAAAGTCAACAAAGTTCAAACAACAATGAAGATTCACACGAAATAAGAGTTCAAACGAAATCACTTGATGCGAAATAGTCTCTTTCAAGCGAAATCAATTTTCACACGAAATACAGCTTTCAAACGAAATCACTCTTTCACGCGAAATCTCTTCAAGCGAAATACCTCCTCAAGCGAAATAACCAAAAGAAATGTGATTTCGTGCGAAATCAGCTTAGATTCAAACGAAATCAGGCCAATTTGGTACGAAATAGTGATTTCGTATGAAATATCTCAAACGAAATACTAATTCCGTGCAAAATAAGCTAACTTTTCACACGAAATACTGATTTCGTGTGAAATCAACAACAATTTCAAATGAAATCAAACACAAAATGTGATTTTGTGCGAAATCAAGAAGCTATTCCGTGCGAAATACTGCTGACGTCACTTAATCCGAGACCACTTTCAAGCGAAATTATCAATTTTATCACTTTTCGATCGAATTTAAGTCTAATTCTTTCAACGATTCATTAAAACACTGTTTCGCATGATATGTTTAAAATTCAATCCATTTTAACCGTGAAATCTTGTGAATTTTGTAAAAGAAGGTGTAGAAGTCAGATTTTTGAAGAAAACAAGCTAATTTTGGTAAGAACTCTTCCTCCTGAGCTCTGATACCACTTGTAGGATCGTTTTGTGACCCAAACGAGTCGTTCAGAAGATTTCTTAGTCTAATCAGAGGCGGAATTCATTGATTAGACTTTGTAACAGCTTGAATCACACTTAATTGTCTTGTTTTATTGATTTGACACGATTACAGATCAGTAGACACGTCGGCAGCACTTCGGTACCGGAAACATGAACGTTACAAATGAAATCACAACTTGGGTATTTATAGGGGTTGCTATTTCGCATGAAATTGGCAAATGCTATTTCGTGCGAAATAGCTCAATCACACCCAAACCCTATTTTCCTCGTACAACGTGCCCTGATCTAACAATTCTATTACAAGACTCGATACAAGACGAAGTCGACAGACGTATGCACCAACAATTAAAGAGTTTTGCTTGAGGACAAGCAAAGATTCAAGTGTGGGGGTATTTGATAATTATATCAAATACGGCGTAAAATCAACCCTTTTTCGGTACTAATGTTGGAAAAAAACATGTTTCTTTGTTTCTTTTAAATTTACAGGGTCAAAAGAGCTTAAACGCATAAAAGAAGCAAATTAATGAAAAAAACCAACATAAACTCAAAAGAAGAGAAGTTGACACTTCATACCAACCCTGCAAGCTTCACCCCAAGACCAAAAACAGCAAGTCAGAAGGCTGACATGGGGTTGTGCTAGTTCAGCATGGGGTTGTGCTAGTTCAGCATGGGGCTGTGCCAGCTCAGCACGGGGTCGTGCCAGCTCAGCACGGGGCTGTGCCCAACTCCAGAAAAAGACACACAGAAGCAGACTGTCAACACGGGGTCGTGTCAAATGGACACGGGGCCGTGGCCAACTCCCAAATTCGTAGAATCTTGGATAGAACAAGCAAGTACAATGGGCATGGGGCTATGCCATTGACACACGGTGCCGTGTTAGTACAAGACCTGACACTGCAGTTAATAAAGAAGAGAGAGAATGACCAACACACGACCATGTCAGGTGTGCACGGGGCCGTGTTGAGGTTCTGATTTCAGCTATAAATTGGGGTGCTTGGTTTCATTCCAACTCATCCCTTGGCAAACCACTTCCCTCTCACTTGCCACCACTCCACCACCACTACACCACCATCATCCACCACCATCATCCATTTTCTATCTTTTAGAGTGTGTGTAGTAGTCTCGGGATCCAAGATTGATAGTAAGAGTCTTTGTCAAACAAAGGCCATGCTTGGCTAAACTCTTACATCACCTGGTGAAGACATATCTTTTATGTATTTTCTTTTATGATTTCCAATCTTTGGCAACTTTATAATTGGGTATGTATATTGAAGTCAAATTTATCTAATCATTCTTCATATGTCGTTGATTCACATATTTGTGTCTTTACGGTCTATATAAAGCGCGTTAATTGCCTAGAAGGGGGTTAGAAGGGTGGTTGGGTAAATTTTATGTCTCGTTCAGTGTATAGATCCTGCGAGAACCTGGTTCAAGCTTAGTAACACCTCACAAGCCAGAGCGGGCATTACCCACCACGGGAGAGGTGCAAAACGCTTGAATCCCTATCTATAAACTACTATCAAAACTTTAAACCAACCCTGCGAGGACTGTATCCCTGCTGACTCAGACCAACAGGTTGAGGGTGATCGCTGCCTGGAAGGGGGCCCACTACTTTTTGCATTAACAACTTACTTAATTATCTTTCAATAATCCGACCTAGTGGGATTGTATCCTTGCTGACTCAAACCACTAGGTTGAGGGTAACGTCGCCTTCACAAGAGGGGCCTACTACTATAACTAAGATAATCTCTTAAAATGCCCAAAGTGCAGAAATCATCAAAAGGGTACATGAAAGGTAAGTCGGATCCAAGTGATTCTTTCTTGTCTATATGTTTTTAATTTCATTTTATTTTCTGTTTTTAGTTTATCTTTTTATTAGTTTAAAAATCTTTTCTTAAAGTTTGGATCGATTAGACGTTGACGATAAGCCGGTAATAAAAGCTCTTGTGTCTTTGGACGACCTCGGTATCTTGCCATCACTATACTACGTCCGCGATAGGTGCACTTGCCCTAGCGTGTGTGTAGAGTGATAGTAGAATATCATGTTTTATAAATCTAGAACTTGAAATCAGCAAGTAAAAAAAGCTAAAAATATACTGAAAAATATATACACCCGCACGCACGTCAATGTATAATTAAACCCAATATATTCAATCCATATAAGTAGTGGTATTATTTGATATTAATTATTTAGCACGTTGTATCTAATTGTTTGATATTAATTATTTAGCACTGTGAGTGGATCTTTCATTTCCCCTTTTTAATACAAGTTTTGGGGTGTATCATGTGTTACATTTTCAGTTATTACTTTATCATAATTCCATACGTGCAAATACCAACTTGTGTAGTTTATGTGATTTAAGAGACTTGTTTGATTATCATTTGCTATATTACATTCATGAGACAGTTACATATGGATCCATTGGCTCGTCCGTTCCCCATTACTAGGAGCGGAACCTGACGTTGCCAACACACAAGATCAGCTCCGTTTGATTGATCTCGAATCTTGCAAAACAAACTAGCACACCATAATACCGTGCACATTTACATACAATTGAGTTGATTATTGTTTGAGATTGCACATCGTTATCCATTGCAACATACATACATTCGTTTGAATCATTACATTATTTGTTGATTGGTTTCTTGAGATTTGATACACTTACATACAACACATTCAATTACATTTGGTTATATGCACATTTTCTTTATACAAAAATAAACTTATCAGTTTTACAAAAAATAATAATAATAATAATAATAATAATAATAATAATAATAATAATAATAATAATAATAAGATTCACTTACAAACCTTTGTTGACCCATAAATTACTTTTTACACATGATACATGTGAACACGAATGAAGAGAAGATCAACATAGGATTTGGGCCTTAGTAACAAGATATGAACGTATAGTTGATTATCTACTTCATACAATGTCTTTTATGTATTTGTTTCATTTGGATTATTTGTTATGTGAAACCATTAACATGGAATCAATGAATATTCAAACATTTAAATAGCAAGTCATAAGCTTTGAATCAACCGATCATGCCCCGGTCACCTATTCTGCTGCGGGTCGGGGTGTGACATAAAGAGCAAACAACTATTGCTCGTTCAAGTTGTGAATCAGAATACAAACCCATGGCGAATACAGCTGCAAAAATTGTTTGGTTGACTCATCTTCTACAAGAACTTCATGCTTTACCTTCAACACGTCCAACCATCCTTTGTGACAATCAAAATGCCATTTTTCTTACTTAGAACCCGGTTTCACACAAACGAGCAAAACATATAGATCTTGACTATCATTTCTTACGTGGGTTGGTCATTGCTGTATTTCCGTTCATTTCACCCATATTAGATCATTTATATCACTCTTAGGTATGGCAATTTTCTCCAAATTATTCTTAAAAATTGTAGGGATTCTCTTTCTTTTTTTCATATGGCCCGGCCTTTGGAAAAATCGAAACTTTTTCTGTTAGATTTTTTAGATATATACACATGTGTGTATTATTAATCTTTTAACTATACATATATATGTATATACGTATTTAAAATTGAAAAATAAGTATTTTAGATCTATATTTGAGGGGAACTATTTAGTTTTATCTTTAGGGTTTAAGGTTTAGCATTAGTATTTAGGGTTTAACTTAAAAGTTTAATTTTAGTGTTTAGCATTAGTATTTGGGGTTTAGCTTTAGGGTTTAATTTTTAGTGAATAGTATTGGTATTTAGGGTTTAGATTTAGTGTTTAGCTTTAGGATTTAAGGTTTAGAGTTTTTGGTTAGTGTTTGATGATCTGGATCCATTGCCACTAGAATAAGCTCAATCAGAGTTCATTTGACCCGGTCTCCCACACTTCTTAGGTTAAGGATATATATATATATATACATATGTATAGTTTAAAAAATGATTATATACATATGTGTATAATTCAAAATTGACAATATACATATATTTATGAATACAAAAAAAAAAAAAAAAAAAACTTTTCAAGATGTGTGATTAAAAAAAATTTGGCTTTAGGAAAATTTGTGGTTTAAAATGTTTCTCAAGTTTCTCAAAATTTGTGGTTTAGAATGTTTCTCGAATACTCTTCTATACGGATAGGCTTTATTAAATGATAGAATCTCCATAAAGTTGGGAAGATCTAATTTATCTCCTAAGTTTCGGGTATAGTTCCAACAGAATTACAATAGGGGAAACCCTAATCACTAATCACTATATACGCATGAGACCGAGTCAATGGTAAGACATTGATCACTCCCTCGATACTTTCTCTCTCTACAGTTTAGCTCCCACGTAAATGAATATTTATTTCATGCTGGAGGGTGGTTATAGAAATAACCATATATTTCTTTTGACAAGTCATAACGATGTTCTGTTTTGCAGACCTTAGCTCCGATTGACATTGTGGAAAATAACCTATTGTGGAAGATAACCTAGATAGACCAGGAAGATCCATAGTCCAGATACACGTTTCTTTCATATACTTAAAATAAAACAAACAATAAGGAAAACGAGTCTAAATATAATCTATCAACTCATAATTTCATTCATAATTCAATATTGATTACAAAGAGGTTTATATATATTCTACTAGTTACAATAATAACCCTCTAACTTATGACAATTAAATATTTGGCTTAACATTCCCCCGCAAGTTGAGGGCGGGTAACGACCTGCAACATGGATCTTAAAAATTCAAATCTTTGAGTTGATAACGGCTTCGTGAAGATGTCGGCAATTTGATCATCTGTTTTAATAAATTGAACCTTCAGATTTCCTTGACTGACTTGCTCACGAACAAAATGGAAATCTACCTCCACATGTTTAGTTCTAGCATGAAACACGGGTTTGCTGAAAGATACGTAGCTCCAAGATTATCACACCAAATAGTGGGTTTATTCAACTTAACTCCTAGTTCTTGTAGAAGAGACTTTAACCAGATTAGTTCAGCAACCGTATCAACAATAGCCTTGTATTCGGATTCGGTAGACGACCTAGAGACAGTTTTCTGCTTACGAGCTGACCATGATACTAAGTTCGAACCCAAGAAGATAGCATAGCCCCCCGTGGATCGACTGTCGACCGGGCAACCAGCCCAATCGGAATCCGAATATGCTGTAATAGGAACCAACCGCTCACCCCAATGTGAATCAGCAAAGGCATGTAATGTAGACGTTGAGTTCAATGTAAAACGAAGGCCCAGTTGAGACGTTCCTGTAGGTCCGGCTAGGGGAGGATCTAGTCGCCTAATCCTTGTTGTCAAACACACCCGGTTGTGCGGAATCCAACCGGAGATGCAAACCGAGATAGAACACGAAAAATACACGACACACAAAGTTCACCGTTTAACACCACTGTATTAATACGAATGAAAGGTTCGGTTACAAGCACAAGGTTTACAAATCTATTCTGCAAACTCTCTCTAACTCTCGTGTGTGTGTGTTTTTGCTCTGAGTGTTCTCCCCTGTGTTCTCTGTCGAAACAGAACAAATGAACTCTATTTATACTAACAGACACACATACATATGACGAAACAGACAATAGGCGACGAATCAGGATCACGGTCGACGAAACAGGTTTGTTTCGTCGACTTCTAGTTCTGTTTCGTTGATATGGGCTTTGGCCCAAAATAGTTGAAGCCCATGCTGCGTTCTGATTGGCCCAAGTGAAGGTTCTGACCCATGAAGGAAGCTGATTGGCTAAAATCTTTGTTACATGCACGTTCATTTTCTTCAAATATGCATATTGTAGAAAAGTCAACCACATGACATCATCATGACATCATCATGATGATGTCATGGTGATGTGGCAGCGGGAAATGTTCTCGGCTCTCCGTGCTTCGCGTGTCGAACTCTGGGACGCACGACGGAGGAATGTCGTGACGTCGGGCTTGAGCCGAACCTAACCGGGTCGAACCGAGCCAAGTCGAACCGAGTCGAGTCACGACCACATAATATGTATCAACAAACTCCCCCTTGGACGCTACTCGCGAGATTCGCCTTTCATGTCTTCTAAGTTGGAGGATCTTCAAAGTCTTCACGTCTTGAAAGCAGAAAGTGTATCAACAAACTCCCCGTTTCATGTAGGAAGTGTGTTGACAAACTCCCTCTTAACATAAGCTCCCCCTTGAGTTATGCTCGTGAAACTTGATCTTTACAACTTGAGATCCTTGTGGTGTTGATGATGGCCAGCGGCAACTCGATCATCGTTGTCTTTTGAGTGCCTTCACGTCGTGTCTTCATTCCGAAGCTTGTCATCGACCATGTTCTCCTTGCCTTTAGAATCTGCACATGCAAGAAATCTAAACGCGTAATGAGAACAACTGCTTGGAATATAGTAAGCAACCGACACACGTGTGACCATTATTCAAACAACTACCGTCCGACAGTTTGAAAGTTTAACAAATTTATCAATTTTAGACCTTTAACTTTCAAAACTTGTTAACTTCGACATTTTATGAAGGTGCAATTGTTTTCCGGCTTACAATCAGGATTTTGGGTAGGATAGACTCGAGTTCCAACATCAGTCAATCAAAAATAAATAGAAGCAAAATCTTTTTGGCTTTTATAAAGTTTATATTAAAACACACCTAAAATCTTTTTGGAATTTTTCATTTTTCAAATGTAAAGACGGAAAGCAATAAATAAATATATACAAAGATACAGAAACTGAAAGCAGTAAATAAATATTTACAGACATTCTTTTTGCGAGTATCGAGGGTAAGAGAATCATATCAGTGTACGGTCACGCCAAAACGCTCTTTTTGTTCAATTAGTTAACATTTAGATAAGCATCCTATAACAATTATCGGTATTGTTGTCCACTTAAGCTCAACTTATCAGATGTAATCATGGCGAGGGGATACGATTAGGGTATGAATTATACTTACCGACCGGTGTTAATCCACATCACGACACATTCCCGTATCAAGGTATGCACGAGAGTTCATCTTACCGGAGAGTATACCGATTATCATCTGTTTGACCGTATATGATGTGAGATTCTCACTTATTTTGATTGAAAACAAGCCCTATGTGATATAATCACTTATTGATGAGGAACTTGATTTTCAGATGCATGAGGGCACAGGAGCAAGTCCGTGAACAGGTCAGTACTTTCGTACAGCAGAGAGACGAACTTGACTCCCGGATAAATGTGATAATTTATCACTTATTTTGAGGGACATGTGATTGTTTATCACTTATTGAGGTCGAATGCAATATGTACACGTATGTATGGTATCATGGAAGATCTAGACTTGCGTCCCCGTTATTTTTCGGTAAAAGAAACAACCATGATACCCAGATGATAAGCAGCATAAAGACCGAATATCTCAGAACCTCGGCAATCTCTCAAACGAAATTTCGGTACTAAGACCATATGCCAATGAATGGTTCCCACCTGGTCTTCAGTCGATTTAAGATTTATATCACCCTGCACACTTTAAAATGATTGTGAGCCTACCGATACATCTTATATAGAGCTGCTTATCGCTTTTCATTTTAGGTTTAAAGAGGTTTAGACAGACCACTGATGTACTATCATATTCTCTTTTTCTCGCCAGGAAACTCATTTTTGTTTTTCTATTGTTTTTGTGTTTTTAAAATTTTTCGATGTTTTTGGATTTTTCAAAGTTGGATTTACTCCCCCTAAAATCAACAAACTAAGATAAAGTTTAAAAACACAAAGGTATTTACAAAAAATGACTTTCCGATGTTGGTTAACTCATGTTTTACCTCAATGCCGTTTACCAAAATTAATTTTTAATCTGAAAAGATTTATCGAATTTTGGAAAAATCAGTTGGCATGTCGGTTTGCGGTGCGGACCATGACAACATTGTCTGGCCAAAGAGTGCTGCGAGAGGATAACAATTTATAAAGTAGCTTAAATGACGACAAGTAAAGGAGAGATTAGAAGTTTAAAAACCGTATCCTGCAACTGCTTCGTGCATTGCAAGGAATCTGAGTGCTCTCCCAAACTGGATATCCACCCGGTGTGGATTTCAAAGTCGATTCTTTGTAGCTACTGAGAAGTCTCTTGACAGCAACAAGATCATAAACCTTTGGGTCCGGCTGGTCTTCCACATTTCACCAGCGAAGGTTTTTGTCTTTCTCTTGAGAAGTAGTGTGCGGTTGTTCAACCCATGCCAAGGCATCCGCACACCCGGTTGGTTTGTTCAACAAACACATTTTCTTCAATCACACCACGAAGAAATGTACACTGCACGTTCATCTTGTTGATTGTGAACTTCTGACGTGCTGCAGGTGCGTACATTTTGATTGAATCTATCCTGGGGACCCGATCAAAGCCTTTAACAGTCAAACTTTTAATGATTTGCATTTTTGTCGAAGCTTTTCAATCTCTTTCAACAGACAACTCTGTTTTCTTTTCTTCTCTCCATCACAGGCAACAATTTCTTCTGTCGCCTAATTTGTGCATGGATACTCCACTATCAACAATCTTACGATTATCGATAGTTCCTCCTGGAACATTCTGCACACTTACTCAAAGATTAGTTGGAGAGGGGGACCCAAGCCTTTGTGGACTTGGGTCGTCCTTGATCATCAAGGAAAGTGATTTCAATCACTTGATGATTAGGAAACAGAACCTGTGGTGCTCCCCCTGACTGAATTACCTGTTTTGGTTTCCAAGCTGTTGGTCCTTTACCAGTATTTGAATTTGTTGTTTTAGCATTTACTGGTTTTACAGTTTTAGGTTTTGCTTGAACAGGTTTTTCTTCTTTGACCTCTGACTTTAAGGCCTTTTCAATTACCTTTTGATTCTTTTGTTTTAACTTCTTTTTCCTTTCTTTCAAGACACGTGGGTCTTGTTTCGGGGAAACAGGTTGTTTTTGGTAATTGGTTTCTTGGGGAGCACTCGTTTTTGCCTTCAACTTTTGCAGGTATGGGCAGTATCTTACAATATGCCCAATTGTGCCACACTCAAAACACATTCTCCGCTCTACAAACCTCAGAGAAACATGTTGATGACCAGACGGAGAACCAGACCATGAACTTTGTGATCTAGACGTGCTTGTACCTAAATCACATCCGTTGGTGTGTTGGGTGTAATTATTCTGATCATTTCGTTTTAAAATTCTAACTTGTTTTACAAAATCAACGTTAGATTTATCCTGAAATGTTTCAAGTTTATCTGTACCCTTGGATCCAACAAAGTTCATTTTCGGTTCTCGTTTCTTAACAGGAGCTCTTTTGTTTTGCACCTTTTGCTGCTGAACTTTAGGTGCTTGAACATTCTTGTTCTGAGCCTTCTTTCCCTGTACCTTACCCTTTCCGGAGTTGAGTTGTTGTTTTCGCTCAATTGGTAGTTTTTGGTTTCCGTATTGTTTTCTAATTTGTTCACACGGAATTGGATCACATTGAGTGACGGTAACTTTGCCACTTTTGTTTCCCAAAAACTTATCAATACATCCTTCAAAAATTTGCTCAATTAAATCTTGATTTACATTTTTAATTGGAAAATCTTTGTTAGAGTAGATTTTGTCATCTCCTTTGAGCGTGTACAACAAATCATTCCCTTCAAGGCTAGATACAATGGAATCCATTGTTTTTGACATTTCAGTCTTACTCGGTTCCACTGGTGGATCACACAAGATGTGATTCTCGATTGGAATATCTGTTGTAACCGAGTTAGACTGTTGGTTCACAATTCCTTCAGATTCATCGTCCGAAGAATCAGTATCCTCAACAATGATAGGACTCTGTTCCTTAACACACGATGAATCTGTCACATTCTCAGATTCAGATTCTGATTGACCCGAGGATGATGTACCAGTTGTGAACCCAAGGCCTGCTGCAAAGTCATTTAGACTGAGTGGCACAGTAGGTTCAAAACGGGGCATATCCTCGTCATCAGGCAATTTGGAGTAATTGTGATTCATTGGGGGAGGACATGATTTGAATCCCATACACTTCTTATCCCCCTTTTTCTTTTGAACATCAATAATGTGATCCAAAACATAGCGGGAATTGGAATAGCTTTCCAATTTCTGCTTAATTGTCTCACATTCACATCGAGCTGTTGCTAACTCTACCATTTGCTTTTCAATTGTGTCAATTAGATCATTGTTAGCATGTTGTTTTCTCAAAACAGCCTTTTGTAATTCAGAAACATCATGTTTTAATGACGCAATTGTTGCTTTAAATTCCTTTTCATTTCTGGTTAAAAACAAGTTAGCTTCAGTTGCTTTAGAAAGATCTACAATCAATTCTTGATTGTGTTTGTGTGTGATTTCAAACTGACTTTCCTTTTCAGCAAATTTAACCTTTAAACTATCACAATTTTCACAACTAACTACAGTGGGTTCATCGACACATACCTGACTTGAGGAACTGTCGACATTAGCCTTAAAGGCTGAATGGAAAGAAAAAGATCCATCTTCAGAGAAAATCTTCTCCATTTCTTCTGATATAGCATCAGCTTTCTTGATCAAGTCAGATTTCTCATTAGCATCATTAGACAAATTATCACCTTCAGAATCCACTCCCTCCTTCATGTCCGATTCTGAACTGTAATCACTCACACCTGAGCTATCTTCATCAGTGCCACTACATCCTGAACTGTCATCTTTTCCTGAAGATTCACCATTGCTGACATTCTTGACAACTTCAGCATAAAACGCAGTTCTTGTTTGATCACCGAAAGGATTTTGGTTGCCTTTTTGAGGTTGGGCTTGAGGTGGTTTATAAAAATAGGCAGTTGGATCAAATTGGGGTTCCGGTGTGGCAAAAGCTCGCATCCATGCAGTTTTGTCGAAATCTGACTCAGATTGCGTAGCTGATGATTGTGGAGTCGAAGTTAATTGAGTCCACCACTGACCGTTTGTTCCCATTTTATAAAAATTAATATATTAAGTGAAAATTGATTTTAAAAAAAATAATTTTCACAAACTATGTTAAAATTTCGAATGATAACAACCAGCCGAAGGATCCTTGATCGAAAGACCTGAAACACACAAACAGTTAAACAACTAGTGCAAACCTTCTGTTTAAAAATAGACAAGTGTTTCAACGAAACAAAATGTTTCCACGAAACAGACTTTGTTAATTTTACGAAACAGATTTTGAAATCCTTATGTTATTGACGAAACAGGATGATGTATGGGCCCAAGATTTGTTCGGCGAAACAACGGCCCAGTTACTAAGCCCACCTCAAAAATGACGAAACTGACAGTCTTGTTTTATCTAACACACTTCGGCGAAACAAATGAATGATGTTGGGCTGTTGCTAATTAGATCTAGGCCCACGGTTGTTTTTGTTTTTTGTTTTTTTAATGTTAAAAACTGACAAATTGTTGGGCTTCACCTAATAGTAATTAACACCGGCCCAAACCACTTCTGATTTAAAGTTAACAAAACAGTCTGACACAACACCCTTTGTCAACTCTGCACACGTCTAAACTCACCAAACAAAATGATTATCTTACCAACTTGATAGGAAATTATAATATTTTAATTAGTTTCACAATTTTCAAAAACAAACAAGTTGATAAGTTATCTTTTAAGATCAAAAAGTTCAAACACCAAGAACACTTTGAATGAAGATGAACTCTATGAATTTCTGGAAAAACCGATGACCTTTCAAACACAATATTTCGGCTAAAAGTTTAATAAAAACCAACAAGTATCATGCAAACATGTGTAATAACAGGTTTTGATAAAAACAATCAGCAAAACAACAAGATTTGATCCGATTTTAAAATGTTTTCCAGAAAATATGAACTTTAAAACCCGAAGAACACCCCGAAAACACCTCGGTTTTAACAAGGAGAAGAGCCAAGGCTCTGATACCACTTGTAGGTCCGGCTAGGGGAGGATCTAGTCGCCTAATCCTTGTTGTCAAACACACCCGGTTGTGCGGAATCCAACCGGAGATGCAAACCGAGATAGAACACGAAAAATACACGACACACAAAGTTCACCGTTTAACACCACTGTATTAATACGAATGAAAGGTTCGGTTACAAGCACAAGGTTTACAAATCTATTCTGCAAACTCTCTCTAACTCTCGTGTGTGTGTGTTTTTGCTCTGAGTGTTCTCCCCTGTGTTCTCTGTCGAAACAGAACAAATGAACTCTATTTATACTAACAGACACACATACATATGACGAAACAGACAATAGGCGACGAATCAGGATCACGGTCGACGAAACAGGTTTGTTTCGTCGACTTCTAGTTCTGTTTCGTTGATATGGGCTTTGGCCCAAAATAGTTGAAGCCCATGCTGCGTTCTGATTGGCCCAAGTGAAGGTTCTGACCCATGAAGGAAGCTGATTGGCCAAAATCTTTGTTACATGCACGTTCATTTTCTTCAAATATGCATATTGTAGAAAAGTCAACCACATGACATCATCATGACATCATCATGATGATGTCATGGTGATGTGGCAGCGGGAAATGTTCTCGGCTCTCCGTGCTTCGCGTGTCGAACTCTGGGACGCACGACGGAGGAATGTCGTGACGTCGGGCTTGAGCCGAACCTAACCGGGTCGAACCGAGCCAAGTCGAACCGAGTCGAGTCGCGACCACATAATATGTATCAACAGTTCCCTTGAGATAGCGAATTATACGTTTGACAGCCGTCCAATGGGATTCGTGAGGTTCATGCATGAACTGACATACCCTGTTGACAGCGTAGGCAATGTCGGGCCTAGATAAAGTGGCATACTGAAGTGCTCCAACACAATGGCGATATCTTGTAGGATCGGACATAAGTGGGTCGTCCTTGGTTATCGTATCTGTTTTGGCATTTGTAGGTGTTGCAAGCGGTTTCGATTCTTTTAACCCGGCCTGATCAATAAGTTCCTGGATATACTTCCGTTGAGATAGGATAAGACCCGAAGAGGTATGAAGAACTTCAATACCAAGAAAGTAAGTAAGACGACCCATGTCAGTGAGAGATACCTGTTGACCAAGTGAGGCAATAATGCGATTAACTGTGTTGGGATCGTTGCCCGTAATAATGATGTCGTCCACGTAAACTAGTAGGTAAACATGTGTACCCGAGCGGTTAAGGATGAATAATGATGGATCAGTTTTGGAACCATGAAAACCAAGATGCTGTAAGACGTTTGAGAGTTTGGTGAACCATGCCCTGGGCGACTGTTTTAAGCCATAAAGGGATTTGTGCAACTTGCAAACATGATTAGGATGTTTAGAATCCTCGAAGCCCGGTGGTTGACGCATGTAGACCGTTTCATGTAGATCACCGTGTAAAAACGCATTTTGCACATCAAGTTGTTTGAGAGACCAATTGTTAGAGATGGCAAGAGAAAGAACCGTGCGGATGGTGGCTGGTTTGACCACAGGGCTGAACGTCTCATGATAATCAATGCCAGACTGCTGTAAAAAACCCTTTGCTACCAATCGAGCCTTGTGTCTAGTCAGGTTCCCATGCTGATCAGTTTTCAACCTGTAAACCCACTTGCAATCAATAACATTAGAATTTGGAACCGGAGGAACTAACGACCATGTTCCGTTTCTGTGTAGTGCGTGCAACTCGGCTGCCATGGCTTGACGCCACTCCGCGGATTCGTTGGCAACAGTAAAGGAAGTCGGTTCAGAAAGAACGGTAGCGGTGGTGGCGATATTGGCTGAAGGGTCAAAAATTTTTCGAGGTTTAGGATGTGGCCGAAGGTGAGGAGGTCGGTAACGGGGCGTGGTTGGTTGCGAAGGAGAGGAAGTAGGTTGGGTGGTGTTGGTCTGAGGAATAGGGGCGGTTTGGACAGGTTCGGAAATAGGTGGGGTGGGTGGCGATGGTTCGGATGTAGGAATGGATGGGTTATCGAAAATGGTTAATGGCGGATCAGGAATTGTAGAAAAGGAAGTAGCGGCTATGGAGGATGAAGGAGGATCGATGGAGGGTTCAGTAAGGGAGGGAAAAACATGCTCGTTAAATCGGACATGGCGAGCAATGTAGATTCGGTGAGTAGTTTGATCAAGGCATTGATATCCATGATGAGACGGGCTATAACCGAGAAATATACAAGGAGTAGAACGAAAATCAATTTTGTGTTGGTTATATGGACGTAAATAAGGAAAACAGAGACATCCGAAAACTCGAAGAAATGAGTAATCGGGAGGACGTTGGAAAACTAGTTGATATGGGGATTTGTTTGAGGAAAGACGAGACGGTAGACGATTGATGAGGTAGACGGCGGTTTGAAAGGCGAATGACCAAAAAATTTGAGGTAGTTTGGATTGGGCTAGTAAGGTGAGACCGGTTTCCACGACGTGGCGGTGGCGACGCTCGACAATACCATTCTGTTCACTCGTATGAGGACACGAGTGACGATGTAAAATACCATGGGATGTAAAAAACTGAGTAAGGTTTCGAAACTCGCCACCCCAATCAGTTTGAACACTTTTTAGTTTAGTGTTAAATTGGCGTTCAACTAGGCGAACGAAATTTGTAAAGGTGGTAAAAACGTCGGATTTTTGCATGAGCGGGAAATACCACATATAGCGGGTATGATGGTCAACACATAACAAAAAATAACGATAACCGTCAAAGGACGTGGTAGTATGGCCCCAAACATCACAATAAACCAAATCAAGTATGTTTTTACTACGAAAAAATGAAATAGGCAAAGTAAGTTTGGACATTTTTCCCAATTGACAAGAAGTACACAAAGATGAACAAAGTTTGTCAGAAACAGGTAAAGAAAATGTTTTAACAATATGTTGAAAAACTCGAAAGTGAGGATGCCCAAGTCGTTGATGCCACATAGTAGATGGAGCTCGAAAAGCAGTGAACGCCATCTTGGAAACCGGTTGAAAAGAAGGTAGGCGAATGGTGTAGAGACCCTGGTCACTGGGGCCTGTGAGGAGGATAGCCCTGGTAGCCTCGTCCTTCACAACAAAAAAAGAAGTGTGAAATTCAAAGAAAACGTTGTTATCTTTGCAAAATTTGTGAACGGAAAGTAGGTTACGTTGTAAGCCCGGGACATGAAGTATGTGGTTAAGTTGTAAGTTTTTGTTTGAGGTAAAAAAGGATTTTAAACCGACATGAAGAATTGGAAGAGAGTTACCGTTACCAACATAGAGGGAGTCATTACCGTAATAGACGTCCGAGTTGTCCATACTAGCAAGATCAGGAGTGCCATGGGAATTAGCACCTGTATCCGAGGTCCAAGTAGTATATGAGCCCGCCTCCGAGTTAGTATAATTCACTTGAGGTGATCCACGAGAGGATCCGGTGTGATTCGGGCACTGTGAAGGAATATGACCAATACCGCACCTATTGCAATGACCGTAAACCATATTTTGAGTGGACGCCCAAGCAAATTGACGAGAGCCTTGTGAACCACCACGGCTACGGCCCCCGCGAGAAAACCCACGTCCCCGACCATATCCACAGGTCGGTCTTGAAGAAGCAGAACGAGAAGCATAATTCGCCTGAGGAGCCGATGGTGAGGCCGACGGTTGAGTTGTGGAAGCAAGTTGGTTTGCCAAAAGTTGAAGGTTGGTAATCTGCTGCTGAATCGAAGCCAAATCTGGGGCCGGTGAAGTAGTTGTTGCGGCAGTGGTAACATTGAAGACTTGTGGAGAGGCCGATGATGAAGAAACAGTGGACCGGGTGATATATTCATGATCACCAATAAGGCCGTGAAGCTCGTTAAATTGAACCGGTGGGGAGCGGGCAAGAAGATTACTTTTCAAACCATGGTATTCCTCACGTAACCCGGCTATAGTAAGCATGACGAGATCTTTGTCTTTGACGGGTTCACCAATATTTGCAAGAGCCGTTGCATATTCTTGAGCGCGGCTGAGATAATCGATACCTTTTTCACCATCTTTCATTGAAATCTTTAAAAGCTGCGTTTTTAGTGTGAACTCATGAGATGCATTCGAAGGAGCATATGCACGTGCTAGACTTAACAACACTTCCCGAGCCGTGTCTCCTTGGATGTGTTGAAAAGAAGACTCGGAAACAGTGGATATAATAATCATGCGGACGTGTGCATCATTAGCAATCCAGTTTGTAAAATTAGGGTTTGTAGTAGTAGCATTACCAGTTGTAATTTTCTCTTCCGGACAAGATAACGTGTTGTCAACATAACAATATAATGCATTAGCCTTTAGAAACGGTTCCATCATGGCTTTCCAGTAGCCATAATTGTTTGGTGTAAGATTGAATGCAAACTTGTGGGAATTATGGGATGTACGTTCTTGAATACTGAAGGCAGTAATCGTTGTCATGATGAGAAAAACAATGATTTTGATACCTGAGAGTAGAACCGGTTAGATGACTGCGACAATTGTTGATTCGATGTTGGTTGCTTTTGACCTGTTGTTTCTGATCACCTCTTTCGAAATCACCTTTAATGATTTTCGAAATCTCCTCTTTCGAAAAATTATTACTATCTGATCACCTCTTTTTACTTTATGATGGCTGTTGCTTTTTGACTTTATGCAATCTTCAAATCATGGCATATTATGCTTTTGACCTTTCGGAAAATTGCCGACTAGTTATCTTCGGCTATCTTCTGTTAGTTATCGCCGACTAGTTGATTTAGGGTTATTTAGGGTTTACAAGTTGATAGGCTCTGATACCATATCAACTCATAATTTCATTCATAATTCAATATTGATTACAAAGAGGTTTATATATATTCTACTAGTTACAATAATAACCCTCTAACTTATGACAATTAAATATTTGGCTTAACATAATCTTCATCGAATATGCAAAAACAATTGGAATTTGACATCTCACGTGATACAAAATTATCAAAGAAGTTGAGTTGTTAATCCAGTTTAATATTATCTGAGGATCAAACTGATAAAGAATAATACAAAAGTCAAAGTAAAGCTATGCGAACCTTAGATGAATTCAAAAGTGTCATGGTTTTAATAGTAAAGGATACGTTTGTTGAGCTTAAAGAGATATCTTGATTGATACGTCGATTCCAAAGCATCCCATAGAAGACGGAAATGCAGTATGGCGAATAGAATGACCGGAATGCCAGCTAAACTGGTGACCATGATTGCCACCCATTCAAGTTTTTCATTGTAAAGAACATAGAAACTCGAACTAAATGCAACCATCATGGTTACAATTGAGAGAAAGAGTGTTGCAAGACCATTCACTAGTTTTTTGGGTAATGACTCCAAAAAGTCATGTTCAGCATAACGTGATGTGAGGATAGATAAGAAAATGAGCACTGAGGTTGATGAGGATACCAAGGAAACAGCATTTGAGATCACAAAAATTATGAAGGATGTTTTTTTTCTGAAAAAAGGAACACCCTTGCTCTCGTCGTACCCACCGGGATGTGAAAAAGCCGCTGCAAATGCAATGGTGGCAATGAGGGTTGCAACCACCATACAGTGTGATGATGTATGTTTCATCCAAAACTCGCTGTCATTTACTAACTGTTCATGTTTCATAGTGAACAACTCTTGTGGTCTTTGACCATCAATATTCTTCTTATACCTGTAATCATGTGGGATCATTTGCTCTACCTCCTGCAACAAATATTATGTCATTTTGATGAGACATAATCAGTTTTAATCTTTTATTGAAATGGTTTTTATCAAACCAGGTAGTTTTATTGGACGGGTTGACATACAAACATATTTTGTCTATATATTGAAACCATCCAATGATAATTATGCATTAAATGTGATTATGTAAACTATGTTATAGCAATGGTAACCAAATTTTCTAAATAAATGGTTTAGAATATTGTATGCATGGTACAATGCGCAACTTTAGACCTGATTTACCCATTTTATCATTTTATCCGTTTCCAGTTTTAGGTTTAGTTTTGTTGGTTTTGACAAAAGTTTAGATATTTTGCATCAATTTGATCTTATGAACAAATGAAGGAACAAATACAATGGTAACAATGCATAATTTCAGCTTAAGAAAGATGTACCTTGAACCATAGTAACTCACGTTTGGTTTTGACAAAAGTTTAGATATTTTCCATCAAGTTGATCTTATGAACAAATGAAGGAACAAATACAATGCATAATTTCAGCTTAAGAAAGATGTACCTCGAACCATAGTAACTCACGTTGCATTTGAAAAGCAACTCCTGGCACAGTTTGAAACCTTTTTGGCTTAGCGCTCTTTGAAACAATATGCAACATGTTATTTTGTTGTTTGTCTTCTATACGAGTTATTAAATCTTTCATTGCACCAATCTCATACAATAACTTATAGATTTTTGTTTTACGGCGTTTGATCGCTAAGTGAAATATAGTACTTCCTTTGTCATTTTTTTCCCATATTAGATCTGGATATAATCGTATGAGCTCGATTATAAAACGTGTGTTGCCCCTCTTAGTAGCACGAAAGAGAACTCGGGTAGGGTAGCCTTTTATTGTATTTCCGTCCATTACTGGCGGACCTCGGAGTATATCATCTATGTCGCTCTTTGGCATCACGGCAATTTTTCTCCAAATTATTCTTAAAAATTGTAGGGCTTCTCTTTCTTTTTCATAGGGCCCAACCTTTAGAAGAAAGACTCCTAAAACTGAAACAAAACAACCGAGAAGACCATATTACACCATTTAAGTAAAATTGACATATGAGGGCAGCTCTTAGCTGATAGTAGTAATTGAAGTTCCATCAATCTATACGTGAAACTAAACACTGTCTTCTCATTCTATAACTTTATTATATGTTTTACCCAAAACTTTATTATAGGTTGCCATTGTAATAAATTATCGATCAAATAATCTTTTAATTTAATTAGTCATTCAAAACATTTACAGAAGCAATAAAAGTGTTTTTCACGTTGTTTTGACCCGTTAAAAACACCCTCATTTGGCCACCACCCAACCAACTATCCATTAAAGATCAGAGATAATTAATTAATACCCATAAAAGATCAGAGACGACAGATTATTTTTGACTATGGTTTGAGAGAATATGACATGAAAGGGCGGAAATTTACGTATCTTAACGATAATGCACAAACAAAGCAAGATAGATCGTGTTTTGGTTTGTCAAGGTTTTTTCTCTGAATGGCCGGTGGCTTGTCTAAGGGCTTTACTGAGGGTCCACTCGGATCATTGTCCTATTGTTTTGGTCTGTGCGGATAAGAATTTTGGTCCCAAACCATTTAGAATCTTTAATTCATGGATGGAAAGGAAAGATTTCGATGATGTGGTTAGGATGGCGTGCGGTAGTATGGGAGAGGGGGGGGGGGGGGGGGGGAGGGGAACCTGACATGGTGCTTATGAAGAAATTTAAAGCTATCAAGGAAGGCATCTAAAAATGGAAAAAAAAACAGTGTTTGCTAAGGAAGGAGATACGGAAAGAGTTTTAAAGGAAGATCTAAAAAAATTGGATGAGTTGTCAGATGCTAGAGAGCTGTCGGAAGAGGAGGAATGGGCTAAAACGGAATGTTTGAAGGATATCAAGGAGCTGGAAGGATATAGATTAAAGGACCTCAAACAAAGAGCCAGGATTAAATGGGAGTTATGGAAGGAGATGAAAATTCGGCGTTCTTTCATGGCTACATCAATAGTAGACGGGCTTGTAGTAATATTCCAGGGATTATGATAGATGGGTGTGGACGACTAAACCTGTCCTGGTTAAAAAGGAGATTATGGGATTTTATAGAAATGCGTTCAAGGAAAAAATCAAGGACAGACCTAAACTCGTTTGTCAAAACTTGAAACGTTTGTCGGTTGACGAAGTGGCGTCTCTTATTATTCCATTCAGTAGCGAAGAGATTAAGGGCGTGGTGTTTGAATGTGGGGCGGACAAAGCTCCAGGTTTAGATGGTTTTAATTTCAAATTCATCAAAAGGTACTGGTTCTTATTTGAGACTGATTTTTCTAACATGCTAGCTTCTTTTTACAGCAAAAGTGTGATCTCAGAGGCATGCAACTCTTCTTTTATAACGCTTATCCCGAAAAACAAGGATCCGATGGGTTTGAAAGATTATAGACCGATTAATCTCATTGGGGTGATAAGCAAAACAATATCTATGATTCTTGCTAATCGGCTAAAAAAGGTGATAGGGGGCATCATTTCGAATAACCAGACAGCGTTTCTCAGAGGAAGGTATATTCTCGACAGTCCTTTAATGTTAAACGAAATTATTGCTAGGATTAAAAAAGATAAAATAAAGGCTTTCCTGCTAAAAATTGATTTTGAAAAGGCTTATAATAACGTTAACGGGTCTCCTTGTCTCACACCGTTTGTCAACGGCCATCCGATCAAGGTGTCGTCTGATCCGTCACCTGTGCTCCTCTTTCCTCTTTTGGCAACCTATAAATACCCCTTGTCATATCACAACACTGATGTGACAGCTCTCTCATTCAACCAGCGTGCTCCAACCCACTTTTCCTTCGATTTCTGGCGATTCTTGTAAGTTTTCAACTCAAATCTTGTACTTCTATGATCTATACGCACTTCTTCATCATTTTCACCTTCGATTCTTAACTTTTAACCATGAAATCAGCGGATTTGAGGTGTTCTAGGATGATGTCATCATGGGGTTCTTATGAACTTCAAGATTTGACTTTATTCGACCAAGAACAACTCAGATCTACATGATTTCCACATGCTTTAACACTATTTTCGCATAGATCTAAACATTTTCAAGGTTAAAAGGATTGAAAGATGGTTTTGTAACTTTCTTTCAACTCTTTTACACTCAATGCACTCAAAACCAATAGAATTGGAGCTCATTCAGGCCTTCCACTCTTCTCTAGTGATGTGTCGGTTTGAGATCTGATTCCTATCAACGAGATAACCGATTTCGGTTGAACATGTACATCCGTCACGAACAGTTAACTGATCGGATTGGGGTGATTCCCGTTCGATCGGATAACTTGGGTCTGATGGGGTTCCTGTTGTTCAATACGTTGTCACATCGTCTCGATCAAACCACAAAACTTAACAAATTTTTAAGTTGCAAAACGATCAGATTGTGGGACGGATTGTCGTCCGATCGGATTGACATCTGATTGGATTGCCATCCGATCGAACGACAATCGGATCGGATTGCACTTGGTTTCAACACTTAACATTTTTCATAAGTTTCAAAGATCATCAGTCTTTAACGGATTGCCATCCGATCGGAAAACCATCCGATTGAATGATAATCCTGCTGTGAACTTATTCTCTGAGAAATGTCTAGCCGACGGATCGCCATCCGATCGAACGGCCGTTCGCCCGGGCGACCTGAAAGGTAGAGATACTTCTCTGATTTCAAAATGCTACAACGAAAACTTCAAAGTTACATCATACACAAACACATCCATCCCAAACGAATGTCAATCCGACTGAATGGCCATCCGAACGGATGACCATCCGAACAGATTGTCATCCGATCGGATGACCATTCGTCACTTGGTTTACTCTGCACCATTTAACACGCCGTTGTTTCGCTTATGCTATTGTTAACTGTTCAGGCTAATCTCTCAGGGCTCCCTTCGATCCAAGAGAGTGTTTAGTTATTAAGCACTATCTATGAGTATACTCGATCCCTTTTTGCTTTACGCAATTTTGGGTGTTACATACGTTACTTATATCAAATCCATCGATCACACAACGCAAACACTTTTATACGCTAACCGTTACTGCATGTTATACGTGTTACTCGATGAATGCTTGTATGTTATGTTTACACAGTGATTGTTGCCTGACACCTTACCAAGGATAGTACTATAGTTTGGACTCAGCTCCTGTCGTGGACAGGGGTTGTTAAGGGCTTTACTTCACGTGTCCCAGTGGGGATATGTGTTGCGCATTCTACAACTCGCAGTCACGTCTGTGCATATTTCATTGTCGATAACCTACTAGCTTCACTTTGCTACATGTTACATGCTGGTTATGCGTAAACGCTTTCGAATACTATTATTACTATTAAACTTGTACTCTCACCTTTACACTATGTGTATTGACCTCTATTTTATCGTATGTGACAGGTGTTTAGGATGCGTATGCTTGTTAGCTGCTATGGAATCGAGCTAGGAGAGTCTAGAAACAAACTAAATAAAATCTGAGTTGTCGGAATGGATATTTGTCTTTGAGAACAATGTCTGTAATAACTGTTTTTATTTTATATGTTCGTGGTATGGGACATGAACCTTTAATATATTATAATTATTAGTTGTTATGGATTCTCCTGGACAATCTGTTTCGCTCAGTGCCGCGCCCCGATGTTTCCGTCATCGGTTGGGGTGTGACAATCCAAACGCCTAGTAATGCTCCAAAAATTTCTCACCTTTTCTATGCGGACGATGCCCTTTTGATGGGGGAATGGGATAAGGATAATATGTTAAGCGTGGTCAGATGTCTGAGGATTTTTTATTTATATTCTGGTCTTAAAATTAATTTGCATAAATCTAATTTATATGGGACGGGGGTGGAGGACAGTGAAATTAATGATGTGGCCAAAGTGGTGGGGTGCTGGTAATATCCCTCTCTCTTACTTGGGGATTACGGTAGGTGCCAACATGAATAGAATCAATAACTGGGCCCCATTCATTGATGTTTTTGACAGAAGGCTATCGGTTTGGAAAACTAAAACTATTTCGATAGGAGGGAGGCTTACCCTGATCAATTCTGTGTTGGAAAGTCTTCCTACCTATTACTCTTGCTCTATAAAGTCCCAGCGGGTGTCATTAAGCTGCTGGAAGCTAAGATGAGAAACTTTCTTTGGGCGGGTTCTAGCGACTATAACAAAATTAATTGGGTGGCTTGGGAATGGGTTACGTGGCCTAAAGGTAAGGGGGGATTGGGTATTAGCAGGCTTAAAGAGGTCAACGATGCCCTTTTATTTAAATGGTGATGGAGGTATAGTGTTGAAAATCAAAGTTTGTGAAAAAGAGTGGTCGACGCGTGTCGTGGAAAACCTAATCAGAGGGGTTTTCTTCCTTACGGTAATATGGGAGGATATTGGAAAAATATTGTCAAATTGATATCTCTTATTAAAATCAAAGGAAAGGATATAAATAATTTGGTTTTGGGTAAGCTTGGGAACGGGGAGGAGATTTGGTTTTGGATCGATTTATGGGAGGGGGATATGCCGTTTATGGTTAGATGGCCACACTTGTTCGGTTTGGAATTGTTTAAAACTTACAGGATTGCAGATAGAATGGAGAGGAACAGGGGAAATGGTGGTTTGACTTGGAACTGGTCTAGACCGCTAGAATCGGAAGTGGAGCTAAAGGATGGCAGGAAAGCAAAGAGATCCTTAATAAGATTACACTTATCAACTCTAAGGATGCGTGGGCATGGAATGAAGATAGGCAAGATGGATTCTCGGTGAAGGCAGTAAAAAAGGCTCTTATTGAAGAAAGGGTGAACATTCATCTTCCTAATTTCGAGTGGTGCAAATGGGTGCTAATTAAATGCAAAATTATGGCTTGGAGAGATAACCTGGACAGGCTTGCCACGAGAGTGAACTTAAGAAGAAGGAACGTGGACACTATATCGGTGATGTGCCCTTTTTGTAACGAATTTGAGGAAACGGTGGAGCATCTTTTTACCACTTGCTCATTGGCAAATAGGGTTTAGGCGGAGATTAGTGCCTGGTGTAAAATCCCCCCAATATTTATTTTTGATTTCAAAGACATTCTGGATATCCATAATTATTATCAAGTTGGAAAGAAAGCAAAAAAAAAAAAAAAAAAATCATTCAAGGCTTGGTGATAATTTGATGCTGGTGCATATGGAATGGAAGGAACGAGTTGGTTTTCAATCAAATCAGGCGAAGTCCTCGAGAGATTGTTGGGGAGATTAATCTAGAGATTACGCTTGGGTTAAAAATAGAACGTCCTGTAATTATATTAGTTGGGGTGATTGGTGTAAATACCATCTGTATATGATGTAATTTTTGCCCTTTGCCCGTTTGGGTCGGGGGTGTGTGTGTTGTTTGACCTTTTGACTGTTTGGGTCGGAGGTGTTTTTTAATGAAGTTTATTTTTCAAAAAAAAAAAGTTAATTATCACTTATTAATGGGGTGGTGATCCATTGATAAAGGCAAATGTTTAAACACTTTAGAAAGGAGAAGCCTTGGGTCAAGTCTAAAAGAGGACATAAATAAAAGAAATTAACAATTAAAAAAAACTTATTAATTAATTAAAGATAAAAACTATTCAACAAATTCTCATTATACTTTCTTTTATTTATTTTTAAGCTTTTAAGATTAATAAAAACGAATTCTTTTAAGTTCGTATGAATAATACTCTCCTACAATGTCTATGCATGATAGAGTCATATATATACATATAGGGGAGACTTTAAATGAGAACGCTAAATATCGTGAGAAACGTGAGAACGAATGAAAAAACCGTAAAAATTTGGTCAAAAATATTTCAAATTCAAAATTTCTTTTTACACTTATCATTATTATTTCAATATAATGTTAGAAAGTTAGTTAACACATTTAAAATTACATGTATTCGTAAACATTAAAAATTTACACATGTGTAAAAAATCTGAAGAGTGATTTTCAGAGAATAATGAATTATTTGATGTTATATATATATTTTTTAATATTGTATCTTAATTACAATGAGGTTTGTATTAAAAAATGTTTTGATTGGTTTTCTCATTCATTCTCACGGTTCTCGCAATATTTAGTGTTCTCAAGATAACCCTCCCATATACATATATATATATATATATGGACCACATAATTTCCCTAAGCAAATTTGCAAACAAAATGCAAATTTTTTTTTTGAAAAATCACTGCTTTTTCCGTTAGTTTTCTTTTAATATATACACATGTATATTGTCAATCTTTTAACTATATAAATATATACATATATATGTATGTATATACGTGTTTAAAACTGAAAAATAAGTATTTTGGATCTATGTTTGAGAGGAACTATTTAGTTTGAGCTTTAGAGTTTAAAGTTTAGCATTAATATGTAAGGTTTAATTATAGTGTTTAGCATTAATATTTTGAGTTTAGCTTTAGGGTCTAGCATTGGTATTTATGGTTTAGCATTGGAGCTTAGGGTTTAGCGTTAGGGTTTAGATTTATATAGGGTTTAACCTTAGGGTTTAGCTTTAGAGTTTAGGGTTTAAAGTTTTTGTTTAGTGTTCAATGAGCCAGTTCCAATACCGCTAGAATAAGCTCAATTAGAGTTCGTTTGACCCGGTTTCCTACACTTCGTAGGTTAAGGATATATATTTTTCATGATATACACGTATGTATAGTTTAAAAAATTGACTATGTACATATGTGTGTAATTCGAAATTGACGATATACATATAATCCGATTTTAGCATAGCGTTTAGCTTTAGGGATTAAGGTTTAACGTTTTTGTTTAGTGTTCCATGAGCCGGTTCCAATGTCACTGAAACGAGCTCAATCGGAGTTTGTTTGACCCGGTTTCCTACACTTCATAGGTTAAGGATATATAATTTTTCATAATATACACGTATGTATAGTTAAAAAATTGACTATTTACATATGTATATAATTCGAAATTGACAATATACATATATGTATAAATGCAAAAAAAAAAAAAATCCCTTCTTGAAAACATGCGATTAAAAAAATTGGCTTGAAGAAAATGTGTGGTTTAGAATGCTTCTCAAGTTTCTAATATATGATGAATTTCTCTTAGGATCCCTACCGTATTTACATATATATATATATGTATGAATGTATGTGCGTGTGTGTGTGTATAGCGTTGAGTTCATTTCATAAGTTTAAATAATTACAAAACTTTCAGAATTCTTAATAAACAATACTTTTATTTATATATATTTTTGGGGTGGTTTTATCATTTATTATGTATATTTTTATGATTACGTACATGTTAAAGAGTAATTTTATTATTTTTATATGTAATTTTATGATTGCACATATGTAAACTAGTTTTTTTAGATATATGTAACTAGTTATTTCATATATATATATATATATATATATATATATATAGGGAGAGGATCATGAGAAAACTACATCTAAATGAGAAAACTAGAAAACTAACTAAAAAAACCTAAAAAAAAAAGGCTAAAAAACATACCAATTTTTTATAAAAAAAATCGCTAGTTTTTATGCATGGAAAAAAAATTTCAAAATTTTTTTTGTTGTATTGCACATGTGCATTATATGTGTAATAGACATGTGCACTATATCCGTAATAGTACACATGTGTAATACAACAAAAAAAAAATTTTGAAAATTTTTTCCCATGCATAAAAACCTGCGATTTTTTTATAAAAATTAAAAAAAAAATTTGGTATGTTTTTTTAGGATTTTTTAGTTAGTTTTTTTGTTTTCTCATTTAAACTAGTTTTCTCGTGATCCATCCCCTATATATATATTGCTTATTACATATATGTAAACTACTCTTAACATGTATATAATCATAAAAATACATATATAAATGATAAAAGTACCCTATAAAATATATAAAATAATTGCTTATTAGGAGTTTTGAATGTTTTACAATTATTTAGTGTTTTGAAATAATTCAAACCCTATATATATATAGGAACGGGGTCAGGAGAAAATGCTCAAAAGTGTGAGGACGGTGAGAACGCATCCTGGCCCAACACGTGTCACGTGGCATAGAGAAGGGCGGAGGGGCTTTTTTGTCCTTTTATCTTCTGCTTTTCCAGTTCTGCTTTTCCAAATATTGTTTCATTTTTTGGGGTTTAAGATTTTTGGCGTTAAGCAAATTCAATAATTAATGGCGTTTAATGGTTTCATTGTATTAATATTTTGGCGTTTATGGCGTTTTTCAAATCATATGCCATTGGAACCCCCAAGGGGTCAGAATATCTCTCTGAATGGCGTTTTAAACAAGATGGCCAATTGTTCTATTATTTTTTTATATACATTTTGGCGTTTGTTGTATCTTGGTGTTTTACAATTGTAAAATTATATTACAACCACAGGGAAAAAATTGAAGCGAAGAAAATAAATTAAAAATCATAATCGGATATCTCTTCACAATTTTCACTGTCATCAGCCTCTCTTTTCTTTAATTGTACAAGAACTGCCACCAAATATATGGCGTTTTATGTAAAACTTAACAAACCCATTGGTTTGATTATTTTGTCTGCTCGTCTATTGAAGTGGCTTTTTGTGGATGTTTGGGTACATAGATCTATGATGTGTGGGTGGGTTTTTCGCTTTTTCTTCATCTTGATCTTCATCTTTATAATCATCCCACTCTTTAGTGTCATTGATCTCTTTTCATCATCCAAGCCTTATTCAAGAACAAAGAACACAAAATGACATTTGATTGTCATCTGTATCTTTTTCTTGAAGATTTGTCCCTCTCATGCAACAAAATCTTTCTGAGTTACTCCTCTCAGCTAACAATCCATTCAGTGAAACTTCACGAAGAACAATACTGAATATCCAAGATAGCATATTAGCCATCTTTGATTTTTATAAATTTTTTTGGCTTTTTAAAGTGAGTGGTATTTAGTAGTATTTGGCGTTTGTTTTTTTGGTTTGATTAAATGGAAGTTGCTGAGAGTTATTATTTTATAGGATTTCTTTTGGCGGCGTAGGTTAGGCGGTGCATTATTATAATAAAGTATTCGTCGTTTCAGTTACAATTTGTAATTATTGTTTTTTATAAGCTTTTTTCTCTGAAGTCTGTAACACGTCCCATCTTTCAAGTTTGGCGTTTTAGATTCTAATATAATAAACTTTCCGTCTCTTCATTTTTACTGTTTTGTAGTTACTGTTTCTAGTTACATTTTGAAGTTTGATTTTTATTTTTTTATTTTTTTTATTTTTTGGGTTTTTTATAATACTTTTCAAAAGTAATTTTATTATAGTTTGGGAGTTTTTGGGGGCGTTTTACGGCATGATAGCGTTTTAACAAGTATTTTGGCTGTCTGGCGTTTTTATTATATATGGCGTTTTATTATATAACAATAAACTGAAAAAGAAAATTAAAAAAAAAGAATATATAAACAATTGATCTTCCAAATCTTCACTGTCACCAATCTCTTTCTTATTTTTTGAATCATCTTAACTGGCTGGTTCGACTTTCGTATGATTCATTTTTTTTTTCAAGTAGTTTTTTTGTGCCTGTTTGGAAGCACAAAGTCTGACGTCAACATCTTTTTCTTGGAGAATTTTCCATCTCATGCAGCAAAATGTTATTGAGTTTAGACCCTTCAGCCAACAATCTTGAATTTTCCAATGAACGATGTTTGATTTTTTAATTTTGGCGTTTTACCGATAAAAAGAACGCCACCAATTAAAAGCACATTAAACCTCAAAATTTGATCATGCTAAAATCAATAATGTTTTGCTGTATGAGATGGACAACATTGTTAATCCTTGGTAAAGAAAGATAACTGACAATGTTGTCTACCCCATACAGCTAAACTTTATTGACAACAAACCTCAATAATGTTTTTTGTATGTTTTGGCGTTATAAATTGGATGGAAGTTGAGGATAAGTCAATAAGATTTTTCAATGAAATGGACAATATCCTTACTTAAGGATTTTGTCCATTACATTGAGCGAAAGCTTACAGACAACAAATTGAATTTCAAAGAACGTTTTGGTTTAGAAGATATTTGATGTTTGGGTTTTTTGGCGTTTCTAAGACGAATGGTATATATTAAATATGGCGTTTGGGGTTTTGTGTGTGTTTTTAATTGAAGCTCTGAGATGTTGTATATCTAGGATTTTTTTGACGGTTTTTTTAGGCGGGATTTTATTATAATTAAGTTTGACGTTTTATATCTAATGGCGTTTTTAGTTAGAATGGTGTGTGATTTTTTTTGGCGTTTTATTTTCATGAGATGGCGTTTTGTGTGGAGAAGTCAAAAGACCCTTTTACCCTTAATGAAGCGCGTCCACGTAATAAAATTGATGTTATTTACGAAAAAGCCACCGCGCCAATCTAGTCCATAGATTGTTTTGATCTGACGATCCATAAGCGTTCTCACACTTTCTATTATCCATAAGCGTTCTCACCGTTCTCGCACTTTCTACCGTTTTCTATAAATCCCGACCATATATATATAGGGTTAGGTTAACATACATTAAGTGTTATCGTACATCACGTACGCGAAGCTGGGAACCGTCGGATCCGGCCCTAATCACGCATTAGAACATTATTACGCACGTTCATTTGCTGAAAACTTGGAGATAATCACGCATGGACCCTAATTACGCAAGTTCTATTTTGGTGTCGTACGATAATGTAGGATAAGCTGTTTTGTACATTATACTTATTCTATATATATATATATATATATATATATATATATATATATATATATATACATGGGATGAATATGAAAAAATAGTTTAAATAAGAAAATGAAAAATCTATCAATAAAAGCTTAAAAAGCGCACAGATTTTTTTTATTAAATTTTGGAATTTTTGATATATTTAAAAAAATACTACACATGTGCATTATTAAAAACAAAACCTATATTATTGTATCTAGCATGCTACTTGAGTAATTTTAAAGTATGTTTTCAAAAGATGTATATATATTCAGAATGAATTCTTTAGTCATTGTGTTTGTTATTCTTCCTGCATTCACATTTGAACCTCCGTATTAGTAAATTTTATATAATATATAGAGGAAGAAATAGAGAAAATAATAAAAACACCACTACATTGCCGGATTTTAAAGTAAAAATAAAAATTGCCGCCCGTCTCTCTGGATTCTAAATTGCCGCAAACAAATCTCACTTTTTTCCTGTTTCAGTTTTCATTGAACATGCATATTATTTATTTTTAAATAAATTATAATCTTTAACTTTTTATAAATTCAAATATAAAGTCATATTAATTTTATTCTATATAGTTTATATATGTATATAATATATATATATATATATATAGAATAAGTATAATGTACAAAAATCCTTAACGTACGTTAACGTACGCGACAAGGATAGAACGTGCGTGATTAACACAATAACGTGCGTGATTTGTATAACAAAGGCTCCCATGCGTGATTTATTAGGGTTCATGCGTGATTTTGTGACTCCCGTGCGTGATTATCGTTCCATGCGTGATTACATCCCTGATCGGATGGTTACTGGCGTCGCGTATGTTAATGTAGGATAAGGCTTTTTGTATGTTAACCTTTCTCTCTCTCTCTCTCTCTCTCTCTATATATATATATATATATATATATAATAATTTGGGTTTCATTGGGAAAACGCTAAAAAGGTAAGGAATCAGGGAACAATGTATTTAACATTTTAAATATATCCTAAAAATTCAATCGAAAATGCTAAAAATTAATTTTTTTAAATGTATGTCGTAGCTTTTGTATTTAAAGATGTGTAAATGCTATTCCAATAAAAAAATATTTTTTGTAATTTTTTACCTGTTTTTATTGTTTTTAATGATATTTTTTAAAATTTTCTATTATAAACGCTTTACATGATATATATATATATATATAAAGTATGTTGTAGAAAACGCCTTAACGTACGTTAACGTACGCGACACAAACACAGCTTGCGTGATAATATATAAATAACATGCGTGATTATTTTTTGTTCAATTGAACGTGCGTGATTTTGCTCCCATGCGTGATAAAATGCTCCCATGCGTGATTAAAATGCTCCCATGCGTGATTAACTACTCCCATGCGTGATTAACTGATCCATGCGTGATTAATTCCCTGATCTGATGGTTACGCTTGTCGCGTATGTGAAGTAGGATAAGCCGTGAAGTAGGATAACCGCTCCCTATATATATATGTAAAAAATAATTTTTATGAAGTTCAGTTGAATTTTTAACATATTAAATAAATGGTTCTCCGGTTTGCTACTTTCTTTAGTATATATATATATATATATATATATATATATATAGGTAGGTAGGTAGGTATGAAGACTGCTTCTAAAGTTATTGCTGAGACCATTCACATTGGTAAACTTAAAGAACCCACAATATGGGATGTGTGTGGTGTTCAGATGATGTGGCAAATAAGTGGACAAGGAGCGATGTCTGCATACATTGTGGCTTAAGTTTGAAATAGAATTTTGCAATTTTGGTCCTAATTCACTGACTTGGTCTGGAAGGGTCAGGTGGGACCTCCCACTCACATACGCGCGCGCACACATATATTTACACACATGCACACACACATATATATGTATGTGTGTGTATATATAGGGGTGGTTCATTTGATAAGAAAATTTAATTAAGAAGAAAAAGAACAAATGGTATAATTGTAAAATATTAAATAGATTTTCTCTCATCTCATTTGTTAGTTTTAGGAGAATGTTTTCCTTGTCTCTCATTCACAAATATCACAGAATATACACAAGGGGATCCTCCCATAATCAAGCCAAATGATTGAGTAATGATTATGCTAATTGACAACTAATACAATGAATACACTATATATTCCATATATACTAATACTCCCCCGTAGTCGAGACGGGAGCTTCACGGTTGTTGAGATTGGACCAAAGTCATCGAACACAATCTTTGGCAGTCCCTTTATTAAAACGTCGGCGATTTGATACCAGGATGGAACATGTAGAACATGCACATGACCTTTGGCCACCTTTTCACAAACAAAGTGTATGTCCATTTCGATGTGCTTGGTTTGTTGGTGTTGGACGGGATTACGTTGTCACAATAAACTAGAGTGGCATGCTGGGATGGTTGATGTAGTTCTAAAAGCAAGTTTCGGACCAATAAACCTCCGAAACGACATTCGCCACACCATGGTATTCTGCTTCGGCGTTTGAGCGAGATAAAGTTGATTGGCGTTTAGAAGACCATGAGAGGAAATTGTCACCCATGTAAACACAAGAACCCGAAGTGGAACGATGGGTGTCAGGACAGCCGGCCCAATCCATATCCGTGTAAGCAATGAGGAAGGTCATTTGCGTGGGGTGAAGGTGTAAACTAAAGGTGATTGTTCCCTTGACATATCTTAACATTCTTTTCAAGGCATGCATATGTGTAGATGTTGGAGGATGCATATGAAGACATGTTTGTTAAACGACATATGGGATGTCAGGCCACGTGAAGGTAAGATATTGCAAGGCACCTGCAAGACTTCAAAATTTGGTTATGTTGTCTAGTGGTGTTCCGAAGTTGCTACATAATTTCTGTTGGGTGTCGACCGGTGTGGCGGCCGCGTTGCAGTTTTCTAAGCCGGCCCGTAGAAGAATTTACTTAGCATATTTTTTCTTTAGACATGAATAGAGAGTTGTTGTGTCGAGTGAAGAAAGTAGCTAAGTGGGCCAAGATCCTTCATGGCGAATTCTTTAGAGTGCATGGTCACGAATTTTGCTCGAAGATCATCGGATGAGGTGATTGATAAAATATCATCCGCATATAGAAGTATTATTATTATTATCGTGTGAATGCATTCTTTGAAGATGAAAAGTGAATGATCACATTGACTATGTTGAAACCCAATTGAGAAACATTGTCAGCAAAGCGTTGGTACCAAGCCCTTGGAGTTTGCTTAAGAACATACAAATACTTTTTGAGTTGGAAAATATGATACAGAAATTTCGGATCTCTAAACCCCCTAGGTTGGTGCATAAACACATTCTCATTAAGGTAGCCATGGCGGAATGCGTTTTTTACATCTAGTTGATGAATTGGCCATGAGTTTGATAGTGCGAGTGAGAGAACTATGTGTATCATGGTCGGTTTAAAAACCGGACTAAATGTTTCCCGACAATTGACACCCACTTGTTGAGAATGACCATCACAAACTAGACGAGCTTTATACCATTTAAACATCCCACTCGCTTTCTTTTTGTGACAGAAAATCAACATACTTACAACTATATTCATGTCGGGCCGTTTGGGTACTAGTTCCTACGTTTTGTTGTCAATAAGGGCCCATAATTCGTCGGTCATGGCATTTTTCTAGTCAGGATTGGATAGAGCTTCAGAAGGTGATTTGGGTATAGGAGAAATATGGTGAGAGACAGTTGCGTTGAGATTAAAAAGTTGTTTGGGTTTGTGAATACCTGACATGGAGCGGGTGGTTATGGTACGAGTTGGAGGGGTGTGTTGTGGGCCGACGGGTTGGGGTGGAGGAGCCGCGACTTGGACGTTTGAGAGAGGGGTGTGGATTGGTTGGTTTGGTAGAAAATTATTTAAGGTGGGAGAGTTTGAAATCTGGTCAGAGGCGGTTCTAGGAGTGGGTGGAGGTAACTTGTGAGTGGATGTTGTATTTTGTTAAGGATGTGACAACCGGTAATTTACGGCTCATAATTACGCGATTAACAGGCGATTAACGCGATAATAAATAGTGTTTACGACGCTAATTAACTTAACCAGGCCCTTGGAGTGCCCCGGAACGTTCGTTCAGCTATACAGTGCGCGTGTGGTGATTTACAGAAAATCTGCTGAATATTACGCGACAACGGACTGATACCGTACAAAATACTGGCGACGCCGACAAATATGGATGTTACACGAATATTTTATGCTCATAGAGTCTGGGTCGCGATATCGGGTCTCGTAGGAATTACGGGCCGCTTACACATGAGAAGGGCTTGTGGGCCCGGAGCCCAAGCCCAAAACCCACAACCTAAACCTGCATATAATAAATTAAATCTTGAAAATCTATGCAAGATATTCTCAAAATCTTCACAGAGATTTACATAATCTCTACAAATCTCTTCAAGAGATTTTGAATCAAAGGTTAAAATGTCTAACCTAAATGCAATACATAAAAGATTTTAACCCTAAAGTTAAAATATATGACCTGAAGGTAACTTGAATACCCAAATGACATATGAGATATTGTGATCTATTTAAAGGGGTTTACCCCTTGAAGGTTTGAACAGGCACAAACACACACACATATATAGAGTCTGCCTTACTCTCTCTCTCTCTATGATTTACACAACACAGAGAATTCATCTTCTACCCTCACCCTCACCCTCTCTCTCGATCCCTCACTGCAACAAAAAAAAGGGGTTACCAACTTTCAAATCTTATACTCACACACAACCAAACACATACTCGATCTCTACATATGCAATAAAACCCACACAGATCACCTGTTCTCATCTCCCTCTCCTGTAATACCTCTGGCCGGCGATGAACGAGCCGGTTAACCGGATGGCGGTCGACGGGTACCAGGCGACAAAGCACACCCGACACATACCCCCCATTTTTTCTTCGATCAACAACGGACCACCACCACCAACGTTGGGTGGTGGTGAGCGGCGGTCAGTCGACAGAGAGAGGAAGACGGCGAGGAGAGAGACAGGGCAGAGAGGGCGGACCGGAGGTCGGAGACTTGGTCCAGCGGTCCCTGTCTTGGACCGGCGGATCTCGTCTTTATCCGACGAATGACGCCATTTTTCTGGCAGTCTGTGCTTCGGACCGACGAGACTCACCGGTATTAGTGGTGGCGGTGATGAACGAAGATGACGGTGGAGATCTGTTGATGATGGTGCTGTCGGATGTAGCTGAGCGGAAAAGCAAAGCCATCGGCGGCAGCCGGCGACGGTAATGGTGGTGATTTTATATTCAGTTGTTTTGATTTTAGGCTCAGGTTTCGTTATTTCAGTTTGGGTTCACGTCAGCAGGTTCCGGGTCAGATTTAACAAGTACGGGATCGGTCAAAGCAGATTAGCAGTGGTCAACGCCGGTCAACAGAAGTCAGCTGGTCAGATTTTGGTTCTGGGTGTAAGCGGGTCGGTTCAGCAAGTTCGGTTCAGTCACGAAGTGATTCGGGTTATTTCGGTTCGGTCAAACCGTGGTCGTCATCAGTCAACCTGGTCAACTCGGCCAGACTCGGTCAAACCGGGTCAACTCAGTTGACTTGGTCAACTCAGTCAAGCAACTCGACATTTCGGCATGAGGACTTGGTAAAGATTAGCGACGCGTTTTCTTTCGTTATTTCTATAGTTTTGATACTTACGTGACAAACGAGCTCGAACCGACTGATTATAAATTACATTACATTCGTTATATATTTGACAAAGTTTGCATATAGTTGAATCTTGATTAAATTGTGTTGAATTTTTGAAAATAAAACGACAACTTGTGTTGTCGGGGGCGTCCAAAAACAGAGGAAACTCTGCCCGTTTTTCGAGAAAAACCCTTAAACACGACACGTATTATATTTAAAAAACGACGCTTAATGGAATTCGAGTTTATAATACTTCAAACCTTGATAATTCCAAATGCTTTTACAAATAAATATAATGTTATATTTATTTCGAACATCGTTAACTCGTATACTTTTACAAAATAAATATAGCTCATATATTTATTTCGTATATCAAACAACACGACTTTGTTGTATAAAATAAATATAGTTGTATATTTATTTCAAACACGCGAAATCTTTTATAAAATAAATATAACTTTTTATATTTATTTCGAACGCCTAAACGGCATATACAAATATACAAGACGCAATATATATAATACAAGTTTATTATATATTACTTTCATACGAATATTCCTACATACTCAAACGACTTCTCGCGGCAGTTTAACTTAGTCATTTTCATTAAGTTAACAATTTACCGTCAAATCGTTCGATTAACGATACGGTAGAGCTCGATTACACGTAGTTAGTTACTGCGTTATTTAGAAACTTATTAGATATTCCGTGTTAGGAATATTGTAGAATGCACGCTAGCAAGTCAAGTCTTGGAAACGACATTACGAAGTCGTAATTAACTAGCTTTGCACAGGAATATTCAGGTGAGTTCATAACCCCACATTTTTACATTTTTCTAAATGTTTTCAGGGTGGAAAGACATGAACTTTTTGCAAAGCATACAAGAATTATATATTTCTAAACCATGTTACAAAGAACACAAATGGTTTACGAAAAGCTTATATTAGATACCGGTTTTACAAAACAAGTGAGTTCATGCTCCCCCTTTTCTTTAACTGTTTTCAATCTTTATAACTTCGGGGGTGAAATACATGTACAAATATTATAATGTTTATAAATGGTATGATAATAAGAAACGCACTTGGTGAGGACGAGAACCAAGTAGGATGCGTTATGAGAAATGATAATAAGAAACGCACTTGGTGAGGACGAGAACCAAGTAGGATGCGTTATGAGAAATGATAACAAGAAACGCACTTGGTGAGGACGAGAACCAAGTAGGAAGCGTTATGAGAAATCGTGTCACGAATAGGGTTCAGAAGCACCATTAATCAACAATATACCTAGACCGCAGAACAAAAGGTTAGATCTAACGGGTGCCTGGCAGCCACACTCTCGGTGAGGGCGAGAATCGAGTAGTGCTTTTGTATCTCAGAATATACCAATTAAATGCCTTAGGTTTAGTGACTTCCTATGTCGTGTCACATGTTAATGGCCTTGCAACCCATTAACAATCCTGATATTTACAGGAATACTTTAATTACATGAAATTCATACCATACTAAAACTTGATTAATACTTGAAGTACGTGTGGTACTCAAGAAAACGAGAATTATACTTGAAGTACGTGGGGTACTCAAGAAGATTAGAATTATACATAAGTACTTGAAGTACGTGGGGTACTCAAGAAAATTAGAATTATACATAAGTACTTGGTGTACACATGAATACTTGAATTATACATGAAAACTTGATTTATACATGACACAAACTATGTTTTCATTCAGTGTTTCAAGTAACTCGATAAGAAAATGATTTTAAATACATTTTCTCAACAAAACATCAAAAACCGGTTATTCAAAAAGATTTATTTCAAATCTTTTACAAACAAACTATGAACTCGCTCAACTTTATGTTGATTTTTCGCATGTTTCTTTCTCAGGTTGCTTATCAGAAATTATGGAACGGTTGGAATAGGAAAACCATGAATAGTCGAGTACTTAGTGGCGTTCACTTTCTAAAAGACTTAGCTTATTTGCTTCCGCTGTGCAATGAAGATACCAGTCCAGTCACGCCAATGCTCTAATATTTCGGGGTGTGACAGATTGGTATCAGAGCTATAGGTTACAGCGAATAGGGTTCTCTGTAGAGATACCTAGGCTCTAACCTCATATTTCTCTGGGGACTTAGATTATTCAAATGTTGAATACATACAGAACGCATAGTACTCGAACATGGTCTCCAACCGTTGCCGAAAAACAAACAGTCAAGGTTTTGTTTTTAAACATACGCTAAAGTTGTGTTTTACACACGGTACACAAAACGGTCGCATACAGTGCACAAAACTCTAAGAATTTAGGAAACATGCATTTAAGACCTTCGAAAACTCATGTTGAAGTTCATTAAAGGTCATCACGTAGGTACCACGTGTATTAACTCGGACAAATGCCATTTTGATGTCATCTATGCTATTTAGCCGAGCAGGTAACCTACGCAAGACAAAGCACGAGCGTGCAAAAGTACAAGAGAACTCGATCAACGGAGGTTGAAGTATGTCACATACGACTATCGAGGCGATGCCTTTGAAAAGACACGATGGCGCGATTCAACGACGACACTAGATTCCTGTCAGCAGGAGAACTAACAGGAAGCGGAAACTTGTCACGCGATCCTGCAAGCGACACGAGTCGTGCTAAAAAGAAGACGTATGTCTCTGCATTCCCCCTATCGCATTAACGAAGAATACGCTATGTTTGACATTCCATGGTAATGTCACCTAACAACTGGTTATCACATGCAACCCCAGGTAAAGTCCTTAAATTTCTTTTATTGAAATTTCGACTTTCACATTTACTGAGTAGATTTTCGTATCTCTACTCCTCATAATGGTCATTGTGTCACGATCATTTCTTTCAGTATAGCGAATATTCATTTGCTTCAACTGTTGAAAAATTCATATGTTACGCATGCATCGTTTGTTACGCATGAGGTTTCGTTTCGAATAAGCGTTTCATTAAAGTTCAAATATTATTTCGCTTGTGATTCGAATGACCCGCATTATTGTAATTGTTGGCTTCCTTGCTATCAAGTCAACACACTTTCTTGAAATTTCTTTTCTTTTCAAGTTACACACATGGTTTTTCGTTGTGACCATGCCGAAAGTTTTCTTGACGATACATGTATTTATTGTTGGCTTGCGCCGAAATCAAATTCAATTGTTTGAACTTGTTCATTACACATATTCAATTCAATACACCATATGATGTATTGAAAGCATCATATTCGAATTCGTTTTAACAAGCGTTTCATTGTTCTGAGTCGTAGTAGACTTGTTTGGTCTACGACTCCATTAAGTCGTTGTTAACTACGACACCTTGTGGTGTCAGTACAAACTTGTAGCTTGGGCTAATCATGATTGAGCGTTTTATTCAAAACACAGGTGATACTTGTTCGATCACCGCTATATTTGAATTGTTTCATTCACTACGACACCTTGTGGCGTCGGTAGAACTTGCAGCTTGGGCTGATCATGATCGAGCGTTTCATGCAAACTAGTACATTTGAGCTTGTTGAAATCTGAATTCATTTACTTGATGCAATCATTTCTAGAATTCATTTGCATATTGTGATACGTCCTTGAATTCACATCATTCGAATAAGTCTTGATTCGACTTCATGATCGTTTACTTTGGTACTATTCGTATTTTCTACACATAACGTAACTCTGAGAAGTTAACGTAGTCTAAATTTCGAGGACGAAATTTTATTAACAGGGGGAGAATGTGACAACCGGTAATTTACGGCTCATAATTACGCGATTAACAGGCGATTAACGCGATAATAAATAGTGTTTACGACGCTAATTAACTTAACCAGGCCCTTGGAGTGCCCCGGAACGTTCGTTCAGCTATACAGTGCGCGTGTGGTGATTTACAGAAAATCTGCTGAATATTACGCGACAACGGACTGATACTGTACAAAATACTGGCGACGCCGACAAATATGGATGTTACACGAATATTTTATGCTCATAGAGTCTGGGTCACGATATCGGGTCTCGTAGGAATTACGGGCCGCTTACACATGAGAAGGGCTTGTGGGCCCGGAGCCCAAGCCCAAAACCCACAACCTAAACCTGCATATAATAAATTAAATCTTGAAAATCTATGCAAGATATTCTCAAAATCTTCACAGAGATTTACATAATCTCTACAAATCTCTTCAAGAGATTTTGAATCAAAGGTTAAAATGTCTAACCTAAATGCAATACATAAAAGATTTTAACCCTAAAGTTAAAATATATGACCTGAAGGTAACTTGAATACCCAAATGACATATGAGATATTGTGATCTATTTAAAGGGGTTTACCCCTTGAAGGTTTGAACAGGCACAAACACACACACAGACATAGAGTCTGCCTTACTCTCTCTATGATTTACACAACACAGAGAATTCATCTTCTACCCTCACCCTCTCTCTCGATCCCTCACTGCAACAAAAAAAAGGGGTTACCAACTTTCAAATCTTATACTCACACACAACCAAACACATACTCGATCTCTACATATGCAATAAAACCCACACAGATCACCTGTTCTCATCTCCCTCTCCTGTAATACCTCTGGCCGGCGATGAACAAGCCGGTTAACCGGATGGCGGTCGACGGGTACCAGGCGACAAAGCACACCCGACACATACCCCCCTTTTTTTCTTCGATCAACAACGGACTACCACCACCAACGTCGGGTGGTGGTGAGCGGCGGTCAGTCGACAGAGAGAGGAAGACGGCGAGGAGAGAGACAGGGCAGAGAGGGCGGACCGGAGGTCGGAGACTTGGTCCAGCGGTCCCTGTCTTGGACCAGTGGATCTCGTCTTTATCCGACGAATGACGCCGTTTTTCCGGCAGTCTGTGCTTCGGACCGACGAGACTCACCGGTATTAGTGGTGGCGGTGATGAACGAAGATGACGGTGGAGATCTGTTGATGATGGTGCTGTCGGATGTAGCTGAGCGGAAAAGCGAAGCCATCGGCGGCAGCCGGCGACGGTAATGGTGGTGATTTTATATTCAGTTGTTTTGATTTTAGGCTCAGGTTTCGTTATTTCAGTTTGGCTTCACGTCAGCAGGTTCCGGGTCAGATTTAACAAGTACGGGATCGGTCAAAGCAGATTAGCAGTGGTCAACGCCGGTCAACAGAAGTCAACTGGTCAGATTTTGGTTCCGGGTGTAAGCGGGTCGGTTTAGCAAGTTCGGTTCAGTCACGAAGTGATTCGGGTTATTTCGGTTCGGTCAAACCGTGGTCGTCATCAGTCAACCTGGTCAACTCGGTCAGACTCGGTCAAACCGGGTCAACTCAGTTGACTTGGTCAACTCAGTCAAGCAACTCGACATTTCGGCATGAGGACTTGGTAAAGATTAGCGACGCGTTTTCTTTCGTTATTTCTATAGTTTTGATACTTACGTGACAAACGAGCTCGAACCGACTGATTATAAATTACATTCGTTATATATTTGACAAAGTTTGCATACAGTTGAATCTTGATTAAATTGTGTTGAATTTTTGAAAATAAAACGACAACTTGTGTTGTCGGGGGCGTCCAAAAACAGAGGAAACTCTGCCCGTTTTTCGAGAAAAACCCTTAAACACGACACGTATTATATTTTAAAAACGACGCTTAATGGAATTCGAGTTTATATTACTTCAAACCTTGATAATTCCAAACGCTTTTACAAATAAATATAATGTTATATTTATTTCGAACGTCGTTAACTTGTATACTTTTACAAAATAAATATAGCTCATATATTTATTTCGTATATCAAACAACACGACTTTGTTGTATAAAATAAATATAGTTGTATATTTATTTCAAACACGCGAAATCTTTTATAAAATAAATATAACTTTTTATATTTATTTCGAACGCCTAAACGGCATATACAAATATACAAGACGCAATATATATAATACAAGTTTATTATATATTACTTTCATATGAATATTCCTACATACTCAAACGACTTCTCGCGGCAGTTTAACTTAGTCATTTTCATTAAGTTAACAATTTACCGTCAAATCGTTCGATTAACGATACGGTAGAGCTCGATTACACGTAGTTAGTTACTGCGTTATTTAGAAACTTATTAGATATTCCGTGTTAGGAATATTGTAGAATGCACGCTAGCAAGTCAAGTCTTGGAAACGACATCACGAAGTCGTAATTAGCTAGCTTTGCACAGGAATATTCAGGTGAGTTCATAACCCCACATTTTTACATTTTTCTAAATGTTTTCGGGGTGGAAAGACATGCACTTTTTGCAAAGCATACAAGAATTATATATTTCTAAACCATGTTACATAGAACACAAATGGTTTACGAAAAGCTTATATTAGATACCGGTTTTACAAAATAAGTGAGTTCATGCTCCCCCTTTTCTTTAACTGTTTTCAGTCTTTATAACTTCGGGGGTGAAATACATGTACAAATATTATAATGTTTATAAATGGTATGATAATAAGAAACGCACTTGGTGAGGACGAGAACCAAGTAGGATGCGTTATGAGAAATTACAATAAGAAACGCACTTGGTGAGGACGAGAACCAAGTAGGATGCGTTATGAGAAATGATAACAAGAAACGCACTTGGTGAGGACGAGAACCAAGTAGGAAGCGTTATGAGAAATCGTGTCACGAATAGGGTTCAGAAGCACCATTAATCAACAATATACATAGACCGCGGAACAAAAGGTTAGATCTAACGGGTGCCTGGCAGCCACACTCTCGGTGAGGGCGAGAATCGAGTAGTGCTTTTGTGTCTCAGAATATACCAATTAAATGCCTTAGGTTTGGTGACTTCCTATGTCGTGTCACATGTTAATGGCCTTGCAACCCATTAACAATCCTGATATTTACAGGAATACTTTAATTACATGAAATTCATACCATACTAAAACTTGATTAATACTTGAAGTACGTGTGGTACTCAAGAAAACGGGAATTATACTTGAAGTACGTGGGGTACTCAAGAAGATTAGAATTATACTTGAAGTACGTGGGGTACTCAAGAAGATTAGAATTATACATAAGTACTTAAAGTACGTGGGGTACTCAAGAAAATTAGAATTATACATAAGTACTTGGTGTACACATGAATACTTGAATTATACATGAAAACTTGATTTATACGTGACACAAACTATGTTTTCATTCAGTGTTTCAAGTAACTCGATAAGAAAATGATTTTAAATACATTTTCTCAACAAAACATCAAAAACCAGTTATTCAAAAAGATTTATTTCAAATCTTTTACAAACAAACTATGAACTCGCTCAACTTTATGTTGATTTTTCGCATGTTTCTTTCTCAGGTTGCTTATCAGAAATTATGGAACGGTTGGAATAGGAAAACCATGAATAGTCGAGTACTTAGTGGCGTTCACTTTCTAAAAGACTTAGCTTATTTGCTTCCGCTGTGCAATGAAGATACCAGTCCAGTCACGTCAATGCTCTGATATTTCGGGGTGTGACAAAGGAGAAGTGAGAGTCTTGGTGTTTAGGAAGGTGGGGTTGGATGGAGTTGGTGGTTGATTTAATTGTGTGGGTGGAGAATTGTGGTAGGTCCAGAGAAGGGGTTTTGTATTATTTGTGAGAAATTCATAAGATGGATGATTTGGTTGAGTCATTTTGAAAGGAAAAATATTTTAATCATATATTACATCACGAGAAAGGGTGATTTCTTTTGTTTTGATATTGTAGCATTTATATCCCTTATGATTGGAGGGATAGCGGAGGAAAACACGCGGGTTTGAGTGATCGACTAGTTTGTGAATGGATGTGGATGGTAGTAGAGAGTTAACATAGACATCTAAAATTTCGTAAGTGGTCATATTTCGATTGTCTATTGTAGAGATAGGACGTGGGTGAGTAGTTATGGAGAACTTTGGTGGGTAAGATGTTGAGGAGGTAAGTGGCATGTTCGAGGGCATGGTGCCAAAAATTATGAGGCATGGGCGATTGTGAAAGGATGGTATACATGATGTTGTTTAGGGAGCGTATCTTGTGTTCCGCCTTTCCATTTTGGGATGACGTGTATGGCAAAAAAATCATTCCATTAGTTTTACAAAAAATATGAAATGATGCATTGTTGTATTCACGTCCATTATCGCATTGAAAACATTTAATGGGGGTGTAAAATTAAATTGTAATGAGGTTGTGAAATTCAAGAAATTTAGAGAAAACTTGGGATTTGGAAGATAAGGCATCTGTCCATAGAAAATTAGTTTTCTCATCTAGAAAAAGAGCATAATAACGACACCTGGTTGAGGAAAGGACCGGGATGTCCACACATCACTATGTACTATATCAAAAGGTAAATGGGTGCAAGTATTAGAATCATGAAAGGGAATTTAATTTGTTTCCCAAACACACATGGTTCACAAACATGATAAGGTTTCACATTATTGGAAAAAGACGATAAACAAGGTTTCAAATAATTTAAGACATTATTGTCCGGGTGTCCAAGACGGCGATGCCAAGTTTCTTGAGATACGGCTAAAAAGGAAGAGACCGGTGCATGAGAGGTTGGAACTTGAGATCTTGTGTAGGAAGAGGCTTTGTAAATATGTCCACGATGTAATCTTCTATAGATATGAGTTGGACCTTCAATTTTCCTTGTGCAACATTTTCTCGTACGAAGTGGAAACCAACTTCAATATGCTTTGTTCTAGCATGGAAGATATGATTAGACATATATGTAGCGCCAAAGTTATCACCAGAATGTTGGAGCAGAGATAGTGTATGTTTCATGTTCTTTCAATAGGGCTTCTAGCCTTGTCAGTTCAACTACTGTGTCAGGTAGAGCTTTATATTCAGACTACGTGGATCATCGGAAAACCATTTTTTTCTATTTTCGTGCATTCTAGGAGATGAGATTAGAGCCCATGTATATGGCTAATCCCCTGGTGGTTCGATGGTCATCTGGACATCCAACCCATGCCCTTAGCATAAAGTCCTCACAAGGAGCATTAGTAGAAGCTTGGAGATGAGAACCAGACTCACGACGAATGAGCAAGTAATGATCAAGTGTGCTGTTGAGATATCAAAGAATGCTTTTAGGTACGTAACAATGGTTCTCGGTCAAAGCATGCATATATTGGCATACATTGTTGACTGCAAAGGTAATGTATGGTCTGGACAGAGTAACATATTGAAAAAAGCCCCCACTAACTAACAATATTTGACGGGATCAGCTAGTAGCAGACTATCCCCAAGGGATAATGGTTGTGTTGAGCTCATTGGAAATGAAATTGGTTTGCATCCAGTGAAGGCAGTGCGATGAAGAATATCCGAGAAATATATTTCGTTTGTAATAACAAAATATTCTTGCCTTAAGGATTTCTTTTGTGATAACAAAATATTCTTGCCTTAAGGAACCTGTTCAATCCTAAGAGCATAATCAAGAGTGCCAAGATTTTTCACAATAAAGGCTTTACTAAGTAATTGGATGAGATGATTAGCAGTAGAGGTCATTTCCAATGATGCTAATATTATTTACATAAATTAGGGTGCAGAGAAGCTTATTGCATCGTTTGTAGGTGAACAGAGAGGGATTTGTTTTGAAGCCCTGAAAATCGAGTTTGTATAAAGTTTCGAAAAGACGATGAAACCGTGCACATGGTGCTTGTTTAAGACCAGAGTGGGCTTTGTGCAAGGGACATATATCATAAGGATATCTGGGATCAGCAAAACCTTGTGGCGACGAATGAAGACGGTTTATGTGAGGTTTCCATGAAGAAAAGCATTCTGAACATCAAGTTGTCGAAGAGGCCACTACTTTGTAACAAAAAGTGATAGGACCACACGGATAGTGGTAGCTTTGACATTTGGACTAAATGTTTCATTGAAGTCGATGTCTGGTTGTTGTTGAAAGCCTTTGGGAACATGGTACGCCTTGTGTCTTGTGATAACACCATGTTGATCCTTCTTGATCCTGTACACCCACTTTCAATCATCACATTAGCGTTAGGGAAAGGTGGAACCAAAGTCCATGTATTATTTCTGACAAGTGCTTGAAATTCTTCGGCCATGACTTGACGCCACTCTGGGTGTTGGTTGGCAACAGTGAAGGAAGTGGGTTCAACAGTGAGAGATGTGGAAGGAAAGGCCAAGTTGACAAACAGGCTGTAAGGAACCCGAGGTGTAAAATTTTGATGAATAGTAGGAGGAAATTGATGAGGATGAGGGGGAGATGTTGTAGATAATGAATTATTAGAGGAAGATGGAGATAAAGTGGTTGTGGGAGAGGATGGAGGAGTAAGTGTGGATGTGGATATAGGAGGAGTGGTTGGCTCAATAGGAGGTTGGGATTGTGGATTGTTAAGTGGCGTACCACGAGGAAATGTAGAATGAGAAAATGATGTGTATGGGTTTGAATATTGAGATAAAGGAAGAGTGGATGAGACATTTTTTTGTAATAGGAAATTGTGTTCAAGAAATTGAACATGTCGAGCAATGAAGATGCGATCATTTGTTTGATCGAAGAATCAATACCCATAATGTTGTGGATGTAGCCAAGGAAGACACATGGTCTGGACCGAAATTCCATTTTGTGTGGATTGTATGGTCGAAGATGAGGAAAACATCAACGTACAGCTAAAAACTTTAAAGAAATAATAGTCAGGTTGTTGATGGAAACGATGTTTGAATGGAGACTTATTGGCAAATGAAAGTCCCTGGGACCCCTAGGATAGATGAAAAAAATAATACATCACTCTTGATCGAGACGGAAACATATACAAGAGACAAACGAAGTAAATTGATGAAGTAACAAGGAACTCTTTCGTTATATTCATCACAGATTTACAACAAAAGAGTACACATTATATCATATGAAATCATTTTGCAATCATTCCTAGATCCAGTTATGTTTGATTGATGTGTTTATTATAATTGTTTGATTGATTTTCTAATTTTTTTCCAGTTGTTCTATAAGAAAAACACACTACATACACTCTCAGATCAAACAGACTTTTATGTATATAACTACCGATGTATAATCTGCAGATGGTTGCACACGGAGCAAAATTTCTTCGTGTTCGATGACCTTCCAAAGAACAAAGATATTCAGAACCAAGGTTCCATACATTCAGAAGGAGAGAATAATTCAAACCCTTAAAGACCTGGAGAAACATCTCCTTGAAAAACTACGCTGAAGAAGATGCCGAACTAGAAACGCAAAGAAAGGAACAAGAAAAGGATGTTGAAATAGCTACCGAATTCGTTCCTACTACCACTACTTTAGGTAAAGAAATTGAAGGAACCTAGGTAAATACTCAGGAACCGTCCAATATGAATAAGGATGAAAAATTCTTTCTACACTCCAACAAAGGTACAAACTCTTTTCTCAAACAGATGAAATATTCTACTCACCCACAAAATTCAGGTGAGAATACACGCCAGAGGAGAAATCAACGGATCGAAAAAAGGTACGGGTTATATGTCCTGAATCAAGAAAATATTTTGCTAGGAAACCTATAGAAAAAAGACACAACGTGAAAAGAAAAAAAACATAATAAATATTTTCAGAAAAAGAAAGGAAAGAGCCATTCGCATTATCTATTAAGGAGGAAGAAGCTGACCATCACGAGCTTGAAGTCGCCATATGGTTACTCTTTTTCTGACCTCATGCTCCGACGTCTCGTGACAATGACGGAACAATTAAAAATAAAAAATATGGTCACCCTCCGTTTTCGTTAAAGGTTTAAAAGATTTTGTTAGAAGAAGAAATATAAGGATAAAAAAGGTAAAATTTTGAGGCACGCCCCGTGTCTCGGTGCACAGTAAGTTTTTAGGGTAAAAACCATCTCTTTCACACACATTTCACATGCAAACGCGCTTGATTCTCTTTGAATTCTTGGGACCACCACGTGCATCCCACGAGTTTGTGTCAGTTCTCCTACAATGTAAGTTTCCTAAACACCACTTTTTATAGATTAAACACTTGTTCTTCACAAGTTCTTGAGTTAGGGTTTTCAATTTTGGGGATTTTGATCTAGACTCAAAATTTCTTGAAATTTATTGATGAGTCTAGTTGTTTGAACATAGATTAGTGTTTAGAAACAACATACACCTGAAAAATCCACAAATTTAGTGATGAATCTGTTAAAATGCTCTTGGCCCATTTGAAACAATGTAGGCTAGATTATGAAATAAACGGGTTATGATATGGAGAAACCGACAATGGGGGTTTAATTTTTGGGGGTTTTACTGCCTTTCCATGGATTTTTTTTCTAAAAACTAGAACTGGAGAAAGGGTTGTTCGCGTTGTTCTGTTGGATAATCGATAGAAGTTATCTAAAGTTACTAAACTTTGATTGACTATAACTTTGGAAACCATTCCAAAGATAGTTAAATGTTCATTAACTTATGTTGACTAGAATTGCATAGCACACAGTTATCTTGGAGGATACTGCACTTATAACAGATGTTCTTGATGGCATTCGATTAATTAGGTAGATCGCTGTGTTAAAAGCAAAGTGCCAAAAACGTTTTGGATCGATGATTGTGCAAGAAGAGTGAAACCAGTTTTGACAACGTATCTATGACGGTGCTCAGCGAAGCCATTTTGCTCACTTGTATGTGAACAGGATGATTGATGGATTTTAGTAAGAGATTGAAAGAAACTTCCAAGGGTCTGAATTCACCGCAACCATCTGTTTGAACTTCTTTGGTTTTTGTTTTAAAATGACGTTCAACCAAGGGAACAAAGTTCGTGAAGGTGTTGTAAACATCAAATTTGTTGGTTAAAGGACAAAATCCACATATAGCGAGAGAAATGATCAACACGAAGAAAGAAATATCAGTGACCATTGGAGGATAAGACAAGTGCAAGCCCCCAAACATCACAATATAAATGATGAAAAAGATGTGCACTAGGAAAATTTGAAACAGGAAAATGCATTTTTGTTGATTTTCCCTTGGGACAGGGAGTACATGAAATGGAACTTGATATCTTAGTTACATGCAAGGAACAACTAGAAAGCATTAAATTGAAGAGATTTCCATTGATGGCCAAGCCTTCAGTGCAAGACGTCAGAACACGTGTGAAAGGCAGAAAGTGTGTGCTTACTGATAGATTGAAGAAGCAAAAGCCGAAGAGTGTAAAGTCCATGTTCACTAGGGCCTGTGAGGAGGGTAGTGCATGTAAACTTGTCCTTCACAACAAAAACTTGATGAGTAAAATTCAAGAGAAACATTATTGTCTGCACAAAATTGTTGGACAGATTGAAGGTGCTTTTTAATTTCAGGCATATGAAGAATTTGGGACATGTTAAAAGATATGTTTGGAACATAAATTTATGATGAACCAATATGAAGGATAGAAATCCGTTTTCATTACCAATACGAAGGGAATTTATAGCATGATATGTCTCCCAATTGTCCAGACTTGTCAAATATGGTGTGACATGATTGGTGGCTCGAGTTCATGGAACCAAGAAAAGCCTTTGGGTGAACCTGGTTGAGACATATAATTTGCATAGTTGGCATGTGTGTGATTACAGATGGTGGAAGGATCACGATTGGGACAGTCGAAAGGAATGTGTCCAATTTCGCAATAGTTGCATGAACCATAACCATGTTTTGTGTAGAAGCCCATGAGAACTGACTATGGTTTTCAGCACAACTACAGCCTCCTCCTTTAAAGTTGTTTTTGTTGTTGCTCTTGTTGTTGTATTCCACACGACAGCTACCTCTGCGTACGAGATTATCATCCCCGCAATTAGTCGGGGGACAAGCACTATAGTAGGCTTAAGGTGATTGAGTTGTTGAAACGATTCGCAACAGTTGATAACCAAGGTAATATGCCATTTGTTGTAATTTTTGGTTTTGTTGGTGAGTTTGAACAAATGTTGTGGAGGCTTTGTATCTATGTAGTTATGGTCTGTAAGTAGACCAAACAGTTCATCAAAAACTAGGGGAGTCGGTCGAGCCGGTACATATGTTTTTAGACCATTGTATTCATCATGTAATCTATGTATCACGTCTAGAACTAAGTCCTTGTCTTTCATAGGTTCACCTATGTTTGTGCACGACTCAGATAAGTGAGGTTTGTTTCATCCCCTTTCATTTGCAATTTGGGAAGTTGTGTTTTGAGCATGTATTCCCTGGAAGCTGTGTGGGGAGCATAAGTTTTAGCAAGAGAGCCCCACAGTTCACAAGTGATAGTTCCTAGAACATAAGCGAACAATACTTTAGAGATTGTTGATATAATGATCATACAAACATTAGCGTTATTTGCAATCCAGGCTTGATAGTTGGGATTAGATGTGACAACAGAAGATTCAAATGTGGTAGTAATAGTGGGACTTGGACACGGGATGGAACCATTAATGTAACCAGACAAATTATTTGGGATTAGAAAGGGCTCGATCATGGTTTTCCAATAGCCATAAATTCTTGGAAAAAGAGTAAAAGGCAAATTTATGTGAATTGTAAGATACCCTTTTAGTTGAGGTAAAACTTGTAATTGTTTGGGAATTTGTTTAAACAACGTGAGTGGCGCCGATTAAGGAGGGTGTCGCCGGTCAAATCTTGCTAGGACAAGGTGAGTGGTCTTTGATCAAAAGACGTCAAGCAATTTATGACTTAAACTTTAAGTGTCACTAGCGAGTGTAGCCACGAAACTTCGATCAACAGTGAAGTCCTTAACTTGCGTTAGCTGAGAGAATTTCGTCAGGGAGTGTCACTAACACACTTGTTGTGAGTGTCGCCAACACACGTGTTGTGAGAGTTGTAAGTGTCGCCTGTTGGTTGGACGATGGTGCCATGGCGGCGGCGCTGAGATGGTGGCTTGACTCTTATAGCAAGTAAAACACACCTTTATGTGTGTAATTATAATTGTATTGAAATGTTGTAAATAGGAGATTTCATGAGAATGAATATTTATAGACCCAACATTTACATAATACTACCTCTAATATCTACATAACTAACCTCTAACTATCCATAATTATTTTGTCGTCTAATATTTGAATTTAGAAGTATCCACTGAAACTAATAGATTCACGTAGGAATGGGTTTAAATTTTGACCTAAAACTATGTTAAGGATCTTGAAATATGATCTTCATAGGAAAGACCTATATAAATACACTTGATGTAGCATGGCACCAACATTAGAGTTGTCATGTTATGCCCTAACTGGTAAAGAGGCCTGATTGAAAGGTTTTAGATGTAAGGAACAATGCTCGAATCAATTAAGATTAAGTATGTGTGCAAAACCTCTATTTATCACCTATGTTTCTCCAAAATTCGGTTGTAAACGTATATTAAACATGTTTTTATTATCTTTCTGGTTTTCATGTTTTAATAGATATCTGATCATCCAAGCTATTAAGTTGCCTCCAAAAGAGAGGACATGAACAACATGTGACCTATGATAAATCAAAGCATAATGATGACATCCAATCCTTACTAATAGGTGTGTGTTTGTGTCTCGATTCTCAAAGATAGAATGAAGCCAAAAAAAGAAAGAAAGAGGGCATATACTTACTTGACTTGATGATTCTAAAGACAATATGTGGTTTTATTCGTTTAAAGGCATGAGTCTTTGGAGCCAATGCTAGAAGAACATGGGTAAGTAATTCCTTACTGACAGTAAGTTCGGGGCGATCATGCACTATTTTTATAGCAACATCTACAAAAGAATTTATTGGCACTTTAAGAGAGAAATTGATGGGATGGTGTATAAAAACAAAACCCAAATTGGTATAGAGAAACAGAGCAACTGCCAAACGATATCTAGCTAGAAAAGTAAAATCACATATTTGTAGAATGGATTATGGGTTGGAAATGAACAAGAAAACTTGCAAAATAGTGCAAGAAAAAAGGAGAGACGAACAATCGAAGAAACACCAAGAGCTTCTAAAAGATACTTACCAAAGATACCAGCTTCAACACATTTCTTTAGGACCCAACCCCGATTATCATCTGACCAAAATTCTCCTGTCATTTTCTTAGAGATATCATATAGATACCTCACCATATCAGCTTTTCCAAACAAAGCAGCCATATAGAGTGGCATCATTCTATCATTACCCGGGATGTCCACCAATGCCGGATTCTTTTTCACTATTATGCTTGCTGTTTTCACATGTCCCGCTGCGGCTGCTACACTGAGGGCAGTATTTTCACTTTTATTCTGTAGCTCCAGATCCTTTTCACTCAACATATCTACTAGATTTATCAGAAATTCTTCCACAGACTTGGTGATTTCTGCTGATGCCGCAACGTGAAGCAGAGTTTCATAATTTTCGTTGATAGCAAAATGTATAAGATCTGGTTGTTTGTCAAGAATGGATTTAGCAGTTTTCCAATCTCCTTTGATTGCTGCTTCATAAAGTGGAACACCAACCTTGATGTAGGTTTCTCTGTTTCCTGTAATTTAAACAATTTTATCACACTTTTTGCCTAAGTGTAGCTTTTAACGATGGATTATACAATAACATTGAAACTACCATATAAGGGATGGAAGGTAATAAAGGAGATATCAAAGAAATATATTTTTAGTTGAGAAGTTACCTTGAAGTAGATCTAAATGAGGTAGGTTAGTCTGTGGTGGCTGAGCAATAACTATAGTATGGTTTGTGTGTTGTTCATCATAGTTCAAGGGAATGACTGGAGTTGCAGGATCAGAGCCTGTACTTGACTGGTTCATCTTTTAGGTTGCTTAGTTCCCTTTAATCTGGGAGTGATTAATAAGATATACCTATGATTATCTGAGTGATCTTTCAGCACTGAAGCAACTGTGTTATTTCTAATGAATGGTGGGTGATCCCAATGGCTTATACCTGGTTTATTGACAATGTTTCATAATCATAATAAATTTAATAATTAACAAAGATCTAAAAATTATCTAATAAAAAACTACCAAATGATAGATACAATAAATAATTAAATATTAAAAATTTTTAAAAAGAAAAAAAAAATCTACAACGCGTGACATACTCTGTCATATTAGAATAAAAACTTCTGTTCTAGTTTTGATTGAATTACTATTGTTCTAATAAAATCCTTATAGTTTATTTATTTGACATAAATATCTTTTTTAGCACTTACCCAAATATTACTATTGTAATTACAATATTAAGTATTATCTTTTTTGAAACAACTAGTAGGATTTTTTCGCATGACGCAACGGGAATTCGATTTTTGTTGGTATCAGTTCTGAATATTAATGTATAGTCACTCGGTATAGCAAACCAATTAAAAAGAGTGAATTGCAACTTGCATGTGTTGTCCTTAATCTATATATCAAACTTCAGATGGTGTTCTTTATTTTTAAAATTGACGAGTTTTGTACTTATTGTTTCAAAATCTTACACACTATGTCTTTTTGACCCTAGCGTAGTTAAATTTTCTGTAAAATTAAATAACATAAGGGTATTTTAGTCATTTTACCCATTTATTTAAAAACATTCATGCGAGAACCACCTCTTATTGCGAGAACCGCGAGAACCAATGTGAACACAACCAAAAATAACTAAAGATCACACAAATTTTTTTTTTAATATTTTTTATATAAAAATCGCTACTTTTCGAAGCAAAAAAAAAAAATTAATTTTTTTTTGCCACTAAAAGTAGCGATTTGAGCATAAAAAATATTAAAAAAATATATATTTTTTAGATTTGTTTTTAGATTTTTTTTAGGTTTTTTGGGGGGGTTTAGGTTTTTTGGGGGGTGGGGGAGGGGGGTTTAGGTTTTTTTTTTTTTTTTTGGGGGGGGGGGGGGGGGGGTTAGGTTTTTTTTAGCTATTTTAAGTTGTGTTCACATTGGTTCTCGCGGTTCTCGCAATAAATGGAGTTCTCGCATGAGTCCCTCCCTATATATATATATATATATATTGTTTGTTGTATGCATGAGTGTTTGTACATATTGTTTGTTGTATATATACACACTTCTCTCTCTCATTAGCCATCCACCATCAACCACCACTGCCACCATTAGCCACCACCACCCGGCCAACCACCACCTTCACAATTATCAACACCATCATCTGTCACCATTGCCATTACCGCTACCACAAGCAACCACCACCCTTACCATCTACTAACACTGCATCCACCATATGTACAAACACTCATGCATACAACAAACAACCAATTCCAAAATTACCCCAAACATTAAGAACCCTAATTCCCCAATTCCAAAATCACCACTATGCCTCTTCTATATATATATACATACACAACCACAAAAGTCGTCTAGTCGACCAAATCTAGATCCAGTTCCTGGACCGAATTCACAATCACAAATCAATGCCGCTCACCAACACCATTTCCACCGTCACCATTGGCAGGGGTTTACCATACGGTCTGCAAGGACCTTCAGCGCTATAAACTTTGGATTTGGTAGTTCCAGTCCCTCATTTTCACATGTTTCCTTTTTGGCAGTTCCAATCCATCGGCTTTAACCAAGTTAAGTGTGGGATGTTTTTTAGACACGTGTCACTTGGAAATTGGTCAGGAATAATCGGGTTGTTACAATTCATTAACTTCGGCCAAACCATTCGGTAGTATATTCTAGTGCTATAAGTGTGACAACCCATCCCCTACACAGTTTTATTTTGCTACACGGTTACATGGGATGTGACCTCGTGAGATGATAGAATCCGAACTATTTGTTACCTGTCAACTGAAAGTTTGAATGTGGCCCTAAGTGACCACACTTGTTAAATACAATATGCATAGTTATCTATTTAGTCATATAAATTGTACAACACATTTTTGCTACGTGCTTTACTATTAAACCTATGTTGCTTGCCAACTTCTTTGAAGTTGACCAATGTTATCTCACACATGCTTTAGGTGCGAATAATTGATACTATCCAAGTTTGCTACCCGTAGGATTGGGACTTTTTGCCCTAGTCTTATATTTAATCAAAGACAATTGTTATGTTTATGTTTTGAAACAAGTTACTTTTGTTGGTTGTCTATTTGAAAACAATGTAATTTGGTTGATTAATATATTGCAACTTAAAATTAATGCCATGTGTTTTGAACAATCTATTTATGTGATGCCTTAACGTTTCTGCTTTCAGTTGGCGTGTTACAACGTACCTGGGTGTGGTGGATACGTTGTGGTACTTCCTATATATAAACACCCAGATACATTATCAAAATACCATTAATCAGGACATACGAGTTTTATGTCACGATCAATTCTCCGATTTGTTATGCTTTGTTCGGTAATATGTCTTGTCTTGACCATGTTTCATATGGCAAATTTATTCTCCTTATCACATGTTCTAAGGCTTATGATATATGTTAATGTTACTGTTATACTTGTTTCTAACTAACGAAGATATGTTACTGTTAGGCCCTAGAAGTGTGAGACTGGCGCATCAAATATATATACAACGGGTTATGGTTGCGAACCGGGCTTTACTGGGTTAGTTTACATTAGGAATTGGACTTTATAGGTTATTTGGGCCATGCCTAAGGCCATGTGGTCCAGGCAGGCCCATGGGGAGCGCATGTAGGTAAATGGGCTTGTCTAGGGTATATAAACTGATTTATGTCTCATAAATCAGGTTGAACACTTTATAGAAAGAAACCCTAGAACAGAGAAACAGAGAGAGGGGGTGAAAGAACTTTGTACTAGACGGTTTTGCTTGTCAGTAATAGAATCGTGTGCAAAGTTTGAAAGTGATTCTTGTATTATTCTGTTCATCTCATTTTTCTTGATTTTGTGGTTTTCTTGAATCACACAAAGTTTGGATTCCGCCCATCCTTGCTGTTTGTTTGATATCATTAAAAGCTCCAAGTATTTGGGACTTACAAGTGGTATCAGAGCCTTCAGAACTTGTTCTAGGCTCGATATGATATCAAATATTCAAGAAAGTTGTTTTCGGAAGTGTTGGGTTGCTGGTTGTGAAGACTACTTTGAAGAACAGGGGAATCCGGATAATCTGCTGCATATTTCGTATCATATTCAAGGATTTCGGATCATTGTGTTGCTGATTCAGATCATATTTGAGGATTTCGGATAAAAGTTGTTTGAAGATTGCATGTGTCTTTGTTGTTTTCGGATCATCCTTTCTACATTTTGGGTAATCTTTACTTATTTCAGATAAACTTTCTGCATTTCGGATAGCCTTTTCGGATAGCCATTTTGAATACACTGTTCCGAATTGTTGCTGAGGTTTTCAAACTTGTTGGTGCATATTTTGTATGTCTGTCATTGTGCGAATAGGCTAGATAGAGCATGTGTTGAATATTGTATAGATTAGTGTGAAAATGGGCCGGAACGTTTGTGTTGAAGCCCTTTCGCATGAAAGAGTTTTTCGTGCGAAAGGAGCCAACTCCCATTCGTTTGAGGACCATTCGCACGAGAGGTGACCAGTCGTCCCAGCTGCTTCCATGTGAAAGGTCTCTACCTATAAATAGGACACTTGGTCATCTCATTTGTGAAGTTTTGGTTCCCAGAGGGAAAATGTTGGGAAAATGCTGGCGAAATTTCTCCAGAATTTCGCCAGCTTGTAAAAGATGTAAACTCTTTCAGTATGAATGAAGCTTTCAACTATTCTGCTTCTACTCCATTCTTTGCAATAATTTTCTGCCGAATCAGTTCTATTTGGGCCAAATTTCCGTCTAAACCCACCGGGTCCTAGACTCTCAATTGGTATTCTGGCATTTTTGAAATTCGTGACATGCAATAGTATTCGGGTGGTTTCCGAATTCAGATTTTTTGGGGATGCATAGGATCTGGATTCGTTAGTTTGTGATCAAAGGAAGTTCAGATTCTACAGATCAGGGTCAGATTGATGTTTTAGGGTTTGAGTCCTGGGTCTTCGTCAAGCCGGTCAGTAGGATTAGCATCAGGTGATGCAATGTATTGTGGATACTTCTAAGATATCACAGCTTTGTGATAGTTTAAAGTGTTAGAATGGTTAATCTTCAAGCAGAGGAATTGTTTTTCGGACTAACCACCGGGGAATGATGATGTTTGTTGATTAAGTTGCTACCGAAACTAACGGAGAAGACTATACATCTGTTTTCGTGACTGAAGAGGAAGAATGTGAATCTGATCATGGAAGAATGTTTCTGAGATCTGAATGCGTTACCAGATGATTTGTTTATCCGATGAAGATTTGTTGATGGTGGAGATTACCGTTTTCACTGATCAATCATTCAAGAGTGCGCTTAAAGAAGATTACGGAAAACAGGATTTCAGATTTTCGTGGGTATTCATAGACTTGAAGTTTACCAGTGGGGTGTTTGAAGTTTCTATCAATGTCGGTTGGGTTTTTGAAGATCAGAGGATCAAGCAGGCGAAATGCGCTATAACCGAACGCGGGGGGGGGGGGGGGGGGGTTAATTCCTAAACAAAGAAGCAACATTGATTAGATTCAAGTTGATGATTATTCGTGAAGATTGCACTGCAACAAATCAGAGGAGGTCAGGAACTATGCAAACAAAGACCTGAAGATTCATTTCAGGGGAATTTGTGCATAATGAAGATAATGCAAGCCTGAATCATCAATCAAGGGGGATCGATCGAAGATATCAAGATGCCTGATTGAAGTTGCAAATATTCAAACATGTCTCTAGTTTTCAGATATCAAGCTTCGATAGTGACGGCCAAGGGGGAATTTGTTGGTGCATATTTTGTATGTCCGTCACTGTGCGAATAGGCTAGATAGAGCGTGTGTTGAATATTGTATAGATTAGTGTGATGGGATTCTAAGTTTTTAGAATTACCTTATGTACGTGTGTCTTGAAGACTTGAACTTCAGAGTGTCTGCTGATGCAAATATCAAATTTGGATAAGATATCAAATGGAAATGTCGGCCTGATTGGGAGTTCAAGTTATTGAAGTAATCCCAAACAATAGGATCGGAACTCTCATATCCAAACTGATAGATTTTGTCCTATTCTCATCCCACTTTCTAACTAAACCTATTCATACCCATAGTCATTCCAACTTCTCAATTCTATTGTCAGTTCTGATGAGTCAAATTATATGCATAAGTCTTGCTTGCAAATTGATTTTATAGTTTATATTATTTGAAGCTAGCGAACCTTAAGACTAATAAATATCATGAATCTTAAATGGTATATCATATATATTCTCATTATCCTGTTATCAGTACCTTTTTCCTATAACTAACAGCTTGCCAAATGCCAATAGACTAGGATATGATGACGTATATTAATGGGTTTTTTATGAAACTTTGATTTGAGTTCGGATCACGCCATTCTTTTTATAAAGAGTGTATGGTAGGTATTTAATTTTTTTGTTTTACATTATGTGAAGGATGATCAAAACGACATGGAAGTTGATATTGCATCATCTTCTACTCGAACAACTGTGAAGCATTCCCCAGAGCTGGAGATCTACTGTTACTTGTTTGTGCTCATATTCCTGATTGACCAGAAAAAGTATAGTGAGGTCAGCCTGTTTGTTTCATTGTTTCTTTATTTTACTTTTGTTTATTGTTGGTGATGTAACATTTTAAAGAACTTTTACTCATCATGTAGGCTAAGGCTTGTTCCTCAGCAAGCATTGCCCATTTAAAGAACTCGAACAGGAGAACAGTTGATGTTTTGGCTTCTAGGCTCTATTTCTTTTACTCCCTTAGCTATGAACTTACTGGCGAACTCTCTGAAATCAGGGGGTGCGTGCTGTGTTGTTCTTTACTGGTTTCTTATTCTTATTTAATATTCATCAAAGATTCATTGAAACAGGACATGATCATTTATTATGTTTTCATTTGTTTGCAGTAATCTTCTTGCATTGTATCGGGTGGCAACATTGCGCCATGATGAGCTGGGGCAGGTTTGTACCTTGCATCTTGTAACAACTGAAAATACTTTGGTTTATTTTATTTATTATTTATTTTTTGATTTTTTTGGGACCGTGGTATACAGGAAACGCTTCTCAATCTGCTACTTCGCAATTACCTTCATTACAATTTGTATGATCAAGCTGAGGTCTAAGGCACCACGTTTTGAAGCTCATTCAAATAAGCAGGTGTTCTTTACAATGATAATCTTTTAGTTACTTTTTTTTTGTCTTTTTGATGTGTTGTACCAATGATTATTGTTGATGAACTTTGTAAGATTATAATTTGTGTTCTTCTCTTTATTATTTGTTTCAGTTTTGCCGGTACTTGTTTTACCTTGGAAAATTAGGACGATCCGGCTGGAGTACACTGATGCCAAGGAATCCCTTCTTCAAGCTGCTCGTAAAGCCCCTCTAGCCGTTCTTGGCTTTAGAGTTCAATGCAATAAGTGGGTTGTGATTGTGCGCTTACTTCTTGGAGAAATCCCGGAACAAACCATTTTTATGCAAAAAGGCATGGAGAAGGCCTTGAGGCCATACTTTGAGCTCACAAACGTGAGTCTCTTTTCTCAACTTTCAGTTACTGTATTTGATGTAGCTTTTAATTGCTAGCTCTTTCTACTCAAATATTGAAGCCAAAGAGTTGAAGCAACTCGGACACATCTGCCAGAAGAAGGTATGCAATAAACTCCCCTTCCACATTCATCAATTTCAAAATGGTAAAACCGCCTTTTTACTAATCTAATTGTTTGCAGGAGAGGGAGTATAAGGAAGCGCTGGTTCTTGATTCATGCATCAGAACTCACGCTCATGATGCACCCCATTTGAGCATCGAGGTATGGAACCATGTTTAATATAAACCTCAGTTTTTTTTTTCTTCATTTTTTACTCATATTTATGTTACCATTTTCACATGGGGGATTAAGAAGTGCTCTCTCTCTTGAGTTTTACAAAAAAAAAAAAAAAACACATGACCATATTGTGCAGCAATATCCCTACTGGGACCGTTCATCAGGAAGAGATCAATATTTGGGTATGATTCGACTAAACTCCTCACCAAATCGTGTCAGTAAAAGCCCCAAAAAGCGCAGTCCTAGCAAGAGTCGGAGCCCGAGCAAAAGCAGGAGCAAGAGTTTATCGCGGTATAAATTTGTTACAATAACCAACATGGGATTTTTATTGTGTTAATTAAAAGATGTCGGGCATGCGTGGACTCGCGAATCCTCATTGCCTATTTACATTTGTTAGACCAAGTTGGATAAATTTGTTGAATTGGTATGTATTTTGAATAGCTTTAATGTGTTTTATTTCAGAGTTTTGCTTTGGTAGCGTCAGTTTAAGACTGCCCATAGAACCGTCAACTGTGTGGATGCTTGTGTGCATGGTTATTGTTACATTGTTATAAAGTTGCTAGAGTACCAGGGCTAAAGATGTCTAAAATCGACATGATCATCAGATCGGACTCATTTGTATCAAACTACAACCAACCAATATTATGACCATTTGTTCCATGAAAAAAAGGTTCAGTCAAAAGCCACAAATTATTGTATATAGTAAACAATGCTACAGTTATATATGTTTACCGTAACTAACGGTGGTATACACAGATCAAAGCAATTCCTCTTTCATATCCCGAGTGTGGAAAGAATATGCTTATAGCAAGCGAAAGGTCACCAATTGTTTGTCTTTGGCTTCTTAACTATCATCACAGTGTAGTGAGCATGATGAGTAACATAGTCACTTACACTCACCAATACCGCCCTACAAAAACCATATTGTTCAATGTTGATATAAGAGCAAACTTGTGCAAATAGTGATTCGTAGCAACATTCCAGTCGAGATATAACATTTATAATCTCTATTTGCATAAATAACAGTGTACCTTTTGATTGCTCCATAACCATGGCAACCAACGACCAACATGGTAGCACGGTGCCTCTCTACGGCTTCACATAGAACATTCCTAGATCGCCTTCCGCGACTTCAAAGATCACATCATCCACCTGCATAGAGAAAGTATATGTTACAAAGAAACAAAATATGTGTAGATAAATGAAGTGAAACGTTGTTAATCTCAGAAAACATAATGTTACGTATGAAATGTAATTGAGTTGTTTGAAGTTTTATAGTTTTAAATAGTTTAGGGGGTATGTTGTAATTGTTGTAGTTTTGAGGGGTGAGTATGGAAATAGTTAGTTAGGCTATTGAATTAGGTTATATAACCGTTGTAACTGATTGTAATAAGCATTCCGGTAATGAAATGATCCCTCGTTCCCTCTCTTACGATTCTTATCAATTCTTACCGTAACATTGGTATCAGAGCTAACGATCCTCATCGGAAGCTTAGTTTTTTTTTTCGCTCCAGTAACGAATTGTTCATTGTTTCATTTCGATTGTAGATTTTTAACATTCAATCCATTCGTTTCGATTCAATAATTGATCTTCTTTCGATCAATTATCATAATCATACGTCCTTTCACTTCTTGGAACTGTTATTTCCAGTTTCATTTTGACCTAATTATGATTGCCTACCAGACAACAAGAAATGGAGAAATTAGAGAAGCTTACACAAGCTAGTTCGAATTTGATTGAAAGTCAGCAAGCAATTTTGGATCAGAATTCAGAAGCGATAAGGTTGTTACAGATTAGTATGACTTCATTAGTGACACAGATGGCTGAAATCAACAACAAATTAAGTAATGAAAGGGGAAATAATGGCGGTCATGATCACCGATTGGTTCGTACGGGTATATTGGATTTCCCTAAATTCAATGGTGGGGAAGTGGAGGGATGAATTATTCGTTGTAATCACTTCTTTGCAATAGATAAAACGCCAGAGAGTGCAAAAGTTCACTATACAGTCATTAATCTGGAAGGGGCAGCGTTGGAATGGCATCAAGGATTTGTTGATAGTCAAAATAGGGATATTGAAGAGATTACGTGGGATGAATATTCCAGATCTGCTATCACAAGGTTTTCTGAAAGGTTAAGCGAAGATGCTATGGAGGAATTAAAAAAACTCAATCAAACAGGTTTACTCTCTGATTACACTAAAGAATTTGATTCTTTACTTAATAGAGTTAAATTGAATGATGAGTACGTTGCTAGTCTTTATGTGGGTGGCTTGAAACCTGAGATTAGGTGTTTGGTGAAAATTTTTAAACCAAGAACTATGAGAGATGCAATTGCTATGGCCAAACAACAAAATGTGGTTTATAATACATTGTTTGGTGAAAAGGAGGTTAAGAAGAATAATTCAGTGCAAATGGCAGCAAATTCTAGTAGCAAAGTTGGGTCTATTGGTAGTAATAAAAGTTTAACTAGTTCCAGTAACAATTTGGCTTTATTACCTAGTCCTTCACCCAATAAGATGCTTAAGAATGTTAAAAAAGTTCCTGCTAGAGTAGCTGAGGAAAAAAGAGCTAAGGGTGAGTGTTTTTGGTGTAACGAAAAGTATTCACCTACTCATAATTGCAAGTTTAAGCACCTGTATGTGTTAGAGATTCATGATGATGAAGATTGGGTAGAAAATGCAGTAGAAGAGCCTGTGGAAGATCAAGTAACAGGAGCTCAACTTTCTGTTTATGCAATGACTGGGGTTACTTCTTTTTCTACTATGAGAGTGGTGGGTACTATTGGTACTAGGCAGATTCATATCTTAATTGATTCAGGCTCTACACATAACTTTGTCAATACAAAATTAGCTACAAGAATGAATTGTCACACTAAGGAGGTTCCTTTAATGAAAGTTATAATTGCAAATGGGAAGGAATTGGAGTGCAATCAGTTATGTCATGATTTTCAGTGGTTAATGCAAGGAGTGTGGTTCAAGACAGTTGTTTTGTTATTACCATTGGACAATTATGATATGGTGTTGGGTATCCAATGGTTACAATCATTGAATGATATTGTGTGGAACTTTAAAGACTTTACTATGCAATTTAAAGTTGATTCTAAGGTAATTGAATTGAAGGGAATACATAAGAATAGCATTTCTTTATGTTCTATGGAAAGGTTCTCTTCTATGATTCATAGGGATAATTCTGTGACACAATTACAACTTTTTAGTATGCAAGAAAAGGAAAATGGGTCATTTCAACATCATGGTACTGTAACCATTGCTCAAGAGTCTACAGAGATCAATGATCTTTTGAAACAATATGATGATGTGTTTAAGGAACCTACTTGTTTACCACCTGACAGAAGTTGTAATCACAGAATCAAATTGGTTGATGAACCAGTGACCATTAATCAAAGGGTTTATAGGTATCCAATGGGTCAAAAGGATATTATTTAAAAGATGGTTCAGGAAATGCTTGACATAGGTATTACAAGACGTAGTGTAAGTTCTTTTGCTTCACCTGTTGTTTTGGTCAAGAAAAAAGATGGATCCTGGAGGTTATGTGTGGATTATAGGAAATTGAATGATCAGACAGTTAAGAACAGATTCCATATTCCACTTATAGAAGAGTTATTAGAGGAGTTAGGGGGAGCAGAAGAATTTTCTAAGATGGATTTGAGATTTGGTTATCATCAAATAAGGATGCATGAAGAAGACATTCATAAGACTACATTTAGAACACATCAAGGCCTATTTGAATTTCTGGTACTTCCATTTGGATTAAGCAATGCTCCTGCAACATTTCAAGGATTGATGAATGCAGTATTTCAAAAGTTGTTGAGGAAGACACTGCTCATAATTTTTTGATGATGTTTTAGTTTATAGCAAGAACATCAAACAACATGTGAATGATTTAAGGGATGTGTTACAATTGTTTAGAGACAATCAGTTGTATGCCAAAAGATCTAAATGCAGTTTGGCCGGTTCTAGTATTGAATACTTGGGACATGTGATTTCTAGAGATGGTGTTTCAACTGATCCTTCAAAAGTGGAAGTAGTGAAGAATTGGCCAACTCCTACAAATGTTAAACAGTTAAGAGGTTTTTTGGGGTTAATTGGTTATTACAGGAGATTTATATCTTCTTATGGCACAATTGCTAAGCCATTAACCAATTTACTTTAGAAAGATGCTTTTAAGTGGAATGATGAAGCTCAAGGTGCATTTGAAAAATTAAAATTAGCAATGTTACAGGCTCATGTGCTGGCATTACCTGATTGGTCTCAAGAGTTTATTGTGGAGACTGATGCGAGTTCTAAGGGATTAGGAGCTATTTTTAATGCAAGGTAAACACCCCATTGCATTTGTTAGTAAAGCCTTATCACCCAAGCAGTGTGCTTTATGATAAGGAGTTATTGGCAATTCTATTGGCAGTTAAGCATTGGCACCAATATTTGCTCATTAAACACTTTATAATTAGAACGGATGAAAAGAGTTGAAGCATTTGCTTGAGCAGAAGATCACAACACCACTGCAGCATACTTGGTTAAGCAAGTTGATGGGGTATGACTATCATATTGTACACAAGAAAGGGGTGGAAAATACTGCAGCTGATGCTCTTTCTAGAGTGCATAGTTCCACTGTTTTTGTGATGGTCGTCTCTTCTTATGATCCTTTATTAGTAGACAAGATTAAAAGTCATTGGCAGCAGGATGATCAAGCAAAAGATCTAATTGGAAGATTGTCTAATGGGGAAGTTATTAAGCATATGTCTTGGAATGGCACTATTTTAACCAGGAAATCTAAGTTGTGGATTGGAAAAGATGAGAATTTAAGAAAAGAGATTTTGGAATTATGTCATAACTCGTCTTTGGGGGGAATTATGGGGTCTAACCCACCTTGCAAAAGGTTCAAATATCTTTTTTATTAGAAGAGGGCAGAGATATTTCTATGGACTTCATCAGTGGTTTGCCCAAGTCTGAAGGGAAAGATTGTATTTTGGTGGTGATTGATAGGCTAACTAAATACAGGCACTTTATTCCATTAAAGCATCCATTTTCTGCTGTTCAAATTGCTCAAGTGGTGCTAGATAATGTTTTTAAACTTCATGGATGTCCTCTGAATATTGTTTCTGATAGGGATCCTATATTCATGAGTTCGTTTTGGAAGGAGTTTTTAAAGTTGCAAGGGATTGATCAAGCCCTGTCCACTGCTTATCATCCGCAGTCGGATGGGCAGACTGAAGTCTTAAATCGTTGCTTAGAGACTTCTCTTAGATGCATGGTTATGCATGATCCAAAAACCCGGGTTCAGTGGTTATCATTGGCCGAGTGGTGGTACAATACCACTTCGCATTCGGCCATCAAGATGACTCCTTTTAAGGCATTGTATGGTATAGTTCCTCCCATCCATTTACCGTATGTTCCTGGTTCCACTTCTGGAGCAGCTTTGGATGATTGGTTGATCCAACGGGATGACATGGTTGCAACCATCAAACAGTCATTGGAACGAGCCAGAAATAGGATGAAGCAATTTGCTCATAGTAAGAGGAGTGAACGAAGCTTTGATATTGGGGATTGGGTTTTTCTTAAACTTCAACCATATGTTCAAACTTCTCTAAGAGTGCATAGATATTCCAAGTTATCTCAGAAAAAATTTGGTCCCTTCAAAATTGTGAAGAAGGTGGGAGAAGTTGCTCATACCTTGGAGTTACCTGCGGATCCTCAATAACATCCACTTTCCATGTGTCATTGTTGAAGAAGGCTCCTGGTCCTCCACTGAATCAAGTTGCTATTCCAACTAACAGTTTTGAGGAAATGCAACCTTTGGCTATTCTTGAAAGGAAGTTGGTAAAGAGTGGAATAAGATTGTGGTCAAGTTCTTAGTTCAATGGGCTGATTTGCCTTTACATGATGCTTCATGGGAGCTGGCTACTGAGTTTATCACGAAGGATCCTACTTTTGATATCGATTCTTGAGGACAAGAATCTTTAAAGGAGGGAGATTTGTTACGTATGAAATGTAATTGAATTGTTTGAAGGTTTATAGTTTTAAATAGTATAAGGGGTATGCTGTAATTGTTGTAGTTTTGAGGGGTGAGTATGGAAATAGTTAGTTAGGCTGTTGAATTAGGTTATATAACTGTTGTAACTGATTGTAATTAGCATTCCGGTAATGAAATGATCCCTCGTTCCCTCTCTTACGATTCTTATCAATTCTTACCGTAACACATAAAGTTCAAATGCAATAGTTACAATGACTAAGCTAAGATAACTGCATAAATTCCAATCGCAAAAGGCTATACCCTATAAAATTCAGATGGTAAAGTCCCAACAGGATCATTCATAATTCCAATCATACAAACATATCATGAATAAGAAAACTAACTTAAGTACTATACAATATATCACGAGACAACTGTAAACGAGTATCCTATTGTAAATCACCACCCTGCCGCATCGTGGTAGAGGACTAGTAATATAACATAACGATATAGGGTTTAGTTAAGATGTCACATGTTTAGTCGTCTAGATTCACTTTTTTAGAGGTGGTAACGCGGTTGATGGTGCTCATGGGGAGGTGAGTTTCATTGACTAGTGGTGTAAGGTATAGGTTAGTTGGTAAGTTAAAAGATAGTAAAAATATCGTAAAAGCGTTAACGAAAAGTCGTTAATTAAATTCAGAAAATAATAATTTATTTTAAAAATAATAAATGGCGAAAACAAGTTGCAATTTATATATTAATTCTTGTCTTATAAAATTAATAAGTGGCGATAACAAGTTGCAATTATAATAATAACTAGGTTATAACCCCGTGTATTACACGGGTTGAATAAATGAATTTTATATACCAAATAATAAAATATTATCTTTTTAAAAGCCTCTTTTATTGCATGGGTTGGAGAAATATAATATTATATATTAAATAATAAAATAAGTTATATCTATAAGAACCATATGTATTGTACGGGTTGAATAAATGTAATATTATATACCAAATAATAAAAAAAATTATATCTTTAAAACCATTGTATTACACGGGTTGAATAAATGTAATATTATTTACCAAATAATAAAAAGAGTTATATTTTTAAAAACCGCCGTGTATTACATGGGTTTAATAAATATGATTTTATATACCAAATAAAAAAAAAATATTTAAAAAAAACTAACGGATTTTTTTATATTTAAAGTAGGATAAGATTGAATATTAATCTTTATTTATTTAGTTAATATAAGATTGAAAAATCATATGATTGAATAGGTGGGAAGTTGTATGATGATAAATCGGTTAACCGTACTGAATGATAAAGATGACTTTTCAGAGTCAACGCATATACAATAAGGTATAAGACGAATAATCGATTAAGTAATCGATTAAGCAATAAGAAAGCATAGAATTTTATTAATAAGTTTGACTTTCGGGAGTCAAAGCGAAAACAATAAAGCATATAATATTTATTTTAATACACTTGATTAGCGATAAGTATCATAAGAATAATCAATTTTGATGATATTGGAAAAGGTAAATTTGACATATGCACTGATACTAAATTTGTTGTTCTCAGTAGCCTTCCCAAGTTCATAACAAAACATGGTGAAAAATAAAATATGTCGGGTCGGTTATTATACTTAGTACCCGATTACATAAAAACCCGGAACCGACCTAATATTTAGGGTAGTGAATCGGTAATTTATTTTATGTTTGATCGGTTCTCGGGTCAGGTCAGGTAATAGTCGGGTAGGGTCGGGTTTTGTCTTTTGCTCACCCGTAAATGAAATCAGGGCGGTCCCTGAATACTAACACAAATCCGACATAAACAAATTCACACACATACTTCTTCCTCCAGAATATTTAAAGAAAAATTAATAATAATCATATCACATGAAATTAATAATAATCATATCACAAGATGTTTTAAAGACGAAACACATGGTGATTACTATGGGATATTTATTTAATAAAATCGCATTAATTAATCGAATTTAACAGAAACATTTGTGATATTAGGTGGATTTTTTTTTAATTATTTGAAAGTTAATATCAACTTTGGAATTCGTATGAATTCTTATTAGATTTGATTAAATATTATTGATAATAAAAATTTGTATTAGATTAGATTTTAGATTTGATTAAATATTATTAATAATAAAAAATTGTATTAATTTAGATTAAATATATTATTATTAGTATTATTAATAATTTTAATCAATTAAATGAGAGAATGACAAGTGTCCCAAAACAGGTTTCTTTTATTATATAGTATAGATTCATGTCTTATATATTGTCCTATTTTAACGTCGATAATACCTACCATTTAGTTGTACTGTAACTTATTGATTGGGTAAATTACATTTTTAGTCGTATCAAATTGCAATAGATACACCTTAACTTTAATAATTACAGCCATGATCCTTTATTTAGAAAACTCATTACATCATTCGTCCTTTAACACTAACCAAGTTAAAATTATAAGTTAAGCATGACATGTACACCTCATGTGAGGGCATTTATGTCTTTTCACACCTTGTTTCTTCCCCCTTATGAAACCCCTCTCTCAAACTCCCTCAACTCTCTCTACATTCTGGTGTTCCACCACCACCATAATTGAACCACCGCCATTGCACCAGTGTCATCAACATTAAATGTGGTAACATTTAACCCCATTCTCTTCCAATCTCAACATAATCACATCGACCAAATCTTAACCTAGCATAAACACCCCTTTTAGAACCCATTTCAACTAATCCTTCTGGGTTTCCAAACTGACAATTGAGATAAATACATGAAACACTTCAACTAAACCATCATCTGCTTCAAATTGCTACTCACCACATCTAATTTCAGCAAGGTATGATCTGAGCACTTTTCGGCGGCCGACAAACCAAACAAGAATTCCGGCAACTCGTCACCACCGCTTATCCAATTCGCCTGAACCCTACCAACCATCGTTTACTACTACAGCAGTCGGCGATGATGACGGATTTGAACTAGATCCACGAAAAAAAAAAGACGGGTCTAAACCACCAGAGTCGCCGTTGCCGTCAGTAAAACGATGGAGGTCACGATTGAAGAATGGAAACCACTATAGTCGTTGTCGCCATCTACAAATGATGGCTTCGTCGTCTTTGTTGTCTGCCTTGGCGGTGTGTAGGTGGTGACAGTTAAGTGGTGGTGTTGTTATACTGTGGAGATGTAGATAAATGAAAGATAAGGACTGATTGTGTATAACGAGTTTAGATCTTTAAAGTTTACTGATTTTCTTAAGGAGGTGAAAGATAAGTCACAAGGAGAAAGATTGTATAGAAAGAGAGAAAGCGGATGAGAATAGATAGACTTTATGTTTATTGTTTATGTTTTGTGTGTGTATATATATATATTGTTAATATAATAGGTAAAATTACTAATATACCCTCACATGAGGTGCACATGTTATACTTAACTTAAAAATTTTAACCTGGTTAGTATCAAAAGACGAAAGATGTAGTGAGTTTTCCAAATAAAAAACTATGGCTGTAATCATTGAAGTTAAAGGGCATCTATTGCAATTTGATACAAACATAAAGGACGAAAAGTGTAATTTACCCTAACTTATAATATTGAGACATCTCATCGAAGCTTCTTTTTAAAGTCTTCATATATTAAGAATAATTTCGTTATTTATGACTTTTTTACTATAAAATATTTTGAAACAAATTTCAAATCCTACGTAAGAAAAAAATGGAAAATTCTTAACTACCCTAACTTATAATATTGAGACATCTCATCGAAACTTCTTTTTAAAGTCTTCTTATATTATATATTATATATTATTATTTTGTAACATGTTGATACATTAGGTTGTTGTAACATGTGCTTATATTGTGTTATGTTTTAGCTTTTTTACTTTCATTTAAGTTGATTTTTGATGTACATTGGTATTAGTAAGTGGCTAAAACCTTCAAGTGGTGGCGAAATGGTAAGCTGATGATTCCTCTCTAGTATACTATTAATTTGAAACATTTGTGTGCATGTTTGGTTGTAAGTTGTGCTTAAATGGTTGTACCTTAATCAAATATAAGTTGTAAGTTGTCCTTAAGTGATTGTACCTTAATCAAATAATAATGGTTTCATTACCTTACCAAATTCAATATGTTTTGTATGCATGTATGGTTGTAAATTGTGTTTAAATGGTTGTACCCTAATCAAATAATGGTTTCATTATCTTACCATTTTCAATCGATTTGATTCATTCAAAGTTGTGTTGTTTTATTTGTAAATTATTATTATTTATAATAATATAATTAATTTAGCCAAAATCTTGAATAAATATAATTTGCAACATATTGATGCAATGGTTGTTGTAATGTATGCATTATGGTTTGTATAGTGGTAATGATATATATTATATATAGATTACGATGAACCTGTCAAACGGGAAAAAATAGACGTGGGTTCATCGTAACGTGCGAGTCCTATATTAACTTAGTTATTTTATTCTATGTTTTACGTTTCGGTTTAATTTCTTCGTATTAACACTGCAACTTCAATGTCGGTGGTCGCTGACAGAAGTGTGGCATTAGTGCTCGCCCCCGCCGCAACGCGGGGGTGCTTAATACTAGTTAAGAATAATTTCGTTATTTATCACTTTTTTACTATAAAATGTTTTGAAACAAATTTCAAGTCCTACGTAAGGAAAAAAAATGGAAAATTCACTACCATACACATATACAATTAATAACTTAAGTTTCATTTAAAAGTCACATCAATTTAACACAAAATAGTCATGACCGTGTGATTCACATATATAAAGTACGTCGCGTTAGGAAATGAAACGGTTTGAATTATTTAAACAACTAACTGTGTGATTTATTTAAACAAGAAACGATGCGACGTATTTAAACAATACTTCGGTTACATTAATCAATTAAACGGATGTGATTTATTTAAGGGTTGGCTAAATGCACCCCTTTTTACTAGTCATACCCCTTTTCTATAAATATAGTTTAAAAGTTGTCAAATTTCACCCATCTAAACAATTCAAATATTGTTATAAATTTATTACTTGTGTGTAGGGCTGTTCACGAGCCGAGCCGAACCGAGCGGAACTTTGCTCGTGCTTGGCTCGTTTACAAACCGAACCGAGCGGAGTGGCTCATTTAAAACCGAGCCTTAAATCAAGCAAGCGTTTTTCGAGCAGTAAATATTCCGAGCGAGCGTCGAGCGAAGTTCGAGCAATTTAGACAACTCTGTTGCCCGATTTAAATTTACTGAGAGAGATAGTGACAATGTTTGGTCTCAAGTTTTTATGTCTTTAAAAACATGCACATTTAATGGTATAATATTTTTCTTATGAATAACAATGTTGTGGCCGACGAAGCGATGATCATACCGCACGAACAATTAAGTTGAGAGCAAGAGACGATCGACTTAGGGTAACGACTTGAAATATTGAGGCGATAAGCAGCCTGTCGTTTATCGGTTTAGGGTTTAAGTTTTAGATTTGATATTATTTTTTTATTGGCGTGGTTGGTCTAGTACGTATAGATGTACTTGTAAATTTGTATATAGTGAACCAAAATCTAATATAGTGGTATATATAAAACTATAAATTTAATTTATATTTAAGTATATATGTATGTGTAATGTGTGTATATATATATGTGTGTGTGTATATATGTGTAATTTACATTTGTGTATGTGTATGTGTATGTGTATATGTATATGTATACTAATTAAAAATAATAATTCGAGCCGAACCGAGCCGAGCCGAGCGGACCTTTGCTCATGCTTGGCTCGTTTACAAACTGAACCGAGCCGAGCGGCTCGTTTACAACCGAGCGTTAAATCGAACGATCATTTTCCGAGCAATTTCCGAACCAGCGTCGAGCGAGCGACGAGCGGCGAGCGATTTGAACGGCCCTACTTGTGTGTTCCCCATGGTTGAATTTTCATAATATTGATTGTCTTTACCAGCTAGCGTTGTTAAAATTTCAGTTAAGTCATGTAAAATGACCAAACTACACCCATCTTTAACCTCCATCTTCAACCTCCACCTTACTTATTTAATACATCTTCACTCTTGCAATTGGTTCGTTGCGATACCGGGCTCGAGCTCCATCACAAACCATTTACATTACAACCCATAAAAAGAGGGTTCTAGTATAATAGGAAAACAATGTCAAACCAAAAGCAAAATGTCAAACCAAAAGCAATTGCTTGCATGTGAAAATATGAAAGATGTGAAAGAAAAAAAAAAAAACATATCACCTAAAATATACGTGAAAGAAGACAAAAAATGTTTCACCTAAAATAGTTAAGAGTGATATGTATATTTTAGCCATGTAAAAGTTACTTTTCTATTTATTTAATAACTTAGTTTTACTATATGCAAATGAATTCTAGAAACAGTAATATTCACTCGGTAAAACTTAGAATTAACAGATTCAAATGAATTAGTTTTTGCATGAAACACTCGATCATGATTAGCCCAAGCTGCAATTTCTACCGACGTCACAAGGTGTCGTAGTGATCGAGATAATTCAATAATAGCAGTGACCGAACAAGTTCACCGTGTTTGAAATCAAATGAGGGCTCAACGAAGTAAATCTGAACGTTTATCCCAACAAACATCATAGGATTTTTCAATTGATATCGAAACAACAAAGAAATAATGTTTTCGATCGAAGATGAAAAAACAATGAATATCGCAAAACATTCGATCGATATAGTAGGTACACCTGAATACGAAATGAATTTGTGTACCATTGTCTTAACACACGATTGTATTAAGACTGCTTAAATGGGATAAATCAAAGTGGATTTAAAATAAATCAATAAATAAATAATTAAATCAATCCAGGAGATGTGTAGATGAGATTAGCGCAAGCTTCAAATTAGTGAAAACGCCACCACAAAGTGTCGTACCCAACAAACGATTTAATGGAGTTGAAGACCAAACAAGTTTACTACGACTTAGAACAAATGAAATGCTTGTTAAAAATTGATTTGATTATGATGCTCTCAACACATCATATGGTGCCTTGAAGTAATGTTTATAGTGAACAAGTTCAAACAATTAAACTTGGTTTAGGCGCAACCCGCCATTTAATGAATGCATTGGCAAGGAAATTTTGACATGATTACAACGAAAAACAAGGTACGTAACTTGAAAAGAAAGAGTAGTTTTCAAGAAAGTTTGTTGACTCGATATCAAGGAGTCAACACTTACAATAATGCAGGTCATTCGAATCACAAAGCAATAATTAGATATAGCGAAATAATATTCGAAACTTTGATGAAAACGATCATTTGGAGTGAAACCACATGCGTAACAAACGATGCATGTATAACATATGAATTTTTCGAAGAATGAAGAAAATGAGTGTTCGTTATAATGAAAGAAATTGTCGTGATACAATGACCATTAAGATGAGTAGAGATGTAAGAATCTACTCACTAGATGCAAAAGTCGGAATTTCAATAAAAGAAATTAAGGAATTTACCTGGAGTTTCATGTGATGACCGGTTGTTAGGTGACATTACCATGAAATGTCGAACATAGCGTATTCGTCGTAAATGAGGTAGGGGGAATGCAGAGACATGCGCCTTCTCCTTGGCGTGATTCGTGTCGTTGCAGGACCGCGTTACTAGTCGTCGCATCCTGGTCAGTAGTTCTCCTGCTGACATGTGATTTCTAGAGATGGTGTTTCAACTGATCCTTCAAAAGTGGAAGTAGTGAAGAATTGGCCAACTCCTACAAATGTTAAACAGTTAAGAGATTTTTTGGGGTTAACTGGTTATTACAGGAGATTTATATCTTCTTATGGCACAATTGCTAAGCCATTAACCAATTTACTTCAGAAAGATGCTTTTAAGTGGAATGATGAAGCTCAAGGTGATTTGAAAAATTAAAATTAGCAATGTTACAGGCTCCTGTGCTGGCATTACCTGATTGGTCTCAAGAGTTTATTGTGGAGACTGATGCGAGTTCTAAGGGATTAGGAGCTGTTTTAATGCAAGGTAAACACCCCATTGCATTTGTTAGTAAAGCCTTATCACCCAAGCAGTGTGCTTTATGATAAGGAGTTATTGGCAATTCTATTGGCAGTTAAGCATTGGCACCAACATTTGATCATTAAACACTTTATAATTAGAACGGGTAAAAAGAGTTGAAGCATTTGCTTGAGCAGAAGATCACAACACCACTGCAGCATACTTGGTTAAGCAAGTTGATGGGGTGTGACTATAATATTGTACACAAGAAAGGGGTGGAAAATACTGCAGCTGATGCTCTTTCTAGAGTGCATAGTTCCACTGTTTTTGTGATGGTCGTCTCTTCTTATGATCCTTTATTAGTAGACAAGATTAAAAGTCATTGGCAGCAGGATGATCAAGCAAAAGATCTAATTGGAAGATTGTCTAATGGGGAAGTTATTAAGCATATGTCTTGGAATGGCACTATTTTAACCAGGAAATCTAAGTTGTGGATTGGAAAAGATGATAATTTAAGAAAAGAGATTTTGGAATTAAGTCATAACTCATCTTTGGGGGGGAATTCTGGGGTCTAACCCACCTTGCAAAAGGTTCAAATATCTTTTTTATTAGAAGAGGGCAGAGATATTTCTATGGACTTCATCAGTGGTTTGCCCAAGTCTGAAGGGAAAGATTGTATTTTGGTGGTGATTGATTGGCTAACTAAATACGGGCACTTTATTCCATTAAAGCATCCATTTTCTGCTGTTCAAATTGCTCAAGTGGTGCTAGATAATGTTTTTAAACTTCATGGATGTCCTCTGAATATTGTTTCTGATAGGGATCCTATATTCATGAGTTCGTTTTGGAAGGAGTTTTTAAAGTTGCAAGGGATTGATCAAGCCCTATCCACTGCTTATCATCCGCAGTCGGATGGGCAGACTGAAGTCTTAAATCGTTGCTTAGAGACTTATCTTAGATGCATGTTTGTGCATGATCCAAAAACCCGGGTTCAATGGTTATCATTGGCCGAGTGGTGGTACAATACCACTTCGCATTCGGCCATCAAGATGACTCCTTTTAAGGCATTGTATGGTATAGATCCTCCCATCCATTTATCGTATGTTCCTGGTTCCACTTCTGTAGTAGCTTTGGATGATTGGTTGATCCAACGGGATGACATGGTTGCAACCATCAAACAGTCATTGGAACGAGCCAGAAATAGGATGAAGCAATTTGCTCATAGTAAGAGGAGTGAACGAAGCTTTGATATTGGGGATTGGGTTTTTCTTAAACTTCAACCATATGTTCAAACTTCTCTAAGAGTGCATAGATATTCCAGGTTATCTCAGAAAAAATTTGGTGCCTTCAAAATTGTGAAGAAGGTGGGAGAAGTTGCTTATACCTTGGAGTTACCTGCGGAAACTCAATTACACCCCACTTTCCATGTGTCATTGTTGAAGAAGGCTCCTGGTCCTCCACTGAATCAAGTTGCTATTCCAACTAACAGTTTTGAGGAAATGCAACCTTTGGCTATTCTTGAAAGGAAGTTGGTAAAGAGTGGAATAAGGTTGTGGTCAAGTTCTTAGTTCAATGGGCTGATTTGCCTTTACATGATGCTTCATGGGAGCTGGCTACTGAGTTTATCACGAAGGATCCTACTTTTGATATCGATTCTTGAGGACAAGAATCTTTAAAGGAGGGAGATTTGTTACGTATGAAATGTAATTGAGTTGTTTGAAGGTTTATAGTTTTAAATAGTATAGGGGGTATGTTGTAATTATTGTAGTTTTGAGGGGTGAGTATGGAAATAGTTAGTTAGGTTGTTGAATTAGGTTATATAACTGTTGTAACTGATTGTAATAAGCATTCCGGTAATGAAATGATCCCTCGTTCCCTCTCTTACGATTCTTATCAATTCTTACCGTAACACATAAAGTTCAAATGCAATAGTTCCAATGACTAAGCTAAGATAACTGCATAAATTCCAATCGCAAAAGCCTATACCCTATAATATTAATCATCAAAATTCAGATGGTAAAGTCCCAACAGGATCATTCATAATTCCAATCATACAAACATATCATGAATAAGAAAACTAACTTAAGTACTATACAATATATCACGAGACAATTGTAAACGAGTATCCTATTGTAAATCACCACCCTGCCGCATCGTGGTAGAGGACTTGTAATATAACATAACGATATAGGGTTTAGTTAAGATGTCACATGTTTAGTCGTCTAGATCCACTTTTTTAGAGGTGGTAATGCGGTTGATGGTGCACATGGGGAGGTGAGTTTCATTGACTAGTGGTGTAAGGTATAGGTTAGTTGGAAAGTTAAAAGATAGTAAAAATATCGTAAAAGCGTTAACGAAAAGTCGTTAATTAAATTCAGAAAATAATAATTTATTTTAAAAATAATAAATGGCGAAAACAAGTTGCAATTTATATATTAATTCATGTCTTGTAAAATTAATAAGTGGCGATAACAAGTTGCAATTATAATAATAATTCATGTCTTATATATTGTCCTATTTTAACGTCGATAATACCTACCATTTAGTTGTACTGTAACTTATTGGGTAAATTACATTTTTAGTCGTATTAAATTGCAAAAGATACACCTTAACTTTAATAATTACAGCCATGATCCTTTATTTAGAAAACTCATTACATCATTCGTCCTTTAACACTAACCAAGTTAAAATTATAAGTTAAGCATGACATGTACACCTCATGTGAGGGCATTTATGTCTTTTCACACCTTGTTTCTTCCCCCTTATGAAACCCCTCTTTCAAACTCCCTCAACTCTCTCACTCTCTCTACATTCTGGTGTTCCACCACCACCACAATTGAACCACCGCCATTGCACCAGTGTCATCAACATTAAACGTGGTAACATTTAACCCCATTCTCTTCCAATCTCAACATAATCACATCTACCAAATCTTAACCTAGCATAAACACCCCTTTTAGAACCCATTTCAACTAATCCTTCTGGGTTTCCAAACTGACAATTGAGATAAATACATGAAACACTTCAACTAAACCATCATCTGCTTCAAATTGCTACTCACCACATCTAATTTCAGCAAGGTATGATCTGAGCACTTTTCGGCGGCCGACAAACCAAACAAGAATTCCGGCAACTCGTCACCACCGCTTATCCAATTCGCCTGAACCCTACCAACCATCGTTTACTACTAGAGCAGTCGGCGATGATGACGGATTTGAACTATATCCACGAAAAAAAAGACGGGTCTAAACCACCAGAGTCGTCGCTGCCGTCAGTAAACGATGGGGTCACAATTGAAGAATGGAAACCATTATAGTCGTTGTCGCCGTCTACAAATGATGGCTTCGTCGTCTTTGTTGTCTGCCTTGGCGGTGTGTAGGTGGTGACAGTTAAGTGGTGGTGTTGTTATACTGTGGAGATGTAGATAAATGAAAGATAAGGACTGATTGTGTATGATGAGTTTAGATCTTTAAAGTTTACTGATTTTCTTGTGGAGGTGAAAGATAAGTCACAAGGAGAAAGAGTGTATAGAAAGAGAGAAAGCGGATGAGAATAGATAGACTTTATGTGTATTGTTTATGTTTTGTGTGTGTATATATATATATATATTGTTAATATAATAGGTAAAATTACTAATATACCCTCACATGAGGTGCACATGTTATACTTAACTTAAAATTTTTAACCTGGTTAGTATCAAAAGACGAAAGATGTAGTGAGTTTTCCAAATAAAAAACTATGGCTGTAATCATTGAAGTTAAAGGGTATCTATTGTAATTTGATACAAACATAAAGGACGAAAAGTGTAATTTACCCTAACTTATAATATTGAGACATCTCATCGAAGCTTCTTTTTAAAGTCTTCATATATTAAGAATAATTTCGTTATTTATGACTTTTTTACTATAAAATGTTTTGAAACAAATTTCAAATCCTACGTAAGAAAAAAATGGAAAATTCTTAACTACCCTAACTTATAATATTGAGACATCTCATCGAAACTTCTTTTTAAAGTCTTCTTATATTATATATTATTATTTTGTAACATGTTGGTGCATTAGGTTGTTGTAACATGTGCTTATATTGTGTTATGTTTTGGCTTTTGTACTTTCATTTAAGTTGATTTTTGATGTACATTGGTATTAGTAAGTGGCTAAAACCTTCAAGTGGTGGCGAAATGGTAAGCAGATGATTCCTCTCTAGTATACTATTAATTTGAAACATTTGTGTGCATGTTTGGTTGTAAGTTGTGCTTAAATGGTTGTACCTTAATCAAATATAAGTTGTAAGTTGTCCTTAAGTGAATGTACTTTAATCAAATAATAATGGTTTCATTACCTTACCAAATTCAATATGTTTTGTATGCATGTATGGTTGTAAATTGTGCTTAAATGGTTGTACCCTAATCAAATAATGGTTTCATTATCTTACCATTTTCAATCGATTTGATCCACTCAAAGTTGTGTTGTTTTATTTGTAAATTATTATTATTCATAATAATATAATTAATTTAGCCAAAATCTTGTATAAATATAATTTGCAACATATTGATGCAATGGTTGTTGTAATGTATGCATTATGGTTTGTATAGTGGTAATGATATATATTATATATAGATTACGATGAACTTGTCAAACGGGAAAAAAATAGACGTGGGTTCATCGTAACGTGCGAGTCCTAGATTAACTTAGTTATTTTATTCTATGTTTTACGTTTTGGTTTAATTTCTTCGCATTAACACCGCAACTTCAATGTCGGTGGTCGCTGACAGAAGTGTGGCATTAGTGCTCGCCCCTGCCGCAACGCGAGGGTGCTTAATACTAGTTAAGAATAATTTCGTTATTTTGTTTTGAAACAAATTTCAAGTCCCACGTAAGAAAAAAATGGAAAATTCTTAACTACCATATACATTACCCTATCTATTAAAAGGCTATGTCGGTGCCTTTTACCATTTTAGTCCTTCTTATGCATTTTCATTTTAACCCTTCATGTTTTGTCTCTTGCCACCTACCCTTTTCTTAACTTCTCTCACTCAGCATCATCATCATCTTCATCTCAATCCCTCTTTCTCTAAATCTCACACACATACACACACGTAGTTTCTGCCATGTCTCTGTGTCTCTCTCTCTCTGTGTTTCTTTGGGATGAACGAGGAAGACGAAGACGACAACGGCGAATACATCAGGGTTAGGGTTTCGTCTCCATCGCCCAAATCCCTTCAAACTCTCTATCCAATCATGGATAGATACAGAGGAGGAGATCGATACAACAACCCAAACGATTCTCAACCATACAGACACCCTCGCGGTCCACCGCCGTCACGATCTTCAAACGATTCTCCGATCAATCGCCATCGTAGCGGTTTCTCCTGCAATCGCCGCAAGTTGCATAAGAAGTCAAGGTTCGGTTTATTCTTGATTTGCATTTGGTTGGTTATTTGAGATAGGTTTCGCTTAATTTTGGAATTATTTGAATCTTTTTGATCTTTAAACTTGAAACTAGGTTGTTTGTTTGTGTTTTTTCTATAGCAAAGTGAAGCTTGATTGGGTTCATATGGGTTTGATTTAAAGTTTGAATCTTGATTGTGAATTATTACAAAAATAGTAAGTTGATTTGATTGGAGGAAATTTTTAGAAAAGATTCCCTTTTTGGACAGAATTTGGTCAAGAATCCCGATGGATGTTTTTGATAAGATTGGGTTAATTTGGAAAAAGAATTACAAATTTTAGGAAATCTGTTAAGTCTATGTTTAGTTGCATTTGGGATTTTAGGATTAGATTGAAATAAGTTGGGTGCTTTAATGATTGTACCACTTAGGAAATGAAATAATTAGAACACTAGGAAAGACCATGCTTATCTCTTACTATTACGTGGCTGACTAGGTATATGAACATAAAGAAACGTGCGCCAAGAGTAAGTTTATGTAAGTGTTTTGTTTTCTTCTTTTTGTTATAAAGTTTAGAACGATGAACTACTGCGCAATCAGCTACGGTTTAGTTGGACTTACAGCAAGCCGATTATGGCGGTAATCCGTTATTGCGGAGAAGGGGTGCAAAGAGGATTCATAGTGCTGACAGGTATGGGTTATTGATTTTGACATGGATCAGTTGACAGGCATCAATTAGGATCTTAGGTCCCAAGTATTTCGACATATATTTTTTCAAAGATGGAAGACATTTTGATTTGGAATAATATGTTTGGTGTTAATTCAAGTTAGTTTGTGTTTAGATCAGCCGCTCGCCGCAATGAGCGACGGGTACTTTCTCTTTATCTTTTATTTGGTCTTAACTTTCGATATAAATTTTGCTCGGCAACCACGTATCTATGTTTCGAGTTAGTCTATGTTTCAATGTAGAATTTGTTGGGGTAAAATAGAATGTGTTTTCATTCGACGATATAAATTCTATGTTTTGACATAAATTTAGTTCTGAACGAGTCGGGTACGCCGCCGCAACGCGCGGCGGGTAAAAATACTAGTATACAATTAATAACTTAAGTTTCATTTAAAAGTCACATCAATTTAACACAAAATAGTCATGACCGTGTGATTCACATATATAAAGTACGTCGCGTTAGGAAATGAAACGGTTTGAATTATTTAAACAACTAACCGTGTGATTTATTTAAACAAGAAACGATGCGACGTATTTAAACAATACTTCGTATTTAAACAATACTTCAGTTACATTAATCAATTAAACGGATGTGATTTATTTAAGGGTTGGCTAAATGCACCCCTTTTTACTAGTCATACCCCCTTTCTATAAATATAGTTTAAAAGTTGTCAAATTTCACCCATCTAAACAATTCAAATATTGTTATAAATTTATTACTTGTGTTCCCCATGGTTGAATTTTCATAATATTGATTGTCTTTACCAGCTAGCGTTGTTAAAATTTTCAGTTAAGTCATGTAAAATGACCAAACTACACCCATCTTTAACCTCCATCTTCAACCTCCACCTTATTTAATACGTCTTCACTCTTGCAATTGGGTCGTTGCGATACCGGGCTCGAGCTCCATCACAAACCATTTACATTACAACCCATAAAAAGAGGGTTCTAGTATAGTATAATAGGAAAACAATGTCAAACCAAAAGCAATTGCTTGCATGTGAAAGTATGAAAGATGTGAAAAAAAAAAAAAAAAAAAAACAAAAAACATATCACCTAATATATACGTGAAAGAAGACAAAAAAATGTTTCACCTAAAATAGCTAAGAGTGATATGTATATTTTAGCCAAGAATGATATGTAAAAGTTAATTTTCTATTTATTTACTAACTTAGTTTTACTGTATGCAAATGAATTCTAGAAACAGTAAAATTCACTCGGTAAAACTTAGAATTAACAGATTCAAATGAATTAGTTTTTGCATGAAACACTCGATCATGATTTGCCAAAGCTGCAATTTCTACCGACGTCACAAGGTGTCGTAGTGATCGAGATAATTCAATAATAGCGGTGACCGAACAAGTTCACCGTGTTTGAAATCAAATGAGGGCTCAACGAAGTAAATCTGAACGTTTATCCCAACAAACATCATAGGATTTTTCAATTGATATCGAAACAACAAAGAAATAACGTTTTCGATCGAAGATGAAAAAACAATGAATATCGCAAAACATTCGATTGATATAGTAGGTACACCGGAATACGAAATGAATTTGTGTACCATTGTCTTAACACACGATTGTATTAAGACTGCTTAAATGGGATAAATCAAAGTGGATTTAAAATAAATCAATAAATAAATAATTAAATCAATCCAAGAGATGTGTAGATGAGATTAGCGCAAGCTTCAAATTAGTGAAAACGCCACCACAAAGTGTCGTACCCAACAAACGATTTAATGGAGTTGAAGACCAAACATGTCTACTACGACTCAGAACAAATGAAATGCTTGTTAAAAATTGATTTGATTATGATGCTCTCAACACATCATATGGTGCCTTGAAGTGAATGGTATAGTGAACAAGTTCAAACAATTAAACTTGGTTTAGGCGCAACCCGCCATTTAATGAATGCATTGGCAAGGAAATTTTGACATGATTACAACGAAAAACAAGGTACGTAACTTGAAAAGAAAGAGTAGTTTTCAAGAAAGTTTGTTGACTCGATATCAAGGAGTCAACACTTACAATAATGCAGGTCATTCGAATCACAAAGCAATAATTAGATATAGCGAAATAATATTCGAAACTTTGATGAAAACGATCATTTGGAGTGAAACCACATGCGTAACAAACGATGCATGTATAACATATGAATTTTTCGAAGAATGAAGCAAATGAGTGTTCGTTATAATGAAAGAAATTGTCGTGATACAATGACCATTAAGATGAGTAGAGATGTAAGAATCTACTCACTAGATGCAAAAGTCGGAATTTCAATAAAAGAAATTAAGGAATTTACCTGGGGTTTCATGTGATGACCGGTTGTTAGGTGACATTACCATGGAATGTCGAACATAGCGTATTCGTCGTAAATGAGGTAGGGGGAATGCAGAGACATGCGCCTTCTCCTTGGCGTGATTCGTGTCGTTGCAGGACCGCGTTACTAGTTGTCGCATCCTGGTCAGTAGTTCTCCTGCTGACAGGATTAGTATCGTCGCTTAAACGCTTCATCGTGTCTTCTCAAAGACCTTGCCTCGAAAATCGTATGTGATGTACTTCAACCTCCGTTGATGTATAACTTGAGTTTCGTGTAACTTAGCATGTCGATACTTCGTTTTGCGTACGTTACCTGCTCGGTTAACTAAAATAGCATAGACGACATAATAATGGCGTTTACCCGAGTTAATAGACGTGGTTCCTACGTGATAACATTTAATAAACTTCGACATAAGTTTCCAAAGGTTCTAAATGCATGTTTCCTAAACTCTCAAAGTTTTGTTTACTTGGTGTAATTGTCTTTGTGTACCGTGTAGAAAACCCGTCATTAGCATCTATTTAAAAACAAAATTTTGGCTTTTTGTTTTCGGAAACGGTTGGAGACCATATTCGAGTCTTAGGCGTTCTGTATGTGTTCAAGTCCTAATAATCTAAGTCCCCAGAGGAAGGTAAAGTTAGAGCCTAGGTATCTCTACAGAAACCTAATTCGCTGAAACTCGTTGCTCTGATACCAATTTGTCACACCCCGAAATATCAGAGCTTGGCGTGACTGGACTGGTATCTTCATTGCACAACAGAAGCAGTTAGTACTAAGACTTCTATAAAACGAACGTCCACTAAGTACTCAACTCCTCATGGTTCTCCTATTCCAACCGTGCCATAGTTTGAAAAAATACCCTGAGAAAGAACATGCGAAAAATCAATATAAAGTTGAGCGGGTTCATAGTTTGTTTTGAAAAAGATTTAAAACAGTTTTTTTTGAATAACCGGTTTTAAAATATTGTTGCGAAAATGAAATAAAAATCATTTTCTTGTCATGTTGTGTGAAAACTTTGTATTTGTGTAACTTCGTATGCGTAACGTGTTATATTCGTAAACTTTTTACTTGTAAACTTTTGTGTTTGTGAAAACTTGTGTAACCGTCAATGTTCACACCTGACATTGACGACATGCATAATCCTATGCGTTGTATTTGTATAAAACATGGTATGTAAGTGTAAGTTTGCAAACTGTAAAACGTAAGTTTGTGAGTTGCAAATTCAAGGAATTTGAGATCGCTAATGTTTAGCTACGACATTAACAAAAGTGACGACATAGGGAGCATCCAAACCTAGGCATTTTTATCACATTGACTGAGACACAAAAGCACTCTTTGGTAGAAGTATGCCAAGAGTGAGGTTGCATGAAACCCATTAGATCTAACCTTTCGCTCACCGGGCTAAATGTATACTTTGATTAATGGTGCTTAAGTTTCACCCTATTCGTAACATGATCTATGTACCGTTTGTTCGTGTATTACTGTTTCGAAAAAAACCGGATATAAACCATTCGTAAACCGTTTGAGCTTATTGAAATTCACAAATCATTTATGTGAGTTAAAACTTGTTTGTAGCATGGTTTAGAAATATGTAATTTATGTTTATCGAAAACCTTGTATGCTTTGCAAAATGTGCATGTCTTTCCAGCCCGAAAATATTTATAAAAAAGTAAAACCGTAAAAAGGTGGGGTTACGAACTCACCTTGATTTCCTTGTGCAAAGCTAGCTAATTATGATTTCGTGAGGTCGTTTCCAAGACGTGATTTGCTAGCGTGCATTCTATAATATCCCTAACACGGAATATCTTATAAGTTTCTAAATAAAAGCGGTAACTAACTACGTGTCACCGAGCTCTACCGAATCGTTAACCGAACGATTCAACTGTAAGTTGTTAACTTAACAAAAATGATTAAGTTATACTCGTTTAGTTTGTCTATTGTGGGTAATAACTAATAAGTCTTGGAAAGACTTAGTTCTCGAGAGATTTAAAATATATAAATATTTATATAAAAATATATAAATATATCGATATAATCACGTTAGTCGCCCCGAGAAGTTGTATGTGTATGTAAAGAATATTTATATGAAAATAATATATAACAAACTCGTATTATGTATTGCATCTCGTATGATAATTATCAAAGTATAGGTATATGCCGTTTAGTTGTTTGAAATAAATATATGAAAGTTATACTTATTTTGTAGAAGAATCATCGAGTTGTTTGATGTTTGAAATAAATATATAAACTATATTTATTTTTATAAAAGAATTGTCGAATTTTCAAAGTTTAAAATAAACATAATAACTATATTCATTGTTGTAAATAATTTCCGAATTGTCGTTTTCGTAAGTTGTAAAGTGTCGTCGAGAGTAATTATATATTTGTATTTGTTTTTATAAAAGATTATTTGAATCCGCTAGTTTTGTTTTATAATAAAACACGTGATGTTTTCGGATTTTCTCGAAAAACGGGCAAAGTTTCTTGGACGCCCCCGACAACACAAGTTGTCGTTATTTTTCAAAATTCAACAATATTTTTGTATAATCAATTTATATAAACAAGATCATAAATAAATCAAAGTAAATTTTAACTATCAATTCGTCAATTTGTTCGGTTCGAGAGCTCGTTTTCACGTGAGAAACAAAACTATATAGAAACGTAAATAAATTAACCGCGTCACTAATTCTTTACCAATCCTCGTGTCGATTCTCCGAATGGTTTGACTAAGTTGATCGTCTGACCGAGTCAACTGGGTTGACTCACGTTGACTGAGTTTGACCGAGTCGACTTGGTTTGACCGAGTTGACTCACTGATGACCCTAGTTTGACCACCTCGATCTGTTGACCGCTGCTGACCGAGACCCGAACCTGCTGTTGACTGCCTTTGACCGAACCAAATCTCAACCGAGTGAACCGTATCACCCTCCATCCGAGTCCAACCCGATGCCTGAACCGCGACCAAAACCGAACTGTGAATTGACCGGAACTGATGTTTGACTCGGTTGACTTCCTGACCCGAACCGAAGTCTGTAACTCGAACCAAAACAAAACCCGAATCCGCAACTTGAAGTGACCCGAAATAAAACTCAAAACAAACCCGGCTCCCGATACCGAAACGAATCTGAGCAAACCCGAATCTAAACTGAACATTATCAGCAATCGAAAAATTATCATCATCCTCACATCACCATCGATCTTCACCATTAACTCGTCGGAAGAAACCAGAAGCGTGACCCGAAGCAAAACTCGAAACACTTTTTGAGTTGACCCAAAACGAGAACCACATACCTGAACTCGAGCCGTGAATAACCACCATGTTCCACTGCCGCCGTCGCCAATGGGGCCGTTGTCACCGGCGCCGTCTCTTTCCCACCTAACACACCTCTCTCTCATAAAACAGGGGTGTGTGTGTATGTGTCACAACGGTAGGTGTGGCCGGAGAAGGAGAAGAACAAGGGTATAGGTGTGGTTGTCGGAGGGGGGGGTTTGAGATGTTGGGGGTGTCTTGCTGGTCAGTTAACCAGTTCCGGCCCACCTGTGGCTGCCGATTGCTCAACCGAGAGGGAGAGAGTAGATGTGTTGAGGGTATGATGTCTGCATTTGGGAGAAGGAAGGATAAGGTTCTTGTATGTAAGTGTGGGTTTGGATAAGGTGCAAGAATCAAAGTGTTTGGGGAAGACAGAAAACGTGTGTGGCTGAAAACAATGGGGACATTAGGGTTTTGACACTCTTTTATAGTTAGGTCTTCTCTAACAGGCTTGGGCCCAAGGCCCACAAGCCCAATCCTCGTGTTTTAAGTGGCCTGTCAACCCCTACGAAAAGCCCAATCCTCGTGTTTTAAGTGGCCTGTCAACCCCTACGAATCCGTTTTCGCACCCCGAACATCATCTAAGATTGTAAAACAAAATTTTTGGGTTAAATGTACATAAAATAGTGTCGGTAGACGTTGTTTGCGTGTCCATTCGTCGAAACGGTAAAAATCACGTAAAATTGCGTCATTTGCCGTTTTAAACCGTTTTCGATCCGGTCTCGACTACGGTTATTAAAATTTAATTATGAAGCTAAATATATCGTAAAATTTCATTTTTGAAGGTAATATGCGTGTCCGATGCTTCCGTTTCGTTGCCGGTGCGTTCCTGCAGTCACGTTTTTCATTCACGTTTGCGTTTTGCGATGTTTGAAAGCATGATAAATTCGTAAAACAAAATTCATATGTATAAAATATTCGAATAAAATTCGTATTTGTCGGCGTTGTCAGTATTCTGTTCGGTTTCAACTCGTTATCGTCTAGCGTTCCGCAGATTTCCCGCAGTTTACTATTCACGCACTGTAAGGCCGAATAGACGTTACTAGGCTTACTAAAGGCCTAATTAAATTAATTTACGTCTTAAACACTATTCATTATCGCTTTAAACACTTGTTAATCGCGTAATTAAAGGCGTAAACTACCAGTTGTCACAATGAATATTTTAATAATTATTTTTGTAACTTGTACATCAAGTTTTCTTTTAAAAATGGTAAATATAACATCAAGATTTATGTAAGAACACAATGATCTTTGCATTGGCTCATCTAAAAAAACTTTAAAACCCCTTATTTTAACCAACACAAACTAAACCCATGATCAACAAATAACTAATTAGGCAATTACCTTGTAAAAGTCAATGACTGAGTCAAAGCAGCAACCGTCGTGAGCGCCACCACAAACGGCAGCGCCGCCGAGAGAATTTGCGAAGCATCACCGTTCACAACCACCACCGATCCCGAATCAGAAATAATGGAAACAACATAATAACATGAAACAACACCTACAAAAAAAACAGTTGCGTTCCTAAAAAAATACGTCGGTATATGACGATCTTCAGTTTTCCTTGTGGTATTTAGTTGAGAACGAATCTAAAGTGGGTGAAAGAAAAATTGAATGATGTAGGGTTTTGTAAGAGTGGAAGGTGTGTATAAAGATGCAAAGAACATATTACAGGAAGAATCCTGAAAGCAAAATTCTATAAAATAGGGGAAGAGAAAGGGATTGGTTTCGTGGGAGAGAATGGGAGATTGTTTCGTGGAGAAAGAAGTAGAATGTCCAGATCTGAAAATAAATGATGTTTTGGAATTTGAAATCCCGCTCAAGGGATCTCGCTCAAGATTTTCAGGAATGTTTTGATTTAAATATCTTAGGCTTCAAATGCTTGTACCATGTGCTTTCAAGACTTGTACATGTTGAAAAAGTGACAAATAACCAAAGTTTCCCTTCTAATATGCATTATATAAATAGTATAGATACTTTAAGTAATATATAATGGAGAGTTCAAATGAGAAAAAAATTACAAATTTAGAATAAAAAGAATAAAGGTTACAAAGTTAATTTGAAAAAATCATTTAATGAGTCTATCCTTTATTTATGTTATTCAAATTAATAAACCCTAATTATTTAATGAGTCACCCTATAAACTAGTTTTGCACCTTAGGGGGGACGGGGTGGTACGTTATACCACCCCACCACGCGTTGAACTATCACTAAACACCGCCGCCGACCAAGTCACCACGCGTGGTAAATTAAACGCGTTGAACCGAGCACGCGTTGAAGTTTTGAAATATTCGACCATTTGTTCAATATTTGACCGTTTTAAAACGGTCACATTCATTAAAAAAAAAAAAAAAAAAAAAAACCTTAACCATTTTATCTATTTATATATCTCCATTTTAACCATTTTAACACACCAATCTACAAAATTTAAACCAATTTAAACCCATTTCACACAATTTTTATATTTTTCTCAAATGGAATTCCCTACGGATTCGACGTTTCCGATGTCTAGCGATAGCGATACCGAGTCGTCTTCCGACAACGAGACGCTAAAATATTTTGTGTCGGTGTATAACGAGCTTGATGCCGAGTCGTCCCGCCCAAAGAAGAAGATGGTCGACCGTGATCGTATACGTGCCAACGAAGTTTTGATGAACGATTATTTTGTGGAAAATCCGCTCTACAATGCCAAAACGTTTAGAGATCGGTTTCGTTTAACCAAAGAATTATTTTTAAAGATTGTTGGAGACATCGAAGCAAACGAGGAATGGTTTCAAGAAGGTTACGATGCGAGGGGCAAAGCAAGCTTCACGCCGATACAAAAATGCACGTCCGCCATTCGTCAATTAGCGACAGGTAACCCTCCCGATCAATATGATGAATATCTAGCTATGTCGGAAAGAACTTCACGTGAATGTTTGCAATTTTTTTGCAACGCGGTCATTAAGTTGTATGCTAACGAGTTTTTACGTAAACCGACGAGCCACGACATCTCACGTATTTACGCCGCACACGAGGCTAGATGGCATTTTCCCGGGATGCTCGGTAGCATTGATTGTACACATATCGAGTGGAGAAATTGTCCAAGAGAGTTGCGAGGGGCGTATGTTAGGGGAGACATCAAAAGACCAACCATCATACTAGAAGCGGTGGCGTCGAATGATTTATGGATTTGGCATTCGTATTTCGGTGTTCCAGGTTCAAACAACGACATCAATGTGTTGCATACGTCGCCGTTGTTCCAAAGCGTAACGGATGGTACCGCACCTTCCTCTCCTTTCTGTGTTAACGGTCGACATTACAGACGAGGCTTTTTTCTTGTGGATGGTATCTACCCGTCTTGGTCTGTTTTTGTGAAAGCTCCCTCATTTCCTGTCGAGCATAAAGAAAAGGTGTTCAAAAAATTGCAAGAATCGGCAAGAAAAGATGTTGAGAGGGCATTTGGTGCTTTAAAGGGTAGATGGGGTATACTACACCGACCGGTTCGTGCTACGAGCAAGAAATCAATACATAGCATAGTGTATGCATGTATCATATTGCACAATATGATGATCAAAGAAGACGGACGTGCAATATCCCCGGATTGGGTGCCGGATCCTCCTACATAAGTTCAAGTTCCACAAGATATCCATCTACAATTGCGTAACGAAGAAACTCACTTTCGGTTGAGATACGATTTAATCGAACTAGTAGGTTCTCTTGGTTTGGAGTTTCCCGATTCGGACGAGGAGTAGGTTTTTTTTTTTTTTTAATTGTATGTTTCTAGTATGTTAAATTGAAGTAGTATGTTTTAAATTTAATGAAATTTTTAATTTTAGTGTTTTATTGTTAATTTCTAATTTAAAATAAAAAATTTAAAAAATTAGTTAAATTTAATTTTAAAATGAAAATTAAAAAAATTTAAAAAGTTAGTGAAATTTAATTTTAAAATGAAAAATAAAAAAACTTGGGAGTGATACAATTTCATCACTAGTGATACCACCCCCCCTACATTTCTATCACTAGTGATAGAAATTTGGTTGATGACATGGCACGATTTAATTGGACAGTGTGAGTGATAAAATCCATCACTAGTGAACCACCCCTCCCCCCCTTACACAATAAAAACAATCATGCACATGATCCTACATATTCAACGTCTCCTACACCATAAAAACAACGTTTCCTACACCATAAAGACAATGTTTTGGTGTAAGGTACAAAATGTGTAGAACCCCAATACTTTTAAATAATTTGCGACTCATAATAAAATATGTGTAAGACAAAACACTTTTAAATAGTTTTGTCGCTTCTAATAAAATTGATGTATTAATTAATGATGGTGAAGGAGGAAATTATGGTGACATTAATAAGACTTGAGTAACCCTTTATAATATTTATTAATATTCTACATCAAAATGTTTATTCTACCCTTATTAATTAAAAGTAGATAAAAATTATATCTTGATTCATAACCGTTGATAAAAAAAATATAAGGACTAGATTAATTTATTTTTCTACTTACAAAATGATTCTTCTAAAATGAACCCATTTTAAGTAATAATGTCTTTTTAATTAAAAAATAAAATAAAAAAGAATGATATAAAAAGGCCTGAAAAGATCTTGTCCTTTGATAGTTGTCTTGAGGTAACACAAACAATTAGTTATTTACGAAGCATATATATAGGTAATGATGACGTGGGTAGCTCAAGCTTAATAAACTAACTATAAGAGCAAAAGTAGCTTAAAGGGTTGAAGGTTAAAGGGTTCAAGTAGGCGGACAACTGTGGTGAACAACAAAAAGCATGGGACAGTGACATGTCCCATCACACTTTACGTGTGACTCCTTCACTCAGCCGCAAAAGAAGACACATGAGGAGAAACAGTCTTCGAACTCAATGCCAAAGCATTTAGCATCATAGCATCTGCATTACCCAATGAGATCTATGCTGGACTGTTACATTGTAACAGTGCCAAAGAGCTATGGGATGCACTGAAGGAACAATTTGGGGGTACAGAAGAAGTTATTGAAAACAATAGGGAAATTCTGAATCAGCAGTATGAAACATTCTTTCACATCAAGGGTGAATCATTGACTCAGCAGTTTGAGCGATTTAGTTGTCTCATTAGTGAACTAAGGCTTGTTAAAGTAACATTTCCAAATTCAACTCAAAATAGCAGGTTCCTTAGATCATTACCAGAAAAATGGGATACCATTGCATTTGTTACTAGAAACTTTGCTGAGTTCAAAGATCTGACCCTGACCCAACTTCATGGTAGACTCCTGACCTATGAAAGGGAGTTAAACCAGAAAAAGAAGTTGCAAGAGTCTGGCAAAGTTGCTGATGATTATTCATTCGGTAGCACAACTCTTTTTGGTCAGGAAGAATCTGGTAGCAGTAGTAAGGATCAGGGTTATGATCACTTTATTGATATAACTGCTGGTGGAAATTTTAACAACCCTGATCCTCACTCTGCAAGTTATGCTTTTACTGCAAATTGTGAAAACCAGATGTCAGATAACTTGTGCTTTGAACTCAATGATTTGCAACACTTTACTTAGAAGAGATGGACATTTTGCATTAATTGGCTTTGCTTAGTGTAAGAACAAGCAAATTCTACAAAAGAACAGGGAGAAAATTCCCAAGGTTACATGGGAATTTAAGAGTGGGGTTGGATAAGTCAAAAATTAAGTGCTATAAGTGCAATAGGCTAGGTCATTTTGCTAGGGAATGCAGGAGTCAAACCACTGGTCCAATAATTACTCATCCTAGCTCAAACCCTAGACCACAAAATCAAAGCACTGTGCACTATACCCAATATACCCCTGCATCCCATGTTAACACTGCTCATTATGCTGCAACCCCTGTACCTGTGCATTATGTTCAAACCACTGTTCCACAAATTCAGTATGTTCAAGCCCATGTCCCTCAGGCACAAGTGCAACCTATTGCACCTCAACAAGCTGCTCCAACAGTGGCACAACCAGATCAACAAAGCTTTTTCACCCAAGGCTTTGTTGACTGGAGCAGCATGCCTGATGAGCTTGGTGATGAAAATTTTGCACTCTATGCTTTTAATGATCCTTCTAATGATGAATTTTGCTTGATGGCATTAGAGTCAATACCAGAAGGGGTAGAAACTGAAGGTGAACAGCTAAGTGTTGAAACAGTGGATGAAGTGGCTAAAGCATTGGTTACTGCAGTTGTTGGTGAACTATTGCTGGGAGAAAATTCAGAAACCCTGATTGAACCACTGTCTGACCCCTGGTCCAAAGAAGACAAAGAAGACAAGGAAGAGAAGAAAGCAGGTGAGAAAGAAGTAAGAGCTGATGATGAAGATGATCATCAATGTGATTGTGCCATGATGGCTGCTGCTAAGGGAGCTTCTGCATGCTTAGATAGCCTTTGGTATGTAGATAGTGGAGGCTCCAGGCACATGACAGGATGTAAAGCCCTTCTCAAAGATTTCAAAATCCATGGTGGGGGTGATATATCCTTTGGTAATAATAGTAAAGGGAAGGTTCTGGGGTCTGGTACAGTACAGTCTGGAAATGTAAAATTTGAAAATGTCAATCTAATAGACAATCTAAAATTCAACCTCCTGAGTGTTTACCAAATGAGTGATAAGGGGTATGGGTCATTCTTCACAAAGGAGTGTTGTAGGATTGTTGGACCAGAAATGGTTGAAAAGATTGAAGCAATAATCAATTCTGGAAAAACCAAACTTGTTGCTCAAAGAAGTGGCAATGTTTATGTGGTGGATATATCAAAAGAGAGCCCCAGAACTGATGCTTGTCTGTTCTCAGCTGCATCAAACAAAGAGACAGAACTATGGCACAGAAGATTGGGGCACACAAATCTCAAGACAATCACTGCCATTTCAAAACAGGGGTTAGTAAGAGGTTTACCTCAAAAACTGTTCACCTGTCCTGAGCATTGTGTTTCCTGTCTAAAAGGTAAACAACATAAAAGCTCCTACAAATCCATTGACGAGTCCAAAACAACCAATTGTTTGCAAATGCTTCATATGGATTTGTTTGGCCCAGTAAAAGTCACGAGTCTTAAGAAAAAGAGGTATTGTTTGGTTATAGTTGATGACTTTTCTAGGTTTACATGGACTTACTTTTTACACTCAAAAGATGAGACTGCAGGCATTCTGCAAGACTTTGTGAAACAGGTTGAAAAGCAGTTTGACCTTCCAGTAAAAATCTTCAGAAGTGACAATGGCACAGAGTTCAGGAACAAGGAGTTGGATGATTTCTGTGTGTCAAAAGGAATTGTGAGGCAATACAGCATTCCAAGAACACCAGAACAAAATGGGGTTGTTGAAAGAAAGAACAGAACTTTGATTGAGGCTGCCAGTACCATGCTTGCTGATTCAGGTTTGCCATTAACTTTTTGGGCAGAGGTAGTAAACACTGCTTGCTATGTCCAAAACAGAGTTTTAATCAACCCCAGGCATCAAAAGACTGCCTATGAACTGCTGTATAAAATAAAGCCATTGATTTCATACTTCAAAGTTTTTGGTTGCCCATGCTTCATTTTAAACTTAAAAGATTCCATTTCTAAGTTTGCAGCCAAAATTGATTGTGGATATCATCTGGGATACTCAATCACTGCTAAGGCCTACAAAGTGTTTAACACAAGGACCAAAACAGTGGAGGAGACTTTGAATGTAAAGTTCAATGAACTTTCATCAATGAAAATCCCAGCAAATCTTGCAAATCCTGCAGATTTGTTTGATCTTGATAAATTCACTTTTGAAAATACTGCTGTCAAGACTAACAGTGCAGGTCCATCAGAGGATTCAACACCAGACTATGGATATGAAATCATCATTCCTCAAAAGTCTGTCAAAATAGGAAGAGCAGCAGATGTTCAAAACAGCTGTCAAAGCTCAACCACTGCTACCTCAACAGTTGTTGACCAAAGTAGCCCCTTAACCACTGCTTCCACATCATCAAGCACTGTTGATAAAAGTCCTCAAATAGTGGATCAAAGTTAGCATGTGTCCACACCTTTGCCTCCTATTCCACCACCTTTTGAAGCCACTGCTGGATCATCAAAGTCACCAGTAGTGGTTAGCTCAGATGATTCACATCTGCAGCCCTCCCCACTCAATGCCATTGTTCCATACCAAGGAGAGCTTATCTTCTTGAAATCTCATCCACCAGATCAAATTCTTGGCAACATCAATGAAGGGGTGCTCACAAGAAGTTAATCCCAAAACATTTGTCTTTTTGCTGGTTTTCTATCACTCCATCAGCCAGTCAAGTACCAAGAGGCACTGAAAGACAACAGCTGGGTAGAAGCCATGCAAGAAGAGCTCCAATAGTTTAGAAGACAACAAGTATGGGAGCTTGTTCCATTGCCAGAGGGTGTAAGTCCTATTGGCACAAAATGGGTCTTCAAAAATAAAACTGATGAAAGGGGTATTGTTGTAAAAAATAAAGCTAGGCTTGTGGTTCAAGGGTACAGACAAGAAGAGGGGATTGATTATGATGAAACATTTGCCCCTGTTGCAAGACTTGAAGCAATCAGACTATTTCTGGCCTTTGCTGTCAACCACAACATCAAGGTGTACCAAATGGATATCAAATGTGCATTCCTCTATGGTAAGATTCAAGAAGAGGTATATGTTTGTCAACCTCCAGGTTTTGAGGATCCATTTAATCCAGATCATGTCTACAAGCTGAATAAAGCTTTGTATGGCCTGAAACAAGCACCAAGGGCCTGATATGAAACTTTTTCCACCTTTCTACTATCCATTGGTTTCACAAGAGGTAGAATAGATAAAACATTGTTTTTAAAATGGAGAGGTAAGAAATTGATGATTGTCCAAATTTTTGTGAATGACATCATCTTTGGAAGCACATGTAACAAAATGTGTGAAGAGTTTAGGCAACTCATGACAGCTGAGTTTGAAATGAGTGCAATGGGTGAACTCCAGTGCTTTCTTGGTCTCCAAGTCAGGCAACTGCAAAATGGCACTTTTATCCATCAAGGCAAATATGCCAAAGAACTGTTAAAGAAATTTGAGATGGATGATTGTAAGCCATGCAGAACACCCATTGCAACCAATAAAGTAGTCATATCTGATGAGAAGGATGAATTGGCTGATCAAACTTTGTACAGAAGCATGATTGGGTCCTTATTGTACCTAACTGCATCTAGGCCAGATATCATGTTTGCAACATGTGTTTGTGCTAGATCCCAATCAGCCCCTAGAAAGTTAAACCTTATTGCTGTAAAAAGGATATTCAGATACCTAAAAGGTGCTCCCACACTTGGTATCTGGTATCCAGCTGATGGTAAAATTAAGCTTTCAGGTTTCTCAGATAGTGACTTTGCTGGATGTGACAAGACAAGGAATTCCACCTCAGGAGGGTGCCAATTCCTAGGCAATTGCTTAGTGTCTTGGCAAAGCAAAAAGCAAGCAGTTGTTTCCACATCCACTGCTGAGGCAGAATACATAGCTGCTGCAAGCTGTACAGCCCAACTGCTCTGGCTTCAAAATCAGTTGCTGGATTTTGGTATCACTGCCTTAAAGACACCACTCATGTTGGACAGTCAGGCAGCAGAAAATATCATAAAAAATCCAGTTTCCCATTCAACCACCAAGCACATTGACATCAGACATCACTTTGTGAGGGATTGCTATGAAAAAGGTTTGATTTCTCTGCACCATGTTCCAACTAAGGATCAGCTGGCAGATGTGCTAACCAAAGCATTAGACACATCCACCTTTGAAAGGTTGATCTCTAGGATTGGCAAGCTAAACATGGAATAATAGGCAAAATCCTGTTTTTCTATGAATAAAAGCATTAAAATGTTTTCAGAAAATAAAAAATCCATCCTTAAAAATAGCTAAAAATGAAGTTTTCATTAAATCCTTAAAAGTCTGCCATAACCACTGCTTTGTTCAAAGGTCTGTTCTCCTTAAAAGTTTGTCCACTGCTGAAAGTCAACCCCTGCTCTCTCATTTCCGTGATAAACACTGTTATTCAAAAGCAATGTCTTATCCACTGATATGTTATCCACTGATAGTGAAAATCACCCACTGCTCTCATTGCCATAGTTATACCACTGATCTTGTTCCATCAGTGGTCTTCATAAACGAGTTGTCGTTTTCTTCATCAGGGGTTGGCACGTGGACAGTACATTATGGTCAGACCTTTTGTAACCGCTGCCACGTCAGCATTCACTTTTTCTCTATAAAACCCCATTCAAAACCCCAAACAGCGTTTTACTGTCGAATTGAATTCTTAAAAATTCCTTTCTCAAAGCAGTTTTTTCCTCTCATTTCCTCAAATTTCTTCACAACTTTCTTTGATCATCTTCTTCAAAATGACAAAATCGAAGTCATCCGCAAAATCCACTTCCAAATCACCGTTAACACCCACTGAAATTCCACACAAACCTTCTCACAACATTTTGGGTCTTCTTACAAAACCCGGCACCACCGATGTATTCGATTCCATCATTGATCTCATGTCTGCATCAAAGTACAAAACTTTGCTTACAGCAGATGCTCCAATTTACCTGCAAACCCATAGAGAGTTTTGGAAAAATTATACCCTTGACAAACAAGGCGAAGATGTCATAGCCATTAACTCTACTCTCCAGGGTAAAGCAGTCAAAATCACACCACAATCCATTTCGAAAGTCTTTGAACTCAATGATCAGGAAGGTAAAATTCTTTTTCAAAAAATGAGTTAAAAATTGATTTCCTTGAAAGAAGGTATGCTGATACAATGATGAAGAGGGATACCTTACAAAAAGGGTACTTCCCTCCTGCAACAAGATTTTTATTTCATACCTTGTTATTGTGTGTTTCAAATAAAACCACCTCTTTTAATGAAATACCATTAAAGATTCAAAACCTGGGGTATGCTATTCTTCAAGAAGAAAATTTCAATTATTCCCAGGAAATCTTTAATGATCTGGTTAAAAATATTGATAAAAAGCCATTCTTGCTTTTTCCAAGATTTTTAAGCTATTTTTTTGAAAAGAAATTTAGTAAGGATGATGATTTTGCAATAAAACAAGGTGAATCTTTTCAAATAAACAGCTTAACTGCTGAAACTTTTACAAGAATGTCAACACCTTGCAAAACACAAGCAGAGCTGCCTGAGCAGAATTTAGCAGCTACCACTGGTCCTCAGGTATCTACTGCTGAGCCCACTGCTCAAGGTGATCAAAGTAGTAAAACAACTGCTTTGAAGCCCACACCTAAACTCACCAAAAAGCCAAAGCAAAAGAAAACTCAAAAACCCCCCAAACCCATCAAAAAGGCAACTCTGGAGGATGAGATACCAGAGCAATTGCCAGTGACAACACAAAAGTCACAAGAAACCACTGCTGCTACTTCCTCACAACAGTTGGTACAAATATCTAAACCCATAGCCGAAACTCCTCCTGTTTCTTCTAAAAAAGAACAGGTTGTACATATAGGGACACCACAATATGATGCTCTAGAATCACTTGCTTCCATCATCCACAGCCCAATGCCCGGGGCCAATTCTCTTTCTACACCCAACCTCACCTCCACAATTCCCCCACCAACTAAACTTTTGTTGGATGCTATTGATTTGAACCAGGCACAAACCAGTCCTTCTCAATCATCTATCAATGAGAATATACTTCAACAAACGACTGGGTCTGATGTATCAATCATAGTTAACCCACCAACAAGGCCTGAGGAGGTTACACCCCTTGAGTTACATGTAACTCTTGGTGGTAATCCAAGTGAAGCAGCCACTACAAGTGCTAAACCCACTGGTTTGCATTTGGACAGTGGTTACATCAATAAGACTTCATTGGAGGCAATTCCTTCTATAGCACCTCTGATACCCACTAGTGAGTTTGTTTTAACCACTGGTACCATCAAAAGGTTATCAAGTGTTGAGGGAAGAAGACCCCAGTACCAAGACAAAGGGGCATCAGTGGTTAATGTTTGGAGTACACTCCCTACATCAACCCCTGTTACAACCACTGATAGTGGGAAATCAGATGATCCCATTAAATTGGGTGATGGTTTAAAGTACCTGGAATTGACGGAACGAAGTGAAAAACTGGATAACTCTGTTGCAGAAATCAAAGAAATGCTGCAGCAGTTGTTGACAGTACAAAAGGTGCAATCCACTGCTGTTCCACCTCAAGCATCTGCTCCACCACAAGCACCTGCTGCAGATGAGATATGGAGCCTGTTTCAACCTTTTCTCCAACAACAAAAACAAATGGCTGATCAGCAACATGCAATACATGTACAAGAGCTGAGAAACACAATGGAGTCTAGGTTCAAGAACACACAAGCAGATATTAAGGCTATCAAGGCCCACATATTGAAAACCACTGGCACTGCTCCTCCAACTATTCTCTTCATGGATCAACTTCCTCCAGATAATGCCAAAAAGGGGGAGAAAGTTAAAGAATGGAAGAAGAAGGGAGTAGATGATGGTCTCTACATAGAACCAGAAAAGGAGAATATGACCAAGCAGATCCCCTTGCTAGATGGTAGCAAAAAGGTTGATGTTACCCAAAATGCACTTGATGAAGCTGTAGCAAGTGTAAAAAGGGATAGAGCGGCAAAGGATATGTCAAGGTGGAATGAGGAGAAAAGAGCTTATATGGAGCTGAATGCGCAGGTTTGTTCTGAGCCAAAGGATGTTAAAAATCCTGAGCCAAAAAGAAATCCCACTAGAAAAGTGAGGGAACCCAAATCCATACCATCCAGACTCACAAAGCATACTCCAAAACCACCTTCCAAAAGCCCCCAACATCAATCTTCCACTAAAACAGCTGTTGTAACTCCTGCTATATCAACTACTGCTGATAGTTCAGTGGTTTCAACATTTGTTATCACTTCAACACACACCACTTCAACACACACCACCACTGCTTTACCACCACCACCAAAACCACCATCACCACTAAAAACGATCTCACCACCATCACCTCCTGCCAAAAAGCAGAAGACATCAGATGTTACAACATCTGTTGTAATGACAACAGTGGTTGAAACACCAGTTGTTTCAACAACTGTTAGTCAATCACAAACCACTGCCACTAAAATCACCAGAACCGATCCACCCAAAACATCATCAGCATCTCCTACAATAAAAAGGAGAAGGATTTTCATACCAGATGATGATTCTCCATCACCACCACTAACATCTTCAATATCACTATCACTTGTTACAATACCAAAGCCTGTTCCTCTCTCATCAGCTCAGAGTCAAAAGCCATTACCTCCTGCAGGTGTTTAATTCCCTCTTGAACTTATAGCAGTAAGAGAAGAAATCAAGTATTTTTATTATGAGGAGGACCCTGCTAAAAGGAGTTTGCCATCAGTTGAAGGATATCCTAGGCCTAACAATATTGAAGAATATTTGAAAATCAAGGCTCAGCAAGCAGAGGATATCTCAAAAAGAAATACACAAGGGAAATCTGATAGAGAAATTCAGCAGAACTATCAATACTTGCTCACACAAGTCAGATCTTTGGAACAATTTGCAAAGAATGTATGTCAGCAAATATCAGAAAAGGCAGATGAATCCCTGAGAAAAGATTATGTTGAAAATATCATGGCCCACAAGAAATACAAAGGAGAAAGATACATGTATAAAGACTGGTCCATTCCTGAGCTGGAAAATGAAGCAGCCAGGATTCAAGACATGATCAAGAACAAAGTGAAACATACTCCTCCAGATTGGGAAAAATTCAAAAAAAATGTACCTGATAAAAAGGTAGAGCTGAGGAGAATGAACGAGGAATTAGCTGCTGCTGATTATGGGTCCTTAAATCAAGTGTTGAGATGGAAAGAAGATAAAGTCAAGGCTACCTACAAAAGTTTGGAGAAATTAAGAAAGACAGATCCTAATGCTCCACAAAAGCCTGAGTATCCTGAAGCAGAGGTTTCAAAAAGACCACCAAAGCTGCAAATCAGGAGATCCACTGCTCCAGCTGGTGCAGCCATCTTTAAAAGAAGGCAACAAAAACAGTTGGGTGCTGAAACTATTCAAGAGCTAATGGAAGGTGATGACCTTGTAAAAGAAGGCATAAAGAAAATGATTGTAGCAACTCTTGGATTGGATCAAACTGTAAGTACTGCTCAGTCAGTCATCAATAGGCCAGCTTCACCAAACACCTCATCAAATAAAAATCTCCCAAGAAACCCACCAGACTCAAAGGTACTAAAGTAGAAAACTGACAAACAGACCCATGTATTGACAATGATCAAGTCTAGTGGAGAAGTGAAGAAAATAACAAAGGAACAAGCACTTGGCCTAAGTCTTGAAGATTTGCAGGATCTCCTTGATCTTCCACTTAGCAGGGATGAAGATGACACAGATGCCTTAGCCTTTGAATTATAACTCAAAGGGCAAATAAGGGAACTGTTGATGAGGCAATAAAGATCTATAAACAATGAAGGGTGTTGGCATTATCTGTTCCAGGGGGAGATTGTTGGGATTGAACCCTACAAAAAAAACATATAATTAAAGCCAAAACTGGATCAGAGCAGTGGATCCAGAATAAGCAGATGTTATGTATACAAGTCTCTCCCCTTGAAAGTGGTTTCAACATCTGCTGACCTCCTATCTGCTGATCATATAAACTGCTAACCTACAAATGCTGATCAAAGACTGAAAGCCCTGCTGTTCAATCTACTGCTATGGGTCAAGCTCTGCTGATCATGACAAGTACTGCTGGGTTCACATCAGTGGAAGGTTGCAGCAGTAGTTTAGATGTCTTTATGTAATGAATTGTAATAACAGTAGTTAGCACAACAGAGGTTGTATAGATCAGATATTAGAGTTTGTTAGGAGGTTAGATGTCACTTTCATGGTGACGTCAGCTTAGATGCTTCAGTGGTTTGCTTATGCCTATAAATAGAACAGTGCTCTGTACTGTTCTATTAGCTCTTTCACCATCTTCTTCCTGCACGAACAAATCTCTGTGAGCTTAGGCTGAGGGGGAGTTTGTTACATACTTGCAATTGTAATTGAATCTTGTAATAAATTCAAGCATTCGGTTCAATGATAAACTTGTATGTTAAAAGCAATTCTCTTGTTTGATTGTGAAAAGTTTGCTTCCATTACATTCCGCTGCACTACTCATTCATAGATCATTTTAATTCAAACACAAATCACAATCAAAACCAAACTCAGATCCTAACAATTGGTATCAGAGCTTGGACAGTCAAATTTGATTTAACAATCATTTTGACATAAATAGTTCAGCTCATAATCGTTGATACTGATAGTTTGTTCGTTTTGTTGAAAAACAGAGCAAGGTTTAATCACCATCAAAGTTGATTAATCAGTGCCTGTAAAACAACCAGGATGACGTCACAATCACAAGATGATAAGAATAACATTGGCTCTCTTTTCACACCACCCATGCTTAAACGTAATTAATACAACATCTGGGAGAGAAGGATGGGTCACATCCTTGCTCAACAGAACACTGGATGTTGGAGGTCTGTTGTTTTTGGTCCCCATGTTCCTATGGTGCCAAGTGCTGAGGATGCAAAGAAGTTCGTACCTAAACCAACTGAAAACTATGCTGAAACTGATTTTCAAAAGTTCGAACTCGATGCCAAATCATTTAGCATCATAGCATCTGCATTACCCAATGAGATCTATGCTGGACTGTTACATTGTAACAGTGCCAAAGCGCTATGGGATGCACTGAAGGAACAGTTTGGGGGTACAGAAGAAGTTATTGAAAACAATAGGGAAATTCTGAATCAGCAGTATGAAACATTCTGTCAAGTAAAAGACTGATGGAAGACTAAAGCTCTGCTGTTCAATCTACTGCCTTGAGTCAAGCTCTGCTGATCATGACAAGTACTGCTGGGTTCACATCAGTGGAAGGATGCAGCAGTAGTTTAGATGTCTTTATGTAATGAAATGCAATAACAGTAGTTAGCTTAGCAGAGGTTGTATAGATCAGAGGTTAGAGTTTGTTAGGAGGTTAGATGTCACTTTCATGGTGACGTCAGCTTAGATGCTTCAGTGGTTTGCTCGTGCCTATAAATAGAACAGTGCTCTGTACTATTCTATTAGCTCTTTCACCATCTTCTTCCTGCACGAACAAATCTCTGTGAGCTCAGGCTGAGGGGGAGTTTGTTACATACTTGCAATTGTAATTGAATCTTGTAATAAATTCAAGCATTCGGTTCAATGATAAACTTGTATGTTAAAAGCAATTCTCTTGTTTGATTGTGAAAAGTTTGCTTCCATTACATTCCGCTGCACTACTCATTCATAGATCATTTTAATTCAAACACAAATCACAATCAAAACCAAACTCAGATCCTAACAATTGGTATCAGAGCTTGGACAGTCAAATTTGATTTAACAATCATTTTGACATAAATAGTTCAGCTCATAATCGTTGATACTGATAGTTTGTTCGTTTTGTTGAAAAACAGAGCAAGGTTTAATCACCATCAAAGTTGATTAATCAGTGCCTGTAAAACAACCAGGATGACGTCACAATCACAAGATGATAAGAATAACATTGGCTCTCTTTTCACACCACCCATGCTTAAACGTAATTAATACAACATCTGGGAGAGAAGGATGGGTCACATCCTTGCTCAACAGAACACTGGATGTTGGAGGTCTGTTGTTTTTGGTCCCCATGTTCCTATGGTGCCAAGTGCCGAGGATGCAAAGAAGTTCGTACCTAAACCAACTGAAAACTATGCTGAAACTGATTTTCAAAAGTTCGAACTCGATGCCAAAGCATTTAGCATCATAGCATCTGCATTACCCAATGAGATCTATGCTGGACTGTTACATTGTAACAGTGCCAAAGCGCTATGGGATGCACTGAAGGAACAGTTTGGGGGTACAGAAGAAGTTATTGAAAACAATAGGGAAATTCTGAATCAGCAGTATGAAACATTCTGTCAAGTAAAAGACTGATGGAAGACTAAAGCTCTGCTGTTCAATCTACTGCCTTGAGTCAAGCTCTGCTGATCATGACAAGTACTGCTGGGTTCACATCAGTGGAAGGATGCAGCAGTAGTTTAGATGTCTTTATGTAATGAAATGCAATAACAGTAGTTAGCTTAGCAGAGGTTGTATAGATCAGAGGTTAGAGTTTGTTAGGAGGTTAGATGTCACTTTCATGGTGACGTTAGCTTAGATGCTTCAGTGGTTTGCTCGTGCCTATAAATAGAACAGTGCTCTGTACTATTCTATTAGCTCTTTCACCATCTTCTTCCTGCACGAACAAATCTCTGTGAGCTCAGGCTGAGGGGGAGTTTGTTACATACTTGCAATTGTAATTGAATCTTGTAATAAATTCAAGCATTCGGTTCAATGATAAACTTGTATGTTAAAAGCAATTCTCCTGTTTGATTGTGAAAAGTTTGCTTCTATTACATTCCGCTGCACTACTCATTCATAGATCATTTTAATTCAAACACAAACCACAATCAAAACCAAACTCAGATCCTAACAGGAAACACCCCAACAAGGGTCACATATCCAGAGTTTGCTTCCTTTCAGACACCAACCCCATCTCGTTCTGGGGTCCCATCCCCTCATATCGGTGTAACAGGCACTCCGACATGCATCGATCTAACGCCAGATGGGGTTGCAAGCAACTTTATGCAGTTAAGGTCTGTCCTTAACCGGTACGTGAGTAGAGAAAGGGATAAGGGAGTAAGAATCAGACTGGATTACGACGAGCCAGAGCCCTCATTGTCACCTGGGCCACCTATACCTCCTTTTATAAGCTCACAACCTGTCGTGTCAAGAAATGAAGTTGGTCCTACTCACCCTCCTCCAAATCCAAGTCCGTATGCAATTGCAAGGCCAGATCAAACCACATTTCCTTTGTTCTCTTCCCAACCGTTGATAACCGGTGCACCGTTGGGACACGAGTTAACCTTGGATCAGTTACTACAGTCACCAATTTCAAGCCTTCCACCTCCCATGTCTACTACATGGGAGCAAGCCTTATCCGTTCTTCCCTTGGCACAAAGTGCTGCCATGAGTGCCCCTATGGGAATGAACAATATGGCCGCACCAGAAAGCCTTCAAGGCTTCAACCGCATGCTGCAGATGATGGCTTAAATGATGGCAAACTTCCCTTGGCAACATTTCATTAACCAAGTGCTAGCCACCCAAGGGAACACCAACAGCAATCCGGCCACAAGGGCAGAAGAGGATCTTGCCAAACCTTAGAAGCCAAGCAATTTGTCCTATTTTCCCAACAAATTGCTGACTATGATTTCCAAACTCAGATGAAGATGCCATCTCACATAAGGACGTATGATGGGATGGAAGATTTCGCAGATCGCCTCTAAATCTTCACTGGGGCTGCCAGAATCGACAAGTGGTCCAGCGCCAAGTGTTGCCTTATGTTTATGCAAACCCATGTGGGGTCTGCCCGAATTTGGTTCAACAACTTACCAGACAAAAGCATTCGAACCTTCGATGATTTCAGCAAAGGCTTCTTTGCTAACTTTTCACAACAAAGGAGGTATGTCAAAGATGCAACCGTGATCTTCCAAATCAAGCAAAGAGATGATGAAAGCCTTAGAGATTTCATCAAAAGATACAAGAAAGAGGGGTTGACATATGTGGGAGCTGACGGAAAGATGAGGGTTACAGGCTTCATGAATGCAATCACCTCCAAGTATCTCACTAGGGACTTCAACGAGTGCCTGCCCAAAACCCTTGAAGAAGCCCTTGAAAGGCCGAAGCTCACATCCGGGGGGAGGAAGCTGTCGATATCAAGGAACAAAGAAAAAGGGGTCCTATCTGGAGGAGTAGCAGCCCCAATAGAAAAAAGGAGCAACTATGGTTCTTATGATAAATGTTCCAGGAACTCAGATACATGAAGGTCTGAAGGCAGGAACCCTTCAAGCAGGGAAAAGACTGTGAACTTCACGACCTTAACCAAAACTTCGCATAAAATCCTTGCTACTGAAGAAGTAAAGCATAGCTTCTGACCACCTAGACCTTTGCCCAAGAGCAAAAGAAATGAAAAATCCACTCAATTTTATGAGTTCCACGAAGAAAAAGGCCATCACACCAACAACTGTTTTCAACTCAAGAAAAGAATTGAGGAAGTCGTTAAGTCTGGAGAACTAGCCCATTTGGTCAAAGGGGTGAAAGACAAAATGACTGATGGGAAAAGCAAAGAGGTAAACATGGTGAACCTTGATGGAGAAACCTCCCACAAACGGCAACGCTTGGAGGCTTGGGAGCTTCAATGTGTGTGCTTCCCACCACCTGAAAAGGGTCTTCTCTCGAACCCTTTGGTAGTGGAAGCCATTGTGAGAACCATCAAAACAAGTAAAGCGTATATTGATACGGGGGAACAACTAAGATAATGTTCCAGAAGTATTTCAACCGACTCAGCAACGATGAGCGTTCAAGGCTTCAACCCTCTGAGTCCTCTATTAAAGGTAATGCTGACATCCCTATCAAGCCTTTGGGCCAGCTAACACTTGATGTTTGCTTCAGAGAAGGAAAAATGGGAAGGACCAAACCACTCACCTTTGTCGTAATCAACATTCCTTCCAGCTATGATGTTATCATATGATGGCCAGGGCAAAGTGAGTTTGGTATGGTTGTTTCAGTTGGTTAAGATGTTGTCAAGTTTCCCACCGAAAGAGGAATTGCAACCCTTCAACCTACCCAGGAAGCCTTCCTGGTTGAAGGGGAAAGCTCAACAAAAAATGAAGAAGAAGATCAAAGTTGGGTCATCAACCCTAAGTATCCCCAACAAAGGATAAGGGTAAACACCAACCTCACTGAAGACACACTCTCGTATCTCAAGAAGCTGCTGATACACAACATGGACATCTTTGCATGGTGTCCCGAAGACATGACCGGTATCCCTCGAGATATCGCCAAACATGAGCTCAAGATTCCATCCAATGTGAAACCTATTATTCAGCAGAAAAGGAGTTTAGCCCCAGATCGCAGCCTGACAGCATGCATAGAGGTTGAAGGGTTGGTACAAGCTGGTATACTTCGAGAGGTTAAGTATCACTCTTTGATATCCAACCCCGTAATGGTTAAACAGCCCGACAGATCATGGAAAATGTGCATCGATTTCAAAGATTTGAACAAAGCTTGTCCAAAGCATTGTTATCCTTTGCCCGAAATTGATCTAAAAGTGGATTCGCTCACAGGCTTCCCCTTCAAATGCTTCCTTGATGCTTATAAAGGCTACCACCAAATTCAAATGAAGAAAGAGGATGAAGAGAAGACAACCTTCCACACCAACAAGGGTATTTTTTGTTACCAAAATAATGCCTTTTGGCCTGAAGAATGCAGGGGCAACCTACCAACAGTTGGTAGATAAAGCATTTGCTGAACAAATAGGCAAGAACATAGAAGCTTATGTGGATGACTTGGTAATCAAGAGCAAAACTGAGGGCCAAGTGCTCGATGATATACAAGAAACATTCCGTAATCTCAAGAAGATAAACATGAAGCTCAATCCTATGAAATGCTCATTTGGTTTCGAAGAAGGCAAGATCTTGGGGCATATCATGGGCAAGCAAAGCATAAAGGTCAACCCCAACAAGGTTAAAGCCATCCTTGATACAAGATCCCCACAAAGCAAGAAGGAGGTTGAATGGTTGAATGGTAAGCTGGCAGCCTTGAAGCATTTCCCGTCCAAACTGGCTGAAAAGTCCCTTCCTTTTTTCAAATCCCTCCAAGGATGCACAAACAAGAAGGACTTTAGATGGACCGAGGAAGCTGAAGAAGCCTTTAACCAAATGAAGCAGCACCTAGCTTCATTGCCAAACATCGCCCCCTGAAACCGGGGAACTATTCTATGTCTACCTGTCAGTTGCTGAGGAAGCAATCAGGGCAGTCCTGACCATCGAAAAACAAGGCTCAGGTACCTGTTTACTTCTTCAGTAAAACTTTAAAGCTGGCAGAGACCAAGTATCCCTCATTGGAAAAACTTGCTCATGCACTAGTGAAAACAGCCAGAAGGCTTCAAAGGTACTTTCAAGCACATCCTATACAAGTGGTCACTGACCAACCAATTAAAAATGTGCTTGAAAAGCTTGAAATCTCCGGACGTCTAGCCAAGTGGGCAGTGGAACTAGGTGAACACAACATCACCTACGTTCCTAGAAAATCTATGAAGGCCCAAATTTTGGCTGATTTCATTTTGGAAATTCCAAAGGAAACAATAGCAGAAGTTAACACAGCCTCCACTGAACCTTCCGACCCTGATACTCTGAAGCTTTTTACCGATGGGGCTTCCAACATTGAAGGGTCAGGAGCAGGGCTAGTCCTGATTAATCCTAATGAATTAGAATTCACATATGCTCTCTGGCTTGAATTTCAGACTACCATCAACGAAGCCGAATATGAAGCACTGATTGTAGGACTCAAGCTAGCCAGAAAGATGGATGTCAAAAGGCTTCAAGTCTTCACAGACTCTCTACTTATCTCAAACCAAGTAAACGACAGCTACATAGCTAAAGAACCCAACATGAAGAAGTATCGGGAAAAGGCGAAGGAACTCATGAACACATTTGAATCATGCACCATCAAACAAGTCCCAAGATCACAAAACAAGAAAGCTAATGCACTAAGCAAACTTGCATCACTTACCTTTGCTCATCTCACCAAAAAAGTGTTGGTTAAAGTGTTGAAGAAATCATCCATTCAAGAACTCGAGGTACCAGATGTGATCACTAAGGAAGGCCCAAGTTGGACGACTCCTTTGGTCAAATTCCTTGCAAATGGTGAGCTGCCAAGTGATTAGGTAGAAGCCGAAAGGGTTTGGATCAAATCAAGACAATACGTGTTGCAAGGAGATATCCTCTACAAAAAGGGATACCTTGCACCATTGCTTCGATGTGTTGGCCCAGAGCAAAGCCAGTATCTGATCAAGGAAGTTCATGAAGGGATATGTAGGGCTCATTACGGCCCAAGATCAGTGGTTACCAAGTTGATGAATCTCGGATATTTTTGGCTCACCATGCATCGAGATACAACTGAGCAGCTGAAAAAGTGTGAAGCTTGTTAAATAGACGTCCCGGTGCCCAAAAGCCCAAAGCATGACTTGGTTCCCATCTCATCAGCTTGGCCATTCCACAAGTGTGGAATGGACATTGTTTGTCCATTTCCTTCGGCCAAAGGAGGAGTCAAGATCCTCCTAGTGGCCGTAGACTACTTCACCAAGTGGCCAGAGGTGAAGCCACTAAAAAAGATATCAGGAAAACAAGTCATCGACTTCATGTGGGAAAGCATCATCTGTCGGTTTGGGCTGCCAGGAGTATTGGTCACAGATAATGGGAAGCAATTTGCTGAGAAGCCTTTTAGCTCCTGGTGCAAGGAGTTTCGAATAACGCAAGTGTTAAGCTCGATGGCCTACACACAATCCAATGGCCAAGTTGAAAGAACAAAGTGTAGCGTTGTGGAGGGCATTAAAACTCATCTGGGAAAGCATGATAACAACTGGCTTGAGGAACTCCCTAACGTGTTGTGGGCAATCAGAACAACCGAAAAAACGAGCCACAAGAAAACTCCATACAGTCTAGTGTTTGGATCTGAAGCTGTAATCCCGACAGAGATAGGAGTTACAACAAAAAGGACTTTCAACATTGATCTAGAATCAAACAAGCAAGATACGATGTTGAACTTGGAACTCCTAGAAGAAGCCCAAGACCAAGCAGCTATACAAGAAGCAAAATATAAGCAAAAGATGGAATCTTACTACAATGCACGGGTAAAATATGAATGATTCAAGCCTGGTGATCTCGTTCTTCGAAACAATAAGGCTAGCAAGAAAGAAAGCCAAGGAAAACTTGGCCCTAAGTGGGAAGGCCGTACACTATCCTTGAAGCTCACAAAGGAGGATCCTACAAGCTGGCTAACCCACAAGGCAAAAGATTCCCCGACATTGGAACAGTAAAAACCTTAAAAGGTTCCACGTTTAGACAAATGTGTCAGAAAAAGATAGCAAAGTGTTGTTTTTGTTCCCTTTGTAACCTACACACTTTGATGAATGAACGATGGTGTTCTTGTTAAAACTTGTCTTTCTATCTTATAATCAGGTTGAGAACCTAGCAAAAAACTCCATGACAAGGGTCATGTAAGGGGAAGAGCTCCCAGGCCACATCGCTCAATAAGTTCAAGGGTTGAATGGACCTATATAAGGGGTGAGTTCCTAAATCAATACAACTCCATGAGACTTAGAAAATTTTTCAAAAAATAAGTCTCATAGACAGGTTTGAACAACCTACACCAAATGTTCCTTAAGCCTTAGCAATGGCTTACGAACCAAAAACAAGACTAAGTAAAAGTCATAATTAGGATAGGTGTTATACCTTCTTGTTAAAAATATCATATGGCTAAGTGACTGCAGCACTGAACCCTTTAAGGTATAAATAACATAAAGTAAACACACCATCAACAAAGAAAACTAAACGAATAAAAAATCCAAGGGAATACAGAAAACAACAATGTACCATACAAAAGATAAACATAACATAACACAATTTAAGTTAAAAGTACCAAGGGCCATACAAGGCCATAAATATAAAACATTGTTTAGAAGCCTAGAAGGCTTTAAGCAATAAGGGGCCTAAACGGTTCCCTTGAATAAAAAGATGTTCAACATACATAAACCACAAATATTGTTCAAAAGATGCTAAGAATCTACGAATCAAGATACTTTCCTTACTTTGTAGCATCAAAAACGGTCGGTTTCGCTGCATCATCCTTCTTGGCAGCACCATCCTTTTTACCTCCATCATCACGAGCCTTCTTGGTCTTCATCTTCTTTCTCCCTGCCGCAGCCACTTCCAAGGCTTCAAGGCTTGAATCCTTCGAACCATCCCCACCTTCAGAAAAAGTATCTTCACTATCTCCGGAATGAGGGCATTTCTTGGAAATGGATTTGAGAACTTCATCACACACAGCTTCGTTTAAGCCTCGAGGTTTCAAACCCTGCAAAACAGAAAGAGGTTTGCCATAGCACTCGGACGCTTCACCCATGTAAAGGTAAGTCAGACGCTCCATCTTAACAACGGTGTTCTTAAACACCTCGAAGGCTCCAGGATGAAAAAGAGGAGATTTGTCCTTTGGAGACCCAGCTGCACCAGCATCATATCCAGCAGTATAACTTTGATGTCTTCCATGAATGAGAAGCTCTGAATAAACATCACCCAGGGCACTGTTAAACTCGGATGAATGAAGGAGATAAGTAATAACCTGTTGAAAGCCTTGCTCAATAAGCCACTTGTTGTCCTTAGCCAATTGAGCCAAGGAAGCTTCCAACTCCTCCTTTTCCTTCGTTGATGCTTCAGCTTGCTGTTTTAGCTTACCAATCTCAACCTCATATCTTTGAGTCAACTCATGAACTTTCTTCTGCCAAGCCAACTCCTTCTCAGCAAACCCTTCTTTTTCATTCTTCAATGCAACAATTTTAGCCTTCATGGCCTCCCTCTTCTTTGAAAAAACTTCATACTCTTGCTCTCGTTTTCGAAAACGGGCAATACCCTTAGGAAGCAGGGCACAAAAGTTGCAAGAAACCATGATCATCTTGAAAATCATTTCATCATCAACCATAGAAGATGAGGAAGCCTGAATAGCTGGAGGGGTAAAATGGTTGAGAACATCTTCACAAATGGCAGGAGACTTGAAGGTATTAGAAATGGTAACTTTCCAGTCAGGCACATATACTTCCCCCGAATCAACATTGGAGGAACCCTCAATAGCCTTAGTTGAAGGCTTTGGCCCTCCAACCTTTTTGCCTGTTGCCTTGACATCCTTACCCAATACGAAAGGCAACTCGCACTTCTTCCCATCATCAGGAACCTCTGTATCTTTCATCTCCAAGTCATGAGGAATATCAATAGTTTCAGAAGTTGAAGGTTGTCCAACACCTTTACGTAGAGCAGAATGACGAGTAGACTCCTTCGATGCAGGAGCCTTCACAAAACCCTTCACGTTTGGAACACTAACATAATCTGAACCCTCAAACCTATGCTGAAAACCCCTAACCACAACATCTTCACCCTCAGCAGAAAGCAGCATCGGCAAACACAACATCCGACATATCATCACTTTTAATAATGTCCAAAGCAGACATGACTGCAATTGAAACAGGGAAAAATAACATGAATAACAACATTATAAAAACACAACAAAAAGTTAGAAAAACAAAATGCATACCCTGACCATCCCTCGTAAGTACATGATCTCGATCCGGTTATCCCACAATTTGCTTATCCCCATTAACACCAATAAAGGTTCAGGAAAGGGACGAAGCCTAGAAGGGCAGGCCCTAATGGATTTTAAGAACCAACTGTATAATTCAAAATAGGAGGGTTCAAGTTCATTAAGGATGGCATCAGGGTGCCTCCAAACCATTTTAAAGGGGACAATAGACTCTTACACCCAAAAGAAACGGTCTTTCCATGAACCAAGAGTGGTCACCATGGATGAAATCAGGAAAGTATTGACTTGGGACGTCTCGAATGTAAACCAATCACCATTCTTCGCTAATCAAAAGAAACGGGGAAAGGGCAACAGAGACGGGTCATACCCTGCAGCCCCACACAAGACTTCAAAGTGCAAAACCCTAGCAAGACCTTGAGGGTGCAATTGACCGAAAGAATTTCGATAATACTCCAATATGTTAAGAAAAAAAGTGGAAAAAGGATGACGAAGGTTCAAGAATTCAAAGTGTTTGCAATATAGAGCAACAGAGCTCGTCGGACATTGGTTAATTGATTTGTCCAAGCCCGGAGCCTCGGGATTAAACTGTAAATCAATCCCCCATTTTTGGCAAAATGCCTCAACTTCTTCTTGTGTGAGACAAGAAAAGCTTGTGGATTGATCTTTCCTCGCACCTATGAGAAAAGATGATCGAAAGAAAAAAAAATGAAAAGGAATGAGCAAAGTGTATATTAAGGATGAAACTAACATGAAGAACAGAGGAATTTTTGTGATGAAACTTGAAAGGAATGAGCAAAATTGGTAAAGTAGTTGCCTCTTGATAAATGAGAAGATAAATAGGCCTGATGGTGATCATCATTAACCTATAACTGACGTCTGCAAGAAACCATCACATTCGTCAAATCAACTGTCTTTTCAAATTCAAATTCACAGTGATTTCGCCGCTCAGTACACGAAGCTTGGAACCTTTCAATCCTTGAAGCCTTTAAGCTAGCTAAACAAAATTGCACAAAAGTCAGAAGTCTTTGGGCTTACACCCCGAATACCTCTGACTTGGGGGGCTGATGACGTGGGTAGCTCAAGCTTAATAAACTAACTATAAGAGCAAAAGTAGCTTAAAGGGTTGAAGGGTTAAAGGGTTCAGGTAGGCGGACAGCTGTGGTGAACAACAAAAAGCATGGGACAGTGACATGTCCCATCACACTTTACGTGTGACTCCTTCACTCAGCCGCAAAAGGAGACACGTGAGGAGAAACAGTCTTTTACCCACAGGTTAAAACCTTTAACCCTCCAAAACGGGCAACCCCCTCACTGCATACTTGGATCACTTAGTCAAAGGTTTCCTATCTTGGAATTATCCTTCTCTATAATGACCACACCTGGTCATTCAACAGGACATTCTGAAAATCTGACTCTCTCTCTAGAATCTGCACATTGCATATTCTATTATTCACATTCAATACCACTATCACATTGCATGCATAGAATCTGGGTTGAGTCTCTCTTAACCTTGAATTCTAAGCAATTCATAAAGAAGTGATCCAACCCTACGTATTGCATACATAGGGGGACTCGTAACCTACGTTAGGCAAAATGAGACTCGTGAAGCCTTTTGCCTAACCAGTCTCTCTACTATTCCTGGTCTTGTATTTATTGTAGCAATAGGTAACAAGTGAAATTGTCATAGACATAATCTTATTTTATAAATTTGTATTATTCTTACTTTATATGCATATAGAAATAGAAATCATTTACCGGTCCAAAAATATATTGTGTGTTAGTGTGTGTTCTACTGATTGTGAAAACTCTCCAAATTGATGCTCAATTCTACACATCCACAAACTACCGATTAATCGACCAGACTCATCGAACACAACTGCGTTTCAATCCATTCAAATTTTACATTGTCAATTCAGTTTCAACGACAATCCGACCTGTTGCGTTAAAATTGTAGCAAATGGAGGTTGAAGTTGACGTGGATATGGCTGTTACAGAGAGTTTAGACTGGAAGTTTTCTCAGTTTTTTAGTGAACGTGCTGCTGGTGAAGAGGTTCAGGAAGGTAAAAGAACGTTTGATCGATGAGGTTTTATTTATTTTTTCAAGTTTTTATGTATTGTTGTTTGGTGCTGTTGTTTACATATTTGGTGTGATGTTTGTTGTTGTGATTTGTTTCTCATTGATGTTATGTGGTGTTATATTAGAACTGTGTTGTAGTCTGCTGATGACGTGGGTAGCTCAGAGCTTAAGAAACTAACTTAAGTGTAATATAGCTTAAAAGTTTAAAAGGTTAAAAGAGTTCAATTGACGACCCAGTTGTGGTGAATAGCAAAAAGCACGAGACAGGGTCACATCCCATCACACTTTACGTGTGACATCCTCGCCCAGCAGCAAAAGAGAAACATGTGGGATGAGGCACTCTTTTATCCGCAGGTTAAAGCCTTCAACCCTCCAAAATGGGCAACCCCCTATCTGCAGTACCGGGTCACTTAGTCAAAGGTTTCTTATTTGAGGATTACCTTCTCTATAAATGACCACTCCTGGTCACTTAACAAGACATTCCGAAATCTCTGACTCTCTCTCTAGAATATACACTTTGTATGTTCTATTCTTCATATTTAATACAACTATCACATTGCATGCATAGAATCTGGGTTGAGACATTCTCGGCCTTGAATTCCAAGTAATTGATAATAGAAGTGATCCCACCCTACGTATTGCATACGTAGGGGGACTCATAACCTGCGTTAGGCAAAACGAGACTCTTGAAGCCTTTTGCCTAACCAGCCTCCTCACTATACTCGGTCTTATATTTGTTGTAGCAACAAGTTGGCACCCACCGTGGGGCTACGCCACTAAATTCATCGTTGAAGACTAGTAGTGTAGCTCCAATTTCGACAAAAATCATCATGTCTGAAGGGGAATCCCCAGGAGAGGTAAACCGTGTTCTACGTACCTATACTCCCTGCACTAGCCAAACTCTGTTGGCTGTGCCTACCTCGTTTTTAACTCTGGGAAGCACTCCAACAGGAGTCACATACCCTGAATTCCTTTCCTTTCAGACCCCGATCCCGTCCCATTCAGGGGTCCCATCTCCTAATGTCGGTGCAACAAGCACTCCCATACGCATCGACCTAACACCAGAGGGGGTTGCAAACAATTTTCTACAGTTAAGGTCTATCCTTTACCAATACGTGAACAGGGAGAGAGACAAAGGGGTGAGAATTAGGTTGGATTATGATGAGCCAGAGCCTTCATTGTCATCTGGACCACCTGTACTTCCTTTTACAAGCTCACAGCCTGTTGTGTCAAGAAATGAAGCTGGTCCTAGCCATCCTCCTCCAAATCCAAGTCCGTACACGTCTGCAAGGCGAGATCTAACGTCCTTCCCTTTATTTTCTTCTCAGCTAGTGGCAATTGGTGCACCATTGGGGCACGAGCTAACCTTGGATCAGTTGCTATAGTCTCCCGTTGTAAGCCTTCCACCTCCTGTGTCAACCACAAGGGAACAAGCCTTATCCGTTCTTCCCTTGGCACGAAGTGCTGTCATGAGTGCTCCTATGGGAATGAACTATGTAACTGCACCAGAAAGCCTTCAAGGCTTCAACCTTATGCCACAAATAATGGCCCAAATGATGGTAAGCTTCCCTTGGCAACATTTCATTAACCAAGTACTGTCCACCTAGGGGAACGCTAGCAACAATCCGGGCACAAGAGCAGAAGAAGATCTGGCCAACCCATACAAGCCAAGCAATTTGTCATGTTTTTCTCAACAAATTGCTGACTATGATTTCCAAACAAGGATCAAAATGCCATCTCACATAAGAACGTATGATGGAACGAAAGATCCAGAAGATCTCCTCCAAATCTTCACGGGGCTGCAAGAATAGAGAAGTGGTCCAACGCTGAGTGTTACCTTATGTTTATGCAAACCCTTGTAGGGTCTGCTCAAATCTGGTTCAATGACCTACCGGCCAGAAGCATTCAAACCTTCGATGACTTAAGTAAAGGCTTCTTCGCTAATTTTTCAAAACAAAGGAGGTATCTCAAGGATGCGACTGTGATCTTCCAAATCAAACAAAGGGATGATGAAAGCCTCAAGGATTTCATTGAGAGGTACAAAAAAGAAGGGTTGACATATGTGGGAGCCGACAAAAAGATGAGGGTTGTAGGCTTCATGAATGCAATCACCTCTAAGTATCTCACCAGGGACTTCAACAAGTGCCTGCCCAAAACCCTTGAAGAAGCCCTTGAAAGAGCTGAAGCTCACATCCGGGGGGAGGAAGCCATCGATATCAAGGAACAAAGAAAGAGGGGTCCTAGCTGGAGGAGTAGCAGCCCTAACAGAAAAAGAAGCAACTATGTCTCTTATGATAAATGTTCCAGGAACTCAGACCCTCGAAGGTCTGAAGGCAGGAACCCTTCAAGCGGAGAAAAGGCTGTGAACTTCACATCCTTAACCAAAACTCCTCAGGAGGTTAACCATAGCTTCCGACCACCCAGACCCTTGCCCAAAAGCAAAAGAAATGAAAATTCTACTCAGTTTTGTGAGTCCCATGAAGAAAAAGGCCATCACACCAATGACCGCTTCCAACTCAAGAAAAGAATTGAGGAAGCCGTCAAATATGGAGAACTTGCCAATATGGTTAAAGGGGTGAAAGACAAAATGGGTGATGGAAAAAGCAAAGAAAGAAACATGGTGAATGTTGATGAAGAAACCTCCAAAAAGTGGCAAGGCTTAGAGGCTTGGGAGCTTCAATGCTTGTGCTTCCCACCACCAAAAAAGGGGCTTCACCCGAACCCTTTGGTTGTGGAAGCCATTGTGGGAACCCTGAAAACAAGCAAAGCTTACATCGATACGGGGGCAACAATGGAGATAATGTTCGAGAAATGTTTTAACCAACTCAGCAATGACGAACGTTCAAGGCTTCAACCAGCTGAGTCATCTATTAAAGGTATTGTTGCCATCCCTATCAAACCCTTGGGCCAACAAACACTTGATGTTTGCTTCAAGGAAGGTGAAAAAGATAACCAAACCACTCACCTTTATCGTAATCAACATGCCTTCTTGTCACACCCCAACCGATGGCGGAAACATCGGGGCATGGCACTGAGCGAAACAGATTGTCTAGAAGTTTCCATAACAACTATATTTACCAAATATTTAAAGCAACACGTCCCATACTATGTCATAAATGATAATACAATTATTACAAAAAAGATCTAGTCAAATTGTTCTGTTCCGACCACTCAGATTTTTATTACAGACAATTGTTTATTGTTGACCTAGGTCTTTCCTAGCCTCGATTTCACAGCAAAGTAAGCAATTAAGCATCCTAAGCACCTGTTACATACGTTAAAGTAAAAGTCAATACACATAGTGTAAAGGTGAGCATACAAGTTTAATAGTAGCATATAGAGTTCGAAATCGTTACGCATAACCAATACGTACACATTGTAAAATGAGGCATGTTAGTTATCGACATGAACCTATCGATACCAATGACTGCGAGTTGACTGCCCAAGGCAGTTCACGATACACACTCACCACTGTGAGCCATGTAAGTAATTGTCCTTAACAACCCCTGAGTGAATAGGTGCTGAGTCTAAACTAATAGTACTATCGTTGCTAAGGCAGGTAGACAGCATTCGATGTGTAAACATAACAAACAAGCATTCATTAAGTCACGTATACATGCGATAACAGTTAGCGTTTAAAGTATTACGTAGTGTGTTCGTTGTGATTTTGTATAAGTAACGTATGTAACACCCAAAAGTGCGTGAAGCAAAATGGGATCGAGTATACTCACAGCGATTGGTGGATTGAAGGGAGCGCTAGAGAGTAGGGTTAGCCTGAACAGATTGATAACATAACGATAAGCGACGCGTAAAACGATACAAAGTGCAAGTGAGTAGGACAGCAGTTCGATCGGATGGTAGTCCTATTGGACAACCGGTCATACGAGTGACATTCCGTTCGGACGGTCGTCCGGTCGGATGACAGTTCGAGTGGATTGTTACTTCCTTTGGAAAGGATGTGTTTGTGTATGATGGCTTGACATTTAAAGTTTTCATTGTAGCATTTTGAAAACACAGAAGTATTTCTACCTTTCAGGTCAATCGATCGAACGACCGTTCGATCGGGCGACAGTCTGATAGGTTGGGCACTTCAGCGAGAACAAGTTCACAGTAGGTTGTCACTCGATTGGACGGTTGTTCGATCGGGTGGCATCCCTTATGCAATAAACATGTTGAAGATTGTTTAAGTGTTGAAGTTTCGAAACGTCACATAGTCGGATGGTCGGTCGATCGAGTGGTAACTCGATCGGACGGCAATCCGTTCGGTGTTCCAAAACTCTTGCAGCTTGATTTGAAAACTAAAAATGGGGCCAAGGTGCAAGTCGTTCGGGTGGCCGGTCGTTCGGGTGGCTGTCCGTTCGGACAGCAGTCCGATCAGACGGCACTCCGTCCTGGTCGACCTGTTCGTCTTACACTTGGTTGTTTTGATTTTTTGTTGTTTTATCGAGACGTTTTGATAACGTGATAAGCAACAGAAACCTTGTCAATACTTGGTACCCCTAATCGGACAGGAATCACCCAAATCCGACCAGTTAACTGTTCGAGACGGTGTTCCATGTTTAACCCGAAATCGGTAGTCTCATGGATAGAATCCAGATCTTGAACCAACACAACCACAAGAATGAGTAGTAAGTCGGCACAAGCTCCGATTCTATCGGTTTTGAATGCATTGAGTGTAAAAGAGTTGAAAGAAAGTTGGAAAACCATCTTTCAATCCTTTTCATTGTGAATATGTTTAGATCTATGAAAGATCCTTGTTTGTTTATGTGGAAATCGGTTAGATCTAAGTTGTTCTTGGTGGATTGAGGCCCAAAACATGAAGTTCTCAAGAACACATGATGACGTCATGCTAGAACACCTTGAATCTTGATGATTTCACGGTTAAAAGTTAAGATTCAAAAGATAGAAAGGTGTAGGAGTGCGTGTAGATTAAGGAAGTACAAGATTTAGGACGAGATCTTACCGGAATTGCGAGAAATCAGAGAAAAAGCAAGGTTAGAGCGCTGGTCGGACGTCAGAGAGCAAAAGTGGAAAGTTTGATGGTGACATGGGGTATTTATAGGGTTACCCAAAATGGAAAGGAGCCGGTCGATCGGATGGCAGCCTGGTCGAACAGCTGTCCGATCGAGCGGCAGCTCGATCGAACGGCTGGTCGATCGGCTGGTCATCTGATCGATCAGTAGCTTGGTTTGAGTGTTCGGTGCGACCAGTTTTTCCGTTTCGATTGCGATTGCGAGCGTTTCGATGCGATAGAATTTCCTAGTCAAATTACTTTTAATCCTAACTACTATATCAACATACAAGCATCCTTATTTCATATTTGTTTAGCGTTTGCGATTCGATTGCGATTTAGTTTGATTGCGTTTCGATTGATTACCACACATAACATAAATAAGCATGCACAAGTAACACATAAGGCACACACTTATAACAATAGCGATAAAGCGATTAATCATGCGATAAATAGTGATTACTAAGAGATTATTAATAGATACTCCACATAATACAACTAAAGAGATAAAGAAATAATCTAAATACAAGTCAAAGAAGCCAAAACAGGAATTGAGCAAGGAGAGACAGATCGCAATTAGCAATCTTTTCTTCCTTTGACTTCAATCTTGACTTTGACTTTGACTTTCGAAACACGGGGTGTTACACTTCTAGCTACGATGTTATCATAGGAAGGCCGGGGTAAAGCGAGTTTAGTATGGCTATTTCTGTTGGCGAAGGTGTTGTTAAGTTTCCCACAAAAAGAGGAATTGCAACCCTTCAACCTACCCAGGAATCATTCCTGGTTAAAGGGTAAAGCTCGGGAAAGAATGAAGACGAAGAACAAGGTTGGGCCATTAACTCCACCCAGCAAAGGATAAGGGTAAACACCTACCTCACCCAAGACACTATCTCGTACCTCAAGAAGTTGCTAACCCACAACATGGACATCTTTGCATGGTGTCCTGATGACATGACCAACATCCCTCGTGACATTGCCAAACACGAGCCCAAGATCCCACCAAATGTGAAACCTATCATCCAGCAGAAAAGAAGTTTAGCCACAAATCGAAGCCTAGCAGCATGCAAAGAGGTCGAAGGGTTGGTACAAGCTGGCATACTCCGAGAGGTTAAGTATCACTCTTTGATAGCCAACCCTGTAATGGTTAAGAAGCCCGATGGGTCATGGAGAATGTGTATTGATTTCAAAGACTTGAACAAAGCCTGTCCAAAGGATTGCTATCCTTGGCCCGAAATTGATCTAAAGGTAGACTCGCTCACAGGCTTCCCCTTCAAATGCTTCCTCGATGCTTATAAAGGCTACCACCAAATTCAAATGAAGAGGGAGGATGAAGAGTAGACGGCCTTCCATACTGACAAAGGTATTTTTTTTTGTTTTTAAAAAATGCCTTTTGGCCTAAAGAATGCAGGGGCAACCTATTAGCGGCTGGTGGACAAGGTATTTGCTGAACAAATAGGTAAAAATATGGAAGCTTATGTGGATGACTTGGTAATCAAGAGCAAGACTGAGGGCCAAATTCTTAATGATATTCAAGAAACATTCCGGAACTTCACGAAGATAAACATGAAGCTCAATCCTATGAAGTGTTCATTTGGTTTTGAAGAAGGCAAGTTTTGGGGCACATTGTAGGCAAGCAAAGCATAAAAGCCAACCCCAACAAGGTCAAAGCTATCCTGGATACAACATCCCCACAAAGCAAGAAGGAGGTCGAAAGCTTGAATGGTAAGCTGGCAGCCTTGAAGCATTTTACCTCCAAGCTGGCAGAAAAGTCCCTTCCTTTTTTCAAAACCCTTCAAGGGTGCGAAAAGAAGGACTTCAAGTGGACCAAGGAAGCAGAAGAAGCCTTTAACCAAATGAAACAACACCTAGCTTCACTACCAGACATCGCTGCTCCTGAAACTGGGGAACTAATCTATGTCTATCTACCAGTTGATGAGGAAGCAATTAGTGTAGTCCTGACCATCGAAAGAAACAAGGCTCAGGTACCTGTTTACTTCTTCAGTAAAACTTTAAAGTTGGCAGAGACCATATATCCACCGTTGGAAAAGCTTGCTCTTGCACTAGTAAAAACAGCTAAAAGGCTTTGAAGGTACTTCAAGCACATCCCATACAAGTGGTCACCGACCAACCAATCAAGAATGTGCTTGAAAAACCTGAAACCTCCGGACGTTTAGCCAAAGGGGCTGTGGAACTAGGTGAACACAACATCACCTACGTTCCAAGAAAAGCTGTAAAGGCCCAAATTTTGGCAGACTTCTTTATGGAAATACCCAAGGAAACAATAACGGAAGTTAACACAAGCTCCACTGAACCTTCTGACCCTAATACCTGGCAGCTTTTTACCGATGGAGCTTCCAGCATTGAAGGGTCAGGAGCAGGGCTAGTCCTGATCAATCCTAATGAATTAGAATTCACATATGCTCTTCGGCTTGAATTTCAAACTACCAACAACGAAGCCGAGTATGAAGCATTGATTGCAGGACTCAAGCTGGCCATAAAGATGGATGTCAAAAGGCTTCAAGTCTTCACAGACTCTCTACTTGTTTCAAACCAAGTAAACAACAGCTACACAGCTAAAGATCCAAACATGAAGAAGTATTGTGAAAAAGCAAAGGAGCTTATGGGTACATTTGAATCATGTACCATCAAACAAGTCCCAAGATCACAAAACAAGAAAGTTGATGCACTAAGCAAGCTTGCATCACTAACTTTGCTCATCTAACCAAAAAAGTATAGGTTGAAGTGTTGAAACAATCATCTATTCAAGAACTCGAGGTACAAGATGTCATTACCGAAGAAGACCCAAATTGGATGACCCCTCTGGTCAAATTCCTCACAAACAGTGAGCTACCAAGTGATCAGGTAGAAGATGAAAGGGTTCGGATCAAATCAAGACAATACGTGTTGCAAGGAGATATCCTCTACAAAAAAGGATACCTTGTACCGTTGCTTCTATGTGTTGGCCCGGAGCAAAGCCTGTACTTAATCAAGGAAGTTCATGAGGGAATTTGTGGGGCTCATTACGGCCCAAGATCAGTGGTTTCAAAGTTGATGAACCTCGGATATTTTTGGCCCACCATGCATCGAGATGCAACTGAACAGCTGAAAAAGTGTGAAGCCTAACAAATACACGCCCCAGTGCCAAAAAGCCCAAAGCATGACTTGGTTCCCATCTCATCTGCTTGGCCATTCCACAAGTGGGGAATGGACATTGTTGGCCCATTTCTTCCGGCCAAAGGAGGAGTCAAGTTCCTTCTAGTGGCTGTAGATTACTTCACCAAATGGCCAGAGGTGAAGCCATTTGCAAAGATAACAGGAAAGCAGGTCATTGACTTCGTATGGGAAAGCATCATTTGTCAGTTTGGGCTGCTAGGAGTGTTGGTCACTGATAATGGAAAACAATTCGCTGAGAAGCCTTTTAGCTCCTGGTGCAAGGAGTTTCGAATAACACAAATGTTCAGCTCAGTGGCCTACCCACAATCCAACAACCAGGTTGAAAGAACAAATCGAAGTATTGTGGAAGGCATTAAAACTCGTTTGGGAAAGCATGATACCAACTGGCTCAAAGAACTCCCTAACGTGTTAGGGGCAATCAGAACCACCGAAAAAACAAGCCACAAGAAAACTCCATATAGCCTGGTGTTTGGATCTGAAGCTGTAATCCCGGCAGAGATAGGAGTTACAACAAAAATGACATTCAACATTGATCTAGAAGCAAACAAGCAAGAGATGATGTTGAACTTGGAACTCCTAGAGGAAGCCCAAGACCAAGCAGCCATCCAGGAAGCGAAATACAAACAAAAGATGGAATCTTACTACAATGCCTGGGTAAAATACGAACGGTTCAAGCTTGGTGATCTCGTTCTTCGGAACAACGAGGCAAGCAAGAAGGAAAGCCAAGGAAAACTTGGCCCTAAGTGGGAATGGCCGTACACCATCCTCGAAGCTCACAAAGGAGGATCCTACAAGTTGGCTGACTCACAAGGCAAAAAACTTCCCTGGCATTGGAACGGCGGAAACCTTAAAAGATTCCATGTTTAAGGAAAAAGTGTTAGAAAAACATTAGCATAGTGTTGTTTTTGTTCCCTTTGTAACCCACACACTTTGATGAATGAACGATGAAGTTCTTCTTAAAACTTGTCTTTTTATCCTATAATCAGGTTGAGAAGCTAGCAAGAAACTCCATGACAAGGGTCATGTAAGGGGATGAGCTCCCAGGCCACATCGCTCAATAGGTTCAAGGGTTGAATGGACCTATATAAGGGCTGAGTTCCTAAATCAATACAACTCCATGAGACTTAGAAAATTTTTCAAAAAAAAGTCTCATAGAATGTTTGAATAGCCTTCACCAAATGTTCCTTAAGCCTTTGCAATGGCTTACGAACCATAATCAGACTAAATAAAAGTCATAAATAGGATAAGTGTTATGCCTTCTTGTTAAAAATACCACCAGGCTAAGTTACTGCAGCACTGAACCCTTTAAGGTATAAGTAACATAAGGAAAGCACACCTTCAACAAAGACAACTAAAGAAACAAAAACCCAAGGGAATGAGAAAAACAACAACACAATGTACAACAAAAGTTAAACATAGCATAAGCATAACCTAAGATTAAAAGTACCAAAGGCCATACCAGGCCATAAACATGAAACATTGTCTGGAAGCCTCGAAGGCTTTAAGCAACAAGGGACCTAAATGGTTCCCTTGAATAAAAGATGTTCAAAATACATAAACCACATAATATTGTTTTAAGTGCTAAGAAAGCTATGAATAAATTGTTCAAGCATCAGAAATAGACTTGGAGGACTCAGCCTTAACAGTCTTAGCCTTCTTCCCCTTCTTTGCCTTCTTCTTCTTCCTGCCTCCATCATCACCAGCAACCTCTGAACCTTCAATACTTGCTCCCAACGAACCCTCAGCAATATCCGAGAAGGTATCCTCACTATCTCCAGAGTGAGAACGCTTCTTGGATAAGGAACTTAGCACTTCAGCACAAACGGCCTCATTAAGGCCGGAGGGTTTCAAGTCCTGTAATACAGAAATGGGCTTACCAAAGCAAGTAGAAACCTCACCAATATAAGGATAGGTTAAACGTTCCATCTTGAGAACAACTTCCTTAAAAATGGTTGAGGCTTGAGGCTGATAGAAAATAAATTGTTCCTGAGGCTGACCAGATTCATGAGCCTTGTAACCAGCAACAAAACCCAAGTGTTTGCTGTGATTGAGGAGCTTTGTGTAAACGTCACCAAGAGCAGAATTGAACTCAGTTGAATAAAGAAGATAGGTAACCATCTGCTGAAACCCATGCTCAATTAACCATTGATTATCACTAGTAGCTTGGGACAAGGAAGCCTTCAACCCTTCAAGCCTTCTTTCTCTTCTAGAAAGGCCTTTTGTTGAACATTAAAGGCTTTCCTATCAGCTTTCAACTGAAGCCTCTCTGCTTCAAACCTTTTCTTCTCATTACTTAACTCAATCTCATGTCTTTTGGTCAGTTTGTGAACTTCAACCACCCTAGATTTTTTCATCTTAGCAAAACCCTCGATCTCCTTCTTCATGGCTGCCATTGAAGCCTTCATTTTCTCCCTTTTCTTTGAGAATTCCTCAAACTCATCATTCTTTGACGAAAACGAGAGACTCCTTCAGGAAGTATAGCAGCCAAGTTGTGACAACTGTCAAATTTGCATGCATCTGTACAATTATTAAACAATAATTAGAGCTTAATGACTGTGCTGAATTACAATTAATGACTTGAATTGCTTTCTGATTATTGTTATCATACATGCTTGTGCATCATATATTGCAAATGACATATCATTTCTGCATACAAACTTTGTTGATTCGAATGATGCACGAAACACCGACAGCGCAGTTATCAGACAAATTAGAAAAATACTTACGGAGTTCAGTAAATAGACAGACATTCTACTGAGACACAGAATGGGCCAGAAACCAAGAGTTACACTAGTATAGTGTGTAGGAAAGTAAGGATCATAAAACTGCCTTCCTAGAGGCAGTTTAAGTGCCAGAAACTGCCTAAAACTTACATAAACCATAGAATTCTGCAGAAAATTAGCAAATCAGCATTTAAACAAACTAATATCATGCAGAAATATGGTTAAATGGTCCTGAATGCTTTCCTAAGTGTCGGGAATTAAAACTGTCACAAAAGGTAACATAAAGCACACTAAACTGCATAGTTTAGCACCGTAACGAACCGGTAACCAACCGGACACTACCCGAAACACCAAATTATGACTAGAAGCACTGTTTTAACATTTCCAAGCTAGTTATGATCCCCAAACATCATAACACACTATATAAATCTCTAGTAACTAAACACTTGAATTTTAACCATAAACTAACTATATGGTTAAACCCTAGTCGAAGACCCCCCCCCCACCTAGTAAACGGCCAACAAGGGCCCCACACTATGGATTTTATTTAGTTATTATAATAGATTATGTTATACCTTTACTAAACACAATACACATTAGATAAATGGTGATGGCATGTTATAAAAGAAACCATATGTTCTAAGCTCCTCATTTTCACACAACACCTCCAACACACATCTTCTTCTTCCTCCTCCCTTCTACTCACGGCCAAAGACACACACACACACACACATACATCCACCATTTTTCATTCATCTTCCATCCATTCCACATATATACAAAGGTGTAAGAAGGTGTATTAGGAAGCTTGGAGCTTTCGGAATCTAAAGGACCTTCACCATTTGCTTTTATCCACTTCTTTTCTTCTCTTGATCATCTCTAGCCTTGAGCTAGTAGTAAGAACACTAAACTCTTCATTTTACATCTTATTTAAGTGGTTAAAGAATGATACATGATGTTAATCTTGAAGAACACTAAGAATCAAGAAGATGAAACATGAACATAAGCTTAAAATCATAAGAAAACTTGATGTTTATGTGTTGTTATGCTTGTTAATTGTTGTTTACTTGTGTTAATGATGTAGATCATCATATGATCTTGCTAGATAATGATTAAAAACATAATCTAGCAAGATGAGAGGATGAAAGTGTTAGAGATTAATAGATCATCCTCATGAAAGACATGAACTTGAAAGAATGAATTGTTTTCTTGTTAAACTGATGATTAAAGTAAGATGTAAGTCTTGTAGATCTAAGATTTCAAGGATAGAAATCAAGTTAAAAATACAAAGTTTACTTAATCTTGGTTCTTAAAGAAATCAACCATGTTTTTAAAGGTTAAACAAGTGTAGAAACACATGTGTAACAAGAAAAATCCAAGAAGAAGCATTTTTAGAAAATGTGATTATAAGTTGTAAAGCACTAACTTCTTTAAAAATGATGTTTTTAAAGAAATAACCACGCTTTAAAGTGTAACAATACTTACTAAACACACTACTAAGTTACTACACATTTTTATAAATTTTCAAGTTCATGAAGTGGTAGTTTATGCTTGTTTTTGGCAAAATTGGTAAGTGTAGATTGTTTATTGTCGATTGATTGTGTTGATTTACAAAAGAAAATGATATGCCTTGAAGGCATGGAAACCTCCATTTTTAGGGGAAACTATGGCAAAATTTTTCTAAAAATTAAACACTTAGAAAAATATTTTTAAACAAATATTTACAAGAATATTTCAAACTATGGATTTTCACATAAAGTTGCCATAAATTTTGTTACAAAAATTATAAATATTGGAGGTTGGTTTTTATAAATAAAAGTGACTAAATATGTATTTAGGAAAATATATATTTAGATGTCACCATGTGCGTGATTATTTGTATATTATGTGTATTAGTTATATTATTTTAGGACTTGAAATAATATAACTCAACAAAATATGAAAAATTACAATCCAAAATATTACCAAAATTCCAAGAATATGAATATACAAAGAATACCCAAATTATTGGTGAAACCGAACAAAGGAATATAACTCATAAAATGTTCCGGAAAATTATTTACAAGTATATTTTGGTATTATTATTTTGGACACCAAGAGAATGAAAATGTGATTTTCATAATTACTACAAAAATATATCATATTTTTTACAAGAGAAAATATACTATTTTGGGTAGATAAAAATGTATATTTTCTTGAGATTATTAGAAGATATATTATTTTTGGAAGAAATATATATTTTCTCAAACAAACATGAAGTATATTATTTTTGGAAGAAAAATGGATTTATATATATATTTTCTAAGTTAGACTTGGAAGTATATTATTTTTTGAGACTTGTATGAAATTTAAAAATATTTTTGCCAAGGGAAAAATTATAAATAATTTTTCTAAGTAATATTTCTAAACATATATATTTCTTTGGAAATATATATTGATGTATTTTTATTTAAGATATTATTCTTGAAAAATTAATACAAAATTAAGTATAAGAGTACTTAATAATTACAAGAAAATACGTATTTTCGTACGTATAAATACACTCCGGAATACGACACCGATACATGGCAAAAATATACAAGTATAAGAATACAAATACAAATACACCCATCCTTGGGAAGGATATTCATGTGTAAATACGTAAAGGTAACAAGTTGAAATATATTATTTTAACAATTATTCCAAAATTTAATAAATATAACTTAAGTTAAAAATTTATTATTTTAATAAATAATTATATAACTTGGAATAATAATGAAGACACTATGAAACGTAACTCAACGGCACTAATTATTACTAAGTCAAGGCACGACCAGCTCGTCTAATAGATCATAGTACGTTGTAGGTAGTCGTGTACACCAGAAGAAGCTTTGAGTTACAGTCGAACTGAAGAACGCAAAACCGTGAGTTCATGTCCCCCTTTTCTTTTAACTGTTTTCAGTTTTATAACTTCGGGGGTGAAGTACATGTTACAAACAGTTTACAAACATTTATATGTGGTATGGTTAGCTAAGGAAGGGTACTGCTAGATCATGTGAGTGGTGGGTACAACGCTTAAGACCATTAATCCTCATTGTAGGACCGAGGGACATGAGTGATAGATCTATTTGGGTGTCGCCAGCCCACACCCATGTGGACCGGGGTTTGGCCCATGAGGTGACTATGTCTTATTGTCGGAGACAAAATTTGCTAGGTTTGAGCCTTCCTGCATCACGTCACACATATTAATGGCCTTGCAAACCATTAATGATCTGTTTTCCTTGTTGCTTTCATACCGGGATTTACAAACATATATACATACTTACTTACAATGATTACAAAGTTTATTCGAGCTCACACACTAAACACATGAACTCGCTCAACTTTTGTTGATGTTTTCAAACTACATGTATTTCAGGAAACTAAGTATGGATCTGGCGGCGTTGGAAGTTTTCACGTGTTGTCTGAAATAAAAGATGTCATCCGGTGTCTAAGGGTTTGGATTGTGTATCTTATCCTGGATGAGATGCATAGTTCAAAGCCTAGCTTTTATTAGTGTCATTTGTGAAGTCCTTATGGAACTTAAAACTTGCCGGTATTGTGTTTGAAACAGGAAGTCTGTGTTTGGATTTTAAAACAATGTTGCTTGTAATGTTTCTCTAAAACTATCTATGCATGAACATCTTGGTTTTATCATATAGTTGTTTGTTATGGTTGAATGCAATGATATTAAGCAAGTCACACATAATCACGCTTCCGTAAAAGTCAGGGTGTGATGGTTTGGTATCAGAGCTTCGATTGTAGCGAACTAGGATTCTTTCTTGAGTCTAGACTACAATCATTAGGGCTCTCACGAAAGTATTTTTACAACATGTTTTCATTGCATACACGAAACGCCAAGATCCAGGGAAACAAACATTTTTACAAACGGAAAGACAAGAAACACGATTGCAAGGTTTACTTTTGTAGTTTAGTCTAGGAGACTAGGTGGTTTAGTATGGGAGACTAGGTGGTTTAGTCTAGGAGACTGGGTGGTTTAGTCTGGGAGACTAGGAAGGATACATGATTTCGTGATACATTGTCATTGATTGCATATTAAATGGTAGTGGTTAATATATGTGCATATATTATGATTGTTCTGTTACAGACACTATGTCTTCATCCGAGAGCGGATTGTCCGGCACTGATGACCCTATGGCTATTGTGTCCGATGACGAGATCGCAGCAGAGTCAGAGATCTTTACCTCAGATACTGAGAGCGACCCATATATGCTATCAGGACGACTATCAACCATTCGCGTTGCCTGAACATGGAGATGTTTTACCGACTGCTGATGGTATTCCAGACGAGGATCCTTTTGTTGTTCCCATTCCAGTCCACGATCATCTTATCATCGGGTATCCCGATGGTGAGCATATTGTGGCACCAATCCTCGCTCCTGTTCCTTTAGTGGTCATCCCTCCTGAGGATTGGCCTTTTGATGATCTGCTTGATGATGACGTTGATCTGTTTGTTGATGGTCCTCCTGATGATGCCGATGGTGATGGAGAGCTAGACGAGGACGTTGTTGCTATTCCACTTCTTGAGATCCCTGTTATTGAGTTGTCCCCTTATTCTAGTTTGCACTCTGTCTCAGATTCCTCTAAGTCTCTGACGTCTTCAGCTTTACGGACGGTCGGATTACAGCGTTACGCTACTGATTCTGATGATGATACTGCCATGTCAGCTACACCATCTCCTCCACACGACCCCGAGCTTGACCCTGAGCTGGATCTTAATCCTGTTGACCAGCCTGATGTTGTACCTACTGATCCTGAGCCCATGCCTGATCATGACCCTCTTCCTTTTGGTTTACCAGACATTGCGCCCCTTATACCTGACCCAGTTCCTGCACCTGTTGTCCCTCCTTTTTTTGAGCCATTTGTTCCTCCACCCACACCCGCTGATGTTGCTCCTTTCCCCCCTATGGAGTCCGATGTCCATTGCATTGATTTGCCTATCATCTTCCTTCAGGACATACCCGCACCCCGTCCAGGGGAAGGTACTTCTGGTCAGCACCCGTGACGATCCTTTTGTTTGAGAAACTTTTCCACAGATCCCTCAGTCTGCACCATTTACTTCTTCACCACTTGATGAGCCATTCCGATGGTCCCCACCGTATTCCACGCCAACCTCAGACCCCTACCATCGCTTTCATTTTATTGGCTATACACAGGATGAGTTACTTTATTCGCTTCAGCTTCAATTTGAAGTTATGAGTCGCAGAGTCTTGGAGCTTGAGTCAGCACCGCGTCCCCTACCGTGTCCTTGTCAGCCTACTTTTGTTCCCCCACATTCATCACCGCCTCCTTTTGCACGTCCACCTGCTCCTCTTACTCCTTTCCCAGAGTTTGATGCTCGATTCCTCACCGTCGAGCAGCAGGTCCGTTACTTGCTTCGTCATGTGAGCAAGCTCGAGGAGGAGCTCACACATGTTCTCAGTTTGATTTTCTTCCCTCCTCCTCCCCCGCCATCAGTACAGTAGGTTTTTGGTCTTATGCAGATGCATTACCCTTGATAAGAGCACCACAATTGAGCTGAGCTAGTGAAGCCTTTTGGAGATCACTTTTGATTGTATGACTTTTGTAGATTGGTAGACTTGTTGGGCAAGGGTAGTGTGACCCTGTGTTCCTTTTGATATGATACACTTTTTGAAGCATGTAACAATACTTTGTGGTTGATAATTAATGAAAGCTCAATCGTCATGTTCTCATTAATTACGTTGTTGATTTACTTGTTTATGTTATGATTGTGTTGTTTTGATTTATTATGTGTATGTACATACGACCTCTAGACAACTATATACATTTCCAGAAAAAATAAGACCTGACCAATCCGATCTCCTTCTTAAAAGATGTTTCCTCAAGAGATCATTCGGCTGCCCATGACTGAGGCAGAATTACAAGCGCACATCACACAGGCCATCGCACGGCACGAGGTTCTTCGCTACAGACATAGCGGAAGTACCTCAGGGAATAACTCACCTAACGGTAATGTTTAAGTCACCTAAGACACATTACAATACGTTTGGACAATTCCAAGTGTGCTTTGCTAATGCTTTATGTGATGATGTTGCTTGGGTACAGGCTGTACCTACAAGCAGTTTTTGGACTGCAAGCCTCTGAACTTCGACGGCACTGGAGGTGCCGTAGCCTTTGTGAGATGGGTCGAGAATACAGATTCTGTTTTGCAAATGAGCAATTGCGCTCTAGAGCAACAAGCCACGTATATTTCCGGATTGTTTCAAGATGGGGCACTGTCATGGTGGAACCTTCAGGTTCAAATGTTGGGCGAGGCTGCTGCGTACACTTTGACATGGAATGAGCTGAAAGAGTTGATGCGTAGAAAGTATTGTTCTCAGACAGAAGTCCAGAAGCTGGAAATTGAATTCTGGTACCTGCAGATGGAAGGTCCAAAGGTGGTGGAATATGTGCAGAGACTTCACGATTTGTCGCGAGTTGTTCCATATCTGGTGGAACCATAGTTTAGGAGGATAGAACGATTTGTTTGGGGACTGGCGCCCCAGATTCTGAGCTTGATGACGGCATCAACGCCTCCCACAACTATCGATGCGAGTAACTTGAGTGTGGCGCTCACTAAAGAAGCACTTAGATTGGAAAAACTTTCGACCCCTGACGAGAAGAAGGAAACTCAGGTGGAGTCATCTGGAAAGAACAAAAGGAAGCTCACTGATTTCCAAGAAGGTGCTCGGGCGAATAAAAAGAACAAGGCCAAAAAGGGAAAAGAGTACATGGGTATCCTACCTAAGTGCGACAATTGTCGACGTTATCTTGTCGGGCGATGTAGATATGGAAAAGGTGAAAACTGTGGCAAGGTGGGGCATGTCAAGGAGACGTGTAGGCAAGGTACTGAACATGGAAACGAAGGTCAAGATGGTAGCGGAAATCGCGGAGGAAACAACGACAACAACAACTACCAAGGCGGAAATGGTGATGATCAAGGAAGTGGTCAAGGTTGTTTTGAGTGTGGCGACATAGGACATTTCAGGAAGTATTGCCCTAAAAACAATCAGGCCAGTGGTAAGATTTACTTGGGGACTAAACCAAGATGTGATGAGTGCAAGTTTCACCATGAAGGGCGATGTTTGAGACCTAAGTGCGATAGGTGCGGAAAGTAAGGACACAACAAGGATGCCTGCTGGGCGAAGTATCCCAGACAAGGAGGAAATGATTACGGCAACCAAGATGGAAGCAATAGTGGTAGAGTTTCAGGATGCTACAGATGTGGGGATGCGGGGCACTTTAGGAAAGATTGACCTAGGAAGAATAACCAAGATCGTGGAATAGTGTTCAACAATGGAGCTCGTGAAGCACGCCAGGATCCGAACGAAGTCACTGGTACGTTCCCTACTAATCAACACTTTGCACCTGTGCTATTTGATACTAGTACTGACTATAGCTTCGTATCTCTAGAGTTTAAGTATATACTTGGTTTAGTAGCAAATAAGTTAGATATCCTATACTCGATAAAACTAGCTAATGGGAAGCTAGTAGAAGCCAAGGAAGTAATGAGAGGCTGTGTGTTAGAGCTTGGAGAGCGTGAGTTCACGATAAATCTTCTGCCAGTTGAATTGGGAAACTTAGACGTAGTAATTGGGATGGATTGGTTGTCGAGTAATCATGCAGAAGTTGTTTTCCATAAGAAGGTTATCCGCATCCCTTTGGCGAATGAAGAAACGATCGTGATTCATGGTCAAAAGCAGGATACACCTCTACGGATTATTAGTTGTTTGAAGGCACGAAAGTTTTTGTGCAAAGGATGTGTAGCCTTCTTGGCTCTTGTCGTGAATAAAGAAGCCGAAGAACCTAAGCTTGAAGATATCCCTGTGGCAAGGGAATATCCTGAAGTCTTCCCCGAAGAGATGCCAGGATTACCTCCTCAACGACAAGTCGAATTTCGCATTGAATTGGTTCCAGGCGCCGCGCCTGTAGCCAAGGCACCCTATCGACTTGCGCTTTCTGAGATACAAGATTTGTCAACACAGCTTTAGAAGTTGCCAGATAAGGGATTTATAAGGCAAGCTTTTTGCCCTGGAAAGTTTCAGTATTGTTCGTCAAGAGGAATGACGGTAGTTTTCGAATGAGCATCAACTACCAGGAGTTGAACAAGCTAACCATCAAGAGTCGGTAACTCTTGCTGAGAATTAACGATTTATTCAACCAACTACGAGGATCCAACTACCAACCTAGGATTGATCTTCGATCAGGTTATCGCCAGCTGCGGATTCAGGAAGAAGGCATACCGAAGAACGGTGAGTCAGCAATTTGATTTTTAGACATACGCTAGCGTTGTGTTTTATGCTTGGTACACAAACAGTTAGACACAGAATACAAAACTTGGAGAATCTAGAAGACATGTACGTAGGACCTTCGGGAACTTAGGTCAAAACTCATTAAAGGTTATCACTTAGGAACCACGTCCGTTAACTCAAGCAAACCCCATTATTCTGACATATATGCTATTACAGTTAACCGAATAGATAAAGTACTCAAATTTCTTTTATTGAAATTTCCACTTTTGAATCTAGCCAGTAGATTTTTACATCTCCGCTCCTCTTAATGGTAGTTGCATTACGACAATTTTCTTCACTAAAGCGAACACTTCTTTGTCTCGGTACTTGATCATTTCTTCATTATAGCAAATACTCATTGTTTCATTTCTTTGAAATTCATATGTTACGCATGCACCATTTGTTATGCATGTGGTTACGTTTCGAATAAGCGCTTCATCAAAGTTACCAATATCATTTCACTATATCCTATTATTGCAATGTGTCTCGAATAATCCCCATTATTGTAAGTATCAGCTCCTTGATATTGAGTCAACAGAACTTTCTTGGAATTTCTTTCCTTTCGAGTTACATACATGGTTCATCTTTGTAACCATGCCAAAAATTCCCTTGTCGATACATACGTTTATTTTCAAATTTCGCTAAAACCAAGTTCAATTGATTGAACTTGTCCATTTCGCATCTTCAATTCAAGACACCATATGATGTATTGAGAGCATCATATTCAAATTCATTTTTGCAAATGTTTCTTTTGTTCCGAGTTGTAGCAGACTTGTTTGGTCTACGACTCCATTAAGTCGTCTGTTGGTTCCCACACCTTGTGGTGGTGTCTCGTTAAATTGAAGCTTGCGCTAATCTCGTTTACGCATCTCATACACGGATTTAGTTGTTTATTTATTGACTTGCTCTAAATCCGCTCTGTTTTATCATAAATAAAGCAGTCTTAACACAATTGTGTGCTAAGACAATGGTACATAAATTCATCTTACATTCAAGTGTACCTCCTAACGGTTCTTTCATTATCAATCGAATACCTTGCAGTATTTATTGCTTTTTCATCTTCGATCAAAAACAGTAGTTCTTTGGTGTTCTATATTCAATTGAAAAATCCTACGATGCCGTTTGAATCAAATTTTCAGGATTGCTTCATTACACTTTCATTTGATTTCAAACACGGTGAACTTGTTCGGTCACCGCTATTATTGAATTATGTCATTACGACACCTTGTGGTGTCAGGAACAAACTTGTAGCTTGTGCTAATCATGATCAACCATTTCACACGAAACTACATATACTTTTGTTTGACTTGTCATTTAAACATTCCTAATGCAACTATGAATTAAAACAATGATACACCAAATTCGGTTGTATTTCATTCGGTGTATTCTCTCAATTCAATGATGTCAACACACTAATTTTATTCATTTATTTGTTTAAAAGTGACAGATCACTTTCACGTTACAATTACCTTTGAGCTTGCTGATTCTGAGTTCATCTAGCGGATGTTGTTATTTCTTGAACTCAATTGCATATTGTAAACGATCCTTTGGAATTCTATCGGTCGAAACTCCTCTTTTTATTGAACCCTCGGTCGAAACTCCTCTTTTTATTGAACCCCTGTGAAATAAGTTGCACTAGATTATACATCTATACGTTTCGTGTCCTTTGATATCAAATTCTGGAACACACACCTTTTAACCATTGGGTTCTTGTTGTTGTAATATGTCCTTGGATTCACCTGATTCGAATAAGTTTTGGTTCGGTTTCGTGGTTAAGCACTTTGATAATATTCATATTCATACACGCATAAGGTAACCCTAAGGAGTTAATGTAGATTAAATTTCGAGAACGAAATTTTCTTAACAGGGGGAGAGTGTGACAACTGTCAAATTTGCATGCATCCGTACAATTATTAAACAATGATTAGAGCTTAATGACTGTGCTGAATTACAATTAATGACTTGAATTGCTTTCTGATTTTTGTTATCATACATGCATGGGCATCATATATTGCAAATGACATATCATTTCTGCATATAAACTTTGTTGATTCGAATGATGCACGAAACACCGGCAGCGCAGTTATCAGAAAAATCAGAAAAATGCTGACGGAGTTCAGTAAATAGACAGACATTGTACTGAGACACAGAATGGGACAGAAACCAAGAGTTACACTAGTATAGTGTGTAGGAAAGTAAGGATCATAAAACTGCCTTCCTAGAGACAGTTTAAGTGCCCGAAAGTGCCTAAAACTTACATAAACCATAGAATTCTGCAGAAAATCAGCAAATTCTGCATTTAAACAAACTAATATCATGCAAAAATATGGTTAAATGGTCCTAAATGCTTTCCTAAGTGTCGGGAATTAAAACTGTCACAAAAGGTAACATAACGCACACTAAACTGCGTAGTTTAGCACCTTAACAAACCGGTAACCAACCGAACAACCAGACACTACCCGAAACACCAAATTTTCACTAGAAGCGCTGTTTTAACATTTCCAAGCTAGTTATGATCCCCGAACATCATAACACACTATATAAATATCTGGTAACTAAACACTTGAATCTTAACCATAAACTAACTATTTGGTTAAACCCTAGCCTAAGACCCCCCCCCCCACCTAGTAAACGACAAACAAGGGCCCCACACTATGGATTTTATTTAGTTATTATAATATATTATGTTATATCTTTACTAAACACAATACATATTAGATAAATGGTGATGGCATGTTATAAAAGAAACCATAAGTTCTAAGCTCCTCATTTTCACACAACACCTCCAACACATATCTTCTCTTCCTCCTCCCTTCTACTCACGGCCAAAGACACACACATACATCCACCATTTTTCATTCATCTTCCATCCATTCCACATATATACAAAGGTGTAAGAAGGTGTATTAGGAAGCTTGGAGCTTTCGTAAGCTAAAGGACCTTCACCATTTGCTTTTATCCACTTCTTTTCTTCTCTTAATCATCCCTAGCCTTGAGCTAGTAGTAAGAACACTAAACTCTTCATTTTACATCTTATTTAAGTGGTTAAAGAATGATACATGATGTTAATCTTGAAGAACACTAAGAATCAAGAAGATGAAACATGAACATAAGCTTAAAATCATAAGAAAACTTGATGTTTATGTGTTGTTATGCTTGTTGATTGTTGTTTACTTATGTTAATGATTTAGATCATCATATGATCTTGCTAGATAATGATTAAAAACATAATCTAACAAGATGAGAGGATGAAAGTGTTAGAGATTAATAGATCATCCTCATGAAATACATGAACTTGAAAGAATGAATTGTTTTCTTGTTAAAGTGATGATTAAAGTAAGATGTAAGTCTTGTAGATCTAAGATTTTAAGGATGATTTTTCAAGAAATCAAGTTAAAAATACAAAGTTTACTTAATCTTGGTTCTTAAAGAAATCAACCATGTTTTTAAATGTTAAACAAGTGTAGAAACACATGTGTAACAAGAAAAATCCAAGAAGAAGCATTTTTAGAAAATGTGATTATAAGTTGTAAAGCACTAACTTCTTTAAAATGATGTTTTTAAAGAAACAACCACACTTTAAAGGGTAACAAGACTTACTAAACACACTACTAAGTTACTACACATTTTTATAAATTTTCAAGTTCATGAAGTGGTAGTTTATGCTTGTTTTTGGCAAAATTGGTAAGTGTAGATTGTTTATTGTTGATTGATTGTGTTGATTTACAAAAGAAAATGATATGCCTTGAAGGCATGGAAACCTCCATTTTTAGGGGAAACTATGGCAAAAATTTTCTAAAAATTAAACACTTAGAAAAATATTTTTAAACAAATATTTACAAGAATATTTCAAACCATGGATTTTCACATAAAGTTTCCATAAATTTTGTTACAAAAATTATAAATATTCGAGGTTGGTTTTATAAATAAAAGTGACTAAATATGTATTTAGGAAAATATATATTTAGATGTCACCATGTGTGTGATTATTTGTATATTATGTGTATTAGTTATATTATTTTAGGACTTGAAATAATATAACTCAGCAAAATACCAAAAATTACAATCCAAAATATTACCAAAATTCCAAGAATATGAATATACAAAGAATACCCAAATTATTGGTGAAACCGAACAAGGGAATATAACTCCCAAAATATTCCGGAAAATTATTTACAAGTATATTTTGGTAATTGATATTTTGGACACCAAGAGAATGAAATGTGATTTTCATAATTACTACAAAAATATATCATATTTTTGACAAGAGAAAATATACTATTTTGGGTAGATAAAAATGTATATTTTCTTGAGATTATTAGAAGATATATTATTTTTGGAAGAAATATATATTTTCTCAAACAAACATGAAGTATATTATATTTGGAAGAAAAATGGATTTATATATATATTTTCTAAGTTAGACTTGGAAATATATTATTTTTGAGACTTGTATGAAATTTATAAATATTTTTGCCAAAGGAAAAATTATAAATAATTTTTCTAAGTAATATTTCTCAAAATATATATTTTTTTTGGAAATATATGTTGATGTATTTTTATTTAAGATATTATTCTGGAAATATTAATACAAAATTAAGTATAAGAGTACTTAATAATTACAAGAAAATACGTATTTTCGTACGTATAAATACACTCCGGAATACGACACCGTACAAGTATAAGAATACAAATACAAATACACCCATCATTGGGAAGGATATTCATGTGTAAATACGTAAAGGTAACAAGTTGAAATATAATATTTTAACAATTATTCCAAAATTTAATAAATATAACTTAAGTTAAAAAATTTATTATTTTAACAAATAATTATATAACTTGGAATAATAATGAAGACACTATGAAACGTAACTCAAAGGCACTAATTAATACTAAGTCAAGGCACGACCCGCTCGTCTAATAGATCATAGTACGTTGTAGGTAGTCGTGTACACCAGTAGAAGCTTTGAGTTACAGTCGGACTGAAGAACGCAAAACCGTGAGTTCATGTCCCCCTTTTCTTTTAACTGTTTTCAGTTTTATAACTTCGGGGGTGAAGTACATGTTACAAACTGTTTACAAATGTTTATATGTGGTATGGTTAGCTAAGGAAGGGTACTGCTAGATCATGTGAGTGGTGGGTACAATGCTTAAGACCATTAATCCTCATTGTAGGACCGAGGGACATGAGTGATAGATCTATTTGGGTGTAGCGAGCGCACACCCATGTGGACCGGGGTTTGGCCCATGAGGTGACTATGTCTTATTGCCAGAGACAAAATTTGCTAGGTTTGAGCCTTCCTGCATCACGTCACACATATTAATGGCCTTGCAAACCATTAATGATTTGTTTTCCTTATTGCTTTCATACCGGGATTTACAAACATACATAGATACTTACTTACAATGATTACAAAGTTTATTCGAGCTCACACACTAAACACATGAACTCGCTCAACTTTTGTTGATGTTTTCAAACTACATGTATTTCAGGAAACTAAGTATGGATCTGGCGGGCATTGGAAGTTTTCAAGTGTTGTCTGAAATAAAAGATGTCATCCGGTGTCTAAGGGTTTGGATTGTGTATATTATCCTGGATGAGATGCATAGTTCAAAGCCTAGCTTTTATTAGTGTCATTTGTGAAGTCCTTATGGAACTTAAACTTGCCGGTATTGTATTTGAAACAGGAAGTCTGTGTTTGGATTTTAAAACAATGTTGCTTATAATGTTTCTCTAAAACTATCTATGGATGAACATCTTGGTTTTATCATATAGTTGTTTGTTATGGTTGAATGCAATGATATTAAGCAAGTCACACATAATCACGCTTCCGCAAAAGTTAGGGTGTGACACAAGTTGCAAACACCTAACAACATACGCGAAATCAACACATCATCTTGCATCGCCGAGTTAGAACTACGAACCGCAGGAGGAGAAAAGTGGTTCAACACATCTTCACAAACAGTGGAGGACTTGAAATTATTCCCAACCTTGACCTGCCAATTGGGAACTTAAACATCCTCAGCATTCCTCTCCACTAGTTCTTCACCACTTCTCTCTGAAGAACCTCCAGCAACAGACACCATAGCCTTTTTACCATTTGATTTCCCCTTTTTCTCAGTAACAACTGGCAACTCCTTTTTTCCTTCAACCTCAGTACCTTGATCCTCATAAAACTCAACTCATCACTGAGATCAACATGCTCAACAGACTATTGACCCGGACCCTTCAAGCGACGAGATGAACGACGGGTCGAAGGCTTGGAAGAACTAACCTTTGTAAAGCCTTTAACATTGGGAACACTCACATACTTTCCCCCAGGAACCAATCTACCCTCAGCAGTCCTAGCAATGGCATCTCCACCGTCAATGGCTTCCATATCCCCGAGAACAACATCAGAAGTGTCGTCTGACTTAATGAAATCCAAAACAGACATAACTGCACATAGCAAATAAAAGATTAGACAAAACAAACATAAAGAAACAAGAAATAGAAAAGCCAAAAAAACATACCCTGACCACCCCTCATGAACGATGGGTCTCGATTTGGCTTATCCCACAAAACGCTAACACCGGTAAAAACCAAAAGATGTTCAGGAAATGGGCGAAGCCGAGAAGGACAAGCCTTTAGGGCTTTCAACATCCCCTCATTCAATTCAGTCTCGGAAGGGTCAAGTTCATTTAAGACAGCATCTGTATGCCTCCACACCATCTTAAAAGGGACAACTGACTCAGAAACCCAAAAGAATCGATCTTTCCAGGATCAAAGGGTAGAGACAAGTGAAGAAATCAAACACACATCAATCTATTTCAAACGTAAACTAGTCTCCATTTTTGGCCAAACAAAAATACCGTCTAAACATAAGCAAGTTAGGATCATAACCTAGGGCACGACACAAAACTTCAAAGTGAAGAACCCTAGAAACCCCATGAGGATGTAATTGCCCAAGAGAAACACGATAATATTCAAGCACATTCAAGACAAACACAGAAAAAGGGTATCGAAGATTTGAAAACTCAAAGTGGCGACAGTACAGAGCGATAGAACCAAGGGGATATTGATCAACGGTGGTATCGCAACCCGGAGCCACCGGATTAACGGAAGGATCGATACCCATTGATTGCAGAAGGAATCAACTTCCTCTTGTGTTAGTTTAGAAAAGGTTTTACCCATGTCCTTCCTCGCACCCATCGTTCCAAGGGATGATCAAGGAAAATCAAGCAAAAAACAGAAAATAAAAAACTAACCTGTGGACCGGAAAAGAGAGAATGAGGGATTCTGGTTGTGAGAAGTGTTAAAGAAAGATGATGATGATTAAACTTAAATGAGAAGTTAAAGGGATAATGAATTTGAAAATAGCAGTTACAGTACATAGGGCAGACAACCGCCGTCTGAATAACTGTCAATATGTCAAATCAATCTGTCCAATCAAAATTCAAAATAATACTGCCCAAAATCCTTACAAAAAGCAAGCCTTGAAGCCTTAAAGCCTTTCAGCTAATAAAAAATATAGCACAAAGGTCAGAAGCCTTTGAGCTTAGACCCAAACACCTCTGACTTGGGGGGGGGGGGGCTGATGACGTGGATAGCTCAGAGCTTAAGAAATAACTTAAGTGTAATATAGCTTAAAAGGTTAAAAGGGTTCAATTGACGACCCAACTGTGGTGAACATCAAAAATTACGAGACAGGGTCACGTCCCATCACACTTTACGCGTGACATCCTCGCCCAGCCACAAAAGAGAAACATGTGGGACGAGGCACTCTTTTATCCGCAGGTTAGAGCCTTCAACCCTCCAAAACGGGCAACCCCCTATCTGCAGTACCGGATCACTTAGTCAAAGGTTTCTTATTTGAGGATTACCTTTCTCTATAAATGACCACTCTTGGTCACTTAACAAGACATTCCAAAATCTCTGACTCTCTCTCTAGAAGATACACTTTGTATGTTCTATTCTTCACATTCAATCCAACTATCACGTTGCATACATAGAATCTGGGTTGAGACATTCTCGGCCTTGAATTTCCAAGCACTTGATAATAGAAGTGATCCCACCCTACGTATTGCATGTTAGAATTATAATTACTGCATTAGTTATTAAACTTTAGTTATGTTTATTATTGTTATTATTCGGTTATGTAAGTATGTTTAACATATAATTAGGATGTTTACGTATTAGATTAGATGATAAGCGGTTTTAGGATGATAAGCGGGTCAAGTATTCAAGTCAAACTGCAATGGCAGTTACCCGCCAAAATTAACCGCCATTATGTATGTTTAAATATTGCCGGGAATCATTTCTACCGGTTATCAATACATTTTCGTTCACTGAACTTGTCCAATTATTCGTTTGATTTCTCTGCAAGCATTTCGTTGCATTTGTTTCCTTGAATTACTAGTAAACATCATCATGTCTGCAAGTTTGCATCATTCTTCCGCTGCAAATGTTTATGGTGATGTTTCGGATTTCCAACATAGTGGTATCAGAGCCACTTCAAGGAATCAATCTGAAATCAGACCAAACTCTACCACTCTCCCTTGCCAACACTGCACCGATGAACAAGACGAAAGAAACAGGCGAAACTCTCGCATAAGGCTATGTTATTATTGTCACTTACCGGGTCATCAAATCTACAATTGTAAGGCTAAAGAAAATGATGAAGTAACGCAACTATTAAGGCAGGCTATCAATGCCGGGATTAAACGACAAGAAGAAGATGTACACTGCCGAGATGAAATGATTATCACTGGTACCGATGGTGGACAATGGGCAGAGATATGGTACGTTAATCCATCGTTTAATCATCATTTTTCAGGCAATATCAATATTTTTAAAAGGGTAAGGCATATGATGGGAGTAGAAACAAGATCCGGTATGAACAATTTCCTGTTCATAAGAGGGGTAGGATCGGTAGAAATGAAAACTGGAAACGAAACGCTAAATATCCAAAGTGTTTTTTATTCACCGGAAATCGACCGGAATGTACTTAGTCTTGATCAGTTAACGTTACAAGGCTATACGGTCAGGAAATCCGGTGATAAATGCAAGATATATCCAATGTTTTCAACACCAATTGTAAATTCAAGAAATGAAATAAGCGGGTTAACAAGAGAAGAGGAATTGGGTTTACATGAAAAACGGAGATTACAAGATCTGAAAGGTGTGGATGATGAATTTAAAGAGGCATATCTGAATTCTTATTTCGAAACCTTAAATGTTTCGAATGAAGATGACAACGACTGGAATAGATTGATTTTAAAATCATTAAAATTCCAAGAATTTGCTGATTGTAAGGCCTTGATTGACATGCTCGACGACCGAGAGTATGTTTTCAAATACAAAGTTGAACTTCAAAACAAATTTGAAGAAATGGTTCGGTGGTTTCTGAATGTTTACATGGGAATCACATCAAGACCCGTTCCTCCCTACTCTACTGATCAAAAGAAGATAGACTTGTTAAGTCTATACATTTTAGTAGCAAGTGAAGGTGGATACCGAGAAGTTACAACCGAAAACACATGGCCAATCATAGCAAAGGATTTAGGCTTCGGATATGAAGATGGAGATTATATGAGACTTGTATACGCAATGTATCTTGATGTTTTAGAATATTACTATAAATTCAAAACAGTTCAAGACAGGGTACAAGTGAAGGAAATGGTTAATGAAAATGCTAGTTCATCGCAAGGCTGCCATCGGAGGACTGGAAGTGCAGATAAAATTCAAGAAAGGGCTGCAAGAAGTGATCAGAATGATGCTGTATCATCTCAATGCTGTTTCAGAAGGATTGGAAGTGCAGGAGATGTAAGGGAAGATACCGCGAGGAATGATCAAGCCAGTGCTAGTTCGATGCATTATGCATTGTTTAGTGAGAATGGATGGGCAGATAACTGGAATGTGCACAAGAGGAGGAAAAGGTTTAACTTCAGTCACATAAAGAAAGCAATGGACGATGCCAACCAGAGTGTAATGCAGCAAGGATCAAACATAACCAAAGTTTAAGGGGGTTGTGTTAGAATTATAATTACTGCATTAGTTATTAAACTTTAGTTATGTTTATTATTGTTATTATTCGGTTATGTAAGTATGTTTAACATATAATTAGGATGTTTACGTATTAGATTAGATGATAAGCGGTTTTAGGATGATAAGCGGGTCAAGTATTCAAGTCAAACTGCAATGGCAGTTACCCGCCAAAATTAACCGCCATTATGTATGTTTAAATATTGCCGGGAATCATTTCTACCGGTTATCAAGACATTTTCGTTCACTGAACTTGTCCAATTATTCGTTTGATTTCTCTGCAAGCATTTCGTTGCATTTGTTTCCTTGAATTACTAGTAAACATCATCATGTCTGCAAGTTTGCATCATTCTTCCGCTGCAAATGTTTATGGTGATGTTTCGGATTTCCAACACCTAGGTGAACCGGCGCAGTGAATTAGTCCGAAAACCGGCCCGAACCGGAAAAAAAAGCTCTGAAACAGCTTAAAATGGTCTGAACTAACCTAAAACAAGTCCAAAACAGCTTAAAGCAGCCTAAAATGCCCTGGATAACACGTGTGCCTTGCTTTTTAAATGCCTAGGTGACAGGCTCACCCTCTGTGTCTTGAGTGCGCTTGAGCTTTTGACTACCTAGGTTTACTTAACATAAGTCTGTGCCAATCTTCTCATTATGACAATTTCAATCGTTGAAAATTTAACTAGATATGCCATTGAGCATTTTCCAATTTTAACAATACTCTGAAAAGAGATACAGTTTGATGCATTGATTTTTGGAATTAGTATGGATTTTGTTATTTTTGGTTAAAATGCTGGTTATTTCGAAGTTTAGAGAATTATGTTTGACTTGAAAGGGTCAGTTTAGGTCTAAAGTTTGTAGTTTTTAGGATAGGTCAAAAGCTATTGGGTAAAGTTTATAGTTGTCACTTGTGAGTATTTATACAAACAGATATTCAATAGCAATACATTGTATATACTTAGCGATAGATAAAGGCGGACCTAAGTGCACAGGCGCGGTGAACGGTTCTGAAAACCAGCCTGAACCGGAAAAAACGGCCTGAACCTATCTGAAACAGCTTAAAGTGGTCTGAACCAGCCTAAATTAGCCTGGAGTGAGTCTAAAAACAGCCTAAATTACTCTCAAGTGTTTGTTTCTTATTCCTGATTGATAATTTATAATTTGTACGCAGTTGATATTATTTCAGCTATTGAATTCGATAAAGCTGGAGATCTTCTTGCAACCGGAGATCGTGGGGGTCGTGTGGTTTTGTATGAAAGAACAGACAGAACACATGTATGTTTATATCGTTATCTGCTTAGTTATTTTTTCACTGATTATATTTGTAGCATGAACATATATAACATAGCAGGCTGACAACAGAAGGCATCTAGAGGGCATGGATTGTTCCCGCAGTTGACACCCTGAATTCCGTTACAAAACTGAATTCCAAAGTCACGAACCAGAGGATCTCTTTTTTCCTTATAATGTTTATATAGTTTTTGTTAAATATGTTATTCACTTACTCACTAATTCATGTTTTATGATACAGTTTAATTATCTAAAGAGCTTGGAAATTGAGGAGAAAATCAATCAAATCAAATGGTGTCATACAGCCAACGGTGCCATGTTTCTGCTATCCACTAATAATAAGACTACAAAGTGCTGGAAGGTCATAACTCATAAGTATTAATAGATTGCTAATCATGAACATCGATTTCAGAATGTTATTTTTAATGCATTTACGCTGAACCAGGTCCAAGAAAAAAAGATCAAGAAAATATGTCAGATGAATATAGATCCTCGTAGATATAAGTAACGGTTTTCTTACTGCTTCAAAGTCAAACGTACCTACAATATCTAAATCGCCATTATCAAATGGAGATACCGTTGACAAACACTCATGAAGTTTTATGACCAACAATATTTCACTCCCATCTCTACATTTACCAATGGTATGTTCCATCAAATATTTTATAAATTCTTATTGCAGGTTATTGATATGTAATTCCTTAATTCATGCGGGTCAAAAATAGTGGGTAGTTTATGTAAATAGTTAATAGTTAGTTTATGTTATAATTAGATTAGGGGAGTGGGGGGTGGTCATCACTCATCACTCACAACATTCAATCAAGTTCCGCCATGTCATCAACCATTATTACATCACTCACAACCTTTTTTTAGTGGCGGTGATCATCACTAGTGATGGAATTTCGTCACTCACAACTTTTTTTTTAATTTTTTTTTTTAAATTAGAAATTAACAATAAAACACTAAAATTATAAATTATAAATTTCATTAAAATAAAACATAATTTACATACCAAAAAAAAAAAAAAAAAAAACTAAACATTGGAAAAAAAAAAAACTTAAATTAAATGGATGGCATCTCCCACCCGTTGCTTGAACCTTCCATCTTTGTTGAATTTGGATTTGAAGGAAGTAATGAATTTTAATGATTTTGGAAGAATGTTTGATTTTTTGTAGAATTTTTAGGGGAATATTTGGATTTTATAAAAGCCCCTCACCTCTTAAACGGTCATATAACGTTCCTTTTTTAAAAAAATCAACGCGTGGAAAACTCCACAAGTGATAAAGTTCACGCGTGAAAGAAAGCAATGGCGGCGGTGTTTTGTGGTTTACCACGAGTGATGGAAGTCCATCACGTGCCCACCCCCACTCCCCTTAGTTAGTAAAGTGTGAGGACCGAAAGCGACAAAGTGGAACTTTATAACCTACATCAGAAGAGATGCGACCTCTCCTGGAGACGCACCGCTTCACAAAGAGCGGCAACACCACAGCAACTTCAAACATCACGTCGCTTCATTAAAAGACACAACGGTTCAGACGCACCTCTTCGATTGGTATAAATAGGGTTATATATTTCAAGTGTATATATACTCATACATTTACAATCATTGTTCATTCAAAATTAAAGGTACTAGTTTGTTTATTATTAGATTCTGGGCAACAAAGGTGGTATAGTTGATATAATTGATATTATTGTATGTAATGCCACTAAGATGTTTTCAATCTTGCGTGTTAAGGTAATCAATCATGAAAAAAACCTTGCACTAAATGCCGAAGAGCTTTTGCACATGCACATGATTTTAATATTAATTCCATCTCAAATAGCAGGTGAACTCCTGACATAAAAAAATATGCATTCAATGTGGTATTTGCTTGATTTAATTAAGCGTGTAGCGTTCTACTTGACATTTTAAAATATTATCTGAACATAACTTTATCTTCTATAATTAAACTTGGTAAAGAATGATTTGTATTATTGTGTGTTCTAATGTTGTACAATAGCAGATATATATAGAGAATACAAAACTCTAATTAGGGCCGGCTAATGTTAATTAGGGCCGGGCCATTATACTAAACATATTGACTAATATCCCCCCTCAAGCTAAGGCCAGGGAACGACACTTAGCTTGGACTTCAAGAAGAGAAATCGTTCAGATGAGAGCGGTTTTGTGAAGACGTCGGTAATCTGATCATTTGTTGAAATAAACTGGACTGATAGGGCCCCCTGAGCAACCTTTTCTCTTACAAAGCGAAAGTCAACCTCTATGTGCTTTGTCCGCGCATGAAAGACCGGATTAAACGATAAGTAAGTAGCCCCTAGGTTGTCACACTATAAGTTTGGGGCTGAGCGAATCGGAACACGGAGTTCACGGAGAAGTGTTTCAAGCCAAGTCACTTCCGCTACCGTATCAGCAAGTGCCTTATATTCTGATTCTGTAGATGAACGAGAGACTGTCTTTTGTTTTCGTGCAGACCATGAGACGAGGTTCGATCCAAGAAAGATAGCATAACCTCTCGTGGATCGACGGTCAACAGGGCATCCAGCCCAGTCTGCATCAGAGAAGGCACTCAAGGCATTGAAAGTCGTGTCCATATATGCATGAAGCACACAAGAGGAGGATTTTGAGAGTAACAACCCATGATCGGCGGTTCCTTGGAGGTAGCGTAGAATACGCTTGACAGTAGACCAGTTATTCACGGTTGGCGACTGCATGAACTAGCAAACCTTATTGACAGCAAAGGTGATATCTGGTCTAGAGTGAGTGACATACTGAAGGGCACCCACCATTTGGTGATATTTTACTGGATCGTCAAATGGTTCACTGTCACCAAGAGATAATGGGGCACTAGTAGTACATGGTGATGGAACCGGTTTGGCCCGAGAGAGGTTAGCACGAGCAAGTAAGTCATTGATGTACTTCTTTTATGAGAGAACGATGTCTAAGCCATGTCGGGCGACCTCAATACCAAGGAAGTAAGACAAAGATCCTATGTCCTGTATGGCAAAGGTGTGACTGAGGCTGTTAACAACCTGATCAATAGCTTTGTTGTTGTTACCTGTCAAGACGATGTCGTCAACAAAAATAAGCATATACATCACTCTCCCATTAGCCGAATAGATGAATAAAGACGGGCCTGTTTTAGACCCCCGAAAACCGAGAGACAAAAGGGCCGCTACCAGGCGCTGAAACCAGGCTCTCGGTGCCTGCTTCAATCCGTATAGGGATTTGTGGAGCAAGCAGACATGATTCGGTCTATGGGGATCAACAAATCCTTGTGGCTGTTGTAGATAAACTGTGTCGCCATACAAAATGGCATTTTGAACATTCAGCGGGCGTAGAGACCATTGTTTTGAAACAACAATGGAGAGAACTACTCGAATAGTGTTGGCTTTAACCACTGGACTAAAGGTCTCTGTGTAATCTATCCCTTGTTGTTGGCGAAACCCTTTAGCAACAAGACGCGCTTTATAATGCTGAATGGCCCCATGTTGATCCCGTTTAATTTTATAGACCCATTTGCAATTGACCACATTTGTGTTTGGTACCCGTGGAACTAATGTCCAAGTTTCATTTCGTAAGAGTGCCAAGTATTCATCGGCCATAGCCTTACGCCAGTGAGGGTCCGCGTTGGCAGTGGTAAAGGAGCTCGGTTCAGATTCAGCGAGAGGTGTGGAGGTGTGAAAGGATGCGGGTTTGAAGGATAGTTTAGGATTTTGGCGAAGGTTAGGTGGGCATTGACGAGGAGGTGGTGTTTGGGAGGGATTTGCGGTTTGAGTGGGAGGTGTGGTGGGACTGGGAGCAACAGTTTTGGTGAATCGGTCAAAAGCAAAGGAGGGTGGGGCGTCGGTGGTTCGGCGAGAATAAGTTTGAGTTAGAATTTCGGTGTGAGGTGTTTGCGAGTTTGTGTGGGTTGGTAATGAGGTAGGTGAGGAAGTAGGTTGCTGAGTAGGAAGAGGTTGTGGATTAAGTGGTTCAGGTATAAGGGATGATGGTGTGGAAGGTATAGGATTGGATGTGGGATTGGGCGCTGGTGGGTTAGATGTATCAGCAGTGGGTGGTGTAGGATAAGATGAGACGTAAGGGTTAGATGTATGAGCAGTGGGCGGTGTAGTTTCAGTGACTGAGAATGGAAAAAAAACTCGTTAAATCGAACGTGACGGGCAATGTAGATATGTTTGGAAACTGGATAAAACATCGATATCCATGATGAGAGGTGCAATACCCGAGGAAGATACACGAAGTGGATTATAAGGATGAAGATAAGGGTAGCATTAGCATCCAAAAATTCTGAGGAAGGAGAAATCGGGTTTATGATGAAAAAGATGCTCGAACGGGGAGGTATTGGAGTTGGCACAAGATGGCATACAGTTGATTAAGTAGACCGCGGTTTCCAAGGCGTAATGCCAAAAGCGTTGTGGAACATGGACTTGTGCCATTAATGTTAGGCCGGTTTCCACAACTTGACAGTGACGACTGTAACGCTTCGCATATTTGTACTTTCCTGTTTTAGCAAGCCTTGTTGTACTTTCTATTTTTAGACACTTGTACTCTCATTGTATTCTATTTCGTTTCAATTTGTAATCCAAGACTATTGATCATAATGAAAACGCAATTATTTTTGGTATTCATGTTAGACTTATGTGTAAATTTGCATTCATAATTCGCGTTGTGAACGCTATATTATTCACTATTCTTGATTCTTCATTATACATTGATGCTCGATACTCAAAAAGCCGGTTAAAACACGTAAAATAATCGAAGTTGGAAAATAAAATATGGAAAACAAGCCCATTCGTACGCATGGACTAGATCCATCCGTACGAATGGAGTGCATTCGTACGAACCCACTCAAAAACCTAGGAAACCCTAATTTCTCCCAAAATCTATATAAAGGCACACTACCTCACTTCTAAACTCGCCATTTCTCTTGCAAACACTCTCTTGTGCGATCAGAAAGCTTTGTAAGAACTCTTGTAGGTCCACCCGGAGGATCGAGTTAAACTTCTATTCCCTGTTTTCCAACGAACCCGAGAGTGCGGAATCCAAACAGGTAAGTTAAACCAAGTTAGAACACGAAAACGACAAACACGAATCAACTATTAACACTCCAATGTATTAATACGTAATGCGGTTACAATGCGGTGTTTATAAATGGTCTCTGTAAACTCTCAGTGTGTGTGTGTTTTACAGTGTGTTCTCTCAAATCTATTCAGAGTTGCACCCTTACATTGCCTTCTGTTGCTGTATATATATACTAAACAGGTTGACGAACCTACTGCAGCTGACGAAGGCTTTATAACGAACTTAACAAGTGACGAAGGTTGGTACCTTCATCACATTCACACCTTCTGCGAAGGTTGAACTTCGTCATGTGGAACCTTTGTCACATGTGTGTCACTTAAATGTCGTCATACATATTCTTGAATCTTCGTCATACACACTTCATTGAAACTTCGTCATATGCATGTTCCAAATGCAACTTCGTCATATGCATGGAAACATATTAATAAGACAATTTTCTTATAATATGATATATACATAGTATGACAAGTTTGACTAAATTGTTGAATTCACGTGGAATTGAAACCATGCATAGATAATTCATCTTATGACATCATCATGACATCAACATGGTGATGTCATGGTGATGTGGCGACAAACGACGGTTTGCGGCTCTTCGTGCTTCGTGTGTCGATCTCTGGGGCGCACGACGGAGGAATGTCGCAATTTCGGTCTTGAGCCGAACCTAACCGAGTCGAACCGAATCGAGCCGCGTCCACATAAAGTGTACCAACAAACTCCCCCTTGGACGCTACTCGTGAGGTTCAACTTCCATGTCTATCATGTCGAAGGATCTTCAAAGTCTTCACGTGTCGTAAGTAGAAAGTGTATCAACAAACTCCCCCTTTCATTTAGGAAGTGTGTTAACAAACTCCCCCTTAAAATAAGCTCCATTTTCAGTACTTAGATCCTTGAGGTGTTGATGATAGGTCAGCGGCAAATAAATCATCTTTATCTTTTGAGTGCCTCCACGTCGTGTCTTCATTCCTAAGCTTGTCTTCTATCACGTTCTCTCCGCTTTTTGCTGGCTTGATTGTAGCATCTGCACATAAAAGAAAGCTAAACGCGTAATGAGAACAACCGCTTGGAATATAGTTAACATAAACAAACGACACACATGTGACCATTGTTCAATCAACTACCGTCCGACAGTTTGAAAGTTTAACAAATTGTAAAATTTTTGGTTTTTAACTTTCAAAGCTTGCAAATTTCGACCGTTTATGAAGAATTAGTCGATTTGGTTTTCGTTCAGGTTTCAGGTAACGAAGACTCGAGGTCCAACATCGGGTAATCAAAAGAAATTAGAAATAAAATCTTTTTGGTTTTTATAAAGTTTATATTAAAACACACCTAAATTTTTTTTTTTTGGTATTTTTGAATATTTCAAACGTAAAGACTGAAAGCAGTAAATAAATATATACAGAGATGCAGAAACTGAAAGCATTAAATCAATATTTACAGACATTCTTTTTGCGAGTTTCGAGGGTAAGAGAATCATATCAGTGTACGGTCACGCCAAAACGCTCTTGTTGTTCAGTTAGTTAACATTTAGATAAGCATCCTACAAGGATTATCGTTATTATTGTCCACATAAGCTCAACTTATCAGATGTAATCATGGCGAGGGGATACGTTAAGGTATGATTTATACTTACCGACCGGTGTTCATCCACACACGACACATTCCCATATCAAGGTATGCACGAGAGTTCATCTTGCTGGTGAGTATACCATTTATCATCTGTTTTGACGTATATGAAAATGTGAGATACTCACTTATTTTGAGTTGAAATCAAGCCCTATGTGATAGAATCACTTATTGATGAGGAACTTTATTTTCAGATGCATGAGGGCATAGGAGCAAGTCCGTGAACAGGTCAGTACTAACGTACAACAAAGAGACGAACTTAACTCCCGGATAAATGTTATATATTATCACTTATTTTCGTGGACATGTGATTGTTTATCACTTATTGAGGTTGTATGCAGTATGTACACGTATGTATAGTATCATGGAAGATCTAGACTTCGTCTCCGTTGTTTTCGGTAAAAGAAACAACCATGATACCCAGATGATAAACAGCATAAAGACCACATATCTCAGAACCTCGGCAATCTCTCAAATTAAATTTCGGTACTAAGACCATATGCTAATGAGCGGTTCCCACACAGTCTTCAGTCGATTTAGGTTTATATCACCCTGCACACTTTAAAATGATTGTGAGCCTACCGATACATCTTATATAGAGATGCTTATCGTTTTTCTTTTTAGGTTCAAAGAGGTTTGGACAGACCACTGATGTACTATCATTTTCTCTATTGCTCGCCAGGAAACTCATTTTTGTTTTTCTATTGTTTTTGTGTTTTGAAATTTTTCGATGTTTTTGGATTTTCAAATTTGGATTTACTCCCCTTAAAATGTAAAAACTGTGATAAATTAAAAACACAAAGATATTTACAAAAACGATTTTCTGATGTGGATTACTCTTGCTTGACCTTAATGCCGTTTACCAATAATAAAAAGTCAAATCTTGATTTATCAAATGCTTTGGTAAAAAGGTCGGCACGTTGGTCATCGGTGTGGACCAAAAAAACATTAACGAGTTTCATATTGAAACAATCACGTGTGAAGTGATATTCGACATCAATGTGTCTGGTCAAAGAGTGCTGTATGAGAGGATAATAATTCATAAAGCAGCTTAAATATCGACAAGTATTGGAGAGATTAGAAATTTAAGACCGTATCCTGCAACTGCTGCGTGCATTGCCAGGAATCTGAGTGCTCTCCCGAACTGGATATCCACCCGGTGTGGATTTCAAGGTTGAATTTTCAGCTACTTCAATTAATCGAGAAATCTCTTCACAGCAACAAGATCAGAAACCTCTGGGTCCGGCTGGATTTCCACATTGCACAAGCGAAGGTCTTTGTCTTTCTCTTTGAGAAGTAGTGTGCGGTTGTTCAATCCACGCCAAGGCATCCGCACACCCGGTTGGTTTGATCAACAAACACATTTTCTTCAATCACACCGTAGAGAAAAGTACCCTACACGTTCATCTTGTGGACTTTGAACTTCTTGTGGAAGAAAAATCCATGAATCTTCAAAGAGCTTCAGACTTGCTGCAGGCGCATACTTTTCAATTGAATCTATCCTCTTGACCCGATCAAAAACCATAACAACCAAATTTTGGCACATATTTCATCTTGTCGAATTTTCAACTTCATTCAACCACATTCTTTCACCATCATTCCTTCATCTGACATTTTTGTCTTCTTTTCTCCTCTCTCCATCAAAGGCAACAATATTCTTCTTGGATATAACAACGTTTCGGAGCCTTTTGTCGCCGATCTTGTGCATGGACGCTCCACTATCAACAATCCTAAGACTCTTAATAGTTCCTCCTGGAACATCCTACACACTCATTCAGAGATTAGTTGGAGAGAGGGACCCAAGCCTTCACAGACTTGGGTCGTCCGTCATTATCGAGAATTGTGACATCCATTTCCCGATGATTCGGAATTGATGTAGCTCCCCCTGAAACAGTTTCCGATTTTGGTTTCCAAATCTGTTTTTGTTTTTCATTTTTAACATCTGATTTAACAGACTGTGTTTCGATAACCTCTGGTTTTAAAACCTTTTCAACTTCTTTTCTTTGCTTCTTTTTCTGTTTCTTTTCTCGTTGTTTAACAAGATGAGGGTCCTGTCTTTGTGAAACAAATCTTTTATGGTAACTGTTACCATAGGGGGCATCAACTTTTCCTTTTCCCTTGGTGAGATATGGACAGTTCTTTACAATGTGTCCATACTCACCGCATTCAAAGCATGATCTCCGCTCAACAAACCTCGGAGTATCATAACTGTAAGAGCTTGATGATGAAATTCGTGATCTTGAGGTACTTGGTCCTACATCACAACAGTTTGTGTGTTGTGTGTAGTTGTTTTGACTGTTTCTTTTCAAAATTTTCTTTTGCGTAACAAAATCTGTGTTGGATTTGTTTTCAAAAGATTCAATTTTATCCGTCCCTCGAGATTTCACGAAGTTTATCTTCCGAACCTTTTTCTTGTTTTGGCTCTGTTTGCCTTTTCCATTTCCTTGGTGAGCGTGACTTTGCTTTCGTTGATTGTTTTGTGGTTGCAATTTTTGATTCCCATATCTCTTTCTAACTACGGATTTTGGGATAGGAGCACACTGAGTTACTACAACTCCTGGGCTCGACTTTCCCAAAAACTTAATAGTAGAGTCTTCGAAAACTTTATCAATCAAAGATTGATTGACATTTATGATAGGGAAATCCTTGTCTGAATATATGTTATCAGATCCAATCAACGTGTAAATCAAGTTCACGCTTTCACAGCTTCCGGATGATGATTCAACAGATTTAGCTGTAGTAGTCACAAACGGTTTTGCAGGTGGATCACAAAGAATGTAATTTTCGAGATGTATGTTTTCCTCTTTTGTTACCGTTTCTGACTGTTCAGAGTTAGTATCCTCGGATTCATCATCTGACGAATCAGCATCCTCAACAATGACTGGAGGAACCTGATTTCGTTCAGCTGTTGACACTTTCGCATCTGTTGATTCATCTGAATCTGAGGATACTTCCTTTTTGTAACCTAGCCCAAATGTGAATTCCTCAAGGTTCAATGAAACTGAGGGCTCAAAATGAGGTTTATTTTCCTCATCAGGCATCGAAGAATAATCGTGTTTAACAGGTGGTGGACACTTCTTATAACCTATGCACGTGACATCCTTTTTCTTTTTCTGTAAGTCAATGATATGATCCAGCACATAGCTAGATTTTGAATAACTATTCAGCTTAAGCTGGATCGCCTCACTTTCACACTTAGCACAGGCCAACTCTTTTTGCATTAACTCGAGCCTATTGATGTAAAGGTTTATTTCAGTTTGTTTTCTTGAAACCATTTTCGTTAGCTCGGTCTTATCTTCTTTTAATGTTTCAATTATCTTTTTAAATTCCTTTTCATAATTTTCACGAAACATGTTGGCCTCTGTGCATTTCGAAAGATCCACAATCAAATGTTGATTGTGGATAATGTCACATCATATTTGCTTTTCAAATCGTCATATTTGCTTTGCAAATCAGACAGTTTAACATTTAATCCAACACACATATCATACCTATCACAACTATCAGATTTTGATTCATCAACATGTACCTGACTGGAATCACTCTCAGATGTTGACTCATTTGCCTCAGAATCAACAACCTCCCTTGTTGATTCATATTCTGATCCATCCTCGCTTGAACTTGAACTTAAAGTTGTAACATTTTCAACTGAAGTTGAAACGTCTTCAACTGAACTACTTCCATGTTCAGAACTGTCATCATTTCCTGAGGACTCACCATAGCTAACATTCTAGACAATTTCAGCATAAAACGCCGTTTTTGTCTGAGTACAGTTCCTTGGATCAAGAGATGATGGTGCTATAGTAGACCTATAGCTTTGTTGTGAAGCAATTGGTGGTAGTGGATTTCCATACAAATCGGTGTTTGAGACACAGATTACTGGTAGCTGAGCAACTGGTACTAGATCACCATACATATTTCTAGCCATTTTCGGTTCACTTTGATTTTGGTTAGTAACCGATACCCACTGCTCTGCCGTAATTAAACACGCTCGTGATGAGGACGAGGGAGTGGGAGATTCGGCCCATGATGGCGACAAACCTGTGCTTCTATACTTGCTCGAAGATGCGAGTACGGGATATTCGGCCCATGATGGCGATAAACGCGTGCTTCTATATTTGCTCTCCGTATTTAACGGAATACCCCACTAGTCTGGATTCATTTTTGAATGAATAAAAATGGATACATGATAAAATCACTTGAAACAAACAGTTAAAACACTTTTTGAAACCTTCTGTTAAAAATATTCAAGTGTATGCGACGAAGACTTATGCGACGAAGGATAGGATAGTTCGCCGAAGACCAAGGTGATGAAGTATAGGGTAGTTCGTCACAGACCATGGTGGCGAAGTATGGTAAGTTCGACGAAGTCTAGTGTGGCGAAGGTTGGAATGTTCGTCTAAGATACACTTGACGAAAGTTAGAATATTTGTCACCTCCTTTTTTTTTTAAGAAAATCAAATCTTCATCACTTTCATATTTGACGAAGCTTATGAAGGTTCGTTGACAAAGGAGTACACTGACAGTTTAGATATTTTTCAACAAATAAAATCAAATCTTTATCTTTTATCTTCTGACACACACAGAACCTTCTTTCAAACCCACCTTACTTTTACAACCTGTTTTTCTACCAACCTATCATGGCAATGGTCAATATTGTCAAACAATTGTATTTTAATGATACACACAAATAATTCAAGCAACTTCAAAGATCAAAACTCAGCGAACATATGAAGATATTAAGAACACTTTGAGGATACACAAGAACTCCGGTGAAATATGAGTTTTCCGGCCACCTGAAAATATTCCGATCACAAATTTTGCAATAAAGTTCAATGAAAACCCAATCCTAACATATATGCATGAGTTTTAAACAAGGTTTTGTATGAACTAACAACAAAATAACGAGATTTTCACGGATTAAAGACCTGTTTTTCCAGAAAACAAGATTTTCGAACTTTAACTTTTAAGAACAAAATCTGAAAATCTTTGAAAAATCAAGAAAAACAACTTGGTTTTAACAAGGAATCGAGCCAATGCTCTTATACCAATTGTAGGTCCACCCAGAGGATCGAGTTAAACCTCTATTCCCTGTTTTCCGACGAACCCGAGAGTGCGGAATCCAAACGGGTAAGTTAAACCAAGTTAGAACACGAAAACGACAAACATGAATCAATGATTAACACTCCAATGTATTAATACGTAATGCGGTTACAATGCGGTGTTTACAAATGGTCTCTGTAAACTCTCAGTGTGTGTGTGTTTTACAGTGTGTTCTCTCGAATCTATTCAGACTTGCACCCTTACATTGCCTTCTGTTGTTGTATATGTATACTGAACTGGTTGATGAACCTACTGCAGCCGATGAAGGCTTTATGACGAACTTAACAAGTGACGAAGGTTGGTACCTTCGTCACATTCACACCTTCTGCGAAGTTTGAACTTCGTCATGTGGAACCTTCGTCACATGTGTGTCACTTAAACTTCGTCATACATATTCTTGAAGCTTTGTCATACACACTTCATTGAAACTTCGTCATATGCATGTTCCAAATGAAACTTCGTCATATGCATGGAAACATATTAATAAGACAATTTTCTTATAATATAATATATACATAGTATGACAAGTTTAACTAAATTGTTGAATTCACGTGGAATTGAAACCATGCATAGATAAGTCATCTTATGACATCATCATGACATCAACATGGTGATGTCATAGTGATGTGGCGACAAACGACGGTTCGCGGCTCTTCGTGCTTCGTGTGTCGATCTCTGGGGCGCACGACGGAGGAATGTCGCAACGTCGATCTTGAGCCAAACCTAACCGAGTCGAACCGAATCGAGCCGCGTCCACATAAAGTGTACCAACAACTCTCCTTCATCTCTTTCAATTACATTTCGTTTAATTTCATTTCTTGAGTTTTAATCACAACTCTAAATACTTTTGCAAAACCTTATGATTTAAACTATCTCGAAGATGTTTTCCACTTGTTTTGCTTGGCAAACTGTTGTGGAGCATCACTTATACGAGATTGGATCAAAGTTCATAAGAATTTATAATACTTTACAACTTAATGATAATTTTCTTTTCAATCATTACACGATCTGGATAGAACCTGGATCCCGTCAGACCCTCAACTCATTTCATAGTTAAGGGCCTGCATTAGGGTTAATTTCATCAAGAGATGATCTGATTAAACGGATCAAACAAAGGATTCATCAAGAACAGTTGATTCGTACGAAAGGACTAAGTCCATCCGTATGAATGGACTCCTTGTTTCATCTTCTGTTTTGATTTTAAGTCTATTTCCGCACTTAATTGTCACCGTTTAAACATGTTATCAACTGATTATATAAAAACTAAACAACTATTTCACCATTTTAATCAAATTAGTTTAAAACCAGAATGATTCACAATGATAATAGTCCATCCGTACGAACAGAATTTGTTACCTACACCGAACTGTTTTATTTCTGGTTTTAACCTCAGCTTTTACACCTGATCATTTTATTTACTGTTTAAATCATTTACCTCACTGTTTTAACAATCAGACCAGTTTGTATCACACGTTAAACATTCAGTTTGTTTTTAGCAGGAGACTCCATTCATACGAATGGACTATGCCCATCCGTATGAATGGACTGTTATGTGTTTTAACATGTTTTGTTTCACGTATTTCAACAACCTGATCCGACACTCTTTCACATCAGTAACCTATTATTCTTGTTTAACCATTAGTGATCTCGAGACTTCATCACTCCACTCTCGGTTTTTGTGCAACCCTATGCAAAACTGAGAGTATACTCGATCCCATTTTCGTTTTAAACACTTTGGGGTGCGACATGTACAATATACAAAAACACGCAACACTTGAAACTTGTTTATTTAAAATCACACTCTATCCTAAACATGAAAACATGTGATACTTGTTAATCTCATATGCTATGTATACATTTATGTCTATATGCTCATTAACTTTGTTAGCCTACCTTAAAGATTATAGCTCTATAGGATTAACGCACCGCCCTTGATTCTGGGGGTATTATTAAGTAAAACACATTACACCCTCTTCATTTCAATGATGTTGGGTAATCAAGATTGCGTTGGAAACTTGGGTTTGACATATAGTTTACACTAGTTCAGCATATTAGTAATTTGTATGGGTTTTTCATGTTGGATATGAGCACGTTTAAACATTCTATTATTATGCTATGTATCAAACTTGTATACTCGCCCACATTTTGTTGATCATTGTTTAATATGTGTTGCAGGTTGATTAGACGAAGTGGTGAAGAAATCAAGTTAGGATGGTCATAGAAACTCGCTTTAATAACAAACAATTACCATGTTTTGCTAAAATTTGTCTTTTTTTTGGAACAATGTATTTGCTTTAGTCATTTTTGAAATTTTGATTTAATTATATTATCACAATTAGTGTTATGATGCTTTGAGCGATTTGTTTTCGTCTCACTCCGATGTTTCCGCCATCGGTTGGGGTGTGACAACGACGTTCAACCACACCATTTTGTTCACTGGTATGAGGACAAGAGAGTCGATGTATAATGCCAAGAGAGGCAAAGAAGGGCAAGAGACTTCGGAATTCTCCTCCCCAATCAGTTTGGACTAATTTGATTTTGGTCGAAAATTGTCGTTCGGCCATGGCAACAAAATGTTTGAATACGTCAAAGACATCTGATTTACGTTTTAAAGGAAACAACCACATGAATTTGGAAAAATGATCAACACACTAAAGAAAATAAGTATGTCCATCAAAGGAGGTGACCGGTGCGGGCCCCCACACATCACAAAAGAGTAAATCCAAAACATGACTACTTTTAAAATCAGAAGATGGTAAATGAAGTTTCGATGATTTGCCAATAGAACAAGAATTACAATGAAAATCAAAGTCTTAGCTAGAAATAGGTAAACAATATTTAGAAAGCATAGTCTGAAAAAGCTGGGAGTGTGGATGTCCCAGTCGTTGATGCCATGTGGTTGTTGAAGCTCGAGTGGTTGAAAAAGCAACTTTTGGAATTGGTTGATTGACTGGAAGGTTGATTTTGTAAAGGCCACCGTCACTTGGACCCATGAGGAGGATAATGCGTGTAGACGTGTCCTTCACAGCAAAAATAGTAGAATGAAATTCAAAGAAAACGTGATTATTATGACAAAACTTTTGAATAAAAAGAAGGTGTTTCTTGATTTCTGGAACATGAAGAACATTTTTAAGGTAAAAGGTTTTGTTAGGTGAGTGGATTTTTGAGTAACCAATGTGTAGTATAGGAAGAGCTTTACCATTACCAACGTGCTGATGGTCCTCACTGTAGTAAGGCTCGGCGGAGTCAAAGCCCGACATGTCTGGAGCAACGCGACTGTTTGAGCCGGTGTCTTGCAGCCAAGAAGTGGATGCTTGAGAGCGATGATCAACATAGTTGGCGGATGGCTGACGTGTCTGAATGGTAGACGGGTCCCAATTTGGGCACTGAGAAGGAAGGTGACCGATTCCGCACATGTTACAAGAACCATAAACCATGTTCTGATTAGAAGCCCAACTGAACTGACCTGGGTTTCGACCGCCTCCCTGGTTGCGGTTGTAGTTGTTGTAACCTCCACAGCCACGATAACCGCCTCTACCTGCAGTGTTGTTATTCAGACCAGCCCTGTTTGTGTAAAAGGCTTGAGAAGCCGAGGGTTAAGGTGCGCCAGAGGTAGGTTGTAACTGGAAACCAAGACGAGCAGCAAGCTGTTGGAGAGCCTGAACCGTATCATTAGGGACCAAGGGAGAACCGGCTGTTGTAGAAGCCGTGTATGCCTGGGCCGAGGGCATCTCCGCGACTGGTTTCTTGATCATAAAATCATAATCAGCGAGAAGAGCAGGGAGTTCAGAAAAGACAGCTTGGAAATCTCTGGTGAGAAGACCTTGTTTAACAGGATTGTATTCTTCATGAAGACCACCAACAACCAACATCACAATCTCTTTTTTTGTCATTGGTGCACCGATGTTAGCAAGGGCATTCGCATATTCTTGAGTCCTCGCAAGATAGGCAGGAGCAGTTTCGTCTCCTTTCATTTGTATCTTCAACAATTGTGTTCTAAGGGTAAATTGTCACACCCCAACCGATGGCGGAAACATCGGGGCGCGGCACTAGGCGAACCAGATTGCTCAAGAGAATCCATAACAACTATTAAATGACAATATTTTAAAAGGTTCATTGTCCCATACCAATAAACAAATATTTCAAAAACAGTCATCACAGAGTTCACATCTCTTAAACAAAAACAAGTCCGACAACCTAGATTTTATTTGCGGGTTTCTAGACTTCCTAATCCATTGCAGCAAACAAACCATCAACCTGTCACAATACGTTAAAATAAAAGTCAATACATAAAGTAAATATGACTACACAAGTTTGCATAGATATAGTATAAAAAGCGTTTACGCATAACCAGCATGTAACACGTAACAGGAGAAGCATGTAACTATCAACAATGATACAACCTAACCAGGTGACTGTGATGTAGAGTATGCGCGATACATGTTCACCAAAGTAAACATGTGAAGTAAAGTAATGTGATCCTTAGCAACCCCTGTCACAACAGGTGCTGAGTTCAAACTATAGTACTATCGTTGCTAAAGGCGGTCTAGTGTAACACTGTGTAAGCAAAGTAACAAGCATTCAACAAATCACGTATAGCATGCAGGAGTGGTTAGCGTTTACAAAGTGTTTGCGTTGTGTGTTGTGTTTTGATAGAGAACGTATGTAACACCCAAAAGTGCGTTAAACGAAAATGGGTTCGAGTATACTCACAGTGTGTGCTTAACAAGTAAACACAATCTGGATTGTATTGAAGGGAGCGCGTTGAGTTAGCCTGTGCACGGAAACAGAAGCATATGTCTTCCACAGTGCTGAGTAGTTGTAATCAGAATGTCGAACGGGTTAAGTGTTCAACAGTTGATCCGAACGGATGGGTTCCATTCAAACGGGTGGGTTCCATCCGAACGGATGGTCATCCGGGCGGATGGCCATTCGAACAGTGTATGGGTGTTTGTGAATCGTTAAAATTTAAAGTTTCATTAAAAGTGTTTAAACAATGGATAACATAAATGTCAGGTCACCCGAGCGGATGGTCATCCGGACGGATGGCCATTCGAGTAGGCTGTGGTCTGTAGTTGAATTTTTGTAAAATTTTCTAAGTAAAAAGTTTTGAGTTAACGGATAATGTGTGATGATGTGTCAAACAATGGAATATACCAAATCCAGTTCATTCAGCCGGATGGGCCCCGCCCATTCAGACAGACGAGCTGTTCTTGATGAAGATTCATGTTTGACCCATTAATCGGTCCATCTCTCCGGTGGAAATCCGTTTGCAAGCCGACTCTCGACTAAGGAACGAGTTGAGAGTCTGATTGGGTCCAAATTCCATCAATATTGTGAAGAAAAGTTGAAAACAGTTGGAAAAGTGTTGAAATCCTTCAGATCTTGAGCCAATCTCGATTGAATGGTGTTCCACAACAGTTTGCCTTAGCAAAAAGAGTGAAATCTGCCTTCGAGAGGTCCGAAATCAGCGATTTCGAGAAAAAGTTTAAGTGTGTGTGTGATTTTGATGAAGAAGATGATGAAGAAGATGATGTAGAAGTGATTAGAGATGAAGATTAGAGAAGATTTGAGAGAAAAAGCTTACAAGTTAGCCTTGAATCGCGACAGAGTCTTGGGGAGCGGATGAGAGTGTCAAAGTCTGAGAATGAAGGTGTACGGCGGTATTTATAGAGAGAGGGCGAAGGGTTAAGTTGGTTGCAAGTGGCAGTAGTTCGGATGGCTCCATCCGGTCGGATGGTCATCCGGGCGGATGTCCATTCGGATGGAAGGCAATTCAAACGGTCGTGTTTGCACGAGTTAGTTTTCCAACTTCGGTTCGTTTGTTAAGCATTGTGTTGCGTTTAATCGAGTTACGAGTGAGCGTTTAAGCGTATAAGCGTTGCGTTGATAACCACATAACATTTAACAAATAATCACACAATCATCACACATAATATAATAAAATCCACGTTTCGAGTCTGCGTTGAGTTTGCGTTGCGATAGCGTTTAGTCTAATTAAGCGATGCGAAATGCGATAAAATGCGTTTAAGTAGTAAACGTTATAAGATAGTGTTTAAATGCGACAATCGTGATTAAGTAATCGTTGTAATAAGCGTTGGAAACATACTTTAACCCATAGCGTTAATCGAATCCCAATAGTACAAGCATTTACGAAAAGAAATGACAGCGGTAAATAACGATCCGAAAAGTCGGGTTGTTACATAAATTCCCTTTAAGCAGTGTGAGGGGCATAAGCACGTTGAAGAGAAAGCCATAAATCACGTGATGTAGTACCTTGAACGTATTGGAATGATGCCTCAGAGATGGTGGACATAATCAGCATACGAACATGTGCATCATTGGCTTGCCAGACCGTGTAGTTCGGATTGGGCGTAATGACAGCAGGAGGAGCAGCACCTTCTTTACCAGAAGAAGACTTTTGAGTAGTAACTGTTGTTGGAGGACAAGGGATGCTACATCAGCATATCCGATCAGGACGTTTGTAATAAGAAAGGGTTCAACCATAGCCTTCCAGTAGCCATAATTTGTAGGGGATAAGGTAAACCCAAACTTGTGGGAGTTATGGGCTGTTTTCTCGGTTGTGGAGAAAGGAGTCAGATCTGCCATAGTTGTTATAAAAGCAGAAACAAAGTCAACACAGAAAAAAAAAAAAAAAAAGCAGAATGGGGCTGCTGTAGCAGCGCTGGCAGTACATATCTGAAAATCTGTTTAGGGTTTGCTGTCGGCAGAAAAACAGATCGCTGGATCTGTGAGGAAGGTTATCGGCAGGAAAAGAAAAAAAAGAAGAAAAGGGGAGGCTGTCGACAGATCAGGGCTAGAAAAAAAAGGAGAGGCTCTGATACCAAGTTAAACTTGGTAAAGAATGATTTGTATTATTGTGTGTTCTAATGTTGTACAATAGCAGATATATATAGAGAATACAAAACCCTAATTAGGACCGGGCCACTATACTAAACATATTGACTAATATCTATCTTGTAGTGACGGTGAAACTTTTATATCGGCTGATGATCTACGCATAAACCTTTGGAACTTGGAAATTAATAGTCAAAGTTTCAATATTGTCGATGTCAAGCCTGTAAACATGGAGGATTTGATTGGTAGAACTTAACATTGTGTCTATATATATACACACACATATATGCTTTGTTTTTGTTTTTTCTATACAGAGAATAAAATGTATCATTTTCCTGTTTGAATGTGTTGATACAGAGGTGATAACTGCAGCCCAATTTCATCCTTCACACTGTCAGACCATCGGTGTGGGGGTCGTCCCCTCCCCGTCCCGGGTTGTCGGCCCCGTCGCACACCGCCCCCTAGAGGGTCGTCGCGTCCCTCCCGTCTTCTCCAAGACGTCTCCGACGAAGCAAAGTGGTGGGCCCCCTTTTCCTTGTTCTCTCTCTCTCCTTGCATGCTTTAATTTTGATTGGCTGCTTTAATTTTGGTGGGTCCCTCTTGGGTAGTCCCCAAGGGGATGGTCCTCCACCTATCACTACTACAAAATAGAGCATAAGACGGGGTGATATGGGTTTTAAGACGGTGTTTCCAACACCGTCTTAAACCACACTGGTTTAAAATCATGTCTTTTTAGACAGTGTTCAATTTGAACACCGGCTTAAAATTCATGTCTTATTAGACGGTGTTCAGAGTTTGAACACCGGCTTAAACTTCATGTCTTATTAGACGGTGTTCAGAGAGTGAACACCGGCTTAAACTTAGTGAACATTGTCTTATAAAGTGCTGGAAAAGTAAAGGTTTTCCATAAATACATTTGCTGGGAAAAAAACATATAAAAGGTTTTCCAGGAAATACACAAGCTTATACACATACATCAATGGAACATTTTCAAATCAAACCAAAACAATACATATTTAAATCTAAAATAAACCCGTAGACATCCAATTCAGAAATAAACCCGTCAAATTACAATCATTTATGAATACATAACAAACTACGTTAAATTGTATAAATAAACTACATACGCTAATCTAACGAAATACCTAACTCGCTAAAAAACTTCGGCATCAACGTCATCATCAAAACTTCTATTTCATTATCCGTAGCCTCTCTCGTGTCGTGCCACATCTAAAATAAAAGTAGATAGAAAGAGTTATTACAAATATTATAGACTAAATCTAAAGGCAAAGAGAAAAATCGGTAATAACATCGGCAATAAAGCTATGTATATATTTACATGTTATATACATCTGAACCTTCTAAGTTTTAAAAAAAATAAACAGTTAAGTAATAAATTGATAAACAAGTGTATTTTACTTACTTCATCTGGATAAATGAAAGTTTATTTCTTTAATGTCATTTTTTTGAAAATTTGTACACGATGCACATGGACAAAATATCAATCGATCTCCTATATAAAGTGTAGTCATTAGTCAATAATCATTCATCTTCGTGAGCATAAAATGTCAAAATAATCTTATTATATGTATAGAAAAGTTGCTATACGAGCTAATTATTGAAATGAAAGCAAAATGACAAATCATTATAACCTATAGTTAGTTTCAAGCACTTCCAGATCAGTCCACACCACCAGTTTCGATTGATTAAGGTTGATTGATTCAACAAAATTCATCGCGTCAAAGAATCATCCAAACTCGAATATCCTGCCATAAACTGAACAAAGGGATATGTAAATACTCTCAAATCCAAACAATAATAACATAAGAAACAGCTACTTAGATTAACAGAATAACTTTATCATGGGTGGTGCAGGCCTTGTTGGCTGATCAGATCCTTTTCAATACCATTTCTAGAAAGATAAAAAAAAAAGAATGGAACTTCATATATCCACATGTCAACCTTCATTGAAATTAAGAATTCAAAAAATAAATTTCAAGAAAACGCCAAGAATTGTGGTTTTAAGGTTTACCTTAAAAAATAATAAGGATCTTGAATGAGGTGGTAGAGTGAAAACGACATCAGCACCCTACAAAAAAAAGTTAACGATGTATGACTAAAAGAGAGAAAAAGATCCATGAATTAATACACATAATAGTGCAATATAAATAAGGCTTACAACAGGGCAACTATTGTGTTCCATTCCATCTATAAAGAAAAAAACAAATAACCAAATTAGCTCAGCCCGATGAAGGATGAAGGCGAGAGTGAGAGTAATACCAGAGTCGCTCGCATCTCTATGATTTATCAGACAAAGGGATAGATGCATTTTCGACAAACTATTGAATATGCTCTAAGCCTCAGCAGTAACACCAACCCCCATCCTTTCGACATCTATCTCTGCTTGCCTTCAAATACACAATCAAATACATCACCAATCTCAATTTTCCAGACATCATTTAAGCATTTCACAAACAATTGGAATACTATGCCGATTTAAATTAATCGTTAACTAATGAATAAGCCATGCTTCATTCAATTATTCACATTGGAAAACACAATCTAATCCATTCAAACATTCTATCAAACGCCTAGTGGGGCATTCCAGAAGTAAGTCGATTTACCTATCTACCTATCTGATATCATTTAAGAATATCACAAACACTTAAAAGACCATGTTAATATAAATTTGATATCAACTAATGTAATAAGCATGTTTCATTCGGTTATTAACAACCAAAATCACAGGTTTCTGAAAAAATAATGCGCAAATTCATTGAAACATTTCCTCAAACATTGGTGGGCATTTCCTGCTAGAGGGGGGGGGGGGGGGTTTATGAAGTGTACTGCTAGTTTTCCAAGGGGTTTTGAACAGTCGTTAATTTACAACCATATGTATATTGTTCATATTGGTAGGCATGAATAACATCATCAAGAATTCAGCAGACAACTATGTTCCCCAATAACAACCCTTATATATGAAACTAAAACAAACGAACAGAGATAATACCAACAATGTTTTAAATTAACAATATAAAGGAAGCATTTTTACAAAGAAAATTAACGGAAGAGTTTATGAATAATCAAGAAAACATCAATAAATCACTTGACAAGCGTATCTTCCTAAAGAAATAACGTTTTGCACAAAACCTAGATCACTTAAAAAGGAACGCACTAGTGTTAAAAGAGAAGCATAAACCTACAAACAATATATGCATCTAAGAAACCCTTAAATAAAGTTAGGGTTCTTGATATACCTCGAGATGAGCCGCAAAATCCTCACCGTAAACCCACTTCAACTCGCGAATGCCGCTGCCCCGTGATAACACCACCATCGCCCAGCTGGTAGGTGAAACTGTAGCTGCAACTCTCTTTCTCCATATCTCTCTCTCTCTTTATCCAGGTCTCTGTTTGTGGAAAAGATGATGGTGTAGGGTTTTCATACGAGGGAGGATAGTGATAAGGTTTTGGTGGTTGTTTTTAAGACGGTGTTCACAGACAACACCGTCTAAAGGATGCAGAAATTAGTATAAGATGGTGTTTAAGCATTAGACGGGGTTATTTTGAATTTTATTGAATATTTATAAGATGGTGTTCAGAGACAACACCGTCTAAAGGTTGAAGAAATTAGTATAAGACGGTGTTTAAGCATTAGACGGTGTTCTTCTAAATTTTATTGAATATTTTATTTAAAAGAGCTTAACGTTCATGTTGGTATTGCATTTAAGACGGTGTTATTACTTTAACACCGTCTAAAACAAATCCTTGACACCGTCTAATGCTACATTTTGTAGTAGTGTATGGTGGGTGGTCTCTTTAGGGACTAACCTCACCATACCCTATGGTCTCATGTGTTGGCATATAGCAGCTCAAAAGGCTCAATTAGGCTTCTTGATCTACGACAATCAGCTTTATGTGATCATCATACTAAAATGTAAGATGATACCATTTCTTATCAGTACCTTTATTTACATATGGCTCAAGTATTGGAGAGAAGTTCTTCAATTATATGGGCCCATTTACTTAAAACTTTTCACGTATTTTTAATTATTTGATTTTCCAAGTATCTTCTCATTTTCGATATTTTCAGTTTTTTCATTATTCCCGCAGATTAGAAGAACATGTGGCTCCAGGTTCAAGATCTTTTTTCACAGTTGTTATTGGCTCAATTTTTTATATTAAATTTGCAAAGGTTTATGCGCAAAAACAAATACGAAAAAACAAACATTTGGACGCATGTCGTAAAACTGGCCAAACCTCAGGGATGAAAATGGCATTTTTCTCTTATATCTATTATTCCTTACAAATAAACCTTGATTGTCTTCAGTTCTAGATAACTTGACCCATTTAGTTAATTCTTAATTTATTTTGACATGTCGGTTTTGTATACTTTTTCAGCTGTGGGATATAAATATGTATTCTGGTCAAGTGGCAACCTTTCAGGTTCATGAATATTTGAGGCCGAAGGTGACGGACCCATCATAAAGTCCCTTCTCTCATGATTATAAAACTATAGTTGCACAATGGATTGGTTTTTAAGTTTTTTTAACTCTTACTATTTTCATTAGCTATGTGAATATGTATGTAAATGATTCAATTTTTGACAAGTTTGATTGTTGTCTGAGAGGAGATGGACAGCTGGCAACCACTGGTTCATACAGGTCAGACTTGCAGTCTTAATTGTTAATGCTGTGGTAATTGTTAGATATTTTAGTGTAATCGGGGGGATTGACTTGGTGATCAAAGCGAATAATAACACACATTAAGCAAGTTAGGAGGTGTGGGAGTGCATGCTTGTTTGAGTTATTATAATTTGAAGTGTACGGGCGGAGCCCGTACTCTACGGGGGTTCCAAGGGGGCAGCGCCCCCTTGGCGGGGGTCCGGGGGCAGCGCCCCTGGGAGCAGGGTCCACGGGGCGGCAGCCCCTGGCGGGGTCCAAGGGGCAGAGGATATAACTGCCAGAGGCAGTTACCTGCAAGAAAACCCAAAAATCCTCATACAGTTTTTGATCATCTTCCTGGTTCAAAATTCGCACACACAAAAATATACACTGGTTCTATTCTCGAAATCAAAGTTGTATCCGATTGAATTATTCGGGTGAACCACCGAAATAATTTGATCTGAGAGTGACTACACGCCTCTCTGATCATCCGGTTTCTGAAATTTCCCCAACAAAGATCAAATTATTTTCTGTGAAGATGGTAAGCGGATCGATAAAGGATATGACAAGCAAGGTTGACAAACTGGAGAAGTTTGAAGGGGTGGACTTCCGAAGATGGCAGAAGAAGATGCATTTTCTTCTGACTTCGTTGAAGGTTGTGTACGTGTTGACTACTCCAATCCCGGAGATACAGGAGGAGGGAAATCTGGAGCAAATCAGGAAAAAGTCGAAGTGGGAGAACGACAATTATATATGTCTTGGCCACATCCTGAACGGTATGTCTGATCCCTTATTTGATGTTTATCAAAATGTTGAAATTGCAAAGTTACTGTGGGACACGTTGGAAGCCAAATACATGGCAGAAGATTCTTCTAGTAAGAAGTTTCTTGTCAGTAATTTCAGTAGTTATAGAATGGTTGATGAACGGCCTGTGATGGAACAATATCATGAATTGTTACGAATTCTGGGGCAGTTTGCCCAACATGATATGAAGATGGATGAATCCATCTCTGTTTCGAGTATCATTGACAAGTTACCTCCTTCCTGGAGAGATGTTAAACATAATCTGAAACATTAGAAGGGAGAGTTAACTTTGGTTGAACTTGGAAGCCACTTCAGAATTGAAGAAGGCTTGAGAGCACATGAAAATGTGTTGGTCAATGATGATAAGAAACGGGCTGGATCAAGTTCTGTGAACATGGTTGAAACGGGTGAATCATCCAAAGGAAACAGTAAGTTCAAAGGGAAACGCAAGTTTCAAGGAAACAACAATTCGGGTTCAAACAAAAGGCCGAATTACCCTTGCTGGAAATGTGGTAAGGTTGGTCACTTTAAGAGGGACTGTAAGATGATGAAGAATAACAAGAAGTCCTGTTCAAAGAACAAGAATGAGGCTGGTTCTAGCGGGTCCAAGGACCTGGGTAAGCAAGGTCAGAATTTAGTACAATTTAATAATTCAGTTCAGAATTATGTGTCACTAATTTCTGAGGCATTTTATGTGCAGGATGATGACATTGCTTGGTGGGTTGATTTGGGTGCAACAAGTCATGTATGCAAGGATCTTCGTTGGTTTAAAGACTTTCAACCAATCGAAGACGAATCTATTATCAAGATGGGGGACGTTGCAACTGAACCAATCAAGGGAATAGGAACTGTGAATCTTGTTTTTACTTCTGGAAAATGTTTACTTTTGAACAATGTTTTGTATGTGCCCGGAATTTGAAAGAATCTGTTAGGTGGCATTGTGTTGAATAATTGTGGGTACAAACAAGTATTGGAAAGTGACAAGTATATCTTGTCAAGACATGGTACCTTTGTTGGTTTTGGTTATCTATGTAATGGTATGTTTATGTTGAATGTTGATGTCTCGTTTATGAATGAATCTGTTTGTGTTGCTTCAACTAGTAATGTTAATGATGTACCTTCAACTAGTAATGTAAATTGCATAGCTTCAACTAGTAGTAGAAACAACTTGACTGAATCGGAATTATGGCATGCTAGACTAGGACATGTACATTATAAAAGAGTTAAAGAAATGTAAAAAACGAGCTTAATTCCGCTTATTAACATAAACAATGATAAATGCCATGTTTGCAAGTTGAATAAGATAACCAAAAAGCCTTTCATGCAACATGTTCATAAGGAAACTAAAGTGTTAGATTTGACACACAGTGATCTATGTGATTTTCATGCTACACCATCTCTGGGTAATAAAAAATATGTAGTAACATTTATAGATGATGCTACTAGATTTTGTTACGTTTATTTGTTGCATGCTAAGGATGAAGCTCTTGAGAAGTTTAAGATTTATAAACAAGAAGTAGAGCTTCATCGGAGTGGGTTGATCAAAACCCTACATATGGACAGAGGTGGTGAGTATTTTGATCCGGTGTATTTCCAATCTACTGGAATAATACACCATACCACAGCTCCTTACACACCGGAACAAAATGGTGTGGCGGAAAGGAAAAATAGGACTTTAAAGGAAATTGTTAATACCATGTTGTCCTATTCGGGTCTAAGTGAGGGCTTTTAGGGTGAGGCTATGTTGACAGCCTGCTATTTGCTAAATAGGGTTCCAAATAAAAGGAACAGGACCACCCCTTTTGAGCTTTGGTATAAAAAACCACCTGAGCTGCATAAGCTGAGAGTTTGGGGTTGTAGAGCCGTGGTGAGGCTCACTGATCCTAAAATAAGGAACACAGGGGAAAGAGGTATAGACTGCATTTTCATTGGGTATGCGGAGCATTCATTTGCTCACAGGTTCTATGTTTTAGAACCACATGACTATGTGTCTGTGCATACGGTTACTGAGGCAAGAACTGCAGAGTATGATGAGAATAGATTCTCTTCAATACCTAGGCCTAGAGACACGGTTCCAAGCTCTAGTAACTCTCATGTGGCTGATCAAGTGATTGATACTCCTACGGAACCTAGGAGGAGTGGTAGAGCAAGAAAAGCTAAATCATTTGGTGATGATTTTCAGCTATATTTGGTTGAAGGATCTAGAGATGAAATTAAAATTCAATATCAATATTGCTTCAATATTGAGGAAAATCCTAAAACCTATAGTGAAGCCATGGCATCTCGGAATGTAGCTTTCTGGAAAGAAGCTATAAATGATGAGATGGACTCTATTATGCAGAATAACACTTGGAAACTGTCTGATCTACCCCCTGGGTGTAAACCACTTGGTTGTAAATGGATCTTCATGAAGAAGATGAAAGTAGATGGTTCAATTGAAAAGTTTAAAGCTCGATTGGTTATCCAAGGCTTTAAACAAAAGGAAGGAATTGACTACTTTGATACTTATGCTCCTGTAGCAAGAATATCCACTATTAGATTATTGGTTGCCTTAGCTGCAATACACAATCTTGTAATTCACCAAATGGATGTGAAAACCGCTTTCCTGAATGGTGATTTGGATGAGGAGATATATATGAAACAACCAGAGGGTTTTGTTATGCCTGGCAATGAGCATAAGGTGTGTAAGCTAGTTAAGTCATTATATGGCTTAAAGCAAGCACCAAAACAGTGGCATCAAAAGTTTGATGAAGTGGTTTTGTCTAATGGTTTTGTATTAAACCAAGCAGACAAGTGTGTATATAGCAAATTTGATGATTCTAGTAAAGGAGTCATAATTTGTCTATATGTAGATGACATGTTGATCTTCAGTACTGACCAGGATCAAGTTGATAAAACAAAGAAATTTTTGTCATCTTGTTTTGATATGAAAGACTTAGGGGAGGCGGAAGTGATCCTTGGTATAAGGATCAAAAGGGAGAACAATGGCATATCTATCTCTCAATCTCATTATATTGAGAAGATATTGAAAAAGTTCAATTTTCATGATAGTTCTCCGGTTAGCACTCCAATGGATCATGCTTTTAAGCTCTCACCTAATGAAGGTGTAGCTGTAAGCCAACTTGAATATTCAAGGGCCATTGGATCCCTCATGTATGCCATGATTAGCACTAGACCGGATATAGCTTATGCTGTTGGAAAGCTTAGTAGGTATGCTAGCAATCCAGGTGCAAGTCATTGGCAAGCAATGAATCGAGTATTTAGGTACTTGAAAGGAACCATGAAATATGGTTTGACCTATACTGGATTTCCTTCGGTTTTAGAAGGTTATTCGGATGCAAGTTGGATTAAAAACAAGGAAGATCATTCTTCCACGAGTGGATGGACTTTTCTGCTTGGAGGAGGTGCCATATCTTGGGCATCTAAGAAACAGACTTGCATTACGGATTCGACAATGGAGTCTGAGTTTGTAGCATTAGCCGCAGCTAGCAAAGAAGCTGAGTGGCTAAGAAACTTGATTTATGAGATTCCATTGTGGCCTAAACCTATATCACCAATATCTATTAGATGTGATAGTGCTGCTACCTTGGCTAAGGCCTATAGCCAAGGAAACATTTTATAGATGCAAAATAATAAAACAAAGATAAAGTAACAAAAGATAAAGGTTAAAAGAGTATAGCTAATACGAAATATTCCAAACCAACCATTAAAACCAACAAACCATATGTTTCAAATAAAAAAACCAACCAACCAACCATATGTTTAAAAAAAAAAAAACCAAACCATCCAACCATCACAAATCAATCCAAACCAATCAAACACACAAACCAAACCAAAGCAGCAATATTCGAAAAAAGATAAATTGTTTTTGGTAAAATTACTTCAACCATGAATCACTTTGGTTCCTCAGCACCGTCTTTAGCTTCCTCAATGACAATTGTTTTAGACGATGCTTCCATATGAACCAATAGATTTCTGACCATTAGACGATGTTTTACATATCTTCTCAACAAACCTGGTTAAAATAATATAAGCAAAAATAAAAGTTAAAAAACATCAATAAGTAGTTCCTATTCTTTTATAAATTGTTTACTTTGTTCTAAATGAACAAATCTCCTCTATGTCAGCATTGATAAACAGCCTTGTTATTTGGAAAGCATTAGATAGCATTGTCTTCCCTGTGTAAAAAAAATTAATATAAGAGATTAGGATATTCAATTTCGTAAATCTTCTAAAAATTCATATAAAATCCACAAAGTTTATAAACAGTGAATACCTTTATACTTGTTGAAACTACCAAACTGCACAAGCAGAACAACATGAACTTCTTCTTTATGGCTCTGAATGTTACCAAACATCTGATCGCAGTACTCATCCCATAAAGTGCAGTTTAACTTGATTCCCCTACGTAAATATACATTAAACACATATAAGGATATCATGTAAAAATAATACATCATACTAAAGTTGCAATGAAATTAAATTAGCATTTAATAAACAGACTCTTCATCCAGCAATTGCAAGTTCATGTATTTGCCATCTTTTCCCATCTTCATTTTGATCACTTCTGGTTCAGACCACTGATCTACATATCCAATAAAATCTGGAAAAAAATTTGATTAAAAACTAATGTAATCAGCACAAAAAACAAAAATTAAAAAAATAATCTATATTTATATATTTTTTAATTTATGATGTAGTTGTTATATATGATGAAGTACAAACCAAGTCGATAGTTGACATCGACTTCACCAGCTTTAATGGACTCAAACGATGCTAACCGAATACCATATACACTTCCATCAAAATTCTCACACTTTTTAACCGATGTATCAAAGTTTAAGCCAATAGCATGTTCCTTCTCAAAGTGTTTGAAATTTGACTTAATGACAGAAAGTTGAGATTTATAAATGTAATAACACTCATGTTCATTAAGCAAAATTTTATGTTTTTTCATAAACTTGCTCCAAACAGTAGCCTGCATCCTGGTCCCCTAGTCAAATACACAAATTAAAAGTAGTTAGTATAAACAACAATATAAAAATTAACCTACATTTTAAAAAGCTAATGACATTCAAACATACCTGCTCATCCATGACCACCATTTCAATACTAAGGGTTTTTCTTTCTCTCTTTGGATTCACACGAATCCAAAGTCTCAACACCTTGATCTTGATGGTAAGCAGCTTGGATCTCTAATCAAGATTGTTTAAGAAAGTAACACTGTTTTCATCCATTGATTAAGAGATATGAGCCGAATATAGATGATTGAAGTTAGAAAATGTTTTGTAATTGAATAAAATAAATGAATTAAGTGAATACATATACAAATTTCGTTTAGTTATTTTTGTCAACTTGAAAAATCAGTTGATTAATATAAAAAATTGTTACCAAAGTTAACGAATTAGTATTTTTAGAAATGGATTGACATTTCTAAAAAACTACAAATCTCAAAAAGATTAGGCACCAAATTCTTCCAATACCTAAAAAAATGAAACAAAAATCAATTATTTAAAACAACTTACAAATACAATAAAAATAGACAAAAAACATATGCAAAATTTATTGAATAAAAATTCTAAATCTACACTCTACAGCAATGCATGGAAACAACACAAAATGCACTACCACCCAAAAAAATAACCACATAAGATACATTAAATTTAATATTAAAAAGGTAAACTCAAAGTGTAAAAAGGTCGAAAATTTAGGTTTGTGACCAAACAAAGAAAATTAAATCATGCCATATAATTTAGGATACGGTTGTTTGGATTTTTTGGTAATAGGTTGTAGTTAATTTCGGATTTCTTTTATTAAACTTAATTGATTAATTCAATATAGCATGATTGTAATGGTTTTAAAAAATCATTGTTTAAAGACAAAATATTATATGTCAGCAACGATTTTTAAAAAACTTCCATATATAAGTTTGAAAATCTGTTTTTACTTTCCAAATTTAAATAAAACAACCTTAAGTATGTTTTATTTAAAATCTAAAAAAAATGGCCACAAATATTTTAAAATTTTAAAACTGAAACATTAAAATTAAAAAAACAATTTGATATACATCATTATTTATACTGAATATCAAAAAACATTTTAATTATTTCATTGTTTAAACTTTATTTTATTTATACTTTCTAATTTATGCAATCAAAAACTCAATTTATGTACCTTATAAAATTTAATGAAATAATACAGTTGGCACTAATCAAACAAATTACTTAAATGGTGTTTAATATGATGAATACTTTACTTGATTCTTAAACTAACATACATACAATTTCGAAGCATAATTATTTCACAAAAACATAGAATATTAAGCACAAACACGTAGCAAAAGCAGCAACATCAACGTCTAGTAATCTATCATCACATATGTTCAAAAACTAAGTGCTTCGGCCACACATATAAACGGCCCAAAAAAAGTACCAGCAACATCTACCATCACATATGTTCAACTTAATAACCACACAAAAAAACATACCTTTAAATGTATTCTAACCACCAACACATTGTGCAAAAAAATACTACCAAAACATACCATGTACCTTCACCAACTCAGTTATAAAGAAACATACCTTTACTTTTAACAAATACCATCTGAAACGAAGAACCATATACCAACCGTTTGTCTCTAACAAACTCTCTCATAACGGTGACATTGAATCGTGGACAGCCTTGAGAGAACTCCTTACCAATAGCTACATCCCAAGTTCGACCAGCACTGTCCTTGATGGTCAAATCCATCTTTCGATCCAAGCCATGAGTTTGTGCCCACTTCTTCCTCAGACGCTACAAATCAGAATATAAATGTTAATAATTAAATTATAATAATTAAATGGTATGAAAAAGTAAATAATACAGACTTACATAATGATTGTCAACAACAAAAGTAACCGGTACTTCGTCATCAACACTCCGTTCAAATACAGGTGCAGCAACCGGAGTAGGAACCTCATCATCAGATACTTGAATTAACTCATCAGTTAGTTCTTTTTTGATAACAGAAAGTTCAGGTGGGAAAGTGAGAAGGGCAGGCTTACAGCTAAAAACACTCAAATCAAACGTCTTAAAATCAACCATCTCAAAAACCAACAGATGATCATCCGTTATCGACATCTCCTCCTTAATTCTACTCCAACCTGTGGTAATATAAAGCTCATGGTCTAAGACATCCATCCTAACAACCCATTTACGATTTCCAGCAGAACGAACCAAAACAGGATCTGAAGGACAGGTATTCAGCATCGAGTGGTGAACAAACAACCTGTTCACATACTACTCATAGTAGAAAACAATATCAGGATCTTAGGTATAAATTAAAACAAATTAAAACAAACAATGTATAAATGCAAACATAAAATAATAAAAAAATGTATATGTTAAAGTACCATGCAGTCATCTCGCTCCTTTACATCATTTCCAGGTTTGTAGTAGAAGTAGTTAGAAGGTGCTAAAGAAATGTCTTGATAAAAGTAAAACAGCCAGAAAGAAGATAAAGCCTCTTCATATTGAAAAACAACCCACAAATTGTCTGGTAACTTCAGTGACGTGATGACATCCAACCAGCCGTTGTAAAGAAAGTAGTCGCCTGCAAGGTTCATCACTTTAACTTTAAAGATCCTCCCATCAAGGGTGCGGATGACTGCATCCTTCTCTGGATAAGCAAACGTCTTAATCCAGTAACGATAACCAGCAGGAAGTTTCTGCAACGGAAAAGATACATATCGTTAAATGCAATTATAATATCAGAAATCACGAAGTCTTATATTAAAAACATTTAAATTCTTTTTTTAATTGATTATAATATCAACACTCACCAGCGATTTTTTGTCGTTCTTCCACACACGGGCAGCGAATCCGTACACCATCCCGCTTCCAAAGTTGTCGTCTTTCACAACCCCAAATTGTATATCAAAACAGGTACGTGTAACAAATATAGGTAACAAATGACAGTCAATTATTACAACCAAATATAGGTTACAATCTTTACCATGTAACAAAACTACATCAAATAAGATATCAAACCATATCAAAAAAGTATTCAGTTATTACATATTTAAATCAAGTAACAAACAAACATAGATATTATATAAAAAAAGAACGGCTGATTATAACATAAGTTTTGCCAAAATATAAACCATCAAAAAGCTTCACCGGACTATCGGATACAGATTCACACTTAAATGTCAACAAACTAAAGAAAACAGCCACGTTACAACTAACCATCTCAAAATCTACTACTCCTAATTTAGCACTAACAGAACTCAACATTACATACACTCCATCAGCAACTCATTGATACGAACAACAGTAACATCTGCAAAATGTACTCGGTAAAATATATCCATCGAACCTCAAAATCAAAATCCACTATTACAGACCCTATAAAAGAAAATGAACAAAGAAATTAAACCCCTAATCGGCTATGAACAATAGTAACATCAACAAATCAGAATACATGAACAAAGAAATTAAAACACTAAAACACAAAAAAAATAAATAAATAAATAAACCGTCCAACATCAAAATCGACTATTACATACCCTAAAAAAGAATCTGTACAAATTAGATAAAACCCTAATCGGCTATGAACAACAGTAACATCAACAAATAAAAATACATGAACAAAAAATTAAAAACCCTAAAAAAAAAAAAAACCTCAAACATCAATCGCCTACGAAAATCTAACAATCAAACAATCTAACAAAACCATTGAATCTGAAAAATCGGATCAAAGATAACGAAATCGTATGTAAAAGATGGGGTTATCGGAATCAAGAATGAATGCCGTCGATGAAGTCTATTATCTAATGAAGATTGGTTATACCTCTTCACTAAATCGCCGATTTGGTCCGGGCGGATTTGATTTCCTGCAAAATTACCCGTATTAAAACCTATAATCGATCGTGAAATACTTTAATTAGACAGTACCGTAGATGATTTCTCTTCAAATCCGTTGAATCTTGATGAAAATTATTCGATCTTCCTTAATCGCCGTGTTCGCCAGAGAAGAAAAGGGAGAGAATTCGATTTAGGGTTTTGAGAGGAGAGAGAAGGTGTTAAGCGTAAATGAGAAGCACTTCTTCAATCCTCAACTATGAGGTGTGCCACATGGATGATGACATGGCCGCTTATTTGGCATCAACCATTGGGTGACATGTGTCCCCCAATGGTTTGCTTTATTAGATATATAGATTTTAATATTTTTAAATTCCTCATGAACTTTTAATGTTCTTTTAGGAGACAAAATACAAACTCCATCACAATTCCCAAGATCCCCCGAACCCTTCCACGTGTTAGCAGGCGAGGCATATTTGTTTGCTACTAATTTGACAGATTGTATAACGATTCTCAACGAAGGGTCAGACAACTCAGGAATTGACATTAATGGAAGCACTAACGATTTCTCAACGAAGCATGGAACCCGAATGAAAACTTGATTGCGTGTGCTACTTCAAATAGCCTGTATATGTATTATGCCTGAAGGTTCAGTATAAGATTAAGTAAAATTTTTCCATCATATACAATTGTAAAAATTAGAAAATACATACAGGTTATTACTCATTTATGCTATACTGATGATGATTAGTTCTGTTATTATAGTTTTTCAAGTTCCTTTGATCCTCCTATAAAGCAGACAAATTTTGCTAGTCACTAAAATTGTTGCTGCTGAACTTCAAACATTGCATTAAATTGGCAATGGAGCTCCTGTGCTATTATACCCTTGTATAATAAGTAATTTAAGCCACAATGGTTTGGATTACACCTCTTTAAGAAGTCATAACCCTTCAAACTACTTTCATATATATCCCACCTCTTAGGAAAAAAAAGCCACACCTTTTAAATATATCACACCATTAAAAAAATCAAATACATTTAATCTACTTTTAAAGATACCTCTTTGTTTACACATCGCGTCGGTTAGAAAAGGAGGAAACATAGTTACTGGCTCCTTTACTTTGCGGTGGAAGGGTTATATTAACTGGAAATTGAATGACTGGATTTATGAATATAACTCCCCTCACACCATGAGTCTGCAAAGGTTTCAGATGGGTGGATACATGACCAGCGATTATTCTGGTGATGTGAGGGTTATATAGGGGTAGAAACGGTTGCTGACGACAGTGAAACGATGGTGGAAGGAGACACGTCGGTTGATGAATGGTTGTCAGTTCCATAAGGGTGTGTCTACCAGTGGTGGAGTATAAAAAATATTAATTTTTAAATATACTTGGACTAAGGTGATGGATGATAACATTTAATGAATCGGTGGGATAATTGCAAGTATTTGAAACAGTGGCTTTCCAATTGCTATGTGACGGTTTATTTATGTTGGCGCAACGGTTAGTAGCCGGTAGTTATTTGGTTGGTAAATGTATAGAAGGATAATAATTCCTAAGTGACACCAAGAGGGGACACACCCCTCATCATGGCAACCCCAAATAGTTACATCCTTTAATTAATTAATTAACTAAATAGATTAAATTACTATTGAAATCATAATAAAAATAATATATAGCTATATTAAATATATCCTATGACAAATTTCATTTATTGATTGAAGAAGATCGCTCATTCCTTTTGTTTGTCTGCAATTCTTGAAACTTTCATCAGAAATTGAGGCCGATATTGTATAGATCATAATTAGGAGCATAGATTCGTCTTTGGTCTGATTTTGAAGATTCATTTGAAGACCGGTGTAGTTTATGTCGGTTCACGAATCGTTCCTCCACCAATTACTTCCTTTCCACTTGTTGTTACAACAAATACGAGACCTTGAGTAGTGGACAGACTGGTTAGGCAAAAGGCTTCAAGGGTTGAAGTTTGCCTAACTCCGGTCGTGGGTCCCCCTACGTTTGCTAGACATAGAAGGAGGTTCACTAATTGTGTTTATTATTTACTTACGATCCTCGGCTGAAGGACATTCAGCCTCGGATGCAATGGCAAGTAAGTTGTATGATTTTAAGTGAAGAAGAGAAACGTGCAAGAAGCAAGTTCTCGAAAGACAAGAAGAGAGATCAGAGATCCAAGAAGATCTAGACTGATCCGGAATGTCTCAAATGAATGAAGTGAGATGTCTTTTATAGAGAAGGTTTTCTCCCAAAGGGGAAACCTTTGACATAGTGAACCTTGCTGCAGTAGGAGGCTTACCCTTTTAGGGGTTGAAGGCTTTGAACCTGCGGACAAAAGATTGTTTCCTTTTATACACGTTACTTCTTGCTGCTGATTTGGTTAGATATCAGTTGATGTGACTGATTACTGTGCTTATTCTCTTCTGCTCACAATGCTTCGCGGGTTTTGTACCTTTTAACCGTTCAACCTCTTTAGCTGTCATGTGTTTTAGTCATGTTATTGAAGCTTGGGCTACCCCCGTCATCAGCCCCCCAAGTCAGAGGTGTTTGGGGTTTATGCTCAAATGCTTCTGACTTTTTCACATTGTTTTTTATTTCTTGAAGGCTTCAAGGCTTCAAAGGTTGGGAGTAGTTGAGAATTTGAATTTTGAACTGACAACTGATGTGATGGGTGGCAGTTTTTCAGTCGGCGGTTTTAATTTACACAATAGGTAATGATAACTTCCCTTTTAATTTTATTTACCATTTATTAATATCATTCGATAACTTTTTCACTTATCTTCTTCAAGAGTTCCGGTTATTCCTCCTTAATTCAGGTTAGTCATCGATTTTTCTTCTGTGTTTTTTATGTTCTTTGCTTTGATCATGGGTGCATGTAAAGATCTTTCCGTTAGTTTCTCACGCCTTACTCAAGAGGAAGTAGAGGCCTTTTGTATGGAATGGGGCATTGGTCTGAAATTCAATCCGGTAGCACCGGGTTGTGATAAGTCCGTTGATCAATGCCCTTCCGGGTCTATTGCTTAAAATTGTCACCACTTTGAATTTTCCAACCTTCGTCATCCTTTCTCAACTTTTGTACTGAATGTTTTAGAGTATTACCGGGTTTCGTTTGGTCAAATCCATCTAAAAGGTATGGCAAAGGTTTTGCATTTTGAAGTTTTATGCCGGGCTTCTGGTTATGATCCTTCGTTGTTGTTGTTCCACCAATTCTTCCATCTGGCAAAGAACGGCGATTGGTTTACTTTCGAGATATCGAAAGTTGATACTTGTTTAATTTCCTCCTTGGTTACCACCCTTGGTGCCTGGAAAGATCGATTCTTCTGGGTTTCTGATTCTATTGTTCCCTTTAAAATGGTGTGGAGACACCCGGATGCCGTTCTCAATGAATCGGAACCCTCGGAGTCTTATTTGAATGATTGTTTTCTTAAGGCCATCCGGCAATGTCCTTCAAGGGTTCGGCCTTTTCCCGAACATTTGCTAGTCCTGTTAGGCATTAGCAAATTATGGGATAAGCCTGATCGGGATCCGGTTCCAATGAGGAGTGGTCAGGGTATACATTTTCCCTGCTTTACCTTTTTGGGTTTCCTTGAATTGTTTGCTTATATTTTGTTTTATAATTTTTTCAGTCATGTTTGCCTTAGATTTTGTCAAGAGTGATGACACATTAGATGTTCTCTTTACAGATGCCCAAGCTGCAGAGGGTGATGATGCAGTTGCTAGGGGTTCAGAACAAAGATTTGAAGATGTTGGGTATGTTAGTGTTTCGAATGTCAAGGGTTTTACCAAGACTACTGCTCCTAAGGCTTTGACCCGTCGTTTTGCTCTCCGTTTGAAGAGTGCTGCTCAATCTTCTTCTGATCCTGTGGAGCTAAGTGATGACATTGAGGTTTCTGAGGGTCAAGGTCCTGATGTTGAGAAGGGGAAAAACTTGGTTGTGGTTGGTAAAAAGAAGGCTTCATGCAAGAAGGTTATGGCAACCCCTGTTCAAGGTTCATCAAGCAAGGATGTTGAAGGCTTGAGTGAATATGAGGTGTATGTTCCTTATTGGAGTGTGAAGGTTGGGGATAGTTTTAAAGATGCGAGTGTGTAAGCTGATGTGCTGGCTCATTTTGCTCCTCCTAGTGTTCGAGATGATATATCAGAGATGGAGGGTGACAACATGCTTTCAAGCTTGATGTTGAGCTCCTGCAACCTTTCTGCCTTAGTGGCTGAAGGTGTCACCCGTTTTTGCAAAGGGATGCAGGAGTATGAAGAGTTCTCGAAGAAGAAAGAAAAGATGAAGTCTTCCATGGCTGCTATGAAAAAGGAGATTGATGGGTTTTCGAAGAAGGAGGAAGCTTCGGTTAAGAAGGTTGGTGAGTTGACCCGCAGGCACGAGATTGAGATGAATGATCTGAAGAAGAGTTTCGAGCCAGATAAGCTGAAGTTAAAAGCTAATAGGGAGGCTCTAGATGTTCAAAAGAAAGCCTTTGCCGAGGAGAAGGAGGGTTTGAAGGCTTCAGTCGTTCAAGCTACTGGTGACAACCAGTGGCTCATTGAGCAAGGCTTTCAATGGGTTGTCACTTATCTCCTTCACTCTAATGAATTTAACTCTGCCCTTGGGGAGGTCTACACCAAATTGCTGAACTATGGGAAACATTTGGGCCTGATTGCTGGTTTCAAACTTCACAAGTCTGGTCAAGCCTTAGAACAATCTCCTGTGTTTTGTCCTGGTGCTTCCGGGGTTTTTAAGGAGTCTGTTCAACAGATGGAGAGGCTAACTTACTCTTATGTAAGTGAAGTTTCATCTTGCTTTGGTAAACCTCTTTCCGTCTTACAGGAGTTGAAACCAGCTGGGCTAAATGAGAAGGTTTGTGCTGAAGTGCTTGATTCCCTGTCCAAGAAGCGTTCTCGTTCAGGAGATAGCGAAGAGACTTTTTCAGAAGATGCTGATGTTTCCAAGGAAGCAAGCCTCGAGGGTTCAGCGGTTGGAGGTGATGGTGGTCCAAAGGCCAAGAAAGCAAAGAAGGCCAAAAAAGGTAAAAGTGATGGTTCTGGGGCTTCAAAGCCCTCTGTTGATGTTTGAACAATATATTCGTAGCTTTCTTAGCACTTTAAAACAATTTGATGGTTTATATGCTTTTAAACTTCTTACTTTGGAGGGAACCGTTTAGGTCCCTATGATGGTTGAAGCCTTGGAGGCTTTGTTGGACAACTTGTAGGTTTAAGGGCCCTTAAGGCCCCTTATGTTATGTTTTAACTTTTGGTACTCGTGCTGTGTTGTTTGTCTTTTTATGTTGCCTTTATTTTGTGTTGTATATTTTCTGAAACAGTTTGTCAAGCAGCTTCTAGCTTGAAGCCTTCAAGGCTTCTGGGTGTTGCTTGATGTTTGCAGCTTGGTGTTTTACTAAGCACTTTTGATTCTAAGTTTGATACCACCTTTTGCTTTTGTGTTGTTTTTTTGGTGCTTTCCTTGTGCTTTGTTTATGTAATTGTCTTTGTTGGTTTTGTGTTGTCCTTATGTTATTTATACCTTGAAGGGTTTAGTGCTGCAGTCACTTAGCCTTGGTATTTTTAACAAGAACGCATAACACTTATCCTATCTATCATCTTTCTTGGTTTGATTTTGGTTCGTAAGCCTGTTGATTATGGTTTGTTTTTTAGAAGATTTTCTAAGGCTTAAGGAACATTTGGTGATGGCTGCTCAGACCCGTCTATGAGACAGGTTTGTTTAAAAATCTATAAGTCTCATGGAGTTGTATTGATATAGGAACTCACCTCTTATATAGGTTCATTCAACCCTTGAACCTATTGAGCGATGTGGCCTGGGAGCTCATCCCCTTACATGACCCTTTTCATGGAGTTTTTTGCTAGGTTCTCAACCTAATCATAGGATAAAAAGACAAGTTTTAACAAGAACCTCGTTGTTCATTCATCAAAGTGTGCAAATTACAAAGGAACAAAAACAACACTTTGCCCATTTTTTTCTATCACATGTTTTCTAAACGTGGAACCTTTTAAGATTTTTGTCGCTCCAATGCCTGGGAAGCTTTTTGCCATTTGAATCAGCTAGCTTGTAGGATCCACCCTTGTGGGCTTCGAGGATGGCATATGGTCCTTCCCATTTGGGACCAAGTTTTCCCTAGCTTTCCTTCTTGCTTGCTTCATTGTTTCTAAGGACTAATTCACTAGGCTTATATCGTTCATGTTTTACCCTGGCATTGTAGTAGGATTCCATCTTTTGTTTATACCTTGCTTCTTGAATGGTTGCTTGATCCCGTACTTCTTCTAGGAGTTCCAAGTTCAACATCGTCTCTTTCTTATTTGCTTCTAGATCAATGTTGAACGTTCTCTTTGTTGTAACTCCTATTTCTGCTGGGATCACGGCTTCGGATCCGAACACCAAGCTATAAGGTGTTTTCTTGTGGCTTGTTTTTTCAGTGGTTCTTATTGCCCATAACACGTTTGGGAGTTCTTCAAGCCAATTGGTGCCGTGCTTTCCCAATCGTGTTTTGATGCCCTCAACAATGCTTCGATTTGTTCTTTCAACCTGGCCATTGGATTGAGGGTAGGCTACTGAGCTAAAGACTTGTGTTATTCGGAACTCTTTGCACCATGTGCTGAAAGGATTTTCAGCAAACTGTTTTCCATTGTCCGTCACCAATACTCCTGTTAACCCAAATCGGAAAATGATGCTTTCCCACACAAAATCAATAATTTGCTTTCCTGTTATTTTTGCTAGTGGTTTCACTTCCTGCGATTTGGTGATGTAGTCAACCGCTAATAGAAGGAATTTGACTCCTCCTTTGGCCGGAGCGAATGGTCCAACAATGTCCATTCCCCATTTGTGGAATGGCCAGACAGATCAAATGGGAACCATGTCATGCTTTGGGCTTTTTGGCACTGGAGCATGTATTTGACAGGCTTCACATTTTTTCAATTGTTCGTTTGCATCTCGATGCATGGTGGGCCAAAAGTATCCAAGGTTCATCAACTTTGAGACTACTAACATTGGGCCGAAATGAGCTCCACAAATTCCTTCATGAACCTCCTTGATCAAGTATTGACTTTGTTCCGGGCCAACACAACGAAGCAATGGTGCAAGGTACCCTTTTTTGTATAGGATATTCTTTAGCAACACATATTGTCTTGACTTTATTCGAACCCTTTCAGCTTCTACTTGATCACCTGGTAGTTCACCACTTGTAAGAAATTTGATCAACGGGGTCATCCAATTTGTGCCTTCTTCAGTGATGACATCTTGTACTTCGAGTTCTTGGAGCGATGAATGCTTCAACACTTCAACCAATACCTTTTTTGTGAGATGGGCAAAGGTTAATGAAGCAAGTTTGCTTAATGCATCAGCCTTTTTGTTTTGTGATCTTGGAACTTGTTTGATTGTGCATGCTTCAAATGAATTCATAAGCTCTTTTGCCTTTTCACAATATTTCTTCATGTTTGGTTCTTTGGCCATATAATTGTCACTTACTTGGTTTGAAACAAGTAACGAGTCTGTGAAGACTTGAAGCTTTTTGACACCCATTTTTCTAGCAAGCTTGAGTCCAGCGATTAATGCTTCATACTCAGCTTCATTGTTTGTAGTCTGAAATTCAAGACGAAGGGCATATGTGCACTCCAATTCATTTGGATCAATTAGAACCAGCCCTGCCCCTGACCCTTCAACGCTTGAAGCTCCGTCGGTGAATAGCTTCCACGTATGGGGGTTAGAGGGTTCAGTGGAGGTTGTATTTAACTTCCGTGATTGTTTCTTTGGGCATTTCCAAAATGAAATCAGCCAAGATTTGGGCTTTCACAGCTTTTCTTGGAACATAGGTGATGTTGTCCTCACCTAGTTCCCCAGCCCATTTGGCTAAACGTCCAGAAGTTTTGGGTTTTTCAAGCACATTTTTGATTGGTTGGTCCGTAACCACTTATATGGGATGTGCTTGAAAGTATCTCCGAAGCCTTCTGGATGTTTTGACTAGTGCAAGAGCAAGTTTTTCAAGTGGGGGGTACTTGGTCTCTGCCAATTTTAATGTTTTACTGAAGAAGTAAACAGGTACCTGAGCCTTATTTCTTTCGATGGTCAGGACTGCACTGACTGCTTCCTCGGCGATTGATAGATAGACTGAGATCAATTCCCCTGTTTCAGGTTCTGCAATGTTTGGTAGTGAAGCCAGGTGCTGCTTCCTTTGGTTGATGGCTTCCTCTACTTCTTTTATCCATTTGAAGTCCCTTTTGTTTGTACACCCTTGAAGGGTTTTGAAAAAAGCAAGGACCTTTCTGCCAGCTTAGAGGTAAAACGCTTCAAGGCTGCCAACTTACCGTTCAAGCTTTCAACCTCTTTTTTTGATTTGTGGGGACTTTGTATCCAGGATAGATTTGACCTTGTTGGGATTGGCTTTTATGCTTTGCTTGCCCACAATGTGCCCCAAGAACTTGCCTTCCTCGAACCCAAATGAGCATTTCACCGGGTTTAACTTCATGTTTATCTTTCTAAGGTTTCGAAATGTTTCTTGAATGTCGCCCAGCATTTGGCCCCCAGTCTTGCTTTTAATTACCAGGTCATCCATATAGGCTTCCATGTTTCTTCTGATTTGTTCAACAAATGCTTTGTCAACCAAACATTGGTAAGTTGCACCTGCATTTTTCAGGCTAAAAGGCATCTTTTGGTAGCAAAAAATACCTTTGTCAGTATGGAAGGCCGTTTTTTCTTCATCTTCTTTTTTCATTTGGATTTGGTGGTAGCCTTTATATGCATCAAGGAAGCACTTGAATGGGAACCCTGTGAGTGAGTCCACTTTGAGATCAATCTCAAGCAAAGGGTGACAATCCTTTGGGCAGCCCTTATTCAAGTCTTTGAAATCTATGCACATTCTCCATGACCCATCGGGTTTCTTGACCATCACAGGGTTGGCTATCCAAGAGTGGTACTCGACCTCTCGGAGTATCCCAGCTTGTACCAACCCTTCAACCTCTTTGCATGCAGCTGCACTTCGATCAGGGGCAAGACTCATTTTTTGTTGAACGATGGGTTTTATATTTGATGGAATTTTGAGTTCATGCTCAGCAATTTCCCTAGGGATGTTGGTCATATCATCAGGACACCATGCAAAGATGTCCATGTTATGGGTTAGCAATTTCTCGAGGTATGAGAGAGTTTCTTGAGTGAGGTTGGTGTTAACCCTTATCCTTTGTTCAGGATACTTAGGGTTAATGGCCCTACTTTGTTCTTCACTTTCATTTTTTCCTGAGCTTTCCCCTTCAACCATGAAGGCTTCATAGGTCGGTTCAAGGGTTGCAATTCCTTTTTTGGTGGGGAACTTGACAATGCCTTGGCCAACAAAGACAGCCATGCTAAATTCACTTTGGCCTGGCCTCCCTATGATAACATCGTAGGTGGAAGAGGCATATTGATCATGATGAAGGCGAGTGGCTTTCTTTCCATTTCACCTTCCTTGAAACAAACATCAAGTGTCAATTACCCTAAAGGCTTAATGGGGATGTCAGCGATGCCTTTGATGGATGACTTAACTGGTTGGAGCCTTGAACACTCCTGGTCACTGAGTTGGTTAAAGTATTTTTCGAACATTATTTCTGTTGCTGCACTCGTGTCAATGTATGTTTTACTTGTTTTCAATGTCCCCACAGTGGCTTCAACTAACCCTTTTGGGGGGGGGGGGGTGGGAAGCACAAGCATTGAAGCTCCCAAGCTTCCCGTCATTGCCGCTTGGTAGGAGTTCCTTCAGTGACATTCACCATGTTCACTTCTTTGATTTTTCCATAACCCATTTTATCTTTTACCCCCTTGACCAGGTGGGCAAGTTCTCCAGACTTGACTGCTTCTTCGATTCTCTTTTTTAGTTGAAAACAATAATTGGTATGATGGCCCTTCCTTCATGGAACTCACAAAATTGGGTAGAATTTTCATTTCTTTTGCTCTTGGGCAGGGGTCTTGGCGGTCGGAATCTATGCTTGACTTCTTCGGTGGCAAGTATTTCTTGAGGAGTTTTGGTCAAGGTTGTGAAGTTCACGACCTTGTCCTCGCTTGAAGGGTTCCGACCTTCAGACCTTCGATGGTCTGAGCTTCGAAAGCATCTTTCATAAGAACAATAGTTGCATCTTTTTCGATTGGGGCTGTTGTGCCTCCAACTGGGACCCCTCTTTCTTTGTTCCTTGATGTCAACCGCTTCTTCTCCTCTGATGTGAGCTTCAGCCCTTTTGATGGCTTCCTCCAAGGTTTTGGGTAGGCACTTGTTAAAGTCCCTGGTGAGGTACTTAGAGGTGATTGCATTCATGAAGCCTGCAACCCTCAACTTCTCATCAGCTCCCACATACGTCAAACCTTCCTTTTTGTATCTCTCGATGAAATCCCTGAGGCTTTCATCATCCTTTTGTTTGATCTGGAAGATCACCGTGGCATCTTTTACATATCTCCTTTGCTGTGAAAAGTTAGCCAAGAAGCCTTTGCTTAAATCATCGGAGGTTCGAATGCTTCGGGCTGGTAAGTCATTGAACCAGATCCGAGCAGATCCAACGAGGGTTTGCATGAACATCAAGCAGCATTTAGCATTAGACCATTTCTTTATCCTTGTTGCTCCTGTGAAGATCTGGAGATGATCTTCTGGATCCTCCGTTCCATCATAGGTTCGTATGTGAGAGGGCATCTTTATCCTGGTTTGAAAATCATAATCGGCGATTTGCTGAGAAAGCATGACAAATTGCTTGGTTTGTATGGTTTGGCCAAATCCTCTTCCATCCTTGTACCCGGGTTGTTGTTGGTGTTCCCTTGAGAGGCCAGCACTTGGTTAATGAAATGCTGCCAAGGGAAGCTTGCCATCATTTGAGCCATCATTTGTGGCATGAGGTTGAAGCCTTGAAGGCTTTCGGGTGCAGCTGCATAGTTTTCTTCTAAAGGAACACTCATGACGGCACTTCGTGCCAAAGGGAGAACGGACAAAGCTTGCTCCCATGTTGTTACTGGAGGTGGAAGGTTTGCAACAGGAGATTGGAACAACTGATCCAATGTTAACTCGTGCCCCAATGGGGTACCGATTGCAACTGGCTGAGAAGAAAGTAGAGGAAAAGATGTTGGATCTGGCCTTGTGTACGTGTATGGATTGGGATTTAGAGGTGGATGGCTGGGACCAGCTTCATTCCTGGACACGGTTGGTTGTGATCTTGTGAAAGGAAGAACAGGAGGTCCTGGAGATAACGATGGTTCTGGCTCGTCATAATCCAGCCGAATCCTCACTCCTTTGTCTCTTTCCCTGCTCACGTATTGGTTAAGGAGAGACGTTAACTGTAAGAAGTTATTAGCGACCCCTTCAGGGGTAAGGTCAATACATGAGGGAGTGTTGGAAGCACTGACATTAGGAGATGGAACTCCTGAACGGGATGGGGTCGGTGTTTGGAAGGAGAGAAACTCGACGTATGTTGCTCCTGTTGGAGTGCTTCCCGGTGTTGAGAAAGAAGTAGGTACAGCCACATGAGTTTGGCTAATGTTGGGGGTAGAGGTACGTGGGACTTGATTTACCTCTCCCGGAGATTCTCCTTCGGATATGATGATTTCAGAAAAAATGGAGCTACACTTCTGGTCTTCTTTTTGAGAAAAATGACTGGCGTCACCCCACGGTGGGCGCCAACTTGTTGTTACAACAAGTACGAGACCTTGAGTAGTGGGCAGACTGGTTAAGCAAAAGGCTTCAAGGGTTGAAGTTTGCCTAACGTAGGTCGTGGGGTCCCCTACCTTTGCTAGACGTAGAAGGAGGTTCACTAATTGTGTTTATTATTTACTTAATATCCTCGACTGAAGGACATTCAGCCTCGGATGCAATGGCAAGTAAGTTGTATGATTTTAAGTGAAGAAGAGAAACTTGCAAAAAGCAAGTTCTCGAAAGACAAGAAGAGAGATCAGAGATCCAAGAAGATCTAGACTGATTCGGAATGTCCCAAATGAATGAAGTGAGATATCTTTTATAGAGAAGGTTTTCTCCCAAAGGGGAAACCTTTGACATAGTGAACCTTGCTGCAGTAGGAGGCTTACCCTTTTAGGGGTTGAAGGCTTTGGACCTACGGACAAAAGGTTGTTTCCTTTTATACACGTTACTTTTACGACTGAGTTGGTGAGATATCAGTTGATGTGACTGATTACTGTGCTTGTTCTCTTTTGCTCCCAATGCTTCATGGGTTTTGAACCTTTTAACCGTTCAACCTCTTTAGTTGTCATATGTTTTAGTCATGTTATTGAAGCTTGGGCTACCCCCGTCATCACCGCTCTTGCCGATTCTCCCTCCCCTCAGATATTATGCGTTTTCGATCATCATTCGGTCCCTACATCCTTGATATGGTGCCATATGTCTTAACTACTCCATCTGCGGTTTCCATTGACCGCCACCATTAAAGGGCCGTTGTGGCCTTATAACACAAATTACAATGGTAACCACCTGAAACCACCCTACACCATTGTGACGGCCACCACAGAACATCACCACCATCGGCCCCATTTCGATATCTCTTAATGCTTCAGGAACCATCAATTCTTAAGTTGTCGCAAGATTGCGCGCTTCAGGAACCATCAGTTGTCTTGAGTTGTCACAGAATTGAAGTCACCATAGCTGTTAATACCGGCGGCCATAACCGACTTCTCATGATGTTTCTCTCTCTACGTTTGTGTGAAGTGTTATACGGTTTGAATTGTATTCATGGTGATTAATTTGAGTATAATAAAATATAAATGCCTAAAAAGGAAGTAAATGGCAAAAGATGAAGAGAGGCTTTTGGTATGGAGTCTAGAATGGTTCTACATGATAAGTTGAATAATGCTCTAAACCATGGCTTTAAACTTTTATAAGCAGTGGTGATTAGTTTAATTAGTTAAATATAATATAAATAATATAAATATGGAAGGACAAATATAATAATAAAAAAAATATACAAGAGTGTCATAACTTATAATAATTTAAAAGAAAAATAGTATACGGGACTTTACCTGTTTATGGGATAAATCTATCCTGTTTCTTCATATTAATTGTTGTTACAATGAATATGAGACCGGGAGTAGTGGGCAGACTGGTTAGGCAAAAGGCTTCAAGGGTTGAAGTTTGCCTAACGCAGGTCGTGGGTCCCCCTACGTTTGCTAGACGTAGGTGGAGGTTCACTAATTATGTTTGTTGTTTACTTGAGATCTTTGGCTGAAGAAGGTTCAGCCTCGGATGCAAGGGCAAGTGAAGTTGTATAATTTGAAGTGAAGAAGAGAAGCATGCATGAAGCAAGTTCTCGAGAGAGAAGAGAGAATATCAGAGATCCAAGAAGATCCAGACTGATCCGATTGTCCTTCATGAATGATATGGAATGTCATTTATAGAGAAGGCATCTTCCCAAAGGGGAAACCTTTGACTAGTGAACCTCTGCTACAGTAGGAGCCTTACCCATTAAGGGGTTGAAGACTTTGGACCTATGGATAAAAGGTTGTTCTCTTTTGCATATGCCACTTTTACAGCTGAGTGAAGAGTTGGTGGGTAATTACTGATGTGACTGATTACTGTGCTTGTTCTCTTCTACTTATAATGTCTCACAGGTTTTGAACCCTTTAACCATTTAGCCTTTTGAGCTGTTATGTGTTTTGGTCATGTTATTGAGGCTTGGGCTACCCTCGTCATCAGCCCCCCAAGTCAGAGGTGTTTGGGGTGTATGCTCAAATGCTTCTGACTTTTACACATTATTTTTTATTGCTTAAAGGCTTCAAGGCTTCAGGGGTTCCGAGCAGTTGAGAATTTGAATTTTGAAATGACAACTGATGTGATGGGTGGCAGTTTCTCAGGCGGCGGTTGTGATTACACAACAGGTAATTATAGCTTTCTTTTTTAATATTTATTTCCCATTTATTTACACTTGGTAACTTTTCACTTATCTTTTCCAAGCGTTCTATTGATTCCTTCCTTCGTTCAGGTTAGTCATCATCTTTCTTTCTTAGTTTATTATGTTCTTCGTTTTAATCATGGGTGCTCGTAAGGATCTTTCCGTTAGTTTTTCTCGCCTCACTTAAGAGGAAGTAGAGGCCTTTTGTATGGAATGGGGCATTGGTTTAAAATTCAATCCGGTTGCACCGGGTTGTGACAAGTCCGTTGATCAATGCCCTTCTGGGTCGATTGCTTTATATTGTCGCCATTTCAAGTTCTCCAATCTTCGTCATCCGTTCTCAACCTTTGTATTGAATGTTTTAGAGTATTACCGAGTTTTGTTTGGTCAAATCCGTCCCAAAGGTTTGGCTAGGGTTTGACACTTTGAAGTTTTATGCCGGGCCTCTGGTTATGATCCTACTTTGTTATTACTCTGCCGGTTCTTCCGTTTGGCGAAGAACGGTTATTGGTTTACTTTCGAAACATCTAAAGTCGATACTTGTTTGATTTCATCCATGGTTACCACCCTTGGTGCCTGGAAAGATCGGTTCTTTTGGGTTTCAGAGTCAGTTGTTCCCTTTAAAAAGGTTTGGAGACACCCAGATGCCGTTCTCAATGAACCGGAACCCTCTGAGTCTGATTTGAATAGTTGTTTTCTTAAGGCCATCCAGGAATGTCCTTCAAGGGTTCGGCTTTTTCCTAAACATTTGCTAGTTTTGTTGGGTATTAGCAAATTATGGGCTAAGCCTGATCGGGATGCGGTTCTTATGAGGAGTGGTCAGGGTATGCATTTCCCCTGCTTTGCTTTTTTACATTATTTTTAATTGTTTGCTTATATTTTGTTTGTTATAAATTTTGCAGTCATGTCTGCATTGGATTTTGTGAAGAGTGATGACACATCAGGTGTTGTTTTTACGGATGCTCAAGCTGCAGAGGGTGATGATGCAGTTGCTAGGGGTTCTGAGCACAGATTTAAGGATGTGGGGTATGTTAGTGTTCCAAATGTCAAGGGTTTTACCAAGACTGCTGCTCCTAAGGCTTTGACCCGTCGTTCTGCTTGTCGTATGTTGAAGAGTGCTGCTCAATCCACTTCTTCTGATCTTATGGAATTGAGCGACGATATTGAAGTTTCTGAGGGTCAAGGCCCTGATGTCGTAAAGGAGAAAAAATGGTTGTTCTTAGTAAGAAGAAAGCTTCATGTAAGAAGGTTACAGGGACTCCTGTTCAAGGTTCATCAAGTAAGGATGTTGAAGGTTTGAGTGAAGATGAGGTTTATGTCCCGAATTGGAGTGTTAAGGTTGGTGATAGTTTCAAAGATGTAAGTGTTTGTGCTGACGTGTTGGCTAATTTCGCTCCTCCCGGTGTCCGAGGTGCCATATCAGAGATGGAGGGTGACACTATGCTTTCAAGGTTGATCTTGAGCTCCTACAACCTTTCTGCCTTAGTGTCACACCCCAACCGATGGCGGAAACATCGGGGTAAGGCACTGAGCAAAACAGATTGTCCAGGAGAATCCATAATAACTATAATTACCAAACATTTAACGTCATGTCCCATACCATAACATATCAAGTAAAATAGTTATTACAGACATAGTTTCTCAAAGACAATAACATTGTTCCGACAACTCAAATTTATTTAGTTTGTTTCTAGACTCCCCTAGCTTGATTCCACAAAAGCAAGGCATAGCATGGCATCCTAAACACCTGTCACATACGTTAAAATAAAGTCAATACACATAGTGTAAAGGTGAGCATACAAGTGTAATAGAATAATAGTAGTGAAAAGCGATTTACGCATAACTAGTATGTAACACGTAGAAAATGTGAAGCCAGTAGGCTATCGACAATGAAATATGCACAGACATGACTGCGAGTTGTAGAATGAACAACACATATCACCACTGTGACACGTGAAGAAATACCTTAACAACCCCTGTCCATGACAGGTGCTGAGTCCAAACTATAGTACTATCGTTGCTAAGGTGTCAAGCAACAATCACTGTGTAAACATAACATATAAGCATTCATCGAATAACACGTATAACATGCAAAGCGGTTAGCGTATAAAAGTAGTTGCGTTATGTGTCAAAGTGATTTGATATAAGTAACGTATGTAACACCCAAATGTGCATTAAGCAAAAAGTGATCGAGTATACTCACATATCGTGTTTAATAAATAAACACAATCTTGGATTGAAGGGAGCGCTGGAGAGATTAGCCTGATTATAAAACGACAGTAAGAGCGTTGAGCAGTGCGTTAAACAGTGTCGAGTGAGATGAGGGACGGATGGTGGTTCGGTCAGATGACCGTCCGGACGGATGGTCATTCGGGCGGATGACCATTCGGTCAGAGGGTCGTTCGACTGAATGAGGATGTCTGTGAAAAGCTTTGAACTTTGAAGTTTTCATTGTAGCATTTTGAAAAGTGAATCTCTATGTGTCCAGCCATCCGGTCGGATGGTCATCCGGACAGATGGCTGTTCGATCGGATGGTGATTTGTTTGGACTGATATTCTTTGAAGTTTTGGAAAATTGATTAAGTGTTGAAATTCCAAGTCACCTAGTCGAATAGCCGTTCGATCAGATAGTCGTCCAATCGGATGGCTATTCGATCGAGTAACTGTTCGTTTGAAAACTTCTTAAAATCAGTTAAGTTAGAAAAATTTTACGGTTTGACGGAGACGGTATGACAGCGTGCTAAACAATGGAAATCCCATCAAATCCAACTCATCTGATCGGACGGGAATCACCTCGTTCGATCCGAACTAGCTGTTCTTGACGGAGTTTCATATTCAACCCATGAATCGGTCGTCTCTCCGGTAGAAATCCATTCTCAGAACGGTTCTCCACTAGAGAATGAGTAGAGAGCCCGAACGAGTCCATATTCTAACGGTTTTGAGTTGAAAGAGTGTAAAAGAGTTGAAAGAAGTTTAAATCTATTTGAAAATGTTTAGATTTAGGTGAAATCAGTGTTTAAACATGTAGAAATCCATTAGATCCGAACCGTTCTTGATAAGATGAGGTCACACTTCAATCTTCATAAGAACTCCATGATGACTTCACCTTTGCACAGCCTGAATCAGAGGATTTCACGGTGAAAAATGCAAGATTTGTTGGTGAAATTGATGGAAAAGTGTGTGTAGATGATAGAAGTACAAGATTTGGAGTGAAAACTTACAAGAATCACGAGGAATCAAGAGAAAATAGCCTGAGAGTGCACTGGGTCGGAGGGAGCTGTCACATCATGAACAGTGATGTGACAGGAGGGGTATTTATAGTGAGAGGCGAAGAAAGGCGGTGGAAGTTGACGGGTCGGACAGCCTTTCGATCGGATGGCCATCCGATCGGATGGTCATCCGGTCGGATGACCATTCGATCGAACGGTCGTTCGATCGGACGGTGCGTGTGAGTTAGTTTCCGACTTCCGTTTCATTCGTTGAGTGTTGCGTTGAGTTTAGTTGAGTTACGAGTAAGCGATGCGATAGTATTACACAATAGTACACAAATAACATAACTCCTAAAAGATATAAAAAGTAAACTTGCGTTTCCAGTTCGCGATGAGATTGCGTTGCGATAGAGTTGCGATTGCGTTTAACACCTCAAACAAATATAAACATGCACAAGTAAACACATAATATTACACACGTATATAATCAATACCAATAATTGAGATTCGAGTTACGATGCGATAACAATGAGATAGCATTAAGTAGATTAGCGTTAAATTACGTTTATCGCATGGTTACTTCACATATTACATACCGTAAAACAAAATAGTGTGAACTAAAGTATCGATTATCGGGGCTCGATAGTACAAGCAATAATTAAGTAAGGAATGATAGATCTGATTAGCAATCTTTTCTTCCTTTGACTTTGACTTTGACTTGTACTTTGACTTAAAAGTCGGGTTGTTACAGCCTACCCTACTTTAGGGAATTTCGTCCCGAAATTAAGGCGCAGGCGTAACGAATAGTTGTGGATACTTAGCCTTCATGTCACCTTCGAGTTCCCAGGTGAACTCGGCGTCGCGTTTGCCTTTCCAGCGAACCTTCACTATAGGAATGTGTGAGCGTCGAAGTTTCTTGGTTTCTCGATCCATGATGTCGACTGGCTTTTCCACGAAGTGTGATGTTTCTTCCACTTGTAGATCCTCAAGAGGTATATGTAAACTTTGCTCGGCTATACACTTTTTGAGGTTCAAAACATGGAAAGTTGGGTGGACGTTGCTGAGCTCCTCCGGTAGTTCGAGTCTGTAAGCCACTTTGCCAATTCTTTCCAGAATTTTAAAGGGTCCAACATATCGAGGCGCGAGCTTTCCTTTCTTGCCGAACCGGATCACCCCCTTCCAAGGTGAAACCTTTAGGAGTACGTGATCACCAACGTCAAATTCAAGGGGCTTGCAGTGTCTATCGGCATAACTCTTTTGACGACTCCGAGCTTTCAATAGATTGTCTCGTATCTAGAGGATCTTGTCAAATGTTTCTTGCAATAACTCAGGACCGGTAATTTGCGCATCTCCGATCTCGTGCCATTCAATAGGCGATCGGCATTTCCTTCCATATAGTGCCTCAAATAGTGCCATTTGGATGCTAGAATGATAATTGTTATTGTACGAGAATTCGACTAAAGGTAAATGCGAATCCCAATTACCACCGAAATCTATCACACACGAGCGAAGCATCTCTTCAAGGGTGCGAATCGTGCATTCAGTCTGACCGTCGGTTTGGGGATGGAAGGTGCTACTTAGATTAAGAGTAGTACCGAGAGAAGATTGAAACGTTTCCCAAAGACGCGAGGTAAACCGACCATCGCGGTCAGAGATGATATCACGAGGCGTCCCGTGTCGACATATAACTTCGTCGGTATAGATCCGTTCTAATCGTTCTACCTTAAAGTCTTCTCGTATCGGTAGAAAATGAGCAGATTTTGTAAGACAATCAACGATAACCGAGATGCTATTGTGACCTGATGGCGTGCATGGAAGCTTCGTTATGAAGTCCATAGCTGTACTCTCCCATTTCTACATAGGGATCTCGGGTTGCATGAGTAAGCCAGAGGGTCTTTGTTGCTCAGCCTTGACTTTCGAACAAGTCAGGCACTTCGAAACATAGATAGCGATATCCTTCTTCATTCCAGGCCACCAATACCGAAGACGAAGGTCATGGTACATTTTGTCGGCACCGGGATGAATGGAATATCGGGACTTGTGGGCTTCAGTCAACAATATCTCCCGAAGGTTATTGCGACTTGGAATCCAGATGCGATCGAGATAGTAATAGATACCGTTCAATTTGCTGACAAGTTGGGTTTCAGCACCACACTTCTTCATTTCCTCTTTCAAGGTATTCTCAATGAAGAAGGCGTGCTGAGCGTCACGGATTAGCGCTTCGAGGTCGTGCTGGGCGTGAGTATTACGAACGTTATACAGAAGGCTTCGTCGGCTTAGAGCATCGGCAACAACATTTGCTTTGCCAGGGTGGTAGCGAATCTCACAGTCGTAATCGTTAAGAAGTTCAATCCATCGGCGTTGGCGCATATTCAGCTCCTTTTGGTTCAAGATGTGTTGTAGGCTCTTGTGGTCGGTGAAGACCGTATACTTTGTACCGTAAAGGTGGTGTCCCCAAATCTTTAACGCAAAAACAACTGCACCAAGCTCGAGATCGTGGGTTGTGTAGTTCTTCTCGTGGATCTTGAGCTGACGAGAGGCGTACGCGATAACCTTGTCCCGTTGCATGAGAACATAACCTAAACCGAGGTTAGAGGCATCGCAATAGACTACGAAGTCATTGTTTCCATCGGGTAATGCAAGGATAGGAGCATTGCAGAGCATATGTTTAGAGTTTGAAAGGCAGTCTCTTGTTCAGTTCCCCAAACAAAAGGCTTGTCTTTATGCGTAAGAGAGGTAAGCGGAACGACGATTTTCAAAAAATCAGCGATGAATCGACAGTAATAGCCCGCCAATCTGAGAAACGAACGAACCTCGGATGGTGATCTTGGTGTAACCCAACTCTTAACTGCTTTGATCTTTGCGAGATCGACGTGTATACCTTGACTATTGACGATGCGACCGGGGAATTGAACCTCCTCTAGCCAAAATTCACACTTGGAGAACTTGGCATAGAGTTGATTCCCTTGGAGTAATTCCAGAACCAAACGTAGATGTTGCACGTGTTCGGCTTTCGATTTCGAATAGATAAGGATATCATCGATTAACACGATAACGAAGCGGTCGAGAAAGGGTTTACACACGCGATTCATTAAATCCATGAAAACCTTGGGTGCGTTGGTCAAACCAAAGGGCATTACGACGAATTGATAGTGGCCGTATCGGGTTCGGAAAGCGGTTTTAGTTATATCTTACTCCTGGATTCGTAACTGGTGATAACCTGAGCGTAAATCAATCTTCGAGAAGCACGTAGCACCTTGAAATTGATCAAACAAATCATCAATTCGGGGCAGGGGATAGCGATTCTTGATAGTCAGCTTATTCAATTCCCTATAGTCGATGCACATCGAGAACGATCCGTCCTTCTTTTTGACGAAAAGGACAGGTGCGCCCCAAGGAGAGGTGCTAGGGCGAATGAAGCCTTTATCAAGCAATTCCTGAAGTTGACTCGAGAGTTCGCGCATTTCAGACGGAGCGAGGCGATAAGGAGCTTTAGCAACAGGGTTAGCTCCGGGAATGAGGTCAATACGAAAATCAATATCACGACTCGGGGGTAGACCAAGTAAATTGTCAGGAAAGACACCGGGAAAATCACGAACCACAGGCACCTTATCCATTGCCTTCTTTTCCTTTTCCTCCGCTACTACGATGTGTGCCAAGAAAGATTTGTATTCCTTGTGGAGATACTTGCTCGCTTGGATGCACGACATGAGTTTGAGATCCTTTGATAACATTTCTCTATAGACGCAGAGTTGATCACCATTCGCAAGTGAGAAACGAATCATTTTATCAAAACAAACGACTTCAGCATGATTTTCACGAAGAAAATCCATGCCTACTATGATATCAAAACTACCAAGCTGCATCAGGATAAGATCGATCGGGAAGACGTGATTGTTGATTTCAAGCGTACAATCATGGAGAACAAAATTAACAGTGACGGTTCTTCCAATGGCAATTTCTACGTCGAACGTCGTAGGGAGATTAGAGTATTTATGGTTTAGGAGCTTTTCGAATTCTAACGATACAAAACAGTTATCGGCTCCAGTATCAAATAAACACGAAGCATATATATCGTTGACAAGAAATGTACCATTAACCACGTTGTTGTCCGTTTGAGCCTGGCGGACATTGATGTTGAATGCAGGGCCACGGGCTGCTTGTTGAGCTGGCTGCTGCTGCTGCTGTTGATGTTGTTGCTGCGCTAGTTGCTGCTGTGGCTCTTGCTTCACCACTCTGTTCGGGCAGACGTTTGCAAGTGGTTAGGATCACCACATGCGAAGCAGGCTCTTGTGTGAGCAGGAGCTGCTTGTTGACCCTGTGGAGCAGGAAGAGGAGCTGGCAGTGCAGGAGCTTGAACTTGAGCTTGACGGGGACCGGTACGGCAGTTGGCAGTAAAGTGTTCGTAAAGGTTGCAGTGAACACAAAATCAACAAGTGATCCCAACAGGGTGATGATAAGTACAAGTATGGCACAAAGGGTGTGGACCAGTGTATGCACGTTTTGCAGGAGGTGCATTGGTCACGGGTGCTGCTACTTAGCGGTTCTGGTTCTGGGGTTGGGCAGGGACAGCATTGAGTGGAGTGGCGGTGATGGGACAGTTCTTGTTGTTGTTTTTGTTCTTGCGCTTGCGCCATGAAGACTTGGAAGTTTGCGGTGCAGCAGTTTCGGGAGCGAGAGAAGCGGTAACTTGGTGGAGACTTTTGGTGGTGTTCTTGAAGTAACCAGCCCTAACTCGCTTGTCATTGATTTCTATAGTGAGTAGATAAGTCTCTTCGATGGTAGTCGTCTTGGCGGCTTGCACGAAATCAGCAACACAATCCGGTAAAGCACGAATGTATTTCTTGATGGTGATGTCGGGAGTTGAGACTTGGTCGGGACAAATGATACTTAGCTGCTTAAAGCGAACAGTTAGTCCAGCATTCTCGCCACCTTCTTGCTTAATGTTACAAAACTCGTCCTCTAGCTTATGAAGCTCGTGCGGGGACAGAACTCTTTCATCATAAGTTCCTTCAATTCCTCCCAAGTAAGCCCATAGGCTGTGTCGTTTCCTCACCTATTTCTTTCGGCAGTCCACCAATCCAGAGCCATAGACTGGAAAACGCCAGTTGAGTTGACAGTGCGGAGGTTATCAGGACAACCGCTTTGGCGAAGAGTGAATTCAATCGAATTGAACCACTGAAACATGGCACTGGCCCCGTCTTCACCAGTGAAGTCTTTGGGGCCGCAGGCCTTAAACTGCTTGAAGCTAAAAGTAGCTTTTGAAGAGTCAGTCCTGGATTCCTCGGAGGACTTGCTACCGATTTCATTAATTTCGCTAACAATTTGCGGAATGATCTTGGCCATTTCCTTGGCGACTAGCGACGCGATGCGTTTGTCAGCGTGGTTGCGGCGGGTAGCACGAGAAATATGCGATCCAAATGACGACATTGTCTGCAACAGACATCACCATAGGACTCAGACGCGATTAAATCGAGTATAGTCTAGTGTATCACCACGCGCTACTTTTATATATATAAAGCACAGGAACACGTTCACACATAGGCACATAATCCATATAGGCACGTAAACACATAAGCATGTAGAGCACATAAACACATATTCAACTATATTTTGCACGTATTCACCGACATATATTGCACGTATACACCTATCATTCAAGTTTCGCGAAGATAGTTCGAGAATAGCAAGTAACATAAGCGAGTAACACAGCGCGTAGTGTAGCGTATGCGATTTGTTAGCGTGTTGAGATAAATGTGCAGTGCGAGGTATTGTGCAATCTCGTCGAATATGCTTCATATAGGCATGTGGTTGATGAAAAATAACCGTTTTGGAGAACATGGGTGACTTACACATTTTTCGGAAAGTTTGTTACTTGATATTTTCTATCTTTTAAGGGGGGTAATAAGCTCATTTATAGTTACACACACATACAACACTCTGTATTCGAATTCTCTTATCAACATTGGCGAACACACACACTTTCACATTAGAATTCATTATATTGAGCTTTTATCATCCAAAGTTGTAACCTTTATTGTGTAATGTAGTTGGTGATCGGTAGTTTCCATCACCCGAGGTTTTTTATACCCCAATCCATTGCATGTGAATTCCAAACCACTAATAATGAGCCAGAGTATGTGGCCTTGATAGCATGTTTTCAATTAGCTAAGAATATGAGGATCAGGTATGTTGAAGTATTCATAGATTCCCTATTAATTACTCATAATTATAACGATTCTTATGCTGTCAAATGTGAAAAGCTAATCAAGTACTTAGAAATAGTCAAGAAATTGGCAGATTCTTTTGTTTTTTTCAGTCTAACACAGGTATCTAGGGAAGAAAATGCAGAAGCTGATGCTCTAGCTAATCTTGGATCATCATTGAAGATTCTAGAGGAGGTGAAAATACCTATCATCCATGTTCTAACCCGTGCAATTGAGGATAACGTAGCCATAGAGATAGTAGAAGATTTTGCAATTGTACCCAATGATGCTGCACAGTCAAATTCAGGATCCTGGATCCTTCTAATCTTAAGATATATACAGAATGAAGAAATTCATGTTGGAGAAAATCCTAGAGCCTTCAAGACTAAGGTATCTCAATTCACATTATTAAATAACATCTTATATGAAAGGTCTCTTGCAGGTCCATATTTAAGAAGCATTGAGGATCCAGAAATTCAAGAAGTTTTAAAGGATTTTCATGAAGGAGATTGTGGGAACCATACTAGGGGCAGAGCACTATTTTCAAGGATCCTTAGAACAGGATATTATTGACCTACCATGAAGAAGGATGCTGTGGAATATGCAAAGAAATGTGATGCTTGTCAAAGACATAGCAATATCCTTTATTAACCAGCGGAGCCTCTGTATCCTATATCCTCTTCCTGGCCATTCATGAGATGGGGAATGGACATAGTTGGCAAACTTCCTAAAGCACCAGGAGGAAAAGTATTTATGTTGGCCATGACTGATTACTTCTCCAAACAGATAGAAGCTGAAGCCTTCGCACAAGTCAGAGAAAAGGAAGTTATATCCTTCATTAAGCGAAACATTATTACTAAATTTGGAATACCTTCTGAAATTATTTATGATAATGGATCTCAATTTATTGGGAGTAGAACTACTAACTTTTGTGACAGATGGCCAGTTATCAACAAAGAGTAGTTGGAGCTTACAACAAGAATGTCAGGGTCAGAAAGTTTCAAGTTGGTGACATGGTATTAAGGAAAGCATTCCAAAATACCACAAATCCTGCTGATGGCAATCTAGCACCAAAATGGGAAGGCCCCTATCTAATTGAAGCTGAAGCAGGAAAGGGGGCATATCGTTTGTTAACAATGGATGGTGATCTCCTACCAAGAGCATGGAATGCTGTTCATCTAAAAAAATACTTTAAGTAGGAAGGATCAGGGATCCTCAGCGATACTGGTATTCTGATTAAGGATCCGGGATCCTCAAAGGATATATGATTCTATATTTGGTAACACATTACTTTCATTTTCATTCATTTTATACTTATAACTTATCATAAGTCAAAGATGTTAAACATTTAGCATCTATTTTCAAAAAGTTTAAGTTTTTGCAGAGTTATTATCATTTTACAGAAGATCAAAGTGGATGGCCAACTCTCCAAAGTTTTTGGGCTTGTCCCCAGTTTTTTGGGTTTATCCCTAGTTTTTAGGCTTGTCCCCAGCTAAGGTATCTATTACCTTCTACGAATCAGGTTCTTACAACTTTGCCAGTTGCACACGATTATCCTAGTATAGTTCAAGGCAATGGAACCAGTACCCGCTTTAGGGACTGACAATTTATTGTACTGGCTGTATTTAGGATCCTAAGTATAATGGTAGACGTACCATACATCCGTTCCTAAGGTTTCTAACGTTTTCACGTTAGCTAAGGTTTCAGCATTTTCATGTCGCTCACGTTGGGATAGTCGCCAGTTTGGGCCATACTCCAATTTACACAAGTTTATTTGAGCTTGACCCCAGTTCATACCCGTTTATTTGGGCTTGTCCCCAGTTATTTGGGCTTGTCCCCAGTTTGTTGGGCTTGTCCCCAGTTTATTTGGGCTTGTCCCTAGTTATTATGGGTTCATTCCCAATTATTTGGCTTGGTCCCAAATTTGTTTTTCTTACAGAATCTTGGAGCTTTAAAGTTATACAAGTTCTGACAATAAGGATCCTGGATCATTGAAACTTTACTTTTCATAGTTTGTTTATTCAGTAATAATTTACAAGGATATAGAATCCTAACTTAGATTCTCTGGTATGTTATATTCTAACTTTTTCCAAGCTGCAAGTTGTCTCTTATCCTTTTTGGTTAAGGATCATTGATCCACATTTGTCCGAACACTTCAAGTTTTCTGTAAAAAGTTTAACATTATCATCAGATTTCCAATAACTTTCCAGTTGTTTGGCGATGATATCTTTGAAAATAGAAAGCACGCATGAAACATAAAGAGGGAAGAAACAACAACAAATGTAGCTAAAAAAGGTTTAATGTTATTACCCATTCATTATGTATCAAAATCATCTGGCCTGGATTTCACCAGCAAAACAGTGGACCATCCACCCAGCCTGGACAGGGCTATCTAACAGTTAAAGTGTCTATGCAGAAATTAAAATGCAAGAAGGTTAATAGCGAACAGTGTACAAGGATTCATTCTCCACAAATAGAAGGATCTTCTGATCTGTAAAGGCACTTGAGGAGTTATCTCAAACTCTATATTTTGCAATGATGATTATAGTAGGTCTTATCAGTGATGACAGGCAGTGTAACGACTAGTTACCAGCAGCAATGGCTAGTCCGCTTCTAACGAAAATATGACATCTGTGAATTCTTATCACAACTACCATATTGGGGGAAATTGTTAGGGCATGGATTTTATGCTAAGGATCATCTATCCTGAGACTGGGCATGGATCACGGATCCTTAACAGATAATGCAGGGAGTCTGAGGATCCGGGATCCTTACTATTGTTTATGTTTTTAACAATTGTCACATTTTTAATGCTTATACACAGGTAATGGATTACATGGACTTAGTCTTTGCTGGAATATCATTGAATATGCTTCATATAGGCACGTACTTGATGAAAAATAACCGTTTTGGAGAACATGGGTGACTTGCACATTTTTCGGAAAGTTTGTTACTTGATATTTTCTATCTTTTAAGGGGGTAATAAGCTTATTTATAGTCACACACACATACAACACCTTGTATTCGAATTCTCTGATCAACATTGGCAAACACACACACTTTCACATTAGAATTCATTGTATTGAGCTTGTTATAATCCAAAGTTCTAACCTTTATTGTGCAATGTATTTGGTGATCGGTAGTTTCCATCACCCGAGGTTTTTTATGCCGGAGATCTTCTAAAGATCAAGGGTTTTTTCCTCGTATAAATTCCTTGTGTTCATCACCATTTTCATTCATTTCTTGTTTACACTTTTGTTCAATTAACCAAGCATCTAACCTCACAAAAATTAGATTTGGTTACATTATCCTTGTGTGATTTTTGACCAAAACAAGAAGCATGCATGAAGCAAGTTCTAGAGAGAGAGAAGAAAGAAGATCAGAGATCCAAGAAGATCCAGACTGATCCGAATATCCTTCATGAATAATATGGAATGTCATTTATAGAGAAGGCATCTTCCCAAAGGGGAAACCTTTGACTAGTGAACCTATGCTACAGTAGGAGGCTTACCCATTTAGGGGTTAAAGGCTTGGGACCTGCGGATAAAAGGTTGTTCTCTTTTGCAAACACCACTTTTGCGGCTGAGTGAAGAGTTGGTGGGTAATCAGTGATGTGACTGATTACTGTGCTAGTTCTCTTCTGCTTATAATGTCTCGCGGGTTTTGAACCCTTTAACCATTTAGCCTTTTGAGCTTTTATGTGTTTTGGTCATGTTATTGAGGATTGGGCTAGCCCCGTCATCATTAATGGTTCTACTTTTGATATTTGTTATGGTTATTGTTGTTAGACTAATCTTGCATATTATGTGTAAGTTCGGGTTAAAAGTGACCGACTTACAAAGTTCAGGTAAAAAGTGACCGGGTTATAAACTAGGAGGTTTTTAGTGATAGTTTTTTAATCCTAGTTTGAGTCAAATAGGTTTTCTTAGTGAACAAGTTAGTAGGCTTATAAATAGAATGATTTATTTGTAAACCTAATTGTACCAATAATCAATAAACAAGTTTTGATTCAATATGTTCTTTGGTATCCAATTCTAATAGTTGCTATGTTAGTTTTGATGGTAGGCTTACCTACGGGTTGTTGTTATGTTAATTTTGATGGCAGGCTTACCTAGATAATTACGCAAAGCTAAACAGAATTGACATGCTAATTTTTTTTCTTGCATGATATAGTTGTTGTCACTCCCCTTGCACAACATGCTCCTTCTACACTTGAGGTCTTGCTAGAAAAAGAAAGAACGTTTTTCATGAACAAAAAATTTTCGCATCTCATATATTGATACTAAAAAAAAATCATAATCAACATCCCGTCATAACGCGCGGGTTAGCGTTAACTCGTTGAAATACAATTAGTTAGCTTAAATGGATGGAGGAATTGGAATTAACTTAGGAACGTTTGGTTTATAGATTTTTTTTTTTTTTTTGAAAATATCATCTGGAATTTATGTTTGCCAACGAATTCGAGTGTATCATGTTTGGTTTGTACATTTTTTAATGAATTTGAAATGTGGTGGTGGCGGCAATAGGCTGATGGTGGTTAGGCGGTGGTAATGGGGTAGGGATGGCGGTATGCCGCAAGTGGCAGTTGTGTAGGGGTGAAGGGTGTGGATACGGTAGTTGGGGTGGGGGAGGTGGCGATGCTGAGGGGGATTATAATTCATTTGAATTGCTTCACGATTCATAAAGAATGTTGCATAATTTACTTCAAAAAAGGAAGTTGATGTAATTTATCCAAGTTCCAATAACATTCAAACATGTTATTCATTGAATTTTAGATTTTTGTTCCAACGAATTTTGTAATCCAAAGTTGTAAGGCTAGTGAGTGTGGTGATGGGCCTCCACTCTATAACACCATCCTCCAAATCTTCATCCCCTCCATCACACACTTTCGGATATAGTGACGATCCTCCTTTCTCCTTCCCCTTCCCTTTTTCATTATTTAAATATTAAATGAAGAAAAAGAGATTGAGGGTTGTGGTAGCCGTGGAAAATTCCACTTTTATGACGGACAAAAGGGTGCAGGATGTGGTGTTCCCGATCCTCTACTGCCCGTGTGGCACCTCCATCATCCCCTTCACCTCCTTCTCGATCCCCAAGCCTAAGAGAATCACTTTTCATTTTTACAAATTAGCAAATCAAACATCTTAAAAAATTCATGTGAAAACAACTTCAATGATCATCTTAATCAAGAGTTCTTTCCTTTTTTACATACATCTACATATGTAAAGTATTATAAAGCAAGTGATCTATGAGAAAAGTAAAGTATTCTAGAACAAGAGCGCATGATTTATGAGAGTAATATTATCACTTTTTTAATAAAAAATTAGTGTTTTGTAATTATTCTGAATATAAGAATATACGACAACAACAACATACCCAGTAAAATCCTACTCAAAGCCAGGCTATTTGTGGGGTCTGAGAAGGGTGAGATGTAGGCAAGCCTTACCTCAATCCCAAAGGATAGAGAGGCTGCTTCAGTAAGATCCCCAACTCTAAAGTCATAACAACAAAAATGATGTTAAAAACACACACACACACCCTTTTTACACATATAACACGAATAAGTACCACAACAACTAAAAACAAAAACAAGCGATAACATGCAAAATATAAACTAAACCCTACTCCTAAAAGTCGACCCTAATCCTACGTCTCCACAAACTCTTATCATCAACCATGTCCTCAAAGAGATGCAAGTGTAACAAATCATGCCTAATTTTCTCCTCCCAAGTCAATTTTGGTCTACCACTACTCCTCCTCCCCTCTAAAGTAATAGTTTCTATGGTTCTAACTATGGTCGTCACTTGTCTCCTCTTAATGTGCCCATACCATCTCAACCTCCTGTGACACTTGTGATCTGTAAACGATGTACGATGTAAAACAATATGAATTATCAATAAAACGAGGTGTTTTGGAGTCAATATTTGTGTATTTATGTTTGACGATTTTACGTTTTGATTCTAGTTCAATCTCAAGTTTAAATTGCTTTCTGGAAAGTTATACGCAAACTGATGCGTAAACGTAATCAATTTAACGCTAAAAACATTCCAGAATAGTGAAATAGGCTTAACATACCTTAGATAACTTTTACATAACTTAAAAATAAGTTTTGGAGGGTTTGGGGTGTCGAAAATAAGTTTATTCGATCGCAGGGACTATTTGCGACAAACTGTGAAAGTATGCCGATTCGTACTGTAACGAACATTCCGGAACTTGATCATAAGCTAAACATACCCTAAATATCCTTTACATAGCTCAGAAATAGGTTATGAGGGGTTTGGTATGCGAAAATAAACTTATTTGATCAACAGGGACTGAAAGCGTCAAAAAGTGCATAAGTTTGCATTTACGCGCATATCTTACGTTCTGAACATATCCGGACAACCAAAAATTTTTATAATCATTAAAATATTTTATTTTATTGATTGGAATGCAAAAATACCATTCGTCGCGTAATTTGGATCGTTTTTCGCGTCTGTCCGTGTTTCGTAGTAATTAACCGAATAATGTGATCGTACGACCAAACGAACCGACATCTGATATATTTCCAAGCATATTTCAAGTCCCCTATACTTTAACTTCATTTTTGAGCCTTGAAAATGGGTTAACGGGGCTTAAACGCGTCGAAAATCAGGTTTAATGCTTGCAGGGACCTGTTTTGCCAATTCCTGAAAGTTGCTCGCGCCACGCGACGGCCCCATCTGGGCAGAAACATTGTACTTAGTTGAACAGCTGATTTCTTTGATTTTTACCATAGATTTTGGATATCATGGACTTGTTTATGAGCTCCCAAGGTATTTAAAACAATGTGCCACAAGTGTATGGCCAAGATTGAGTTTCAAAAACACTTGTAATGATCTAATTCATCTAAGAAATATATAAATAGGTTGGGTTTTTGCCAAATACTTGCTCATTCACTTGAAATCTGCTCTAAGTTGAAGCTCTCACTAGTTGAAGGCTTCATACCTGAGTTGTTCTTGTTTTATCTTCAAGCTTGGACCTTTGTAAGCTTCTTTCATGCTTATTTATGCTTTTTAAGCATGAAAGTCAAACAGTGTTTGACTTTCTGCTTTGACCATGAATTGATCAAGTCAAAGTTCAATCGAACTTTGCAACGTGAGCATAATCACGATGGTTATAGTCCCTTGTGACTATACCTACTGATTACCACGTCGATTAGTCGAAGTGACTACTCAAAGTTTCGGTCAAAATGCCGATTATGCGCATTTTGCGACGAAGCTATTTTCGGGTATCAAAACACTTTGTTTTGATATCAAACTTGTTTTCTAACTTAGTTAAACATGTTTTAACATGTTTAACTCGTCACTTTTAGTCTAGTGCTTGTATAGGGTCGTAAGTCAAGCGGTCTTGCCAACCGCTTAGACTTTCGAACCCGACCCGTTTGGTCGATCGTTAGGATCCGACCAAGCATATGTTGTGACCATAGTTTTATAGGGAATAACCTTCCGAGGTTATACCTTATGGTCACTTTGTTTAATTAGTTGTATGATAGGTAGTTTATATGCCTTAGGAAAATGACCAAAATGCCCTTTTCATGCATAATTTGATTTTAAGCATATGTAACTTAATTTTTGTCATTTAAACTGATTATGCAACATATTTAAACATGTTAGGGGATATAATACTTGTCATAGGACTAGTTAGGCGTCTCGAACGCGCATTCGAGCGAACGACACGTTAAAGTTGCATAAGTTACCTTAATGGGTCGTAACGGGTTGTAAGCACTTAGGATAGGTTCTGATTTAGAATGTAGGCTTTGTTAAACCATATCACATGAGTTCCAATACTCATTTGGTTTACGAGACCTCATTCTACCCGATCTTCCGATTTAGGTGTCGATTTATTAACATAGCAATCCAATTACTAGGTGCTACTTGATTTCCTTGATTTGCCCGAGCTTTGCTAAGTTCATTTAATCGAGGATACTTTGCACTTAAATATGAATACATAGTTCCCCTATTTTAATGTTTTCAATTTTCTTGGGGTGATTCATATGTATTAAACGATTTCGATGCTTTCAACGATGATTTCAAAAACGAATACTATGGTTTATATTAAATAAAATGATTTCGATAATGTGAACGAACTTGTTGGGACGTATTTACATAACGAATGACATTCATTAACATTGATCAAGCCGACTAGTATTAGGTTATGGTACCATAGGATCTGACAAATCCCGTTATTGGACTGCCACCATGGTTATGTATGGGGGTTATGTGGGTAAAGACTGAACCTGATGATTGTTAACTTACCCTTTGGTGGTTTGTTAATACGAGTTGAACGATGGACGAGTTACGAAGGTTTGAATGCACTAAGCGAGATAACCAAAAGTTAGTTTTCACAATTAAAACGAGAACGATTTTGAACGATTGAATGACTTGAACGATTGAACGATTTGAACGATTGAAACGATTAAACAATTTGAACAAGTTAAACGAATTGAACGAACGATTGGTTTTTGGTAAGTGGTTAGATAACGGGACGGGTATAATGTGATAAAAGCATGGTAGATACGCCGCTGGTACTTCTTATATATAAGTGCTTTTATTATATTACATTCTGTGGCGTTATTTAGTTCACTTGGACGACGAACGATTTTAAACGATACACGCAACGATGTTTACTAAAGGATAAACCATACGAGTTTTATTACGAGAACGATTTACTATTTGGTTTACTTAAACAAATGTTTTGGGTTAAGATTCATGGCAACGAGATTTTATAAACTATAACCAACTTTTTTTGAGTTGGTTAATCATGATGTAATACTAAACACTTTTCAAAACAAGGTTTTCAATTATCGACTCTTGTGGTCAAACGAGGTATTGCAACATGTAAACGAGCCATGAATCCAACAATCTCACAAAACCTATGTGCTCGTCGGCATTTCTTTGCTGACTTTATTTTCACATATGTTTCAGGTGGTGTTGAATGATGTTGATTGCTACTAGGATGCATGCTCACTTAGGACCGGACGAGGCCTTAGTGACTTAAAAACGATGATAGTCAACATGTGAACTTGTTTGTTTTAATATTAAGACAATGTAACTGGTTAATATTTAAATAAAACAAAACTTTTTAATCCATGTGTTGTGAAACAATAATTCTGTCGCTCCACTCCCCGTTTCCGTCGCGGTTTGTTGTTTTACGCGGTCGGGGTGTGACTGAAGAGTTGGTATCAGAGCTCATGGATATAGGGAATTAGGTTATTATTAATGCTTTGACCTAGACTATAACTTTTCTAGGACCCTAACGCGAGTTTACATGCGTTTAGATTTTTAAAACAATACCGTCACATATCTTTAGGTGATAACCACAACGAGAACACAATAACAAATCCGATTTGAAAATCAATCATCTATTCCTAGATGATTTGTTATAAGGTTTTGAACCTTCAAAATTTTCAAAATCTCATCAAATTTTGGGTCTTATAGTGTGAACACGTGCAATCTGGAAGGGTGGTTGCCTGTACCTCGGGTTTTCTGTCTAAGGCTAGAGTGTTCATACAAATCCACCTAATCGGCCCAGTCACTCTTACCTGGGAACTCTTGGGGTGAGTGTCCACTTATAGGCTAAAGCATGTCTTCGCGATACATTATTTTGACCCATTTACTTTGATTAGTCAATGTGTGTCGTTTGTTTGTTCGAGGTAACGAACGAATGATCACCTTCCTTATGTTTTGTCGATATTTTCAATACCTCTTTTGATTATCCAATTGTCAATCTCACTTGTTTCTCATGTTTCCTTGTTCTTTTTAGAATATGCTTCCTCGACGAGATGCACAACCTCAAACTAACGCCGAACTCGCAGCTATTATCACTCAGCAGATCGCTGCTGCGATTCCGAACCTAATAACTCAGATTAATCAAGCGAACAACAATAACAACAATGCTCAGTGTAGTTTCAAAACGTTTAATTCGGCTAAACCACTGAAGTTTTCTGGGTCTCAAGGAGCAACTGCGCTCCTACAATGGTTCGAGAGTCTGGAAAGCACGTTTAGACATGTTCAATGTCCGAATGGACGAAAGATTGAGTTTGCGTCCAGTGTTTTCGAGAAGTGTGCTCTAACATGGTGGAACGGTGTGATGCGAGATATGGGTGCCGATGTGGCTATGGAACAAACTTGGGAAGAGCTTCGGTCTCTCAGGATGAAGGATTTCTGCCCCCGTCACGAGATAAGGGCTTTGGAACGAGAGTTCGACAATCTAAAACAAGATGGGGGAGAACACCGTGCTTACACGGATCGTTATTAGGAGTTAATTTTGTTGTGTCCTACTATGGTTACCCCTTTGGAGAAAGCGATCGAGAGGTATATAGATGGTTTGCCTGATTCTGTGCAAGACATAGTTACTGGTAGTAACCCTACCACTATGCGTCAAGCTATCGAATTGGCTGCAACTCTGACTGAGTGTAACAACCCGTGTTTTGGAAGTCAAAGTACAAGTCAAAGTCAAAGGAAGAAAAGATTGCTAATTGCGATCTGTCACTCCTTGCTTAACTACTGAATTGTGCTCCTTGACTTGTAATCGAATTCTATTATTTGTTTGCTTTAGTTGTATTATGTGGAGTATCTATAACAAATCGAGGTTTAATCGCATGTTTAATCGCTAATTGGCTTATCGCTAAAAGCATCGCTATCGCAATCGCAACTCGAATTCTAGGTTATGGATATTGTTTTACGTGTGTGTGATATTATGTGTTACTTGTGCATGTTATGTTTATGTTGAGGTGATTAATCAAAAACGCAACCGCAACTCTATCGCAACGCAATCTAATGGCAAATGCTAAACGCAAGTTATTTATAATGATTATATGTTATATATAGTAGTTAGGTTACTTGTGTAACTAATGGGTAATACTATCGCATCGCTCACTCGAAACGCATCGCAACGCTCAACACGTAAAACGAAACCCCAAAACCCAACTCACCGGACCACTAGATCGAATGACCATTCGATCGAATGGTCATTCGAACGGATGACCATCCAATCGGATGGCCATCCGATCGATGTGCCATCCGATCCATTCCATGTGCCACTTTCCTCTTTTGGCAACCTATAAATACCCCCTGTCACATCACCAATCTGATGTGACAGCTCTCTCTCGTTCGACCAGCGTTGCAGACCTTCTTTCTCTCGATTTCTCACGATTCTTGTAAGTTTTCCACTCAAATCTTGTACTTGTATGATCTATACGCACTTCTTCATCATTTTCACCTTTGAATATTCACTTTTAACCGTGAAATCAGCGGATTTGAGGTGTTTTAGGATGATGTCATCATGGGGTTCTTATGAACTTCAAGTTTTGGCCTCATTCCACCAAGAACAACTCATATCTACATGATTTCCACATGTTTTAACACTATTTTCTTCTAGATCTAAACATTTTCAAGGTTAAAAGGATTGAAAGATGGTTTCTAACTTTCTTTCAACTCCTTTACACTCAATGCACTCAAACTGATAAAATCGGAGCTAGTTCAGGCCTTCTACGTTCTCTAGTAGTGAAGTGTCGGTTCCAGATCTGATTCCTATCAATGAGACAACCGACTTCGAGTTGAACATGGACACCGTCACAAACAGTTACCGAATCGGATTGGGGTGATTCCCGTTCGATCAGATAACCTGGGTTGATGGGGTTCCCATTGTTTAACGCGCTGTCTTACCATCTCGAGCAAACCGCAAAAACTTTCCAAACTTGACAAAATTTTCAGGTTCAAAACGATCAGATCGTTGGGATGGATTGCCGTCTGATCAGATTGCCATCCGATCAGACGGCAATCCGATCGAACGACAATCCGATCGGGTTGAACTTAGTTTCAACACTTAACATTTTCCATAATTTTCAAAGAACATCAGTTCTAACGGATTGCCACCTGATCGAAAGACCATCCGATCGAATGACCATCCTGCTGTGAACTTGTTCTCACTAGAAATGTCTAGCCAATCGGATTGCCATCCGATTGAATGACCGTTCGATCGAACGCCCTGAAAGGTAGAGATACTCCTCTGATTTTGAAATGCTACAACAAAAACTTCAAAGTCACATCATACATAAACACATCCATCCTAAACGAATGCCAATCCGATCGAATGGCCATCCAAACGGATGACCATTCGTCACTTAGTTCACTTGCACCATTTTACGCGCCGTTCATCGCTTATGCTATCGTTAACTGTTCAGGCTAATCTCTCAGCGCTCCCTTCGATCCAAGAGAGTGTTTATTTACTAAACACGATCTGTGAGTAAACTCGATCCCTTTTTTCCTTACGCACTTTTGGGTGTTACATATGTTACTTATATCAAATCACAACTACCACACAACGCAAATACTTCTATACGCTGACCGCTTGCATGTTTACGTGTTATTTGATGAATGCTTGTATGTTATGTTTACACAGTGATTGTTGCCTGACACCTTAGCAACGATAGTATTATAGTTTGGACTCAGCACCTGTCATGGACAGGGGTTGCTAAGGGCTTTACTTCACGTGTCCCAGTGGGTATATGTGTTGCGCATTCTACAACTCGCAGTCACATTTCTGCATATGTCATTGTCGATAACCTACTAGCTTCACTTGCTACATGTTACATGCTGGTTATGCGTAATCGCTTTCGAAATCTATTATTACTATTAAACTTGTATGCTCACCTTTACACTATGTGTATTGACCTCTATTTTAACGTATGTGACAAGTGCTTAGGATGCTTGCTTGTTACTTGCTGGAATTGTGCTAGGATGGAGTCTAGAAACAAACAAAAATAATTTATTTATTTATTTGAGTTGTCGAAACAATGATTTGCCTAGAGATAGCTATGTCTGTAATAATTGATTTTCTTGATGGGTTATGGTATGGGACATAATATTAACTATCCGGTAATTTAGTTGTTATGGATTTCTTTTGGACAATCTGTTTCGCTTAGTGCCGCGCCCCGATGTTTCCGTCATCGGTTGAGGTGTGACAGATTGGTATCAGAGCCATAACTATAGGGAATTAGGCAAGACTCGACCTAGTCCGGGTCGATGTCTTAGAAACTACCTAGTCTATAGTCTAAGTACCAACAGACCGACTTGTGCATACCCGGTATGAGTTTTGCACGAGCTTACTTGCTATTCCTCGCTTCGCACTCACCATACACTACACTCTTGCGCGAACATCACATACTATAGTTCCACGCAAGATCACCCTTTCCTAAGACTGGTAACACGCACAAACGGATGATCTGGTTGAGATTAGGTGAGAAAACCGTAAACTCTCGACCAAATCGCCCGTTCGACACGCTATTTTCATTATAAACAAGAGAATTTGCGTTGAATTAGGAGTGAAATCCATACTTCAATGCAATTCTCCTTATCTATCTCGTGATTCTATCACACAAATAAGAAAACAGTCGATAAGTTAGGGGTTGTCACACCCCGATATGTCCACGTATTACCGGTGGGCCCGGTGGGGAGTATCGTGACGTAGTTGATATCATCATAGACAATTTATCACAGTTTATTACACAGCGGAAGTCGAAAGTTAAAATCATTACAAACCGAATTAGAAGTAATATCAAGTGTATTACACGGGATGTAAAGGATCCACAGGCGGCTCAAATAAAAGAAGACAATTGTTCAACAGACTTTTAAGTGACCAAGCTTGCAAAACTTTTATTTATTCACTCAGGAGTAGCCAGCCTATTCCGTCTAGTACCTGCACTTAACCTTTTTGGAAAATACGTCAGTTTTCACTGGTAAATACAATTAACCGACTCATTTTTGAAAATGTTTAAGAAAATTGATTTGAATGCACAAGGCACAAAATATCTTTTATAACTTGGGACAATTATTAAAAAAATAATCTTGTATATAGATTTAAATGTTTGTCGTTCGTCAAGGCCGGTTAGAAGAGCCGGACAAAACTAACTGACACACCACAAGTATAATGCCCACAAGGAATACCATATTGTGGGATACTTTTCTACATACGCAATTGTCAGGTGTATGCCTACACCCCGTGCTTAAGTCGTGGCCATTTCATTGAATGAGCCGAGGATATCCAGGACACGGTCATTAACCCCCCAAAGGCCATATACCAAACGAAACAGATTAAAACGGGTTATGTAATTATATTAATCACAATCTGATTTAATAACTACACACCCGACCAAGCGGTATTATTATAATACCGTAACCCAAGCCCGTATAAGGGAACATAAGTTAAGAGTATTTACCTGAGCAAATTGTACAAATTTATCCCAGACGTACAAATCAGCAAGTGCAACTATATTTTACTGGGCTCCTAAATCTGGAACGAAGGTTTTAATAACCTATTAGATTCCTAACGGGTCTTACTTAAGTTTAAACTTAGACCGGTTAGTTTTAAAGAACGGTATACGGTTCAAAATGCATGATTAAGCGAAGACCGGATTAGAGTGTGGTTTAGACCCGACAAGTATGAAGACTTGTATAATATGGGTAAACTAAACACATTCTGAATTTTGAAGTGAAAATGATAAGTTTGACCCGTTTCGGTTAATTTATGCAAACTAGTTACATAAACCGTACCGAACGCGATAAATGTATAACGGGTAATCAAATGAGTCATGAACAGGTTTTCTAAGTTAATATGCTTTAAATATGTTGTGATATCAGTAGGATACCTTCCATTATGCCCAAAATGGATTTAAAATCAATTTAAGCCCCGTAGGGGTATTTTGGTCATTTTAAGGGTTATAAAAGAGGTTAAATATTAATCTGAGGTTATGGTCCTAAATTATTTGTAAAAATATTTAATTTAATAAGTTATATCAGTAGGGTATTGCATATATGTGAAATTTACCATTTATAACCAAACTGTGCACCGTATGGGCATTTTGGTCATTTCACATAAGCCTTAAGGGTCAAAATTGGAAATCTGAGTTTATAACTTTATCTTACTGTTAAAATATAAAAATTCACTTAAAACATCAGTAGGTATTAAGTCTTATATGCCAAAAATAGTTTTAACCGATACTATGCGTTTAAACGCGTAAAAGTCGGTTTTAAGCGATTTTCAGGTTATAATAGGAAATCTGAGTTTTTGATCAATTAATAAAGTTAAAAATATTTTATTTATCATATAAAATCAGTAGCAAAAAGTTTGGTATCAAAATGTTATGTAAAACTCATTTTATTTGCAAAAAGGGTATAACCGACAATTACCGAATCAAAGCAAGAACCCTATGTCATGATCAGTTTAAAAATAAATAAAAATCTTCAAAAATCCCAAAATATTATATTACATCAGTGGGTAAAAATTTTGGTGTCAAAATTTGGTTTTAGATAGGCTTTATGCTAATAATGCCGTTTAATTAATAAAAAAGCTTTCAAATTACGATATTGAGCATAACTCCTAATTTAGACCTCAAACTGATGTCAAATTTTTAGGACATGTTTATAAATTAGAAATAAAGGTTTTTGTCCTCTCATATTTTCAAAAATCTCGTTTTAAGGTCAAAAGGGCATAATGGTCAACATTTAAGTAATTAACGGAAACATGCAAATAAATCAGATTAATTAGGAACCAAGTTGTATAACCTCCGAGGGTTATGCTAACCTATAACCTGGTCCTAATGGAACTCTAAGGCTTGTCTAAACTAAGCTAAATTGGGTCAGAACTGAAAGTCAAAGCAAAAGTCTACTTTGCGACTTTCGGTTCTGAACCGAGCCTATACTCAAAATTGTTGGGTTAAACATGCTTAGACATGTTCTTACATTAATTACCAAGTTATATAAGTGTTAAAACAGGCTTCATAGCTTCTACATTGCTAATTATGAATTTATTTGCAAAATAGCTTTCTGTTGACTTTTTATAATTAAGTTTGACCCGACAATTGACCTAGTTAGAGTGGAGCTTTTAAGAGTTTATTACCCATATAATTACCAACTCATAGCCATTTTCAATTCGACTAATGACTGGACCATTAGTGATAAATAACTAAGTCAAAGCTTAATTATGATAAGTTTGACTTTTGGTCATTAAGCTAATAAAACATGAACTAAGGAGGCTAAGAACACTCACAATGGTCCTTAGCACGAATTAGGAGCTGATGGAAGGTTGCTTGAAGTCTAGAGAGCTCCAGAGAAAGGTTTGAAATGATTCCAAATGAGCAAGTTCAAGAGTTGCAACATGGTTTCTTTATATAGTGATTTACATTGCATGAGATCATTCCACACAAGTCTACTATTGATCCCTGATGAATCCAAGTGTCCCCTATGCATGAAAAACTATTGGCTCAGTCCCTGAATTCGAAAACTGTGCTCCTAAGGCGGTGGAACCGGATGAATAGGCAACTGTCCATTTTTCTGCCCAGTTACAGGTCTTACGGACCGTAAGCCAAGGGCCTTACGGTTTGTATCCGCTTTTTAATCTTTATCGCCAAGATCAGCCACCTTATGGTCCATAAGGTGGTCTCTTTACGGTCCGTAAGACTTGGTCAGAAGACAAAAATTTTGTGAACTTTTAGATTTTGACCATGCAATCTCATAAGTTTGAATCTCATGTCATTTTCCAGTAGAGTGGACCATATATTCAGACCTTGTGTGCCCTTGCATGTGATGCCATGCACTTACATGTTCTTGGACTTTGAAGAATGCTTTTTTAAATGAAGTTTTGTCGTAAATGGACATAGGATTCCACTCTTTGCAATTTGAATTATTTATCACATTAGTTAACCGGATATGAATCTATATCAGATGTTTCTAAAAACATATTAAGGTTTGGAATTAATAGAAAGGTCTGTTGGTGCATAATGTCTGTCGACTTCGTCTTCGTTCGAGTCTTGTATTAGAATTGAAAGATCAAGGCATGAAATACGAGAAAATGAGAAAGCATGTGAGATGTAGTCATTTCGCACGAAATGGACAGGTGTCCATTTCGCACGAAATGGACAGGTGTCCATTTCGCATGAAATGACACATACCCATTTCGTACGAAATCATATGTCTATATATAGGGTGCTTGAGTCTTTCATTTGTAACTTTTGATTCCGGAAGCCGAGGTGCTGCTGAAGTGTCTCTAGCCTGTAAAACACTTTCAAATCAATAAACAAGACAATTAATGTGTATATCAAGCTGATTCAACATCAATACGTCTGTTTCCGCTTCTCGTATTGATCGAGAACTCTTCTGATCGACTTGTTAAGGTCGCACCACGATCCTACAAGTGGTATCGGAGCTCAGGTGGAAGAGTTCTTACCGATTCAGCTCGATTACCTTGAAAATTCTGACATCTACACCTTCTTTTCAAAATAAATCAAGGTTTTACGGTTAAAATGGACTGATTTTCACATATAACATGCGAAACACAGTTTTAACAAATCCTTGAAAGAATCAGACCTAAAATCAACCAAAAACTTGATCAATCTTGCCAAAAACTGTTTGACTTGTGTGACGTCAGCATGATTTAGTACGAAATGGGCCATTCCGTGTGAAACAGATCTCCATTTCGCACGAATTGAACACTTCATTTTTCACAGAATAGCCTTCTTTCGACCGTTTCGCACGAAATCATTCAGTATCATCTATTTCGTACGGAATAACACGTTCATTTCGCACGACATAGCTTGATTTACTTCCTTTTCGCACGAAAAAGTCCATTTCGCTTGAAATTGCACATCAAAATTTCATTTCGTACGAAACAGTGTGTCCATTTCGCTTGAAACTGTCATTTCGTTTGAAAAGACTATTTCGCACCAAAGGTTATTTTGTTTGAAGCTGTCATTCCGCATCAAAAGTTCATTTCGTTTGAACTTTCGTTTCGCTTGAAAAGTGTGATTTTGTGAAATCATTAAACTGAAACATAGATTCTGAAGAGGAAATAGCGTATTATTACTACGAATCTCAACAAGTTATTCCTTTAAAGATCAAAGAAGAACCAGTTTCAAAAGAACCAGTTTCAATAAAAAAGGATTCAGAAGTTGTTTTAGAGAAAGCTGAAAAGGCTTTAGAAGTTGATTCAGAAAAAGTTGAAAAGGATTCAGAAGCTGTTTCAGAAAAAGCTCCGGTTTTCGATCACTCATCAGATGAAGAGAGTGATGATGACAGTGGAGAAATTAAACAACTTGAATTTTATAAAGGATTATTTTCACCTGATTTGTATAATATGTTTTTTGTAGCAAAATTGGAAATGCTCAAGAATAAACAAGCTGCTAAATTGAAGAATCATAAGGCAGCAAATGTGGAAGAAATTGACAAATCCGAGAAGAAACAGGTTGACAGTGCTTATCTAGAAAAATTTGAACAAGGTGAAACAATTGAGGTGTCAGAAAACAGTGAAGTCAAATCTGAGGAAAAAGTTCTTGTGGTAAAGGAACATGTTGAAAAAATTCCAGCTTTCAAGATTGAGAAGGAAGCTGATGTGAAAAAGATGCTTGAGAAATGCTCAAAATGTGATGAATTCAAAGCAGACAATGTCAAACTCTTGAAAGATGTGGAGAGTTTGACATTGTAAAACAAAAATTTGAAAGAAAATGAAAAAGAATTTCTAAATAAAATAACATTTTTGGAAAATGAAAAATTGAAACTTGAAAAAGATTTTGAAAAAAAAAATAAAATCTTCAGAAAATGAAGATTTTTGGATAAAATTAGAAAACAAAAATTTAAAAGAAAAAGAAACAAAATTTCAAAGTCAAATAAAAGTTTTAGAAAATGAAAAATCTGTTCTTGAAGAGAATAAAATTGAAAATGATAAAGCAATAAATTCTCATCGTGAAAAAATCTCTCAACTTGAAAAAGAGGTTGAGAGTGCTAAAAAAATTGATGAGTTAGAAAAGACATTGAAAGGTTTTGGGACCTCATCAGTATTGATAGATCATATATGTCCAAAACCTATCAATGAGATTCCAATAAGTGACAATGTCACAAATTATGACAAAGTCATAATTGAAGATTGTAATGATAAAACTGATGATGAAAATGAGAAGAAGAAACTATTTTTAAAATTAAAAGAAAAGTTTCAAGAAACTGTTTTACAGTCAACTGAAAAAGGTGAATGTTCAATGCAAAAACCTTTGAAGAAGAATGTAGAACAAAAACAAAATGTTTAAAAAGTACAAAATTTGAAAAATCTTCAAAACAACAATAAAAGTTCATCAGTTCAATCATCCAATCGTGATAAAAAACCACAAAAATTTGAAAGTCAAAACTCACAAAAAGTTGGTAATAAGTGGTGCAGGTTTAACCACAGTGCTCAAAAGTCAAATCCAGCTTACAAGAGGAGTGATGATTACCACAAAGCTAAACAATGTTATGATTTAAGTGTGTGGTTTGGAAGTGAAGAATGATATGATAACAGAGTTTGTTACACATGTGGTTTTCAAGGACACATTGTTGTTAACTGCCAGAGTCAGAGATTTGATACGAGGAGATGCTATGAATGTCAAATCAAAGGATATATTGCCAGAGATTGCACAATGAGATCTAAGGGAAGATCGAGGGATGAATCACATGGAAAGATGAAGAAATCAGTCAAAGTCGAAGTAAAGCCCAAAGAACAAAAAGTGAAAGAACAGAAAGTGAAACTTTCACAAGGGCAGAAAGATAGACTGAGAAAGAATAGAAAGAAAGCGAGGGAGTATCTTGAAAAGATTTTGTCCTCGGATACAACTGGTGATTCAGATAAAAGTTCTGATGAATCGATTTGCTCAACAAAAAATGGTCATTCAAGCAAAACAAATTCATCAGATATAAATCTGAGGACAAAAGAGAAGATAAAGAAAGAAAAATTGACTAATCAAACTGATAAAAATTTAAACAAAATTATTTTTTCGGATAAAATCTTTATCAAAGTTTTTGAGTATAAAAGAAACGGTGAAAGATCATTCATGTCACAAGTTGATAAATTTGGAAAACCCTAAATCTTGTAAGGATTGGGTTCCAATAAAGGATGGCGATGAATTTGTTTCTGCAAAAACAAAAGAGCCATCTTCTGGCGATGAATTTGACTCGTCAAAGGAGCCACATTCAGGCAATGAATCTGATTCGTCAAAATCAGAAGAGCCACAAATTGAGGTAAAAAGTGATGTTTACGTATCGACAATGGATGATGCAAACTTTCCATCATTGTCAAATGGAAATTTAATACAAAAAGCTGGCAAACCCAAGGCACGTCAGGCTTGGGTGGATCTCTTTAAATAAAAATCCTGACTTGCCGGAACTCCTAGGTTGGTAATTGGGGAGTAGGAATCGGCATTTCTCTTGAGAAGTGTTTTATCAAGGACATTAAGTTGTACTTGATTTAACTTTCGTAAAATGGTTGAAAGAACAATGTGATGAATTAAACCCCAATTTTACAAGTGGTAAAATCAACAAAACTAATTTTTCCGGAAAAATCATTTTGATTAAAAAAACTTAAGTGTTTTGAAATCATTTTGGGAAAATAGTTTGTTGTCAGGGGAGTTCTGATTGTTTAAGCCAAGTGGATGGCAAATTGAGGCAATTCTCATCAGTTTGTCATTTTATTTGTACAGTCTATTTTTGAATTCTCATCAATCAAAATTGAAACATATTTTGATTTTAGGGGGAGTAAGAAAATTTTAGAAATTTCGAAAATTTGAAAAATCCAAAAACATTGAAAAATTCAAAAATGAGTTTTGTTGTGAAAAAGAGGAAATGATAGTACATCAGTAGACAGTTACAGTATGCTAAAGAAATGTAATGATTTTATAGCATTAAACGGTCTCACTGATGATATGCCGATAGGTTTTTACACATTTAGTAAACTTTTTCAGGATATAAACTTAAATTCAAACTTGCTTGTTTCGTGGGGAACACCACTTGGATATATAGGTAACCCCTGAAATCTCGTTTGATAGACCCCTCTTTCTGAAATACTAGGTCTTTATGCTTAGTGATATCTGGGGTATTATCCCGAGACTTCTGATAATGCGGAAGCAATGGCCTAGTCCCCGTATAATACTTTACTACTGCTTGAAATAAAAGCCCGCCCTCAGCATAAAAAATGATGAATCATTGAAAAAATGCAAATCATATGCTGTTGTAAAAAAGATCCTCTAAAGGGGACACACCAAAAGTCAAGCCTTCAACTCAGCAAAAATTATGAGCTCTCAAGGTTCGCAATTATCCCCTTACAGATATCATCTGTGGTATACTCACCTGTAAGACTGAATATTGGGATCTGGATACGGGAGTATATTCAAGAGGTGGGACACATAAATGAGTTTAAGTTCTTAATACATCTAATTCGTATCCTGAATCAGTTGAAATTTGTGTGAAAATTTAAATGGATCAGTATATCGACAATCTAAGTGAATTGTTTAATTCTTAATGTGTAACTAAGCTCAACGGTACTTGTAATTTGTCAAAAACTGATATGATCCTCTTACACAAACTCACAAAAATATTGTTTGTAAATATTTCTTCATTGCTTTTCATTTCAAAAATCCAAAAAGATTTTCGACAACTGATGTTGAACAGCTGATTTTCAAAATTCCGAGTGCTAAACATGATGAACAAATGGTTTGGGAGAGTTTGATTGAAATGAAATTTGATTTTGAAAAGATTAAATGGTTCATTAAGTTGTAACCAAACTTGATTGGTTTGATTAAATGGTTAAGCAGAAGTTAAAATTGTTATATATGAAAAACTTATGTTTTAGAAGAGGATGTGCAGGTTAAAGCCAGGTTTCTGATCCTGTTGCTACGAAGAGCCAGGAGTTGTTTTCAGAACCTGTGAAAACCTAAAGCAGAGTTTGAGCCAGGATTCAATCTCAAGGCGATAGCTAATTCCAGACGGCAATCCCAGCTTGATGAAAGGGAGAGTCTGATGATGTTAGAGCCAGAGATAGATCCTGGAACATCATTCAAAAAGGAAAAAGATGCAGATACTGAAGATTTTATGAAATCAACATTCAAGGGGGAGTGTTAATGTTGATAAAGAAAAGATAAAGATTGATAGATGCTTGCAATGGAGAATATTTTGAAAAGATTGTGAAGACTGTTCAAGACTAAAGAGTTGACATCCAAGACATGCTGAAGAACTTGCACCGAAGACTTCGTCAACATCTAAGGGGGAGTTTGTTGGTGCATAATGTCTGTCGACTTCGTCTTCGTTCGAGTCTTGTATTAGAATTGAAAGATCAAGGCACGAAATGAGAAGGGTCATTTCGCACGAAATGGACAGGTGTCCATTTCACACGAAATGACACATACCCATTTCGTACGAAATCATATGTCTATATATAGGGTGCTTGAGTCTTTCATTTGTAACTTTTGATTTCGGAAGCCGAGGTGCTGCCGAAGTGTCTCTAGCCTGTAAAACACTTTCAAATCAATAAACAAGACAATTAATGTGTATATCAAGCTGATTCAACATCAATACGTCTGTTTCCGCCTCTCGTATTGATCGAGAACTCTTCTGATCGACTCGTTAAGGTCGCACAACGATCCTACAAGGTTATTCAGAGGTAATAATTTTAACATGTTGACACTTTTAATCCCTTCAGATATCTTTCAATTTGATCCGTGTTTATAACACGTTTACCTTCCATGACACATGTCTTTATTAAATTGGACGGGTTTTTCCGAGGTGTTACATCCTCACCCCTTAAAAGAAATCTCAACATCGAGATTTACTGGAATAAATGAGGGTACTTTTGTTTCATTGAGGACTCAACCTCCCACGTATACTCTGGGCCCCTTCGGGCATCCCATTTAACCTTCAAAATTGGTACGTGCTTCTTTCGAAGTTTCTTAACCTGTCGATCCTCAATCGACAAGGGTTTTTCAACAAATTTCAAGCTCTCATCTATATGCACATCCGTATGTGGCATGACTAGTGATTCATCAGCTAGACATTTCTTCATATTGCAGATGTGAAACACATTATGAATTCCACTGAGCTCTTCAGGCAGGTTTAACTTGTAAGCCACTATTCCGACACATTCGATGATCTCGAATGGTCCTATGTATCATGGGCTTAACTTTCCTTTCTTACCAAAACGCATCACCCCCTTCCAGGGTGATACCTTAAGTAACACTTTGTCACCTACCTCAAATTTTAGAGGCTTACGTCTTTTATCTGCGTAGCTTTTCTGCCTAACCCTAGCAGCTTTGAGGCGATCACATATCTGCACAATCTTGCATGTCGTCTCCAGGACTATATCAGGTCCTGTTAGTTGGACATCTCCAACTTCTGCCCAACAAACGGGCGTCCTGCACTTCCTTCCATACAGAGCTTCAAAAGGTGCAGCTTGAATACTCGAATGATAACTATTATTGTATGAAAATTCAATCAATGGAAGGTGATCATCCCAACTTCCACCTAAATCAATAACACAAGCTCTTAACATATCCTCCAGCGTTTGAATTGTGCGCTCGCTTTGACCATCCGTCTGAGGATGATATGCCATGCTGAAGTTTAATCGAGTACCTAACGATTGCTGAAAACTTTTTCAAAAGTGCAATGTATATCTCGTATCCCTATCAGAGATGATAGACACTGGCACTCCGTGAAGAGATACAATCTCGTCCACGTACAGCTGAGCTAACTTATCTGAGCTGTGTGTTTCCTTAATAGGTAAGAAGTGGGCTGACTTGGTCAATCTGTCGACTATAACCCAAATAGTATCATTTCCTCGCTTTGTCTTTGGTAACTTAGTGATGAAATCCATAGTTACCATTTCCCACTTCCAGGTGAGAAGTTCGGGCTGTTGCAGCAAACCTGACGGCTTCTGGTGTTCGGTTTTAACCTGAGCACATGTCAGATATTTGGCCACATAAGTGGCTATAGACTCCTTCATGCCTATCCACCAATAATTTGCCTTCAAATCCTGGTACATTTTATCACAGCCAGGATGAATAGAATACTTGGAGCTATGGGCTTCTTGAAGAATCACATCCCTAAGTCCTCCATAAATTGGAACCCATATTCATCCATTCAATCTTAAGATTCCATCCTTGCCATACGATAACTGTTCAGCAGTTACTCCCAACTTTTCATTCGGATAGTTGGCTTTTAATATAGCTTCCTTCTGAACGGCTAGCAATCTTTCATTTAAGCTATTCTTCAATTCAATGCTCTTGGCATTGATTCTAATGGGCTTAATTCTTTCCTTCCGGCTCAAAGCATCGGTGACTACATTCGCCTTGCCTGGATGGTATCGGATTTCACAATCATAGTCGTTCAGTGTCTCCATCCATCGACGCTGTCTCATGTTCAGATCCTTCTGGTTGAACAAGTGTTGAAGGCTTTTATGATCAGAATAGATCACACACTTGGTACCATATAAATAATGCCTCAAAGTTTTAGTGCAAATACAACGGCACCCAATTCCAGATCGTGGGTTGTGTAATTCTTTTCATGCACTTTTAATTGACGGGAAGCATAGGCAATAACTTTGCCTTTCTGCATAAGCACACATCCCATACCTGTGTGTGAGGCATCGCAGTAAACTACAAATTCTTCGATCCCTTCAGGCAATGTCAACACGGGAGCATTGCTCAACTTCTGCTTAAGAATCTCAAAGGATTCTTGTTACTTAGGACCCCAATCAAACTTTATGTTCTTCCTAGTCAACGAAGTTAGGGGTGCAGCAATCCTTGAGAAATTTTCAATAAAACGCCTGTAATATCCTGCCAGACCCAAGAAGATGCGAACCTCTGTGGGCGTCTTCGGCTCTTGCCAATTCATGATAGCTTCAATCTTAGTGGGATCCACCTGGATACCATGCTCACTAACCACATGTCCAAGGAAGTGGACTTCACGAAGCCAAAATTCACACTTTGAAAATTTGGCGTAGAGCTTTTCTTGTTGAAGAAGTTTCAGAATACAACGAAGACGCTTATCATGATCAGCCTGATTCTTTAAATAAATAAGAATGTCATCAATGAAGACAATGACAAACTTGTCCAGGTAGGGTTTGCAAACGCGATTCATGAGATCCATGAACGTTGTGGGTGCATTAGTGAGCCCGAACGGCATCACTAAGAACTCGTTGTGACCATAGCGAGTTCTAAATGCAGTCTTGTGCACATCTTCATCTCTCACCTTCAGTTGATGGTAGCCTGACCTCAAATCAATCTTGGAGAAGTAGCTTGCTCCTTGAAGCTGATCGAACAGATCATCGATCCTGGGCAATGGATATCTGTTCTTGATTGTGACCTTGTTTAGCTCACGATTTTCGATGAATAGACGCATCGATCCATCTTTCTTCTTCATAAATAGAATCGGTGCCCCCCCAAGGGGATGAGCTAGGTTGAATAAAACCTTTGGCCAATAAATCATCCAGTTGAGTTCTCAACTCCTTCATCTCAGTCGGGGCCAACCGATAAGGTGCTCTTGCAACAGGTGCTGCTCCAGGTATAATGTCGATTCTGAACTCCACTTGCCTATTTGGGGGTAAACCAGGTAGTTCATCAGGGAATACGCCTGGATATTCAGAGATGATAGGGATGTCTTCAATCTTGGGCTTTGGTTCATCTATATCACTTGTGCCATATAATTGACACAACCTTTCTTCATACACCTTGATGCCTTAAGCATAGACACTTGCTTAGGCAACCCGTACTGAGTGTCTACTTGAATGGTAAGTGGCTTACCATACGGAGTTTTGATAACCACTTGCTTTTTATCACAAACGATCTGAGCTTGGTTATGAGATAACCAAATCCATTCCTATTACTATGTCGAATCCAGCTAGTTTCAAAGGAAGCAAAGACAATGGAAAAGAGTGGTTCCTAATGGATATGAAACATCCATCTAACACGGTTGAAGCAGTTTCTATGGTACAATCGGCCAATTCTACCTCATATTTTATACTTAAGGTTCTAAGGGGCAGGTTTAATAACTTACAAAATTTATCATCTACAAACGACTTATCTGCACCCGAATCAAACAATACCCTTGCATAAACATCATTTATAAGGAAGGTACCTGTTATCACGTTGTCATCCTGAACTGCTTCCCGTGCATTCATTTGAAAGACCCTAGCATTGGTCTTTTTACCTTCTTCAGGTTTCTTCGCATATTTCGGGCAGTTTGTCTTAATATGCCCCTTCTCGTTGCAACCATAACAGGTCGCATCCTTCAACTTCTTGCAATCCAAAGTCTTGTGTTCTTTGGACTTGCAGATCCCACAACCAATCGACTTCGATTGTGACTGTGACTTTGATTCAAACCTGTATTTTTCGAAATGACGTTTCTGGCAGGTTTTGCATTTAGGCTTCTCATCCATTTGCTGGTTACCCTTGTTAGACCCAGAATTCTTCTTGTGGTCTGAGTTCCCCTTATGCTTCTTGTCATAATGACGTGAGTTATCATCCTCACGTTTCCTTTATCCTTCTTCATAATTCTTAAGCGATCTCAGCCTGATCGCATCCAGAGTAAGGGATAATGACAAATCAGCTGCTGACCTAAAAGTAGTAGGTCGAGACGCCTTCACACTAGCTTTGATCTCTGGGGCTAAACCCCCAATAAAATGAGCGATACGTTTTGGTTCCGGTGTCACCAAGTATGGAACCAATCGAGACATGGTATTAAAACTCCTGAGATAGGCCTGACAGTCTAAATTCTTCATAACCAATGTCAGAAAGTCGGTCTTGGTCTTCCCAACTTCGTGTTGAGGACATAAATTTTCTTTGATTAGAGCAACAAACTGCTCCCAAGACATGCTATACAAGTGGACCTTTCCTGTAGCTTGAATCAGTGATCTCCACCATGCTAGAGCTTCTCCTTTAAATGATTGTGACACAAACTTCACAATATCTTGCTTTGCACAACCACTAATATCAACCACCGTGTCCATTTCATCAAGCCAAGTCATACAATCGATGGCTCCTTTCTCCCCTGTGAAGTCTCTAGGCTTGCAGGAGACGAAATACTTATAAGAACAGGACTTAACACGTGGTTCTTATTTGAGCTCAATCTTCTTAGACGGGATGCTCCTTTGGTTTGATGAATGATGAGACTCACTCTTGCGAGTATGAGTCCTTGAGGATGGTTTTGAGTGTGGTACAGACTGAGTTCTGACATGGGTACCACTAGATTCATTAAACTGTCTGTCGAGAGCTCGCGTAACGACATTATCTATTAATGCCTGCAATTCCACGCCTGCTACATTAACTCTGGAAGTGTCATGATTCTCCCTTGGGTGACTGTTGACTTCGTCTGACCCAGCCATGTAGCTTGATTGCTACATAAAATTATTGACAAGATTTATTCAAAAGCCCATTATGGAATTATCTTTTATGGCAATTCATTAACCATGGTAATCATAAGCCATATCGGTTAATTTAACTAAGCATGTTTATTCAGGATTATAATTATCCTTAGTCATAATTTATTAACATATTATAATGGCACGTAAGGCCGGGTCACAGGGACAATTTAAACTGTAAGCCATGATCTTATATGATCAAGGCATTAAGGCTTGAATCATAGTTTATTACCTTTCTTGACAGGGAGTTATAGGCTACAACTGTCTTTTGTCTTATATAACAATGATTATGGCCTGTAGGCATTACATCACAAATGGATGTTTAAATAATAAAGAAGGAATTGGAAGAATCAAGTATAAGGATGACATGCGTGATTTTACGAATCACATCTGCCAGGAGTGTTAACATGTTTTCAGATGTTAACAAGGATTTGAATCTTTTTAAACAGGTTTTACCATCATGGCCAGGTCTTATAATGACATACAGGCTAGGTTATACCCTTTAAGATTCTTATTTAATATTTAAGGGCAGATCTTAAAAAAGGAATGACATATTTTGGATTTATTTATTTCATATATATTACATTTATGCATATAATGACAAAATGAAATTTAAATTATAACATGCCACTAAAATTTAAAAGAGTACATATTGCCCTAAAAGGGACTTTAACAGAAATAACTTGCCCACGCAGGGACTAAACTGAAACTACAAGTCCTCGTAGGGACTGGATACAGAAATAGATGTCCACGCAGGGACTTGATTGAAAATTAAAGAAATACAAAATAAAAAAATAAGGAATTTAATGATTCCTTTTGCTTTTTCCCTTGATTAAGCTTGCCAAACCTTTAAGAAATCCCCGGTGGCTTCTACGCTCCTCTCGAACCTCCCGTTCCACCTGGCTCAACCTTTGTAAAATCTCCTGTTGCTGTGGTGGTTGGATTTGCGGTGGCTGCGGCTGCTGTGTGTCACACCCTGACCACGTAAAACAACAAATCATGGCGGAAACGTCGGGGAGTGTTGTAACAAAATTATCGTTTCAAACCATGGATACAAAGAGATTCGTTTTATTGAATATTAAACATTGTCTTAAAGTTAAACAAGCAAGTCAAACATGGTCTATCATCGTTATTAAATCACTAAGGCCTCATCCAGTCCTAAGTGAGCATGCATCCTATTCGCAATCAACATTAAGCAATATCACCTGAAACATATGTAAAAACAAAGTCAGCAAAGAAATGTTGGCGAGTACATAGTTTTTGTGTGAGTATTAGATTCATGGCTCGTTTGTATGTTGAAACAACTCGTACAACTTCGTTAATTGATATTAGAAAACCTTGTTTTATAAAATGTTTGTATTGTAAATGAATAACCAAGTCAAAATAGATTGGTCATAATTTATAAACCTCGATGCCATGAATCTTAACCCAAAACATTTGTTTACGTAAACCAAATCATAAATCATTCTTGTAATAAAACTCGTATGGTTTATATAGTTTCGTAAACATCGTTGTGTAATATTGTTTAATTCGTTCTAGTTATAGAACATCGTTCATTCGTTTAAATCGTTCTTGTTTTATTTGTGAAAACTACTTTTGGTCGTCTTGCTAATAACATTCAAACCTTTGTGACCCGTCCATCGTTCAACTCGTACTATTCGTATTAACAAACCACCAAAGGGTAAGTTAACAATCATCAGTTCAGTCGTTACCCACTTAACCCACACATAACCATGGGTCCAGTCTGGTAACGGGATTTGTTGGATCCTATGGTACCATAACCTAATACTGGTCGGCTTGATCAATGCTAATGAATGTCATTCGTTATGTAACTACTACCAACAAGTTCATTCACATCATCGAAATCGTTATTAGTTTTGTATAAACATCTCAATCGTTTTGAAACCATCATTAGAATATTGAAATCGTTTTGATACATATGAATCACCCTAAAACAATCGAAAACAGTAAAAAGAGGGGATCTATGTACTCACCTTTGGGTGCGTTTTTATATGTTAACACGATCCCTCAATTTATTCATCCTAAATTAAATAAGAATGATTTAATAATCAAAAACCCACAAAAATATCGAAGTTTCTCCGATACTTAGAATTTTCACATAACTTTGAGATTTCTCGAAAAGTTATTATTTTTGATTATTTTGGTGTATTTGTATATATGTACTCAAGCGTAACACACATAATCTTGTCAACACTAACACATGATCATACACATATTGTAAAACACATAGCACATTGTAACACATAAAATTTACCCATGAATAACCCATTCTAGTGTATGTTGAAAAACACTTATTTTAGCGTTTCGGTAACATTTTTGGGCGTCGGAAGTCACGTATGGCTAACCAAACACCAAGTAAACCTAATATAAGTTAAAATACTTGTTTTTATACCAAATATATTAGTTTGGTTACTGATCTAAAACAGTTTGATAGAAATCCTCCGAAAAGCCGATTTTTAACCGTTTTACCGCATAGTTTTGCATCAAAGGTTACCCGAACCATCCCAAATCGAAACGACTTGAAATTTTGACACAACCCATGTTATTTACTGAATAAAATAATGGTTATACTCATGATAGTGCAGGTCTTAAACAAAGCACATAAATCATGCAAATTTCACATAATTTACCACTTTTTAAGCTATATGTACAAAATGCAAAGCTATTAAACCTATGTCAAAGTTTCATGCCATTATAATATACCAAATAAATGTTATTTTTGTGTTTATAACCTGTTCAAAAATTATTTTTGTCATATAGCCATTTTTCATCATCTCTTGAGCTTTAAATCAACATATTTTCACATGTACAAGTGCCTAAAGCATACTTATCATAACATCATCATTTTATGTTAATATAAATGCATCAAATATGTGATATATTCAGGTTTATTTGCTGATGTAATTTATATTTAACATATCATACATAAATCACCAAATACTTGCATTTTTACCACCATTCAAGAACATGTAACAACATAGACAAGTACGTAACAAGATATTAAACTTCAAAACTCATATACACACATACATATGTATGGTTATACATACATATAAGTACATCACCATTTTATTTGTTTCAAGACCCATTTCATTTTAGATTTCAAGTTTAGTGAAAATCCCAAGATTCAAGAGAAACTTCAAATCATCAAGAACAACTAAGAATCAAAGTATGATTTAAACTTAAATGTTATACCTTCAAGATTCAAGTAGGTTGTGGGATGAGATTTTGATGATAGGAAGCTTGAAATTACTTGAATGCACCTTGGAAACACCTTTGTATCTTCACACCACTTGAAACTTGCTTGAAAAGGGGTTTGATTATGAAGAACAAGATTGAAAAAGGATGGAGATGGTGATGAAGGTGGGTTACAGTTTGGGAGGAGGGAAGGAAGGAGATGGATTGTGATCTTGTTGGATTTGAAAAGATATAGAATGATTTAGAAGATATAATGAAGAGATATGAATGTGGTATGCAAAGCCACTTGTCCATATAAGTTCTAATATGATATTTTGCAAGATTATTGAAATATTTGGTGGGGGCCACTTAAGATAGTCGTGAATTTCAAGGGGGGAGGGGGGTAGAGTGTAATTTTGATGGTAAATTAGATAAAAATAGGTGTTTAACTGGATACCGGGTATTCTATCTAGCGTTTAAATCCCGGTTTATAGCGTTCTAAATTATTTTTATTATTCTATAAAAATAAACTCGCCAAAATATTACTGAAATAAAATTTCAGTTGCCAAGACTGGCTGCGTTGTCCGCGTTTCGCAGTAGAAGCACTGTGTCGCGCAGAAACACGCGGTACGCGCTTAAACTTGAAAAATAACGTTTTTAAGCGTTTTAATTTATTTTTCAACACGAACCTGATTAAAAATAAAATTTTAATCATAACAGAATATTTTTGGGATTTAAATATTATCCGGGCGGTCACCAACATTCGTTTCGCAGTTTTGTCGTAATTAGTTCTTTAGTTCAAATAAACATGTTTTTGCCATACCGAATCCTTCGAAACTTATTTCTAAGTTATGTAAAGGATATTTAGGGTATGTTTAGCTTACGTCACAGTTCTGGAGTGTACGGCGTGTTAAACTGATTGCGTTTATGCACCAGTTTGCGTATAACCTTCCAGAAGGTGATTTAAAGCTTGAAATCGGAATCGAATCAAATTGTGAAATCTTTAAACACAATAACACATATAATAACACCAAAGCACATTGTTTTATTGATAACCAACATTGTTTTACATTATACGATGATTACAGAACACAGTTGTCACAGTCTCCCCTACTTTAGGAAATTTCGTCCCGAAAATTTTATTTAGAGGAAGCTTGTGAAAACAGATGCGGATATTTCTCCTTCATCTGGTCCTTACGTTCCCAAGTAAACTCGGGGCCACGTTTGGATTCCCAGCGAACTTTGACCAAATGAATCCGTTTGTTCTTCAATTGTTTGTATGTATGGTCCACTATCTCCACAGGTTTCTCGATAAAGTGCATTGTTTCATCGATTTGAATCTCGTCGAGAGGAATGTGAAGATCAGCGTCAGTTAAACACTTTCACAAATTGGACACGTGAAAAGTCGGATGAATATTTCTAAGCTCTGGAGGTAGCTTTAGTCGATAGGCAACCTTTCCAATTCTATCAACAATCTTAAATGGTCCAACATATCGTGGTGCAAGTTTTCCTTTCTTTCCAAATCTCACCACTCCCTTCCAAGGTGACACCTTGAGTAGGACACGGTCTCTGATTTGAAATTCTAAGGGCTTGCATCGTAAATCCGCATAACTCTTTTGACGGCTTCTAGCTGTCACAAGATAATCGTGAATTTTCTTGATTTTGTCTATTGTTTCCAGAATGAGCTCGGGTCCAGTAAGCTGAGCTTCACCGATCTCATTCCAACATACAGGTAAATGACATTTTCGACCGTAGAGAGCTTCGAATGGTGCCATATTAATACTAGCATGATAACTGTTGTTGTAAGAGAACTCGATCAGTGGAAGATGAGAATCCCAATTACCACCAAATTCTATCACGCATGCTCTAAGCATATCCTCTAAAGTTTGAATTGTCCTCTCAGATTGCCCATCTGTTTGGGGATGATAAGCAGTGCTTAGATTTAGTTGGGTTCCCAATGCAGATTGCATGGTCATCCAAAAATGAGATGAAAATCGAGCATCACGATCGGAAATGATATCTAAATGAACACCATGTCGTGATACGATCTCGTCTACATAGATCTTGGCAAGCTTTTCAGCAGAGAAATCCTCACGGATTGGTAAGAAGTGAGCAGATTTTGTCAAACGATCAACTACTACCCAAATGGCATCGTGACCTTTACTAGTACACGGTAGTTTAGTAATGAGATCCATGGCAATGTTTTCCCATTTCCAAACCGGTATCTCTGGTTGTACAAGAAAACCAGAAGGTCGTTGATGTTCAGCTTTGACTTTGAGACAAGCTAGGCATTTGGATATATACAAGGCAACATCCTTCTTCATGCCAGGCCACCAATATTGAGTACGAAGATCCTTGTACATTTTATCAGCACCCGGATGGATAGAATATCGAGACTTGTGAGATTCGTCCATTACCAAGGTGCGAGAAGATTGTCCTGATTCGGAATCCACAAACGATCCTGGAAATATAGCAACCCATCGTCTTTCCTTTCGAGTTTAAGCTCAAGTTAAAGCGGTAGCTCATTTTTCAATAAGCCTTTAATCACACAAGATCGTTGAGCTTGCAGAACACGAGATTGAATATCAGATAGAGTTCGAACAGAATGAAGCTTGACTCGTTCCTTTCGACTAAGCGCATCTGCTACGACATTCGCCTTACCAGGATGGTAGCGGATCTCGCAATCATAATCATTTAAGAGTTCAACCCAACGTCGTTGCCTCATGTTCAGCTCCCTTTGATTAAGAATATGCTGAAGACTTTTGTGGTTTGTGAAAACCACACACTTCGTTCCATAAAGGTAGTGTCTCTAGATTTTAAGCGCAAAAACCACAGCTCCTAACTCAAGATCATGAGTTGTGTAGTTCTTCTCGTGAACTTTCAATTGTCTAGACGCATAAGCTATGACTTTACCTCGTTGCATAAGAACGCAACCAAGTCCTAGATTCGACGCGTCACAATAAACCACAAAATCATCGTTTCCCTCAGGTAGAGATAAAATAGGAGCATCACAGAGCTTCCGTTTTAGCGTTTGGAACGCTTCTTCTTGCTTGGGTCCCCACTCAAAAGGCTTATTTTTCTGAGTCAAAGAAGTGAGTGGAACCGCGATCTTTGAGAAATTAGAAATGAATCAACGATAATAACCAGCAAGACCAAGAAATGATCGAATCTCTGTAGGTGTCGTCGGTGTATTCCAATCCTTAATAGCTGCTATTTTGCAATGATCCACATGGATACCCTGCTCATTGACTATATGGCCCAAAAACTGAACTTCTCTAAGCCAAAATTCACACTTGGAGAATTTAGCAAAAAGTTGTTCCTTCTTTAGGAGTTCCAATGTCAAACGAAGGTGTTGCTCGTGATCGGCTTGAGACTTTGAATAAATGAGAATATCATCGATGAACACAATGATGAACTTATCTAAATAAGGTTTACAAACCCTATTCATTAAGTCCATGAAGATAGCTGGGGCATTTGTCAAACCAAAAGGCATGACAGTGAACTCGTAGTGCCCATATCTCGTACGAAATGCAGTTTTGGGAATATCTTCTTCGAGTACACGAAGCTGATGATATCCAGATCGCAGATCGATCTTGGAAAAGCATGAAGCACCTTGCAGCTGGTCGAAGAGATCATCAATTCTAGGTAGGGGATATCGATTCTTGATGGTAAGCTTATTAAGCTCACGATAATCGATACACATTCGAAAAGATCCATCTTTCTTTTTCACAAAGAGGACAGGAGCTCCCCAAGGAAAAAAGCTCGGACGGATGAATCCTTTATCAGACAACTCTTGAAGCTGTTTCGATAACTCTTGCATCTCTGACGGTGCAAGACGATAAGGTGCTTTCGCAATCGGATTGGCATTGGGTACAAGGTCAATATGAAACTCAACTTGACGAACTGGAGGCAAACCAGGCAGTTCATCGGGAAACACCTCTGGATAATCCCGAACAATCGGAATATCCAGAATACTCTTGCTCTTGCCTTTCTCCTCGGTGACATGTGCCAGGAAAGCAACATATCCTTTTCGCAAATAACTTTGGGCTTTCATACACGACATAAGCTTTAATCCACCAGATGGTTTCTCGCCACGAACTTCAAGAACATCGCCAGATGGAAGAGGAATACGAACAATTTTATCGAAACAAACCACCTCAGCATGATGTTTGGTTAACCAATCCATCCCCACGATAATATCGAAACTCCCAAGTTGCATCGGCGTGAGGTCAATGGAAAAAGATGCTTATCAAGGTTTAACTGACAATCACGAATAACAGAATCGAGAACAAGAGGTTTACCAGTAGCAACTTCGATAGATAAGGGTTTCCTCAGTTTAGTTCTAGGTATCGCAAGCAAAGGTTCGAAAGATAATGAAATAAAACTTCTATCGACACCGGAATCAAAAAGAATAGACGCAGGTCGATTGTTAACAAGAAACGTACCATTAACCGCCTCGTTGTCAACCCTCGCTTTGTTAGCATTCAGATTGTACGCTCGCCCACGAGCGGGATTCACATTTGCGTTGACATTCACGTTCGGATTCGCATTAGCATTCGCGTTTGCATTCACCAGCCTCGGACAGTTGTTGCGGAAATGACCAAACTCTCCACAATTGAAACATGAACCCGGTGGGAATCTAGCAGCATTCCCCTGAACCGGAGCTTGATTCTGAACAATCTGATTCTGACCCAAACGGCAGTTGTTGGCCAGATGCCCAAACTTACCACACGTTGTGCATTGCCTACAAGCTTGTTGTGCAACATGATGACCGTTGCAGCGAGCACAATCAGGTGCGGTACCAGCATATGCTTTCTTTGCAGGAGGTTGAGTCGGTGGGTTCTGAGCGGTAACTACAAAGTTCTGAGCACCCTTTCGCTTCCTCGACTTCTTCGACGTCTCACCTTCCTTACCCTTACCCTTTTTCTTGTCCTTCCCAGAATCAGTCGCCTTCTTTTTATCACCATTGCGGGTGAGTTTACCCTTCCTGACTTGAGACTCACTCAGGGTAGCAGACAACTCGATTGCTTGATGAAGGGTAGGAGGATTAACACCGATCACAATATCCAGAATAGAATCGGGTAGACCATCGATATATCTCTCGATTTCTTTCTCCAGAGGGGTAACCATGGTGGGGCACAATAGACTGAGTTCCTCAAAACAATCCGTGTACGCACGGTGTTCAGCCCCATCTTGCTTTAAGTCGTCAAACTCTCGCTCCAAAGCCCGAATTTCATGACGGGGACAGAACTCTCTCATCATGAGAGCTCGAAGCTCTTCCCATGTTTGTGCCAATGCCACTTCAGCACCCCTGTCGCGCATCACTCCGTTCCACCATGTAAGAGCACGCTTCTCAAACACACTTGATGCAAATTAAACCTTACGCCCATTCGGACATTGCACATGTCTGAATATGTTCTCGATACTCTCGAACCATTGAAGGAGTGCAGTTGCTCCTTGCGACCCAGAAAACTTTAGCGGCTTAGCAGAATTGAAACTCTTGAAATTACATTGTGCATTGTTATTGTTATTGTTGTTGTATAGCTCGTGGATTTGGGTCACAACGCTTGGAAGCACAGCAGCCATTTGCTGAGAGACAAGGGCTGCGATTTCTTCAGCGGTAAAAGATTGTGCATCACGTCGAGGAGGCATTGTCTAACAAGGAAATATGAGAAACGAGTGAGGTCGACACTTAGGAAAAACAAAAGAGGTATCGAAAATATCAACGAAACATAAGGAAGGCGATCATTTGTTTGTTACCTCGAACAAACAAACGACACGCAGTGACTAATCAAAGTAATGAATCAAAATAATGTATCGCGAAGACAGGCTCGCCTATAAGTGAACACTCACCCCAAGAGTTCCCAGGTAAGAGTGACTGGTCCGATTATGTGGATTTGTACGAACAATCTAGCCTTAGACAGAAAACTCAGTGTACAGGCATTCACTCTTCCAGTTTGCACGTGTTCACATTATTTAGACCCAAACTTTGACGAGATTTTGAAAACTCAAAAGGCACTAAGCCAAAAATGAGTCAAACTAGAAGGGTTCAAAACCTTATAACAGAGGGTTCAAAACCTAGTAATCAATCATCCTATAATGGCTGATTAATTTTTGAGGCAGATTCGGATTTTGTTTTTAAAATTCTAAACGCAAATCAACTTGCGTTGGGGTCCTAGAAAGTTATAGTCTAGGTCAAAATTTTACTAATAATCTAATTCCCTATAACCATTGGCTCTGATACCAACTTCTTCTGTCACACCCCGACCACGTAAAACAACAAATAGTGGCGGAAACGTCGGGGAGTGTTGTAACAGAATTATCGTTTCAAACCATGGATACAAAGAGTTTCGTTTTATTGAATATTAAACATTGTCTTAAAGTTAAACAAGCAAGTCAAACATTGGTCTATCATCGTTATTAAATCACTAAGGCCTCGTCCAGTCCTAAGTGAGCATGCATCCTATTCGCAATCAACATTAAGCAACATCACCTGAAACATATGTAAAAACAAAGTTAGCAAAGAAATGCTGGCGAGTACATAGTTTTTGTGTGAGTATTAGATTCATGGCTCATTTGTATGTTGAAACAACTCGTACAACTTCATTAATTGATATTAGAAAACCTTGTTTTGTAAAATGTTTGTATTGTAAATGAATAACCAAGTCAAAACACATTGGTCATAATTTATAAACCTCGATGCCATGAATCTTAACCCAAAACATTTGTTTATGTAAACCAAATCATAAATCATTCTTGTAATAAAACTCGTATGGTTTATATAGTTTCGTAAAGATCGTTGTGTAATATTGTTTAATTCGTTCTAGTTATAGAACATCGTTCATTCGTTTAAATCGTTCAATTCATTCACTCGTTCAAATCGTTATTGTTTTATTTGTGAAAACTACTTTTGGTCGTCTTGCTAATAACATTCAAACCTTTGTGACTCGTCTATCGTTCAACTCGTACTATTCGTATTAACAAACCACCAAAGGGTAAGTTAACAATCATCAGGTTCAGTCGTTACCCACTTAACCCACACATAACCATGGGTCCAGTCTGGTAACGGGATTTTTCGGATCCTATGGTACCATAACCTAATACTGGTCGGCTTGATCAATGTTAATGAATGTCATTCGTTATGTAACTACCACCAACAAGTTTGTTCACATCATCGAAATCGTTATTAGTTTTGTATAAACCATCTCAATCGTTTTAAAACCATCGTTAGAATATTGAAATCGTTTTGATGCATATGAATCACCCCAAAACAATCGAAAACAGTAAAAAGAGGGGATCTATGTACTCACCTTTGGGTGCGTTTTTATATGTTAACACGATCCCTCAATTTATTCGTCCTAAATTAAATAAGAATGATTTAATAATCAAAAATCCACAAAAATATCAAAGTTTCTCCGATACTTAGAATTTTCACATAACTTTGAGATTTCTCGAAAAGTTATTATTTTTGATTATTTTGGTGTATTTGTATATATGTACTCAAGCGTAACACACATAATCTTGTCAACACTAACACATGATCATACACATATTGTAAAACACATAGCACATTGTAACACATAAAATTTACCCATGAATAACCCATTCTAGTGTATGTTGAAAAACACTTATTTTAGCGTTTCGGTAACATTTTTGGGCGTCGGAAGTCACGTATGACTAACCAAACACCAAGTAAACCTAATATAAGTTAAAATACTTGTTTTTATACCAAATATATTAGTTTGGTTACTGATCTAAAACAGTTTGATAGAAATCCTCCGAAAAGCCGATTTTTAACCGTTTTACCGCATAGTTTTGCATCAAAGGTTACCCGAACCATCCCAAATCGAAACGACTTGAAATTTTGACACAACCCATGTTATTTACTGAATAAAATAATAGTTATACTCATGATAGTGCAGGTCTTAAACAAAGCACATAAATCATGCAAATTTCACATAATTTACCACTTTTTAAGCTATATGTACAACATGCAAAGCTATTAAACCTATGTCAAAGTTTCATGCCATTATAATATACTAAATAAATGTTATTTTTGTGTTTATAACATGTTCAAAAATTATTTTTGTCATATAGCCATTTTTCATCATCTCTTGAGCTTTAAATCAACATATTTTCACATGTACAAGTGCCTAAAGCATACTTATCATAACATCATCATTTTATGTTAATCTAAATGCATCAAATATGTGATATATTCAGGTTTATTTGCTGATGTTATTTATATTTAACATATCATACATAAATCACCAAATACTTGCATTTTTACCACCATTCAAGAACATGTAACAACATAGACAAGTACTTAACAAGATATCAAACTTCAAAACTCATATACACACATACATATGTATGGTTATACATACATATAATTACATCACCATTTTATTTGTTTCAAGACCCATTTCATTTTAGATTTCAAGTTTAGTGAAAATCCCAAGATTCAAGAGAAACTTCAAATCATCAAGAACAACCAAGAATCAAAGTATGATTTAAACTTAAATGTTATACCTTCAAGATTCAAGTAGGTTGTGGGATGAGATTTTGATGATAGGAAGCTTGAAATTACTTGAATGCACCTTGGAAACACCTTTGTATCTTCACACCACTTGAAACATGCTTGAAAAGGGGTTTGATTATGAAGAACAAGATTGAAAAAGGATGGAGATGGTGATGAAGGTGGGTTACAGTTTGGGAGGAGGGAAGGAAGGAGATGGAGTGTGATCTTGTTGGAATTGAAAAGATATAGAATGATTTAGAAGATATAAGGAAGAGATATGAATGTGGCATGCAAAGCTACTTGTCCATACAAGTTCTAATATGATATTTTGCAAGATTATTGAAATATTTGGTGGGGGCCACTTAAGATAGCCGTGAATTTCAAGGGGGGAGGGGGTAGAGTGTAATTTTGATGGTAAATTAGATAAAAAATAGGTGTTTAACTGGATTCCGGGTATTCTATCTAGCGTTTAAATCCCGGTTTATGGCGTTCTAAATTATTTTTATTATTATATAAAAATAAACTCGCCAAAATATTACTGAAATAGAATTTCAGTTGCCAAGACTGGCTGCGTTGTCCGCGTTTCGCAGTAGAAGCACTGTGTCGCGCAGAAACACGCGGTACGCGCTTAAACATGAAAAATAACGTTTTTAAGCGTTTTAATTTATTTTTCAAAACGAACCTAATTAAAAATAAAATTTTAATCATAACAGAATATTTTTGGGATTTAAATATTATCCGGGCGGTCACCAACGTTCGTTTCGCAGTTTTTTCGTAATTAGTTCTTTAGTTCAAATAAACATGTTTTTGCCATACCGAATCCTTCGAAACTTATTTCTAAGTTATGTAAAGGATATTTAGGGTATGTTTATCTTACGTCACAGTTCTGGAGTGTACGGCGCGTTAAACTGATTGCGTTTATGCACCAGTTTGCGTATAACCTTCCAGAAAGTGATTTAAAGCTTGAAATCGGAATCGAATCAAATTGTAAAATCATTAAACACAATAACACATATAATAACACCAAATCACATTGTTTTATTGATAACCAACATTGTTTTACATTATACGATGATTACAGAACACAGTTGTCACACTGCGGCTGTAGAGGTTGAGGAGGTGGCGGGTATTGGTACCCATAGGCCGGGTATCCAGTCTGCCAGGGACCTCCATAGGGTCCTTCAGGATGGAGAGCATTGTAGTTTACCGCTACAAGGTATGGGTCAGCCTTGGCGTAGTTGTAGTTAGTATGGGCTGGCTGCTCGAAAGGGTTATACGCCGCTACACCGGCGTATGCAGGAATTGGGTTATCATAACCCACTGGTGGCGGTGCGACTGGTGCAGACTCCACCTCAGAAACAGGGTTCAAAGGCCCACCCATCTGTGGGTCTTCATATAGTGGCGGGTAATGACTGCCACTTGAATGCTGAGGGGTGCTGAAATGGAATCCCCCTCGCACGGACATCCGTGCTCCTGATCTCCTACGCCTCGGTGGCTCTGGAGGCGGTTGCTACACTGGTGGTGGTGGCGGTGGAGTAACCACTACAAAACGTGAATCCTCCAAGGGATCCTGCTGCTGCTGCTGTGAGTTGTAACTGGGAGTAAACACCCACTCGTATTGGGCAAACCTTGCCTCATAACTGTCTGGACCACGATAAGGTGATCCATGATATGACAACCCATCCGAAATCTCGATGGGGTGAGTAGGTGTCCCAGATGGTGGCTCGGCGGGATCTAGGTCATCATCCATATCCATTCCCTGAGCTTCAGGGAAATGGTCTTCAGGGCCCAATGGGTTATGACCCATTGGTTCTTCAATCTAGTTTGTCGGGTTAAACCAGCTCTGGAAGTACGGGGTCGGGTCCTGGAAGGCCCGATGTGAGGTTGACCGCCGCAACGGCATGAAAGAGTGGTGCGTATCTTCGGGCTCGTTCTCCGATTGTGGCCCGAAAGAATGAAGGTACGAGGGTGATGAACTTAGCGAGACAGATCGCCTCGTGGGCTCTAAATATGTCCTCCAATCCTCTTGAGGACTTGAGCTCATTGTCGCGGACGGAGTTCGCCGGTGGGAAGGTCCAGCCTCGTGATCGTTGGGGGCGTTGAATGGCCCCTTGCCTCTTCCTCCCCTTCGAAACCTTGGTGGCATTTTGTTGAACCTGTCAAAACAACAAAAGAGACATTAAAGGAAAACAATAAAGGACAAAATAAAAAGAATTAGGGTTAGTCCTAAGTTCTTTGTCTAGACTCGGAAGTCGAGGAATGTGCAAACTGTGTCATTGAGATTAAACACAAAAGGCTAGTGTTTAATTCACTCAATGTTGGCTCTGATACCAACCTGGCACACCCCGATATTTCCACGTATTACCGGTGGGCCCGGTGGGGAGTATCGTGACGTAGTTGATATCATCATACACAATTTATCACAGTTTATTACACAGCGGAAGTCGAAAGTTAAAATCATTACAAACCGAATTAGAAGTAATATCAAGTGTATTACACGGGATGTAAAGGATCCACAGGCGGATCAAATAAAAGAAGATAATTGTTCAACAGACTTTTAAGTGACCAAGCTTGCAAAACTTTTATTTATTCACTCAGGAGTAGCCAGCCTATTCCATCTAGTACCTGCACTTAACCTTTTTGGAAAATACGTCAGTTTTTACTGGTAAATACAATTAACCGACTCATTTTTGAAAATATTTAAGAAAATTGATTTGAATGCACAAGGCATAAAATATCTTTTATAACTTGGGACAATTATTAAAAAAATAATCTTGTATACAGATTTAAATGTTTATCGTCCGTCAGGGCTGGTTAGAAGAGTCGGACAAGATTAACTGACACACCACAAGTATAATGCCCACAAAGAATACCTTATTGTGGGATAATTTTCTACATACACAACTGTCAGGTGTATGCCTACACCCCGTGCTTAAGTCGTGGCCATTTCATTGAATGAGCCGAGGATATCCAGGACACGGTCATTAACCCCCCAAAGGCCATATACCAAACGAAACAGATTAAAACGGGTTATGTAATTATATTAATCACAATCTGATTTAATAACTACACACTCGACAAAGCAGTATTATAATACCGTATCCCAAGCCCGTATAAGGGAAAATAAGTTAAGAGTATTTACCTGAGCAAATTGTACAAATTTACCCCAGATGTACAAATCAGCAAGTGCAACTATCTTTTACTGGGCTCCTAAATCTGGAACGAAGGTTTTAATAACCTATTAGATTCCTAACGGGTCTTACTTAAGTTTAAACTTAGACCGGTTAGTTTTAAAAAACGGTATACGGTTCAAAATGCATGATTAAGCGAAGACCGGATTAGAGTGTGGTTTAGACCCGACAAGTATGAAGACTTGTATAATATGGGTAAACTAAACACATTCTGAATTTTGAAGTGAAAATGATAAGGTTTGACCCGTTTCGGTTAATTTATGCAAACTAGTTACATACACCGTACTGAACGCGATAAATGCATAACGGGTAATCAAATGATTCATGAACAGGTTTCCTAAGTTAATATGCCTTAAATATGTTGTGATATCAGTAGGATACCTTCCATTATGCCCAAAACGGATTTAAAATCAATTTAAGCCCCGTAGGGGTATTTTGGTCATTTAAGGGTTATAAAAGAGGTTAAATATTAATCTGAGGTTCTGGTCCTAAATGATCTGTAAAAATATTTAATTTAATAAGTTATATCAGTAGGGTATTGCATATATGTGAAATTTACCATTTATAACCAAACTATGCACCGTAGGGGCATTTTGGTCATTTCACATAAGCCTTAAGGGTCAAAATTGGAAATCTAAGTTTACAACTTTATCTTATTGTTAAAACATAAAAATTTACTTAAAACATCAGTAGGTATTAAGTCTTATATGCCAAAAATAGTTTTAACCCATACTATGCGTTTAAACGCGTAAAAGTCGGTTTTAAGTGATTTTCAGGTTATAATAGGAAATCTGACTTTTTGATTAGTTTATAAAGTTCAAAATATTTTATTTATCATATAAAATCAGTAGCACAAAGTTTGGTATCAAATTGTTATGTAAAACTCATTTTATTAGCAAAAAGGGTATAACCGACAATTACCGAATCAAAGCAAGAACCCTATGTCATGATCAGTTTAAAAATAAATAAAAATCTTCAAAAATCCCAAAATATTATATTACATCAGTGCGTAAAAATTTTGGTGTCAAAATTTGGGTTTAGATAGGCTTTATGCTAATAATGCCGTTTAATTAATAAAAAGCTTTCAAATTACGATATTGAGCATAACTCCTAATTTAGACCTCAAACTGATGTCAAATTTTTAGGACATGTTTATAAATTAGTAATAAAGGTTTTTGTCCTCTCACATTTTCAAAAATATCGTTTTAATGCCAAAAGGGCATAATGGTCAACATTTAGGTAATTAACGGAAACATGCAAATTAATCAGATTAATTAGGAACCAAGTTGTATAACCTCAGAGGGTTATGCTAACCTATAACCTGGTCCTAATGGAACTCTAAGGCATGTCTAAACTAAGCTAAATCGGGTCAGAACTGAAAGTCAAAGCAAAAGTCTACTTTTGCGACTTTCGGTTCCGAACCGAGCCTATACTCAAAATTGTCAGGTTGAACATGCTTAGACATGTTCTTACATTAATTACCAAGTTATATAAGTGTTAAAATAGGTTTCATAGCTTCTACATTGCTAATCATGAATTTATTTGCAAAATAGCTTTCTGTTGACTTTTTATAATTAAGTTTGACCCGACAATTGACCTAGTTAGAATGGAAATCAGAGGGTACCCTTTTAAGGGTTTATTAACCATATAATTACCAACTCATAGCCATTTTCAATTTGACTAATGATTGGACCATTAGTGATAAATCACTAAGTCAAATCTTAATTACGATAAGTTTGACTTTTGGCCATTAAGCTAATAAAACATGAACTAAGGAGGCTAAGAACACTCACAATGGTCCTTAGCACGAATTAGGAGCTGATGAAAGGTTGCTTGAAGTCCAGAGAGCTCCAGAGAAAGGTTTGAAATGATTCCAAATGAGCAAGTTCAAGAGTTGCAACATGGTTTCTTTATATAGTGATTTACATTGCATGAGATCATTCCACACAAGTCTACTATTGATCCCTGATGAATCCAAGTGTCCCCTATGCATGAAAAACTATTGGCTCAGTCCCTGAATTCGAAAACCATGCTCCTAAGGTGGTGGAACCGTCTGAACAGGAAACTGTCCATTTTTCTGCCCAGTTACAGGTCTTACGGACCGTAAGCCAAGGGCCTTATGGTCCGTATCCGCTTTTTAATCTTTATCGCCCAGATCAGCCACCTTATGGTCCGTAAGGTGGTCTCTTTGCGGTCCATAAGACTTGGTCAGAAGACAAAAATTTTGTGAACTTTTAGATTTTGACCATGCAATCTCATAAATTCGAATCTCATGTCATTTTCCAGCAGAGTGGACCATATATTCAGACCTTGTGTGCCCTTGCATGTGATGCCATGCACTTACATGTTCTTGGACTTTGAAGAATGCTTTTTAAATGAAGTTTTGTCGTACATGGACATAGGATTCCACTCTTTGCAATTTGAATTATTTATCACATTAGTTAACCGGATTTGAATCTATATCAGATGTTTATAAAAACATATTAAGGTTTGGAATTAATAGAAAGGTCATGCAGAGGTAATAATTTTAACATGTTGACACCTTTAATCCCTTTAGATATCTTTCAATTTGATCCGAGTTTATAACACGTTTACCTTCCATGACACGTGTCTTTATTATATTGGACGGGTTTTTCCGAGGTGTTACAGGGGTGAAACCCGAACCTTGACGACTCGTTCTACTCTCTATTTTAGTTTTACAAAACTCTCACCAAAGTCTCGACGGACTCCAACGTCTTGGGTCACGCTGTAACTGGAAGGATGCGTGCCGATCGCCCAAATTGAGGCGAGAGCACAGTCCAGAAGGCCAAAGTGTGCACTTAAGGTCCTTGTGAATAGTCGAATCACTTTGGGTAGTCAACGTCTATCAAGCCAAGACAATCTCTCTTCGATTTTAAATGTTTCGATTCTGGAACCCGCAACCACCAACTCTGTGATTTATCGATTTTATGTGTTTATGTGTTTCGATTTTTGGTGATTTACTCGCTTTTTGTTGTTCGCTTTGATCAACACGCACCACTCGCACTGCATAGTTACCTCAAAACGCAAACAAATCGCTTGTATTATTCGCAATCGCTACTCGCTAATCACACTAGCAACTCTCAATCGAAATCACTGCTGGGAAGGATAGGTGAATACATGCGATATATGTAGGCCAATACATGCAGAATATAGTTGAATACATGTTTTCGTGCTTATGTGGACTACGTGCTTATGTCTGTGCATATGTGATTATGTGGATTTTTTGCCTACGTGACTTTGTGCCTTGATGTGTTCCTGCGCTTTATAAAGTAGCTCTTTGTGAATTCGCTAGACTATACTAGGGTTAATCAAAACTGTTCGCTCCTGTGGTGATGTCTGTTTGCAGACAATGTCGTCATTTGGATCACACACTATGGGCTCCGTTTGATGTAACAATGAGGATAAATGAATCGCTTCTCTTGTCGCTAAGAAACTGTTCGCTCCTGCCTTGATGTGTTTGAATCCTGTGGCGATGTCTGTTTGCAGACAATGTCGTCATTTGGATCACACATTGTTCGCTCCGTTTGATGTAACAATGAGGATAAATGAATCGCTTCTCTTGTCGCTAAGAAAATGGCAAAAGTTATCCCTCAAATCGTCAGTGAGCTGAAAGAAAACACTAGCAAGTCTTCGGAGGAGTCCAGGACTGATACTCCGAAAGCAGCTTTTAGCTTCAAGCAGTTCAAAGCCTGTGGTCCAAAAGAATTTAACGGCGAAGATAGGCCTACGGCCATGTTTCAATGATTTGATTCGATCGAAGTCACCCTGCGCCAGAGTGGCTATCCAGAAAACCTTCGCACTGTTAACACCACTGGCGTCTTCCAATCCCGAGCTCTAGATTGGTGGACGGCCGAGAGGAATAAACGAGGGAACGATGCAGCTTTTGGGCTATCGTGGGACGAGTTGAAGGACATCATGATGCAAGAGTTCTGCCCTCCCCTTGAACTCCAAAAGCTAGAAGACGAATTCTGGCATATCAAGTAGGGTGTTGGAGATAACGCTGGTTTAACTGCTCGCTTCAAGCAGCTGAGTATCATCTGTCCGGGTCAAGTTACTACCCCCGAGATTACGATCAAGAAGTATATCCGTGCTCTGCCGGATTGTGTCGCAGATTTTGTTCAGGCTCCAAAGACGACAACTATGAGTAAACCTACCTGCTCGCCGCTGAGATTAACGATAAGCGAGTCAGGGCTGGTTATTTCGATAAAGCCTCCAAGAATATGCATCAAGTCACCGCTGCTCCCACCGCTGAAACTACTGTCGCACCGCAATCTTCAAAGCTCTCACGTCGCAAGAGAAAGAACAACAGCTCCAGCAACAAGAACTGTGCAGTTACTGCCGCTCTGCTCCAAACCGTACCGGCTCAACCGCAACCCCAACACCGCCAAGTAGTGGCTCCTGTGGTCAAGGCACCACCAACCAAGCGTGCATACACTGGACCACACCCACTCTGCCCTACTTGTACCTATCATCACCTGGTTGGTATCGCATGCTGGTTCTGTGTTCACTGCAACCTGTACGGCCACTTCACCGCTAACTGTCATACCGGTCCATGCCAAACTCCAGCTCTAGCTCAAGGTCAAGCTCCTGCACCACAAGCTCTCATTCCTGCTCCCCAAGGCCAACAAGCAGCTCCTGCACCCGCTGCTCACGCTAGAGCTTGCTTTGCATGTGGTGATCCCAACCATTTTGCAAACATGTGCCCCAACAGAGTGGTGAATCAGGAGCCCTAGCAACAGCCGCAACAACATCAACAGCAGCAGCCAGCAGCCCGCGAACATGCTTTCAACATCAACGCCCTCCAGGCTCAAGCAGACAACAACGTGGTTAATGGTATGTTCCTTGTGAATGGTATATATGCTTCGTGTTTGTTTGATACTGGAGCCGATAACTGTTTTATATCGTTTGAATTCAAAAAGCTCCTTAATCGTAAGTGTGCCCATCTCCCCTAGACGTTTGATGTTGAAGTTGCCACTGGAAGAACTGTCACTGTCGATTCTGTTCTTCGTGATTGTACGCTTGAACTCAACAATCACGTTTTCCCTATAGACCTTATCCCGATGCAGCTCGGTAGTTTTGACATCATAGTAGGCATGGATTTTCTTCGTGAGAATCGTGTTGAAGTTGTTTGCTTCGATAAGATGATTCGTTTCTTGCTCACTAATGGTGATCAACTTTGCGTGTATGGCGAAACTCCTTCGAAAGGTCTCAAACTAATGTCGTGTGTCCAGGCTAGCAAGTATCTCCACAAGGAATACCAAGCTTTCTTGGCACACATTGTAATAGCGGAGGAGGAAAAGATGGGAAAGACTCGGGTGAAAGATGTTCCCGTTGTTTGTGAATTTCCCAACTTGTTTCCCGATGATTTACCTGGTTTACCTCCCACTCGTGATATCGATTTCCGAATCGACCTCATTCCTGGAGCAAATCCTGTTGCTAGAGCTCCTTACCGCCTCGCTCCTTCTGAAGTGCGCGAACTCTCAAGTCAGCTCCAGGAATTGCTTGACAAAGGCTGCATTCGCCCTATCACCTCTCCTTGGGGCGCGCCTGTCCTTTTCGTCAAAAAGAAGGATGGATCGTTCCGGATGTGCATCGACTACAGGGAATTGAATAAGCTGACTATCAAGAATCGCTATCCCTTGCCTCAAATTGATGATTTGTTTGATCAGTTACAAGGCGCTACGTGTTTCTCGAAGATCGATCTACACTCAGGCTATCACCAGTTACGAATCCAGGAGGAAGATATACCCAAAACCGCTTTTCAAACCCGATACGCTTACTACGAGTCTGTTGTTATGCCTTTTGGTTTGACCAACGCTCCCGCAGTCTTTATGGATCTAATGAATCGTGTGTGCAAACCCTTTCTTGATCGCTTCATCATCATGTTTATTGATGATATCCTGATCTATTCCAAATCAAAAACCGAACACTCGCAACATCTACGTTTGGTTCTTGAACTACTCCAGGGAAACCATCTCTATGCCAAGTTCTCCAAGTGTGAATTTTGGTTGGAGGAGGTCCAATTCATGGGTCACATTGTCAGTAGTCAAGGTATTCACGTCGACCCTGCGAAGATCGATGTTGTTAAGAGTTGGGTTACACCCAAGAACCCGTCTGAAGTCCGTTCTTTTCTCGGACTGGCGGGCTATTATCGCCGTTTTATCGAAGGATTCTCTAAAATCGCTGTCCCGCTTACTTCTCTCATGCATAAAGACAAGCCTTTTGTTTAGGGAACTGAACAAGAGACTGCCTTTCGAACCCTCAAGCATATGCTCTGCAATGCTCCCATGCTCGCTTTACCTGACGGAAACAATGACTTCATAGTCTATTGCGATGCCTCGAACCTTGGTCTTGGTTGTGTTCTCATGCAACGGGACAAGGTTATCGCTTACGCATCTCATCAGCTCAAGATCCACAAGAAGAACTATAACACCCACGACCTTGAGCTAGGTGTAGTTATTTTTGCGTTAAAGATTTGGCGACACTACCTTTACGGTACCAAGTGTACGATCTTCACCGATCATAAGAGCCTACAACACATCCTCAACCAAAAGGAACTGAATATGCACCGGCGCCGATGGGTTGAACTTCTTAATGATTACAACTGTGAGATTCGTTATCATCCTAGCAAAGAAAATGTCGTTGCCATAGCGCTCGTAATGTCCAAGCCCAGCATAATCTGGAAGCTCTTATCCGTGACGCTCAACATGCTTGTTTTACCGAACGCACTTTGAAGAAGGAAAGAATTCTTAACGATGGCGCTCAACTCGAGAATAAATCGAATGGAATATTCCATTATTTAGACCGAATTTGGATTCCCAAACGTACCAATTTACGTCAAATTCTGATGGACGAAGCCCACAAATCTCAATATTCTATTCATCCCGGTGCTGACAAGATGTACCAGGACCTTCACTACAAGTACTGGTGGCAGGGCATGAAGAAGGATATCGCTATCTATGTTTCGAAATGTCTGACTTGCTCAAAAGTCAAGGCCGAGCAGCAAAGACCCTCTGGCTTACTAGTCCAACCTGAGATCCCCATGTGGAAATGGGAGAGTATAGCTATGGACTTTATAACGAAACTCCCGCGCACGCCATCAGGTAACGACGGTATCTGGGTTGTCGTTGACCGATTGACTAAATATGCTCATTTCCTGTCGATACGAGAAGACTTTAACGTGGAAAAATTAGCTTGGATCTACACTGATGAAATCATCTGTCGACACGGGACGCCTCGTGATACCATCTCTGACCGCGATGGTCGGTTTACCTCGCGTCTCTGGGAAACGTTTCAATCTGCACTTGGTACTACTCTCAATCTAAGTACCGCTTTCCATCCCCAAACCGGCGGTCAGACTGAAAGAACGATTTATACCCTTTAAGACATACTTCGATGGTGTGTAATAGATTTCGGTGGAAATTAGGACGCGCACTTACCTTTAGTCAAATTCTCGTATAATAACAGTTATCATTCTAGCATCCAAATGGCACCATTTGAGGCATTATACGGAGGAAAATGTCGATCGCCTATTGTATGGCACGAGATCGGAGACACGCAAATTACCGGTCCTGAGCTGTTGCAAGAAACGACTGACAAAATCCCCCAAATTCGAGACAATCTCTTGAAAGCTCGAAGTCGTGAGAAAAGTTACGTTGATAGACGCCTCAAGCCCCTTGAGTTTGACGTTAGCGATCACGTACTCCTAAAGGTATCACCTTGGAAGGGTGTGATCAGATTCGGCAAGAAAGGAAAGCTCACGCCTCAATATGTTAGACCCTTTAAGATTCTGGAAAGGATCGACAAAGTAGCCTACAGACTCGAACTACCGGAGGAACATGGTAATGTCCACCCGACTTTCCACGTTTCGAACCTCAGAAAGTGTCTGGCCAAGCAGGATTTACAAGTGCCACTTGAGGATCTACAAGTGGACGAAACATTACACTTCATGGAGAAGCCTGTCGAGATCATGGATCGAGAAACCAAGAAGCTCAGGCGCTCATGCATTCCCATTGTGAAGGTTTGTTGGAAAGGCAAACGTGGCGTGGAGTTCACTTGGGAACTCGAAAGTGACATGAAGGCGAAGTATCCACAACTCTTTGTTATGCCTGCGCCTTAATTTCAGGACGAAATTCCCTAAAGGAGGGGAGGTTGTAACAACCCATGTTTTGAAAGTCAAATTCAAAGTCAAAGGAAGAAAAGATTGCTAATTGCGATCTGTCACTCCTTGCTTAACTACTGAATTGTGCTCCTTGACTTGTAATCGAATTCTATTATTTGTTTTCTTTAGTTGTATTATGTGGAGTATCTATAACAAATCGAGGTTTAATCGCATGTTTAATCGCTAATCGACTTATCTCTAAACGCATCGCTATCGCAATCGCAACTCGAATTATAGATTATGGATATTGTCTTACGTGTGTGTGCTATTATGTGGTATTTGTGCATGTTATGTTTATGTTGAGGTGATTAATCGCAAGCGCAATCGCAACTCTATCGCAATGCAATCTAATCGCAAACGCTAAACGCAAGTTATTTATAATGATTGTATGTTAGATATAGTAATTAGGTTACTTGTGTAACTAATGGGTAATACTATTGCATCGCTCACTCGAAACGCATCGCAACGCAACGCTCAACACATAAAACGAAACACCAAAACCCAACTCGCCGGACCACTCGATCGGATGGCCATCCGAACGGATGGCCATCTGAACGGATGGCCATCCGAACGGATGGCCATCCGATCGATGTGCCATCCGATCCGTTCCATGTGCCACTTTCCTATTTTGGCAACTTATAAATACCCCCTGTCACATTACCAAGGTGATGTGACAGCTCTCTCTCGTTCGACCAGCGTTCCAGACCTTCTTTCTCTCTATTTCTCATGATTCTTGTAAGTTTTCCACTCAAATCTTGTACTTCTATGATCTGTACGCACTTCTTCATCATTTTCACCTTTGAATCTTCACTTTTAACCATGAAATCAACGGATTTGAGGTGTTTTAGGATGATGTCATCATGGGGTTCTTATGAACTTCAAGTTTTGGCCTCATTCCACCAAGAACAAATCAGATCTACATGATTTCCACATGTTTTAACACTATTTCCATCTAGATCTAAACATTTTCAGGGTTAAAAGTATTGAAAGATGGTTTCTAACTTTCTTTCAACTCTTTTACACTCAATGCGCTCAAACAGATAGAATCGGAGCTAGTTCAGGCCTTCTACTCGTTCTCTAGTGAAGTGTCGGTTCCAGATCTGATTCCTATCAACGAGACAACCGACTTCGGGTTGAACATGGACATCGTCACGAACAGTTACCGAATCGGATTGGGGTGATTCCCGTTCGATCGGATAACCTGGGTTGATGGGGTTCCCGTTGTTTAACGCGATGTTTTACCGTCTCGAGCAAACCGCAAAAACTTTCCAAACTTGACAAAATTTTCAGGTTCAAAACGATCAGATCGTTGGGACGGATTGCCGTTCGATCGGATTGTCGTTCGATCGGATTGCCATCCGATCGAACGACAATCCGAACGGATTGAACTTAGTTTCAACACTTAACATTTTCCGTAATTTTCAAAGAACATCAGTTCTAACGGATTGCCATCCGATCGGAAGACCATCCGATCGAATGACCATCCTACTGTGAACTTGTTCTCACTAGAAATGTCTCGCCGATCAGATCGCCATCCGATCGAACGACCGTTCGATCTAACGACCTGAAAGGTAAAGATACTCCTCTGATTTTGAAGTGCTACAACGAAAACTTCAAAGTCACATCATACACAAACACATCCATCCCAAACGAATGCCTATCCGATCGAATGGCCATCCAAACGGATGACCATCCGAACGGATTGTCATTCGATCGAATAACCATCCGATCGGATGACCATTCGTTACTTGGTTCACTTGCACCGTTTTACGCGCCATTCATCGCTTATGCTATCGTTAACTGTTCAGGCTAATCTCTCAGCGCTCCCTTCAATCCAAGAGAGTGTTTATTTACTAAACACGATCTGTGAGTATACTCGATCCCTTTTTGCCTTACGCACTTTTGGGTGTTACATACGTTACTTATATCAAATCACAACTACCACACAATGCAAATACTTCTATACGCTGACCGCTTGCATGTTTATGTGTTATTCGATGAATGCTTGTATGTTATGTTTACATAGTGATTGTTTCCTGACACCTTAACAACGATAGTACTATAGTTTGGACTCAGCACTTGTCGTGGACGGGGGTTGTTAAGGGCTTTACTTCACGTGTCCCAGTGGGGATATGTGTTGCGCATTCTACAACTCGCAGTCACGTCTGTGCATATGTCATTGTCGATAACCTACTAGCTTCACTTGCTACATGTTACATGCTGGTTATGCGTAATCGCTTTCGAAATCTTTTATTACTATTAAACTTGTATGCTCACCTCTACACTATGTGTATTGACCTCTATTTTAACATGTGTGACAGGTGCTTAGGATGCTTGCTTGTTACTTGCTGGAATTATGCTAGGATGGAGTCTAGAAACAAACAAAAACAATTTATTTATTTATTTGAGTTGTCGGAACAATGATTTGCCTAGAGATAGCTATGTCTGTAATAATTGATTTGGTTGATGGGTTATGGTATGGGACATAATATTAACTATCCGGTAATTTAGTTGTTATGGATTTCTCTTGGACAATCTGTTTCGCTCAGTACCGCGCCCCGATGTTTCCGTCATCGGTTGGGGTGTGACACTGAGTCTCAAGTCAGAAAGGGATAACTGACCCGCAAGGGTGATAAGAAGCAGTCAACCGACACTACACAAGACAAGGGTAAGGGTAAGAAAAATGGGGAATCTTCGAGGAGGTCGAGGAAGCGTAAGGCTTCCCAAAATTTTGTTGTTACCAATCAGAATGCTCAGAACCCACCTGCACAACCTCTTGGCAAGAAACCATGTGTTGGTACTGCACCTCACTGCAATCGGTGCAATGGTCATCATGCTACTCAACAAGCTTGTAAACAATGTACCACATGTGGTAAACTTGGCCACACGGCCAACATTTGTCAATTGGGTCAGAATTAAGTTGCTCAGAATCCAGCACAGGCTCAAGGAAACGCTGGTAGATTCCCACCTAGTGCATGTTACAACTGCGGGGAAATGGTTCACTTCCGAAACAATTGTCGGAAGCTTGTGAACCCGAATGCCAACGAAAATGCAAATCCCGCTCGTGGACGAGCGTACAACTTAAATGCTAACGAGGCTCGTGCTGACAATGAGGTTGTTAACGGTACGTTCCTTGTTAACCATCAACCTTCATATGTTCTTTTCGATTCTGGTGCTGATAGAAGTTTTGTATCATTGTCATTTGAGCCTTTACTTGCGATGCCTAGAACTAAACTGAGGAAACCCTTATCTGTCAAAGTTGCTACTGGTAAACCTCTTGTACTCGATTCTATTATTCGCGATTGTCAATTGAACCTCGATAACCATCTTTTTCCTATTGACCTCACACCGATGCAACTTGGGAGTTTCGATATTATCATCGGAATGGATTGGTTAACTAAACATCATGCTGAGATGGTTTGTTTCGATAAGATTGTTTGTATTCCTCTTTCATCTGGTGAAGTCCTTGAGGTTCGTGGCGAGAAACCCTCAAATGGTTTGAAACTCATGTCGTGTACGAAAGCCCAAAGTTATTTACGAAAAGGATATGTGGCTTTTCTGGCACATGTCACAGAGGAGAAAGGCAAGAGCAAGAGTATTCAAGATATTCTGATTGTTCGAGATTATCCAAAGGTGTTTCCTGATGAACTGCCTGGTTTGCCTCCAGTTCGTTAAGTCGAGTTTCATTTTGATCTTGTTCCCAATGCTAACCCGATTGCTAAAGCACCTTATCGTCTTGCACCGTTAGAGATGCAAGAATTATCTAAACAGCTTTAAGAGTTATCTGACAAAGGATTCATCCGACCGAGTTATTCACCTTGGGGCGCTCCAGTCCTATTTATGAAAAAGAAAGATGGGTCTTTCCGTATGTATATCGATTATCGTGAGCTTAATAAGCTTACCATCAAGAATCGATATCCCCTACCACGAATCGATGATCATTTGATCAGCTGCAAGGTGCTACATGTTTTTCCAAGATCGATCTGCGTTCTGGGTATCATCAGCTTCGTGTATTGAAGAAGATATTCCCAAGACTGCTTTCCGTACGATATATGGTCATTACGAGTTCACTGTCATGCCTTTTGGTTTGACGAATGCCCCAGCTATTTTCATGGATTTAATGAATAGGGTTTGTAAACCTTATTTAGACAGGTTCATCATTGTGTTTATTGACGACATTCTCATTTATTAGAAGTCTCGAGCCGATCACGAACAACACCTTCATCTGACGATGGAACTATTAAAGAAGGAACAACTTTTTGCCAAATTCTCCAAGTGTGAATTCTGGCTTAAGGAAGTCCAATTTTTGGGTCATATAGTCAACAAGCAGGGTATTCATGTGGATCCTTCCAAAACTGTTGCTATTAAGGATTGGAATACACCTACTACACCTACATAAGTTCGCTCTTTTCTTAATCTTGCTGGTTATTATTGACGGTTCATTTCAAACTTCTCGAAGATCGCAGTTCCTCTCACTGCTTCGACTCAAAAGAATAAGCCTTTTGAGTAGGGACCCAAACAAGAGGAAGCTTTCCAAACGCTGAAATGAAAACTTTATGATGCTCCTGTCTTATCTTTACCCGATGGAAACGATGATTTTTGTTGTCTATTGTGACGCGTCGAATCTAGGCCTTGGTTGTGTTATCATGCAACGAGGCAAAGTTATAGCATATGCGTCGAGACAATTGAATATTCACGAGAAAAACTACACCACTCATGATCTTGAGTTGGGAGCTGTGGTTTTTGCACTAAAAATATGGAGACACTATCTTTATGGCACGAAATGTGTGGTTTTCACAGACCACAAAAGTCTCCAACACATTTTCAATCAAAAGGAGCTGAACATGAGACAACGACGCTGGGTTGAACTCTTGAATGATAATGATCGCGAAATTCTCTACCATCCTGGTAAGGCGAACGTTGTAGCCGATGCGCTAAGCCAAAAGGAACGAGTCAAGCTTCATTTTGTTTACACTTTATCTGATATCCAATCACGTGTCCTTCAAGCACAACGAACATGTGTAACCCAAGGCTTATTGAAATATGAGCTACCACTTCAACTTGGACTTAAACTAGAAACGAAAAACGATGGGTTACTCTATTTCAAGAATCATTTGTGGATTCCAAAACAAGACTATCTTTGCACTTTAGTGATGGACGAATCTCACAAGTCTCAATATTCTATCCATCCTGGTGCTGACAAAATGTACAAGGATCTTCGTACTCAGTACAGGTTACCTGGTATGAAGAAGGATATTGCTTTATATGTATCAAAATGCCTAACTTGTCTCAAAGTCAAGGCTGAACATCAACGACCATCTGGTTTGCTTGCACAACCAGAAATACTGGTATGGAAGTGGGAGAACATTGCGATGGATCTCATCACAAAGTTACCGCGTACATCTAGAGGTCACGATGCTATTTGGGTAGTCATTGATCGATTAACGAAGTCAGCTCATTTTATACCGATTCGCGAGGATCTATCTACTGATAAACTTTTCAAGATTTATGTTGATGAGATTGTGTCTCGAAATGGTTTTCCTTTGGATATCATATCTGACCGTGATGCTCGATTCTCATCTCACTTTTGGAAGACCATGCAATCTGCTATGGGAACCCAACTAAATCTGAGCACTGCTTATCATCCCCAAACAGAAGGACAATCTGAGAGGATGATACAAACACTGGAGAATATGCCTAGAGCATGCGTGATAGATTTTGGTGGTAATTGGGATTCTCATCTTCCGTTGATCAAGTTCTCTTACAACAATAGTTATCATGCTAGCATTAATATGGCACCGTTCGAAGCTTTATACGGTCAAAAATGTCGTTCACCTATCTGTTGGAATGAGATCGGTGAAGCTCAGTTTACTGGACCTAAGCTCATTCTGGAAACAACGGACAAAATCAAGAAAATTCGCAATAATCTTCTGACAGCGAGAAGCCGTCAAAAGAGTTATGCGGATATGCGATGCAAGCCCTTGGAATTTCAAGTCGGAGATCATGTCCTACTCAAGGTATCCCCTTGGAAGGGAGTGGTGAGATTTGGAATGAAAGGAAAACTTGCAACTCGATATGTTGGACCATTCAATATTGTTGAAAGAATCGGAAAGGCTGCCTATCGACTTGAGCTACCTCCTGAACTTGGGAATATTCACCCAACATTCCATTTGTCCAATTTATGAAAATGTTTAGCCGATACTGATCTTCATATTCCACTCGACGAAATTTAAGTTGATGAAACGATGCACTTTGTCGAGAAACCAGTGGAGATAGTAGACCGTGAAGTCAAACAACTGAAGAACAAGCGAATATGATTAGTCAAAGTTTGCTGGGAGTCCAAACCTAGCCCAGAGTTTACTTAGGAATGTGAGGACCAAATGAAGGTGAAATATCCACAATTGTTTTCATGAGTTTCCTCTAGTTAAAATTTCGGGACGAAATTTCCTAAAGCATGGGAGACTGTGACACTTGTGATCTTTAAACGATGTATGAACAATATCAATTATCAATAAAACGAGGTGTTTTGGTGTCAATATTTTTGTATTTATGTTTGACGATTTTACGTTTTGATTCTAGTTCAATCTCAAGCTTTAAATCGCTTTCTGGAAAGTTATACGCAACTGATGCGTAAACGTAATCAGTTTAACGCGAAAAACATTCTGGAATAGTGACATAGGCTTAACATACCTTAAATAACCTTTACATAACTTAGAAATAAGTTTTGGAGGGTTTGGTGTGTCGAAAACAAGTTTATTCGATCGCAGGGACTATTTGCGACAAACTGTGAAAGTATGTTGATTCGTACTGTAACGAACATTCTGGAACTTGATCATAAGCTAAACATACCCTAAATATCCTTTACATAGCTTAGAAATAGGTTATGAGGGGTTTGGTATGCGAAAATAAACTTATTTGATCAACAGGGACTGAAAGCGTCAAAAAGTGCATAAGTTTGCATTTACGCGCATATCTTACGTTCTGAACATATCCGGACATCCAAAAATTTTTGTAATCATTAAAATATTTTATTTTAGTGATTGGAATGCAAAAATACCATTCATCGCGTAATTTGGATCGTTTTTCGCGGCTGTTCGTGTTTCGTCGTAATTAACCGAATAACGTGACCATACGACCAAACGAACCAACATCCGAGATATTTCCAAGCATATTTCATGTCCCCTATACTTTAACTTCATTTTTGAGCCTTAAAAATGGGTTAACGGGGCTTAAACGCGTCAGAAATCAGGTTTAATGCCTGCAGGGACCTGTTTTGCCAATTCCTGAAAGTTGCTCGCACCACGAGACAGCCACAACCGTCTCTGTAGCACCACGCGATGGACCCATCTGGGCAGAAACATTGAACCTGGTTAAACAGCTGATTTCTTTGATTTTTACCATAGATTTTGGATACCATGGACTTGTTTATGAGCTCCCAAGGTATTTAAAACAATGTGCCACAAGTGTATGGCCAAGATTGAGTTTCAAAAACACTTGTAATGATCTAATTCATCCAAGAAATCTCATAAATAGCTTGGGTTTTTGCCAAATTCCTTGCTCATTCACTTGAAATCTGCTCTAAGTTGAGACACTCACTAGTTGAAGGCTTCATACCTGAGTTGTTCTTGTTTTATCTTCAAGCGTGGACCTTTGTAAGCTTCTTTCATGCTTGTTTATGCTTTTTAAGCATGAAAGTCAAACAGTGTTTGACTTTCTGCTTTGACCATGAATTGGTCAAGTCAAAGTTCAATCGAACTTTGCAACGTGAGCGTAGTCACGATGGTTATAGTCCCTTGTGAATATACCTACTGATTACCACGTCGATTAGTCGAAGTGACGAGTCAAAGTTTCGGTCAAAATGCCGATTATGCGCATTTTGCGACGAAGCTATTTTCCGGTATTAGAACACTTTGTTTTGATATCAAACTTGTTTTCTAACTTAGTTAAACATGTTTTAACATGTTTAACTCGTCACTTTTAGTCTAGTGCTTGTATAGGGTCGTAAGTCAAGCGGTCTTGACAACCGCTTAGACTTTCGAACCCGACCCGTTTGGTCGATCGTTAGGATCCGACCAAGCATATGTTGTGACCATAGTTATATAGGGAATAACCTTCTGAGGTTATACCTTATGGTCACTTAGTTTAATTAGTTGAATGATAGGTAGTTTATATGCCTTAGGAAATTGACCAAAATGCCCTTTTCATGCATAATTTGATTTTAAGCATATGTAACTTAATTTTTGTCATTTAAACTGATTATGCAACATATTTAAACATACTAGGGCATATAATACTTGTCATAGGACTAGTTAGGCATCTCGAACGCGCATTTGCGGGAACGACACGTTAAAGTAGCGTAAGCTACCTTAATGGGTCGTAACGGGTCGTAAGCACTTAGGATAGGTTCCGATTTAGAATGTAGCCTTTGTTAAATCATATCACATGAGTTCCAATACTCATTTGGTTTACGAGACCTCATTCTACCCAATCTTCTGATTTAGGTGTCGATTTATTAAAATAGCAATCCGATTACTAGGTGCTACTTGATTTCCTTGGTTTGCCCGAGCTTTGCTAAGTTCATTTAATCGAGGATACTTTGCAGTTCAATGTTAGTACATAGTTCCCCTATTTTACTGCTTTCAGTTGTCTTGGGGTGATTCATATGTGTTAAACGATTTTGATGATTTCAAAAATGAATACTATGGTTTATATTAAACAAAACGATTTCGATAATGTGAACGAACTTGTTGGGACATATTTACATAACGAATGACATTCATTAACATTGATCAAGCCGACCAGTATTAGGTTATGGTACCATAGGATCTGACAAATCCCGTTATCTGACTGCCACCATGGTTATGTATGGGGGTTATATGGGTAACGACTGAACCTGATGATTGTTAACTTACCCTTTGGTGGTTTGTCAATACGAGTTGAACGATGGACGAGTTACAAAGGTTTGAATGCATTAAGCGAGACGACCAAAAGTTAGTTTTCACAATTAAAACGAGAACGATTATGAATGATTTTGAACGATTGAACGACTTGAACGATTGAACGATTTGAACGATTGAAACGATTAAACGATTTGAACAAGTTAAACGAATTGAACGAACGATTGGTTTTTGGTAAGTGTTTAGATAACGAGACGGGTATAATGTGATAAAAGCATGGTAGATATGCCGCTGGTACTTCTTATATATAAGTGCTTTTATCATATTACATTCCGTGGCGTTATTTAGTTCACTTGGACGACGAACGATTTTAAACGATACACGCAATGATGTTTTCTAAAGGATATAAACCATACGAGTTTTATTACGAGAATGATTTACAATTTGGTTTACTTAAACAAATGTTTTGGGTTAAGATTCATGGCAACGAGTTTTTATAAACTATAACCAACTTGTTTTGAGTTGGTTAATCGTGATGTAATACTAAACACTTTTCATAACAAGGTTTTCAATTATCGACTCTTGTGGTCAAACGAGGTATTGCAACATGTAAATGAGCCATGAATCCGACACTCTCACAAAACCTATGTGCTCGCCGGCATTTCTTTGCTGACTTTATTTTCGCATATGTTTCAGGTGGTATTGAATGATGTTGATTGCTGATAGGATGCATGCTCACTTAGGACCGGACGAGGCCTTAGTGACATAAAAACGATGATAGTCAACATGTGAACTTGTTTATTTTAACTTTAAGACAATGTAACTGGTTAATATTTAAATAAAACGAAACTTTTTAACCCATGTGTTGTGAAAGAATAATTTTGTCACTCCACTCCCCGACGTTTCCGCCACGATTTGTTTTTTTACGCGGTCGGGTGTGACACCTCCCCTCCTTTATCTTATCTGATATGCTAGCTACCACCAGACGTTCCCTACAGATCTCATTTCTTATCTTATCTAACCTAGTGTGCCTGTACATCCACCTTAGCATCCTCATCTCTGCTACACCCAGCTTACATGCTTGTGTCTTCTTAATGGCCCAATAATTTGTTCCATATAACATAGCAGGTCTAACTGCAACCCTATAAAACTTTCCCTTCAATTTAGTTGGGAACCCCTTATCACACAAAACCCCGATGGCTGCTCTCCACCTACACCATCCAGCTTGGATGTGGTGCGCTACGTCACTATCTATCTCCCCACCCCTTTGTACATACGATCCTAAATACTTGAACTTAGTTACCTGTGGAACAAATTGATCCTCAATGGTGATCTGGATGTTCCTGTCGTCGCCTGCACCACTGAAATCACGACGAAGGTACTCGATCTTAGAACGACTGATCCTCATACCTTTTCTTTCTAAACCTACTCACCACACCTCTAACCGTGCATTTAGGCTATGTTTATTTTCCACCACTAACACAATATCATCTGCAAAAAGCATGCACCAAGGAACCATTTGCTGAATGGACTTTGACAGTTCACCTAGAACAATTGCAAAAAGAAACGGACTCAATGTCGACCCTTGGTGTAGTCCTACCTCCACAGAGAAGGAATCAGTATCCCCTACCGGTGCACAGACCCTAGCTTCAGTCCTAACATACATATCACTAATTAAATCTATATACTTCCGTGGAACCCCTCTACCCTCCAAACTTTCCCAAATCAGTCTATGTGGCACAATATCATATGTCTTCTCAAGGTCAATGAACACCATATGCAAATCCCGCTTCTTCTCCTTATACTTTTCCATCAATCTCCTTAAAATATGTATTGCCTCCGTATTTGCCCGCCCTGGCGTGAAACCAAATTGGTTTATCGTAACCAGAGTTTCTCTCCTAATTCTAGTTTCAGTTACCCTCTCCCATAATTTCATAGTATGGCTTAGAAGCTTAATGTGACAAGCGGTGGTTTACGCCTTTAATTACGTAATTAACAGGCGATTAAAGAGATCACTAATAGTGTTTACGACACAAATTAACTTAATTAGGCCTTTAGGATGCCTAGGAACGTCTATCCGATATTACAGTACGCGTATGATGATCTGCAGAAAAATCTGTGAAACGTCAAACAGTAACGAACTAAAACCGTACCAAATACTAACAATGCAGACAAATACGAATTGTAAACGAATATTTTATATTTATAAATTTAGTTTTATGAATTTATCGTGCTTCCGTACGCCACAAAGCTCAAACGTGAATGAGAAACGCGACTGCAGGAACGCACCAGCAACGAAACGAAAGCATCAGACATGCGTGTTACCTTCAAAACTTAAATTTTACGATATATTTAGATTCGTAATCATATTTTATACTCGTAGTGAAAAACGGATCGAAAAACGGTTTCAAATGGCAACCGATGAAATTTTACGCAATTTTTAAATAAAGCGACGAACAAATGCGTTAAACGCTACAACCGACACTATTTGACGCCTCCCAATCTTAAAACGATAATTTACGATGTTCTAGAGAGCTCGGGTACAAAGACGGGTTTGTAGGAGTAACGGGCCACTAAAATACGGGAAGTGGGCTTGTGGCCCTAGGCCCAAGCCCACTAATAAGAAACCTAGCTATATAAAGAGCATTAACCTTATCCTTATTCATCTTTGAAAACCTGTTTTTCCTCAACACAGCCAACACCCTCTTTGTTTCTCTCCAATCCCTTTTCTTTTCTCTGATACTTATTCAACACAGACATACAACCTAACATCTCTCCTCTTAATTCCTCTCTGTAACACAAGAAACTTCATCTCCTCCGACAACACCCACTCCCCTCTCTGACAAACCAGCCAGCAAGAAGCCGGTGGCTTCGACTACCCATAACACTCCAAAACCACCCCCCCCCTCCGTCAGTTGAAGAAGACGACCACCGAGTGGTGGTCAGCGGCGACCAGACAAGGAGTAGGAAGAAAGAGAAGCAGTGACGGCGGAGAGTCGTCGGCGTGCGGCGGCGTGGCAGCGGAACTAGACGAAACAGGGAGACGGAAGGAGAGGGAATCGAGAGAGAGGTTTTGATGACTGATGAGGACACGTCCTTGGTCGGACCGAATGACCAACAAACATAGGACCGAACCTCATTACTTAAAGGGTCGGAACGCACCCAATGCCATAGACAGAACGACTAAACACATTGATACGCCATAACTAACTAGGACCCACGGCTTTAACTGCCATGACAGTGACTGGTCTGACCCTAACTAACTCGCCACGTAAGCATTCCCAAAAACTATAAATACCCCGCCAAAGCTTTCAGCAAGGGGTAATCACTACTTTCTCCCTCTAAACTCTCCTCACTCTCTTCTTGACCTATTCTCTCCTCACAAATACTAATTCTCACGCTTGAGCTTGGTCACAGAGAGGCCCCCCACCCTGTGACGAGGCTAACGGTGTGCTTTTTCCTTGTGATCTTGCAGGTTCTTGCTAGGTCATCTGAAGCTCTGCTCTGACCAGGTCGGACCAACTGGTTTTGAGTCTTCAGTGGCGCCATCCCCTCGAATTCACACAATTCGCTTTGCTAGTTCTAATCACTTGCAATCATGGAATCCACAACAGCTGCTTCCACAAGCACTTTTCCGTCTTATAACGACATTTGGGAAGGAAATACCGCACCCATAACAACTGTTCCTTCAACAGTTGGCTCCGCAGCGGTCTTAGCAAGACCGGTGCCAGTACCTCCACCTGCAAGTTCTGTAACCGCGAGCTCTATCACCACACTCTCAGTTACTGCTCCAGTCGCCACACCGTTGCCTATCTTTGACAACGCTTTCCTCATACGGAATATTGATTTACTACGGCACTTACAGTAGCAGCAGCAGCAACGAGAAGAAATGTTGCAGAGCCTTCGCACGAACTTGTTCAACAACGCTTATCCAGGGGCTAATCCTGCCGTATCATCCCACGTCTATGACTTCTTAGTCGAAGTTCACGTTAAGGATCCTTAACGCGCCACTCCCGGCAAAATTAAAGATGCCCCCAACACTAAAGTTTTACGATGGTACGTCCGATCCGGATGATCACATGTTCGCCTTCGCCGGAGTGGCTAAGGTCGAACAATGGCCCATGCCGACATGGTGTCACAGGTTCGCTCAAACTCTCACCGGGTCAGCAAGAGTATGGTTCGATGGGTTGCCAGAAGGATCGATTGATCACTTTGAAGACTTTCGGTGTATATTTTTGCAAAATTTCTGCCAGCAGCGACGCTGCAAGAAAGACATTACCGAGGTTCACCACATAAAACACCGCGATGGAGAATCTGTAGAAGATTTCATCGATCGTTTCAATCGAGAGAGCATGCAGATAAGCGGGGCAGTTGATCAGCTCTGAGTTTTCGGATTTTGTCATGGAGTTCGGAACAATCAGCTCGTAGAAAAGCTCCACGAAGATCTCCCAAAAACCATGGAGATACTTATGGAGCGATCTCGAGCCTTTGTCCGAGGAAAGAGCGCCTGCGGTCAACCAAACGACACAGTAGCAAGGAATGCCAAGGCTCGAACCGCATCATGGAGATGGAACGCGTCACCACCAAAAGATAGAAGCAACAATTGGAACAGAAGTCGTGGCCCGTACCAGAAGTCTGATCGAAGCAGCTTTCGAACTGGAAACGTACGCTTTAACACTTTCTCCGAACTAACAAAATCGCCGAGTGAGATCCTTAGTACGGAAACCACCCGGTTTCCTACACCATCGAAGCAGCGGCCTACCTCGGATAAGCATTCTAAGAAGTATTGTGAGTATCACCGAGACAAGGGGCATACGACTGACGAATGTTGGGCTTTAAAACAAGAGATCGAGAAGGCTGTAGGATCCAGAAAACTCTCTTATCTCATGAAAAAAGTAAAAGATGGGAAGAAGTCTACAGCAGCGATTGATAATCCGAACACCGAGGCCGGAATCAATATGATTCGGTCTACCGAACCAAGAGGGGTAAAGCGGTCGAACCAACACATGGCAGCATGGATGCACCAACCAACGTACTTTCCTCCAATCAATCCGGAAGATGCTCGAGACGGACTAATCACGATATCGGCCGTAGTCGTAGGACACTTGGTCCGGCGAATCTACGTAGACGGAGGAAGTGCCTTTGAGATAATGTACTTACAATGTTTTCAGCAGCTGAACCCCCAAACAAAGAAGAGAGTGATCGAGGTGTCTACCCCTTTAATAAGTTTTTCGGGGGAGGTGGTTCATCCGATAGGGCATATTACCCTTCCGACCACATTCAAAGACAATGACAAAAGCAGAACCGTTCAACTAACCTTTCTGGTTGTTGGTACTCATTTGTCGCATAACATAATACTAGGGCGACCCGGGTTACAAGCTCTGGGAGCAATTACTTCGATGATACACGGAGCCATAAAATTCCCTACCGAAGCAGGGGTCGCCACTATCCTTTCAGAGTCAAATTCATTCGTGGCAGAGGTAAGACACGCAGCAGAAACAAGCTCAAAAAAATCTGAAGTGCCTACGGAACTTTGGGCGATAAACCCAGATTTTCCGGAACAGCAAGTGGCTATCGGTGCTCAACTTCCAAAGCGAACGAAGAAGCTCCTATGGGAATTATTGAGCAACTCCATTGATGTTTTTGCATGGAAGCACTCCGATATGCAAGGGGTTCCCAGGTCCATGGCGCAGCACCATCTAAACATAAAGGAATCAATCAAGCCAATAGCGCAAAGGAAAAGGCATATGGCACCAGATCGCGCCAAGGCAATTGCCAAAGACGTAAAGAGTCTCCTGGATGCCGGAATTATTCGAGAAGTCTGATACCAAACATGGGTGTCGAACCCAGTTATGTTATGAAATAAGGACAACTCGTGGAGAATGTGTATCGATTTCACCGATCTAAATGATGCGTGCCCGAAAGATTGTTTTCCATTACCAGAGATTGATGAAAAGATTGATTCCATCTCCACACTCAGGCTGAAATGTTTCCTAGACGCTTATAAGGGATACCACCAGAGACAAATGGCAGTCGAAGACGAAGACAAGACAGCCTTTATTACCAATGAAGGAGTTTACTGCTTTACCAAGATGCCTTTCGGCTTAAAAAATGTCGGTGCTACGTATCAGCGTTTAATGAGAAAAGCCTTCAAAGACCAGATCAAGCGGAATGTAGAGGTATATGTCGATGATATCGTAATCAAGAGTCACTATGAAGCCGCCATGCTGAAAGACATACTTGAAACATTCACCCGACTCCGAAGCATCAATATGAAACTAAACCCTAAAAAATGTACGTTTGGGGTAGAAGAAGGAAAGTTCTTGGGAGTCATGGTCGGATCAAAAGGATTACGAGCCAACCCTGACAATATCGATGTTGTTCTCACCATGAAGCCTCCAATGACGGTTAAAGAGATCCAGTCCTTAAATGGACGATTGGCCGCCCTCTATCGATTCTTGTCAAAAGCGGCAGGCAGATCTCTCCCATTCATGGACGTGCTTAGAAAAAGCTTTAGATCGGAGTTTAAATGGACCGAAGAAGCCGCACGAGCCATTGAAGAGCTTAAAGTCTATCTGGGCACCCACCATACCAAAAAAGACGAGGTATTAACGGTCTACTTAGCCACATCACGCGGTGCTATCAGCGCGGTGCTAGTCGCCCACCGAATCGGAGCACAAACCACATCTACTACGTGAGCCGAACATTGAAAGATTACGAAACGACATACTCAAATTTGGAAAAGCTAGCTTTGGCGTTAGTCCACGCTTCAAGAAGACTTCGTCGATATTTTCAAGCCCATCCAATTGAGGTTCGAACGGATCAAAGAATCCAGCATATTCTCCGACGACCCGAAGTTTCAGGTCGTATGGCAAAATGGGCGATCGAGCTGGGCGCATTCAACATCACCTTCAGAACCAAAGGTCCGTTAAAAGGGCAGGTGATAGCTGATTTTCTAGTAGAGATGCCAGAGGACAAAGAAATGGAAGAAACGGAGAAAACTCCAGACAAGCCCTGGTCTTTGTATACAGACGGGGCTTCGAGCGCCGAAGGTGCTGGAGCAGGTTTGATTCTCACCGATCCGGATGGCATGGATATGACGTATGCGCTCCGATTAGAATTCAAGAGTTCTAATAACGAAGCTGAATATGAGGCATTGTTAGCTGGTTTATGTTTAGTGGCCAAAGTCGGAGCGAAAAATGTCATGGCCCATGTGGATTCATTGCTTGTAGCGAATCAGGTGAACGGAGAATATGAAGCAAGGGAAGCCAACATGATTGAATATTTGGAACAGGCAAAGCAAGCTATGGCATCGTTCGATTCATGTAAAGTCGAACATATTCCCCGCAGTAAAAACAAAAAGGTCGATGCATTGAGCAAGTTGGCATCTGTATCGTTCAATCATCTGGCCAGGGAGGTAAGGGTGGAAGTGTTAGCCACACCTTCAATTGCCACTCCTCACGTTATGCAGGTAGAAGCTCCATCACAAACATGGATGACACCCATAATCAACTACCTTGTGCACGACGTGTTGCCAGTTGATAAAGCAGAGGCTAGAAAAATCCAGATCAACTCACTTCAATATCAGATGCAGGAAGGGGGTCTGTACCGAAAGACTTTCCTCGGGCCTCTGTTAAAATGCCTTGATCCGGAACAGGCCAGTATATTATCATAGAAATACACTACGGAATCTGCGGGATACATGCCGAGCCAAAATGATCATGACGAAGGTTAAAAATGCAGGATATCATTGGCCCGGGATGCACGAGAGTGCAGTTAAAGAACTCCAGCAATGTGACGAATGCCAAAAGCACGCACCAATAAGCCTCCGAGCAAAGAATGAGATGATCCCGGTAACCGCCGCATGGCCCTTCTAGAAATGGGGCGTCGACATAGTCGGACCTTTCCCGCGATCGAGCGGAAGCGCCCAATATCTGCTAGTCGTGGTGGATTATTTCACCAAGTGGGTGGAAGCCCGACCATTCACAATCATCTCTGGCTACAATGTAACAGGATTCTTTTGGGAGCAGATCGTGTGTCGCTTCGGTCTTCCGCTCTACATAGTGAGTGATAATGCAAAACAATTTGCGGAGAATCCATTCAAGCGCTGGTGCGAAAATTTGAAGATTAACCAAGTCTTCTCCTCGGTTGCTCACCCCCAGGGGAACGGACAGGTCAAGCAGATAAACCGATGGATCGTCGATGGAATAAAGAGAAGACTTGGTTACGAGGGCAAAGGATGAGCAGATGAATTACCGAACGTGTTGTGGGCTCACCGAACGTTGCACAAGACTAGTAACGAAGAAACACCGTTCAGTCTTACATACGGCACTAAGGCCATGATTCCCGTAGAAATTGGACTCCCAAATCAAAGGTGCAAAAACTGGGAAGAAAACGAACAGGAGCTCCGATCCAATCTCGATCTGCTGGAAGAACATCGGAACGTTGCGGCAATTAAGGAAGCACGGTACAAGAAGAAGATCGGAAAGTATTACAACGCCCGTGCCAAGCTTTACAAGTTTAAGGTCGGAGACTTTGTGCTCCGAAGCAACGATGCAAGTCGCGTCGAAGCTCCTGGGAAGCTGATCCCAAAGTCGGAAGGGCCATACCGAATAAAAGAAGCAAGCGATAAAGGCTCTTACGTGTTGGAAAAGATTGACGGAACCCCCATACCCAAGACATGGAACGGGGTTCATTTAAAGAAGTGCTTCATGTAAACGGCAGTTCGTTATGGCCAAAAAAGATCGATATCTTTTAGTTTTTTAATATTTCCTATTTCCATGTACGAATCGGGAGGGTAATGCCCCGAATATATTTCCATTTTCCTTGTAAGCCGGGAGGGTTTGCCCTGGAACTGTGATTAAGTAAATCGTTAAATAAAGCGATCTGCATTTTTACAAGTATAAAATGTAGCATATATATGAGTTTGGACAATATAAAAATGTGCACAAACGGGCCTCGACCCATGCCTCGCGCCAATCGAGAAGGCTTAAATAGTTCCAAAAATAACAAAATCTATTAAGCAGAAGGTCCGTATCTGATACGGTCCGATTATAAAAATCTATTAAGCAAAAGAAGTCAACTTACAAGAAACTTCTTATGATCCGGTCACCTAGATGGCCGAACAATAATTTGGCCGAACAGCAAAAAGTTTGGATGCAAACTAGAAGCTGAGAAGCCAGGCATGAATATTTTCACCAAAAATATTACTTCATATAAAACTAAAGAAAGATGTTCATCAAAACTATAAGCGGAAAGTTAAGTTGTACGGTTACATGCCACAATGAAAATAAAATATTGTACGATTACAAAAGCCAAACATCAAGATTCATAATCTTCTTTCACGATGGGAAGTTCACTCCTCTGTTTGATTACCGACAAGGGTTTATCCACTAAATCTGCAACCTTGTCCAGAACGGAAATGTGAAAATTATCAAAAGCTTGTATCGCAGCATTCAGTGCGTCTTTGGCCCCCTCGTCATATCTGGAGACTTCTTCAAACGAGCGAGCTGAACCCTTGGCCGCCTGGAAACCTTGCTTAATCCCCTCATTCGCCAACCGCGTTGACACTATTCACTAAATCGGCGACCACCTTCTCCAGCTCGGGGCTCTGGTGAACCAGCTTAACCACCCAAGCTACCCCATCAGTCAAGAACCATTGTTTGGTAAGCAAAAGCTCAGATACAAGGGCATACAGCTCGACCGCCATCGCAACTAGTCAACATGCCTTTCGCTTCATCAATCGTTGACCGATGAGATTCGATGGCCCTGTCACGAGCCCTCTCAAGTTCGTCCTTATCTGAAGAGAAACAAGATTTAAAAAAAAAGTAGAAAAAGGAAAGAGCGAAGTATAAATTACGAACGTACCGCTAATCAGGCGATGATGGTCGGCCAGAAGTTGGTCGTAGGACGTTTGCATCTCTTTTAGCTCAGCCTTATTTCTTTTCTCCACATCAGATAGTTTTTTCTCCAAATCACCAAACTTCAACTTGAGAGCTTCCAGGTCCTGAAGAGCTTTGTCCCGGGCTTCGTAAGCGACTGCAGCCGAAGCCTGTGAAGATTTGTTAACCTCTTTCGCCTCCGCGACTTGCTCTTTCAGACGATCCACCTAAGACCGAAGAGACGAGAGCTCCTGCTTGGTTTTCGATCGAACATTATCTTTGTTTTTCAAATTGACGATCTCATGCTCAAACCTACGATAATTCGATTCCGACTCAACCCAACATTTATAAGTCTCCACCACCAGAGAGTTCGATTGGGCTTGATTTAGCATTAGAGCATTCCCAAGTTCCGGGCCGCTCATCTTCCGGTAATGCGCATGCTCGGCTGGAGTTCCAAGATGAAACAATGCCATCTTTGCCGATAAGGCATCCACGATCCTATCTTTATTCGCTAATGACCATTCAGGAATATACTTCTCCAAAGCACGAGCAGAATCCACGTCCACAGCATCACCCAAACCTAGCTCCCGGCATAAGAAAACAGCTTCAGTTTTGTACCATAAAGGGGAGGAAGATGCACTATCCCCACCATCAATTGGTTGGGGGCCCGGCCTTGAAACATTAGAAGCGACCCCCGTCATGGGCTTACCCGAAGGAGAAGGTTCGATTTTCTTGCAAGATAAAGGCTCGGGCATGTGAATATCTTCAATAACCTTTGTGGTAGGCCCCCCAAAGGATAACGGGCTCGTCGGAAGATTGACCGGACGATCCCTTGGAGTCCTCCCACCATGAATATGGGCATCTAAATTCGCCAACAAAACCCCGGCAGTAGAAAACCCGGTGGCCTGATCGTCCTCATCATCCTCCAAAGTAATTGTCTTGAAAGCCAACTTTGTCTTCTTCACATACTTGGAATTCGGATCTGGTTTAGAGGAGGTAGTTCGTCCTCTTTTCAAACTAACTCGAGGAAGCACCCCGGCACCATCACCATCACCCTCACCCTCACCATCACCCTCACCCTCACCATCACCTTCTTCAGCATGCACCCCTTCATCCTCGATAGAAAGGTGCTCCGAGCCGTACAAAACAACTTTAGAACCGGATCCCTTCGTCCCACTTGAACCCGTTTTCTTACCTTTACCAGCACCACCAGACGCGGCTACTTGAGCCGAAGCCAAACTCACCTCTTGTGCCACAGGAGACGAACCCGAACCTCCTTGACCAGCCGAACCTCCCTGATTACCCAAAGCCGCTGGCTCCCAAATCGGATAAAGATTCTCCTGTACGACGCTTAGATACGGAGGATCACCCTACGGCGTCTTGGTGGCTCGAACATCGAGTTCCTTGGAGTCAAAGGATTTCAGCCTCAGAGCTTCCTTCAAACCCATAACTACACAAAAACAAACAACAAATAATATCCATAGTCCAGCATGATAAAAGGCATACGACGTATAAAATAAAAAAAATAATAATAATAACAGACAGTACAAGAAACACCATATCAGGTGAAAAGCATGACTAACCCTCTCCGTTCCACCTAAGGGTGGGATACCACTCCAGTTCGGCCCAAATCGTGCTTATCCGTCCCATGACAAGAATGTGTTCTGGAAACTTTTATACGCGCCCTGCTTCCTTGATCAAATCCGCATATAAATCTTTATTGAATTCAAAGTCTTCAGGAAGAGGGGGTGGCAGGCGTGACCTTTTTAGTCTCCATGACATCTCGGTCGGAACGCATCGGTCATCAACCAAGAAGAAACGGTCCTTCTAATCCTTTAAACTAGTGGTAATCCACGAATAACAACAAGCATTCTTCTTCCTAACTTCGAAGGTATACCAACTATCGAACCGATTCAACTTGTAAAAAGCCCGGAACACATCCAAATCCGGGTCGGAGCCTAAACCACGACAGGCTAACTCAAAATGGCACACTTTGGCGAGGCCAAAAGTGTTCATTTGAGAAAGGTGAACCTCATGAAATAAAAGAACTTCGATCAAGAACTTCGTCAGAGGAAGACGATAGTTGCAGTAGTCGAATAAGCGGGGTATAAACCCCTATCTTCCCCGGAACAAAAGGATAAATGGGCGTATCCTTTTTGGGGAGAACAGGGTGTAAGGAGGCAGGAATCGAGTATTGGTTTACATACCACTTCAAACCGTTTTTATTCAAAATATTGAAGCAACCGAATAAGTTGCTTTTATTCGCCATATTAAAAAGAAGATACTAACCTGATCGGAGTCTCTGGTTTAGAAAAAAGAAAAAGGAGAAGAAGAGGACAACACAGGTAAAAGTGAAAAAAGAAAAGTATTTTTTCTTTATATATAAAAGTTTTTTTCTCCACCTCCATACGGCCTCCAATAAGGAGCCGACACGTCATGATAACTGACACAAGTCAAACGTCACGTCAGATAGGAGGAAGATAAAACGACCGTCAGTTAAATAACAAAAGTCACCGCCAAAATTTAAAATTCAAAAATCAACGATACGAACGCCGAATCAGGGGATCAGCTCGCCAAAAATTACGCCATTTTAGTTCGAAGCTTTTACCAAAGCAACGCTACGAACTAGGGGGACTTGATGAGGACACGTCCTTGGTCGGACCGAATGACCAACAAACATAGGACCGAACCTCATTACTTAAAGGGTCGGATCGCACCCAGTGCCATAGACAGAACGAGTAAACACATTGATACGCCACAACTAACTAGGACCCACGGCTTTAACTGCCATGACAGTGACTGGTCCGACCCTAACTCACTCGCCACGTCAGCATACCCAAAAACTATAAATACCCCGCCAAAGCTTCCAGCAAGGGGTAATCACTATTTTCTCTCTCTAAACTCTCCTCTCTCTCTTCCTGACCTATTCTCTCCTCACAAATACTTATTCTCACGCCCGAGCTTGGTCACAGAGAGGCCCCCTCCCTGTGACGAGGCTAACAGTGTGCTTTTTCCTTGTGATCTTGCAGGTTCTTGCTAGGTCATCTGAAGCTCTACTCTGACCAGGTCGGACCAACTGGTTTTGAGTCTTCAATGACGGTGGCGCTTTGTTTTTTTTCGGCATGACCCGCCGACGGCGGCGGAGCTGCGACGGCAGTGGTGGTTGTTATTGTTCAGTTTCGACTCAATGTGCTTCAACTCACATTTTGGTTCAACCTCCGATTGTTCTCAGTCGGGTCATCCCTGTTCCGGTTCGGGTTTGTAACTTCAGATGTGTTCAAGTCAAGTTTGGGTTTTAGATACGGCTCGGTCAAACTCGGGTTCATGTTCAAATTCTTTTCAGGTCAACCACAGGCTTTCGGGTCAGCCGCGGTTCTGGATTTCGATTCGGATTTTGGGTCAAAGTTTTGGGCTTCGGTCAATAGAAGTCAATGGTTGGTCAACGGCTCTAGTCAACGGTCATAATTGTTCGGGTCAGATTCATATTTTGTTCGGGTCAAGCTTTGGGTCGGTCAACACGTCCAGATTCAGTTTTAGCGTGGTTCGGGTCGACTCAGTCAAACCAGGTCAACCCAGTGAGTCAACTCAGTCAACTCATCCGGTCAACTCAGTTGACCCGATTAACTCAGTCAACTTTTACAACATTTCGACGTGAAGATTTGTTAAAGAATTAGCAATCGTTTATGATAGTTATCTAGTTTTATTTAACTATTTCCGTGAAAACGAGCTCGAACTGAACAAAACGATGGGTTCTTAGTTAATATTTACTTGGATTTATTTATTATTTCGTTTATATAAATAGGCTATGCATAAAAATTATTGAATTGTTGATTGAATTTTGAAAATATAACGACACTTTAGTTGTCGGGGGCGTAAAAAACAGAGGAAACTCTGCCCGTTTTTTCGAGAAAATCCGTAAAACCAAAACACGTTTTATTATCAAACAAACTATCGGATCCAATTAAACTTTAGAAAAACAAATACAAATACATTATTACTTTCGATGACACTTTACAACTTACGAAGACAACGATTCGGAAAGTATTTACAACGACAAATATAGTTACTTTAAATTTCAAAATTCGACAAATCTTTTATAAAAACAATATAATTATTTATATGGTTTCAAACGCCAATAACCCGATTTCGTTTATACAAATACATATAGTTCGCGTATGTATTTCAAATATCAAACAACATGATTCCGTTTTATAAAAACAAACATAGTTATACATTTATTTCAAATACCAAATGACGCGAATTCATTTTATAAAATAAATATAGTTTATATTTATTTCAAATATCGAACAATACGAATTACTTTTATAAAAATGAATATAGTTTATATTTATTTCAAATATCGAACAATACGAACTCATTTTATAAAAATAAATATAGTTTATATATTTAAATATCGTACAACACGAATTCTTTTATAAAAATAAATATAGTTATATATTTATTTACAAACACAACAACTCGACGATTCTTTTATAAAATAAATATAACTTTTATATTTATTTCAAACGCCTAAACGGCGTTCTACGTATCAATGTACGAGTCGCAAAATATTATTTTCATATGAATACTCGTCACATACACATACCACTTCTCGAGAAGGCTAATGCAATATAACGATATATTTATATACTTTTATATAAATATTTATATATATTGTTAGGGATAGAATTTTAGTGCTTATGGATCACGTATCCTCAGTTTAGCCTCTATCAAGGATCCTCAGGAAATGGTGCAGGAAGACTAAGGATCAAGGATCCTCACTGGTATTCTTAAACTAACAATTGTTTCCATTACCCTTTGGCTTTGTTTTGCAGGTGTACTTCGAAGAGGACTTATTCCAACCGAGATTCAAGGGGAATATGCTCTTTATTTTGGCACGTGCATGAGCTGAAGACCATTGGTGGTGATCATGGGTAGATGGCTGAAATTTCGGATAGTTAGTTAAGGATATTTTTTGCTAAGATTAATAGGGGTATTGAGCTAATTTAGAAGGAACTTGCACTCTAATTATCGAACAACACTTCTGCTACTCTCTCTCGAATACACACACACTAGAATTCATTGTAACAAGCTCAATACTTCCGAAGTTGTAACCTTTTTTGTTCAATATAGCTGATAGTGATAGTTTTCACTATCCGGGGTTTTTTATGCCGGAGATCGTACATTGATCAAGGGCTTTTTCCTCGTATAAATCCTTGTGTTCATTGCCATTTTCTTTCAATTATTGTTCATACATTTGTTCATCTAACCAAGCATCTAACCTCACAAAAATCAGATTTGGTTACATTATCCTTGTGTGATTTTTTACTAAAACAGTTTGGCGCCTACCGTAGGGCAATTGGTGCTTCATCCTTGATAATTTTGTTCATTTCATTCATTCTTGTTCATGACCTTCAACCACATGGCTTCTCAGGGAAAAACCACTTCAAGCTCCATGTCGGCGATCACCTCATCACAGGGCATTCCACCATTGCCTCTTGTTCCTTCTGCATCTCAGAAGAATGCTGAGAGTGCAGTGAAGAAGACAACCCCTGTTTTCACAAAAGCAACTACTGCTGTTTCTTCCTCTACACCTACTAACAGTGACCTTTACTCTTTGATTTTGCAGATGAAAGGTTACATGCAACAGCAGGATGAAACTAATGGTAGGATACTTCGTAAGATTGATGAAATCAAGAAATTGAAGAAGTCAGCGGAGGATCAATCTCCATTGATTCCTAGGTCGTTTGATTTCACTACCCCACCAACAACCATCCAGCATTCCAAAGCATCAGGTGTCCAGCATCAAGGAGGATCCTCAAGTGTGCAGTATGGATCATCAGCTATGACATAGTCTCAAGGATCCTACTTTCAGCCTCAAGGATCATCTTTTCAGCATCAAGGATCCTTCTCGGGTTTGGGAGGATACATGGGGACACTGTCGGCTCAAGGATCCTACTTTCAGCCTCAAGGATCCTACCCTCAGCATCAAGGATCCTCATCGCAGGTTCAAGGATCCATGGAATACCCTCCAAGACCTTCAGCTCCAATGGATCTTGGATCCAACATCGTCCAGGATCAAGGATCCTCGGGGAGTCAACAACCCAGAAGTTCTGATATAGTGTGGGAGACTTCATTCCCATGCAGACTATTGCTTCATCTAGTCCCACAGTTGCACTGGAACTGCCTCATTTTGGATACACATATGGGGTTCCAATCTCAAACCAGTCAGGAGGTAACACTCTCAATACGTCTTATAACACTAACCATGGTCTTATGCAGGAACAAGGGATCAACCAGGCCATGGCTAAGGAGTTGCAAAAACTCAAGGATATGATATCCAGTGTCCCAGGAGTGGTTAAACCCATTCCTGAGATCCCAGATGGAAGTCACTAGGTGTCTCGCTTTGCACCACCCATATGTAATGCTGAGATACCAAAACGATTTCAAACACCCAATATGAAGCTGTATGACGGTGTAGACATACATGATCCTCATCGCGATGGTCTAGTTATTACACTATTTATCTATAACCATTTTGTTCGCAAGATTCTCATTGATGGTGTAAGCTTAGTGAACATAATCTAGTTGGATGTCCTCAAAAGAATGAACATCCTTGAATCTGATATATCCCAAGATCATTTGTCCTTGGGGGATTCAGTGGAGAGACAAAGAATACATTGGGGGACATTAAACTTCCTATTTATATAAAGGGAGTGAATTATGTTCAAAAACTTCTGTGTTATTGATTGCTTATCTTGCTGTAATGTTATCCTTGGCAGGCCATGGATACACGATATGAAGGTAGTCCCATCAACATATCATCATTATGTGAAGCTTCCTACTCCATGGGGTGTGGTAAAGATTGAAAGTGATCAGCAAGAAGCTAAGAACTGCTACACATCTTCAATGAAACCAGCCTCAAAGCCTAGGGAAGCATAACAATTAAAGTATCCTCCAAGGGACGTCATGGAGGCAAGAGAGCAAGACGTCAAGGATATTTTGTTGAACCATGAGGATCCTGAATCCAAAATCTTTATAGGATTCGGGATCCTTAACAGTATTGAGCAGGATTTAATATCCTTCTTGAAAAGAAGAAAAAATACCTTTGCTTGGAAACATGAAGACATGACGCGTATATCTAAGGATGTTATTACTCACAAACTTGGTATTGACAGGTTTTTCATGCCAATACACCAGAAAAGGAGGAAATTTGCACCCAAAAGAAATGCCATTATCCAAGAAGAGGTAGACAAATTGCTCAAGGCAGGTATGATCAGAGAGGTAAAGTATCCAAGATGGCTAGCCAATGTGGTTGTTCAAAAAAAATGGAAAGTGGAGGGTATGCGTTGATTTTACTGACTTGAATAAAGCATGTCCCAAGGATCCTTTCCCTTTACCCCACATTGACTCCATGGTGGATGCTACGGTGGGTCATGAGTTGTTAACTTTTATGGATGCTTCATCTGGATTTCAACAAATTCAGACAGAACCATCTAACCAAGAGGATACAACTTTCATGACTCCCACTGGTATATATTGCTATAGTGCTATGTCTTTTGGATTAAGAAATGCAGGTGCCACATACCAAAGGCTAGCGAATATGATGTTCAAAGAGCATATTGGACACATAATGGAAGTCTACATAGATGATATGGTGGTCAAGTCCAAAAGAGCTGAGGATCACCTAAAGGATTTGGAAGAAGCATTTGATATCCTTGACAAATACAACATGAAGCTGAATCCTTCCAATTGCCATTTTGGAGTTAAAGCTGGTAAATTTTTAGGATACATGGTGACAAAGAGGGGAATAGAGGCAAGTCCAGAAAAAATCAAGGCCATCGTGAACATCAAGTCTCCTGCCAATGCTAAGGATGTGCAAAGGATGACGGGAAGAATTGCAGCCTTGAACAGATTCATCTCAAAGTCCTCGGAAAAATGTAAAGAGTTCTACGACATCCTGAGGAAGAATAAAAAATTCGAATGGACTAAAAAGCATGAGAATGCCCTCAAAGCCCTCAAGGATTACCTATCATCAGCTCAGCTCTAATGAAACCAGAAAATGGGGAAACATTATACTTATACCTGGCTGTTTCTACTAAGGTAGTAAGTGCGCTCCTAGTTAAGGATCACGAAGGCTCTCAATATCCAGTATACTATGTAAGTAAAAGTCTACTAGATGCTGAGTCCAGGTATTCTCATTTAGAGAAACTTATTCTTGCTTTAATCATGGCATCTACTAAACTCCGACACTATTTTGAAACTCATCCTATTGTTGTTAAAACTAACTTTCCTATTAAGAATGTTCTCAGGAAACCTGAAATGTCAGGAAGGATGGAAAAATGGGCAGTCAAGCTTAGTGCATATGACATTAAGTATGAACCTAGGACTGCCATCAAGTCCCAAGCCTTAGCTGACTTTGTGGCTGATTTTAGTAGTGATCTACAAAGGGAAGCTGAATTAGAAGTTCAACAACTTGAGGAGACCAAGGATCCTTGGACACTCTTCACAGATGGAGCTTCAAATGTCAAGGGAACCGGACTAGGCATACTACTAAAATCTCCACAGGGGGACATTATACCCCAATCAATTGCTTGTGAATTTCAAACCACCAATAATGAGGCTGAATATGAGGCTTTGATAGTCGGTTTGCAATTAACCAAGCATATGAGGATCATGTATCTTGAGGTACATGTAGATTCTTTGTTAATTACTAACCACTATAACGGTTCTTATGCTGTCAAAGGTGAAAGGCTAATCAAGTATTTAGAAATAGTCAAGAAATTGGTAGATTCTTTTGCTTCTATTAGTTTAACACAAGTACCCAGAGAAGAGAATGCAGAAGCTGATGCCCTAGCTAATCTTGGATCATCATTGAAGATTCCAGAGGATGTGAAGATACCCATCATCCATGTTAACCCCTGCTATTAAGTATAACATAGCCATGGAGATAGTGGAGGATTCTGCAGTTGTACCTAGTGATGGTGCACAGTCAAATTCAGGATCATAGATCCTTCCAATTCTGAAATATATACAGAATGGAGAAATTCCTGCTGGAGAAAATCCTAGAGCCTTCAAGATTAAGGTATCTCAATTTACGTTATTAAACAACATCTTATATAAAAGGTCTCTTGCAGGTCCATATTTAAGATGCATTGAGGATCCAGAGATTCAAGAAGTTTTAAAGGATTTTCATGAAGGAGATTCTGAGAATCACACTGAGGGCAGAGCACTATTTTCAAGGATCCTTAGAACAGGATATTATTAGCCCACAATGAAGAAGGATGCTGTGGAATATGTAAAGAGGTGTGATGCTTGTCAGAGACATAGTAATATCCTTCGTTAACCAGCAGAGCCTCTGCATCCTATATCCTCTTCTTGGCCATTCCTGAGATGGGGAATGGACATAGTTGGCAAACTTCCTAAGGCACCAGGAGGAAAAGTGTTTATGTTGGCCATGACTGATTATTTCTCTAAGTGGATAGAAGCTGAAGCCTTTGCACAAGTTATAGTGAAAGAAGTTATATCCTTTATCAAAAGAAATATCATTACTAGATTTGGCATACCTTCTGAAATTGTTTGTGACAATGAATCCCAATTCATTGGGAGTCGAACTACTAACTTTTATGATAGCTGGGGGATTAGAATGATAACATCAACACCAGTCCACCCACAAGCTAATGGTTAGGCAGAATCATCCAACAAGATCATCGTCAACAACTTGAAGAAGAAGCTTGGATCCAAGAAAGGGAAATGCGCAGAAGAGCTACCATATGTGTTATGGGCTGCTAGAACAACTCCTAAGAATGCTACTGGTCAAACTCCATTCTCTTTAGTCTTTGGAGTTGAATCTGTGATCCCTACAGAGATGGTAGTCCCTACCGCTAGAACAAGCATCCGTGATCCTGAAGGAAATGCTGAAAACTTGACTCAAGACCTGGATACTATAGAAGAACTTAGGGATTTGGCAAGGACAAGGTTGGCTAGCTATCAACAAAGAATGGCTGGAGCTTACAACAAGAATGTCAGGATCAGGAAGTTTCAAGTTGGTGACATGGTATTGAGGAAGGCATTCCAAAATACCACAAATCCTGTTGATGGTAAGCTAGCACCAAAGTGGGAAGGCCCCTATCAAATTGAAGCTGAGGAAGGAAAGGAGGCATATCGTTTGTTAACAAACGATGGTGACTGTTAGGGATAGAATTTTATAGCCTATGGATCATGGATCCTCAAGTGTAGCATGGATCACGGATCCTCAGTTCAGTTTGAATTAAGGATCCTCAGGAGACGTTGCAGGAAGAAGGATCCAGGATCCTCATTATTATTTTGAACTAACAATTGTTTCCATCACCTTTTGGCTTGTTTTGTGTGTATGTTTCGAAGAAGACTTATTCCACATGAAATACCAGGGGAATATGCTCTATATTTTCAACATGTGCACGAGCTAGTGACCGTTAGTGGTGATCGTGGGTGATGGGATGATTTTTTGGATAGTTAGTTAGGATATTTTTGGATAAGATTAAAGGGGTATTGAGCTTATTTTTAGAAACACTTTGCACTCTGGTTTACGTACAACACTTCTGCTCCTCTTTTTCTCGAACACACACACTAGAACTCATTGTATCAAGCTCAATACTTCCGAAGTTGTAAACTTGTTTATTCAATATATTCGATAGTGATAGTTTTCACTATTTGACGTTTTTGTGCTGGACATCATACATTGATCAAGGTCTTTTTCCTCGTATAAATCCTTGTGTTCAACATTCATTTCATACACTAATTGTTCATACATTTGATCATTTAACCAAGCATCACACCTCACAAAATCAGATTTGGTTACATTATCCTTGTGTGATTTTTGACCAAAACAGTTTGGCGCCCACCGTGGGGCAATCGGTGCTTCATTCTTGAAAATTATACTCATTTCATTCATTTCTCTTCATTACCTTCAACTACATGGATTCTCAAGCGAAGAACGCTACAAGCTCCATGCCGGCGGTCACCTCTTCACAGGGCATTCCACCTTTGCCTCCTGCTCCTTCTGGATCCCAGAAGAATGCTGAGAATGCTGTGAAGAAACAAACCCCCGTTTTCTCAAAATCAACTACTTTTGTTTCTTCTAATCCCACCTACAATGATCTTTATTCTTTGATTTTGCAGATGAAGGATTACACGCAGCAGTGATGTGCGTGAAGTGTGTTATGGTTTTAATGTTTATTTTAAGCCTTTTTACACTTTTTAGCCAAGTTTTAAATTTATAAAACACGATATTTACTAACACTAAACACACATATGGGCAAGTGCACCCATCGTGAGCGTAGTATAGTGTTGGTAAGATACCGAGGTCGTCCAAGGACACAATAGCTTTTAGTACCGGTTTATCCTCAACGTCTAATCAAATCAAAAAGTTAGAAAAAGGTTTTAAACTAGAAAAATAAAAACTAACTAAAATGCTGAAAATAAAATAAAAATAAAAACAGATAGACAAGATGAATCACTTGGCTCCGACTCGTGTATAGTGTAACCTTTGATTATTTCCGCACTTTTACACTTTTTAAGAGATTATCTTAGTTATTGTAGTAGCCCCCTCTTTTGAAGGTGATGTTACCCTCAACCCAGTAGTTTGAGTCAGCAAGGATACAATCCTAAAGGGTCGGATTATTGAAAGATAATTAATTAAGTTATTAATGCATATTATGGTAGGCCCCTCTTTTGAAGGTGACGTTACCCTCGGCTAAGTAGTCTGAGTCAGCAGGGATACAGTCCTAAGTAGCCGGGTTAAAGTATTAATAGTAGCTTACATATGAGGGGGTCAAAGAGTTTGGACCCCCGCCATCCAATACCGTTAAGTATTGAAGGAGGTCCTACTAAATTTGACCCAGGTCCTTGCAGGATCTATACACTGAACAAGGCAAGACTCTTACCAAACCGTTCCCTTAACCCCAGACCAGGTAGCCAACATACCTCCATATAGACCGTGGAGATATGAATGGTGAAAATCTTTTATTTTATATAGACAGTAAAATAATGCCAAGACACCACGGACAAACGATAAGGAAAAATCACCTTCAACATAAGAAACTAGTTATTAAAGTCATTAATACATAACCAAGTAAAAAGTGCGAAAAGATTAAAAATAAAAAGTATTACACTAGACACTTTGTCTTCACCAAGTGATGTAAGAGACTTAGGCAAACATGGCCTTGATTGTCAAGAACTCTTATGATCAATCTTGGATCCTGAGACGACTCACACACTCTATGATGGACAATGGATGATGGTGGTGGATGATGGTGTTATGGTGGTGGTGGGTGGTGGGTGAAGTGTGAGAGAGGTGGTGTGCCAAGGGATGGTTTGCAATTGAGCCAGCACTCCTATTTATAGGCTGAACAGAAGCTCGGGCACGGCCCCGTGTCCATCCTTCATCTCTTTCTTCATTAATTGCAGTTTGTCTGCATTAGTTGACCACGCCCCCATGTCCACTGGGCACGCCCCCGTGTGTAGAAGCAAATCTGTACTATCAAGATTTTACAGATTCTGCGAATCTTAGAGTTGACCACGGCCCCGTGTCCGCTGAGCACGACCCCGTGGTGGGCGATAGAAGCTTCTACAGCTTTGTCTTTTCTGCTGGCACTTAGGCACGCCCCCGTGTTCACTAAGCACGGGGCGTGTTCAGCCTTCTGTTTTCTTGTTTTGCTTGGGAAGATGCTGTCGTGGGATCGGGCATGTCATGTTTGTTCCTTTTCTTGTATTTATGTTAGATTTAGCTGTCTTTTTGCTTCTTTTGTTAATTTGAGCTCATTTAATCCTGAAAATACAAAAGGAAGACAAAAGCACACTTTTCCCAACATTAGTACTAAAAAAAGGGTTAGTTTTATGCCACAATTGATGTAATTTATATGTTGCATTTTGCACACATTAAATACCCCCACACTTGAATCTTTGCTTGTCCTCAAGCAAAACTCTTTATAATGTGGCTTTACATTCCCAAATGGAATGGGTAGAAGAGAAGGTTTTTGGGCTTGTCATAGAGTGTCGGGATTTCCAAGATTCTTTATTAAGTTTTATTTATATTTATTTACAATCATATTCATCATGATTTATTTAAAATATTTCATAAGATAAATTACTTATTAGGGCATAACATGCCTCTTTAAAATTTCATTTATATACAAGTTCACATACCTCACGGGGATCACTCAACACTCGGCCGAAAATGTATTTTAGTGAATCACTCGAGAGCGGCATGGAACTTACTCCTACCATAAGCTTGCCGAGCAATCAATCCTCCTCCTTTTTAACTATATACCTTTGTAAATATCAAGAGGACTTTTTGGGTGAAGGGTTAGGCTTGGGTTAAAGGTAGGAGGTTGGGTTAGTGGTTAGGGAAAGGGCGAAAAGCGTAACAAGCGTTGGTTTTCGTAAGACTTTTTATTTTTGCAACTTTTATTTTGATGAAGCTTTTATTCAAACAAAGTTATTTTTGATAAACTTGTTTGTTTATTTCTTTTTTGCTTCATCATTAACAAAATATTTTTTTTCTTTTTCTTTTTTTTTTTTTTTGAAAGTCATACGAAAAACCGAGCTTGTTACTAAAACAAAAGGTTAAAAATAAAAAGGGTTTTGGTGGGTGAAAGGGTGTTTGGTTTGGGTTATGAAATGAAAGGGTTTAGGCTCAAAGGGGCTAACTAGGGGGATTTTGGGTAGGTGGTAAAAAAAAATAATGGTGTAGAAATAAAAAGGGTTAGTCCTAATACCTCCATCATTTACTTACTCGGGTTTAAGTTGGTAAGGACCGGGAATGTGTCGTCGTGGCAAGTTCTAGAGTCGTAAGAACCAAGCGGCTATTCACACAAGAAACGAAAAATGAGCATTTAGTTTAATGATATGTATTTGTATGCTCAATAAAGGCTCAAAACTCACTTTTGTGGGAATGGGTTTTTATGTGATCAAGTATATATAATCAAATTTTAACTAAGCTTGTCATGTTGTTTCATAATTTTCTTATGTTGGTTCTTTTTATCACGACGCTATCGGTTGTAAATTTATAAAAATATAACCTTTTTAGAATTTGAAATTCCCAAGTTAAACCTAGACAAGTAAAAAAATTGAAATTTTTTTTGAAAAAATTTGGGGTGATTAGCGGTTCCAATAGAGTTTTGTGTAAGGCTTGTAGTTAGGACTTGCAAGATTCAAGGTTTTAGCATCCCCCCCACACTTAAATTACACATTGTCCTCAATGTGTCCCAAAAATAAGTTTTTAGGTTGATTGAATGTGTAAAAAGGTGTTAAAAAGCAAAAATTTGTGTTACTGGGCGACTGGACACGACCCCGTGTTCAGGTGCCAGTAATGAAAACTTACAGAAGGTGGACACAGGGGCGTGTCGACTGGGCACGACCCCGTGTCTGTCAAAAGCATGCCTAATTAAACAAACAGCAGGTCTGGGGAAGTGGGCACGGGGGCGTGTCGGCTGGACACGACCTCGTGTAGACAATCTGCAAATTTGAAAAACAGGTTTCTGGCTCTGGTTTTCTTGTCCCGGCTTTAGTAGCACTAATGTTTAGTGCTCTAAGCCTCGTATGTACCTACTTTATCAATAAACACTACACCAAACCATAGCAAACATCCTAATTTACCAAGTTCAACATCCACGTCAACAAAGTTAAAAGAAAGACAAATGCAGAAAAATAAAAAGAGTTAAAAGAAAGTAAATTGTTCAACACTCGGCACGCAGGCCAGAATTTTTTCAAGATAAAAGGGGGGGGGGGTTAACCTGTGGGATCTCCAACCAAATGTTCCTTCCTCCACTCCTCCTAGTCCATGTCCTCGTCCTCATCGTCATCATCTCCTCCACCATGCCCCGCCATGTACTCCCGGATGCTCCCTATGTCATCCTGGATGTCGGATATGTTCCTTTCGATGGCTCCGACCCGGGCGTACGTGTTGCTCGCCATGTTGTAGGTGTTCCTGGTGCACATGAGGTTTTCCTGCAATAAATCATGTAAACTTTGGAAGTTAGGAAAACCACCTCCTTGTGAGGAGGACTGGCCCGGATCACCGTGGGGCTGGTACTGGTACTGAGGAGGGTGTTGAAACTGTGGAGCGTGAAGGACAAGTGCCGCTTGCGGGTTCCATGCATATCCCTGCATCCTCTGAAAGCTAACCGTCCCGTCTTCAGCCTCATAAATTAGGTTCATGGAGCGGCAAATGTGTATGTCCACTCTTCCCGACCATGGGCTCCTTTCGAATGACCTAGGTATGTTGGTGAAGTGCTTGAAGAGACGGTATACCCACCCTCCAAAGAAGATAGGGGTTGGTGGAGTAGCAAGCTTGTTCAAATGCATGTTTCAGAGCAGGAGGAACGGAACATCGAGGTGTCTGTGGTTATGGATGCAGTGGAGGACAATCAAATCTCTCAACCCAACAATGCCACCGCTATCATGCCTTTGGCTAAGAGAGTAGCCGAGGAGCCTATGGATGTATCGGTAGAGCGGGTCCCTCAACTTAGTGCTCTTAGTGCTGCTCGGATTGTAGTGCCCTTCAGTAATCTGAGCCCACGCGGCTTGGCGAACGTTCTCATCCATCTCCCGCATCCCTCCAGTATTCTCCTCATTACCCGCATCTTCTTCCGAATATAGCCCAACTATCGACCCAAATTGTGCCATTGAAATCGAGTACCTAGTTCCACCACATCGGAATACCACCCCATCACCGTCGAAAGGGTCGCACCTTAAATTGAACGTGAATGTGCTGTAGAACTCCATAGTGCACTCGTGGACGGAACGAAGTCGAGTGGTTAAGGCTAATCTTAGCGGGCCGGTAACGAGGTTGTTAAACCGGTCAAGTTGGTTCACCATGGTTAACAGATCCGTGCACACTTGTCTCGGGTATTCTTCCGGTCTTGTTTGAAGTACTTCATATCTTGCCCTAGCATCGAGCTCATTTGCGTTAAATCTCGTGAATTTCTTCGACATCTGAAAGAATACACCAAAAGTTAGCATGAAACAGTAGAATTTTCGGACAAAACTGCAAACAGTGAGCTGGATACGACCCCGTGTTCAGCGGACACGGCCCCATGTCCAGGCTTCTGTTACTCAAAAACATCATTTTTCGACCCGGTTTCGAAAACTTGAAAATTTTTGGTCCAATAGGTGCGGTTTCCCCCGAAAATGAAACCCCAAGTGCCGTTTTTCCCAAAACAACCCGTTTACCCATTCAATTTTATCTTTTTCGGTTCAAAAACAAGGGTTTGGGGTTTTTGTGAGAAATCGGGCTCTTTGAACAATACAAGTGGATTTACTTCCTATAACACTTATCTAACTAAATGCTAATAGATTTAAGCAAAAATTTGAGGTTCGATCCGGATGTAGTTCAAGAACCCTAGATTTTTTCCCAAATTTTTGAAGTTTTAACTACATGCAAATGCTTAATCTAACTACTAATGGTGATAGAATCATACCTTGGTGTTGTTAGAAGTAGAGGAGACGTCAAAAATCTGCGGAAAATCGCCTTGAACCAGAGCGTTTTTGGGGAAACGGGGCGTGTGGAATGGTGTAACTGTTATGAAAAAGGGGATTTATCCAGACAGTTACGCGGACACGGCCCCGTGTCCAGCGGACACGGCCCCGTGTCCAGCGGACACGGCCTCGTGCCGAGCAATGTTTTGAAAAAAAAAATTTAAGTGCTCGTGTGAGTGCCCTTGTTTTCCCAAAACTTCGTTAGAAGACTTACCGATTAAGATGTCATCCCTGTTAGTTCGTAACTTACCAGGTATGAGGTTGATGTTTTTATTCTTCGACCGTTTGAAGCGAGATCTCCTCCTCTTCATCCTCAATGAATCCTTGATAGAGTTTCAGCCGTTGGCCATTGACTTTGAATGGAATTCCATTTCGAGATTTAATTTTTATTGCACCGTGCAGGAAAATATGGGTGATGGAAAAAGGTCCTGACCACCTAGACTTTAATTTACCAGGAAACAATCGAAGTCGTGAATTAAACAAAAGAACTTGATCTCCTACTCGAAATTCATTAGGTTTAATATGTTTGTCGTGCAAGTTTTTCATTCTTTCCTTGTAAATTTCGGAGTTTGAGTATGCATAATTCCTAAGTTCGTCTAATTCATTTAATTGACAAAATCGATTTTTACCAGCAAATTCTAAATCTAAGTTTACATTTTTAATTGCCCAGTAGGCTTTGTGTGCAATTTCTACTGGCAAGTGATAACTTTTTCCATAGACGAGCTTATATGGGGTTGTACCTATTGTTGTTTTATAAGCAGTTCGAAAAGCCCATAAAGCATCATCTAATTTATCTGCCCATTCCTTTTTATTTAACCCTACGGTTTTTTCAAGTATTCATTTTAAACCTCTATTAGTCACTTTGGCTTGTCCGTTTGTTTGAGGGTGATATGCTGTTGAGACCCGGTGATAGACCCCATATCTTGTTAATATTTTTTCAAGTTGATGATTGCAAAAATGGGTACCTCTATCACTTATTAATGCTTTAGGTGTTCCAAAACGAGAGAATAATTTTTTCAGAAATCTTACCACGACTCTTCCATCATTTGTTGGAAGTGCCTCGGCCTCGGCCCATTTAGACAAGTAATCTACTGCCACAAGTATATATTTGTTTCCTTTCGACGGTGGGAAAGGCCCCATAAAGTCGAGTCCCCACACATCAAAAATTTCACAAACAAGAATGCCATTTGGTGGCATTTCGTTTTTGGAAGAAATATTACCTGTTCTTTGGCAAGCATCACATGTCTTGACAAGACTTTGGGCGTCTTTGTAAATGGTCGGCCAATAAAATCCTGAATCAAATACCTTTCGTGCGGTACTAGCGGCACCATGATGTCCTCCGTATGGACCTTCATGACAATGGCGGAGAATTCTTCGTGCTTCGCTACCATGTACGCATCTTCGGATGAGTTGGTCGGCACACATTTTGAAAAGATATGGATCTTCCCAAAAATAGTGTTTTACATTAGCAAAGAATTTTTTTCTTTGATGATGTGGCCAACCTTTTGCAACTATACCGCTAGCTAGGTAGTTAGCATAGTCGGCGTACCATGGCTCTTCTTTGTATTCCACCATTTCTAGGGACTCCGTTGGGAATTTTTCGTTGATTTGCTCGTCCCTGGTTGCCTCCAAAGCTGGGTCTTCCAAGCGCGAAAGATGATCTGCCGCGGTATTTTCTGCTCCTCTTTTGTCTTTGATTTCAATATCAATTTCTTGGAGGAGTAAAATCCACCGAATCAAACGTGGTTTTGCGTCCTGCTTTTTGAAGAGATATCGAATGGCTACATGATCTGTATAGACTATAGTTTTAGAAAGAACAAGATAAGAACGAAATGTATCAAAAGCAAATACCACAGCTAGCAATTCTTTTTCAGTTGTTGTGTAATTTTCTTGTGCATCGTTAAGTGTTTTACTAGCATAATAAATTGGGTGGAAATGCTTTTCTTTTCTTTGTCCCAAGACAGCTCCAACTGCAAAGTCACTTGCATCACACATGATTTCGAAAGGAAATTTCCAATCAGGTGCTATCATGATAGGTGCATTGATTAACATTTCCTTTAGGGTTAGAAATGCTTGATTGCAATCCTTGTCAAAGATGAAAGGGGCATCTTTTTCAAGTAATTTAGTTAGAGGCCTTGAAATTTTAGAAAAGTCTTTGATAAACCGCCTATAAAATCCGGCATGCCCTAGGAAACTTCTGATAGCTCTAACGGAGGATGGGGTGGTAATCGAGAAATGGTTTCTATTTTGGCTCGATCAACCTCCATTCCTTCGCTTGAGATTTTGTGACCGAGTACTATTCCCTCCGTTACCATGAAATGGCATTTTTCCCAGTTAAGGGTGAGGTTAGTTTCCTCACATTGGGATAGCATTCGTTCAAGGTTATCGAGGCATTGGTCGTATGAATCCCTAAAGATAGAAAAGTCGTCCATGAAGACTTCCATCGTCTTTTCTATCATGTCATGGAAGATGGCTACCATGCAACGTTGGAATGTTGCAGGGGCATTACATAGACCAAACGGCATGCATCGATAAGCAAAAGTTCCATAGGGACATGTGAAGGTTGTCTTTTCTTGGTCTTCGAGTGCTATCGGGATTTGAAAGTAACCTGAAAAACCATCCAAGAAACAATAAAATTTATGACCGGATAATATTTCTAACATTTGATCAATGAAGGGCAAAGGAAAGTGATATTTCCTTGTTGCTTCATTTAATCATCTATAATCTATACATACTCTCCATCCTGTGACGGTTCTCGTTGGTATTAATTCATTCTTTTCGTTAGTTATTACCGTCATACCTCCTTTCTTTGGAACTACTTGGACGGGACTTATCCAAGGACTATCGGAGATAGGATAAATAAGTCTGGCGTCAAGTAATTTGATGACTTCGTTTTTAACCACTTCTTGAACATTTGGATTTACTCGACGTTGTGGTTGTATTACCAATTTGTAGTCATCATTCATTAAGATTTTGTGCGTGCACATGGAAGGACTTATTCCTTTAATATCTACAAGCTTCCAAGCGATCGCATTTTTGTGTTTTTTTCAAAAGACTAATTAATTTTTCTTTTTCTAAACTATCTAATTTAGACGAAATAATTACAGGTAATTTACCATCTTTGTCTAGAAAAGCATATTCCAAACCTTTTGGACGTTCTTTGAGCTCAAGAGGTGGGTCTTTAGGAGACTCCTTATTTGGTTGCTCATTTTGATCAAGAACTTTAAAAGTTTGTTCTATGGCGACCTCTTCTTCAACAAAGTGGTCAATCTTTTCACTTGTATCGGGTGGTTCATCTTCATCTTCAATTAGGGGGTCATTATTGCCGAATGGATATTTCATTGACCGCTCAAGATCGACACTCTTTTTAAATGCCCCTAATTGAAGAGGTAGATTGTTGTACTTCCGGTTTTTCAAAGCTTCGTGAGTTTTTACAAATGGTCGTTCCAACACTAGAGGAGCGTCATCGAGGATGACAAAGTCGGTTGGGACTACCATTTGATTTGTTTGAACCAAGACATCTTCAACTACACCGACTGATTTTATTACCTTCCGATTGGATAGAAAAATGGGTATTTGAAGTGGAGAAAAGTCACTAATACTTAATTTTTCAAAAATGTAGTTGGGCATTATGTTAACACAAAGATCTTTATCAATTGTGACATTACTAATAAATGAATTTTGAAAGAAACATGGAATCGGTGTAATGTTAATTTCAAATGGGTCTTCTTTTATTAGCGAGGTTTGATCATTAGTTAACTTAACACTTACTGTTTCGTCAATTTTAGTGTTAGTGTTTAACTCTTTTAAAAACTTAGCATGAGTAGGAATTAAACAATGATTTTCAACAGAAGGTGACAAGAGATTAATTTCTTCAAAATTAGACTCTTCTTGAATTTTAACGTTGTCGGACTCACCTTTTTCGTTGTTTAACTCATGTGTCGGTTTTTCACTTATTTGTTCTTCCATTTTTACACTTTCAGTTATCTCTTCTTTATTTAATTCTTCTCTTGCGCGGGACTCCTCTTCCCTTGCGCGAGATTCTTTTATATAGCGATCGATAACTCTAAGGTGTTCTAATATCCTATCGGTCACTTCGGTTATAGAAAACGGATCAGGATTTTCAAAGCTTGAATCCGGTTGTTCGATCCTTTATTCCTCATAATACCCATATGAAGTAGATGGTTCACACCATTGTTCTTCATTGTAAGCATATGATGGATAAGGGTCGTAATTTTGTTCTTCATAGTACTCATATGAGGTGGGTTGTTCACGCCATGGTTCCTCATAGTAAGCATATGAAGGTGGTGGCTCATATCTTGGTTCCTCAAAGTATGAGTAAGGAGGCTCATACCTTGGTTCATCAAAATATGAGTATGAGTGAGGAGGTCCATACCTTTGGTCTTCATAGGATGTGTATGAAGTTGATGGCTCGTACCTGGGTTCCTCATAGTAAGTGTATGAAGTGGATGGTTGATATAAGTTACAATATTGGACCGAGTGCGGGTCACCACAATTAGTGCAATAGTTATTACTATAATCATCCTCCTCATAGGTGTAGTTGTAGCCTCCTGAGTATTGATCCATAAGAATCACTCAGCAGACCACAACCAAGTCTCGAGACCAGAAAACAAAAATAAAAACGGAAACAGAGGCTGGACACGGCCCCGTGTTCAGTGGACACGGCCCCGTGTACAGAATTTGTATCTGGGTGTTTTGATTAAAGTTACTGATTTCTATGACCACGGGGCGTGTTCAACGAGCACGACCCCATGTTCAGGCTACTGTATCTGGGTGTTTTATGAAAAATATGCAGCACGGCCCCGTGTTCAGTGAGCACGGCCCGTGTTCAACCTAATGTAAATGCAAAACTAAACTAAAATGCAGAAAAATGTGCGCGTGTTTTTTGAAAAATTTTTGAAAAACTGATTAGGCCGTCGATTTTAAGCTTTCTTAAAATCCTTGTGTCCCCGGCAACGGCGCCAAAAACTTGATGTGCGTGAAGTGTGTTATGGTTTTAATGTTTATTTTAAGCCCTTCTACACTTTTTTAGCCAAGTTTTAAATTTATAAAACACGATATTTACTAACACTAAACACACATATGGGCAAGTGCACCCATCGTGAGCGTAGTATAGTGTTGGTAAGATACCGAGGTCGTCCAAGGACACAAGAGCTTTTAGTACCGGTTTATCCTCAATGTCTAATCAAATCAAAAAGTTAGAAAAAGGTTTTAAACTAGAAAAATAAAAACTAACTAAAATGCTGAAAATAAAATAAAATAAAAATAAAAACAGATAGACAAGATGAATCACTTGGCTCCGACTCGTGTATAGTGTAACCTTTGATTATTTCCGCACTTTTGCACTTTTTAAGAGATTATCTTAGTTATTGTAGTAGGCCCCTCTTTTGAAGGTGACGTTACCCTCAACCCAGTAGTTTGAGTCAGCAAGGATACAATCCTAAAGGGTCGGATTATTGAAAGATAATTAATTAAGTTATTAATGCATATTTTGGTAGGCCCCTCTTTTGAAGGTGACGTTACCCTCGGCTAAGTAGTCTGAGTCAGCAGGGATATAGTCCTAAGTAGCTGGGTTAAAGTATTAATAGTAGCTTACATATGAGGGGGTCAAAGAGTTTGGACCCCCGCCATCCAATACCGTTAAATATTGAAGGAGGTCCTACTAAATTTGACCCAGGTCCATGCAGGATCTATACACTGAACAAGGCAAGACTCTTACCAAACCGTTCCCTTAACCCCCGACCAGGTAGCCAACATACCTCCATATAGACCGTGGAGATATGAATGGTGAAAATCTTTTATTTTATATAGACAGTAAAATAATGCCAAGACACCATGGACAAACGATAAGGAAAAATCACCTTCAACATAAGAAACTAGTTATTAAAGTCATTAATACATAACCAAGTAAAAAGTGCGAAAAGATTAAAAATAAAAAGTATTACACTAGACACTTTATCTTCACCAAGTGATGTAAGAGACTTAGGCAAACATGGCCTTGATTGTCAAAAACTCTTACGATCAATCTTGGATCCCGAGACGACTCACACACTCTATGATGGACAATGGATGATGGTGGTGGATGATGGTGTTATGGTGGTGGTGGGTGGTGGGTGAAGTGTGAGAGAGGTGGTGTGCCAAGGGATGGTTTGCAATTGAGCCAAGCACTCCTATTTATAGGCTGAATAGAAGCTCGGGCACGGCCCCGTGTCCATCCTTCATCTCTTTCTTCATTAATTGCAGTTTGTCTGCATTAGTTGACCACGCCCCCGTGTCCACTGGGCACGCCCCCGTGTGCAGAAGCAAATCTGTACTATCAAGATTTCACAGATTCTGCGAATCTTAGAGTTGACCACAGCCCCCTGTCCACTGAGCACGACCCCGTGGTGGGCGATAGAAGCTTCTACAGCTTTGTCTTTTCTGCTGGCACTTGGGCACGCCCCCGTGTTCACTGAGCACGGGGCGTGTTCAGCCTTCTGTTTTCTTGTTTTGCTTGGGAAGATGCTGTCGTGGGTTCGGACATGTCACGTTTGTTCCTTTTCTTGTATTTATGTTAGATTTAGCTGTCTTTTTGCTTCTTTTGTTAATTTGAGCTCATTTAATCCTGAAAATACAAAAGGAAGACAAAAGCACACCTTTCCCAACATTAGTACTAAAAAAGGGTTAGTTTTATGCCACAATTGATGTAATTTATATGTTGCATTTTGCACACATCAAGCAGCAGGACAGAACCTTGATGAAGTAAGAACCAGGGCCCTTAGATTCATCCGATTAGAGGATGATAAAAGGATCCAAGAAAGACTGTCAGGATCCTTAAAGCAGGAAAAGCAAGGATCCTACTACAGGAACAAGAAGTCCAAATCCTATAACAAGTCTGATAACCAAAACGTGCATGCAGTGGAGCAAGAAGAGGATGATAAAGATTATCCACCCATTTCTGAATATTGCTTTGCTGTTGATAACAATGAACTAATCCTTGCAATGCAGAATCTAGGTGAAAAAGCAAGATGGCCCAAAAAGAACGATAAGCCAACTGCTACAAAAGATAATTCCAAAAGGTGTGCCTATCATGAAGATTTCAGTCATCTTACTGATGAATGCATAGCACTAAGGAAAGAAAGTGGTTACTTATTAAGCAAAGGGCATTTAAATGAGCTATTTGGAAGGAAAAAGTCAAGGATCCAGGATCCTGAAAAGATTCCAGAAAGAGCTCCTGCTCCCCCAGCAGATGCACAAATTATCAACTTCATATCTGGTGGATCAGACATATGTGGCACTTCCTTTTCAGCAGCCAAGAGGCATGCCAAAGAGACAAATATGGATAATGGGGATAGGCCCATTCGAACCTCGATCCTTACACAGGAGAAAGTTATATCCTTTAATGAGGATGATCGTGTTGATATTCAGGATCCTCATCATGATGGTCTTGTTATTACATTGTTTATATCTAATCATTTTGTTCGCAGGATTCTGATGGATGGAGGAAGCTCAGTGAACATCATTCAACTTGATGTCCTCAAGAAGATGAACATCCCTGAATCAGAAATTATCCCAAGATCATCAGTTCTTGTGGGATTCAGTGGAGAAACCAAGAACACATTGGGGGACATTAAACTTCCCATTTACATAGAGGGAGTTAATTCTTTTCAAAAATTTTGGGTTATAGATTGCTTATCTTGTTGCAATGTTATCCTTGGCAGGCCATGGATACATGACATGAAAGCGGTTCCATCTACATACCATCAATGTGTGAAACTCCCTACTCCATGGGGTGTGGTGAAGATTGAAAGTGACCAACAAGAAGCCAAAAATTGTTATACTTCATCAATGAAGCCAGCCTCAAGACCTAGGGAGCAATAGCAATTAAAGTTTCCTCCAAGAGATGTCCTGGAGGCAAGAGAACAGGATGTGAAAGATATCCTAATGGATCCTCAGGAACCTGAATCCAAAGTTTTTATAGGATCCGAGATCCTCAATGACATTGAACAGGATCTAGTATCCTTCCTCAAGAGGAGAAAATCTACCTTTGCCTGGAAGCATGAGGACATAACAGGTATTTCTAAAGATATTATCACTCATAAACTTGGCATTGACAGGTTATTCAAACCCATACATCAAAAGAGGAGAAAGTTTGCACCAGAAAGGAATGCCATCATCCAGGAGGAGGTAGATAAACTACTCAGAGCAGGTATGATTAGAGAGGTTAAGTATCCAAAATGGTTAGCCAATGTGGTTGTTGTTCAAAAGAAAAATGGAATGTGGAGGGTATGTGTCGATTTCACTGATTTAAACAAGGCATGTCCCAAGGATCCTTTCCCATTACCCCACATTGACTCCATGGTGGATGCTACCGTGGGTCATGAGTTGTTGACTTTCATGGATGCTTCATCTGGATTCCAACAAATTCAGATGGAACCATCTGATCAAGAGAATACAGCCTTTATGACCCCTACTGGTATCTATTGTTATATTGCTATGCCATTTGGATAAGAAATGCAGGTGCTACCTACCAAAGGCTAGTTAATATGATGTTTAAAGAACAAATTGGACACACGATGGAAGTCTATATAGATGACATGGTGGTTAAGTCCAAGAAAGCTGAGGACCACCTTAGGGATTTGGAGGAAGCATTTGATATCCTTGATAGATATAATATGAAATTGAATCCTTCCAAGTGCCACTTTGGTGTAAAGGCTGGCAAGTTTCTAGGCTACATGGTGACAAAAAGAGGCATAGAGGTAAGTCCAGAGTAAATCAAGGCGATTGTGAATATTAAGTCTCCTGCCAATGCCAAGGATGTGCAAAGATTGACAAGAAGGATCACAGCCTTGAACAGGTTTATCTCAAAGTCATCAGAGAAATGCAAGGAATTCTATGACATTCTAAGAAAGAACAAGAAATTTGAGTGGATTGAAAAGCATGAGAATGCTCTCAGGGCCCTTAAGGATTACCTATCCTCAGCCCCAGCATTAATGAAACCAGAAAAAGGGGATATTTTATCCTTATATTTGGCAGTCTCTTCTAAGGCAGTAAGTGCAGTCCTTGTTAAGGATCATGAAGGTACACAGTATCCTGTATATTATGTAAGTAAAAGTTTGCTTGATGCTGAATCCAGGTATTCTCATTTAGAAAAACTTATCCTTGCTTTAATTATGGCATCTACTAAATTACGCCATTATTTTGAAATCCATGATATTATTGTTAAGACTGACTTTCCAATTAAGAATGTTCTCAGGAAACCTGAAATGTCAGGTAGGATGGAAAAGTGGGTAGTCAAGCTTAATGCTTATGATATCAAATATGAACCAAGAACTGCCATTAAATCTCAGGCCTTGGCTGACTTTGTGGCTGATTTCAGTAGTGTTCTACAAAGGGAAGTGTTAGGGGAGGATTTTCTAAATCCTAAGGATCACGGGTCCTCAAGTGCTACTAGGATCATGGATCCTCAATTTTGTTTGAATTAAGGATCCTCAGCAGGTGTCGCAGGATCAGGATTTAGGATCACTGTTGTTATCCTACTACTAACAATTGTCTACCTTGTACGTAAGCTTGTTTTGAAGGAACAAAGGCATGGACCAAGTCTCAGCGAAATTCCTGGAGTATATTCCCTCAATATTCCGCACGTGCTTGACTATTGTGAACGTTGTGGAGATCGTGGGGAGCTTGCATAATTGTCGGACAATTTGTTATTTTAGTTATTTCTAATTTAAAATGGGGATAACAAGCTTGAGTAGAACACTGAGCTAACTTTGGCATACACACACACTCGCAACAGCTCTCAAACAGCTCTCGAACGTTACTTGGTGATTTCATACACTTTTTTGCACATTGCACCCTAGTGATCCTTGTAACAAGCTTGTTATCATCCCGAGTTGTAAACATCTTTTGTTTAATCTTAGTTGGTGATCGGTAGTTTCCATCACCCGAGGTTTTTTGTGCCGGAGATCAGCTCTTGATCAAGGGCTTTTTCCTTGTATAAATCTTGGTGTCACTTGTTCATTACATTTATGAGTGATCCTTAATATTGTTCATTGATTCAAGCATCACACCTCACAACAAAAGATTTGGTTGCATTATCTTTGCTTGATTTTTTACCAAAACAGTTTGGCGCCCACCGTGGGGCAATTGGTGCTTCATTTCTAAGAAATTCTTGTTATTGCGTTTATTTCGGTTCATTACAACCAAGCAGATGGCTTCTTCAGCAAAGAACACATCAAGCTCTATACCGGCAATCAGTTCTTCACAGGGCGTTCTACCTTTGCCTCCATCACCTTTTGGATCCCAGAAGAATGCTGAAAATGCTGCGAAGAAACAAAGCCTAATTTTTCCAAAACCACCAACTTCTTCTGTTTCCACTAACCCTACTAATAGTGATCTTTTTACTTTGATTTTGTAGATGAAGGATCGCATGCAAGAGCAGGACAAAACCAATGAAAGAATCCTCCGGGAGATTGGTGATATCAAGAAACAGAAGAAATCAGTGGAGGATCACTCCCCTCTGATACCAAGGTCATTGGATTTCGATACTCCAGCTGTAACCGCCTTGCAAAATGCAGCTCCAGACATCCAGTATCAAGGTGGACCATTAGGAAGGCGTTACGGAACAACAACTATGAGTCAGGCTTTTGGGTCTCACTTCCAGCCTCAAGGATCCTGTTTTCAGCCTTCAGGATCCTCTTTTCAGAATCAGGGATCCTTCGTCAGCTTAGGAGGATATTTGGGAATGCACACAGTTCAAGGATCCTCCATGGTTCCAGAATCCTCTCAGGTCTAAGGATCCTCCATGGTTGCAGGATCCACTCAGGTTCAAGGATCCTCCTTTCAGGTTTAAGGATCCTCTCAGCCCCAGGGATCCTTTCAGGTTCAAGGATCCTCTCAGCATAAAGGATCCAACGTCTTTCAGGATCAAGGATTCTTGAGAAGTATACAACCCCCGAGCACAGATGTTCATCAAGGAGACTTCATACCAATGCAGACCATTGCTTCCTCTGGTCCTTCAATTATACCAGAATCCCGTCAATATGGATTCATATCTGCAATTCCAAACCTGAATCCCATGGGAGGTAACACTTTTAATAATTCTTATAACACTAACCATGGCTCTATGCAGGATACAGGTATCAATCAAGCTAAGCTATGGCTAGGGAGTTACAGAAGCTTAAGGATATGATATCCAGTGTACCGGGAGTGGTTAAACCCATTCCTGAAATTGCAGATGGTAGCCATAGGATATCTCATTTTGCACCACCTATTTGTGATGCTGAGATACCCAAAAGGTTCCAGATACCAACTATGAAGCTATATGATGGTTCAACGGATCCGGAGGAGCATGTAGCTCAATACAGGGAGAGGATGGAGATCAATCCAATTCCTGAGAGGCTAAAGGAAGCATGTCTATGCAAGGGTTTTGGATCCACACTCACAGGATCAGCTCTTAAATGGCTACTAAGTCTTCCCCCTTACTCTATTACTTCATTTGCTAATCTTGTTAATCTGTTTAATAGTCAATTCTCTTGTAGTAGAAAATTTGAACGATTAACTAGTGATTTATACAGGGTAACACAAGGTCAAAATGAATCACTTAGAGATTACATCACTAAGTTTAGTAAAGAATCCTTAGATATCCCTAATCTGGATATAGCCACGGCTGTGGAAGCCTTTAAAATGGGTTTGCTTAGGGATTCATTATTCTATGATGATCTTGTTATGACCCCATGCAGGAATCTTGATGAAGTAAGAACCAGGGCCCTTAGGTTCATCCGTTTAGAGGATGACAAAAGGATCCAGGAAAGACTGGCAGGATCCTCGAAGCAGGAGAAGCAAGGATCCTACTATAACAAGTTTAAGTCCTACAACAAGTCTGATAACCAGAATGTGCATGCAGTAGAGCAAGAAGAGGATGATGAGGATTATCCTCCAATTTCTGAATACTGTTTTTCTGTTGATAACAATGAACTAATTCTTGCAATGCAGAATCTAGGTGAGAAAGCTAGGTGGCCAAGAAAAAGTGATAAACCAGCTACTACAAAAGACAAATCCAAATGGTGTGCATATCACGAGGATTTTGGGCATCTCACTGAAGAATGTATTGCACTCAGAAAGGAAATTGGTTGCTTGTTAAGTAAGGGGCATTTGAAGGATCTTTTGGGACGAAAGAAATAAAGGATCCAGGATCCCGAAAGGATCCCAGAAAAGGCTCCTGCTCCTCCAGCAGATGCACAAGTTATAAACTTCATATCCGGTGGATCAGACATTTGTGGTACTTCTTTTTCAGCAGCCAAAAGACATGCCAAGGAAACCAAGATGGATAATGGAGATAGACCCATCCGGACCTCCACTGTTACCAAGGATAAGATTATAACTTTTGATGAGGATGACCGTGTTGATGTTCAGGATCCTCATCATGATGGTCTTGTTATTACTCTGTTTATTTCTAACCATTTTGTTCGCAGGATCCTTATAGATGGAGGAAGCTCAGTGAACATCATTCAGCTTGATGTCCTCAAGAAGATGAACATTCCTGAATCAGACATTGTCCCAAGATCTTCAGTTCTTGTGGGCTTCAGCGGAGAGACCAAGAATACATTGGGGAACATCAAACCCCCCATCTATATTGAAGGACTTCATTCTTATCAAAAATTTTGTGTTATAGATTGCTTATCTTGTTGTAATGTTATCCTTGTTAGGCCATGGATACACGACATGAAGGCAGTCCCATCTACCTATCATCAGTGTGTAAAGCTTCCTAGTCCATGGGGAGTGGTGAAAATTGAGAGTGATCAACAAGAAGCTAAGAACTGTTACACGTCATCAATGAAGCCAGCCTCAAGACCAAGGGAGCAATAGCAATTAAAGTATCCTTTAAGAGATGTCTTGGAGGCAAGAGAACAGGATGTGAAAGAAATCCTTATGGATCCCCATGATCCTGAATCCATCGTCTTCATAGGATCAGGGATCCTCAGCAACATTGAACAGGATCTAGTATCCTTCCTTAAGAGGAGGAAAACTACCTTTGCCTGTAAGCATGAGGATATGACAGGTATATCTAAAGATATAATTACTCATAAGCTTGGCATTGACAGGTCATTCAAGCCTATACATCAGAAAAGGAGGAAGTTTGCACCTGAAAGAAATGCTATTATCCAGGAAGAGGTAGATAAACTGCTTCGGGCAGCTATGATAAGAGAGGTCAATTATCCAAGGTGGTTAGCCAATGTGGTTGTTGTTCAAAAGAAAAATGGAAAGTGGAGGGTATGTGTCGATTTTACTGATTTAAACAAGGCATGTCCCAAGGATCCTTTCCCATTACCCCATATTGACTCCATGGTGGATGCTACCGCGAGTCATGAGTTGTTGACTTTTATGGATGCTTCATCTGGATTCCAACAAATTCAGATGGAACCATCTGATCAAGAGGATACAGCCTTTATGACCCCAACTGGTATATATTGTTATATCGCTATGCCATTTGGACTAAGGAATGCAGGTGCTACTTATCAAAGGCTAGTCAATATGATGTTCAAGGAACAAATTGGACACACTATGGAGGTCTATATAGATGACATGGTGGTTAAGTCCAAAAAAGCTGAGGATCACCTTAGAGACTTGGAGGAAGCATTCAATATCCTTGATAAATTTAATATGAAACTAAATCCTTCCAAGTGTCATTTTGGTGTTAAAGCAGGTAAATTCCTAGGCTATATGGTGACAAAAAGAGGCATTGAAGCAAGTCCAGAGCAAATTAAGGCTATTGTAAATATCAAATCTCCTGCCAATGCCAAGGATGTGCAAAGATTGAAAGGCAGGATAGCAGCCTTGAACAGATTCATATCTAAATCCTCAGAAAAATGCAAGGAATTCTATGACATTTTGAGGAAGAACAAGAAATTTAAATGGACTGAAAAGCATGAAAATGCTCTCAAAGCTCTTAAGGATTACCTATCCTCAGCCCCCGCCTTGATGAAACCAGAAAAAGGGGATATATTATCCTTGTATTTGGTGGTATCCTCTAAAGCAGTAAGTGCGGTCCTTGTTAAGGATCACGAAGGTACACAACATCCTGTCTATTATGTAAGTAAGAGTTTGCTTGATGCTGAATCCAGGTATTCACATTTAGAAAAACTTATCCTTCCATTAATTATGGCATCTACTAAATTAAGACATTATTTTGAAACTCATGCCATTATTGTTAAGACTAATTTTCCAATTAAGAATGTTCTCAGGAAACCTGAAATGTCAGGAAGGATGGCTAAGTGGGCAGTGAAGCTTAGCGCATATGATATAAGATATGAACCAAGGACTGCCATCAAATCCCAAGCCTTAGATGACTTTGTGGCAGATTTTAGTAGTGACTTGCAAAAGGAAGCTGAGTTAGAAGTCCAACAGTAGAAACTAAGGATCCTTGGATACTCTTCACTGATGGAGCCTCTAATGTCAAAGGAACAGGACTTGGAATACTACTAAAATTGCCACAGGGGGACATAATACCCCACTCCATAGCTTGTGAGTTTCAAACTACTAATAATGAGGCTAAATATGAAGCCTTGATAGCTGGTTTGCAAATTGCCAAGCATATGAGGATCAGGTATCTTGAGGTACATGTGGATTCATTGTTAATTACTAATCACTTTAATGGATCCTATGCTGTTAAAGGTGAAAAGCTAATCAAATACCTAGAGATAGTCAAGGAATTGGCACTCTCTTTTGTTTCTTTTAGTTTGACACATGTACCCAGGGAAGAAAATGCAGAAGCTGACGCATTGGCCAATCTAGGAACATCCTTGAAGATCCCAGAGGATATCAGGATCCCTATTGTTGATGCAACAAATACAAGACCAAGGCCTGTAGTGATATCTCCTGGTAAAAGGGTTCAAGGGTTTCGATTAGCCTAACCCAGGTCGTGGGGTCCCCCCACGTTTACAAGACGTGGAGAGAGGTTCACTAGTATTGTTGTTATCTTCCTTAGATCTTGAGCTGATTAGAAATCAGCCCAGAAAGCGATCGTTGGAGAAGATGAATTATTTAGTGCGAAGAAGAGAACTTATAAGAAGCAAGTTCTCATGGGAGAAGAAGAGAAGCAAGCATGAAGCTGGTTCTTGAGAGGGAGAGGAAGAATCAGAGAGATAGAGTGATATTTGCTGATCCTGGGGTGTCCCATATGCTTGACATTGGCTGCTATTTATGGGGGAAGAGGTTTCTCAAAGGGGAAACCAATAACTAGTAAACCTGGCTTGCAGTGAGGGGCTTACCCTTTTAGGGGTTGAAGGGTTTGGACCTGCGGACAAAAGGGTGTTCTCTGTGCACATGTTCTGTCTGTGCAGAAATGGTTCACACGTTAAGTGTTGATGTGACCGGACACTGTGCTTGTCCTTTTTACTGTTCACATGAGTTCGCGTGTATTGAACCTCTCAACCTTTTAACCCTTTAAGCTGTTATGCATATTAGTCATTTTATTGAGATTTGGGCTACCCCCGTCATCAGCCCCCCAAGTCAGAGGTGTTTGGGATGTAAGCTCAAATGCTTCTGACTTTTACACATTATTTTTTATTGCTTAAAGGCTTCAAGGCTTTAAGGCGTTTGAGTTTTGAGATTCGAATTTCGGAATGATAGTAGATGTGATAGGCTTGAAGGCTTTAAGGCTTGAAGGCTTTAAGGCTTGCAGGCTTAAAGGCTTCAACTTGTCTCACTCAAGAGGAAGTTGAGGCTTTTTGTAAATAATGGGGGATCGATCTACAATCGATCGATTAGTGTCCCGTTGGTTTGATTGCTCTTTATTGTTGAGTTTTCCAACTTACGTCATCCATTTTCGGTCTTTGTTCTGAATGTTTTAGAGTATTATCATGTGTCGCTTAGTCAGTTACACCCTTAAGGTCTTGCTAGGGTTTTACACTTTGATGTTTTGTGTCCAGCGATGGGTATGACCCATCGTTGTTGTTGTTCCACCGTTTCTTCCAGTTAGCCAAGAACGGCGATTGTTTTACCTTTGAAACATCTCAGGTTGATGTGTGTTTAATTTCATCTATGGTTACTACCCTTGGTTCTTGGTAGGACCGATTTTCCTGGATTTCTGAGTCTATTGTTTCCTTCAAGCTTGTTTGGAGGCATCCTTATGATGTTTTGAATGAGCTTGAACCTTTCAAACACGATATAGATGGTTGTCCTTCCAGGCTTTGTCCCTTTCCTGAACACCTTTTAGTGTTGATGGGTGTGAGCATCTTGTGGGACAAGCCAGATCGTGACCCTGTGCTCATGCGGGATGATCAGGGTATGATGTTTTTCCTTATGCTTTATAAAGAGTGATGATACCTCTGATGTTGTGTTTGGGGATGCTGAGGCTACCTCCGGCGAAGATGCTGTTGCCAAAGGTGCCGAACACAGGTTCCCGGGTTCAGGTTATGTGAACGTTCCAAATGTCGAACGCTTTACAAGGTTTGGTGCTTCCAAAGCTTCTATCCGACGTATATTGAAGGGAGCTGAACTACCATCGGCCTCTGAGCCAGTGGAACAAAGTGATGACATAGAGGCTTCGGACGACTCGGAAGTTGGGGTTCAGGGAAAAAGACAAGGAGTTGCCCTTGGCGATTGTTAAGGAGAGTAAAGCAGCGGGTAAGAAGGTTGTGAGCTTGAAGGGTTTAAGGAAGGGTGGTGAAGGTTCCACCAATGTTGATCTAGAAGAGGTTTATGTGTCGGATTGGAAGGTCATAGTTGGTGACAGCTTCATGTCTTCATCCGTTTATGAGGATGTTTTTACCCATTTTGCTCCTCCTACTGTTCGAGGTTCTTGCTCGTCTATGGACAATGAACTAATGATTTCGAAAATGATGATGGGTGCTTGCAACCTTGTTGCCTTGCTTCTAGAGGATGTATCCAGATTTCGCAAAAGGATGCAAGAATATGAAGTCTTTTCGAAGAAGAGGGATAAGATGAAAACTTCAATGGTTGCTTTGAAAGAAACTGAGGGCTACACTGAGAAGGAGAAAGCATTGATGTTTGAAGATTTGAGGAGTTTTCTTCCCACACAAGACTGATATGGTTGAGTTGGAAAAACGCTTGGAGGCTGACAAGGTTCAAGTCTGGGTCGATAAGGCTGCTTTAGAGGTTCGGAAGTAGGCTTTCTTGGAAGAGAAAGATAGGTTGAAAGCTTCACAAGCCCATGCGACTAATGATAACAAATGGTTAATTGAACATGGATTCCAGCAAGTGGTTACATACCTTCTTCATTCATCGGAGTTCAATAGTGCCTTGGGTGATTCCTATAGCCAGCTTCTTGCTCATGGAAGGCACCAAGGTTTATTTGCTGGTTTTAAGACATGTGAATCCAGATAGACTCAGCAAAAGCCTTCTCTTTTTCAACCCAAGGCCTTTGATGTCTTCAAATAAACTGTTTTGAAGATGGAACACTTGACTTACCCTTATGTGGGTGAGGTTTCCAAGTGTTTTGGTAAGCCTCTTTCTGTCTTGCAGGAGTTGTAACCCACTGGCCTTAATGAGGCTGTGTGTAGTAAAGTGTTGAACTCTCTTTCCAAGAAGCGCTCATGCTCTGATGATAGTGAAGAGACGTTCTCTGATGGTGGTGAAGGCTTGAAGGATACAAGCCTTGAAGCTTCTGAGGTAGCAGGTAAAGGTGGGATGAAAAAGAAGAACGCCAAAAAGTCTAAGTGTGGTGAAGCGGGTGCATCAAAGACTGTCGTTTCTGATGTTGCTAGCTAAAAACACTTTGACTTTATTCATAGCTTTCTTAGCACCTTAAACAATGTTATGTGATGTGTTGTGTTGTGCAAAATTAGGTTTTAGGGGAACCCTTAAGGTTTCCTTTGGTAGTTGGTAGCCTTCAAGGCTTTTGATCAATATGTTAAGTTTATGGCCCTTAAGGCCTTGTGTTTAAAACCAATGTGTTTAGTGCTTTATTCCACTCTTTCCTTATGTGTTGATGATTTTTTAATGTTGTTGTATGTTTTTGTACGACAGCTTGGTTAGATACTTGTAGCTTAAAGCCTTCGAGGCTTCTGGTTGTCGTTTGTTGTTTGTGACTTGGTGTTTTGCTTTGTACTTTGGTCACCAAGTTGCATACAACCTTGTATTGTTGTGTTTATGTCTAGGGAATTGTCTTTGTTGGTTTTGTGTTGTCTTTATGTTATTTATACCTTGAAGGGTTCAGTGCTGCAGTCACTTAGCCTTGGTATTTTTAACAATAAGACATAGCACTTATCCTATTTATCATTTTCCTTAGTTTGATCTTGGTTCGTAAGCCTGTTGGTTATGATCTGCTTTTTAGGAAAACTTTCTAAGGCTTAAGGAACATTTGGTGAAGGCTGTTCAGACCCGTCTATGAGACAAGTTAGAGTTGTTCAATGGTCTCATGGAGTTGGATTGATTTAGGAACTCACCCCGTATATAGGTCCATTCAACCCCTGAACCTATTGAGCGATGTGGCCTGGGAGCTCATCCCCTTACATGGCCCTTGCCATGGAGTGTTTTGCTAGGTTCTCAACCTGATTATAGGATAGAAAAGACAAATTTTTAATAGAAAACATCATCATTTATTTATAAAAGGTGCGCTTTGATTACAAAGGAAAGATGGAACATAGAACATTCTATCCACACATGGAACCTTTTAAGGTTTTTGCCATTACGGTGGCAAGGAAGCTTTTTGCCTTGTGTATCGGTAAGCTTGTATGATCCTCTTTTGTGCTTTTTCGAGAATGGTGTATGGTCCTTCTCATTTGGGACCAAGTTTGGCTTGGTTTTCTTTCTTCCTTGCTTCGTTGTTGTGGAGGACCAAGTCTCCGGGTTTGAATCGTTCATGTTTTACTCGAGTGTTGTGATAAGCTTCCATCTTTTGCTTATATTTGGCTTCCTTTATAGCGGCTTGGTCACGGGCTTCTTCTAGGAGTTCCAGGTTTAGCATGGTTTCAGCCTGTTTTGCCTCAAGGTTAACGTTGAGTGTTCGTTGTATGGTAACTTCTATTTCTGTCGGGATGAAAACTTCTGACCCAAATACCAAGCTATAAAGTGTTTTCTTATGGCTTGTTTTTTCGGTTGTTTGAATTGCCCACAAGTCTTTGGGAAGCTATTCAAGCACTGAGTATCGTGTCTTCCCAATCATGTTTGTATCCCCTTCACAATGTTTTGATTTGTTTTTTTTTTATCTGGCCATTTGATTGGGGATAGGCCACTGAGCTAAACGCTTGTGTGATTCTGAACTCTTTGCACCATGAGCTAAAAGGCTTCTCGGCAAACTGTTTGCCATTATCTGCGATAAGTACCCTTGGAAGCCCAAAGCGGCAAGTGATGTTTTTCCATACAAAGTCAATGACTTGTTTGCCCGAGATTTTTCCTAGCGGCTTGACTTCTAGCCACTTTGTGAAATAATCTACGGCGACCAATAAAAATTTCACTCCTCCTTTGGCCGGTGGGAATGGACCGACAATATCCATTTCCCATTTGTGGAGTGGCCAAGCTGAGGGATGGGAACGAGATCATATTTAGGAGTTTTGGGTACCGGTGCATGTATCTGGCAGTATTCACATATTCATAATTATTCAGTGGTATCTTGGTGCATAGAGGGTCATAAGTATTTAAGGTTCATAGATCTTGGACCATAATGAGCTCCGCATATTCCCTCGTGTACTTCCTTGATCAGATGTTGGCTTTGTTTTGGGCTAGCACATCGGAGTAGTGGTGCAAGGTAACCTTTTTGTAAATAATTTCTCCTTGCAACACATACTGCCATGATTTGATGTGAACCCTTTCAGCCTCTATCTGGTCATTGGGTAATTCACCATTTTTGAGAAACTTTTCAATTGGAGTCATCCAATTTGGCCCTTCTTCAGTGATCACATCTTGAACCTCAAGTTCTTGAATTGATGAGGTTTTCGATATTTCGACTAGTACCTTCTTGGTGAGATGGGCGAATGTGAGAGATGCAAGCTTGCTTAAGGCATCAGCTCTCTTGTTTTGGGATCTTGGAACTTGTTTGATGGTACATGTTTGGAATGTGTTCACCAGTTCCTTTGATTTATCATGGTATTTCTTCGTGGCTGTCATTTGCTTGAGACAAGTAAGGAGTCTGTGATGGCTTGAAGCTTTTGGACCCCCATTTCTTTGGCTAGTTTTAGCCTAGCGATCAATGCTTCGTACTCGGCTTCATTGAAATTCAAGTCGAATAGCATATGTAAATTCTAACCCATCAGGGTTGATTAAAACTAGACCAGCCCCTGAACCTTCGATACTGGAAGCCTCGTTGGTAAAAAGCTTCCAGGTGTCAGGGTTGAAGGGTTCAGCGGTGGTTGTATTAACTTCTGTTATGGTTTCTTTAGGGACTTACAAGGTGAGTCAGCCAAGATTTGAGCTTTGAGAGCTTTTCTTGGAGCATAAGTGATTTTATGTTCACCTAGTTCGACAACCCATTTGTGATAGGTTGGTCAGTGACCGCTTGTATTGGGTGTTACTAAAAGTACCTTCAAAGCCTTCTAGCCGTTTGGACTAGGGCTAGAGCAAGTTTTTCCAAAGAAGAATATTTGAATTCTGCTAATTTTGAAGTTTTGAAAAAGTAAACGGGTATCTGAACTTTGTTTCATTCAATGATCAGAGCCATACTTATGGTCTTTTCAGCAATCAAAAGGAAGATAGAGGTCGTTCCTCATGTTTCCGGAGCCAAAATGGCTGGGAGTGAAGCCAAGTGTTGCTTCATTTGGTTGAAGGCTTTCTTTTGAGGTAAAACGCTTCAAAGCTGTAAGCTTTCCATCGAAAATCTTTCTTGTTAGCACATCCCTTGAGGGTTGGCTTTTATGCTTCGTTTCCCCATGATGTGCCCTAGAAACGAGCACTTGACTGGATTAAGCTTCATGTTGATCTTTCTTGAGTTTTGGAAGGTTTCTTGTATGTCGTCGAGCATTTGGTATTCCGTTTTGCTCTTGATCACCAAATTGTCAACATAAGCTTTAATGTTCTTGCCGATTTGTCCAGCAAACGCTTTGTCAACCAGACGTTGATAAGTGGCACCTGCATTTCTTAAACCAAAAAGCATTTTTTGATAGCAAGATATACCTTTATCAGTGTGGAATGTGGTTTTTTCTTCATTTTTTTTTATTAGGATCTGGTGGTAATCCTTTTAGGCGTCAAGAAAACACTTGACTGGGAAGCCTGTGAGCGAGCTATCCTTGAGGTCTATCTCGGGCAGCGAGTAGCAATCCTTTGGGCATGCTTTGTTCAAGTCTTTAAAATCGATATACATTCTCCAAGACTTGTCGGGTTTTCGAACCATTACGGGATTGGCCACCCATGATTGATACTTAACCTTCTCGAAGGATTCTGGCTAGAACAAGCTTTTCCATCTTTTGTATAATGGGCTTATTATAAGATGGGATCCATAACTCATGTTTCAATAATGATACGGGGGGTGCCGGTCATATATTCCGGGCACCAAGCAAAGACGTAGTGCAAGAGCAGCTTTTCAAGGTATGAGAGGGTTTCATTGGAAAGGTTAGTGTTTAGCCTTATCCCCTGTTGAGGATATTTTGGGTTTATGTCCTACCCTTGTTCATCGTCTTCATTCTTTCTTGAGCTCTCCCCTTCAACCACAAAAGCTTCTTGGGTAGGTTGAAGGGTTGCTATCCCTTTTTTAGTGGGAAACTTCACAGTGCCTTGCCTAACTGAAACTGCCATTCCGAACACACTTTGCCCTGGCCTTCCTGTGATGATATCATACTTGGAAGGGATATTGATCACCGCAAAAGTGAGTTGTTCGGTTTGTCCCTTTCTTCTTTTGCTGAACAACATTAAGGGTTATTTGGCCTAAAGGCTTGATAGGTATGTTTGTGATACCTTTGATGGAGGATTCAGACTGTTGAAGCTTTGAACGTTCATCGTCGCTGAGAGGGTTAAAGCATTTCTCAAACATGATTTTGGTGGTTACACCGGTGTCATTGTAAGCCTTTTGTGTCTTGATGGTTCCTATGTTGGTTTTCATCACCAGAGGGTTTGAGAGCAACTCTCCTTCAGGTGGTGGGAAGCAAACATATTGACGTTCCCCTGCCTTGAAATGATGGCGTTTGTGGGAAGCTTTGTTTTCAAGGTCGACCATGTTCACTATTATTATTTATTTATTTATTTATTTATTATTATTATTATTTTTGGGGGTTTGGAAGAAATCATTGGTATAGTGACCTTTCTATTCGTGAACCTCACCATATTGGCTTGATTTTTTCGATCTTTTGTTTTTTGGCAAAGGTTGAGGAGGGTGGAAGCTGTGTTTTACCTCTTCGGCTGCCAAGATCTCTTGCGGAGTCTTGGTTAAGGCTGTAAAGTTTATGGTTTTTTCTCGGCTTGGAGGGTTCCGGCCTTCAGGCCTTCTGGAATTCGAACCTTTGAACCGTTTATCATAAGAGCCATACCAGTTAAGAGTTCTCTTTCTTTTTTTTTTCTTTGATGTCTATAGCTTATTCTCCTCGAATGTGGGCTTCAGCCCTTTCGAGTGTTTCTTCAAGGGTTTTGGGCAGGCATTTATTGAAGTCTCTTACGAGATATTTGGAATTTATAGCATTTATGAACCCTGCAACCCTAATCTTTTCATCGGCGTAAGTTAAACCTTTCTTCTTGTAACTTTTGATGAAGTCTCTGAGACTTTCATCATCACGTTATTTGGTCTGGAAGATTACCGTGGCGTCATTGACATGCCTCTGTTGTTATATGGAACTTTTGCTAAAATCGTCAAAGGTCTGAACGCTTCGTCCAGGAAGGTCATTGAACCATATGCGTGAAAACCCTTCAAGGGTTTGCATGAACATGAGACAACATTCGGAGTTGGGTCATTTTTCAATTCTTGCAGTCCTGGCGAAGATTTGGAGGTAGTCTTTAGTACCGTGATGGCATCTTTATCTTGGTTTGAAACTCGTAATCAACGATTTGTTGGGAGAAGCAAGACAAGTTGTTGGGCTTGTAAGGTTTTGAGAGGTATTTTATTACCCTTGAAGCTGGGTTACCGTTTGAGGTACCCTGGTGAGTGGTTGGCACTTGGATGATGAAGTTAAGGTTAAAGCCTTGAAGGCTTTCTCTGTCATCACGTGCTGCAAAGGAAATTATGCCATCATCCGTGTCATCAGCTAGGGCATAAGGTAAGAGCCTTAAAGGCTTTCTGATGGTACTCATAAAAGATGTTATCATCTGTGTCATTAGCTGGGTCATAAGGTTAAAGCCTTGAAGGCTTTCTGATGGTATTGTATAAGGCATTCCCATGGATGTGCTCATGACCATATCTTGAGCCAAAGGCAGGGTGGCCATGGCTTGTTTTCACGAAGTAGCAATGGGAGGGTGAACACTTGAAGCTGGTGACTGCCATAATTGATCAAGAGTGGTTTCATGCCCAATAGGTGCAACGGCTGTAACGGGTTGGGAGGTAAATAAGGAAAAATGGTTGGACTAGGCCTCCCTAAAAGCTAAAGGGCTTGAGTGGTTGGTCTGTCACACTAGGGCTAGCTTTAATGTAAGATGTGGCTGAACGTGAGCTGCTAAAAGGAAGAGATGGAGTGCCAGGTGTTAATGAGGGTTTAGACTTCTCATAATTTAGTCTTATTCTTACCCTTTTCTTCCTTTCTAGGCTCACATGCTAGTTGAGAAGAGATCTCAGTTGTGAGAAACTTCTAGCTACTCCCTCGGGTGTTAGATATATGTATTTCGATGTACGCATTGCACCGATTTGAGAAGATGCAACCCCTGATCGAGATGGGGCTGGTGTATGAAAAGAGGCGAACTCCGGGAAAAAGTTCCCGTTGGAGTACTTCTTGGAGTAGAGAGAGGTGTAGATCTAACCGGTGAGATCCGACTAGAATTTGGTGTTAAATTGGTGTGGTTAGGCACCTGATTTACCTGACCGAGAGACTCGCTTTCAGACATAATGTAAAGAGAAAATGGAGCTACACAACTGGTCTTTAAGATAAAGTAAGCGGCGTAGCCCCACGGTGGGCGCCAACTTGTTGATGCAACAAATACAAGACCAAGGCCTGTAGCGATATCTCCTGGTAAAAGGGTTCAAGGGTTTCGATTAGCCTAACGTAGGTCGTGGGGTCCCCCCACGTTTGCAAGACGTGGAGAGAGGTTCACTAGTATTGTTGTTATCTTCCTTAGATCTTGAGCTGATTAGAAATCAGCCCAGAAAGCGATCGTTGGAGAAGATGAATTATTTAGTGCGAAGAAGAGAACTTATAAGAAGCAAGTTCTCATGGGAGAAGAAGAGAAGCAAGCATGAAGCTGGTTCTTGAGAGGGAGAGGAAGAATCAGAGAGATAGAGTGATATCTGCTGATCCTGGGGTGTCCCATATGCTTGACATTGGCTGCTATTTATGGGGGAAGAGGTTTCTCAAAGGGGAAACCAATAACTAGTAAACCTGGCTTGCAGTGAGGGGCTTACCCTTTTAGGGGTTGAAGGGTTTGGACCTGCGGACAAAAGGGTGTTCTCTGTGCACATGTTCTGTCTGTGCAGAAATGGTTCACACGTTAAGTGTTGATGTGACCGGACATTGTGCTTGTCCTTTTTACTGTTCACATGAGTTCGCGTGTATTGAACCTCTCAACCTTTTAACCCTTTAAGCTGTTATGCATATTAGTCATTTTATTGAGATTTGGGCTACCCCCGTCATCACCTATTATCCACATCCTAACCCCTACTATTGAGGATCATATAGCCATGGAGATAGGAGAGGATTCTGCAATCATCCCTACTGATGATACACAATCTCAATCAGGATCATGGATCCTCCCAATCAAAAGATATATCCAACATGGAGAGATTCCTACAGGAGAAACTCCCAGGGCTTTCAAAATTAAGGTATCTCAATTTACTATATTGAATAACATATTATATAAACGATCTCTTGCAGGACCATATCTAAGATGCATTGAGGATCCTGAAATCCAAGAAGTCCTAAAGGATTTTCATGAAGGAGATTGTGGAAACCACACTGGGGGCAGGGCGTTATTCTCAAGGATCCTGAGGACAGGATACTATTGGCCTACTATGAAGGAGGATGTTGTGAATTATGCTAAGAAGTGTGATCCTTGTCAGAGACATAGTAACATCCTTCACCAACCAGCAGAGCTCTTGCATCCTATACCCTCTTCTTGGCCATTCATGAGATGGGGGATGGATATAGTTGGTAATCTTTCTAAGGCACCTGGTGGAAAAGTATTCATGCTTGCTATGACTGATTACTTCTCCAAGTGGATAGAGGCTGAAGCCTTTGCTCAAGTCAGAGAAAAAGAAGTGATATCCTTTATCAAAAGAAATATTATTACTAGATTTGGTATCCCTTCTGAAATTGTTTATGATAATGGATCCCAATTTATTTGTGACAACCCGCACTAAACCAGGTATCCGTACGACTTAATTAATGATTAATTACTGCTAAATTACGGTGCTTAACTGAAATTTGCTGATAAACTGCTACCTGCATACTGATACATGCACTTACTTGCATCATACTTTAATTGCTGTCACTACATTATTTACATGCTGAACCCTAGTGACAAACTTGATGCACAAAAAGCACAGTAGCACTAAACGGATACACATTGAACATGCTGATATAACCAGCATCAGGCAAACACTGCCTCTAAGGCCTGTTAAGAGCCTCAAATATTTGGCTACACTGGTAGTGAGTGTAGGGTTATAAGGGTTGTGGAACTGCGTCTCTAGGAATAAGATACACTGATTGGATGTGCCAAAAACGTACTTTAAATACAAAATTCTGCGCTTTATTATAGAACTCAGCATTTTAAATTGCTAATACAGTGCAAAAACACTTCAGAACGGTCCCGTATATTTTCCTAAGTACCGGGAATAATTTATGTCACAAAAATATACATAAAGGACCTTTGTCGACATAATTAAACATTTTAACGGAACGGTATTTAATCGTATAACCGGACATTACCCGGGACACTAAATTTTTGGCAGACACTTTGTTTTACTATTTATGGCTACTAATGATCCCCGTATGCCATAACACCCGCTAAAAATAAAACCTACTAACTTACCATCCCACACTTGAGTTATAACTTATGGTTAGACTTTAGTTGAAAATTTTCAACTATACCCCCCCCCCCCCAACGACATTAGTTCCCAAGTAGGACCCCACATATCATCTTACCATACCTTGTGGATTTGTTGATTAAAATATGAGATATGTTGCTTGTCAATCTAACCAAGATAAGTGATATGATTATAAGTAGCATGGTTCCATAAGATATTCATCATTTCCACCAAGATTACACATTTCACTTCATCTCTCTCTCTCTATTCGGTTCTACCACAACCGAATCCACCACCACACTCCAACATTCATCATCTTCTTCATTTACACATACCATTCAAGCCTTGAAGATCAACCATGGAAGGTGCAACTTGAAGGCATTGCAAGGGAGCATTGTTCTTGCTTGATTCTACATCTTTTCTCATCATTTTGACACAAGATTCTTCCCTAGCTAGAGGCTAGTAGTAAGTTTCTTCATGCTTGATCTCATCTTGTTCGAAATTTATGGCATTTAACATGTAGTGTTGTTGTTTAAATCACTAAATCACAAGAATATAAGAAAATGTGAAAACATAAGCTATGAACATTAAATCTACATAAAAGTTTACTTGTGTATGATTTATGAAATGGAATCTTGTCGGTTTAAGGGTTGGTTAACACATACTTGATATTTAAAAGTCGTTTTCTTGTTTAACCCGCTAATCGGACACTTATGACGCGATTTAATAACATCGAAATCACAAAACAGCATGCTGAGTCACTGTTTCAGCCGCCTTTAACAGGCTGTAAACGTACCTTAAAAACTCGAAAAACAGAATTTCAAAATCCTAAATCGTGTCATTTCGAAAAACGAAGAAAATGGCGCTGGAATCGTATTTTTCTGATGTCGGTTACTATTTTAAAAATCTGTTTCCGTGACAGCAGCTAGGGCTGTTTGTTACTGCAGAAAATTGGGCTGTGTGTTTTCGATCACAACCTAAAACCTGAACCGAACCAGCCCCTGAAACTTTTATCAAAGATGAACACAGATGTATTTGTGACCCTCAAACTGGATTTTCGATAAACGGACTTACGAGGAATTTTTGACGAATTTTTCCGTAAACTGTGATCAGAATGTGACAAATCTGACCACAGTTCGGTAAACGATTTTCTATAAATTTTTGGTAATGAACTGGACCCCGAAATTTTTACACAATAATTTGTGGGTCGTTTATGACGTTCCACAAAAATCTGGGAATTTTTGGAAAGGGTTAAGTATTTTATTTAATCGCCCGAAAACAGTCTAGTTTTCACATATTTACACTGAAAATAACAATGGTAGTATTTTGCGTGTTAAAACGTAAAGGTTGATTGATGATGATCATGAGTTGATTTCAAAAAGAAAATGATACGCTTGAAAGCGTGGCCACCTCCAGTTACAGAGGAAACTCTGGCGAAATTTTCTAAAAACCTAACACTTAGAATTATTTACACAACAAGTGTTAGAACTATTTCCGACATATTTTCGAAACATAAATTTCGCCATGACATTATTTACTAAATATTCGGAGGTGGGATTTTCACAAGATTAACGTGATAAATATATTTGTCACAACACTGTTTATGATTATTTTGTGAAATACATAAATATTATTTTAGAGTGAAAATAATATTTACAAGCGTTAATGATCCCAAAACTTTGCGAACACTTTCACCATAACTATATAAGTTACACTGGTAATTACATTACCACAAGATTGATAAAACGTAACTTACGCACATGTATTGTATTCCCCCATCCTTGGGAAGATGAATAACTACCAAGTGTATACGGAACATAAACACGAAATAGTTGTCTAACTATTTCCCAAAGACTTAAACTATAAAGCTAAAGCACGGCCGTCCGTCTAATAGAATTAGCACTTGTAGGTCGTTGCACAGCTTACTGTATTGGAGACACTTGGTAGAGACGCGCACTCACTGTGAGTTCATGTCCCCCTTTTCTCTAACTGTTTTCAGTTTACTTAACTGCGGGGGTGAAATACATGTTACTATGATTTACGAGTACTTTACAACGGTATGTTTAACGTAAGGAGGTGTTATACGATCATGTGAGTGGATAGGAACAACATGGGGCCATTAGTCCTCATGGAGGGACCGAGGGACAGGAGCGGTAGATCTATCTGGGTGTAGCGAGCCCAGCCCCCGGCCAAACTAGAAACGGACCGTGGGGTGACTTTGTCCACATACTTTGCCATGGCGAAATCTGCTAGGTTTGAGTCTCCCTATTTGCACTTCACATATGTCAGTGGCCTTGCAAACCATTGGCGATCACAAGTCCTCTTACACTGCTACATACCACAACTATTTTTATACTCACAAGTGTTTTACATACTCACTTACACATGAACTCGCTCAACATTATTGTTGATTTTTCAACTCACATGTATTTCAGGAAATTAAAACGGATTTGGCACGGTATGGAACGTTTTCCGCTGCACTTGTCATGGAGTCATCAGGGTTTAGGGGATGTGTCTCTTCCCTGGACAAGACACAGTCCTTAAACCACGTTTATGTTATGTTATAAGTTGTAATGTCTGCTGAACAAGGTTATGGTTGTATGTTAAAACAATGGTACTGTATGTTGTTTTCAAAACTTAATGGATGACTTGCATGGTTTTTATTTCATATAGCTTTGTTATGATTAAGCTATGGTATTAAGAAGTCACACCAAAAGTTAACCACGCTTCCGCAAAGCCAGGGTGTGACAGCTTGGTATCAGAGCTCTGATCATAGCGAACTAGGATTCTCTCTCGAGTCTAGACTATGATCACTAGGGCTCTCACGAAAACATTTTACTGCATACCACTTAAGTCCAGATCCACAACTTTTTACAAACAAATGTTGAGCACATTTTATCCATTATTCTAGGCTCAGTCTGGGAGGCTGAGGTTCGGGCTAGTGGGACTAGGAGTGTTGGCTAGTGGGACTAGGAGTGTTGGCTAGTGGGACTAGGAGTGTTGGCTAGTGGGACTAGGAAGTGTTGGTTTGAATGCTTGCTTGATGACTTATGTGACTATTTGATTATATGATTGACAATTTGTACATGTTTGCGTATATGTTACAGACACATGGACTCTACAGGCACTGGTGGTTCAGGCACCACAGGCCCTAGGCCTATCGTTTCAGACGACATTGAGTCATCGGAGCACGAGGTTTATACGTCAGACTTCACCAGCACGGATGATGATGACTTTCAGCCATTCGCCTTACCCGACGGCGTTGATGAGCTCCCAGTTGATCTTCCAGCCGGGGATCTACCACTCGTTGTGATCCCTGCTCCAGTACCCCTTGCATCATACCCTGTTTTACCCATCGACGACGAGGAGGGCGACGTCGATATGTTTGAGGAGGAGCCTTTGGAGGATGCTCAGGGCGAGGCCCTACCTGCTGTTGCTCCCTTACTGATCGCAGATGCTCCGGCTGCGGAGTCACCTGCTCATTCCCCAGTCGCGGACTCCTTTGAGTCTGTGGCTTCTGTACCCACACATGCTCATAGTGCGCAGCACTTCTCCCATGGGTCCGATTCTGACCAGGCTTTTTCTGTTGCTCCCATACCTGGACTTGTTTTTGACCATGACGACGAGGGGGATTCAGATCCTGTGTTTCCCCCGGGATTTGATCCTGACCGTGATTTAGAGTTTGTCCCGATGGACGAGTTGATGGAGGATCCAGCAGATCCTATTGACCCTTTTGATCCGATTGATCCCGATTTTGATTTTGACATGGCGTTTGATGACTTGGAGCCTGCCATTGCACCTGAGCAGGCAGCTGCCCTTGACCCTTTACCAGAGCATGACCCTGTGCATGCTGATGTACCTTTTGAGCCCATTGCTGATGATCACCACATAGATGTTCCTGTTGATCCCATTGGTCCTTTACCCATTGTTGCTGTACCAGTTGACCCCCCTTTCGAGCACTTGGCACCCGTTCACCCTGTTGTTGCTCCCTTATTTGATCCCGTTCCCCTAGAGCCCGGACATGCACTGTTCGCGGCACATATGGATCCACCGGACGAGCCTGCACAGCACGGGTGGATACCGGCTGATGAGGACGTTCCACCGTTACACCCACAGATCCCAGACACTCGACACGTTGACTTTTCGTTTCAGGTTCCCATGTATATACCTCCAGCGGGGCCTGGAGAGGGCTCTTCAGCCCACCCATCAGGGCATGTACCGATGCCCATGCCTTTCAGGCCTCAGATGCCGTTTGTTCCACCTACTACAGCTCCTTTTGGTGTGGCACCCTTTGACCCCACTAGCGAGCCATTTCTTTGGGCACCTGGCTCTGGTATGCCACCCACTGACCCCTATCATGCTTTTCACAGGGGATACACTATCGAGGACGTCTTGATGTCCTTTGTCGCACAGCATGAGTCCCACACACAGCGTATACAGGAGCTCGAGAGAGCTCGGTTGACACCTTGTCAGTGCCATGGACAGGCACCCTCTCCGTTACAGCCGTTTCGACCTTTACCCCCTGACCATGCTGCTCGTCTCACTACTTTAGAGCAGCAGATTGCTTCCATTATTCGCACACAGCAGGCGATGGAGGCAGACTGGTTACAGTTGCGCCATTTGTTTTATACCCGTTTTCCTCCTCCACCACCATCTGCTTAGAGCTCATCGGTGCCACTTGGGTAGGCGAGGTGAGAAGGCGGCGATTGCTTTTTGACTGCACAACATTTTGAGGAGACTACGTTATGACTTGACTTTTGTTATGTACTTGATGTTGTATTGATACTGATGTAGCTTTTGACAGGGGTGATGTAGCCCCTAGTGATTGATGATTGTATGTATACACTTACGATGTGGTCTCATTTATATGGCAATCGCAGTTTTCTCACCATATTTGGATTCGCTTGATTACTTGTTTATATTTTAAGACATGGGATGTTGTGTGATTGATATTTGTGATGTGTGATAACATGAGATGTTATGTGATTATACTATTACTACCGTTATATACGTACACTATATTACGAACTGATTTACGTATTATAACAACGGAGCCTTACTATGGCCTAACCAACTTAAACCATCTTTTAGAAGATGCCGCCCAGACGCGAGACGCGCATGCCCACTAACGAGGCAGAACTGCAACAAATCATTGCCGCCGCCATAGCACAGTATGCAGCATCTCAGCCCGGAACGAGCGGAAGTATTAACCAGGGCAACAATAATCCACCACACGGTAATATTTAAGTCATTAAGACATACCATGACCTAAACGGATTTCCTTAGCAAGAAAGCTAATATCTATCACATGTTGCAATGAATGTGCAGGGTGCACATACAAGCAGTTCTTAGACTGCAAGCCCACCAACTTCGATGGCACCGGAGGCGCTATCGCTTTTACTCGTTGGGCCGAGAAGACTGATTCCACCATCCGCATGAGCAAATGTGCGCTCGACCAGCAGGTCGCTTACATCTCAGGGCTGTTTCTAGACGGAGCCCTATCTTGGTGGAACTTACAAGTCCAGACGCTAGGCGAAGCTGCCGCCTACGCACTGACCTGGGCAGAGCTGAAAGAGCTTATGCGCAAGAAGTACTGTTCCCGCGCAGAAATTCAAAGGTTGGAGACTGAATTTTGGCACCTAAAGATGGATGGACCAAAGGTTGCAGAATACGTCCAGAGGTTTCACGACTTATCTCAAGTGGTTCCTTACATGGTTACGCCAGAATACAAGCGAATCGAGCGCTTCATTTAGGGTTTGGCTCCCCAAATAATAAGCATGGTAACCTCCTCCAAACCAGCAACTATCACGGAAGCCATTGATTTGAGCGTGGCTCTCACCGAGGAGGCAATTCGTTTAAACAAGTTTGATGAAGTCAAGGCAAAGAAGACAGAGACTCACGTTGAGTCCTCAGGAGATAACAAAAGGAAGTTTTCAAACTTCAAACAAGGCGTCAGTATGGCAGTAAAGAAAGGAAAATCAGCTGGCAGTACCAAGAAAGGAAAAGGGTACCAGGGCACCCAGCCCAAATGCAACAACTGCCAACGCCACCATACTGGCCATTGTAACGTGAGAGTTTGTGAATCTTGTGGAAAACCGGGCCACTCAAAGGAATCGTGCTGGGCTAGTGCGGGCCGGGGAGGCCAGGAAGGATATATGAATAGAAACGATAATCGTGGTGGTTTGAGAAATCGCCCACAAGGGAATAATCGAGGCTACAATGCGAATCAAGCCGGAACTGCCAATCAAAACAACCCGCCAGTTGGGGATGGTGCGGGAAGTGGAAAAAGATTAGGATGTTTTCATTGCGGTGACGTTGGGCACTTCAAGAAGGATTGCCTGGGATTGAACCAAGCCCGTGGAAGGGTGTTCCAGATCGGTGCACGGGAAGCACGCCAGGATCCCAACGTTGTCACTGGTACGTTCCCTGTAAATCAACGCTATGCATCTGTCCTGTTTGATACTGGTGCCGACTATAGCTTCGTATCACTAGAATTTAAGAATATACTTGGGCTAGCCGCTAATAAGTTAGACATTCCCTACGCAATCGAATTGGCTAATGGAAAGTTGGTAGAAGCCAATGATGTTATCAGAGGCTGTGTGATTGAATTAGGAGAACGTGAGTTTGCTTTGGATCTACTACCAGTCCAATTGGGAAGTTTCGACGTGGTAGTAGGAATGGATTGGTTATCGGGCAATAAAGCTGAGATAGTTTGTCACGAAAAGGTTGTTCGTATTCCAACCGAGGATGGTGAGACCATTGTTGTTCATGGAGAGAAGCGTGAGACGCCGTTGCGGATTATCAGTTGTTTGAAAGCAAGGAAGTGTTTGCAGAAGGGATGTGTTGCTTTTCTGGCGCACATCGTGGACAAGAAGGCTGCCGAGCCAAGGATCGAAGACATCCCTGTCGTAAGGGAGTATCCCGAAGTCTTCCCAGAAGACTTACCTGGACTGCCACCTCAAAGGCAAGTGGAGTTTCACATTGACTTAGTTCCAGGCGCCGCGCCTGTGGCTAAGGCACCGTACAGACTTGCTCCGTCTGAAATGCAGGAATTGGCGACGCAACTTCAAGAGTTGTTAGACAAGGGTTTTATCCGACCAAGTTTCTCGCCCTGGGGAGCTCCGGTCTTGTTCGTCAAGAAAAAGGACGGGAGTTTCCGCATGTGTATTGACTACAGAGAATTGAACAAGCTGACGATCAAGAACAGGTATCCTCTGCCAAGAATTGATGATCTGTTCGACCAACTTCAAGGTTCAAGCTGTTACTCTAAGATCGATCTTCGATCTGGATACCATCAATTAAGGATACAGGAGGAAAGTATCCCGAAAACAGCCTTCCGAACTCGCTATGGACACTACGAGTTCCTCGTTATGCCATTTGGTTTGACGAACGCGCCTGCGATATTCATGGATCTAATGAATAGGGTTTGCAAGCCATACCTGGACAAGTTCGTGATTGTATTCATCGACGACATCCTGATTTACTCAAAGACGAAGGCTGAACACGAACAACATCTTAGCACCATACTGGAGCTGCTAAAGAAGGAACAGCTGTACGCCAAATTCTCCAAGTGCGAGTTTTGGCTACGCGAAGTCCAGTTTCTCGGACATGTGGTTAATGGGGATGGAATTCATGTTGATCCCACAAAGATCGAGGCAATCAAGAATTGGGAAACGCCTACAACGCCAACCGAGATTCGACAATTCTTGGGTTTGGCTGGCTACTATCGAAGGTTCATCGAGGATTTCTCGAAAATCGCTCAACCTTTGACGCTCCTCACGCAGAAGGACAAGACGTTTGATTGGGGAATCAAACAGGATGAAGCGTTTCAGATATTAAAGGGTAAGCTTTGTAACGCGCCAATCCTAGCTCTACCAGAAGGTACCGACGATTTTGTGGTATACTGCGACGCATCGCGTCAAGGATTGGGTTGTGTGTTGATGCAACGCCAAAAGGTCATTGCTTACGCATCACGCCAACTGAAAGTGCACGAAAAGAATTATACCACACATGATTTAGAGCTTGGCGCAGTGGTTTTCGCTTTAAAGATCTGGAGACACTACCTGTATGGTACGAAGTGCACAATCTTCACGGATCACAAAAGCCTACAGCACATATTCAACCAGAAGGAATTGAATATGAGGCAAAGACGATGGGTTGAATTATTGAACGATTACGACTGCGAGATAAAGTATCACCCAGGGAAGGCGAATGTAGTCGCCGATGCCCTAAGTCGTAAAGAAAGAATCAAGCCTATAAGGGTTAGAGCTTTGGAAATGATTATACGAACCGACCTTTCCTTGCGCATTCGTGCTGCACAAAAGGAAGCTCTCAAGGAGGGAAACCTTGAGGAAGAATATCTCCGTGGAATGGAGAAGCTCTTGGTACCAAACGAGGAAGGAACGTTATGTTTTGAGAAAAGGATTTGGGTTCCTCTGTTTGGTGGATTAAGGGAAGTTATTTTCGACGAAGCGCACAAGTCACGGTACTCTATCCACCCTGGATCGGATAAGATGTATCAAGATCTCAAGGATTACTATTGGTGGCCTAGGATGAAAGGCGACGTTGCTGTCTACGTGAGCAAATGTTTAACTTGCGCGAAGGTTAAGGCGGAATACCAGAAGCCCTCGGGGCTGCTGCAACAACCTGAGATCCCCAAGTGGAAATGGGAACAAATCTCAATGGATTTTGTTACGAAATTGCCAAGAACGCCAAGAGGCCATGATATGATTTGGGTGATAGTTGACCGCCTAACAAAATCCGCACACTTTCTGCCAATCAAAGAGAAAGATAGCACGAGCAAACTTGCGGAAATTTACATGAGAGAGATCGTCGCACGTCACGGAGTGCCTCTCTCGATCATCTCTGATAGAGACGGAAGGTTTGTGTCAAGGATATGGCAATCCTTCCAAGAAGCCTTTGGCTCACAGTTGAATCTGAGCACTGCGTTTCATCCGCAAACTGACGGCCAGAGCGAGCGAACGATACAGACTTTGGAAGACATACTGAGAGCATGTGCTATGGATTTGGGCGGTAGCTGGGATAAACATTTACCTATGGTCGAATTTTCATACAACAACAGCTACCACACCAGTATTGGTGTCGCGCCATTCGAAGCCCTTTACGGACGCAAGTGCCGATCACCCTTATGTTGGGCTGACGCAGGTGATAGGCAGCTTGCTGGTCCCGAAATCGTCCAAGAGACGACAGACAAGATCGCGCAAATTCTTAAACGCATCGAAGCAGCTCGCCACAGACAAAAGGCCTATGCGGATCCAAACCGAAAACATGTGGATTTTCAAGTTGGAGAAATGGTTTTACTGAAGGTATCACCCTGGAAAGGGGTGGCACGCTTTGGAAAGCGTGGGAAGTTAAATCCACGCTACATTGGTCCCTTTAGAATTCTAGAAAGAATTGGGACGGTAGCATACAAGTTGGACCTACCTGCTGAACTAAATGGCGTTCACGATACATTCCATGTATCCAATCTAAAGAAAAGTCCAACTCAAATTGACGTTGCCATTCCCATCGACGAGATTCATATTGACGACACGCTCCACTTCGTTGAAGAACCTGTTGAGGTCACGGATTGGAAAGTTAACAAGACCCGCCGGAGCAGTGTCAAACTCGTCAAAGTCCGTTGGAATGCCAGACATGGTCCTGAATTCACCTGGGAACGTGAGGACCAGATGAAAGAGAAATACCCCCACTTATTTCCTAAGAATTCTGCATCTACAAGCAGAACTTAAATTTCGGGACGAAATTTATTTAACGGGGGGAGAATGTGACAACCCGCACTAAACCAGGTATCCGTACGACTTAATTAATGATTAATTACTGCTAAATTACGGTGCTTAACTGAAATTTGCTGATAAACTGCTACCTGCATACTGATACATGCACTTACTTGCATCATACTTTAATTGCTGTCACTACATTATTTACATGCTGAACCCTAGTGACAAACTTGATGCACAAAAAGCACAGTAGCACTAAACGGATACACATTGAACATGCTGATATAACCAGCATCAGGCAAACACTGCCTCTAAGGCCTGTTAAGAGCCTCAAATATTTGGCTACACTGGTAGTGAGTGTAGGGTTATAAGGGTTGTGGAACTGCGTCTCTAGGAATAAGATACACTGATTGGATGTGCCAAAAACGTACTTTAAATACAAAATTCTGCGCTTTATTATAGAACTCAGCATTTTAAATTGCTAATACAGTGCAAAAACACTTCAGAACGGTCCCGTATATTTTCCTAAGTACCGGGAATAATTTATGTCACAAAAATATACATAAAGGACCTTTGTCGACATAATTAAACATTTTAACGGAACGGTATTTAATCGTATAACCGGACATTACCCGGGACACTAAATTTTTGGCAGACACTTTGTTTTACTATTTATGGCTACTAATGATCCCCGTATGCCATAACACCCGCTAAAAATAAAACCTACTAACTTACCATCCCACACTTGAGTTATAACTTATGGTTAGACTTTAGTTGAAAATTTTCAACTATACCCCCCCCCCCCCAACGACATTAGTTCCCAAGTAGGACCCCACATATCATCTTACCATACCTTGTGGATTTGTTGATTAAAATATGAGATATGTTGCTTGTCAATCTAACCAAGATAAGTGATATGATTATAAGTAGCATGGTTCCATAAGATATTCATCATTTCCACCAAGATTACACATTTCACTTCATCTCTCTCTCTCTATTCGGTTCTACCACAACCGAATCCACCACCACACTCCAACATTCATCATCTTCTTCATTTACACATACCATTCAAGCCTTGAAGATCAACCATGGAAGGTGCAACTTGAAGGCATTGCAAGGGAGCATTGTTCTTGCTTGATTCTACATCTTTTCTCATCATTTTGACACAAGATTCTTCCCTAGCTAGAGGCTAGTAGTAAGTTTCTTCATGCTTGATCTCATCTTGTTCGAAATTTATGGCATTTAACATGTAGTGTTGTTGTTTAAATCACTAAATCACAAGAATATAAGAAAATGTGAAAACATAAGCTATGAACATTAAATCTACATAAAAGTTTACTTGTGTATGATTTATGAAATGGAATCTTGTCGGTTTAAGGGTTGGTTAACACATACTTGATATTTAAAAGTCGTTTTCTTGTTTAACCCGCTAATCGGACACTTATGACGCGATTTAATAACATCGAAATCACAAAACAGCATGCTGAGTCACTGTTTCAGCCGCCTTTAACAGGCTGTAAACGTACCTTAAAAACTCGAAAAACAGAATTTCAAAAGCCTAAATCGTGTCATTTCGAAAAACGAAGAAAATGGCGCTGGAATCGTATTTTTCTGATGTCGGTTACTATTTTAAAAATCTGTTTCCGTGACAGCAGCTAGGGCTGTTTGTTACTGCAGAAAATTGGGCTGTGTGTTTTCGATCACAACCTAAAACCTGAACCGAACCAGCCCCTGAAACTTTTATCAAAGATGAACACAGATGTATTTGTGACCCTCAAACTGGATTTTCGATAAACGGACTTACGAGGAATTTTTGACGAATTTTTCCGTAAACTGTGATCAGAATGTGACAAATCTGACCACAGTTCGGTAAACGATTTTCTATAAATTTTTGGTAATGAACTGGACCCCGAAATTTTTACACAATAATTTGTGGGTCGTTTATGACGTTCCACAAAAATCTGGGAATTTTTGGAAAGGGTTAAGTATTTTATTTAATCGCCCGAAAACAGTCTAGTTTTCACATATTTACACTGAAAATAACAATGGTAGTATTTTGCGTGTTAAAACGTAAAGGTTGATTGATGATGATCATGAGTTGATTTCAAAAAGAAAATGATACGCTTGAAAGCGTGGCCACCTCCAGTTACAGAGGAAACTCTGGCGAAATTTTCTAAAAACCTAACACTTAGAATTATTTACACAACAAGTGTTAGAACTATTTCCGACATATTTTCGAAACATAAATTTCGCCATGACATTATTTACTAAATATTCGGAGGTGGGATTTTCACAAGATTAACGTGATAAATATATTTGTCACAACACTGTTTATGATTATTTTGTGAAATACATAAATATTATTTTAGAGTGAAAATAATATTTACAAGCGTTAATGATCCCAAAACTTTGCGAACACTTTCACCATAACTATATAAGTTACACTGGTAATTACATTACCACAAGATTGATAAAACGTAACTTACGCACATGTATTGTATTCCCCCATCCTTGGGAAGATGAATAACTACCAAGTGTATACGGAACATAAACACGAAATAGTTGTCTAACTATTTCCCAAAGACTTAAACTATAAAGCTAAAGCACGGCCGTCCGTCTAATAGAATTAGCACTTGTAGGTCGTTGCACAGCTTACTGTATTGGAGACACTTGGTAGAGACGCGCACTCACTGTGAGTTCATGTCCCCCTTTTCTCTAACTGTTTTCAGTTTACTTAACTGCGGGGGTGAAATACATGTTACTATGATTTACGAGTACTTTACAACGGTATGTTTAACGTAAGGAGGTGTTATACGATCATGTGAGTGGATAGGAACAACATGGGGCCATTAGTCCTCATGGAGGGACCGAGGGACAGGAGCGGTAGATCTATCTGGGTGTAGCGAGCCCAGCCCCCGGCCAAACTAGAAACGGACCGTGGGGTGACTTTGTCCACATACTTTGCCGTGGCGAAATCTGCTAGGTTTGAGTCTCCCTATTTGCACTTCACATATGTCAGTGGCCTTGCAAACCATTGGCGATCACAAGTCCTCTTACACTGCTACATACCACAACTATTTTTATACTCACAAGTGTTTTACATACTCACTTACACATGAACTCGCTCAACATTATTGTTGATTTTTCAACTCACATGTATTTCAGGAAATTAAAACGGATTTGGCACGGTATGGAACGTTTTCCGCTGCACTTGTCATGGAGTCATCAGGGTTTAGGGGATGTGTCTCTTCCCTGGACAAGACACAGTCCTTAAACCACGTTTATGTTATGTTATAAGTTGTAATGTCTGCTGAACAAGGTTATGGTTGTATGTTAAAACAATGGTACTGTATGTTGTTTTCAAAACTTAATGGATGACTTGCATGGTTTTTATTTCATATAGCTTTGTTATGATTAAGCTATGGTATTAAGAAGTCACACCAAAAGTTAACCACGCTTCCGCAAAGCCAGGGTGTGACATTATTGGGAGTAGAACTACTAACTTTTGTGACAGCTGGGGGATTAAGATGATAACATCAACACCAGTCCACCCACAAGCTAATGGCCAGGCAGAATCATCCAACAAGATTATCATCAACAATTTGAAGAAGAGGCTTGGATCCAAGAAAGGAAAATGGGTAGAAGAACTACCTTATGTACTTTGGGCTGATAGGACAACTCCCAAGAATGCTACTGGCCAAACTCCATTCTCTTTGGTATTTGGAGCAGAATCAGTGATCCCTACAGAGATGGTGGTTCTTACTGCAAGAACAAGCATTCGTGATCCTGAAGAAAATGCTGAAAACTTGGTTCAAGACTTGGATACTGTTTTGGTCAAAAATCAAGCAATGACAATGTAACCAAACTTTCTGTTGTGAGGTATGATGCTTGAATTGATGAACAACAATAAGGATCACTATGATATGTAACAAACAAGTGACACGAAGATTTGTACGAGGAAAAAGCCCTTGATCAATGAATGATCTCCGGCATAAAAAACCTCGGGTGATGGAAACTACCGATCACCAACTCAAATTAAATAAGAAATGTATTACAACTTCGGATGATAGCGAGCTAGGTACAAGGATCACTATAGTGTTTTGTGTAGAAAATGTGTATAATCGCCAAGTGTGTTAGCGAGAGCTGATGAGAGCAGTTGTATGAGTGTGTGTGCAGCCGAAAATAGCAAAGTGTCTAAAAAATAGCTTGCTACCCCCTTAAAATTAGAAAATATCTAGCCTAACTAAGTGTCCGCAAATGGTGCAAGTCCTCCATGACTCCACAACGTCCATTTCCAGCCAAGCACGTGCGGAATAGACTCAGAATATTCTCCAGGAATATCGCCAAGACCAAGTCCAAGTTGATACTCCTGCAAAACAATTACGAATTCAAAGTAGACAACCGTTAGTACAGGGATCCTTATAGTTATCCATGATCCTGATCCTGCAACACTTCTGAGGATCACTACTTCAGACAGAATTGAGGATCACTAAACCCAACATTAATTGAGGATCACAGGTCATTTAGAAATCCACCCCTAACAGATACTATAGAAGAACTCAGGGATTTGGTAAGGATAAGAATGGCTAGTTATCAACAAGGGATGGCTGGAGCCTACAACAAAAATGTCAGGATCAGAAAATTCCAAGTTGGTGACATGGTGTTAAGGAAAGCATTTTAGAATACCACCAATCCTGCTGATGGAAAGTTAGCACCAAAGTGGGAAGGCCCCTATTTGATTGAAGCTGAAGCAGGAAAGGGGGCATATCGATTGCTAACAATGGAAGGTGATTTGCTACCAAGAGCTTGGAATGTTGTCCACTTGAAGAAATACTTCATGTGATAAGGATCCATGATCCTTACCTGACAAGTATCCTTGAAGGATCCTTACAAGACAGAGGATCCTCATTTTGGTAATGATCTAATCTCAAACTATTTCATTCTTTAATTATCCTATATACAAGGATAAGGATCCTGGATCCTTTATCCTTCTTTCACTTGATTCTGAGTTTTGCAGAAGGTTTGGGTATCCTTAACAAAGAATCGTGTATCCACAGAAGTATCCAGTTATTTGGGCTTGACCCCAGTTATTTGGGCTTGACCCCAGTTATTTGGGCTAGTCCCCAGTTTTTGGGCCTGTCCCCAGTATCGCCAGCAGCGCACGATGATCCTGGTACAGTTCATGGCAGTGGGACCAGTACTCGCTTTAGGGGCTGACAATTTCATTGTACTGGCTGTATCTGGGATCCTACGTATAATGGTAGATGTACCATACATCCGTTCCTAAGGTTTCTAACGTTTTCACCTTAGCTAAGGTTTTGGCATTTTCATGTCACTAAGTTTGGATAGTCGCTAGTGAGGGCCATACTCCAGTTTACACACGATCCTTTGGGCTTGTCCCCAGTATATTGGGCTTGTCCCCAGAATTGTTGGGCTTGTCCCCAGTTACTAACTTTTCTCTAATATTGGCTTAGTCCCAAGTTATATTATGTTTCAGGTTTTCGAAGTTAAACAGCTAAGGATCCCTGATCCTTACCTTTTACTAAGGTTTATCTTTTGGTTATCCTGATTATAGATGTTAAAGGTTAAGATCCTAACTTGGATTTTCAGGTATGATCCTAGAACACTTTGATTTTATTCTTTATTTATATAAGTGACCCTTATCCTTTGACAACAAAGCTAATGATCCTTAAGTTGTATAACTTTTCTGAATTTATCGGCTATAGGATATTTGATCCTTGATCATATCCTAAAACTTCATGATTTGTTAAACTTAGTAAATTCAAACAAAGTACACAACAACAGTTGAAAAGTAAGGAATTCATAAGGATAACAACACGGGAAATAGCCAAAAAGTTAAGTTTTATTTATTCACAAAGCTAAACCCTTTTAAGGTTGTCAAAATTGCCAACCCAAATTTCTACCAGCAATACGTGGCCCGTCCACTTGGGTTGGCAAAGGGTGTCCATTGTTAACGGGTCTTGAAAGTGCAGGAAATAAAAGACGGCAGGATAACAAGTGGTTTCATCCCCCAAACAGAGGATCCCTCCACCACCTATTATCCTACCTATTGTTCAAAGGATCCATGATCCATAACCCTAAAAACTATTGTTCAAAGTACAACCCAACATTGTTTCAAAACATCACAACCAAAAAACCACTACCAAATCCTAAAAAATGGGCTCCGGCCACGTCTAGAAATATCCATCATCACCCATTTCAGCAGCTCACACCTTGGCTGCATCACCACCGGCATCATCACCACCAGCCTGATCCTTCCCGCTGCCACTTGCCTCAATTGCCAAGACCTCAGTAGCCTCCTCCTCATCTTCAAGCTCAGCTAGCTTTGCCTTCCAGCCCTCCTTGTCCCAAGTGGCCCTGTCAAAGTCAGGATCCTCAGCCTCCTGGGCCATTTGCAGCTTGACCTTGTACATGGTGATGGCAGCAGAGATCTTAGCATCCTCCAGCAGCTCAGACTTCTCGTGATCAGCGTTTATCTGGGCCATGACCACCTGCTGCTTTGCCAAGTTCAGATCTTTCTCGAGGCGAGAGATGGTCTCGTCCTTAGCCAAGAAGATCTTTTAGAAGTCTCGATGCTTCTGATCAGCCTCCTCAATGTATGCATCAAACAGCATTTCGACCTCAGCGAATTTTTGCAAAAACGACAAGGTAAAGTTAGGATCCGTGATCCTCAAGCAGACAGGATCACCAGTCAGAGTCAGTGATCCTTACGTCAGCAAAGTATTCTTGGAACTGGTGGTGGATGAGGGGCAAGCCTTCAAGATTCTCAGCCTCAGAGGCCTTTCTCTTCTTTCCCCCCTTGGAGGTAACAGGCTTTGGAACTACGGCACTCGGGCTAGCAGCAGTCTTCTTCTTCCCAGACCTGGGAGCAACAGCAGTAAGATCGGTAACAATGAAGCGGGTGGCAGACCTTGAAGATTTTCCAGCACCTATCAATCCAAAACAATAGATAAGTATTCTTGTTTTATTTACATTTTAACATTTAATTAAATACTGACTCGAATACTTACTTGACATTGTGACAGAGCCTGAGGATACTTCTTGAGAATCCTTGATGTTTGCTTGGAATGATCTTATTTCAGGATCAAGATTCTGGAAAGCGGTGATCCTCTCCTTGGTTGCAGGTGATGGAATGATATGTGAAACAGAAATAGCTGCAAAACAGAAACAAAGATGTCAGTGATCCTCAACAGAAACAGGGTTATCCTATGATCCTTCTACAAGGATCCTCTATCCTACCATGAGTGGCCCATTTTCTAGGGAGATCCTTCCCATCCGGGATAGAATCCCTCTTGACGAAGAAGAACTGTTTCTTCCACTTAGTGTCATTTTTGGTGGTCTTCAAGATTGGGTGTGCCTCTCCAGGTATGTGTTTGAATAGAAAGCGATGTGAATCGTGGCTCACAAGGTTGTATAGTTCAGACAACTCCGACATTCCTAACTCTATATTCTCCTGTTCAATGATCCTCTCAAGGGTAAATAGAACCCTCCACATCATTGGCATAGCCTGGATATAGGATATGCCGGTAAGGGAGAAGAAAGATTGGGTAAAATCAGGAAAAGGATAGGAGTATCCTATCGAGAAAGGGGTGACTGGAAATGCAACCCATGTTTCAGAGACAAAGTCACTCAGGACGGTAGGGTCAAAGGGTTTGAAAACAGTGCTCACCGGAAAGCAATGACGAATCTTGTCGACCTCAGGATCGGTGAAGCAGCAACGTTCCTTCGGGGAGTCTTCGATGATCCCTTGGCTTTTTAAAGGACTATCTTTTTGATGATCCTTAGTAGGGGAAGATCTTAGCTTCATGGTTATTCAGAGATTTTGAGAAAGAAGAAGAACAGAGTAAGAAAGAGAAAGGGGAGAGAAATACCTGCTTGATCTTCGAATGTGGATTTAAAGGGAGTCTCGCTCGAATTTAAATGCACATTGATCCGTATCTCTAACCTAAATTTATAATGATGATTCTGCAGGGATGTCGCTTCAATGACGTATGATTGCAACGGCTAGTCAGATCGTAACGGCTATATATCCGTTAGTTTGTTAGGGATAAGATCAAGAAAATATAACTCGACAATTTACACTTTACTCCTTATATTTTGGGGGCAATTGTTCGGGGAGGATTTTCTAAATCCTAAGGATCACGGGTCCTCAAGTGCTACCAGGATCATGGATCCTTAATTCTGTTTGAATTAAGGATCCTCAGCAGGTGTCGCAGGATCAGGATTCAGGATCACTGTTGTTATCCTACTACTAACAATTGTTTACCTTGTACGTAAGCTTGTTTTGCAGGAACAAAGGCATGGACCAAGTCTCAGCGAAATTCCTGGAGCATATTCCCTCAATATTCCGCACGTGCTTGACTATTGTGAACGTTGTGGAGATCGTGGGGAGCTTGCATAATTGTCGGACAGTTTGTTATTTTAGTTATTTCTAATTTAAAATGGGGATAACAAGCTTGAGTAGAACACTGAGCTAATTTTGGCATACACACACACTCGCAACAACTCTCGAACGTTACTTGGCGATTTCATACACTTTTTTGCACATTGCACCCTAGTGATCCTTGTAACAAGCTTGTTATCATCCCGAGTTGTAAACTTCTTTTGTTTAATCTTAGTTGGTGATCGGTATTTCCATCACCCGATGTTTTTTGTGCCGGAGATCAACTCTTGATCAAGGGCTTTTTCCTCGTATAAATCTTTGTGTCACTTGTTCGTTACATTTCTGAGTGATCCTTAATATTGTTCATTGATTCAAGCATCACACCTTACAACAAAAGATTTGGTTGCATTATCTTTGCTTGATTTTTGACCAAAACAGGAAGCTGAATTGGAAGTTCAACAGCTTGAAGAGACTAAGGATCCTTGGATACTCTTCACAGATGGAGCTTCAAATGTGAAAAGAACTGGACTAGGCATACTACTAAAATCGCCACAGGGGGACATAATACCCCACTCAATTGCTTATGAGTTTCAAACTACTAACAATGAGGCTGAATATGAAGCCTTAATAGCTGGTTTGCAAATTGCCAAGCATATGAGGATTAGGTATCTTGAGGTACATGTAGATTCATTGTTAATTACTAACCACTTTAATGGTTCTTATGCTGTTAAAGGTGAAAGACTAATCAAATATCTAGAGATAGTCAAGAAATTGGCAAATTCTTTTGCTTCTTTTAGTTTGCCACAGGTACCCAGGGAAGAAAATGCAGAAGCTGATGCATTAGCCAACCTTGGATCATCATTGAAGATTCCAGAGGATATTAAAATTCTCATCATCCACATCTTGGCTCCTGCTATTGAGGATCATACAGTTATGGAAGTAGTAGAGGATTCTGCAATCATACCTAGTGATGGTGCACAATCACATTCAGGATCCTGGATCCTTCCAATCATGAGATATATACAACATGGAGAGATTCCTACCAGAGAAAATCCCAGAGCTTTCAAAGCCAAGGTATCTCAATTTACAATATTAAATAACATGTTATATAAACGATCTCTTGCAGGTAAATATCTAAGGTGCATCGAGGATCCAGAAATCCAAGAAGTCCTGAAGGATTTTTATGAAGGAGATTGTGGAAACCACACTGGGGGCAGAGCACTGTTCTCAAGGATAACTTAGAACAGGATACTATTGGCCTACTATGAAGAAGGATGCTATGGATTATGCAAAGAAATGTGATGCTTGTCAAAGACATAGCAATATCCTTCATCAACCAGCAGAGCTCCTACATCCTATATCCTCTTCTTGGCCATTCATGAGATGGGGAATGGATATAGTTGGCAAACTTCCAAAAGCACCAGGAGGAAAAGTACTTATGCTTGCCATGACAGATTACTTTTCCAAGTGGATAGAAGCTGAAGCATTTGCTCAATTCGGAGAAAAAGAAGTGATATTCTTTATTAAAAGAAACATTATTACTAGATTTGGTATTCCTTCTGAAATTGTTTGTGATAATGAATCCCAATTTATTGGAAGTAGAACTACTAACTTTTGTGACAGTTGGGGGATTAAGATGATAACATCAACACCAGTCCACCCACTAGCTAATGGTCAAGCAGAATCATCCAACAAGATCATCATCAACAACTTGAAGAAGAAGCTTGGATCCAAGAAAGGAAAATGGGCAGAAGAGCTACCTTATGTGTTATGGGCTGATAGAACAACTCCCAAGAATGCTACTGGTCAGACTCCATTTTCTTTAGTGTTTGGAGCAGAATCAGTGATCCCTACAGAGATGGTGGTTCCTACTGCTAGAACAAGCATCCGTGATCCTGAAGGAAATGCTGAAAACTCGGTTCAAGATTTGGATACCATAGAAGAACTTAGGGATTTAGCAAGAATGAGATTGGATAGCTATCAACAAAGGATGGCTGGAGCTTATAACAAGAATGTCAAGATCAGAAAGTTTCAAGTTAGTGATATGGTGTTGAGAAAAGCATTCCAAAATACCACAAATCCTGCAGATGGCAAGTTAGCTCCAAAGTGGGAAGGTCCCTATCTTATCTAAGCTGAGGCAGGAAAGGGGGCATACCGTTTGTTAACAATGGAAGGTGATTTGTTACCAAGAGCTTGGAATGCTGTCCATTTGAAGAGATACTTCATGTAAGAAGGATCTAGGATCCTTGGTCATCCTCATATCTGGTATACATCGAGGATCCCTAGAGGATATATGATCCTCAATCTGGTAATGATTTAATTCTAATTTATCTACTCCTTTAATTTATTTGATAACAAGGAGAAGGATCCAGGATCCTTTATCCTTTTTCACTAAGTTATGAGTTTTGCAGAAGTGGGTGCATCTTTGACAAAGGATCAAGTATCTACAGAAGTCTCCTAAGTTTTATGGGCTTGTCCCCAGTTTTATGAGTTTATCCCCAGTTTTTGGGCTTGTCCCCAGCTCAAGGTATCTATTACCTCCAAGGAATCAGGTTCTTACACCTTCGCCAGTAGCGCACGATTATCCTGGTGCAGTTAAAGGCAATGGGACCAGTACCCGCTTTAGGGGCTGACAATTTCATTGTACTGACTGTATTTAGGATCCTAAGTATAATGGTAGACGTACCATACATCCGTTCCTAAGGTTTCTAACGTTTTCACGTTAGCTAAGGTTTTGGCATCTTCATGTCACTAAGTTTGGATAGTCACCAGTATGGGCTATACTCCAGTTTACACAAGATCCTTTGGGCCTGTCCCCAGTTTTTGGGCTTATCCCTAGTTTTTGGGCTTGTCCCCAGTTTTTTGGGCTTGTCCCCAGTTTATTAAGCTTGTCCCCAGATTGTTGGGCTTGTCCCCAGATGCTAACTCTTTCTTTTACAGATTGGCTTAGTCCCAAGTTATGTCTTTTTTCAGGATTCCAAAGTTAAACAATTAAGGATCCTGGATCCTAACTTTCTACAAGGGTTTGTCTTATAATTGTTACAATTGTATGCATTAAGGATATAGGATCCTAACTTGGATTCTCTGGTATGATCCCTAGTTACTCTAACTTTATTCTTGGTTTATCAATGTTACCCTTATTCTTTGACAATAGGATATAATTATCTCACTTTTTAATCTTTTCGATTATAGGATATTTGATCCTTGATCATATCCTAAACTTTTGACTTAAACTGATTTTTATACCTTCACTAATGACTTGTAAATCTAAAAAGTTGTACAATAACAATTGAAAGGTAAATATACACAAAGTGAACAACACCAAGATAGCCAAAAGTTAAAGGTTATATTTATTTATCAAAGTTAAACCCTTTAAAGGTTGTCAAAATTACCTACCCCGAGCATCTACCAGCAATACGTGGCCCGTCCGCTGGGGTAGGTAAAGGGTGTCCATATTAACAAGTCTTAAAGTGCAGGAAAGTAAAGACAGCAGGATAATAGTGGCTTCATCCCCCAAACAGAGGATCCCTCCACCAACTATCATCCTACCTATTGTTCCAAGGATCACTGATCCTTAACCCTAATAGCTATTGTTTAGTTATTACAGACCATAATTGTTCAGCATCAAAACACCATCAAACAAAAACCACTAAACCATAAAAAATGGGCTCCGGCTGCGTCTAGATATATCCATCATCGCCCATTACTGCAGCCTAAACCTTCATTGCATCCTCACCACCTTTACCAGCTGCCTCCTCCACAGGATCCTTAACCCCACTGCTACCGGCTTCGATTGCCAAGACCTCCTTAGCTTCATCCTCATCATCCAGCTTCGTAAACCTCTGCCTCCAAGCCTCCTGGTCCCAGGCAGACCTATCAAAGGCAGGATCCTCAGCCTCCTTAGCCATTTGCAGCTTAATCTTCAGCATGGCAATAATGGCAGAAAGCTTAGCCCCATCCATGACCTTTGCCTTCTCTTGCTGGGCTGTGATCTGAGCCAAGACCAGTTCCTTCTGCAGCAGGTTGATATCCTTCTCAAGGGAAGAAATCTTCTTATCTTTGGCAAGGAACATCTGCCGGAAGTCCAGGTTTTTCTGCTCAGCCCCTGCCAAATGTTGATCAAGGAGCATTTGGACCATGGCGAATTTCTGCATAAAAGAAGTGTATAGTCAGGATCCTTTATCTTTATAAAGGAGAGTTCAGACTTAAGGATACGGGATCCTTACCTCGGAGACGTATTCCTCAAACTGATGTTGAAAGAGAGGGAGGCCTTCAGTGGGCTCAGCGGTCTTTCTCTTTTTGGCACCCTTGCCCCTTGTGCTCATGCCCTTAGGATTCGGGATGCTTGGGCTTGTAGCCAGCTCCTTTCTGAGAGACCTTGAGAAGGCGTATTCATTAAGATCACTTACGCTGAACCTGGAAGCAGAATTTGAGGATTTTTTGGTGCCTACAAGCATGACAAGTAGATAAGTATTCATATTTTTACCAAATATTTATATCTATATATATGTATACATGTGTGGATACTTAATTGACATGGTGGATGAAACTTCTACTGGATCCTTTGATTTTGGTGGATAGGTTCTAATTCCAGGGTCAAGCTTCCAAAAAGCTTCAATCCTCTCTTGGGTGGCAGGTGATTCTTGAATATGTGACAGAGTTATTGCTGCAAAGACAAAAATAAAGGATCAGTTATCCTCAATAGAAAAGAAAAATCCTTACCGCATATCCTAATCTAAGGATCCTATATCCTACCATCAGTGTTCCACTTTTTGGGAAGTAGTTTCCCATCTAGAACAGAATCCCTCCTCACAAAGAAGAATTGATTCCTCCAGTTAGTGTCATTTTTGGTGGCTTTCAAGATCGGGTGAGGCTGATCAGGTTTGGATTTGAAAAGGTATCGGTATGAACCATGACTCACAAGATTGTACAACTGACTCAATTCAGACATCCCTATGTCAATGCCCTCTTGCTTAACTATGTGCTCAAGTGTGTATAGGATCCTCCACACCCTTGGCATGGCTTGTATGTAGCATAAGCCAGTAAGTGTGAAGAATCCCTGTGTGATAGCAGGGAAAGGGTAGGTGAATCCGATCAGAAAAGGGGTTTCTGGAAAAGTGATCCATGTGTCTGAGACATAGTCACTTTTGGTAGAGGAGTCGAAGGGCCTGAATATTGTGCCATCAGGGAAACAGAGGCGTAACCGATTGATATCAGGATCTGTGAATCGGCATAGCTCCATTGAAGGGTTTTTGGTTAAACCTTCACTCTTCAATGGGCTGTTGTGATCAGGGTTTTTGGCAGGTGAGGATCGAAGGGTCATCTTCGTCATGAATCCTTAGAGAATAGAGGATCAGAGAAGAGAAGATCAAAGAAAAGGGAGAAGAGAATACCTGCTTGGATCTTCGGATGAGGATTTAAAGGAGAGAAGTCTCGAATTTAAATGCAATTTGGTCCTTATCCCTAATCCTATATATAATGATTGTTGTTGCAGGTGGTGACTGTTGATGACATCAGCCTCGCAACGGCTATATCTCCAAGTAACGGCTAGTCCGAAAATCATTCAAACATGACTATCTAATTGGATATCAACTAGTCATGTTTGGGGGCAATTGTTAGGGATAGAATTTTATAGCCTATGGATCATGGATCCTCAAGTGTAGCATGGATCACGGATCCTCATTTCAGTTTGAATTAAGGATCCTTAGGAGACGCTGCGGGAATAAGGATCCAGGATCCTCATGATTATTCTGAACTAACAATTGTTTCCATCACCTTTTGGCTTGTTTTGTAGGTATGTTTCGAAGAAGACTTATTCCATGCGAAATACCAGGGGAATATGCTCTATAATTTCAACATGTGCATGAGCTAGTGACCGTTAGTGGTGATCGTGGGTGATGGGCTGATTTTTCAGATAGTTAGTTAGGATATTTTTGGCTAAGATTAAAGGGGTATTGAGCTTATTTTTAGAAACATTTTGCACTCTGGTTTACATACAACACTTTTGCTACTCTCTTTCTCGAACACACACACTAGAACTCATTGTATCAAGCTCAATACTTCCGAAGTTGTAAACTTGTTTATTCAATATATTCGATAGTGATAGTTTTCACTATCCGAGGTTTTTTGTGCCGGAGATCATACATTGATCAAGGGCTTTTTCCTCGTATAAATCCTTGTGTTCAACATTCATTTCATACACTAATTGTTCATACATTTGATCATTTAACCAAGCATCACACCTCACAAAATCAGATTTGGTTGCATTATCCATATGTGATTTTTTACCAAAACAGTGACCTCTTACTAAGAGCTTGGAATGTTGTTCATCTAAAGAGATACTTCATGTAATCGAGGATCATTAAATATCCTGATGCTTAGTTCATGTTGAGGATCCTCAGAGGATATATGATCCTCATTCTGAATGAATTACTTATTATTCATAAGTTCTTTAGTTCATTTGTTATGAGGAAAGGATGTTAGATTTATAACATCCATTTTCATCAAGTTTTAAGTTTTGCAGAATTATATGCATTTTTGACAAAGGATCAAGGGGTTGGCCACCTCTCCAAAGTTTTTGGGCTTGTCCCCAGTCTAAGGTATCCATTACCTTCTACAGTTTAAAGGTCTTCACCTTTCACGCGAATTGGGTTTCGACACCCTCGCCAGTTGCGCCCGATTATCCAAGTATAGTTCGAGGCAATGGGACCAGTACCCGCTTTAGGGGCTGACAATTTCATTATTGTTGGCTATATGCAGGATCCTAAGTATAATGGTAGACGTACCATACATCTGTTCCTAAGGTTTCTAACGTTTTCACGTTAGCTAAGGCTTTGGCATTTTCATGTCACTCATGATAGGGTAGCACCAGTTTGGGCCATACTCCACTTTACATAAGTATATTTGGGATTGTCCCCAGTTTTTGGGCTTGTCACCAGTTTTTGGGCTTGTCCCCAGTTTTTGGGCTTGTCCCCAGTTTTTGGGCTTGTCCCCAGTTTATTGGGCTTGTCCCCAGCTTGTTGGGCTTGTCCCCAGTTACTAATGATCATCCCATGTGATGTATGGCTTAGTCCTAAGTTATGTATTATTACAGGTTCCCAAAGCCAAACTGCTAAGGATCCAGGATCCTAACTTTCTACTGGTTCTTATGTCTTATTAGCATAATTGTAAGTATTAAGGATATAGAATCCTAACTTGGATTCACTGGTATGGTCCTTTATTTTCCTTTATTTTATTTCTGATTTATTAAGATTACCCTTATCCTTTGACAACTGGATATGTGATCCTTGATCATACAGTTTTCAATCTTTTGACGTGAATTGGTTTTGACACATGTTTGTAATTCTTTCTGATAACTTGTAAATTTTAAAGATTAAATGCTGTAAATTTGGCAAATAAATGTAAACATGATAACACTCAAAAATAACACCAAAGATAGTCAAAAGGTTAAGTTTTATTTATTTAAAGAACCATTTTAAAGGTTGTCAAAATTGACTACCCAAGTTTCTACCAGCAAAACGTGGCCCATCCACTTGGGTTGGCAAAGGGTGTCCATATTAACAGTTTATAAAGTGCAAGAAATAAAAGGTGAGGGGCATCAAAGGCTTCATCCTCCACAAACAGAAGGATCCATCCACCTTTGCCACCCCCTTTTGTCCAAAGGATCAGTGATCCTTAACCCTAGAAACTATCCTTCAAATACAGACCATAATTGTTCAGAATCAAAACACCATTATCCAAAAACCACAAATCCTAAAAAAATGGGCTCCGGCCTCGTCTATAATATCCATAATCGCCCATTTGTCGCAGCCTATGACTTGGCCGCATCATCCATCTTGGCTTCACCACCTTCACCGCTGCCTCCAGCCTCAGCCGCATTCACAGGATCCTTGCCACCGCTTCCACCAGCCTCAATGGTCAGCACCTCCTCAGCATCCTCGTTGTCCCCAAGATCATGCAGCCTCTGCTTCCAAGCAGCCACATCCCATTCAGCCCTATTGAAGGAAGGATCAGCAGCTTCCTTGGCCATCTGAAGCCTGATCTTCAATGTCACAATAACAGCAGAGTTCTTGGCCTCGTTGATGATTACCAACCGCTCCTTGTTAGCAGTTTTATCAGCAAGAAGGATTTGCTTTTTCAACGACTTGTTTTCCTTCTCCAGGTGAGCAATCCTCTTGTCTTTAGTAGCGGCAATGGTCTGGAGGTCAAGGATACGCTCTTCAGCATCAGCTAAGTGTTGGCCCTGGAGGATCTAGATCTTAGCAAATTTCTGCAAACAAGGAATCATCGTTCAGGATCATTTATCCTTGGATAGGATGAAAGTTTTAGGATATGTGATCCTTACCTCAAAGACAACTTCATGGAGCTGCTGTTCGATCAGAGGAAGATCACTGGTGGACTCAGAGGGCTTCTTTCTTTTGTTCCCACCTTTGGCCCGGGTGCTCATGCCTTTGCTCTCGGGGATGCTTTGGCTTGCAGCCAGCTCTTTCTTGATGGATCTGGGGGAGACATTGTCCTGGATGTCGCTTACACCAAAGTTAGAGGCATACTTAGATGATTTTGCAGCGCCTACAAACACATAAAACAGATAAGTATTCATTACTCATTTTTCAATTAAATATTTATATAAATGGATACTTACTTGACATGGTGTAGGAAGTGGAAGAAACTTCTTGTGAATCATTTATCCTTGGCTGGAATGTTCTGATAGCTGGATCAAGATTCCAGAAGGCACTGAGTCTTTCAGGTGTGACAGGTGAATCCTGTATGCTTGACAAGGTGATAGCTGCATAGACAAGAAAAATAAGCATTAGTTATCCTCTATGAAAAAGAAAAGATCTTTCCGTGGTCCTAGCCTAAGGATCCTATATCCTAACCTGGGTGATCCATTTTTTGGGAAGATAGTTTCCATCTGGAATGGAATCTCTCCTCACAAAGAAGAACTGATTTCTCCAATTAGTGTCATTCTTGGTGACTTTCAGGAGTGGATGGGGTTTTTGTGGCTTATGTTTGAAAAGGAAACGGTGAGACCCATGGCTAACCAGGTTGTACATGTGGCTAAGTTCAGAAAGCCCTATGTCTATGCCCTCATGCTCTATGATTTGCTCGAGTGTGAAGAGGAGTCTCCCCAACATCGACATGGCTTGTATGTAGCACAAGACGGCCAAGGTAAAGAAATTCTGTGTGAACGCCGGGAACGGATAGTTAAAACCTATCTGAAACGGAACAGCAGGAAAGGTGACCCAAGCATCAGACTTACAATCACTCTTCATCGAAGAGTCGAAGGGCCTGAAGATCGTTCCATCAAGGAAGCAATGACGCAACTGATCAATTTCAGGATCAGTGAAAAAGCAGAGTTCCAATGAAGGATTTTTGGTGAGGCCCTGACTCTTATAAGTGGTGCGTTGAGATAACCACATAACATCAAACAATTAATCACACAAATAATCACATAAATAACTAAGATGCATAAAAGTAAATCTGCGTTTCGAGTTGCGTTGAGTTTGTGTTGCGATAGCGTTTAGTCTAAACAAGCGATTAAAATGTGTGTAAATAGTATCGTTGTAAATAGCGTTTAGTTTTGAATAAACGTTGTGAACGCGTTGTAGAATATAGTTTAAAAATAGTTAACCCGTATCGATAATCAGAATCTCGAGAGTACAAGTCAATTAAGCAAGAAATGTGGCATCTGTCATTTCTTATTATAATGACCAGAAAAGTTGGGTTGTTACAGCCCCCCCTGCTTTAGGAAATTTCGTCCGGAAATTAAGGCGCATGCGCGACGAAGAGTTGTGGGTATTTAGCATTCATATCACTTTCGAGTTCCCAAGTGAATTCGGCGCCGCGTTTACCTTCCCAGCGAACCTTCACCATAGGAATGCGAGAGCGTCGGAGTTTCTTGGTTTCTCGGTCCATGATTTCTACTAGCTTTCCACAAAGTGTAGAGTTTCATTCACTTGCAAATCCTCGAGAGGGACATGCAGGTTTTCTTCGGCTAGGCATTTCTTGAGGTTCGAGACGTGGAAAGTAGGATGTACGTTGCTGAGTTCCTCCAGTAATTTGAGTCGGTAGGCCACTTTGCCAATTCTTTCCAGAATCTTAAAGGGACCAACGTATCGTGGTGCTAGCTTTCCTTTCTTGCCGAATCGGATCACCCCCTTCCATGGTGAAACCCTTAGGAGTACGTGATCACCAACTTTGAACTCAAGGGGCTTGCGGCGTTTATCGGCGTAACTCTTTTGACGACTCCGAGCTTCCAAGAGATTGTCTCGGATTTGGAGGATCTTGTCTGTTGTTTCTTGTATTAACTCAGGGCCGGTAATTTACGCGTCTCCGATCTCGTGCCATACAATAGGCTATCGACATTTTCTTCCATATAATGCCTCAAAGGGTGCCATTTGTATGCTAGCGTGATAACTGTTATTGTACAAGAATTCGACTAAAGGTAAATGCGAATCCCAATTACCACCAAAATCTATAACGCACGAACAAAGCATGTCTTCAAGGGTGCGAATCGTGCGCTCAGTCTGACCGTAGGTCTGGAAATGGAAAGCGGTACTGAGATTAAGAGTAGTACCGAGAGCGGATTGAAATTTCTCCCAGAGATGCGAAGTAAATCGACCATCGCGGTCAGAGATGATGTCACGAGGTATCCCATGTCGACAAATGACTTCGTCGGTATAGATTCGTGCTAATCGTTCAACCTTATAGTCTTTTCGTATCGGTAAAAAGTGAGCGGATTTCGTAAGACGATCAATGATAACCCAAATGCTATCGTGACCGGACGTCGTGCGAGGGAGTTTCATAATAAAATTCATAGCTATACTCTCCCATTTCCATATCAGGATCTCGGGTTACACGAGTAAGCCAGAGGGTCGTTGATGTTCAGCCTTAACTTTAGAACAAGTTAGGCATTTCGAAACATAGAGAGCAGTATCCTTCTTCATTCCTGACCACCAATACCTGGCACGGAGGTCCTGGTACATCTTGTCGGCACCGTGATGAATGGAATATCGGGTTTCGTGGGCTTCAGTCAGCAGAATCTCTCGAAGGTTATTGCGACTGGGGATCCAAATGCGGTCGAGATAGTGAAAGATGCCATTCGGTTTATTCACGAGTTGATTTTCGGTTCCAAGTATTCGTTCCTCCTTCAAAGTGTTCTCGAGAAAATAAGCGTGTTGAGCATCGCAAATGAGAGCTTCGAGGTCTTGTTGGGCTTGAACATTACGAACACTATGTAAATAGCTTCGACGGCTAAGAGCGTCAGCGACTATGTTTTCTTTGCCTGGGTGGTAGCGTATCTCACAATCGTAGTTGTTGAGAAGTTCAACCCATCTACGTTGGCGCATATTCAGTTCCTTCTGGTTCAAGATGTGTTGTAGGCTCTTATGGTCGGTGAAGACTGTACACTTGGTACCATACAGGTAGTGTCGGCAAATCTTTAACGCAAAAACAACTGCACCAAGTTCGAGATCGTGGGTTGTGTAGTTCTTCTCATGAACTTTGAGCTGACGAGACGCGTACGCGATAACCTTGTCTCGTTGCATAAGAACACAACCAAGACCTAGGTTAGAGGCATCACAATAGACTACAAAGTCATCGTTTCCATCGGGTAGTGCGAGTACGGGAGTGTCACAAAGCATACGCTTGAGAGTTTGAAAGGCAATATCTTGTTCGGTTCCCCAAACAAAAGTCTTGTCTTTATGCGTGAGAGAGGTGAGAGGAATGACGATTTTAGAGAAATCAGCGATAAGTCAACAGTAGTAACCCGCTAATCCGAGAAAAGAATGAACTTCGGATGGGGTTTTCGGTGTAATCCAACTCTTAACTGCTTCAATCTTCGCGGGATCGACGTGAATACCTTGGCTATTGACAATGTGACCGAGGAATTAAACCTCCTCAAGCCAAAATTCACACTTAGAGAACTTGGCGTAGAGACGACTCCCTTGGAGAAGTTCGAGTACCAAACGAAGATATTGCGCGTTTTCGGCTTTCGACCTCGAATAGATAAGGATATCATCGATGAACACGATGACGAAGCAGTTGAGAAAGGGTTTACACACACAGTTCATCAAATCCATGAAGACCACGGGTGCATTAGTAAGACCAAAGGGCATGACCATGAATTCATAATGGCCATAACAGGTACGAAAAGCGGTTTTAGCGATATCTTCCTCCTAAATTCGTAGCTGATGATAACTAGAGCGTAGATCAATCTTAGAAAAACACGTAGCGCCTTGAAGTTGATCAAATAAATCATCGATTCGGGGCAAAGGATAGCAATTCTTGATAGTGAGCTTATTGAGTTCCCTATAATCGATGCACATTCGGAACGATCCATCCTTCTTTTTCATGAAAAGGACAGGTGCGCCCCAAGGCGATGTGCTAGGGCGTATGAAGCCTTTATCAAGTAATTCCTGGAGTTTACTAGAAAGTTCACGCATTTCAGACGGAGCAAGACGATAAGGAGCTTTAGCAACAGGGTTAGCTCCAGGAATGAGGTCGATACGAAAATCAATATCACGAGACGGGGTAGACCGGGTAAATCGTCAGGAAAGACATTAGGAAAATCACGAACCACAGGTACCTTTTCCATCGGCTTCTTTTCCTTCTCCGCTACTATGATGTGTGCCAAGAAAGGCATGTATTCCTTCTGGAGATACTTGCTTGCTTGAATGCACGACATAAGTTTAAGTTCCTTCGAAGATACTTCGCCATAAACACAGAGTTGGTCGCCATTAGCAAAAGAGAAACGAATCATCTGTTTGAAACAAACGACTTCAGCATGATTTTCATGAAGAAAATCCATACCTACTGTGACATCAAAACTACTAAGTTGCATTGGAATAAGATCGATCAGGAAAACGTGAATGTTGAGTTCAAAAGTACAATAACGGAGAACAGAGTCTACGGTGACAGTTCTTCCGGTGGCAATTTCTACATCGAACATTGTTGGGAGGTTAGCGCATTTACGGTTTAGGAGCTTTTCGAATTCAAATGACACAAAACAGTTATCAGCTCCAGTATCAAATAAACACGAAGCAAAAATACCGTTAACGAGAAACGTACCATTGACAACATTGTTGTTAGTTTGAGCATGGCGGACGTTGATGTTGAAAGTTCTTCCACGGGCTGCTTGTTGTGGTTGTTGTTGATGTTGCTGCTGAGGCTGCTGTTGCTGTTGTTGTTGTTGTTGCTGCAGTGGTTATTGCTGCGGTTCTTGTTTTACAACTCGATTCGGGCAGACATTAGCAAAGTGATTCGGGTCACCACAGGAGTAGCAAGCTCGTGTGTAAACAGCGAGAGTAGGAGCTGCTTGGTTACCCTGAATAGCAAGGGGTTGAGCTGGTGGTGCTGGAGCTTGAACAGCTTGTTGACGTGGGCCTGAATAGCAATGGGCAGTAAAATGCCCATAAACATTGCAGTTGGCATAGAAACGACAGTTCACCCCTGCAGGGTGATGGTAAGTGCAAGTAGGGCAGAGAGGATGAACACCAGTGTACGCACGCTTAGCAAGCGGTGCGTTGGTGTTAGGAGCTGTAACTTGTCGGTTCTGGTTGGGTTGTACGGGGACAGCGTTGAGAGGAGCGGCGGTAGTAACGTAGTTCTTATTGTTGTTACCCTTACGTTTGTGATTCTGGCACGAAGACTTTGAAACTTGTGATGCTGCAGGTTCGGTACGGGAGTAGCAGTGACTTGGTTGAGATTCTTGGTTGAGGTCTTGAAATACCCAGCTAAGACTCGCTTGTTGTTGATCTCAGCTGCGATTTGGTAAGTCTCCTCAATGGTAGCAGGTTTAGCTACTTTCACAAAGTCAGCTACACAGTCGGGTAGAGCACGGATATACTTCTTGATCGTTATGTCAGGAGTTGTCACTTAACCAGGACAGATGATACTGAGCTGCTTGAAGCGAGCGGTGAGACCAGCTGATGTGTGTAAAATGCAACATATAAATTACAACAAATGAGGCATAAAACTAACCCTTTTTAGTACTAATGTTGGAAAAAGTGTGCTTTTGTCTTCCTTTTCTATTTTCAGGACTAAATGAGCGTAATTGAACAAAAGGAACAAATATGCAGCCAAAATTTAACACAAATACAAGAAAAGGAATAAACATGGCATGCCCAACCCCTCGATAGCATATTCTCAAGCAAAAACAAAGGAACAGAAGGCTGACCACGGCCCCGTGCACAGCGGATACGGGGGCGTGGCCAGGCACCTGCAGAAAAGACAAAGTCATAGAAGCTTCTATTCCCAGCATGGGGGCGTGCCCAGCTTAACATGGGCCGTGGTCAACGCTAAGATTTGCAAAATCTTGCAAATCTTGATAGTACAGATTCGCTTCTGTACACGGGGGCGTGTGGAGCTAATGAAGACAAATTGCAATTAATGAAGAAAGAGAATAAGGATGGATACGGGGCCGTGCCCAATGGACACGGGGCTTGGCTCACTTCAAAGGCATCCCTTGGCAAACCACCTCTCTCCCACTTCACCCACACTCCACCACCACTACAACCCACATACACCACCATCATCCATCATCCATCTTAGAGTGTGTGTAGTAGTCTCGGGATCCAAGATTGATAGTAAGAGTTCTTGACAATCAAAGGCCATGTTTGCCTAAGTCTCTTACATCACTTGGTGAAGACAAGCATTTAGTGTAATACTTTTGATTTTTAATCTTTTCGCACTTTTTATTTGGTTTTGTATTAATGACTTTAATAACTAGTTTCTTATGTTGAAGGTGAAACTTCCTTATCATTTGTCCGTGGTGTCTTGGCGTTATCTTACTGTCTATATAAAATAAAAGATTTTCACCATTCATATCTCTACGGTCTATATAGAGATATGTTGGCTACCTGGTCGGGGGTTAAGGGAATGGTTTGGTAAGGTTCTTGCCTTGTTCAGTGTATAGATCCTACAAGGACCTGGGTCAAGCTTACTAGGACCTCCTTCAATACCCACTGGTATTAGATGGCGGGGGTGCAAATGGCTTGATCCACTCATATGTAAACTACTATTAATACATTAACCCGGCTACTTGGGATTGTATCCCTACTGACTCAAACCACTTAGCCGAGGGTAACGTCACCTTCAAAAGCGGGGCCTACCACATTACGCATTAATAACTTAATTAATTATCTTTCAATATTCCGACCCTTTGGGATTGTATCCTTGCTAACTCAAACCACTGGGTTGAGGGTAACGTCACCTTCAAAAGAGGGGCCTACTACTATAACTAAGATAATCTCTTAAAAAGTGCAAAAGTGCGGAATTCATCAAAGGTTACACTAAAGGCAAGTCGGATCCAAGTGATTCATCTTCTCTATCTGTTTTATTTTTATTTTTATTTTCAGCATTTTTAGTTTTTAATTTTCATGTTTGAAACCTTTTCTAAACTTTTGAATTGATTAGACGTTGAGGATAAACCGGTATTAAAAGCTCTTGTGTCCTTGGACGACATCGGTATCTTACCAACGCTATACTACGCTCACGATGGGTGCACTTGCCCATATGTGTGTTTAGTGTTAGTAGAATATCGTGTTTTATAAATTTAAAACTTGACTAAAGTGTTAAAAAGGGCTTAAAATATCAATAAAAATATATAACGCTACACACGCATCAAGTTTTTGCCGTCGTTGCCGGGGACACAAGAATTTTAAGAAAGTTAGGAATCAACGGCCTAATCGTTTTTCTTATTTTTCTGTTTTTGTTTTAGATTTTTTCTTGATTTTTCAGCTTCTGCAAACTGCAGCACGGGGTCGTGCCTGGTCGGACACGGGGCCGTGCTCAGCATCCTTACTGGCAGTTTTTATTTTCTGAGTTACAGAGAGCTGGACACGGGGCCGTGTTGGTTCAGCACGGGGCCGTGTCGAACTCCCCAGTATCAGGGATCCGGAAAACAATAACTGTAACCATGACCACGGGGCCGTGTTCGGCTGAGCACGGGGCCGTGGTGAGACTTCTGACCAACAATCTTTTTTGTTTTTATCACAGGACTTGGAACCCAGGCACCGCACCTGAACTTCCTACGCTGTGCATGAGCTCCAGTTCCAATAAAGACATAAAAGAACCTCTAGACGAACTCGAACGCTTTCTAAGAAAAATACTTAAAGCTAAAACCCAAGAGAAAGTTTCAGGGGACCCACTTACAATGGTGGACCAACGTACCCTAATGGATTACCTACGACCCACAGTAGGTAATCTCGGTGCCGCTATCAATGCACCGAATGTCGATGCCAACAACTTCGAACTTCGGCCGCATTTGATTCAAATGCTCTAAAACTCGGCAACTTTCCATGGCTTGCGGACGAAGATCCCCATTTACATATTACCAACTTTTTGGAAATATGTGATACTCTTCGGATCAACGGAGCATCAAATGACGCCATCCGCCTCCGAATATTTCCATTTTCGCTAAAAGATCGAGCTAAGGCTTGGCTTAACACCCTCCCAGATGGATCGGTAAACACCTGGGATGAACTAGCCCAAAAGTTTTTGTATAAGTATTTCCCTCCTTCAAAAACGGCTAAATTAATGACTAAAATTAATACATACTCACAAGAGGATGGGGAATCCTTATATGAAACCTGGGAAAGGTTCAAGGAGCTACTAAGAAAGTGTCCCCATCATGGTCATGCAGTATGGCAACATGTATCCACTTTCTATAATGGGTTGTTGCCACACACAAGACAGACACTTGACTCTAGCTACGGGGGACTTCTAGGTACTCGTCGCCCAAATGAAGTTTATAATCAAATTGAGGAAATTGCTCAAAACAATTTTTAGTGGCACACTCCCCGAGGTACAAAATCTATTGCCCCGGGCGCCCATAAGGTAGACGAAAGCACTTCTTTACAAGCCCAAATCGAGGCCCTTTCTTCAAACATCAAAAAGTTAGAAATGGCAAAAATAACCTCGGTTATGGCTTGTGAAGGGTGTGGTGGGCCACATGAAAGTTGGAGTTGTATGAAAGAAATGGATAATCAAACGAAAACGGTAAACTACATTGATAATAGACCTAGGCCGTCAGGTCCTCCAACGGGTACCTATAACCAAGGATGGCGTAACCACCCTAACCTTGGCTGGAGAGAACCCGGTAATAGTAGTAACCAACAAAACCAAAACCAACGAACAAACTTTCAACAACCAAGAAATGAGTCACAAAATTTCTCTCAAGGGGGACGAGAGAGGCTTGAGGACACTATCTCACGCCTCATCTCCGACACCGAAAAGAAAAACTCGGATCGGTTCCAACAGTTGGATTCGAACTATAGAAATCAACAAGCTAGTATTCAAAATACTGAAAAACAACTAAATCAACTAGCTCAAAATTTCTTTGAGAGACAACAAGGCACGTTACCCAGCAATACCAAAACCAACCCAAAGGCGCAAGTATATCTCATCACATTGAGAAACCGTACCGTAGGTCCCTAGGAGGCTCCGTTACCCCCATCTGACAAGATTCCATCCAATCAATTCGCAACTTCGCCGACACCCCAAAAGGAAACGACTCCTCCACCAAATCACGAGCCCGCCAAGAATCCCGCGGTACCTACCCCGGATGGTTACTTCGCCAAAAGACCGATGAGCAATTCACAAAATTCATAAACTTACTAAAACAATTGCATGTCAATATTCCATTTATAGAAGTCCTCACTCAAATGCCTAAATATTCAAAAGTTATGAGAGACTTTCTCACTCACAAAAGGAAAATTGAATCATTGCAATTAGTTAATTTAAGCAAAGAATGCTCCGCCTTGCTACTCAACAAACTCCCACAAAAGAAGATCGACCCCGGAAGCTTCACCATCCCTTATTCGATTGGGGGATCATCCATACGCAATGCACTATCCGATCTTGGGGCTAGCATCAACCTCATGCCTGCATCAATGTTTGACCGACTCGAACTAGGGAAAACAAGCCCTATAAAGATGAGCATACAACTCGCCAATAGGTCCATTAAATATCCACAAGGTGTCACCGAAAATCTGTTTGTAAAAGTCGGAGACTTTGTCTTCCCGGCCGATTTTGTCATACTAGATATGGAGGAAGATACCGAGGTACCGCTTATCTTAGGAAGACCATTCCTAGCCACCGCCCACGCAATGGTGGATATGAATGGTGGGAAATTAACATTGAGGGTTGGGGACAAAGAGATGGAGTTCAGGGTCGGGAAAAGATTAGAAGACGAGGACCCGGTCAATTACATGAAGGTCATAGACTCAAGTTTGGATGATGCTCTCCAACGGTGCAACATAGATGCGAGACATCCCACTTGGGTAACATATGACCGACTTTGGGTCTAGCCAAGGACCCTTATAAAAGTGGCGCATCACGGAGGTATTCCGCGGAACTATCCTTAGTTTTAGTTTAGATTAACTTTTATATTTTCTAGTTTAGTTTTACTTTTAAGGAATAAAACACACTCTAAATGGTGGAGGTTACTAAGAGAAACTTGAACCCACACACCATGCACTAAAACAGAGCCTCCCGACAATTTTTCTTCATTACAGCAAGTTCAGCACGGGGCAGTGCTCAGCCCAACACGCCCCGTGCACGAGGTTCTGCAGAAAACTCCCAGTTCAGGTAACTGGACACGGGGCCGTGCTCACTAAACACGCCCCCGTGCCCAGCCTTCTGTTAATTATGATACTGGCGATCTGAACACGGGGTCGTGCCCGGACCAACACGGGTCCGTGTCCAGACGCCCAGTAACATAAAATTTTGTTTTTAAACACCTTTTTACACATTCAATCAACCTAAAAACTTACTTTTGGGACACATTGAGGACAATGTGTAATTTAAGTGTGGGTGGGATGCTAAAACCTTGAATTTTGCAAGTCCTAATAACAAGCCTTAGACAAAACTCTATTGGAACCGTTAATCACCCCAATTTTTTTCAAAAAACTTTTCGTTTTTTTTACTTGTTTTGGTTTAATTTGGGAATAACAAGTTCTAAAAAGGTTATATTTTTACAAATTTACAACCGATAGCGTCGTGATAAAAAGAACTAACATAAGATAATTATGAAACGGCATGACAAATCTAGTTAAAATTTGATTATATATACTTGATCACATTATAAACCCATTCCCACAAAAAGTGAGTTTTGAGCCTTTATTGAGCATACAAATATACATCTTTAAACTAAATGTTCATTTTTCGTTTCTTGTGTGAATAGCCGCTTGGTTTCTTATGACTCTAGAACTTGCCACGACAATACATTCCCGATCCTTACCAACTTAAACCCAAGTAAGTAAATGATGGAGGCATTAGGACTAACCCTTTTTCTTTTCAACACCATTATTTTTCTTTTTCTTTTAACCTCCCCAAAAATCCCCCTAGTTAACCCCTTTGAGCCTAAACCTTTTCATTTCTAAACAAACAAAACAAACACCCTTTACCCACCAAAACCTTTTTCTTTTAAACCTTTTTTTAGTAAAAAGCTCGGTTTTCTTGTGACGATTCCTTATAAAAAAATGAATTCTAGCAATAAACAAACAACTTCCTCAAAGAAACTTTGTTTGAAAGTGCTTTGTACGAATAAAATGTCATAAAAACAAAAATTTTATGACGACCGACGCTTTTATGCTTTTAGCCAATTTACTAACCACTAACGCAAAACCACCTACCTTTAACCTAAGCCTAACCCTTCCCCAAGTCCTCTTAATATTTACAAAGGTTTATAGTTAAAAATAAAGAGGATCGATTGCTTGGCAAGCTTATGGTAGGAGTAAGTTCCATGCCGGTCTCGAGTGTTTCACAAAAATACATATTCGGCCGAGTGTTGAGTGATCTCCCGTGAGGTATGTGAACTTGTATATAAATGGAATTTTAAAGAGGCATGTTATGCCCAAATAAGTAATTTTTATGAAACGTTCTAAATAAATCAAAACGAATAGGATTGTAAATACCATAAAAATAAAACCCAATAAAGATCTTGGATTCCCGACACTCAAGACAAGCCCAAAACTTCTCTTCTACCCATTCCATTTGGGCGTGTAAGCCACATTATAAAGAGTTTTGCTTGAGGAAAAGCAAAGATTCAAGTGTGGGGGTATTTGATGTGTGTAAAATGCAACATATAAGTTACATCAAATGAGACATAAAACTAACCCTTTTTTAGTACTAATGTTGGAAAAAGTGTGCTTTTGTCTTCCTTTTGTATTTTCAGGACTAAATGAGCGTAATTGAACAAAAGGAACAAATATGCAGCCAAATCTAACATAAATTCAAGAAAAGGAATAAACGTGGCATGCCCGACCCCTCGACAGCATCTTCCCAAGCAAAAACAAAGGAATAGAAGGCTGACCACGGCCCCGTGCCCAGCGGACACGGGGGCGTGGACAGGCACCTGCAGAAAAGACAAAGGTGGTGTTTGTTTTTTGGCCAAAAGCTCTTCTGAGCACTTATGTCTGCGTCGCGCAGACGCTCGCAGATAAAGGGTCCTGCAGCTTGTTTATTTTCTTGAAGATCTACAGAGCTTTTACCTCTGCCTCACCTCTTCCCCAAGCAAATCTTTCCCCATGTCTTCAAACCTCTGCCAACCTCTTCTCCCTCTCTCCCTATTCAAAACATCCATCTGCTCCAAAACCCTTGCTCCACCTCCACCTCCGACACCACCTCCACCTCCGCCACCACCTCCACCTCCACCTGCCGACACCACCTCCACCTGCCACCACATCTCCGCCACCACCTCCAACACCACATCTCAGCCACCACCTCCACCACCACATCTCAGCCACCACCTCCACCACCACATCTCAGCCACCACCTCCACCTCCACCATCGTCAAAACCCACCACCACCAAACCCATCAATTAAAACAAAACCCAGATCAGTGAGAGAGAGACCGTAGAGAGAGAGAGATCGGTGAGAGAGAGAGAGACCGTACAGAGAGAGATCGGTGCGAGAGAGAGGCCGTAGAGAGAGAGATCGGTGAGAGAGAGAGAGATCGTAGAGAGAGAGAGGTGGTGGTGGTGTGATGGCGGTGGTGTGATGGCAGAGGTGGTGCGGTGGTGGTGGTGGTGGTGCTATAGGCGGTGGTGGTGACAGATTGTAGAGAGAGAGTTTAAGGCAGAGAGAGAGAACTGTTGTGTGTGTTGTGTGTGTTGTGTGTGTGAAGTGGTTTTTGTAGAAAAAAACAAACCCTCTTCTCCTTGCAGACTGCAGACATTTGGTCCCCCTCTTCTCCTGCAGATGCCTGCAGATGTGGTCCGCAGACTGCAGACCTTTTACCTCTGAAAAAACAAACAGCACCAAAGTCATAGAAGCTTCTATTCCCAGCATGGGGGCGTGCCCAGCTCAACACGGGCCGTGGTCAATGCTAAGATTCGCAAAATCTTGCAAATCTTGATAGTACAGGTTCGCTTCTGTACACGGGGGCGTGTGGAGCTAATGAAGACAAATTGCAATTAATGAAGAAAGAGAATAAGGATGGATATGGGGCCGTGCCCAATGGACACAAGGCCGTGTCCGGGCTTCTCTACAGACTATAAATAGGGGTGATTGGCTCACTTCAAATGCATCCCTTGGCAAGCCACCTCTCTCCCACTTCACCCACACTCCACCACCACTACAACCCACATCCACCACCATCATCCATCATCCATCTTAGAGTGTGTGTAGTAGTCTCGGGATCCAAGATTGATAGTAAGAGTTCTTGACAATCAAAGGCCATGTTTGCCTAAGTCTCTTACATCACTTGGTGAAGACAAGCATTTAGTGTAATACTTTTGATTTTTAACCTTTTTGCACTTTTTATTTGGTTTTGTATTAATGACTTTAATAACTAGTTTCTTATGTTGAAGGTGAAACTTCCTTATCATTTGTCCGTGGTGTCTTGGCGTTATTTTACTGTCTATATAAAATAAAAGATTTTCACCATTCATATCTCTACGGTCTATATAGAGATATGTTGGCTACCTGGTCGGGGGTTAAGGGAATGGTTTGGTAAGGTTCTTGCCTTGTTCAGTGTATAGATCCTGCAAGGACCTGGGTCAAGCTTACTAGGACCTCCTTCAATACCCTCTGGTATTGGATGGCGGGGGTGCGAATGGCTTGATCCCCTCATATGTAAACTACTATTACTACATTAACCCGGCTACTTGGGATTGTATCCCTGCTGATTCAAACCACTTAGCCGAGGGTAACGTCACCTTCAAAAGAGGGGCCTACCACATTACGCATTAATAACTTAATTAATTATCTTTCAATATTCCGACCCTTTGGGATTGTATCATTGCTGACTCAAACCACTGGGTTGAGGGTAACGTCACCTTCAAAAGAGGGGCCTACTACTATAACTAAGATAATCTCTTAAAAAGTGCAAAAGTGCGGAATTCATCAAAGGTTACACTGAAGGCGAGTCGGATCCAAGTGATTCATCTTATCTATCTGTTTTATTTTTATTTTTATTTTCAGCATTTTTAGTTTTTAATTTTCTTGTTTAAAACATTTTCTAAACTTTTGATTTGATTAGACGTTAAGGATAAACCGGTATTAAAAGCTCTTGTGTCCTTGGACGACCTCGGTATCTTACCAACGCTATACTACGCTCTCGATGGGTGCACTTGCCCATATGTGTGTTTAGTGTTAGTAGAATATCATGTTTTATAAATTTAAAACTTGACTAAAGTGTTACAAAGGGCTTAAAATATCAATAAAAATATATAACGCTACACACGCATCACCAGCGTTGTCACCTTCTTCTTGTTTGATATGCCAGAATTCATTCTCCAGCTTTTGCACCTCATGAGGAGGAGAAAATTCCTTCATCAAAAGCTCCCTGAGCTCTTCCCATGAAAGTCCGTAAGCTGCATCATTACCGCACTTGTTGCGCTGAGTAGTCCACCAGTCCAGAGCCCTGGACTGAAAAACTCCAGTTGCATTAACAGTAAGAAGATTTTCTGGGCATCCGCTTTGCCTGAAGGTGACTTCGATGGAGTCAAACCACTGGAACATAGCGTTGGGTCCATCTTCACCCGTGAAGTTAGCAGTACCGCAAGCCTTGAATTGCTTAAAGCTGAAAAGAGCTTTCAGAGAGTCACTCTTAGATTCAACAGAGGACTTGCTGGTGACATCATTGATCTCACTGACGATCTGGGGTATGACCTTGGCCACCAGTGAAGCGATGCGCTTGTCAGCAGGGTTGCGTCGAGTAGCACGTGAAGTGTGTGATCCAAATGACGACATTGTCTGCAGCAGACATCGTCATAGGATTCAGACGAGATTCGATTATATCGGGTTTAGTTTTGAAAAGTTTAGCGTATCGTAAAACATCCCTTATTGTAGTACATAAACCACATAGGCACATAAGCACGCAGGAGCACATAATCCACGTCAGTGTTGCAGAAGTCGCTAGGCGCTCCCTAGTCGGCCGAGTGGGGAGTTGGGAGTACTCGGAGTACTCGGGGAGTACTCGGAGAGTACTCAGACAAGTTAAATATAAAGAAATAAATTATTGAATATTTTATATGTGTCAAAATAAGCGTAATTCATGTCAAAACTATCATTATTTATGTCAAAATTAGCAAAACTCATGTCAAAATTAGCAAAATTCCGAGTAGTCGCCGAGTAGTTGTCCGAGTAATCCGAGTGTCGTTGAGTATTCCAATGTTTCCACCAAGTATTTGACCGAGTATTCCAAGTAGTTGGCCGAGTATTCCGAGTAGTCGCCGAGTAGGCCGAGTTTAACCGCCTCCGACTTATAAAGGCCAACTTGTAGTAACTCTCCAAGGTAAGGTTCCGAGTACCGAGTAGTCGCCGAGTACTCGGCCTTGGAATCCGACTTTTACAACACTGATCCACGTAAGCACATATTTTGCACGTATTCACCTATATTTTGCTCGTATTCACCTATATTTTGCGCGTATTCACCTACATATTTTGCACGTATTCTTATGCGTGTAAGTGTCGTATAGTTATTAATGTATATTTTAAGCCCTTTTTAACACTTTATTCAAGTTTTAAATTTATAAAACACGATATTTACTAACACTAAACACACATATGGGCAAGTGCACCCATCGTGAGCGTAGTATAGTGTTGGTAAGATACCGAGGTCGTCCAAGGACACAAGAGCTTTTAGTACCGGTTTATCCTCAACGTCTAATCAAATCAAAAATTTAGAAAAAGATTTTAAACTAGAAAATAAAAACTAAAAATGCTGAAAAATAAAAATAAAAATAAAAACAGATAGACAAGATGAATCACTTGGATCCGACTCGTATTTAGTGAAACCTTTGATTATTTTCGCATTTTTGCACTTTTTAAGAGACTATCTTAGTTATAGTAGTAGGCCCCTCTTTTGAAGGTGACGTTACCCTCAACCCAGTAGTTTGAGTCAGCAAGGATACAATCCTAAAGGGTTGGATTATTGAAAGATAATTAATTAAGTTATTAATGCATAATGTGGTAGGCCCCACTTTTGAAGGTGGCGTTACCCTCGGCTAAGTAGTTTGAGTCAGCAGGGATACAATCCTAAATAGTCGGGTTAAAGTTTTAATAGTAGTTTACATATGAGGGGGTCAAGGAGTTCGGACCCCCGCCATCCAATACCAGTGGGTATTGAAGGAGGTCCTACTAAAATTGACCCAGGTCCTTGCAGGATCTATACACTGAACAAGGCAAGACTCTTACCAAACCATTCCCTTAACCCCAGACCAGGTAGCCAACATATCTCCATATAGACCGTGGAGATATGAATGGTGAAAATCTTTTATTTTACATAGACAGTAAAATAATGCCAAGACACCACGGACAAATGATAAGGAAGATTCACCTTCAACATAAGAAACTAGTTATTAAAGTCATTAATACATAACCAAATAAAAGTGCGAAAAGATTAAAAATAAAAAGTATTACACTAAACACTTGTCTTCACCAAGTGATGTAAGAGACTTAGGCAAACATGGCCTTTGATTGTTAAGAACTCTTACGATCAATCTTGGATCCCGAGACTACTCACATACTCTATGATGGATGATGGTGGTGGATGTGGGTTGTGATGGTGGTGGTGGTGGGTGAAGTGTGAGAGAGGTGGTTTGCCAAGGGATGGTTTGCAAATGAGCCAAGCACCCCTATTTATAGCCTGCACAGAAGCCCGGACATGGCCCCGTGTCCATTGGGCACGGCCCCGTGTCCACCCATCTTCTCTTTCTTCATTAAATGCAATTTGTCTGCATTAGTTGACCACGCCCCTGTGTCCGCTGGGCACGACCCCGTGTGCAGAAGCGTATCTGTACTATCAAGATTTGCCTAGATTTTGCGAATCTTAGCGTTGACCAAGGCCCCGTGTCCGCTGAGCACGCCCCAGTGGTGGGTGATAGAAGCTTCTACAGCTTTGTCTTTTCTGCAGACACTTGGGCACGCCCCCGTGCTCATTGAGCACAGAGCGTGTTCAGCCTTCTGTTCTCTTGTTCTTGCTTGGGGAGATGCTGTCGAGGGGTCGGGCATGCAACGTTTATTCCTTTTCTTGTATTATTGTTAGATTTAGCTGCATTTTTGCTTCTTTTGTCCATTTAAGCCCTTTTAACCCTGAAAATACAAACGGAAGACAAAAACACACTTTTTACAACATTAGTACTAAAAAAAGGGTTAGTTTTATGCCTTATTTGATGTAATTTATATGTTGCATTTTGTGCACATCATATTCACCTATCTTTCAAGTGCGTGATTCACGTTAGAGAGTTGCGGGTGATAGCGAGTAGTGTAGCGAGTATTATAAGTGCGTGAGGGTTATGACAGCGGGTAGCGTACGAGGGTGCTTAGTTTGAGTTGCGATTAGTTGGCGTTTAGGATTCAATAGCTGTGCGAGTTGTGCGTGTTTAGATGAGTGAAAAGCGAATAAAATTCTCCAAAAATCGAAACATATAAACATTTAACCACATAAAACACATAAAATTGATAATTTATAGGGTCAGCGGTTGCGAGCTCAGAATCGAAACAAAGTGTCTTGGGTGTTAGACATCGACTACCTAAAGTGATTCGACTACCCACAACGATCTCGAGTACACGCTTTGGCCTAATAGATTGTGCTCTCGCCAAAATACGGCGAACGGCACGCATCCTTTTGGTTACTACGTGAATCAAGTCATTGGAGTCCATCGAGACTTTTGGTGAGAGTTTTGTAAAAGTCCAAGTAGAGAGTGGAACTAATCGTTAAGATGCGGGTTTCACCCCTATCTTAAAAATCTAGTTCCTGAAAGTGTGGCAAAACCACGAGATTGAGATAGAGAGTTTCGTCGAGATATGGATGTCACTCCTGACTCAAAGAAGGATTCTCATGCTGAGAGTAAAAATATGCGTAGAGTGGGTAATTGTATCAAAAGTGCTTGGTTTTCACACTTAATCTCAAGTCAATCACTCATTTTTGTTATGTGAGTGTTTTAAAAAACGTGTGTATTGTGTTAGCCTTAGGAAAGGCAAATATACGTTTTCAGCTTTAGGAACATCTGTCTTTGCGCGAAGCTGTAGTTTTCATGAGTTCGAGCGAGAGTAACAAGAGTAGGCTTGTGCAAAACCCCTACTGGGTTCGCACAAAGTGGGTCTGTTGGTGCTTAGACTATAGACTAGGTCAATCCTAAGACACGACCTAATTCCCTATAGTTATGGCTCTGATACCAATCTGTCACACCCCAACCGATGGCGGAATCATTGGGGCGTGACACTGAGCGAAACAGATTGTTTACGAGAATCCATAACAACTATTAATGTCATTATATTTAACTTTTCATGTCCCATACCATAAAACATATAAAGTAAAACAGTCATTACAAATATCAATCTCATAAACAAAACACTGTTCTGACAACTCAGATTTATTTAGTGAAGTTTCTAGACTTCCTACTTGATTTAGCAAGAATAGCATCCTATCAACCTGTCACATATGTTAAAATAAAGTCAATACATAAAATGGAAAGGTGAGTACACAAGTTTGCATAGCATATAGTATAGCGAAGAGCCTTTACGCACAACCAGCATGTATCACGTAACAGGCGAAACATGTAACTATCAAAATTATGTTCACATTTAACCACGAGACTGCGTTGTAGAGTATGTGTGACACATGCCCAGTGGACATGTGAAGTAAAGTGTTGTGATCCCTAGCAACCCCTGTGCACAACAGGTGCTGAGTCCAAACTATAGTACTATCGGTGCTAGAGGCGGTAGAGTGTAACACTGTCTAAGCATAGTAACAAGCATTCATAGTATACTCACAATATGTGTTTAACAAATAAATATAGCCTTGATTGGATTGAAGGGAGCGCGTTGGGGTTAGCCTGAGCATAGAATAGTAGCGTAAGTGTTGAACAACGTGTAAATAGAGTCTCGAATGAGATTAGTGTCGAATGGTGAGTCGAACGGATGAATATCCATTCGAGCGGATGGTCATCCGAGTGGATGACCATTCGAGTAGATGACCATTCAAACAGATGGCCATTCAAATGAGATGTGGGTGTTTGTAAATTGTTTTGAGAACTTTTGAAGTTTTTGTTGTAGCATTTAAACAATGCAAAGTATGGATACCAAGTCATCCGGTCGGATGGTCATCCGTACGGATGGCCATTCGAGCGGATGGTTATTCGATCGAGAGTTTGGTAGTTTGAAGTTTTGGTCAAATCGTTTTGAACAAGGAATATTATGAGGGACCGGTCACCTGATCGAATGGTCATCCGATCGAATAGTTATTCGATCGGATGGCCACTCGAGCGGCAATCCGTTGTTTGAAACTTTTGTAAAATTAAAAAGTTTAAAGTTTAACGGAGACGGCATGATGACGTGTCAAACAACGGAAACCTACCAGATTCAGTTCATTTGATCGTATGGGAATCACCCCACTCGATCAGTTTCACTGTTCTTGGTGAAGTTTCATGTCTGACCCGTTAATCGGTTATCTCCCCGGTGGAAACCCGTTTTCAAATCGGTTCTCAACTAGAGAATGAGTAGAGAGCCTGAATGAGTCTAGATTCCATCACTTTTGAGTAAAAGTGAAGAAAAGTTGAAGGAAAGTTGAAGAAAAGTTTGAAAACAGTTGAAAATGTTGAGATCTTGTTGAGATTCGTGTTGAATAGTGTGGAAATCCTTTAGATCTGAACTAATCCTGATGAGATGATGTCACACATCGGTTTGCATAAGAAACCGAGTGAGAACCACCTTCAAGGAGTCAAAATCAGTTGATTTCAAGATGAAAATGTGTGATTTTAATGGAGAGGATAATGTAGAAATGTGTAGTGATAATGATTGTACAAGATTTAGGGAGAAATACTTACGAAATAGCCTTGAATCGAGGGAAAAGTGCTTGAAAGTGACTTGGGAGCGTCTAGTCGGATGGGGCTGTCAAATCAGTGAAAGGACGTGTACGGCGGGTATTTATAGGGTGAAAAGTAAGGCGGTGGAGTAAGGTGCCGAATGGGTGTCCGGTCGGATGGCCATCCGATCGGATGGTCATCCGGACGGATGTCTATTCGACCGGATGTCCATTCGGACAGCCGCAATGTGCGAGTTAGTTTTCCAACTTTCGTTTCATGTGTTAAACATTGCGTTGTGTTTAAGCGTGTTGCGAGTAAGCGTTGAGCGTATAAGCGTTGTGTTTAGATAACCACATAACATCAAACAATTAATCACACAAATAATCACATAAATAACTAAGATGCATAAAACTAAATCTGCATTTCGAGTTGCGTTGAGTTTGCGTTGCGATAGCGTTTAGTCTAAACAAGCGATTAACATGCGTGCAAATAGTATGCGTTGTAAATAGCGTTTAGTTTTGAATAAACATTGTGAACGCGTTGTAGAATATAGTTTAAAAATAGTTAACCCGTAGCGATAATCAGAATCTCGAGAGTACAAGTCAATTAAGCAAGAAATGTGGCATCTATCATTTCTTATTATAATGACCCGAAAAGTCGGGTTGTTACACCATTACCCTTTGGCTTTGTTTTGCAGGTGCACTTAGAAGAGGACTTATTCCAACCGAGATTCAAGGGGAATATGCTCTTTATTTTGACACGTGCATGAGCTGAAGACCGTTGGTGGTGATCGTAGGTAGATGGCTGAAATTTTTTATAGTTAGTTAAGGATATTTTTGGGTAAGATTAATAGGGGTATTGAGCTAATTTAGAAGGCACTTGCACTCTAATTATCGAACGACACTTCTGCTACTCTCTCTCTCTCGAATACACACACACTAGAATTCATTGTAACAAGCTCAATACTTCCGAAGTTGTAACCTTTTTTGTTCAATATAGTTGATAGTGATAGTTTTCACTATCCGAGGTTTTTTATGCCGGAGATCATATATTGATCAAAGGCTTTTTTCTCGTATAAATCCTTGTGTTCATTGCCATTTTCTTTCAATTATTGTTCATACATTTGTTCATCTAACAAGCATCTAACCTCACAAAAATCATATTTGGTTACATTATCCTTGTGTGATTTTTGACCAAAACATATATTAAACCTCTCGAAAACTAAGTCTTTTCAAGACTTATTAATTACCGACGATAAACGAACTAAGCAAGTATAACTTAACTGTTTTTACTAAGTTAACAACTTACCGTCGAATCGTTCGGTTAACGATTCGGTAGAGCTCGGTGACACGTAGTTAGTAACCGCTTATATTTAGAAACTTATAAGATATTCCATGATTAGGGATATTATAGAATGCAAGCTAGCGAGTCACATCTTGGAAACGACATCACGAAGTCGTATTTAGCTAGCTTTACACATGGAAATCCAGGTGAGTTCATAACCTCACCTTTTTACAGTTTTACATTTTTCTAAATGTTTTCGGGGTGGAAAGACATGCACGTTTTGCAAAAACAAATAAGGTTTTCGGTGATCAAGAATTACATATTTTCTAGACATACACGTTTTGCTAAGACATATGGTTTTTAACGAACAAAGTTTTCATATTTCTAAACCATTCTACAAACAAGTTGTAACTAACGCAAATGGTTTTTGATTTTCAATAAACTCAAATGGTTTACGAGCAACTTATGCAAAACACACCGGTTTTTACAAAAACATAAACAGTTACGAAACATGCATGAGCTAAAGATACTAGTGACGGGGTTGGTCGTAGTTACAAAGGGGACTGGAGGTCCCACATACAAACAAGAAGACCGGTTGGTCCTGTACAAGAACAACGGAGACTGTGTGTCCCACATACAATAACCCAAAACTTGCATGCACTTAAGGCCTTCTTCTTAGGACTGACGAGTCCAACATACAGACATTCAAAGCATGATCGTGCGGGCCTTGTCTCCTAACCTCGGAATAGACTGTGTATGGAACATGTGGGTCCCTTTGAAAGTTAATTTCCACTCGTGGCGTGTGGTTCTAAACAGGTACTAAGTGTCGTTGAACTTAGACGTTGAAATGTGTAGCTCCCGTCCTACTTGTGCAGGTTTTGTGGCGAGCAAGATGAAGATGCTTCGCATCTATTGAGTCGTGCGAGGAAGCCCAACAAATCTGGGATTACATTGTAGCATGGTGTAGACTTGGAGCCTTCTACATCTTGGATTTGAAGGACTTTGGCAGGGTGCAAATTAGGTATCGCGGCTCGGATAGATGGCGCAAGACAATATATTCAATCACTCAGATTGCTCTTCAGGTGATTTGGAGGAACCGTAATGAGGCAATCTTTAATAATAAACAACCAAACTAGGTGAAGATGAGAGACGAAACTAGAACGTATGGATTTCTTTGGGTAAAGCATAGGGCGAGGAGTCAAAGATTAACTTGGAAAGATTAGTGTAATTTCGACCTCCAGCGTTTGGGAGTTTAGTTTGTATGTTTTTTTGGTGAATCTTGTAATCCGGCCAGTTAATCAATTTGGTTGACCGGTTTGTTATTAATAAATTTTGTTAGCCGTTAAAAAAAATTCATTACACAGTCTTTTACATCGCCTTCAATTGGAGTGGGTATTTTAGTAATAATAATAATAATAATAATAAGAGTTAAATGCCATTTTAGTTCCTATGGTTTGAGTCATTTTGTCAGTTTAGTCCAAAAGTTTTATTTTTCGTCTGTGGGTCTAAAAATGTTTCACCGTTGTCATTTTAGTCAACTGAGTTAACTTCGTCCATTTTTTCTGTTAAAGAGAAGAGCAATTCAGTCATTTTATATGTAATTATATTAACTAGGAGGGCAATTCCGCTATATAAAATGACCAAATTATCCTTCTCGTTAACATAAAAATAGATGAACTTAACCCAGTGGACTAAATCGGCAACGGTAAAACCTTTTTGAACCCACAGACGAAAATGAAACCTTTGGACTAAACTGTTAAAATGACCCAAACCAGATGTACCAAAATGACATTTAATTTAACGCTAATAATAATAACAGTAAACTGTAATTTTACCCCCTGGGGTTAGAGCCCATTGGCACCCTTACCCCATACAATGAAATTTTTGCTGTCTTACCCCCCAACGAATGGGAAACGTTGCAATCTTACCCCCTGCTGTCAAATGCTGTTTAAAGTCAACGTAAGTTTTTAACGGTCAAAGGGTATAATCGTCTTTTCCACTTGAGTAATATATCTTCCTCACACAACACCCTACATATATGACCATCACTACAACCTTACCCCCCCACCCCCACCTTTTCTTCTCTCCGTTTCTTCTCTCCGGCGACACCAACAGCGACCGAAGCTTTCTCCTCTCCGATCAACACAATGCCGATACTCTGTTGGGTTATCAGATATCTGATCAGGCACACCTCAGGTATAATCATAGTTCCAGTGTATGTCATTCTTAGTTAAATCAGGGTTCCACACTTGAAGGGTTAGAGATAGGGTTGTCCAAACTGCTCGACGATCGAGGATCGCTAGACGATCGCTTGAAAAATGCTCGTTCGATTCCCGCTCAGTTTGTAAATGAGCCGCTCGGCTCGGTTTGATTTGAAAACGAGCCAAGCATGAGCAAAGGTCCGCTCACTCGTCGATCGCTCCGTTTCGCTTGAATAATTTTTATTAAATAATTAATATATATATTTATATAGGGGAATGTTCATTTGAGAAGAAAATTAAATTAAGAAGAAAAAGAATTCAAATCAGCACCTAATCTCCTGCTACATACCTCCTGCCACATACCTCGCTGCTGCTCAAGTTCAACTTATATAGATACGGTACAATCTCCTACCTCGTCGGCTACTTCAAATCAGCAGAGGTACAATCTCCTACCTCCTACCACATACCTCGCTGTTGCTCATGTTCGATTTTTAGGATCCATTTTTGTGCTTCTTGATATTGTTGAGAACATTTTTAGGATCATGATTTTAGTTATGTATTGCTTTTGTTAGTAAGGTGTTGGCCATGTTTTAATTAAGTTAGGATTTGTTTTTGTTGAATGCAGCCTTGTAATAGTCTTGATTTCAGTTTTTTGTGTTGCTACACATGTTTTAATTTCAGTGCTAAGAAAAACTGAGCGAAAACGATTCGCTCGATTCAAATTCAATCCAAGCACGAGCATCACTTTTGTGCTCGGTTTTGCAAATTCGATCGGATCGGATCGGTTGTAATTCAATCCGAGCACGAGCAGATCCTCGCTCGGATCGGATCGGCTCGTGAACACCCCTAATTAGAGATCACAGATTGGGTGAAACACAGTTTGATATGTATGTCATTCTTAGTTAATCAGGGTTCTGGATATCATGTATGAACCCCATTAAGGTCAGATTTGTATGATGTAAATGGAGGGTTCGATTAGGGTCGGATTTTTTTATGTTATAAATAGGGTATTAAAAAATAGTTGGATTTGTATGTTAATTTTGTGTTGTTTGGTGTTTTTTTTACAGTTGACCTGATGATGAGTCTATCAAGCTCATCGATGGTGGTCCACTTGGCGGTCTCCTTGTTTGGTCGCCCTGTCATCAACTTCCATTATCCACCGGAGAGTTGACCTGACGATAATTTAGTAGTTATGTAGGAATAGTAATGTGTATTTTGTAGGTTAAGTTAACTATGATGTTACTAGTACTTTGAAGTAGGATAACTTAAATATGATGTTAATTTTGTATTTGTGTTACAGTCTTCATGTTAATTAGGATGTTAATTTATAGCATTTCAGTCTTAATTATAATGATAAGTTATAGCATTACAGTCTTTAAATGGTCAAAATGATCCAATTATAAAATCACTTGCATTATAGGCTTATTCTTTATATGGTCAAAATGACCATTTTTGTCATTTGCATTAATCATTGTTACTCTAGTTGTGGTTAAAATGACCCTTTATATCATTTGCAGCAGGCTTGTTTAATCCATTTGCAGCATGTATGTTTTTACAACAGTTTGACCAAAATGACCCTTTATATCATTTGCAGCATGTTTAACTTCTTTATAAGGTCAAAATGACCATTTATATCAATTGCAGCATGTAAGACTTCTTTATAAGGTCAAAATGACCATTTATATCATTTGCAGCAGGTTAGACTTATTTATAAGGTCAAAATGACCATTTTGGTCATTGGCAGCATGTTTGACTAATTTATAAGGTCAAAATGACCATTTATATCATTTGCAGCAGGTTAGACTTATTTATAAGGTCAAAATGACCATTTTGGTCATTGGCAGCATGTTTGACTAATTTATAAGGTCAAAATGACCATTTATATCATATGCAGTTATAGGTTGTTGAATCTGTGCTGTTGAATGTGCAGTTAGGCTTAGAATCTGGATGTGCAGTTATAGGTTGTTGAATCTGTGCAGTTAGGATTAGAATTTGGATGTGCATTTATGTTGTCCTAGTTATGATGTTCCTTGTGTTTTGATATTATGTGTATTATAACTGTATGGTGTTCCTGCTAGGTTTGGTTGATATTATGTGTATTATAACTGTGGATCACAGGCATGCAACTATGTTAAATTTAGATGATCACGGTGTTAAATTGTTAAATTTAGGCGGGAATGGATTCGTTTCTGCAGGATTTGACTTTGTCTGGTCAAACAATTTAGGCAGAATGGTTTCGTTTTCTGCAGGGGGTAAGGAAGCAAAGAAATATTTAACATCGGGGGTAATACGTTTTCTTACAACAAAACATAGGGGGTAATAAGAAAGGATAGTATATAGTCATTTAACACCGGGGGTAATGCGTTTTCTTACAACAAAGCATATGGGGTAATAAGAAATGGTAATATAGTTATTTAACATCCCATTAAACAGAAGTGTTAAGTTTTTTGACAGCAGATGGTAAGATTGCAACGTTTCACATTCGTTGGGGGTAAGAAAACAAAAATTTCATGGTAGAGAGTAAGGGTGCTAATGGACTCTAACCCCATGGAGTAAAATTAGAGTTTACTCTAATAATAATAACTCCACTCACCTCGTGGCTCCAGATATATATTCTTCCCCATCCCCACGATATCATCCTATCGACACCCACTCACTTCTAGGGTTTCCTCAACCCTCTTCATCCTTCACACACTCAATGGCTGACGACGCACACTATACTGCCGTAGACTTCACCGGTAAACGCAAGTACGACGACTCTACCACACCGCCGCCGTCATCCGCCCGCCGCCAAACCGGATTCTCCGCACCAATCATCCACTCACAGTCTCCTGATTCCGCTTCAGCCTACAACACCGTACCTCCTCCGCCTGTAGATGAGATCGAGCTCGCGAAACAGAAGGCTCAGGAGATCGCTGCTCGCCTGTTCAACAACGCCGAAGCTAAACGACCGAAGTTTGACAACGGCGGAGGTGGTGGCGGTTATGATAATAATGATAGCAAGGGTTTCAGTTCTGGTCCTGCAGGTTCGATTCGTTGCTTGAATATTATATTGCTTTATATTGTGCTTGTGATTTTAGGGTTTGTGATTGTGGTAAGTAGTTTGGTGACAGTTTGTGAGTGAGAATATATTTGTTAGAGAAGCTTTTAATTGTTTTATTAGATCAACTTGAAAGCTATTTGTGAGACATAAAATTTGAATATTTGTGTAGTTTTTAGAGTGTTTGGCATTTTAAGATGTGTTGTGAATGTTGAATTAGATCATTTGTTGATGCTTATTTATTTACTCCTTAATGTTAATGGTTTAGGGTTTGTGACTGTGATAATTACATTTGATTGGTGACATGTTGTGAGTGAATTGGACTAGAAGTGGAATATATTTGACAAAGAACCTTTTTAAGTGTTTTTATCATGTTTCATATGTTTTTAAGGTGTTAGGCTTTTTCAGTTATGTTGTGAATGTTAAATTAGATCTTGTGGTGATTTTGTCCCCAAGGGACATGGTGTGGTGGTAAGGTGTTTCTTTTTTATCCTAGAGGTGGAGGGTTCCAATCCTGCGAGGCGCGGGTATTGGTGGTTAATGAGAGTAGATGATGAGTAGGTTATTTTGCCTTTCAAAAATAACTATCATTTGGTGATTTTAATCATTTGGTAAATCCAGATTATGGGCAGAAGCCTTATATATCTGCTCCTTCAGTACCGTCTGCATATGGTGGTTATGGTGGAGGTTCGGGTAAAAAGATTGATATACCAAATGGAAGGGTAGGTGTGATCATTGGTAAAGGTGGAGAAACTATAAAGTATCTTCAGTTACAATCTGGAGCAAAGATTCAGGTTACCAGAGACATGGATCATGATCCTCAATCACTCACCAGAGCCGTTGAGCTTACAGGTACTTCAGAAGCTATCGCTAAAGCCGAGCAGCTAATTAAAGATGTCCTTGCCGAGGTATATAAAAAGTCAAGTTTTTTCTTTACTATTTTATTTTTAACTTTCAAACTTATTCAGTTTTGTGACGCAGGCCGAGTCTGGAGGTTCTGGAATTGTTTCTAGGAGGTTACCTGGTCAGCAAGGCGGGGCTGAACAATTTGTGATGCAAGTGCCAAACAACAAGGTTCTTTGTGCATGAAGCAGGTTCAAGTTTACTGCACACGTTTGTTGTGCGTGTTCTATAACTTTTTGTTATTTTGTTTCTGCGTCTAGGTTGGTTTAATCATTGGTAAAGGTGGAGAGACCATAAAAAGTATGCAAGCTAGTTCTGGAGCTCGTATTCAGGTTGATCCAGATTCTTTATCAACTTTACTCCACTTTTATGGAGTTATTTTAATATCGTGATCCTCGCCACATGTTTTTTCTGTTGATTATTAACGTCACAAGTAAAATGATTATAGCTAAAAAGATTGTGGTTATCATTAGGTGATACCTCTACACCTGCCCCCTGGTGATACATCAACGGAAAGGACTGTACAGATAGATGGATCCAGTGATCAGATTGAGGCTGCAAAACAGTTGGTCAATGAAGTAATCAGCGGCGAGGTATGTGTATATATGTTAGGAGACCAAGCTTGTGCTTGGTTTCAGAAACCACATGCTGCATTTCACTTGCTTTTTAGTAGAGCACTAGGGTTTATTCGTTTGTGAATGTAGGAGTATCTTTATTCTTACTTGGATATATGATAGTATATGATATATGATAGTATGCTATGATTGTTTTGTTATGACAGTTACCTGAATCTGTTCGCCGCGTTTAATCGAAAACTGATCTTTTAATGAATATCTAGATTCTTTATGTCAATTTAAGGTGGACATCAGATGCGTTATGTGAATCAGTTTGTTGCATTCTAACCGAAACTAATCTCTTAATAAACATCTAGAATTTTTTTGTCAGTGTAAGGTGGACATCAGATACTAAAAGGTTTTCACACTTCAAATTTCTGCCATTGTTGTTTTTCTTCTTATTGGTCATTTGGTCTGTTCTCTCCTAACTTTAAACAGGAACCCTTTATTATCCAACCAGATACAGATGTATTATCAACTATTTTATTGTTAAGGTTATTACATATCATAGTTTACAAACTATTTATTATTCATGATTGCCACCATCTGCTTCTTTTCCATATATTCCACTTGTATAGTCTGAGGTTGCAGATTCTTCTGTTGCTGTTTTTTTTCGGCATGAACAGCTCAGCTGGCTGATTCGCCCTCTGCTAGAGTTGGAAGTATTTTTATGGCGGATTGGACGGTAACTGTGTGGGCACACATATCTTATATCTCCATATTGAATAGAAGATTTCTTTATATATTGGATTACGTCTGCAGGACTGTTGGAGCATTGGCAGTTCTTTATTAGATTGAGTACTACCAACTGATAATATTATTGCATTGAGGTTTAAAGCAAAATACATATAGTTTTTTGGGTTGTGAAAATGTATATATGATTTAGTGAGGCAGCTACGGAGGAGGTATTTGAGAATCAAATTTTTTTTTAAAGCCTATGCGTCATGCGAGGACTGTATGTATCTGTTATTATTAATATTGATATTAGGACTGTTTAATGGGTGGTGGGTAGTTCAAGTTTTGGTGAAGCAAACAAGAAACCGGTATGGTTTTAACCTCTTTTGTATAAAACTTGAAAAGTTACTATTGCTATGGAGATTTGAGGTTAAGGGTATTTAATATCCATCACACTGCTTGGAGCTAGTATATTAACATTATTTTATTCGAGTAGGTCAGTAGGATTACATTTATAGCTTTCTATTTACCTTACTGACTGCAGTCTGTAGTAGTGTTATGTTGAACTTTTATTATATTATGTTGATGCTTTGTTGGTAATTTAGCAACTGTCTAGGGTTTGTCATTTTATATATGTTGTTTGAGAAGATTGTATAGTTTTGCGTTTTGTTTTGTACCCATTCACTTCGAATAGGGAGAGCATGGGCTTCTGCTGGAGTATCCTTCTCGGTAAAACCACTCGACCTGTACGGTATGTAGGCACCTAAACCCGTCTTGATATAAAAATACATAATTACTATTTTTTTACTATTTTTTGTGCCATTTTTGATATATTTGTGCTACTTGTATTCAGGTTTCTTATATATGTAATTGTCTATATGCATGTCTGACAGTAATATGCATTATGCAATTAGATCATCACTACTGCATGCTTGTTTATTTTGTTGTTTCTATGTTTATTTGAAATTATAATACTTTTGCAGAATCGTTTAAGAAATCCAATGGGCGTTGGTGGGTATTCACAACAAGGTTACCAAGCCCGTCCCCAGACAAATTGGGCCCCACCTGGTCAACAAATGCAACAACAGGGTTATGGTTATATGCAACCTGGAGGTTACCCAGGTCAACCCACTCAGTACACCCAACCACCATATGGTGGATATCCAGGTCAGCAAACAGCACAGGGAGGAGGTGGTGGTGGTTATGACTATTACAACCAGCAACAAGCTCCACAAACCCAACCACCTGGTGGTCCAGATGGCTCAAGCTATGGTTATAGTCAGCAAGGTCAAACATATGGTCAAGATGGCTATGGAGGATATGGAGCTCCTCAGTCTGGTTATAGTCAGCAAGGTCAAACATATGATCAACAAGGTTATGCTAATCCTACATCTGGATATAATGTTTCTAGTGAAACTAGTGAAGGGAAAACTAGCTCATATGGAGCTCAGGGTGATTCAGCTAGTCAAGCTCCACCTCCGACTTCTGCACCTCAGTCTGGTTATGCTCAGCCCGGCTACGGGGCGGTACCACCAACATCTCAGCCGGGCTACGGGGCGGTACCACCATCTGGATATGGTGGTTATGGACCTCCTCCAACACAGAAACCACCAGTTACACCGACATACGGGCAGCAGTCTCCACAAGGGGGCTATGCCCAACCAGCTCCTTATGGTGGTGGTTATGGTGCTGGCGGGTATGCTCAAGCATCATACGGACAGCAGCCACCGGCATATGGAAGCTCGTATGGCAGTGGCTATCCCCAACAGCCACCACCTGCGTATTCTGCGGATGGCGCTGCTCCCGCACCTCAAGCTAGTCAGTCTAGTGGTGGTGGTGTGGTTGCAAAAGCTTCACCTCAGAGTTGATGTTTTTGAAGCAGGTAAGAGTAAAGAGTAGAAGACAACTTTTGGTTTGTGCTGTTGCTAATGTTTGTGGCTGTTTCAAAACCTTGTTATGATGGGTACTGTAGCATCAATGGACTTGGTACTGAGATAATCTTTTTATTTCTTTTGTTAATTGAATCTTTTTTGCATGTTTCTTGTTAAGTACTGTTTACACATGTTTCAAATTGCATTTCGAATTTTTGTTAAATTTGTTTATTACTACTATCGTGTCATTAAAATGATGGACTCAGCTCATTTCTATATTTAAAAATAACCAAGCTTTTGTTGGTTCAGCTTTTTTAAAACAGGCATGATTGATAAATTTCATCTAAAATAACCAAGCTTTTCTACTTTTTAAATAATAAATAATAAAAAAGATATCGTGTATTGTACTTGTTGAATAAAATATAACGTCATATGTTAACATTTTACTTTGTTTTTTATTTATTATTGGATTATTGGATTTTAATAATCTCAATTATTCGTTGTTGCCCGTCAACAATCCCAACTTTAAAAATAACCACTGGCAATCGTAACTTTTAACATATTGGCATCCAATGGATTCTGACTAACAGAACCCTAACGTCGTTAGTCTCCGGTTGCCGGAAAAACGTTTTTTGGCCGGAAAACTCATTTTTGGCCGGAAAACTCAACACTTTTGTCCCGAACCTCTTTGTAACCTTATTATGGACCTTTGGGAACCTTTTTCAAGTAAAAACCCCAATTATTAAAGTCGTCGGAAAACTCTTTTTTTGCTGAAAAACTTCTTTTTCGTCGGAAAACTCAACTTTTTGACCGGAAAACTCACATTTTCGTCCCAAACCTCTTTATAACCTTAGATCATACATTTAGAAACCCTTTTATGGACAAAAATGGTTTTCCGGCGACCGGAGACTAACGACGTTAGGGTTCAGTTAGTCAGGGTCCATTGATGGCTAATATGTCAATTGTTGGGACTGTCAGTGGTTATTTTTGAAGTTGAGACTGTTGGCGGCCAACGGCGAATAATTGGGATTATTAAAATTCAATATTCCTTTATTATTAGGTTAAAAACTTATATATTACATGGAGTTGAATTCCGTTTTATGATACATTCAAATTATGAGATACAATGATTTTAGTTAGTTTTATGCACCTTGATGCTTATTTGTTTAATTCATTCATAAAACACTCGTTTCAAGTTTGGATTCAAGCAGTGGTGTCTCTGAGAATTCACGTACCCTGTTCGAGCTCGAAAAATGTGCCCATATGCTTTAACGATAAACAATATAATTACGAAAATTACAAAAATTGTAGTATTTGATAAACAATGCAATTATGACAAAAATTGTAGTATTTTTTATTTTTATTTTTTAAAGTCATATTAGTATTGGATTGGGCCAAATAAACCTAATGTTAAGTTGAGTAATTTTTTTTTTTTGAACGGCCAACAGAATCAATCCCGAGCACTCACGGGGCACCCACTGGACAAACGGAGTACTCCGAGAGTAACCCGAGTCCACCACAAATTTCGGGGAAAACCTGATAACCTACCCGTTCGTAGGCACGACAATAAAATTACCGATAAAACCCCGTTTAGCTCAAGGATCCAACCCAGGTTTCTCTGGGTCTTCTATCATTGCCCACCAGTGCCTCACTCTGCAACAAGTGGGAGTTTAACCTGCATCTCTTAAGAGAAATGCTAGTTATCCACCACTTGATCTAGAGATTATTGGCTAAGTTGGGTAATTATAAAGCAGAAAAATGTATTTGATAATGGGCCCTATATTGGATTTGGTATGTGTGTACAAATTTTTTTTTTTAAATAACATAGATATATCATTTTTTTTAAATCTCGTGCCCCTCGAAATCACAGGCCTTGTGCGGAAGTCCTCCCCGCACACCATAAGAGCCGCCCCTGGATTCAAGAGCGTTTACGGTAAAAAGGTGGACCTCGATCCCCACGTTTTTATATATTTCATCAGTTTTTTTTATGAATTATACCGTAAAATCGAGAATTAAATTCTCTTTGAATTAATAAAAAAAAGTGTTGGCTATTGTTGATCAATTGTGTGCGTAACCTGTTCGTGAGTCGCTTACACTATCTAACTTTATGAAATCGTAAAGAGCACTTAATACATCATATAAACAACAGTTTATATAAAACTAGAGACAAAATAGTAACTGAAATTATAATATCAAATAAGGATTATTTTTAACATATAACTAAAAAGTTTTTGTTATCTTTATTATTAACTACAGTACTATTAGTTGTTAGAAAAAAGGAACATTCTGTGGGATCAGTAAGATAGCAACATCATCTCCCAAAATTAGATTTGTCCAGCTCATTGACAGCCTAGTGTCCAGCCAAGACTTTAGTTATTTCCTTCTTTACGGTCTTGTATCATCTTATAAATTCCTGTACTTTATTCCAATGTAAACACAATCAAATACAGCCAATACAATCAATCCTCTTATTCTCTTTTCTCTGTTACTTGTTAAGATGGTATCAGAGCAGGTTTTATAATTTGCTCATCATCTACCCAGTATCAGAGCAGCCTTTAGTTTGCTCATCATCTACCACAAACCGAGCCACAACCACGTCACCATGTCCGGAGAAAACAACTCCGGTGATGACCTTTCTTTACAACTAGCCAACCTCCTTAAAAATTCCCAACCGAAAAGCCCAAAACTGTCGGATAGTTTACAGATAAATCTGAAACTAAACGGCCAAAATTATGCTCTGTGGACCCGGATGATTCGGGTCGCCATAGGCGGCAGATCAAAATCCCTTTTAAAACATTTAACCTCAAATCCTCCAGACCAAAAGCATGAAACATACAAACAGAGGGAGCAAGACGACCTTGTCGTTTTTTCATGGTTGATTCAAAATATTGAACCAGTCCTTGCGGGTAACCTTACCGAGTTTCCCACAGCAAAATCGTTGTGGGATGCCTTGGTAGTTACTTATAGCAGTGGACGCGATAAGCTTCAAACTTTCAACCAACATGTCAAGGCGAATGACATCAAACAGAACAATCTCTCGCTTGAAGAGTTATGGATTATACTCCAAGGAATATGGGGAGAGATTGATCGGATTGACCCAAACCCGATGACCTGCCCAACCGATATCCAAGCATACTCCAAAATCAGGAGTGAACAGAAACTGTTTCAGTTTTTGAACGCTCTTGACCGAACATATGACCCTATAAAAAGGGAAATACTCCGGCTAGACCCCCTTCCAACATCAGAAGCTGCATACGCCACGGTCCGCAAGGAGGCCGCTCACCAGAATATTCTGGGAACACCTCTCAATGACACACAGGGCATCGCAGCGGGTCTAATAGCCACAGAAACTGAAGGGCTAGGGCTCGCGTCAAAAGGCTACCGATGGGTCGATGGAAAGAAACCCGGATCGGGTAACAAAGATGATAAATCTCACCTCAAATACGACCACTGCGGCATGATGAAGCACACCAATGATCAATGTTTCCGACTCGTCGGATATCCCGAGTGGTGGTCCGATGGTCACAAGAAGGTCACAAAGGCCACCAGTCAAGAAAAAGGAAGAGCACCCAGCACTACCGGCAACCGAGAGGCTACCGGAGAAGGAAGCCGGAATAACAGTGGCTTCGGAGGGATGGCAGCGGCGGCGGCTTCAACAAACACAGAGGAAGAAGATGACTTCTTTATGAGCACATGTATTGGGGTTGAGAGAGAGAATATCTCGAAAACCCCATTATGTTTAAAAGAAAATTGCAAAACAGCCCCTCTACAAATATTGAGCAGTAATTTGGTAGATTTTATAATTAAAAGTTATAAAAATTGCAAAAAGGGCCCAAATTATGGTGGGAATGCAAATGTGGCTCGAAATTATGGAAAGAAATAGGATCAGTCATGGATATTCGACTGTGGGGCAACCGATACCATGACTTATGATTTTGCCGATCTCGCCTCCTTATCTAAACCCAGAAAATCATATATACAAACAGCAAATGGTGAAAAAATGGATGTAAAAACCGGAGGAATAATTGAGATATCTTCAACATATAGACTCTCTAATTGTTTATATGTGCCGTCGCTATCACATAAACTTCTTTCAATAAGTCACGTTACGAAAGAACTTAATTGCTCAGTTCTTATGCAACCTACCTTTTGTCTCTTACAGGATATCAGGACGGGACGGATCATTGGGCGTGGCACTGAAAGACAAGGATTATATTATGTGGATGAGGTGACTCAAAGTGGTACTGTGATGTTAGCTCATGGAACAGTGGAACGAGAAGCCTGGTTATGGCACAGAAGATTGGGACATCCATCTACGGGTTATTTACATATTATATTTCCTAAAAATTTTCCTTCTAGTAGTAAGTCTCCTTGTGAAACATGTGTATTGGCTAAAAGTCATAGACAAACATTTAAACCAAATAACACAAGGGTTGATGTGCCTTTTTCGTTAATTCATTCAGATGTTTGGGGTCCCGCTCCCATCATTGGGGGGCAAAACTTCCGTTTTTCGTAATATTTGTGGATGATTGTACTCAAATGACTTGGGTTTATTTCTTAAAAAATAAATCTGAAGTCATTGATAAATTCATCATCTTTCATGCTATGATCCAAACTCAATTTCAAACAAACATCCAAATTTTTCGATCTGATAATGTGGGGGGGGGGGTGTCACACCCCGACCACGTAGAACATACAAAACGTGGCGGAAACATCGGGGAGTGTTGTAACAGAATTAATTGTTTCAAATCCATGGCAATTGAAGTTTCGTTTTATTTATTAAAAGTGTTACAATGTCTTAACAAACAAGTAAATACAACATAATTAACTAGTCTTGCATCTTTTATTGTCACTAAAGCCCAAGTCTGCCTATGTGTATCTTGATCATCTTATGCAACAGCTCCTGAAAAACACATGTGAAAATAGGTACGTCAGCATAAAAATGCCTGTGAGATACATAGGTTTTGTGAAAATAGGTTTCATGACTTATGTTTGAGAAAATGTTTAGTCATGAACCTTTTAATTTGCTTTGTTTTGTAAATCATTTGAAAAACAATAAGTTCAGATGATATGTATAGATAAAAGAATAATGTATGGTTAAATGAATAACCATGTAAAATATGTTTGCATAAAATAAGTTGTTTATAAATCAATGTCTTGTGAAAAGTATGTTATTTGTATGAAATGTTCTATGTATCAAACTGAAATGATTCAAATAACGTTACGACATGTAATACCATACAAACACTTATATATAGGAAGTACCAGCGGCGTATCCACCATGCTTGTATCATATTACACACGCATCGTTACTTAATCACTTAATCAAACCAAACCAAACAATGTAAAATGTTCATGTCAAGATGTATATCATGTCAAAATGTCTATGTCAAATATCCATGTCAAATGTCTATGTCAAATATCCATGTCAAAGGTCTGTGTCAAAATGTCATGTATGGCAAGTGAAATGTCTCAACTAAACCATATGCACAAAAACAAAGTATTGAAGTAAAACTTGGTTTAAATCAAAGTTATGTTTTGTGGGAAATGCATGATCAAATGTCAATCATGTTAAAATGTCTGTGTAGAAGTGTCAAAAATCATGTACTATAATGTACTAACGAACATAGCAGGTATATGATGTGAAAACAGGAAAGCATGAAAGTAACAAGTAGGCACATGTGTTCCACCCCAAAACAGTTTGGAAAACAGTAAAAGAGGGGTCTATGTACTCACTTGAGATTGCTCAGTAGTCCTTGAGTAACAACCAAACAATGCTAGAGATCACGGATATCAAACGGCACCTAATATAGGTAACTATGTTAATAAACCGGACCTAAATCGGAAGATCTGATAGAATGAGGGTTTGTAAACCAAACGAGTATAGAGACTCGTGTCATATGGTTTAACAAAGCCTACATACTAACTGAAACTTAACCTAATTGCTTACGACCCAGTACGACCCGTTTAGGTAGCTTATGCTACTGTAACGCGTCGTTCGCGTGAAACGCGTTCGGACCGCCTAACTAGCCCTATGACAAGTGTTATATGCCTAAACATGTTACATAATCAGTTATGTGACAAAAGTTTAGGTTACATATGCTTAATTACCAATTATACATGAAAAGGGTATTCTGGTAATTTACCTAAGGCATATAAACTACCTATCATACAACTACTTAAACGATGTGACCATAAGGTATAACCTCGGAAGGTTATTCCCTACCTACTATGGTCACCTAAGGTATTTGGTCGGATCCTAATGATCGACCAAACTGGGTCGGGTTCGAAGTATAAGCGATTTATCAGATCGCTTACCCTACGACCCTAGACAACGTGGTAATCAGTAGGCATAGTCCCAAGGGACTATAACCAACGTGATTACACTCACGTTGCGAAGTTCAAACGAACTTCGCATTGACCATTACTGGTCAACGCTGAAAGTCAAACAAAGTTTGACTTTCGGACTCGAAAAGCAGTAAAAATAAGGAAAAGAACGAAAGAATACTTACGAAGGGTCCCCGAATGCTAATCCCGATCCAAGAACTCAGGTATGAAACAATGGTTTCAACTTAGAGCTCTAAAATCAGAATTCTTGTGCAAAATGAGGTTGTGTGGGTTGGGTATTTATAGGAATACCCGAACCGTTAGGATCGTTTCATGGAAAACGTGCCATGATCCAACCCGTACACTTGTCGGAAACTCATGGTAGCTAAATTCCATCCTTATCCGCTGACTAAGCAAGTTAGAATGTGTGGTTGTGAATTAAACAACGGCTAATACATCGAATCTGGTCCCGAATGCGAAAAACTGAGTTTCTGCATGTTTTCTGCCCAGAATAGGCAGTCGCGTAGCGCTACTGCATATGCCCTTAGGGCTCGCGCTACGCCACTGCCCCCATGTTTCAGCAATGTTTCAAAATTGGCAGAATTGGTCCCTGCACGTGTTTAAGGCCTTTTTCGACGCGTTTGAACCCCGTTAACCTCATTTTAAGGCTCTAAAATGAAGTTAAAGTATAGGGAACTCAAAACATGCTCAAAAATATGCCGGAGGTTGGTTCGTTTGGCCGTACGAACGCGATGTTCGCTTAATTACGACGGAATGCGCACAAGCGCGAAAAACGATCCAAATGACGAAACGAATGGATTTTTCTTATGGCGAACACTAAAACATAATATAGTCATGCTTACATAAATTTTTGGATGTCCGGATGTATTCAGAACGTAAGATATGCGTAAAAATGCAAACTTGTGCACTTTTTGACACTTTTAGTCCCTGAATGACCCAAAAGTTTATTTTAGCACACCGAACACCTCAAAGCCTATTTCTAAGCTATGTAAAGGATATTTATGGTATGTTTAACTTATGGTCATGTTCCGGAATGTCTGTTACAGTTCAAATTGGCATACTTTCGCAGTTTGTCAACTTTAGTCCCTGTAAGGGATTTAACTTTGATTTCACCACACCAAACCTTCCAAAACTTATATCTAAGTTATGTATAGGTTATTTAAGGTATGTTAAGCCTATTTCACTATTCTGGAGTGTTCGTTGCATTAAACTGGTTATATTTACGCATCAGTGCGCGTATAACCTTCCAGAAAGCGATTTAGAGCTTGAAATCGAAAAAGAATTGATATGTGCATATGATACACATATTTTTACAAATCCCAAGTATGAAATATAATATTTCATTGGTTTGGTATTTGTTTGATGACTGTGGAGGCACAGGTGTTACAGTCTCCCCTACTTTAGGAAATTTCGTCCCGAAATTTATTCGTAGGAGTCTATCTGTGGCTTTGTGTCAAATAACTACCAGAGATAAGCAAGGCATAATCCTGTTATTTCTCTTTAACGGACATTTTTCAGAATTGAAAAATGAACGGAGTTATTTTCAACAGGCATTCTTCAGAAACAAAAATGAACGAAAGGAGTCATTTTTTTTCACCATTTCTTCAGAAACCAAAAATGAACGACAAGAGTCATTTTTCACCATTTCTTCAGAAACCAAAAATGAACGACAAGAGTCATTTTTCACCATTTCTTCAGAAACCAAAAATGAACGACAAGAGTCATTTTTCACCATTTCTTCAGAAACCTAAAATGAACGACAAGAGTCATTTTTCACCATTTCTTCAGAAACCAAAAATGAACGACAAGAGTCATTTTTCACCATTTCTTCAGAAACCAAAAATGAACGACAAGAGTCATTTTTCACCATTTCTTCAGAAACCAAAAATGAACGACAAGAGTCATTTTTCACCATTTCTTCAGAAACCAAAAATGAACGACAAGAGTCATTTTTCACCATTTCTTCAGAAACCAAAAATGAACGACAAGAGTCATTTTTCACTATTTCTTCAGAAACAAAAAATGAACGACAAGAGTCATTTTTCAGACACATGACCAAACTAGCTGTGGTTTCCGTGCACTGAATTCCATAATTATGTATGCATCCATAATTACGTAATTCCTTGCATAGTCCGCACAGTTTGTCTTGAAATGTTTTTAGAAAATATCAAACCTGTGATGAGTGTGACTAGACTACCATAGGGTCCTTTTAATTAGATCGACAAATGATCCTTTTAATTAGGCCGCCAAGGAGTCCATTCAGCTATATCATCACATGATATTCCTAACCAGATTTTTGGATCAATCTGTTTACCTAGACCACTCAGGGGTCTAATTATGGAATGGTACAATATAATCCAAGGGTCTTTACTATCACGAAAAAGCCCATTGAGGATTTAATATAGTACCTTTGGATATCCTACAATGAATTCCTTATACGAAGATATGGAAGATTCTTCGAGGATTTGGATAACAAAAACTTGGATTACACAAAAAAAATCATAAAAGGAAACACATAAGCACATAATCACATAGTTGTTTAACTTGTTTATTAATTTGTTATCCTTGGACGCGGATACTTAAAGCACACCAGGAATCCAATTCGTGGATTTCATTTGGCACTTTAATCCTTTCAAGAATCCATCCATGAAGATAGGATGATCTACCAAAAATTCGATTTTCGTTTTCAGGAAAACGCAATATTCGAATTAAGGTACACAATCATTTAGGACATACGAAAATACCCTTGGGTACCCTATTAAGAATTTATAGTGGTACTTGGGGTATTCGTACAGAATTATAACTTGCACCTTGCACTTCGTCTCTTTGCAAGAGACGGGTACTTAGGATCTTTGTGTAAAACGCAAGAGATTGTAAAATGGAAGAATTTTGGGGTTTGCTTTTCAAGGAATGCGGTTCCTTGATTGTCGGTATTGTAAGGGATATGTTGTTTATACATACAATCACATAAATACATTGCAATGTAAATAAAAAGATTTATTTATTAACAATGATAACAACTGTTTCATGGATCTTGACAACAAAAGAAAATAATACATAAGACATGATTATTTCTAAACGGTGTTGTCTTCTAGTCGATCAGATGCTCATCTCTGTGCTGGATTAGCATTAGCAAGCTTTGGGCAATTTCTTCGGAAATGTCCCATCTCGCCACACTTGTAGCAAGAACCTGGAGGAAAGCGAGCTCGAGTAGGTTTGTTGTCAACTTGATTTGGTGCAACTGCTGCTACGCAAACTTTTGCTGTATGACCTTTACGTCCACAAATTTGGCATTCGCGGCACTTCACATTAACATGATGATAAAGGTTACATTTGTTGCACAAAGGTGAAGTTCCATTGTATGGCTTCCTAGTACGGGGTTTAGCTGGTTGGTTGGGGGCGGCTTGATCATTGTGAGCAACCATGGCGAAGTTCTGAGAAGCCTTTTGCTTCTTTGACCGCTCAAGGGATCCAGTCTGTTCATCCATGGTCTTTGATTCCTCGAGCGGTTTCTTGTCACCCTTTCGGAAAAGCTTACGTTTCCTGATCTGAGATTCAGTCAACGTTGCAGATAGCTCAATGGCCTGCCTAACCGTAGTGGGGTTACTACCGGTAACAATGTCCTGAACTGAGTCAGGGAGACCATCTATGTATTTTTCGATCGCCTTATCCAAAGGTGTAACCATGGTAGGACACAACAGGCTCAGCTCCTCATACCGGTCAGTGTATGCTCGATGTTCACCGCTGTCCTGCTTAAGATCGTCGAATTCCCTTTCCAATGCCCTGATCTCGTGACGAGGACAGAATTCCTTCATCATTAGTGCTCTAAGTTCTTCCCACGTTTGGGCCAGTGCCACTTCGGCACCCCTATCTCTCACCACACCGTTCCACCATGTCAAAGCTCGTTTCTCGAAGACACTAGATGCGAAGTCTACCTTTCGCTCATTTGGACATTGAACATGTCTGAAGGTGCTCTCTAGACTCTCGAACCATTGCAGAAGTGCAGTCGCTCCTTGAGACCCAGAAAACTTTGATGGCTTGGCCGAGTTGAACGTCTTGAAGCTGCAGAGGGCATTATTATTGTTGATAGCTTGATAACATTGAGCAACTACGTTCGGGATTGCAGCAGTCATTTGCTGTGTAATGACAGCTGCCAGCTCGTCAACAGATACTGGATTTTCACGTCGTGGAGGCATTCTAAAAGAGAAGAACATGAAAGGAAACGAGTGAGAGAATTATACGAAAAGAATGAGATGAACAAATCTGATGAAAGCCAGGATAGTGGTCATTTGTTTGTTACTACAAAGCAACAAACGACACACAGTGATTAATCAAAGTAAATAGGTCAAAAATAATGTATCGCGAAGACATGCTCGCCTATAAGTGAACACTCATCCCAAGAATTCCCAGGTAAGCACAACTGGTCTCGCGTCTGATTGAGATGTATACGAAGTGCTTGCCTAGACAGAAAACCCAGAATACAGGCATTCACCCTTACAGTTTGCACGTGTTCACATTATTTAAAACCCAAAACCTTGACGAGATTTTGAAAACTCAAAGGGGTTCAAAACCATATAACAGAGGGTTCAAAACCTAGTAATCAATCATCCTAGAACAGATGATTAGTTTTCAAAGCGGTTTTGAAATTTATGTTCTTGTTGTGGTCGTCGCCTAAGGATAGGTGACGGTATTGTTTTATGACTAAACGCAAGTAAACTCGCGTTAGGGTCCTAAGAAGGTTATAGACTAGGTCAAAGCATTACTAATAACCTAATTCCCTATAACCATTGGCTCTGATACCATCTTTTCTGTCACACCCCGACCACGTAGAACATACAAAACGTGGCGGAAACATCGGGGAGTGTTGTAACAGAATTAATTGTTTCAAATCCATGGCAATTGAAGTTTCGTTTTATTTATTAAAAGTGTTACAATGTCTTAACAAACAAGTAAATACAACATAATTAACTAGTCTTGCATCTTTTATTGTCACTAAAGCCCAAGTCTGCCTATGTGTATCTTGATCATCTTATGCAACAGCTCCTGAAAAACACATGTGAAAATAGGTACGTCAGCATAAAAATGCCTGTGAGATACATAGGTTTTGTGAAAATAGGTTTCATGACTTATGTTTGAGAAAATGTTTAGTCATGAACCTTTTAATTTGCTTTGTTTTGTAAATCATTTGAAAAACAATAAGTTCAGATGATATGTATAGATAAAAGAATAATGTATGGTTAAATGAATAACCATGTAAAATATGTTTGCATAAAATAAGTTGTTTATAAATCAATGTCTTGTGAAAAGTATGTTATTTGTATGAAATGTTCTATGTCTCAAACTGAAATGATTCAAATAACGTTACGACATGTAATACCATACAAACACTTATATATAGGAAGTACCAGCGGCGTATCCACCATGCTTGTATCATATTACACACGCATCGTTACTTAATCACTTAATCAAACCAAACCAAACAATGTAAAATGTTCATGTCAAGATGTATATCATGTCAAAATGTCTATGTTAAATATCCATGTCAAATGTCTATGTCAAATATCCATGTCAAAGGTCTGTGTCAAAATGTCATGTATGGCAAGTGAAATGTCTCAACTAAACCATATGCACAAAAACAAAGTATTGAAGTAAAACTTGGTTTAAATCAAAGTTATGTTTTGTGGGAAATGCATGATCAAATGTCAATCATGTTAAAATGTCTGTGTAGAAGTGTCAAAAATCATGTACTATAATGTACTAACGAACATAGCAGGTATATGATGTGAAAACAGGAAAGCATGAAAGTAACAAGTAGGCACATGTGTTCCACCCCAAAACAGTTTGGAAAACAGTAAAAGAGGGGTCTATGTACTCACTTGAGATTGCTCAGTAGTCCTTGAGTAACAACCAAACAATGCTAGAGATCACGGATATCAAACGGCACCTAATATAGGTAACTATGTTAATAAACCGGACCTAAATCGGAAGATCTGATAGAATGAGGGTTTGTAAACCAAACGAGTATAGAGACTCGTGTCATATGGTTTAACAAAGCCTACATACTAACTGAAACTTAACCTAATTGCTTACGACCCAGTACGACCCGTTTAGGTAGCTTATGCTACTGTAACGCGTCGTTCGCGTGAAACGCGTTCGGACCGCCTAACTAGCCCTATGACAAGTGTTATATGCCTAAACATGTTACATAATCAGTTATGTGACAAAAGTTTAGGTTACATATGCTTAATTACCAATTATACATGAAAAGGGTATTCTGGTAATTTACCTAAGGCATATAAACTACCTATCATACAACTACTTAAACGATGTGACCATAAGGTATAACCTCGGAAGGTTATTCCCTACCTACTATGGTCACCTAAGGTATTTGGTCGGATCCTAATGATCGACCAAACTGGGTCGGGTTCGAAGTATAAGCGATTTATCAGATCGCTTACCCTACGACCCTAGACAACGTGGTAATCAGTAGGCATAGTCCCAAGGGACTATAACCAACGTGATTACACTCACGTTGCGAAGTTCAAACGAACTTCGCATTGACCATTACTGGTCAACGCTGAAAGTCAAACAAAGTTTGACTTTCGGACTCGAAAAGCAGTAAAAATAAGGAAAAGAACGAAAGAATACTTACGAAGGGTCCCCGAATGCTAATCCCGATCCAAGAACTCAGGTATGAAACAATGGTTTCAACTTAGAGCTCTCAAATCAGAATTCTTGTGCAAAATGAGGTTGTGTGGGTTGGGTATTTATAGGAATACCCGAACCGTTAGGATCGTTTCATGGAAAACGTGCCATGATCCAACCCGTACACTTGTCGGAAACTCATGGTAGCTAAATTCCATCCTTATCCGCTGACTAAGCAAGTTAGAATGTGTGGTTGTGAATTAAACAACGGCTAATACATCGAATCTGGTCCCGAATGCGAAAAACTGAGTTTCTGCATGTTTTCTGCCCAGAATAGGCAGTCGCGTAGCGCTACTGCATATGCCCTTAGGGCTCGCGCTACGCCACTGCCCCCATGTTTCAGCAATGTTTCAAAATTGGCAGAATTGGTCCCTGCACGTGTTTAAGGCCTTTTTCGACGCGTTTGAACCCCGTTAACCTCATTTTAAGGCTCTAAAATGAAGTTAAAGTATAGGGAACTCAAAACATGCTCAAAAATATGCCGGAGGTTGGTTCGTTTGGCCGTACGAACGCGATGTTCGCTTAATTACGACGGAATGCGCACAAGCGCGAAAAACGATCCAAATGACGAAACGAATGGATTTTTCTTATGGCGAACACTAAAACATAATATAGTCATGCTTACATAAATTTTTGGATGTCCGGATGTATTCAGAACGTAAGATATGCGTAAAAATGCAAACTTGTGCACTTTTTGACACTTTTAGTCCCTGAATGACCCAAAAGTTTATTTTAGCACACCGAACACCTCAAAGCCTATTTCTAAGCTATGTAAAGGATATTTATGGTATGTTTAACTTATGGTCATGTTCCGGAATGTCTGTTACAGTTCAAATTGGCATACTTTCGCAGTTTGTCAACTTTAGTCCCTGTAAGGGATTTAACTTTGATTTCACCACACCAAACCTTCCAAAACTTATATCTAAGTTATGTATAGGTTATTTAAGGTATGTTAAGCCTATTTCACTATTCTGGAGTGTTCGTTGCATTAAACTGGTTATATTTACGCATCAGTGCGCGTATAACCTTCCAGAAAGCGATTTAGAGCTTGAAATCGAAAAAGAATTGATATGTGCATATGATACACATATTTTTACAAATCCCAAGTATGAAATATAATATTTCATTGGTTTGGTATTTGTTTGATGACTGTGGAGGCACAGGTGTTACAGGGGGGGGGATTCGTTAACACACAAATGAGACAATTCTTTCAGTCAAAAGGGATTGTTCATCAAACTACTTGCCCCCATACTCCAGAACAAAACGGTGTGGCTGAGCGGAAAAACCGTATTCTGTTAGAAATGACAAGAGCCCTTCTAATTGAATCACACGTTCCCAAAAGTTTTTGGCCTGAAGCCCTCTCTACAGCCACCTATCTTATTAATCGCCTTCCAACCAAGATCCTCAATCTAAAAACCCCCCTACAAACCTTGGAAGAATTTACCAAACTTCCTCCTGTCCTTACTCTCGAACCCAAAATCTTTGGTTGCACAACCTTTGTCCACATACCCAAATCTTATCGAAGTAAACTTGATGCGTGTGCTGAAAGATGTGTCTTTGTTGGCTATGGAGTTAACCAAAAGGGGTATAGGTGTTATAACCCTAAGACACGTCACATGTACACCAACATAAATTGTAACTTTCTCGAGACCAAATATTATTATTCCTCCCAACACAATAGTCAGGGGGAGGAAGAATTTGACACACTCAGTTGGTTGAAATATGCCATAACACCAGAAGGAAATTGCAACTATCACAGTACTAACAGCGAATCACCTGAAAGTCCTACACAATCTAATCCAAACTTGAGTGCCACCGAAATGACTCCTCCCAACCTGACACCTGAGGTAAGTGACTCTCCTTCTCCTGAATTTGTTTTTACTGAACCTACTGATGATATGAGTACTTCTGGTCAAGAAGAAACAGAACAAAATGTTGAAGTTTTACCGGAAAGTGAAGAGTCCCCACTAGAAGAAGTTTCTGAAACATATGTGTTACCACCGAGAGTTAACAGGGGAGTTCCGCCAAAAAGATATTCCCCAGAAAAGGAGTCCAAACGCTCAAAGTACCCTATGGCCAACATAGCTAAAGGAAACTTATCTGATGAAGCAAAGGCATTTGCTGCAACTATATGTTCTGAAGATACCCCTTCTAATGTAGAGCAAGCCATGAAATCACAAAACTGGAAGAATGCAATGGAGATTGAAATGGAAGCCTTGGAAGAATGGAACATGGGAAAAATGTGCTCTGCAACAAGGAAAGAGACCGGTAGGATGTCGATGGGTCTATACAGTAAAGTATAAACCGAATGGTATGATAGAAAGGTATAAGGCCCGGCTAGTTGCTAAAGGCTACACTCAGACATATGGGATCGATTATTCTGAAACATTCTCTCCAGTTGCAAAACTTGACACAATCAGGGTTCTCTTCTCCATAGCTGCAAACGAAGGGTGGCCACTTCATCAGTTTGACGTTAAAAATGCCTTCCTACATGGGGAGCTAAAAGAAGAAGTTTATATGGAAGCTCCACCCGGATTCTCCCATAACTTTGAAAATGGTGAAGTCTGTCGTCTGAAAAAGTCATTGTATGGACTAAAACAATCTCCCCGAGCATGGTTCGGGAGATTCACCATAGCAATGAGAAAATACGGATTTAAACAGAGTAACTCAGATCATACCTTGTTTCTTAAACGAACGGGAGATTTGATAACCTGTTTAATAATCTATGTTGACGATATGATTATTACAGGAAACGATAAAGAGGAAATGGCAAAGTTGAAAGAGGGCTTATTTACAGAGTTCGAGATGAAAGACCTAGGAAGACTTAAATACTTTCTTGGAATTGAAGTATTAAGGTCAAAACAAGGGATTTTCATTTGTCAGAAAAAATATATCTTGGATCTATTGGCAGAAACTGGGATGGTTGATTGCAAACCAGCTGAAACCCCTATGATGGTAAATCAAAAGCTTTATATGGAAGAAGGAGCGGAGTTGGCTGACAGAAATAGGTACCAACGAATAGTGGGAAAGCTAATCTATCTTTCACACACTCATCCAGATATAGCATATGCAGTAGGAGTAATAAGCCAATTCATGCACCAGCCACAAGTTACTCAAATGGAAGCAGCCTCAAGGATCATCAGATACCTCAAAGGGACTGTTGGTCATGGAGTACTCTTCAAATCAAATGGTCATCTAAACACTCAAGTGTTTACTGACGCAGATTGGGCGGGAGATAAAGGAAACCGAAGATCAACATCAGGATACTTCACCCTAGTTGGTGGAAATCTGGTCACTTGGAGAAGTAAAAAACAAAAAGTTGTTGCCCTATCAAGTGCTGAAGCCGAGTTCAGAGGAATAGCAAGGGGATTGGTAGCAGTTTTATGGATACGAAAACTCCTAACTGAGATTGGATTCCCTCCAAAAGAGACGAGCAAGATCATATGTGACAATGAAGCCGCAATTCAAATCTCAGAGAATCCTGTTCAACATGATCGAACTAAACATATAGAGGTGGACAGACATTTCATCAAAGAAAAACTTGAAACTAATATTATTGAGCTACCATTTGTCCGATCTGAAGACCAATTGGCGGACATTCTAACCAAAGTTGTTGGAAGCAGAATTCTAAACAATTGTTTGGACAAGTTGAATTTTGGAAATCCCACTATTCAACTTGAGGGGGAGTGTTAGAAAAAAGGAACGATTCTGTGGGATCAGTCAAGATAGCAACATCATCTCCCAAAATTAGAAGATTTGTCCAACTCATTGACAGCCTAGTGTCCAGCCAAGACTTTAGGTATTTCCTTCTTTACGGTCTTGTATCATCTTATAAATTCCTGTACTTTATTCCAATGTAAACGCAATCAAATACAGCCAATACAATCAATCCTCTTATTCTCTTTTCTCTGTTACTTGTTAAGATTAGTATGTATAAACCAAAGAGAAACCTCATATAATACGATAGACCATCTCACTCTCAGATGGGCAAGCATCATTCCTACAAAAAAAAAGTTGATTGAAACATTTGTAAAATACTTGGGCAACTTGTGTTTACACCCCTAATTAGGAGGTAAATGAGGTCCTAGAAATTAAACACGATACTCATTTAATTTCTGATGTGAAAAAATAATATAAGACCAAGACGCTTATACTAACTATTCAATCAAACTAAATAAAATAATATGCTGCTCAAATAATTGTAACAATCAATAAACAAATTTACTTTTGTACATTGAAAATCTAGTAAGCAGCCATGGCTTTAGGGTGTACGGGGTGGTTTAGGCAACCCCATTCGGCAAGGGGTTTGTCGATCGGCAACACCGCCGCCAAGGTGTTTGCCGCGCGAGACCCAATCAATTTCAGGGAGAGTATGCCACTTGGGGGAAAGGGACCGTTGGAGGTGTTTTTGACCGTTGGCATTGATCTGAATGGTAATATTACCGTTACTTTATAAAATAAAATAAAAGTTTTTTTTTTTTTTTTTTTTTTTTTTTTTTTTTTTTTTTTTAATCTCTATAAACCACACACGTTTTAAACAAATTCACACCAACCCAATCCTCATTACTCCAAATCTATAAATCTCTACCCCTATTTTTTTAAAAATGGTGGAAGAAATACCTATTTTATTCCTACCCGATAACAGTGATTCATCCGATAGTAACATAAGTTTTTTCCAAAAACTCATCGACGAAGCCGAACTACAAGACACGGGCACATCTAGTAAGAAACATTATGTTCGTCGTGGTCGTGAGAGTGGCCACGAAAAACTTATGGTGGATTATTTTGTCGAGGAACCGAAATATAACCAAGAAATTTTTCGTCACCGATTCCGTATGTCAAAAAGTTTGTTTCTAAAAATTGTGAGCGACGTGGAAGCGAATAACTCATGGTTTGAAGAGAGCGTAGTTGCGAGAATGAAGAAGATTTTTACACCGTTGTAAAAAGTTACATCGGCTATTAAACAACTTGCAACCGGTAACACTCCAGACGAGAACGACGAGTATTTACATATGGCCGAAGGGACTTCCCGTGAGTGTCTACAATATTTCTGCGAAACAGTATGTAAAATATACGCTCCCGAGTTCTTACGTAGGCCAACAAGCCACGACATGACGCTTTTGTACCAAGCTCATGAGGATAAACATCACCTTCCTGGTATGGTGGGTAGCCTTGATTGCACCCATTTTGTATGGAGATTGTGTCCCACAAAGTTTCGGGGCCAATATATGAGAGGAGATCACCGTTACCCTACGGTTATGCTCGAAGCGGTGCCTCTCAAGATTTGTGGGTTTAGCATGCTTTTTGCGGTCCACCAGGTACACAAAACGACATTAATGTGCTTCACCAATCTCCATTATTTCAAACTGAACGTAATGGCACGGCCTCAAAATGTCCATTTTACGTTAATAATCACTTATACAAACGTGGTTACTATCTCGTGGATGGAATATACCCTACAAGGTTCGTGTTTGTCAAATCATTTCCATATCCTCACGAAGTCTTAGACGAGCTTATGGATGAAGATACGCATTGGAGACTAAAACATGATCTCGTTGAGCATCTCGGAAGAATGGATTTACCACACCAATTGGTGGAATCCGACGAAGAGTAGTTAATTTATTTATTTATTGTAATGTTTTATTTTATTTTATTTTAAATTTAATGTGATGTTTTATTTTTATTTTTAAGTTAATGTAATGGTTTTATTTAATTTATTGTACTTTTATTAATTAAGTTTTTTTTTTTTTTTAAATTAGTTTGCCTAATCTCAATTTGACATGCACCCCTTATGTTTTTTGGGTAATTTTTTCTACGATGAACTTCATGTATAAGGTTACCATACTCTCCAAATCGGAGAGCCACGTATTGCTTCACTCTGGCCAGGTTATGTTGTCTTAACCGTGCCCACGCTGGCTTCAAAGTTTAGCTTTTTTGGTCATCCCCCGGGAAACCATACCGTTCGCTGCCACTTGACAGTCGTTGTGCACCACAAGAGCATAACTCTCTGGTGTAACACACGGTAGGACGAAAACCCGGTTGGGCTCGGGAAGCGAACTGACAACCTCACACAAGGCCTGGTTCAAATCATTCATTGCCTATATCCACCCCATATGACATAAGTGAGAATTGAACTTGAGTTTTCATTTGAAAACCCAAACCTCTTACCACTAGGCCACAAATATTCTTTTACAAGTCTGTCTTCATACACACTTAAGACAAATTATTCTATACATTGATGAATACATACCCAACCACTAATCTTTACAAGGACAACTTGCAGGAAATAATGCTTAGGTAACTTATGCATACACATAGCTTTCCAAAAGTCGTTGTACAATATAACTAACTAGAAATTGACTCGCGTGCGTAGCGCCGCGGCCAACGAAATTGACATGCTGTTGATCAGATTTATATTTACAATGTGTTTAAGATGTTTTTGTCGGTTAAGTCTCTATAACTATCTTATACAAATAAGTAATTCACCAAATAAGCTCAATACAATTAATGTTATCATAAATACTACGTTACATGACTTGTATTGTATCCATACAAATAACCTATCGTATTAAGCCCTTGCGTTGCGACGGGAGCGTAAAAAGGTGACACATAGCACCAATGCCACACTATAGCCAACGACCACCAACATTGAAGTTGTGGCGTCTTAACGTGGAGAAATTAGACCGACATATAAAACATAGAAAATAATAACTAAGTCGATTTAGGACTCGCGCGTTGTGACGAACTTATTAAACGGGAAAAAAATAGACGATGTAAATACACTGAACAACACACGTACGTTGCGCCATGTTAACTCGCAAAATTTAGAATGAAGCGTATAACAAAACGTAAAATCGTTGAACCACACACACATTGTGCCGTGTTAACTAGCAAAATTTAGAATCAAACGTAAAACGAAAAATTATGGAAAATATAAAAAACATAGGAGATCAAAGTTGAAAGAAAAAAAAATTGTGAGTTTAAATTGGAAAAACTAAAAACTTTTGGATTAAACCTACAATATCAAGTAGATTTGGGTTTAAAGTGAAATATCAACAAATGTTTTTGAAAAACCCCCAAATCATGGAGTACAACATCTAATGCCTCCATTTGTTGCTAATTTATATGATGTAAATAGGCAAAAAGTTTAGGCAAATTACATGGCACAACATGATTGGGTGGGGAAACTTTGCCTAATCCCTTTAGGCATACATCCCTTACACCCTTATAGCCTAGTGACACCTTGTGAGTGGGATAAAGCTTTGGGACCAATATGTCTTAGGTTCGATTCCCACAAGGGGGTTTTCCTCTATTTATTGGGTTTCCTCTGTAACATTCGTCAAAATGGTTCCCAAAATCTGACACGTTTTGAAATACGGATCCTAACTCTTGAAACTCCGAAAAACTTTCGCGAAATAAATAACTGATGAAGGATTTATTCTAATATCAATTTAGTTATTTGTTTATCTTATTTGTTTAATCAATTAGTTTGGTTAATAATTTAAACTATTAATTTCATAGTTTAACCAAGTTAGTTTTGTTGGATTAATCAAGTTAGATAAGCAAGTTAGTATTGTTTAACCAAGTTGTCAAGTTTTATTTAGTTAAGGGGTTAGATTGCAAAAAATTGAAACTTAAAAAGGAAACCAAAATAAAAACGTAGACCCAAAGGGTCGAACCCGGGATCACACGGTAGGTAAGACCATGTGTAGTGGTAACAACTTATAATGCCCCCACCATGGGGCATTATCCGACACGTGGCATCCTAGTCAGCGTTGGGGCATTATAGCAAAAGTGGCGTAGTGGGGCATTATGCCAATAACCCCCATTCAATCGTTAAAAAAAAAAAAGGAAACAAAGGTGATTGGCTGATCAAAGGGTTGAAGATTAAAAAAAAATAATAAAAGAAAAGGCCCCTAACTTGGACCACTCTCATTGGCCACATGCATGTTCAATTTCATCACTTCAGCGTTTTATTAAACACGCCTGCATGCAAGATTCCAAATTATAACGCCCAAAAACGCTTGATGTAATGGGGGGAGGGGCGTTTCCAGGCGTTTTTTTTCAATTTAAAAAAAAAAAAACGCCCCACTACGGGTGCTGTAAGAAGAATACGAAACACACCACTGTTTGGTGCAGACTTTGGAACTACAAAAGTCGTATACGCGCTTAAACATTGATTTTCTTTTTAAACTCAAACTTGCCGCCAAAAGCCAACACATAAACAACCATGGTTTCCTTCAAAACGCCGCTGATTATTCGAGATTGATATCATGATTCCGCGTTTCCGTTTTCATTTAAATCAAGAACTTGGTCTCCCTTTTGAACCAAATACATTGGCCGTGTCAAATTCGGAAATTACTAAGCTTACTAAAACATGAACCGAAAGGATGTTACAACATGAACTGATAGCAATGAGTTAGAAACAATATGTGGGTGTTTTGAAATGGGTGGGTCAGTAGCCCATGGGTCACGATTGACACAAGTCACACAACTGGAGGTTCATGAAAAGGGCTAGAGGAGTTAAAAATTAATATTCCATGCATGTTAAACTACCCACGTCGCCACCACCAACAATTTCTTTTAATTATTTCCATATTCTCATGCAGTTAGTTTCTATGCTTTTGCAAGTTGTATTTCTAGCTTATTAGGTAGTACTAGTTGGTTTTTATTTGCTTTATATGTACTGAACTTTTATTTTAATGGAGGTGGTTAATTTGTTTTGAAAAAAAAGTTTATTCTCTGTGTTTCTCTTGTACGTGAGTAACCAGATTCCTTTGCTAATCTGAGTTTGGCAACTTGGGTGGTGTTCTTTGGACCCTAATAGTGAACTAGGTGGTGTTTCTGTATCCTTGTTCAGTTTTAGGTTTGCCCAACGAATTCGATTGAGTGGTGTTTCTGTATCTTAATCGATCGTTGTTATTCGATTTCATACTTCATATCTGTTACCTACTCTGATTCCTATCATTTGGTATCAGAGCCGAAGACACGATTCGTTTTCGACTCATTTTCCTTTCTTCAACATCACAAAAACAAAAAAAAAAAAAAAAAAAAAACCCCAGTCCCAACAATGGCCTATGAAAACAGAACGATGGAGCAACAGTTAAAGGAATTGCAAGATCAGATGCAGGCGTTGACGGTTGCCATACAGAGACGAAACACTGACCGAACCCCTCCTCGGTATAGGCCTGATGATGATGACGACAGTGATACCTACTCGACTGCCGGTGACTACAACCCATACGGACGCCGACATCGTGATGCTCCTCACACGAGTGATATCAAGGTTGATATCCCTGAATATGATGGACGTTTGGATCCTGACGATTTTGTAGAGTGGCTGCGTACAGTCGAAAGAGTGTTTGATTACAAGCAAACGGGGGAGGAGAAGAAGGTAAAACTTGTTGCTTTAAAGCTAAGAAAGTACGCTTCAACATGGTGGGCAAATGTGTGTTTGCAACGTGAGAAACTTGGCAAAGAAAAGGTCCGATCTTGGAGTAAGATGAAGAAACTCCTCAAGACAAAATTTATGCCTCCGTACTATCTTCAAGAAAGCTTTTCTAAACTGCATTTTATCAAGCAGGGATCAAGAACTGTCGAAGAGTATTCCCAGGAGTTTGAACATCTACTTATGAAGTGCGGTTTAAGCGAAGACGACCCCCAAACACTGGTGCGATATCTCGGTGGGTTAGAATCACCAATTTCTAATGTGGTGGAGTTACAGCCCTACACAACATTGGCTGAGCTTACATTATTGGCGCACAAGGTGGAGGGTCAGCAAAAGGCACGGGGTAAAGTTGAGGCGACCAAACCATCACACAAAACAACGGTTCATACACCTACACCTACACCTAATTCGATCCCATCTTCGAGTTCAGGCACTTTAAAGACTTTGGAGTTACCAGAAGGTTCAGCCACCGCCTCGAGACACACCCGCCGTTGTTTCCGATGCCAAGGATTGGGTCATATTGCGTCCGAGTGCCCTAACAAACGGATCATTACACTTGCTGAGTTTGAAGACCTGGTTGGACCCAAGTTTGATGAAGAACCAAACCGGCAGCAAGATACAAACGAGGTGGTAATAGGTCCAGATGAGGGAGATTGTTTAGTAATACATCGAGCTCTAAATGGGACCGCTGTTCAATGTGAAAACCTGCAGCGCGAAGCTCTTTTCCGTACCCGTTGCACCATTCGGGACAAGGTTTGTTCACTTGTTATTGATGGTGGGAGCTGCACCAATGTTGCATCCCAAACCATGATATCCAAACTGAGTTTGTCTACCGAACCACACCCTTCTCCTTATGACATCCAATGGCTAAATCAAGGAAAAGGCATACGTGTTTCAAATCGTGTTTTACTTTCATTCTCAATTGGAAACCAATACAAGGACGAAATTTGGTGCGACGTAATTCCAATGGATGCATGTCACGTCTTGTTAGGTCGTCCTTGGTTGTTCGATCGCCGGGTTGTTCACGACGGTTACAAGAACACGTATTCGTTTGTCCAAGATGAAAGAAAGATAACGTTACTACCCATGGTCTACACTAATGCAATTGATCGTCGCACCATGGTTATCTCTAAGTATGCTAACATGCCTTCACAAGACCTTACGAGGATTAATGAGTTTCTGCATATTGAATTTGATAAGCCAAAAGGAGTCCACAGGGGTACTGCTCGTGAGCCAGAGATTATTCATCTAAGTTTGAGGTCAAACTTTTTCAAAGGGGGAGAGGATGATAGCAATGAGTTAGAAACAATATGTGGGTGTTTTGAAATGGGTGGGTCAGTAGCCCATGGGTCACGATTGACACAAGTCACACAACTGGAGGTTCATGAAAAGGGCTAGAGGAGTTAAAAATTAATATTCCATGCATGTTAAACTACCCACGTCGCCACCACCAACAATTTCTTTTAATTATTTCCATATTCTCATGCAGTTAGTTTCTATGCTTTTGCAAGTTGTATTTCTAGCTTATTAGGTAGTACTAGTTGGTTTTTATTTGCTTTATATGTACTGAACTTTTATTTTAATGGAGGTGGTTAATTTGTTTTGAAAAAAAAGTTTATTCTCTGTGTTTCTCTTGTACGTGAGTAACCAGATTCCTTTGCTAATCTGAGTTTGGCAACTTGGGTGGTGTTCTTTGGACCCTAATAGTGAACTCGGTGGTGTTTCTGTATCCTTGTTCAGTTTTAGGTTTGCCCAACGAATTCGATTGAGTGGTGTTTCTGTATCTTAATCGATCGTTGTTATTCGATTTCATACTTCATATCTGTTACCTACTCTGATTCCTATCATTTGGTATCAGAGCCGAAGACACGATTCGTTTTCGACTCATTTTCCTTTCTTCAACATCACAAAAACAAAAAAAAAAAAAAAAAAAAAACCCCAGTCCCAACAATGGCCTATGAAAACAGAACGATGGAGCAACAGTTAAAGGAATTGCAAGATCAGATGCAGGCGTTGACGGTTGCCATACAGAGACGAAACACTGACCGAACCCCTCCTCGGTATAGGCCTGATGATGATGACGACAGTGATACCTACTCGACTGCCGGTGACTACAACCCATACGGACGCCGACATCGTGATGCTCCTCACACGAGTGATATCAAGGTTGATATCCCTGAATATGATGGACGTTTGGATCCTGACGATTTTGTAGAGTGGCTGCGTACAGTCGAAAGAGTGTTTGATTACAAGCAAACGGGGGAGGAGAAGAAGGTAAAACTTGTTGCTTTAAAGCTAAGAAAGTACGCTTCAACATGGTGGGCAAATGTGTGTTTGCAACGTGAGAAACTTGGCAAAGAAAAGGTCCGATCTTGGAGTAAGATGAAGAAACTCCTCAAGACAAAATTTATGCCTCCGTACTATCTTCAAGAAAGCTTTTCTAAACTGCATTTTATCAAGCAGGGATCAAGAACTGTCGAAGAGTATTCCCAGGAGTTTGAACATCTACTTATGAAGTGCGGTTTAAGCGAAGACGACCCCCAAACACTGGTGCGATATCTCGGTGGGTTAGAATCACCAATTTCTAATGTGGTGGAGTTACAGCCCTACACAACATTGGCTGAGCTTACATTATTGGCGCACAAGGTGGAGGGTCAGCAAAAGGCACGGGGTAAAGTTGAGGCGACCAAACCATCACACAAAACAACGGTTCATACACCTACACCTACACCTAATTCGATCCCATCTTCGAGTTCAGGCACTTTAAAGACTTTGGAGTTACCAGAAGGTTCAGCCACCGCCTCGAGACACACCCGCCGTTGTTTCCGATGCCAAGGATTGGGTCATATTGCGTCCGAGTGCCCTAACAAACGGATCATTACACTTGCTGAGTTTGAAGACCTGGTTGGACCCAAGTTTGATGAAGAACCAAACCGGCAGCAAGATACAAACGAGGTGGTAATAGGTCCAGATGAGGGAGATTGTTTAGTAATACATCGAGCTCTAAATGGGACCGCTGTTCAATGTGAAAACCTGCAGCGCGAAGCTCTTTTCCGTACCCGTTGCACCATTCGGGACAAGGTTTGTTCACTTGTTATTGATGGTGGGAGCTGCACCAATGTTGCATCCCAAACCATGATATCCAAACTGAGTTTGTCTACCGAACCACACCCTTCTCCTTATGACATCCAATGGCTAAATCAAGGAAAAGGCATACGTGTTTCAAATCGTGTTTTACTTTCATTCTCAATTGGAAACCAATACAAGGACGAAATTTGGTGCGACGTAATTCCAATGGATGCATGTCACGTCTTGTTAGGTCGTCCTTGGTTGTTCGATCGCCGGGTTGTTCACGACGGTTACAAGAACACGTATTCGTTTGTCCAAGATGAAAGAAAGATAACGTTACTACCCATGGTCTACACTAATGCAATTGATCGTCGCACCATGGTTATCTCTAAGTATGCTAACATGCCTTCACAAGACCTTACGAGGATTAATGAGTTTCTGCATATTGAATTTGATAAGCCAAAAGGAGTCCACAAGGGTACTGCTCGTGAGCCAGAGATTATTCATCTAAGTTTGAGGTCAAACTTTTTCAAAGGGGGAGAGGATGATAGCAATGAGTTAGAAACAATATGTGGGTGTTTTGAAATGGGTGGGTCAGTAGCCCATGGGTCACGATTGACACAAGTCACACAACTGGAGGTTCATGAAAAGGGCTAGAGGAGTTAAAAATTAATATTCCATGCATGTTAAACTACCCACGTCGCCACCACCAACAATTTCTTTTAATTATTTCCATATTCTCATGCAGTTAGTTTCTATGCTTTTGCAAGTTGTATTTCTAGCTTATTAGGTAGTACTAGTTGGTTTTTATTTGCTTTATATGTACTGAACTTTTATTTTAATGGAGGTGGTTAATTTGTTTTGAAAAAAAAGTTTATTCTCTGTGTTTCTCTTGTACGTGAGTAACCAGATTCCTTTGCTAATCTGAGTTTGGCAACTTGGGTGGTGTTCTTTGGACCCTAATAGTGAACTCGGTGGTGTTTCTGTATCCTTGTTCAGTTTTAGGTTTGCCCAACGAATTCGATTGAGTGGTGTTTCTGTATCTTAATCGATCGTTGTTATTCGATTTCATACTTCATATCTGTTACCTACTCTGATTCCTATCATTTGGTATCAGAGCCGAAGACACGATTCGTTTTCGACTCATTTTCCTTTCTTCAACATCACAAAAACAAAAAAACAAAAAAAAAAAAACCCCAGTCCCAACAATGGCCTATGAAAACAGAACGATGGAGCAACAGTTAAAGGAATTGCAAGATCAGATGCAGGCGTTGACGGTTGCCATACAGAGACGAAACACTGACCGAACCCCTCCTCGGTATAGGCCTGATGATGATGACGACAGTGATACCTACTCGACTGCCGGTGACTACAACCCATACGGACGCCGACATCGTGATGCTCCTCACACGAGTGATATCAAGGTTGATATCCCTGAATATGATGGACGTTTGGATCCTGACGATTTTGTAGAGTGGCTGCGTACAGTCGAAAGAGTGTTTGATTACAAGCAAACGGGGGAGGAGAAGAAGGTAAAACTTGTTGCTTTAAAGCTAAGAAAGTACGCTTCAACATGGTGGGCAAATGTGTGTTTGCAACGTGAGAAACTTGGCAAAGAAAAGGTCCGATCTTGGAGTAAGATGAAGAAACTCCTCAAGACAAAATTTATGCCTCCGTACTATCTTCAAGAAAGCTTTTCTAAACTGCATTTTATCAAGCAGGGATCAAGAACTGTCGAAGAGTATTCCCAGGAGTTTGAACATCTACTTATGAAGTGCGGTTTAAGCGAAGACGACCCCCAAACACTGGTGCGATATCTCGGTGGGTTAGAATCACCAATTTCTAATGTGGTGGAGTTACAGCCCTACACAACATTGGCTGAGCTTACATTATTGGCGCACAAGGTGGAGGGTCAGCAAAAGGCACGGGGTAAAGTTGAGGCGACCAAACCATCACACAAAACAACGGTTCATACACCTACACCTACACCTAATTCGATCCCATCTTCGAGTTCAGGCACTTTAAAGACTTTGGAGTTACCAGAAGGTTCAGCCACCGCCTCGAGACACACCCGCCGTTGTTTCCGATGCCAAGGATTGGGTCATATTGCGTCCGAGTGCCCTAACAAACGGATCATTACACTTGCTGAGTTTGAAGACCTGGTTGGACCCAAGTTTGATGAAGAACCAAACCGGCAGCAAGATACAAACGAGGTGGTAATAGGTCCAGATGAGGGAGATTGTTTAGTAATACATCGAGCTCTAAATGGGACCGCTGTTCAATGTGAAAACCTGCAGCGCGAAGCTCTTTTCCGTACCCGTTGCACCATTCGGGACAAGGTTTGTTCACTTGTTATTGATGGTGGGAGCTGCACCAATGTTGCATCCCAAACCATGATATCCAAACTGAGTTTGTCTACCGAACCACACCCTTCTCCTTATGACATCCAATGGCTAAATCAAGGAAAAGGCATACGTGTTTCAAATCGTGTTTTACTTTCATTCTCAATTGGAAACCAATACAAGGACGAAATTTGGTGCGACGTAATTCCAATGGATGCATGTCACGTCTTGTTAGGTCGTCCTTGGTTGTTCGATCGCCGGGTTGTTCACGACGGTTACAAGAACACGTATTCGTTTGTCCAAGATGAAAGAAAGATAACGTTACTACCCATGGTCTACACTAATGCAATTGATCGTCGCACCATGGTTATCTCTAAGTATGCTAACATGCCTTCACAAGACCTTACGAGGATTAATGAGTTTCTGCATATTGAATTTGATAAGCCAAAAGGAGTCCACAGGGGTACTGCTCGTGAGCCAGAGATTATTCATCTAAGTTTGAGGTCAAACTTTTTCAAAGGGGGAGAGGATGATAGCAATGAGTTAGAAACAATATGTGGGTGTTTTGAAATGGGTGGGTCAGTAGCCCATGGGTCACGATTGACACAAGTCACACAACTGGAGGTTCATGAAAAGGGCTAGAGGAGTTAAAAATTAATATTCCATGCATGTTAAACTACCCACGTCGCCACCACCAACAATTTCTTTTAATTATTTCCATATTCTCATGCAGTTAGTTTCTATGCTTTTGCAAGTTGTATTTCTAGCTTATTAGGTAGTACTAGTTGGTTTTTATTTGCTTTATATGTACTGAACTTTTATTTTAATGGAGGTGGTTAATTTGTTTTGAAAAAAAAGTTTATTCTCTGTGTTTCTCTTGTACGTGAGTAACCAGATTCCTTTGCTAATCTGAGTTTGGCAACTTGGGTGGTGTTCTTTGGACCCTAATAGTGAACTAGGTGGTGTTTCTGTATCCTTGTTCAGTTTTAGGTTTGCCCAACGAATTCGATTGAGTGGTGTTTCTGTATCTTAATCGATCGTTGTTATTCGATTTCATACTTCATATCTGTTACCTACTCTGATTCCTATCATGAACTATGGATACATGCTCTTATACACTCGACTCAATCACAAAACAATCCCAGAACTCTCTCTCTCTCTCTCTCTCTCTCTCGTTGATTTACGGCCGCCGGAGGTTGGAGTTCATCAGAAACGTCACCGGAGCTGCCCGAAGTTCACGAGGGTATCACGTCGGAACTTGTATTGTTTCGGTATACACTTCTCCTTTCTGTCCATTCATTCGTTTCTTTTTCGAGTCATTTCAGATGTGGTTTAACACAAGTATCGCTAACAGTGGATATGTTGTTTCTTTTCTGGTTCATGTTTGACATCTCTCACACAATCCAGCCTTTGCGCTATCTCCCTCACTCTCTCGTTAACTGGAAGCCGCCGTAGAAGAACCTGCCAGTCCGCCGGAGGAACCCGAAGCCGCCGGAATCGACGGGTTTCCTTTCTGCTCGGTATATTCTTTTTTTTTCTTTCAATTTAACTTATGTTATTTACTAAATGAAGCCGAAATATGAGTTATCAGAGCAAGAAATGAGTTTTAGAATTATTACTCTTTCTGTTGGTTTCATACTTTCTTGATTGAAAAGAACCAAGCTAAATATAATAAAGAAGTTGATTCTGTTCAAAACAAGTTTAAGTGAATTAGAAATTAACAACTCTCAAATCCAGTTGTCAATGGTTGAGGACTGGTTTGGGGTTTAGTCTTTTTTGGGTTCACGTCATTTTTCGGTTTGTTCAAAAGGAAGAAGATAACATCTGGCCGACCCTGTCTTCACTGTTTTCATATATATATATATATATATATATATATATACTTTTTATTATTCTTTTATAATTATAAGATTAAGGGTTATTTGTAAACACACAAATAAAATTAATAATTTATTTTTGTAACGTAATATTTCAAATAATAGATGATCTAATTAATGAAAGTTTAAAACAACAAATATTAAGACCTTGTTAATTTATAAATATTAACTAGATCGATACATGACATTTTAACATCTAGGATAACCGTTCGTTCGCTCTCTTGGAATTCCCAATCTTTACTCGTGTGCTTATTCACAAGGAATTCTTATACGCAACCAATGTGAGTATACTTGAACCCCTTTTTTGTTTACCACTTTTGGGGTGTAACATGTTATCTCTTAACTTACACTTAAATTTTATTCATAATGCACAAACTTGCTTGCTTGATACTTTAAACTTGGGGTTATGCTTCTTGTGTTAGACTTATCATTAACTTCGTACTAGCCTATCCTTGACATATATAGTGCTATAGGATTAACGCACCGCCTGTAGACTTTGGGTTATGTCATGAGCTTATTGTGTTTCATCATTGGTTTGACTAGTTAAACACATGCCGATTTTATTGTTTATCTTGTATCAATAGCTTGCACTGTGGAATTGTTTAAACTCATTTTTATGCTATGTATGTATCAAACTTGTATACTTGCCTTTCCTTTTGTATTGAACTTTGTTTTAAACATGTTACAGGTTAAGGATGATGATGCTTTGAAATTGGAGTAGTGATGATGCTTAGATACACACCTAGACGTCTTAAGGGAATGGCTATTCTAGAAAAATCTCGGATGAATCTTCTATAATAACCGGCTAGTCCTAGAAAACTTCTAACCTCTGTTGGTGATTCAGAGGTTTTCCATTTAGTAATAGCTTCAATCTTTGTGGGATCCACATGAATTTCTTCATGATTGACTAAATGTCCAAGAAATTGTACGTCTTCTAACCAAAACTCCCATTTTGAAAATTTAGCATAAAGCTTTTCTTTTCTCAGCAAATTTAGAAGTGCATGCAGATACGCTGCATGTTCCTCTTTACTTTTAGAATAAATTAGAATATCGTCTATAAAGACAATTATGAATTTATCCAAATATTGCTTACATATTCGGTTCATCATGTCCATAAATGCGGCTGGGGCATTGGTTAAACCAAATGGCATGACAGTAAATTCAGAATGGCCATACCTGGTTCCAAAAGCGGTCTTAGGAATATCTTCTTCCTGTACCTTTAATTGATGATATCCTGAACGTAAATCGATTTTAGAAAAGAATCGAGCTCCTTGTAATTGATCAAACAAATCATCGATTCTCGGTAATGGGTACCGATTTTTAATCGTGACTTTATTTAATTCACGGTAATCAATGCACATACGCATTGACTCGTCTTTCTTTTTGACGAATAAGATCGGTGCTCCCCAGGCGATGAACTTGGCTGTATAAATCCTTTTTCCAAGAGTTCGTCTAACTGCTTCTTTAACTCTTGCATTTCTGTGGGTGCCAAACGGTAAGGTGATTTGGCAATGGGTGCTGTTCCTGGTAGCAAATGAATTCTGAACTCGACTTCTCTATCTGGCGGTAGTCTTGGTAATTCTTCTGGAAATATATATAAAAATTGAGATACTACAGGGATATCTTTTAATTCCTTTCATTTAGTGTTAATGATTATGGAAATCATATACACTAATGATCCTTTTCTAGCATAACTTGCTGTTTTCATTACAGAGATGAATTTTGTGGATCTAGTTGGCTTATCTCCTTTAATTGTGATCTTTTCACCTTTTGGTGAATTTACTTGTATTAAAATTTGATCACATAGAATACTGGCTTTATTGGGCTATTAACCAATCCATTCCTAATACAACATCAAATCCTTCCAGATTCATTAGGTAAAGGTTTGCAATAAACTTTTGATTTAAAAATTCTATTCTTGCTCCCTGCAAGATTTCGGTAATCTTAATGGTTTCTCCATTTGTTGTTTCTACTAAACATTCTTATTGGAGTTTAGTTAATGGTTGATTGAGAAGATTGCAAAATGAAGTATTAATAAAACTTTGGTTTGCACCAGAGTCAAATACTACTTTGGTAAAAACATCATTAACTAAAAACATACCGACAATCACGCCCGGAATCATTTTGGCTTCTTCTGCAGTCAGAACAAATGCTCTAGCATTCTTAGTAGTCTTGTTGTTTGTTGCCGGAGCTAATTTCGGACCATTTGGCTTGATATGACCTTGCTCTCCACAATTGTAGCATATCTTGTAAGGACTCTCAAAACTACTTTAAAAATACCCATAAATATAAACCCGAACCCTTGAAACCTTACCCTACATCATAAATCAAGAAAAAAATAAAATCTAGGTTTCAGGCGGGCTGCGTAAAAGACAAGATAGGTCTTACACGGGCCGCGTCAATGTTAAGTTGACCGGATAAGTATCCGGATCCACGTATCGAAACACTTGGCTAACCTACTGATGACCAATCTAGGCTAGTCGTAGACTGGGCGGCAACGCGGGCCGCGTAAGAGTTAACTTAAGGTTTACGCGGGCCGCGTGAACCCTCAAAATCAGCTATAAATAGCCCTTCACTTGCACAGTCTGTTGGTGTCGATTATAACTTTCGAAAACGAATTCATATCACTCTGAAGTCGAAAATAGCAATTATAATAGCGAGGTGCTGCCACAATACCGGGTATTAACTCAATCGCTGCTACGATTCATTGTCCGATCGATCAATATATCCAATGGATGTTTAAGTGCTGCCCACATTAGGGTTATGCTTTGTCATTCGTCGTTAATTCGATGGATGTTTAAGTATCGCACTTTGTCATTCGTTGTGAGGGTTTGATCTCGTGAGTTATCGTAAATGTTGTATTGATTACTAACCCAGTTTTGTGTGCATTGTTATTTAAATTAGGTTAACAAGGCTAATCCATAGACTAGACTCTGTCCGTGTTAAATCTGCAATGTGAGTCATTCTCTTTTTATCAAATTATTTTAAAAATCATGTTTATTTTCAAAGGTTATAATTACAGTGATTAAGTATATGTAATCACCAAGTTACAGCCGGTATGTGGGGTTTTGTATACATTACTTGATAATCTTCACCATTGGACAACGAGTTAGCCAAGGGGTGATATGACCATAGTCACAGACACCATTGGACGAATGGGCCAATGGGTCGAGTGACAAGTACTGTGGGTAGTTGGTTGATATCTGAAACATTGTAATCTCTCTTAATACTGTAAATTATAACAAATGTGTCATTTTAGTAAATAGAATGATTCACTCAGTATTTCCCGCTGACAAAACCTTTTTCAAACATGTTTCAGGTGATCTGTTGTAATCCAGGAAAAGTGCCGGGAAGCACTGCAAGCTTAAAAAAAAAGTGGCTCATTATAAAATAAAGAAATATGTTTTGTAACATAAAGATTTCTTCGTGAAATCATAGTATTGTAAATTACCGGGGTTTTATCCCGAGTTGTGAAATAAAATAATCGGGAAAATTTTAGCTTTAAAAAGATCCTGATGATAAACTTCCGCTGTTAAACTCAATTAAATAAATACCACGGGATTTCTGTCCCGCGGCTCCTGAAACGGGTCAAACCGGGTCAGGGGCCGTGACATATCTTATTGGAGGGTTTCTTCCTGCAGTCTTCTTCCTTGTGTCCAGATATTTTGAAAAAATTGTAGTATATGGAGTATCTCCCAGAATGCTTCCTTTTGCAATACTTGCAGTAAGGTGCAGAAGTAGAACCTACATTTTTCCCACAGTTGGAATTACCGTAGCGAAATTCCTGGGTAGGTTTTTGAGCTAGGTTCTTCCTCTGGTTTTCTTTTTGGGTACGTACCAGTTCATCTGTCAAGGTATTTGCTAGTTCTACCGCTTCTTCTATGGTTTGTGGTCTAGCTCCCTTGACTACATGCCTAATTTCACTGATTAATCCCCAGATGTAACGGGAGATTAACACTGGTTCAGGTGATGCTAGGGTTGGCACTATTCTAGCATATTCGAAGAATGTAGTAGTGTAACCCTTACTATCTACTCCAGTCATTCTTAGGTTTAAGAATTTATTTGCTATCTGTTCCTTTTCATTGGGAGGACAAAATTTCCTTTCTATCATATCCTTAAATTCGTTCCATTCCATACCATAAACCCTGTCACTTCCTCTATATTGGAGGATTGTGTTCCACCATTCTAACGCTGCATTTTTAAACAGATTGGAGGCAAACATTATTTTATCTTCTTCTACGCACTTGCTTATTTTTAAGACTGCCTCAGTCTTTTCTATCCAGCATAGAGCTGCAATGGCCCCTTCATTGCCAAAGAATTCTATTGGTTTACAGGACCAAAATTCTTTGTAAGAACAACCATAAGACATGGTTCTTCTTCTTTTTGGAATTGGCATTTGAAAAATGAGTCCATTGTGCACGCTGTGACTAAGTTCAATATGGGTTCGCTTACTCCCATTATCACTTTTATTATTTTCCACGTCCCTAACATTTTGGATAATAGCTGGCATGGCATCTCTAATTCCTTGGGTTACAATGTGTCGAATTTCACTGTTATTTATTTGATTTTCATTATTCTGGTTTTCCGGATTTGCTGCGTCGGCCATCTGGATTTTAAACAATTACCAAGTATTAATATCGCATGAAAATATCCAATGCAACAATCACACAACAAGCATGTTGATCCAAAATCGTCGAACATTGCGACTTACTCTATTTTATATTATGCATCTATATTTATTACAAATACAACTGGAATAAAAATACAATACTAGTATGCATCACTAACCACATGATGGTCTATACTACAATATATTATATATATATATATATATATATATATATATATATATTATTAGTGATAGGGGTTCATCCAAAACTCCATATTACGCTCGTCATATTTCCAGACGAGTCGGTCCCTTATCTGTCTCATCCTCTCACTTCCTTCTAATATCTCCTCACCAAAGATTCGGAGTTCTTGCACATTCTCAGTGCTCATGGGTGGTGCAGGTGCTGGTATGGGATCTGGGTATTATGGCATATGTTCTTCCTGAGGGTATGGATTCTCTAGAATCTCCCTGATGTATTGGTCATTATCATAATATGGGTCTAAGGGATCCAAATCGGGATAGGGTCCAACTAGGTCTTGCATGGGCTCCTCTATGGGGATTGGGTAACGTTGCTGGTAGTCCCTGTGGTCGTCAAACCATGGGTCATAGTCTGGAGGAGGGGGTGCATGTACCCTAGGAATCTCAGCTGGGTTTAATTCAACTTCCATGGGTTGTGTGGGAAATAGTGGCAAAGGCTGGGGTGCTATGAGTTGCTCTAGATTAGGGTCAGTAGCGGTAGTAGCTAAAATGTGGAAATTAGCTAGTCTTCTATTGAGGATATCCTGGGTTTGCGCATTCATTTCTCTATTGGCCGCTGCTAAGGCCTGCTTTTGTTGCATTTTTCTCATCCTCTTTCTACGCTCATGAGCTCCTCTGCTGAACCATCCTCTCTTCTTAGAAGGGAATGGCTCCTTAGATTGAGCCTTGAACACGGAAATTCCTTCTTCGGTATCAGCCGAATACCCCGAGGGGGTAGGCTGTGAAGAGGTGCCTTCGTTCCTAGGTGAACCAGACAGTTGATGGTAAGTGTCTGAAGGTCCTTGGTCACTCATGCTGTAAACTAACAAATTGTAAAATAACACAAAATAATAATCTACACGTATGCACATAGTCTTATTGATTATTTCCTAACAAAATTGATAATTCAATTGCCAGCAGAACACTTCTTTGGCTGAAATTAGTGGCTGTAGCTCTGATACCACCTTCTGTCGCAACCCTCGGCCCCTAATTCCTGGGATCAGGCGGACGCGAACTCAGATTAAGTGGTATCATTGGTTATCATTATTTGGCAGCGGAAATTTCATCAGGACCGTAGTTAGGAAATATTTTATCGGAGTAAAATACCACATTTTTATATTAATAAACACATGGGTAAAACCCAAGTTTCTATTACAAACATGTTTATAGGGATAAACCCTAATTTATTGACTTTAAAACATCGTCTTTATTTAGGTAACTTTTATAGCCACATTTTCCAAGCCTTCAGTGCTCTCCAGCTGGCTTCTAATTGACTTTCACATTTTATTACCTGAAACGCGTTTTAAAAACATTTGTCAGTGGAAAACACTGGTGAGTGAATCCCAATTTAATCAAAAAGCAATTTATCCTTTAACGGTATTGAGAGCAATTACAATGTTTATATCTACACAATTACTCATTCAGTATTGTCAATCCTAACTGGTGGGTCATATTACACATTGGCTATCTCGTTGTCCAATGGTAATGTGTTTCACATTTTGTATACAAAACCCCAACATACCGGCAGTAATTGAAGAATTACAAAGACTCAATCACTGCTACTTATTTTAGAATAATTAAGGTTTTGTAAAAACAGTTGGAAAAAGGTTTACAAAAAGGAGATTACTCACATTGCTACTTTAGACTTTTCTTGGTGGATTCCTGGTTATAATCTATTAATTAAACAATGCACGTGTGTTAGTATGATAACCCAATATTTACATTAGTTATACCCTCCCCGTGACTGAACTCCAACGACTACGTCGGGCAGAGCCTCGACAGCCGTTACGGAGCACTAGATCAATCGGGCAGCGTATCTAATACGTAACCGGGGGTTAAAATACTTACAACGAGGCAAAGCTTCACTACTTTAGTGGGTATAATACCCGATTATAGTTGCTATTCTAAGGAATTGAGAGAGAATTCATGTTTTTGAACATCGACAACTGAAGGCCAATGCTCCCAATTTATATGGCCTGATTTGGTCTTTCCCGCGCCCCGCGTAAGTCGAAGGCTTAGCCTTCGCGGCCCGCAAGCTAGGGTACGTAGGCCCTAGGCTTGCTGAATCGGACAACTAGCCTCGACACAACAACTGACACGTGGCAGCAGGGGGTGCGCCTGGTGGGTTAGCTGTCGCAGGCCGCGTAAGACGAAGAAGTGGTCTTCGTGGCCCGCCAGAAAACAATAAAAATTGTTTTTATTTTTATTTTATAAAATTAAAGGTATCAAGGGCTATTTATCGTATACGATGTGTATTTTAAGACATATTGGGGAGTTCTAAATATATTAGGGGTGTCAGAAATATTTTAGGAGGGTTGCTATACCTACACTCATACTCATACGTTTTATATTTATACTTACACCCACATGGGTATTTATACTTACACTTATAATTATGCTCATACTTTCCTTCATACTCATGATTCATACACTTATACCCGTACGCGAGCGGAATCCGAGGGATTCGCTTACGTGGGTCCCATACATGCTTATATACTACATTCGTACCCGTACGTGAGCGGAATCCGAGGAATTCGCTTACGTGGGTCCCATACATGCTTATACACTACATTCGTATACATACTCCTTTTTTTTTATTTTCAAATTTATGTATACCCTAATTCATACGCAAATAGTACAAGATATGGGGATCATACGACGATCAGTATAATCACGGGTGCACACGGGATTATAGTGATGGGCGTATGAAAACCATAGAGTGTACTACTGCGTATGGTAAGACACGGAACATAACATGACACCGAATACGAAACGGACGTAATGTGGTCAAAACATGGTGGATACGCCGCTGGTACTTCCTATATATAAGTGTTTTTTGCCATATTACCAAACTTTCGTAAAAGGTGCCATGAGAAATTCGGTGTTTTGTAGACCTTTTAGACTCAATGCAAAACTTTAACAGCTCACAAACGCATTGCTAAGCGCGCGATATCCGATTATTCATGACGAGACTTCATTCTCAACACATTGCTTTCGTTCGTCCAATACACTTACCCTTCTTATACTTGCATCTGTTTGTTAGATCAATTATTCCCTCTCCTACCTTTGTTATTCCCCATTACCCGTTGTCCTTCCTACAAGCCTCATTACGAACAAATCCGTTTATACATTCGAAGTTTAAAGTACTTTCTTGGTTAAAACTACCTTTCAATTCTTTATTTATGTGCAAACATACTTAATTGGTCGTTACCTCCAAAATCGTTTTACTTAAAACACCTAATGTTCTCGTTCCTCGTCAATAAATAAATTCTTACAAACAAGTGATTTATTATTCCTTTTTGAAATCAACGAAATTCTTCTTACAATTTACTGTACGGCCACACTTTTCATCGAAATGCTTATCGTTTTCGAAAGTTTTACTCCTTGGATATCATATTTTAAAGTTACCCCTTTATTTTGAGTCATTCAAACTTGTTTAAACTCGTTTGCCTACACACACACATGTACGTTTCATTTATGACTAATGCCTTAAATCATTTTAGTCAAACAACCTCCTTCTACGAACCTACCTTTTCGCTCCTCAAATTTTCATAATTTTCAAACACTCCCAAGCCCCGAGTCTAGACAATCATTCTTTTAGCCAAAATACCTTTTAAAGCCTTCTTCTTGAATAAAATTCGGGATGAAATTTCCTAAAGTAGGGGAGACTGTAACATCCGTCAAAATGGTTCCTAAAATCCGACCCGTTTTGAGATACAGATCCTAACTCTTGAAACTCCAAAAAACTTTCGCGAAATAAATAACCGATGAAGGATTTATTCTAATATCAATTTAGTTCTTTGTTTATCTTATTTGTTTAATCAATTAGTTTGGTTAATAATTTAAACTATTAATTTCATAGTTTAACCAAGTTAGTTTTGTTGGATTAATCAAGTTAGATAAGCAAGTTAGTATTGTTTAACCAAGTTGTCAAGTTATATTTAGTTAAGGGGTTAGATTGCAAAAACTTGAAACTTAAAAAGGAAACCAAAATAAAAACGTAGACCCAAAGGATCAAACCCGGGATCACACGGTAAGAAGAATACAAAACACACCACTGTTTGGTGCAGACTTTGGAACTACAAAAGCCGTATACGCGCTTAAACATTGATTTTCTTTTGGGTAAATTACATTTTTCGTCCTTTATGTTTGTATGAAATTGCAATGGATGTCCTTTAACTTCAATAATTACAATCACAGTCCTTTATTTGTAAAACTAATTACATACTACGTCCTTTAACACTAACAAGGTTAAAATTTTCAGTTAAATCTATTCTTATAAGGGCAATTTAGTCTTTTTATTACTTAATTATTTATAGTATTAAATAACTTATTATGAAAACAAATATAAGTACCCTTCTCTCTCTCTCTCTAAAAGCATACAATCATATCCAAGATCCAAAATTCATAACAATCTGATGATTTTCTCCTGCAAAGTAACGATTTTATATTCATTTGAAGTCCAAATATCATGTAGTTTGCCCAGTTCCACAACAATACATCTCCTTTTATAAATGAACTCTGACGCAAATTCTGTTGGGATTGAACCCTATCAGAGGAACAGATAATTAAAGCCAAAACTGGATCAGAGCAGTGGATCCAGAATAAGCAGATGTTTACATACAAATCTCTCCCCTTGAAAGTGATTTCATATCTACTGACCTCCTATCTGCTGATCTTGCAAAGTGCTGACCTACAACTGCTGCTCAAGTAAAAGACCTGATGAAAGACTGAAGCTCTGCTGATTCAATCTACTGCCTTGAGTCAGTCAAGTACTGCTGATCCGGACAAGCACTGCTGGGTTCACAGCAGTGGAAGGATGCAGCAGCTGTTTAAGTGTCTTTTATGTAATGTAATGTAATAGCAGTAGTTTGTACAACAGTGTTTGTATAGATCAGAGGTTAGAGTTTGTTAGGAGGTTAGATGTCACTTTCATGGTGACGTCAGCTAAGATGCTCAGTGGTTTGCAAGTGCTTATAAATAGTTCAGTACTGTTCTAGTAGCTCTTTTGCAACATCGTCTTCCTTGCACGAACAAACACCTGAGCTCTGGCTGAGGGGGAGTTTGCATTCATTCATCAATCATTGTAATCGTTATTGAAACAAATTCAATCTTTCGATTCATTGAGAAAAGATGTTTGATTAAAGTATTACTCTCGTTTGATTGTATGCAAAGTTTGTTTTCATCATAATTCCGCTGCACAACTCTTTCATTTCCATCTTAATTTCAAACGAAAATACAATCAGAAACAAACTCAGATCCAACATTTGGTATCAGAGCCTGGACAGTCAAATTTGATTTAACAATCATTTTGACGTAAATAGTTCAGCTCATAACAGTTGATACTGATCGTTTGTTCGTTTGTTGAAAAACAGAGCAATGATTAATCACCATTAAAGTTGATTTTTCAGTGTCTGTAAATCATCAAGAATGACGTCACAATCTCAGGATGATAAAAACAACATCGGCTCGCTTTTTAAACCACCTATGCTAAAAAGAAATGAGTACAACATCTGGCAGAGGAGGATGGGTCACATCCTCGCTCAACAAAGCACAGGTTGTTGGAGGTCTGTCACCTTTGGTCCCCATGTTCCTTCAGTGCCAAGCGCTGAAGATGCTAAAAAGTTCGTTCCAAAACCAGTTGAAAATTATACCGAAACCGACTTTCAAAAGATCGAACTAGATGCTAAAGCGTTTAGCATCATAGCATCAGCGCTGCCTAATGAGATATATGCTGGACTGTTACACTGTGCCAAAGAGTTATGGGACGCACTTAAGGAACAATTTGGGGGAACCGAAGAAGTCATAGAAAACAATAGGGAAATCCTGAACCAACAGTATGAAACATTTTGTTATGTTAAAGGTGAATCACTAACGCAACAATTTGAGCGTTTCAGTTGTCTCATCAGTGAACTGAGGCTTGTTAACACCAATTTTACAAACTCAACTCAAAATAGCAGGTTCCTCAGGTCACTGCCAGAAAAATGGGACACCATAGCTTTTGTCACCCGAAACTCACCTGAGTTCAAGGATCTGACCTTGACCCAACTCCACGGTCGACTCCTGACCTACGAAAGGGAGTTGAACCAGAAAAGGAGGTTACAAGAGTCAGGAAAAGTTACTGATGATTACACTTTCGGTAATACTGCTCTTCTGGGTCAAGAAGAATCTGGGAGCAGTGGTAAGGATCAGGGTTATGATCACTTCATTGACATAACTGCTGGTGCAAATTTTAACAACCCTGATCCTCACTCTGCAAGTTATGCATTCACTGCAAACGAAAACCAGATGTCAGATAATCTAAGCTTTGAACTCAATGATTTACAACATTTTGATCCCACTGACTTAGAAGAGATGGATATTCTGCACCAATTGGCTTTGCTAAGTGTTTGAACTAGCAAATTCTATAAAAGAACAGGGAGAAAATTCCCAGGACTTCATGGGAATTTGAGGGTTGGGTTGGATAAATCGAAAATCAAGTGTTACAAGTGTAATAGGTTAGGGCACTTTGCTAGGGAGTGCAGAAGTCAAAACACTGGACCAATAGTTACTCACCCTAGCTCTAACCCTAGACCACAAAGTCAAAACACTGTGCACTATACCCAATATACCCCTGCAGCTCAAGTGAACACTGCTCACTATGCTGCTGCCCCTGTGCCAGTACATTATGTCCAAACTACTGTCCCACAAATTCAGTACGTTCAAACCCCTGCTCCACAGGTACAAGTGCAACCTGTTGCACCTCAAACCACTGCTCCAGCAGCAGTACAACCAGATCAACAAAGCTTTTTCACTCAAGGGTTTGTTGACTGGAGCAGTATGCCTGAAGATCTTAGTGATGAAAATTTTGCACTCTATGCTTCTAATGATTCTTCTCATAATGAATTTTGTTTGATGGCATTAGAGTCTATACAGGAGGGGGTTGAAACTGAAGAGGAACAGTTGAGTACTGAAAAAGTGGATGAGGTGACTGAAGCAGTGGTTACTGCTGTGGCTGGTGAACTACTGTTGGGAGAAAGTTCAGGTACCCTGATTGAACCAATGACAGATCCATGGTCCGAAGAGGACAAAGAAGAGGAGAAGGAAGAAAAGGCTGGTGAAAAGAAGGTGAAAGCTGATGATGAAGAAGATCATCAATGTGATTGTGCAATGATGGCAGCTGCCAAGGTATCTCCTCAAGTTCTTGAAAAACTGTGTTCTGACAATTGCATAATTGCTTTTGCTAACATCAAAGAGGTGAATGAAAACCTTCGGGATAAAATCTTAACTGATGAAGTTAAATTTGAAAAGTCTTTAAAAGAACTTAAAAACAAATTGACTGAAAAGGAAAAAGAGATCAGTTGTCTAAAAGAAGAGCAAAGCATAACCAAAACCCAACTTCAAACTATGGTAGAAAAATACCAAGTTTGCAAAAAGGAGTTAGAATCCACCCAGATTACTTGTGAAAGATGGGTGGAATCCTGCAGAGGATATGAGGTAATGCTTGCTAAACAGATTGAAAGCAATGTGAAATTTGGGGTTGGTTATAGAAAATATGATGATGAACATATTGCTTTTGAAAAATCTGTCCAAACCACTGATGAAGCTACTGAGCTCATCCCCACAAATAAGAATGGCCAAGAAGTAAAAATCACTGACAAACTTGGTAACAAAATCACACTTACCAGACCAATGGGATCCTCTACTTTTAAGGAGCTTGAAGATCATCAGTTTAAACCAAAATGGTCTGATGAGTGTGATATTCTTGAAAATTTCAAGCCAATGGACTTTACATCAACTGATGGTGTTAAAGCTCCAAAAGCTAAAGTCATACCTCTCAAGGACATCCCAGCAGTGGTTAAAACCTCTGCTGCAAAGGAGTCTGAAAAGAGAAAGAAGAAAGAAAAAATTGATAACTTGTTTTGTGAATTCTGTGAGAAAAGGAATCATCTAACAAAAGATTGCTTCCACTTAAAAGCTTATGATTTAAACAGAACAAGTGTCATTGTTTCAGCTGAAAGTTGCATTGTTTGTGGAAAAACAAACCACAAAACTCAAGCATGTGTGTATCTCAAAAACTTTGATGTGAAAAAGAATGAGTACATTGCTAAAACATCCTTGAGTCCATCATCATCATCAACATCTGTCAAATTCACCAAGAAACAACCACTGTTTGTGCCAGTTCAAACAGCTGTTACAAAACAGCTGAACCAAACATCTGTCAAAAGAGATGTTCAGGTTACTGATGCACCCCCTGCCAATCAGTTCAGAAAAGGCAAGGAAAAACAGTCCTACCAAAGGATTCCACATGTTTATGAGGCCTACAAAAGGCCCTCTAAACCCAGAGTGAACAGGCATCCTTTTGGTTACCAGCAGGTGATTGGTCAGGACCCACAACAGTGGTTAGAAAAACACTGTCCTAAAATAGTCCAAACCCCTGACCTAACCACTGTCCATCATTCTGCATCCATCCCAGACACTGTTGAGACCCCATCCAAAGCCTTGTTGGCTTTGGAGACCTTAATGAACTAATCCTTTTACTTCATGTGCAGGGAGCTTCTGCTTGCTTTGATAGTCTTTGGTATGTAGATAGTGGAGGCTCCAGGCACATGACAGGATGTAAAGCCCTCCTCAAAGACTTTAAAATCCATGGAGGGGGTGATATATCCTTTGGGAATAATAGTAAAGGGAAAGTTCTGGGGTCTGGTACAGTGCAATCTGGAAATGTAAAATTTGAAAATGTCAATCTGATAGACAATCTAAAATTCAACCTTCTGAGTGTGTCCCAAATGAGTGACAAGGGATTTGGGTCATTCTTCACAAAAGACTGTTGTAGGATTGTTGGACCAGAAATGGTCAAAAAGATTGAAGCAATAATCAAAACTGGTCAAACTAAACTTGTTGCTCAAAGAAGTGGCAATGTTTATGTTGTTGACATGTCAAAAGAGTGTCCCAGAGCTGATGCCTGTCTGTTCTCAACTGCCTCTAACAAAGAGACAGAACTTTGGCACAGAAGGCTGGGGCACACAAATCTCAAGACAATCACTGAAATTTCAAAAAATGGTTTGGTGAGAGGCCTACCACAAAAATTGTTTTCATGTCCTGAACATTGCATTTCCTGTTTAAAAGGAAAACAGCATAAAAGTTCTTATAAGTCCATTGAAGAGTCCAAAACAACCCAGTGTTTGCAAATGCTACACATGGATTTGTTTGGCCCAGTTCAAGTCATGAGCCTCAAAAAGAAAAGATATTGTTTGGTTATTGTTGATGACTTTTCTAGGTTTACATGGACTTTCTTTTTACACTCAAAAGATGAGACTGCAGGCATCTTGCAAGACTTTGTGACACAGGTTGAAAAGCAATTTGACCTTCCAGTGAAAAGCTTTAGGAGTGACAATGGCACAGAATTCAAAAATAAGGAGTTGGATGCCTTCTGTGTGAAGAAAGGGATTGTAAGGCAGTACAGTATCCCTAGAACACCAGAGCAGAATGGGGTAGTGGAAAGGAAGAACAGAACTTTGATTGAGGCTGCCAGAACCATGCTAGCAGATTCAGGTTTGCCATTAACTTTCTGGGCAGAGGCAGTAAACACTGCTTGTTATGTCCAGAACAGAGTTTTAATAAACCCCAGGCACAAAAAGACTGCTTATGAAATTCTGTATAAAATTAAACCACTGATCTCATATTTCAAGGTGTTTGGCTGCCCATGCTTTATTTTGAACTTAAAAGATTCCATTTCAAAATTTGCAGCCAAAATTGATTGTGGTTATCATCTGGGATACTCAACCACTGCCAAGGCCTACAAAGTGTTCAATACACGGACCAAGGCAGTGGAGGAGACTTTGAATGTTAAGTTCAATGAACTTTCATCAATGAAAATCCCAGCAAATCCTGCTGATCTATTTGATCTTGAAAAATTTACTTTTGAAAATACTGTTGTCAAGACTAACAATGCAGGTCCATCAGAGGATACAACACCAGACTATGGGTATGAAATCATCATCCCTCAAAGGTCTGCCACAAAGGGAAAAGCACCAGCTATTCAAAACAGTTGTCAAAGCTCAACCATTGCTACCTCAACAGTTGTTGACCAAAGTAGCCCATCAACCACTGCTTCCACATCCTCAAACACTGCTGACAAAAGTCCTCAAACAGTGGATAAAAGTCAGCAGTTGTCCACTTCATTACCTCCTATTCCACCACCTTTTGAAGCCACTGCTGGATCATCAAAGTCCCCAGCAGTGGTTAGCTCAAATGATACACATTTGCAGCCTTCACCAACCAATGCCATCATACCATACCAAGGAGATTTAATCTTCTTGAGATCTCATCCACCTGATCAAATCATTGGCAACATAAATGAAGGGGTGCTCACAAGAAGCCAAACCCAAAACATTTGTCTTTTTGCTGGTTTTCTATCACTCCATCAGCCAGTCAAGTACCAAGAGGCACTGAAAGACAACAGCTGGGTAGAAGCCATGCAAGAGGAGCTCCAACAGTTTAAAAGACAACAAGTATGGGAGCTTGTACCACTGCCAGAAGATGTTAGTCCAATTGGCACAAAGTGGGTCTTTAAGAACAAAACTGATGAAAGGGGTATTGTTGTCAAGAATAAAGCCAGGCTTGTGGTTCAAGGTTACAGACAGGAAGAGGGGATTGATTATGATGAAACATTTGCCCCTGTTGCAAGATTGGAAGCCATTAGACTGTTCCTGGCCTTTGCTGTCAACCACAATATGAAGGTGTTTCAAATGGATATTAAAAGTGCTTTCCTCTATGGTACAATTCAAGAAGTGGTGTATGTTTGTCAACCTCCAGGTTTTGAGGATCCATTTTATCCAGATCATGTCTACAGGCTAAACAAAGCCTTGTATGGCTTGAAACAAGCACCAAGGGCCTAGTATGAAACTCTTTCCAACTTCCTACTCTCAAATGGTTTCAAAAGAGGTACCATTGATAAAACACTGTTTTTAAAATGGAGAGGGAAGGATTTAATGATTGTCCAGATTTATGTGGATGACATTATTTTTGGAAGCACATGTAACTCAATGTGTGAAGAGTTTAGAGAACTCATGACAGCTGAGTTTGAAATGAGTGCAATGGGTGAGCTGCAATGCTTTCTTGGTCTCCAAGTACAGCAAATGAAAAATGGAACTTTCATTCATCAAAGCAAATATGCTAAAGAACTTTTAACCAAATTTGATATGAATGATTGTAAACCATGCAGCACACCCATGGCAACAAATAAGCTGGTCATGTTTGATGAAAAAGATGAGCTGATTGACCAAACACTTTATAGAAGCATGATTGGGTCTTTACTGTACCTAACTGCATCTAGACCAGACATCATGTTTGCAACATGTGTCTGTGTAAGAAGTCAATCAGCTCCCAGAAAATCAAATCTCATTGCTGTAAAAAGGATCTTCAGATACATAAAAGGTGCTCCCACACTTGGTATCTGGTATCCAGCTAATGGGAACATCAAGCTTTCAGGTTTCTCAGACAGTGACTTTGCTGGATGTAACACCACAAGGAAGTCCACATCAGGAGGGTGCCAGTTTCTAGGTGATTGCTTAGTTTCCTGGCAAAGCAAAAAGCAAGCAGCTGTTTCAACATCCACTGCTTTATCACCATTACCACCAAAAACAAAACTGCCATAAAGCAGAAGACAGCAGATGTTACAACATCTGTTGTAATGACAACAGTGGTTGAAACATCAGTTGTTTCAACAACTGTTAGTCAATCACAAACCACTGCCACTACATCCACCACCACTGTTCCATCCAAAACATCATCAGCCCCTCCTCAAACAAAGAGGAGAAGGCTAATTCTCAAAGATGATGACACTCCATCACCACAAACATCTTCAAAATCTTTAGCTCTTGTCACAATACCAAAACCTGTTCCTCTCTCTTCAGTTCAAATGTACAAGCCCTTACCTCCTGCAGGTGTTCAATTTCCTCTTGAACTAGCAGCTGTTAGAGAAGAAATAAAATCCTTCTACTATGAGGATGACCCTGCCAAAAGGAGTTTGCCATCAATAAAAGGATATCCCTGGCCTAAAAATGTTGATGAATATTTGAAAATCAAGGCCAAGTAAGCAGAGGATATCTCAAAAAGAAACACACAAGGGAAATCTGACAAAGAAATTTCAAGAAACTATCAATATCTGCTCACACAAGTCAGATCCCTAGAACAATTTGCAAAAAATGTCAGTCAACAAATTTCAGAAAGAGCAGCTGAAACTTTGAAGAAAGACTACATTGAAAGCATCATGGCTCACAAAAAGTACAAAGGCGAGAGATACATGTACAAAGAGTAGACTGTTCCTGAGCTTGAAGATGAAGCTGCAAGAATTCAAGACATGATCAAAAAGAAGGTCACTCACACTCCTCCTGACTGGGCAAAGTTTAGAAAAAATGTACCTGACAAACAGGTAGAACTGAAAAGAATGAAAGAGGAACTGGTTGCTGCTGAATATGGAAACAAAAGACAAATTGCTAGATGGAAAGAAGATGTGGTCAGGGCCACCTACAAAAGGTTGGAGGAACTAAGAAAGAAAGATCCAAATGTTCCTCAAAAGCCTGACTATCCTGAAGCAGAGGTTTCAAAAAGACCAACAAAGCTGCAAATCAGGAGAGCCACTGCTCCCACTGGTGCTGCCATCTACAAAAGAAGGTCACACAAACAGTTGGGAGGTGAAACCATCCAAGAGATGATAAAAGGAGATGAACTTGTAAAAGAGGGCATAAAGAAAATGATCATAGAAACTCTTGGTTTGGATCAAACTGCAAATACTGCTCAGCCAGTTATGAATAGGCCAGCCTCACCAAATACCTCTGCAAATAAACATCTCCCAAGAAACCCACCAGGCTCAAAAATACAAAAGTGGGAAACTGACAAACTGACCTGCGTATTGACTTTGCTCAGGTCTGGTGGAGAAGTGGAGAAAATATCAAGGGAACAAGCTCTTGGCCTGAGTCTTGAAGATTTGCAGGATCTCCTTGATCTTCCACTTGGCAGGGATGATGAAGACACAGATGCCCTAGACTTTGAACTACAATTTAAAGGTCAGATAAGGGAACTGTTGATGAGGCAATAAAGATTTCCACAATAATGAAGAGTTTTGGCATTATCTGTTCCAGGGGGAGATTGTTGGGATTGAACCCTATCAGAGGAACAGATAATTAAAGCCAAAACTGGATCAGAGCAGTGGATCCAGAATAAGCAGATGTTTACATACAAATCTCTCCCCTTGAAAGTGATTTCATATCTACTGACCTCCTATCTGCTGATCTTGCAAAGTGCTGACCTACAACTGCTGCTCAAGTAAAAGACCTGATGAAAGACTGAAGCTCTGCTGATTCAATCTACTGCCTTGAGTCAAGTACTGCTGATCCGGACAAGCACTGCTGGGTTCACAGCAGTGGAAGGATGCAGCAGCTGTTTAAGTGTCTTTTATGTAATGTAATGTAATGTAATAGCAGTAGTTTGTACAACAGTGTTTGTATAGATCAGAGGTTAGAGTTTGTTAGGAGGTTAGATGTCACTTTCATGGTGACGTCAGCTAAGATGCTCAGTGGTTTGCAAGTGCCTATAAATAGTTCAGTACTTTGTACTGTTCTAGTAGCTCTTTTGCAACATCGTCTTCCTTGCACGAACAAACAACTGAGCTCTGGCTGAGGGGGAGTTTGCATTCATTCATCAATCATTGTAATCGTTATTGAAACAAATTCAATCTTTCGATTCATTGAGAAAAGATGTTTGATTAAAGTATTACTCTCGTTTGATTGTATGCAAAGTTTGTTTTCATCATAATTCCGCTGCACAACTCTTTCATTTCCATCTTAATTTCAAACGAAAATACAATCAGAAACAAACTCAGATCCAACAAATTCCATTCAATATTTACCTATCACTTTTCACATATTTTCTTTTTCAACAACTAAATACTTCTTCACATATGATAAAACTTAGATCTAAAACAAATATGATAAGTTTGCATATATCAATCAACAGATTCAAACATATCTCATATCTAGAACAATTGTGGATCTACTTTCTTGCCGAATCGACATCTTCTCTATCAGATCTCAGATCCGGCCATGAACCACCGTCGTCATGGCTCTAACTCGCCGGAGCTCCAGTCCCCTGAAACCTCTCTCCGCCGCATCCTCCGCCTCCTTCATCCACCGTTGCCCGTTCTCCAGCAAAGACACCACCACAATCACTGTTGAAACTAGAGTCCCGTTCACAGGCCACAACTGTGAATCTCTGTCGGGATCTATCTCTGATCCGAGGGTTTTGTCATTTAATCCGAAGATGTAACGATAAGAGAGATGGTGGTGGCCGGATTAGGATGGTGGTGGTGATGGTAGATGGTGGCTGAGGTAGAGAGTTGCAGGTTATAAACCCTAATGAGGATTTGGGGGAGAAAATGGGCTATTTATATGGTGGGTAGTTGCTTGGTAAATGTCTTAAATGCCCTCACGTGCGAAACACGTGATCAAAACTAACTTAATTGGGTAAATTACACTTTTCGTCCTTTATGTTTGTAGCGGGTTGCAATAGATGACCTTTAACTTCAATATTTACAGTCGCAATCCTTTATTTAGAAAACTCATTACACCTTTCGTCCTTTAAGACTAACCAAGTTAAAAATTTAAGTTAAATCCATTCACTTAAGGGTATCATGATCATTTCATGCTTTTATTTAAATTTTTTTTAATAAATAAAACAAAAAATTAATATCTCCCCCAATTCCTAACCCTAATCACTCATTCATCTCCTGCTTCTTTCTCCCTCTCTCCACAAAAGATCTGTAATTCAAAATGAAATATCTTATGGGGCATCATATATATAACACAGACATTCATACAAGAAATACCAACCTACGCAAAAATTCAGTTCAATGAAATGCCAGAAACATAAAACAAAAGAATCATATATATGTACCAAAACCGATAAACATAAGATTCCAACAAAAAACACACACAAATCCCCAATTCCCTACTAAAAATCAACCGATATATATAAAAAAACAAACTTAAATAAAGACTAATTCAAACTGAAATATCTTATGCAACATCATGCCCAATTCCCTACAATATCTATATTACAAGCTGCTAACAAAAGCAAAATTAGGTTAAAATATTGGTAATTGAACTGACTCTGAGAGTGATTCCGTGAGATTCAGGTAAAGGTTGTCCTTCATTAGGGTTAACAATTGAGTAATGACCAACAATCATCGAATTGCTTTTGATATCTTCTGCTATACACTTTGTGTGACCCGATTCGATCTCGAAGCGAATTGAGTGAGCGATTGTGGATAAAAGCCCTATGATTGCAATGAAACAGAGAGCAGATCTTTGAAGCTTCATAGTTGACAGATGTATTGATCGGCAGAAGATGATTTTGAGTAGTGATTTGGGGATTTAGCAAAGGAGATGATTTCGTGATGACCAAGAGTCAATGAGGTTTCTGTAGTGCTTCATATTTATGTTCTTTTGACTTTCCAGCACCTTTGATTCCAGCACCTTTGATCCATCATAGTTTTGTTGTGGAGAGAGGGAGAAAGAAGCAGAGAGATGAGTGATTTAGGATTAGGAGATATGTTATACATGTAACTTTTTGTTTTATTTATTAAGAAAATTTAAATAAAAGCATGAAATGTCCATGATACCCTTAAGTAAATGGATTTAACTTAAATTTTTAACCTGGTTAGTTTTAAAGGACGAAATGTGTAATGAGTTTTCTAAATAAAGGATTGTGACTGTAATTATTGAAGTTAAAGGTCATCCATTGCAACCCGCTACAAACATAAAGGACGAAAAGTGTAATTTACCCAACTTAATTTTCTAACTGGGTTTGAGGTAAAGGATGAAGCATGCAACATGTTTTTAAAATAAAGGATTGTGGCTGTAATTATTAAAGTTAAAGGTTATCCACTGCAACCTGCTACAAACATAAAGGACGAAAAGTGTAATTTACCCTTTTCTTTTTAAACTCAAACTTGCTGCCAAAAGCCAACACATAAACAACCATGGTTTCCTTCAAAACGCCGCTGATTATTCGAGATTGATATCATGATTCCGTGTTTCCGTTTTCATTTAAATCAAGAACTTGGTCTCCCTTTTGAACCAAATACATTGGCCGTGTCAAATTCGGAAATTACTAAGCTTACTAAAACATGAACCGAAAGGATGTTACAACATGAACTATGGATACATGCTCTTATACACTCGACTCAATCACAAAACAATCCCAGAACTCTCTCTCTCTCTCTCTCTCTCTCTCTCGTTGATTTACGGCCGCCGGAGGTTGGAGTTCATCAGAAACGTCACCGGAGCTGCCCGAAGTTCACGAGGGTATCACGTCGGAACTTGTATTGTTTCGGTATACACTTCTCCTTTCTGTCCATTCATTCGTTTCTTTTTCGAGTCATTTCAGATGTGGTTTAACACAAGTATCGCTAACAGTGGATATGTTGTTTCTTTTCTGGTTCATGTTTGACATCTCTCACACAATCCAGCCTTTGCGCTATCTCCCTCACTCTCTCGTTAACTGGAAGCCGCCGTAGAAGAACCTGCCAGTCCGCCGGAGGAACCCGAAGCCGCCGGAATCGACGGGTTTCCTTTCTGCTCGGTATATTCTTTTTTTTTATTTCAATTTAACTTATGTTATTTACTAAATGAAGCTGAAATATGAGTTATCAGAGCAAGAAATGAGTTTTAGAATTATTACTCTTTCTGTTGGTTTCATACTTTCTTGATTGAAAAGAACCAAGCTAAATATAATAAAGAAGTTGATTCTGTTCAAAACAAGTTTAAGTGAATTAGAAATTAACAACTCTCAAATCCAGTTGTCAATGGTTGAGGACTGGTTTGGGGTTTAGTCTTTTTTGGGTTCACGTCATTTTTCGGTTTGTTCAAAAGGAAGAAGATAACATCTGGCCGACCCTGTCTTCACTGTTTTCATATATATATATATATATATATATATATATATATATATATATATATATAGGGTAATGCTACACAAGAAACCCTTTATTTTTAAAAAACTTTGGAAACCCATCTAATGGCCTACATTTGGCCACATGTCCAAGCTTCCATAATATCATTTTTTAATCTTGAGGGCACATTGGTAATTCAACATATTCCTAGCCTACTCAAAAAGTGATTTGACACCCTCATTAATATCTAACATCACATCATTCTCTTCCATCCTCCTCTATTTTCGTTTAACCAAATTCAAATTAGAAAACTTGTTTTTTCATAATTTCTTCATCTTCTTAAACCACTTATTTCAAACTAGATCCACCATTAATGAACTATGGAGCATCCATCAACAATGGTAGATCTATGGAGCACCATTAATGTACTGTGGAGTATTCATCTTCCTAAACAAGATCTTTACTACGATCTGGGCTAGTGGGCTTTGGTTCGCTTTTCTTCTTCTTCTTCTCTCACCTTCCAATGTTTGTCCAGATCTTGTGGTGAACAGGGGTGTGAATAAAGTTTCTTCCTTTTTTATTATTTGATTCGATTTGGTTCCGATATTTGTGGTGATATTTGCGATGAGGTAATCTTGATTTAGTTTCTTGATTTGATTATTGCATTGTGGGTTTTTGTTTGTTGTTTGGATATGATGATTTAGGGGGGATCTCGTTAATGTGAAACACGAACAACAAGTCTATTAATGCTCACATTTTTATCTTGCTTGTTTGCTTCAGTAGTTTTTTTATTTTCAGCCGATTATAGAATATGGGTTTTGAAACACGAACACCAAGTATAATAGTTAATGTTCGTAATTAGACCGTTAATGTGTCTTATAGATTACAAATTACAGTTTGTATAATTCCAACCGTTATTATGAATCACGAACAACCGTTAATGTTCGTATAGATTACAAATTATAGACCGTTAATGTTTCGTATTTTAGATCTTTAATGTTTATGTCATTATCTTCATTTGTGTCCTTATTTGATGTTGTTTTCTCATTTTCAGCCGTTACACTTGCTGAATGAAAAAACCATGGTTATGAATGTGTTAATAGTTATGTCTGGTTAACGACTTAAGGGTTATCTTATCTTTTTGTTATTAGGATGGTGATGGATACAAGGGAAACAAGATCCAATTCTCGGGACCATTGGTTTTGTCAAACGTGGATCAGATGCTTAAGGATCATGACCATGTTTATGTTACAGCACAACACAACTAACACGTGTTATAGTTTGAACTTCTGGACATCTGTTTTTAGAAATGAAAAGCCAAGTTTGTCTTTCAGCACAACCAACGTAACACGTGTTATAGTCTGAACTCCTGTTTCACAGCTAAGCCAAGTTTGTCTTACAGCACAACCAACGTAACACGTGTTATAGTCTGAACTCCTGTTTCATAGCTAAACCATAGTAACATGTTATAGAGACATGTATTAGGGTATGACGATGTATTAGAGACATGTATTAGGGTATGACGAATTAATTGCAGGTTTTTAGTTCTGTGTACTTTGTTAGTTGTTGTTTCAGTTGTGTAAGATTAATTTGCAGGTTTTTATGTTTGTGTTAAAAAGCTGTGCTTGGTTTGGTTGCTTGTTTGGGCTTTTGATCTGAATAGTAACTGTTTTTGTTGGTTTGGTTGCTTTGTTTGGGGCTTTTGATCTGAATAGTAACTGTTTTTGTGATGTTATCTGAGAAAAAAGATTTTTTGGCTATGAATGTGTTAATATTTATGTCTGGTTAACGACTTAACGGTTATCTTATCTTTTTGTTATTAGGACGGTGATGGATTCAAGGGAAATAAGATCCAATTCTCGGGACCGTTGGATCATGACCATGTTTATGTTACAGCACAACACAACTAACACGTGTTATAGGTTGAACTTCTCGGACATGCATGTGTTATATGTGACATGAAATCCATGTAAAACGTAACACGTGTAACGTGTGACATGAAAACACATTTTTATAACTTCCCTGGCATACGCACACCCACATGTTTACAAACCGTTTCAAGACCGACCCAAACAATAAAGCAAGGGTAGCCGCTGAAAAGCTAAGCCAGCAAAGGTAGCCGCTGAAAAGCTAAGGCAGACTTTCAAAGGAAGCTCCACCATTTTCTTAGTGCTATGAATATATGTCAGGTTACAAAAAGATTATAACAGAGGCTTAACACATGTTATCATTTATGTCTGGTTAACGACTTAACGGTTATCTTATCTTTTTGTTATTAGGACGGTGATGGATTCAAGGGAAATAAGATCCAATTCTCGGGACCGTTGGAAAGCTAAGGTAGCAAAGGTAGCCGCTGAAAAGCTAAGGCAGACTTTCAAAGGAAGCTCCACCATTTTCTTAGTGCTATGTATTTTCGTAAACTAGTAATATGTAATGTGAGACTCTTATTTTGTTTTGTCTAGTACATGATGTTAAAACGGTATGGACTTAACACATTCTGGAAGTCTTAACACACGTTATAAAAGAGGCTTAACACACGTTATATCAGGTATACTATGTTATTAAGTTACTATTGGAGTTTATGCGTCCATTCTGGAAGTCTTAACACACGTTATAATAGAGGCTTAACACACTTTATACAATATTAACTTGTATGTTTCATATACGGTGTTACAATATTAACTTGTATGTTCCATATTAACTTGTACACATATTAACTTGCAAACCACTTTCATATACATGAATACATGTTATCATATGTATACAAGTGGGGTTACAACAAGATTACGATATTAACTAAGCTCACCATTAAACTCATCGCCCCAGTCGACTGTTTTCACCCTTGTCACATGTTAAGCAATTACATGTTCTGAATAGACAAATTGTAACACATGTTAGATCAGTATATACACATGATGGTGTTTTGTAAACCCCTAGCTTATACATGAATATATGTCAGGTTACAAAAAGATTATAACAGAGGCTTAACACATGTTATACATTCCAAAATGTGCAAAACAAACACATGTTATAAACGAACGAAGAGTTCTTTCCCACGTTATATATCATTATAACAGGGGCTTAACACATGTTATACATGAACACATGTCAGGTTACATCATGGTGTTCTATTACAGCATGAACCACCAACACATGTTATAAATGAACGAAGACTTCTTTCCCAAAGGATGTGACTTTCATATACATGAATACAAGTCGGGTTACGGTGTTACAATATTAACTTGTATGTTCCAAGATTATACAAGTTAATAGTCTTTTGGAAACCACTAGCTTATACATGACACAATGTTGGGTTAAACCAAGATTATAACAGAGGCTTAACACATGTTATCCCAGGTATACGGTGTTACAATATTAACTTGTATGTTCCATATTGACTTGTACACGTGTTACGATCAGTATATGCACATCATGATGTTTTGCAAACCACTTTTTGATATACATGAATACAAGTCGGGTTATAATGGATGCTTACATGTTATCATATGTATACAAGTGGGGTTACAACAAGATTACGATATTAACTAAGCTCACCATTAAACTCATCGCCCCCGTCGACTGTTAATCAAGCTCACCATTAACTAAGCTCACCATTAAACTCACATGTTAATCAATTACATGTTCCGAACATACACATTGTAACACATGTTAGATCAGTATATACCACTAGCTTATACATGAATACATGTCAGGTTACAAAAAGATTATAACATAGGCTTAACACATGTTATACATTCCAAAATGTGCAAAACATGTTAGAAACGAACGAAAACTTGTTACAGCATGAAAGCTTCTTTATGGATCTGTTACAGCATGAACCACTAACACATGTTATAAACGAACGAAAACTTCTTTCCCAAAAGAGTTGACTTATTCAATGTCCCCGCATTAACGTCGCCTACATCCATCCAGCTTGTCAATTGAATATCTTTATGGATCTGTTTCTGTAAATCAACACACGTTATATATCATTCTAACAGGTGCTTAACACATGTTATGGGTCTGTTTCTGGAAATCAAACAACCCAACAAAAAAAAACACTTACTGTTCAGATTAAAAGCCCAAACCAGCAACCAAACCAACAAAAAAAAAACAATTATTGTTAAGATCAAAATCCCCAAACAAGCAACCAAACCAACAAAAAATCTCGTTCAAAATCTCATCCTAAAGTTTTCGATTTATTTAAAATACATGAACATTAACCATTACTAGATCTTGATTGAAGACAGAGGAGAGGAGAGAGAGAGAGAGAGAACATTAACCATTACTTGATCTTGACTCCGACGACGTTCCGAACTCCGGCGCCACCAACCACCCACCCTCCACCACCTTCTATAACCACCCACTGTCGCCGCTATCAACCACCAACACCCCAGAATGAACCAGTCACCACCTTCCACCAACCACCAGATCTGCAACCACCATCGTCTTCTGCAACTGAATCATGCTTTGATCTACAACCACCTCTCTTTCTCTTTCGATTTCTCTGGTACTCTCTCTCACGGCTCTCACTCTCTCTCTAGGCTTTGCAGGTTGTAAGTGTTGTGTAGAGAGAAGGGAAAGTCATGAGATCTGTGATTTTAGAGAGAGGGAATTTGAGAGATTGTGATTTTGAATTGGATATGAAGAGAGAGAAAGAGAGGTGCATTAAAGAGAGATGATAGGATGGAAAGAGAAGGAATATACTACCTAAAATGCCCTTCCAGTTGACTTTTATGTATTATTACATTTCTTTTAAATCTAATTGTTACCAAAATTATGAGAGCCATTGATCAAGTGTGATGAAACATAATCAATGGATGATATTGGGTTTGCATAGTTTCTTAAAAAAGATGGGGTTTCTTGTATAGCCAAGCCCTATATATATATATATATATATATATATATATATATATATATATATATATATATATATATATATATATATATATATATATATATATACTTTTTATTATTCTTTTATAATTATAAGATTAAGGGTTATTTGTAAACACACAAATAAAATTAATAATTTATTTTTGTAACGTAATATTTCAAATAATAGATGATTTAATTAATGAAAGTTTAAAACAACAAATATTAGGACCTTGTTAATTTATAAATATTAACTAGATCGATACGTGACATTTTAACATCTAGGATAACCGTTCGTTCGCTCTCTTGGAATTCCCAATCTTTACTCGTGCGCTTATTCACAAGGAATTCTTATACGCAACCAATGTGAGTATACTTGAACCCCTTTTTCGTTTACCACTTTTGGGGTGTAATATGTTATCTGTTAACTTACACTTAAATTTTATTCATAATGCACAAACATTCCTTATACATGCATGCATACTTGCTTGCTTGATACTTTAAACTTGGGGTTATGCTTCTTGTGTTAGACTTATCATTAACTTCGTACGAGGCTATCCTTGACATATATAGCGCTATAGGATTAACGCACCGCCTGTAGACTTTGGGTTATGTCATGAGCTTATTATGTATCATTATTGGTTTGACTAGTTAAACACATGCCGATTTTATTGTTTATCTTGTATCAATAGCTTGCACTGTGGAATTGTTTAAACTCATTTTTATGCTATGTATGTATCAAACTTGTATACTCGCCTTTGCTTTTGCATTGAACTTTGTTTTAAACATGTTACAGGTTAAGGATGATGATGCTTTGAAATTGGAGTAGTGATGATGCTTAGATACACACCTAGACGTCTTAAGTTTTAAAGATGTTGTATAAATTTTGTACTTGATTGTTGTATTGTTTTATCGTATTTCAAGTTGTTGTATTTGATTCCAACCTTTGTAATTGACTTTTAGGAATGAAATGAAATCTATTGTTTAATTATTGCCACCAATAGTGTTATGAAGTCTCTTGCAATCTTGTTTTCGTCTCACTCTGATGTTTCCGCCATCGGTTGGGATGTGACATCCTCTAAGGCTCTGAATTGGTGTATAGGCATTATGCCTAGTGGAGATGGATATAATCGGGTGGTTCCGCTGGTGGCACGATGATACTCCAGTGGTCCGTCAGTTATCCAAATCTGCCGTTAAAAAAATATAGTAGGCATTTTTTTCAAGAAGAGCTTTAGGTCTTTAAAATCACAAAAATATTCCTAATCTAAAAATGTGAAAAAAGTATACATGCTTAAGTGATAACAAGGGTGTTACTTTTAAAAAATCACTACCTCGTCTCAGTAGCACGTGAGGTAGAGACCAGCTGGTCCATAGCTTGAGTCATGACTCATGGTTAGCCAAGTACGTTGGTTCTTTAAATTGTCACTTGCTTGGAGTTGCATCAAAATATGCTTTAGAAAGCGTGTTTGCTGTTGTAAGTTAGACATAACCAGAGTCACATGCTCCTTGTAATCATGTTGGGTAATTAGGAGCCGAGATTGTTGCTCAATTGCTTCAGTGACCCGATCCATTGTTTTGTTACCCTGCAAGGGTGTTCACTTAACACAAAACTTAAGTGTTTACTTGTCACACCCCAACCGATGGCGGAAACATCAGAGTGAGACGAAGAAAGATTGCTCATTACACATAACGGTATTTGTGACAATAGAATTAAAAATAAATTGATTTCATTCATAACAAAATGTTACAATACATGGAACTTGAAATACAATATGTTTCATACAAGAAAACAATACAACAAACAAATACGACATTTGTACAACATATTAAAACCTAAGACGTCTATGTGTGTATCTAGGCATCATCACTACTTCAGTTTCATAGCATCGTCATCATCAACCTGTAACATGTTTAAAATAAAGTGTCAATGCGAAAGCATTGACGAGTATACAAGTTTTGATACATAGCATAAGAAAGAAAAGTTTTAAACATTCCACATGGCAAGCTATTGAAACAAGTTAAACAATAAAATCGGCATGTGTTTAACTAATCAACCCATGATGAAACGAAATAAGCTCATGACATAACCCAAAGTTTACAGGCAGTGCGTTAATTCTATAGTGCTATATATGTCAAGAATAGGCCCGTACGAAGTTAATGATAAGTCTAACACAAAACGTATAACCCCAAGTTTAATGTATCAAGTAACAAGTATGCATGAATGTATAAGGAATGTTTGTGCATTTAAGAATAAAGTTTAAGTGTAAGTTTTCATAGATTAACATGTTACTCCCCAAAAGGTGGTAAACGAAAAAGGGGGTTTCAAGTATACTCACTGTTTTGCAAGGTTTCCTTTGGTGATTCCGTGAAGAGTTGGAGGTTGGAGTTTCAAAGCTTCCTTTAAAACACTTAGTGTTTTCTTTTAGAACTCTTAGAGTTCTCTTTTTTGTTTGAAAGATTTGAGAGAAGTAGAGAGGTTGAGAGAAGAATGGTTGGAACACTTAGTGTCCTTTTAGAATTCTTAGAATTCTTGATTTAGAGATATTTAGAAAATTAGAGAGATGGAGAGAAGAACGGTGTGAAGAAAATGGTAGAAGTAGGTTGGTATTTATAGGTGGAAAAGGGTGAAATATGATTGGTTAAAGAAGGTGGAAGAGGATTGAAAAGATTGGTGGAGAAAGGAAGTGGAAAATGATGAAATATGATTGGTTAAAGAATGTGGAAGATGATTGATGAGGTGGAAAGATGATTGGTATATTTCTTGGTAATCTTTGAGTATATATTATGTAATTGATTATATAAAAAATATAAAAGCATAATTCAAGTATTAAGGATGTGCGTATAAGTGTTTATACGTATAAATAATGTCGGTTTGCGTATAAATACGTATTTAAATGATCGGTTGTGTGAACAACAAATATGTATAAAATATGAGTTTTATTATGATTAACGCCTCGAAAATAGAATACAAATATGATCTAAATACAAAATTACGAGGCGTTACATTACTTGCCAATCGAAACCCCAAATACTAAAATTCAAGAATCATTCCCACTGGAACCCGAAACCAATGAAAATCAAAGTTATAGCACTGAAATCACAGAAAGTAAAAACCAAGTAAAACCCTAATGGGTATGAACCGACAGTGACATATATCACTATGGTAAGAAGCAAACTTCATATAATACTAACCTTTTTGAAGCACAAAGACATGTGATGTTGATAATTGTTATGAGTAAATGACGTTCAACAAGACACCATTGAAAATTTGCATGACGAATCTTAATAAACCTCATCCTTGTACAGCGTTTGGAAAACAATTTGTTCCAGGAAACGTGAGAGAAATAAATAGTTGTCGAATTAGTTGTATGTGGTGTGAAATATAAACGACTGCATGTGTGAATTATCTTTAACCAAGATTTTTCAATCCCACATAACCAAATGAACCTATGTTAAACCCTACCTCTAAACACAAACCTAGTCTATTTTCAAGAGATAGTTATCACTCCATATAACATTCATTAAATTTTAAATTAATATCAAATCAAGCATAATAAATTAAATCTTTTAGATCCTTTTTTGGGTCTGTTGGAGTAATATTATAATATAAGTCATCTCCATAGTATGTAAACATTGGTTTTCTTGAAATTTAAAATATGGATTAAAACTAGAATCCACGAAGGACTCAACATAAACCCGGCTAAAGAAACTCAAACAATGCTAAAAGTACAAAATGTTATTTGAGTAAACTACAATTTGAGTCCATGTGGTTAACATTTAACACCAAATGGCACGTTGAGTCCCTTTATTGTAAAATTGAACAATCAGGTCCCAGAGATTGTCAATTTGAATCAGTATGATCCCTGCTGTCAAATGGCCCTTTAAATTTATGTGGAAAGACCAAAGTACCCCCATTTTTATTTACAATATTAGTCCCTGGTGTCGTGTATTTAAATCTGATGTGCGGTTGACCCTGCAACTAAAGTGTAGTTAACAAACATCACATAGAGGGTGTTTGGGATTTCTTCTCTTTTCTCCTTTTAACTTCCCCTTTTACCATACTGGACACGTGTTCGGTATCTGGTTTAACCGGTATTACCGGCTAGTTTATACCGACATCTAAAACATTCGTAAATGGTGCATTTCATTTGAGTAATCTAGGGACCTTTAGGTCAATTAATGAGAAGCTAAAGGGTAAAACTTGTTGGTATAAAATAACACACTCAGCCATGGATGCTCTCACGCTCAAAACCCTTTTCACCACCCTCTTTCGTCTCGAGGCGCTACCCAAGGTAAATCCAATTTCTTTCTTATGATTTCTTATATTCCGCATTCAATTAACCCCCCAATCATTTGGTTGATTAGGTCAAATGTGTGTGATTTCGTGTTTTCTTTATGATCCAACGGTTAAACCTATTCATAAATTGTTTATTTGAAATATATCCGAATGTGTTGGTGAAAGCCATATTAATTGGTACGCAATAGCTTCGATCGTGTTAATTCCTCATGTTTATGTATGCTTAATTTCAAATTCACGTAAATTTGGGTGCAATTTACACTAGCTGGTGTTGAAATTATATGTATGGATAATTTATTTGTTTTGTTTTTTTCTTCATATTTTCATGTTTTGATTGATTAAAGTGGCACAATTTGTGATTCTAGGTGTTTTGTCTGTGATTAGATCTGTAAATTCATTAAATTTGTAATTTTAACCCTCATTATTTCTTGCTAATTTTGTTGCGTCTGTTACTGTTTACTTACATAGTGGTTTCATTTTTGAATCAGCAAGTAACTAGATATATGCATCCTTAATATTGTCCCGTGCATAAATGTAGGGATGAGCTCGGTACCAACTGGTATTGGAACCGAAAATACCTGTACCGGAAATCCACAAAAGTGGGTACCGGTACAGGTACTGAATATACCCGGTACGGTACGGTTCGGTACCAGTATTTGAGGATAAAAATCGGTACCGTACCGGCACCGAAAATGTCTAAAGTCGGTACCGAAAATGTACCCGGTTCGGTAAATTCGGTACCGGTACCCAGTACTATTTGCTCATCCCTACATAAATGTGTGGTTAAGAGCATTTACACTACTTCTCTAAAAAAACATCTTTTTCTCTTAACCTTGTTTATTTTTTCAAAACCTCTCACATTAGATTCTCTATCTCTATTTCTATCTTACTCACAAATATTTATTTTATTGGAGTAAACTGCCAAAATGGTCCTTGAGGTTTGGTCACTTTTGCCACTTTAGTCCAAAACTCAAACCTTTTGAATATGTGTCCTTGTGGTTTCAAATTTGTTGCCATTTTCATCCAAAATCAAAATCTGGCCAGATTGTTCAGTTAACATTCAGTTTTTTTGTCTTTTTTCTCCCTTCTAATGAAGGGCAAAATGGTCTTTTAACGTTTTATTATAACAAATTAAAAAAATCTGACCATTTTGCCCTTTATTAAAAGGGAGGAAAAAGACAAAAAAAGCTGGATGTTAACTTATAAATCTGACCACATTTTGCTTTTGGATGAAAATGGCAACAAAATTGAAACCACAGGGACCCAGATTCAAAAGGTTTGAGTTTTGGACTAAAGTGGCAAAAGTGACCAAACCTCAGGGACCATTTTGGCAGTTTACTCGTTTTATTGTTTTTGGTTTAATGTAGAAATGATCCATTTTTAGTTGGTTTTCTTTGTAGCATCTTAAACTGCTTAGGTGAAGTGTTTTTGTTTCATTCTTTTCAGTGACAGTTATTGTATATTGTTTATAATAGGTGACCATATGTGAATATGTTGTTGAAATCTTCAATAATCGGTTGTATTTTGTTGTATGCACCAAAGTACAATAACCTACCTACTATCTAATCCATACTCAAATATAGGATGATTAGGATCACCGATACGTCTTTTCTAGGAGTCAGTTGTGAGAAGAATGTAAATGACAAACAGAATAAAGCGCTTAGAAACATAGGCTACCACTTCTGTAATCCTGCAAAATATTCATATTCATACCTTTTTTGTATTTGACGCTTCTATATGAAAGGCATGCAATGCTTGTGAAATGGTTCCGATTATAAGGATGAAAGAAGATGGGACCTGAGTTATATGCAGAGGTTTTTTTGGGGTTACTGTTGAATGAGTGAAAGAAGTATATCAAGTTTATAAATTATAAGTGTTCTATATCTATCAAATGAATGACAGAAATGTAATCTTTTGACCCAATGAAACGTCTTTTTAACGAGATTATTAGAGTGTCGTATACTTGTAATAATCACAAATATAATTACATGTTGGTACAATATGTACATCTTCAAAGTTTCATCATAACCCATGTTTAGAATTAGCCGAAGCTGTAATTCTCATTTTCTTAATCCTTAGTTCTTGTTGTGTGTAGTCAAATCATTTTATTTTTCAATTTTGTCGCCTAGGAGTTATGGCATCAAAGTTGCATATGTTGCGTTCAAAGACGGCTGAAGCTTCAAAGCTTTTGTCCAAGAACGGAAACTCCTACTACAAGCAAACACTAGAGGAGAACAAAAAATACATTGTGGATCCACCAACTATCGAAAAATGTCAACAGTTGTCAAATCAGCTACTTTACACTCGTCTTGCCAGGTTTGCCACATTACTATTCTAATGTCTATTACTTTCAACATGTTTAACTCTAGACTTTATTTTCTTGAATCAGCATTCCGAGTCGATATGATGCATTTTGGAAGGAGCTTGATCATGTGAAGCAACTAATAAAAACGAGGAAGGATCTTAAAACCGAAGATATGGGGATTGCTGCTCTTTTTGGGCTCGAGTGTTTTGCTTGGTACTGTGCTGGAGAGATTGTAGGACGAGGATTTACTATTACCGGTTACTATGCTTAATTAACTTCCGATGTGAAGGTTAGCTCAACTCTTCTCGAGATAATAAGGTAGTCTTCTTAGAAATGTAGTTTCTCGCACCAAATGCTCTGAATGCAAACCACCAATGTGTCGCAGCCGCTGCCAAATAATTTAAACATTTTTTACTTTACAGCTTACGTTATTTGGTATAAGTGCATGTGTGTGTGCGCGCATGATATAATTATATATGGATATTGCAATTCCCTATGTTCACGTATGGACGATGTAAATCAATTGAACAAGACTCAGTTGGCTAAATAGGGCTTTTCATGGGCCTTGGACCGGACTGACCCGGTTGTAACTGGATTGCGAACACTTAGAAATGGGAAGCGCCAACGGACAGATGGGATGCAATGGGCTGCAGTATCTAAATTGATTGGCTGCAAAGAAAGAAGATAGAATCTAAAATAGAATATGTAAATTAAGAACGGTAACATTTGAAAAGTTGAACATGCAAAGTTGTAAACTGGGTGACATTGTCTAAAACCAAGGCGCAATAGCACCACTTTAGTTGGGCATGGTCTGAAACCGACAATTGAGGAAAGATGGACTCCGTTAATACTTAGTTGGTCGATCGTCGGTTTAGGTAGTCCTAACTATAATGAACCCCCACCCCCATCCCTTAAAAACCTAAACCCCCACCCCCACTCCCAAAAATCTAAAAAAAACTTAAATCCCCCACCCCAAAAACCTAAAAAAAAAACCCTCATAAGTATTGTGAGATGATAATTTGTAAGTACTTTTATATTCAAGTATTAATGGTGTAAAATGGTTATGTATAACTAACTAATTAGTATTTTGTGTGTGTACCAAACGCCTCAAGTATATGAAGTTGCCTTGCGTCTAGCGCTCAACGCCTTGCCCTTTTGGAATCCTAGTGCCTCATGCATTGCCTTTTTGGGATCTTAGTGCCTAATGCTCTTTAGCCTCTAAAACGGGCATGGTCTGAAACTGAAAAAATTGAGGAAATATAGAGTCCGTTAGTACTTTAGTTGGTCGATCTTCGGTTTGGGCATTCCAAACTAGGGACTTGCTCATCAGTCATTTTTTTTTCAACATGATTTGACGATTAAACTTGGGTATTTAACCACATTTTGACAAAATCTGGATGATTGGTATCCCGCTGATTGCCAAATTGAACCGTCAAAACAATAAAAATGCTCTAAAAATCTTATGAGCAAGCTAGAAAAAGATACCGAAAAATACCAACAGGGCACTGTAATATAAGTCAGACCAAGTTGTACAAAAAAAAGGTTATTGAATTTTATCACTCCTAAATATTGGGTATTGGCCGCTGCCACTCTCAACTATCACTTTGACTCCCATCACTCCCAACTTAACACTTTGTGTGTTGTGTCACTTCGGTTGAGTGGATTTTGGCTCCCCTTTTGTCTTTTAGGAGCAGATTCACCTGCAGTCATTATAAAGTGTTAGCCTAATATCACCAATAACACAAGTCAAACACTAAGAAATGTTCACCTGTGGAGTGACACAACACACAAAGTGTTAAGTTGGGAGTGGTGGAGTTAAAGTGATAGTTGAGAGTGGCAGTGACCAATATCCAATAGTTTGGAGTGATAAAATCCAATAACCCAAAAAAAACACGGGTTTGGCAAGAATTGGTCAGCAACTGAACCACCGGTTTGTAATGGTCGCCTCGTCAAAACCAGTTAAAACTAAATCAAACCGATCCTTTTGCACTTAGAAACCGATTGAAACCAAAACCAGTTTGCGACAAAGCCAGACTTTTATTGTACCCCTCTAGTACTATCACCAACTCTAAAAGTATGGACTGCTTTAGGGTTCAAATAATCAAAAGTCAATTTTTCGGCCCATTCCACATATTGGGCTGAGTAATAGTTCCATGTCTTCAAATTAGGGTTTTCAACCACAACTCACACGCCTCTTTATATACATTCACCTCAAAGCCGAACCAGTTACCAAACCAAACTCTCTCTCTCTCATTGGCCTCCTGCGATCTTCACGGTAATCTTATCATTCTCATTCTTACTAGTATTTGAATAGATCAAATCTCGTTTTCCACCTTCAATTTTAGGGCTCTATCATCAGAGTCAACAGCAGGCGTCGATTTATTGGCGACTTGACTGCCGCTTAGAGCCTATATTAAACTCCGGTTTAAGACCCATGGAAATTATTTTTATGTTTTCATGACACAATATATCGGATAAACATATATATTCAATTTACGATCAGGCATACTTAGACACAGGGGCTCTGTTCCATCTCAAACAAGCCGCCTTTTGCACGGTGCCGATAAATTGCTACTTAATCACGATTGGAGGAAAATGCTTTTTTGCACATTTTTCTTCAAATTACTAGTAGCTAAATCCGATATGTTATTTTACTAGTTATTTGTTGTAAATGTGAAATATGTAGAAGGGTGAAATTGCAGTGATGAGAAAGCTAACATGTAAGAAGATGCTCAACTTTGTGTTGAGTGTTTTCAATGAAATATTCTTGTTACGCTTGGCTTCTGAGCATACAATTAATCTGAACGTCACTAACTTTGTTTATCACTTTAATTTCACGTTTAGATCTTGTTTGTGAAACCGCGGACTTTGATTTGGTTATTATAGTATGATTGGTTGCACATTTACATTTTCACAAAGAGTATGCTAGTCGTATCATGAATTCGAGCCGTATTGGTAACCAAAAGTAAAAGTTATGATGGTAAATTAAAAACACTTATCGCATTTTAAATTACTGATTTGTTAAGACTAGAATTCCCACCCGGGATTTTTTATTTATATCGTATTAGATTTAGATGAAATGCAAATGTTTCTTACATGACCACGGCACTGTGTGTAAAACATAGAAAAGAATAACTAAGTCGATTTTTGACCTGCGCGTTGCCACAGACCTATCAAACGGGAAAAATAGACGCGCTGCGATGAGCTTGTCAAACGAGAAAAGTAGATGAAAAAACATTGAACCCCACACGCATATAGGGCTGTGTTAACTCGGAAAATTTATAATGAAACGGTAAATGGAAAATTTATAAAAGATGAAATCAAAATTGAAAGTAAAAAAGTGTTGGGGTTAAATTGTAAAAAATGAAAAACTTTGTGTTAAAAGCAAAAGATGGAAACTTGAATTAAAAGTGAAGTATCAAATTAATCAAGGGTTAAATTAGTTAAGATTGAAGCTTTAAACCTAAATTGCCAAATAAGAAAACTTTAGAGTTAAAAATAAAAATTTCACTTTGAAAAACTTTCAATAATGTACAACACATATATGCATAAGTAACTTGCTAATTTATAGTATTTAAATTAAATTGAATAAAATTTTTAATTGTCAAACAAAGATTCAAAGATTAGCCCATGCTTTGTGGTCCAACGAGTTTTTTGTTTGTTGAAGACACAAGATGCGTGTATATACATGTGGTTCTTCTACATGGATTTGGTGTGGTGCAAACCATAATTTGTTGGAAGTTAAATCAATATCGTTTGAACAACATTGATAACCAATGTTTTTTTTGGGTAAAGGGTTACCCTGGTGATTCTATATATAGACAACCGCCAAATAAGTACAAGTAGTGAGGATGAGTTCCCCACTAGTTCATATGCAGGACATGCCCCATATATGTATGCAAATAAAACAAAAGAAACTATGACACCACATCAAACTAGCCTACTACATATCATGATAATGACCTATCTAGTAGACAAAAACTAAAACAAAACAACTTCATCCGCCATCATCAAAAATGAAGTTGCGACCAAGAGGCGTCCACCTGGCACGAACCAAAAACAAACTATCCATTGGAAGATTTTGTGGAAGAGGTGCTTGCCCCTGATCTGGAAGACTTAGGATGCGTACCCAATGTCAAAAACTCTGTAGTCTCATCATAGATAACCTCAACCTCATCCTCAACCTCATCCTCATCAGACTCTTCACTAGTATCTCGACCACCCTTATCTTTCCTTTGGATGGGACCAGCATTCCCCCTATCAGAATCGAGAGCACTAAACGGGTTATGTGTCTGAAACTTCGATGACTTACTGCCCTTCTCATTCGCATAGATAGCAGTCCCTGCCTTTTTCTTTGTATCCACTGGTCTATATTCAAACTTAGGTTTCAGATTATTAACTTGGAAACCATTCTTCTTTGCACTCTTCTTAGCCTTTACTTCAGTAAAACCATCCGCGTCTACTCTCGGCCTGTTTGAAGGAGGATTTGGACTCGGACCAATATGTTTAGGACTGTCACACCCCGATATTTCCACGTATTACCGGTGGGCCCGGTGGGGAGTATCGTGACGTAGTTGATATCATCATAGTCAAACAACACAAATTATAAATGCACAGCGGAAGCAAAAGATAAACATATTACAAACCGAAATAAAGTAATATCCAAATATTACAAACGGAATGTAAAAGATCCACAGGCGGATCATATATAAGGAAACATAGTTCATCAGATTTAAATGTATCCAAGCTTGCGAGACTCTTATTGATGCTAAGGAGAGGTCAGCCCATTACGAGTAGTACCTGCACTTAACCTTTTTGGGAAAATACGTCAGTTTACACTGGTAAATACAATTAACTGACTCATTTTGAAAAGGTTTAGAAAATTGATTTGAATGCACGTGGCACAAAACATTTTATAACTTGGGATAATTATTTGAATATAATACTTGTAAAAGAATTACATGTTTCTTATGCGTTCAGTAGCCCGGTTCATGCCGGGTTAAAGATCAATAGACACACCGCATTATTTATTTAGGCACTGACGGGTGTACGCCTGCACCCCATGCTTAGGTCGTGGCCATTTCGTAAAATGATGCCTAGGATATCCGGGACATGCTCATTAACCCCCCAAAGGCGTTTAAGCAAACAAAACATATTTTTAAACGGGTCATCTCGATAATACTTAACCACCAATCGATTAAGGTCGAATGCCCGACCAAGCGGTATTTTAGATACCGTACCCCAAGCCCGTAAAAGGGAAAATAAGTTAAAAGTATTTACCTGAGCTAAATATAAATTCAATCCCAGCCGTATATCAATTCAGCAAGTACAGATAGCTTTTATTGGGCTCCTAATCTGGAACGAAGATTTTTAATAACCTATTAGAATCGTAACGGGTCTTTAATTAAGCTTAGAATTAGACCGGTTAGTTTTCAAAAGGATGACACGGTTCAAACGCATGATAAAGCGAAGACCGGTTTAGAATGTGGTTTTGACCCGACAAGCTTGTATGCTTGTTTAATATAGGTAACTTAGACACATTCTTGATTTTGATGTGAAAACGATATGGTTTGACCCGTTTCGGCTAATATATGCAAACTAGTTACATAAGCCGATCCGAACGCGAAAAGTGCGAAACGGTTAACCAAAAGAGTCATACACAGGTTTCCTAAGTTAATATGCCCTTAATATGTTGTGACATCCGTAAGATATCTTCCATTATGCCCAAAATGGATTTAAATTCAAATTACGCCCCGTAGGGGTATTTTGGTCATTTTAAAGGTTATAAAAGAGTTTAAATATAAATCTGAGTTCCGGGTCTGATGAAATCAGTAAAAATACTTAATTTACTAAATCATATCAGTAGGTTATAACCTATATGTGAAATTTATCATTCTTAACCATACTATGCACCGCAGGGGCATTTTGGTAATTTCACATAGGCTTAGATGGTCAAAACTGGAAATCTGAGTTTAAAACTTTAGCTTACTGTTAAAGTATGAAAATTTACTTAACATATCAGTAGGTATCAAGTCTTTTATATCTAAAATGGTTTTGATATATACTATGTGTTAAAAACGCTTAAAAGGGCGATTTGGAGCCATTTCCGGGTTTCCAAAGAAGGACTGCTATTTTTTTTATTATTCCAGAAGGCTCAAAACATTTTATTTATCATATTAGATCAGTAGAAAAAGGTTTGATATCAAAAGGATTTGTAAAACTCATTTTATAGCACAAAAGGGCAAAACCGACACTAACCGAATCAAGCTTAGAACCCTATGTTATGCTCAGCCTAAAAATGATTAAAAATCTTCAAAAATCCCAAAATATTATTTTATATCAGTAGGTGAAAAGTTTGGTATCAAAAACTGGGCTTAGATAGGCTATATGCCAATTACGCCATTTAATTACTAAAAAGCTTTTCATTTACGCTAATGAGCATAATTTCTATTCTAGACCTCAAACCGATGTCAAATTTTAGGGACATGTTTATAAATCAGTAACAAAGATTATTGTCCTTTCACATTTCCAAAATTCTCGTTTTAAGGTCAAATGGGCATATTGGTCAACATTAGGCATTTAACGGAAACATCGGATAATCAACGAGTCAAGTAGTATAATCGCAGAGGGTTATACTATCATACAAGCTGGTCCTAACAGAGCTCTAAGGCATTTCTAATACACGCTACATTGGGTCAGAACTGAAAGTCAAGGCAGAAGTCAAACTATGCGACTTTCGGTCTCGAACCGAGCCTACATTGAAAATTGTCGGGTTGAACATGTTTAGACATGTTCTTACATTAATTACCAAGTTATATTAATGATAGAACAGGTTGCATAGCTTCTATATTGCTAATTATGCATTAATTTGAAATTAAGCTTCCTGTTGACTTTTTAAGACCAAGTTTGACCCGACAATTGACCTACTTAGAGTGGGAATCAGAGAATACCCTTTTAAGGGTTTATTACCCACATAATTACCGACTCATAGGTACTTTCAATTTGCAATACGACTGGACAAATTAAGATTAATGACGACGTCAAATCTTAATTACGATGGTTTGACTTTACGCTAATCAACTAATCAAAACTGAATTAGAGAAAGTTAAGAATACTTACAAAGGTCCTATGAACGACTAAGGATCACTAGGAAGGTGCTTGAGCTCCAGGGGACTCCAAGAAGTGAGTTTGAATGAATGATCAAAAATGGAAACTATGTGGGTCTTTATATAGGAGCTTTGATTCATCAAGATCATGCCAAATAAGTCTATGGGATGATCCCTGATCATCCCAAGTGTCCCTAGGCCTCAATAAATCATTAAACAAGTCCCTATAATCAAGAAATGGCAATTTGAGGCGGTGTAACGGGCTGGAACAGGCAGCTGCCTGTTTTTCTGTATCTGGGACATGCTTACGGACCATATAGGTCCTGGCATACAGTCCTGAAGGGGTAAGGTCCCAAAAACCTCATAAAAAGGATTCAAGACCATACCACGAATCAATCTTTTTAAGCTTTTTGACCTTGCGCGGCCGCGCCTTGGTCTTACAAAGAAAGAAGAGCCAGCGATTCATAATCGCGCGCCAAGAAGGAAAACATAAATCCTTGCGCTTTTCCCATTTAAACAAAGGATTAAAATCCTTTGTTTAATACTTCTGCCTAAATATCCAGACTTGGATATTATTTTACCCAGACTTAGGATTTACTCATCTGCGTCCACACGATAAGATGTCACACCAGATTACAGCAGTAATCTTCTAGAAAGAAATACAATCGTGCACTACCCAGACGGTTAACCGTCTGGACACGTGTCACCACCACAAGCAACCCTGAAATCACAACAAAAGCATGCAATTGAAGAATGATCTCCACTTAATCACTTTCCACGTGGCAATTCCCCAGCCATAGATCAAACCACGATCCGTGTGCATTCACATCAGATCGAGACAACTTAACGTTGGATCAAAGAACTTAACGGAAGAAAATATAACCGCTACGGTGTTAAGCATCTTCCGTCATCTTTTCCATAACAGATTTTCCCTCCCAAACTCCCGGCTATAAATAAGAGAACTGTTCAGGTATAAACTCAGATCACTTTCACTTCTCAAATACTTATCTTCTCCGTTACCAATACTTATTCTCACGCCGGAGTCGGGTCAAGGAGAGAACCCTCTTCTCCCCTTGGCGAGGCTAACGGTGTTCTTTTTTGCAGAATCACCGGAGAAGAAATCCCGTTGCAACTGAATCAGCCGAGAGAGAGCTAACCCTTTTATGCGGATTCAAACCCCCTAACTATCTCGGTTCCGACCATTTAGTTAGTGTTTCTTCATTGGCGCCCACCGTTTTCTCAGTTTTCTAGTTTCTACCTCGTTTCGATTCAGTTCATTCCGTTTTCTGTTTTTGCACATGGCAGAAAATTCGTCATCTCACCGGCAACCTGGTCCTCGACCAAACGTCGGAAACAATTTACCAGTAGAAGGGATCGTAGAAGAGGCCTCAGACGATAACGAGGTTCAATCTAATCAAGCAAATGATCCTGTTACCCCAGGAATGTTACCAGCAAATCCTGCACAGTCAATTTTACCACCAGGAGAAACTCCGATATCATGGTATGTCCGGTCCCAAGGGGCATTAAACGCCGTATACACACAATTGTGTGCTCAAACTGCTCCTGTAACCCAATCACGGAGGCCGGGGTCTAGAGCTCATGCATCTCAGCGAGAAGAGTCAACTTATGACGATACAGGCAGTTACCAGAGACAACACCATGGCGAACCACACCCTCGTCGAAGACAATCGGTTCATGATAGGTTGGGTTCCCAACGGGACGCTCACACTGATGAATCCGATCAAACGTATCGTCTGAGTGCAAACACCAGCGTATTCAACAGACTGCAACCAAACTATAACAAATGCAGGCCTCGGGCGATCTATAATCCCGAAGCAGAGCATAACTATGACTTGGTTTATCGCCCTGATGAAGCGGCAGAAAACTCGAAGTTCATACTGGAGATAGCTTTAGCTCCATTGGAAAGGGCTAAATTACCATCTAACGTTGGGAAATTCAATGGGTTAACTGACCCCGATGATCATCTAAGAGTATTCACCAGCGCAGGGTTGGTTGGCGGTTGGACTCTTCCGCTGTGGTGTCATTTGTTTGTGCAAACACTAACCGGCCCAGCGCGAATTTGGTTCGATAACCTACCAACAGGACAGATCGAGTCATGGAAGGATCTGCGAAGAAAGTTTTTAACACACTTCAGCCAACAAAAGCGGTCAAAACGTGATACATCCGACGTCATGAACATCTGGCGTCGCGATGATGAGAATCTGGAAGATTTTATTACCAGATACAATAAAGAAGTGTTAGAAATTGGAGGTGTTAGCGAACAACTAATCCGTGCTCAGTTTAAGTACGCGGTTAGGTGTGACGACATGGTCAAAGTGTTATCAGGAACAGAGGGCCTCCCCACGAGTTGGGAAAAGATAATGGCGGCGGCCAAGGTTTATGCGCAGAACGAGAAAAACCTTACTACAAACAGGCCACCACCACCACACAACAGGCCGGCAGACTTAAGCGCAAATGGAAAGTACAAAAAGTCATGGCGCGAAGCATCAGGAAGTCGATCCGCGGAAGACACCCGCACAACAACTAACAAGTTCTCTGCACAAAGAGAAAACAAACACGAAAATAGGGAGAGGCAGTGGACTCCCCTAACGAAAACCCCGGCGGAGGTGTTAAGTACTGAGGATCACCAATTCAAACCTCCGATTCCGATGAAAAGTAAACGTGGTCAAGACCCGACGCAGTACTGCGAATATCATAAGGATAACGGGCACACCACGAACAACTGCATATCTCTGCGCACGGAAATAGAGAAGGCTCTCAAAAATGGAGAACTTACGCATTTGCTCCAGAATATGCGCAAGGAGATTAAGCAGATTACCCGGGGAGAAGAAAGCTCAAGCAAACGGGCTAAAACTTAAAGAACTCTGCACGTTTTCCGCGGAAAAGACATGACTTATCAGAAGCGGCGGAACTATCAGGAAGTAAGTTAAGTTCCATTTAATTATCCAGAAAACTTTGTAACGCCTCTGAGCATTATCCATGAATAAAATTACAAAGTTTCTATTATTTTTGTGTTTACAAAATGCATGCAATTCCTTTTTAGTAAGTGCAAAAACATTATGGTAGTATAACACAAAGCTCCATGCGCGGTCAGTGATCACGTCACAAACGACCATAAACTCACATATGAGCTTCACACCAACTTTATTCGCCTTACTCAAAGAAAAAGTAATTGTACTCATGCAAGATATTGTAAAGTCATTCAACAAAACAAATAGAAACCTGCTATTTTTAAGCGTACAAATACGCCCTAAAAAGTTTAGACACAGCAGTGTTTAAATTCCTTGCGCAACAGCGCACCAACAAAACAAGGATCTACATCCTACAAAAAAAAAAAAAAGAAGAGAAAATTGTTCAATACAATTACATCTTACTCTAAATCTTCTCCCTCATCCGGAAAGATTTCTTTAAGTTGCGCAACGTGATCGTCCGATTGCAACGCCACATTTATCAACTCCATCACTGGAAGTTGTAAGTTATTAAACTCTGTCTTCATAGCAGCCAGTACGCTGGCAGTATTAACGCCAAAGGTAGTAGACTTGCTATCATCCCAGTTAACTTTCAAAGCGCTATTCACATGACGGGAACATTCCGCATAACCTTGCGCGTAACCATCTCGTTGCGCAGCAACCATCAAATTTGCAACAGTTTTATCCAGTTCTTCAGAGTTTAATACAGATTCAGCAACCTACGAAATCAAGATAAGCATCAAAACAAGAAAAGCGCATACATAAACGAAAAAGAAGAAAGGAACTTACACAAGCAATCCCGCGATCTTTCAACCAGGCCATATCATTCTTCAAAGGTTCGAGCTCGCTTTCCGCTGAAACCCGCGCCATTTCTGAATTCTCCAGTTTCTCTTCAGCTTCAGTCAAACGGCGGGAGGTTTCAGTATTCTTAGAACGCGCTAGCTCCAGATCCTTCTTCAATTGTTCCTGGTCAGAAACCAAAGCGGTAAGTTCCTCTAATTCTTTATCTCTAACGGCAAGAGTGGCTAAAGCTTGTACCTCCCGTTGCTCACTTCGTTCCCTATGAGAGCGCGCTTCCTCCAACATAGCTTCCATATCAGCTTTTTCTTTCTTCAATCTTTCTATCTCCGCATCTTCATTCTTCAGATTTTCAACCTCAGCCTTGAGGTTATTTATGATATTGCGAAGATTTGCCTTCTCGGCATTGTCTTTCTCACAAATTCTCCTCCAATTTTTGCGCTCCTCAGATAAAAGCGCAGCTTCAGCTTCAGCCTTTCTTTTCCAACCAGACGCTGACCATTCCTCAGTCTTGCGCTCAGCTTCAAACTTAGCTTGTTCAGCTTCTAACTTAGCCTTCAGCTGGGCCACATGTTTTTCATCTTTAGCAAACTTCCTTTGTAATGCTACAAAAGATGTTCACTCTTTATGCATGCTATACCACTCACGCACTATACGGTGAGTAGTAGAAACATGCGAAGCAGTTTCTGCAAGATAAGACTGATAGGTCTGTTCATAAGGCTGATTTTCCTGAAATTTAATCTCGCCAGGCGGAAGTATCCCCTGCAACCAATCTTGGCATACACGCCAATCCGAGAAGGTATCTCCTTTCTTTACATTCCAAACAGGAACATGAGGATCAGCAGCATCTTTCTCCGCATACATCCGGTAATAATATTCTCCCAAGGTTTCTTCTGGACGAATCGGAGATTGCTTCCCAACACCAGCAGATGAACCTGCCTCCTCAGTGGCGGCCTTCTCAGTATGCTCAGGTATAGGTTCAAAGGGTCTGGGGGGAGAAGATTGAATTTTTTCAACAGTTTCTTTTTCCGGTGTCGGTTGGGTGTCATCATTTACCACACCCGGCTCAACAAACTGTTCAGTCTCTATATTAGCACCAACAGGCTCCTCAACCTCAATAGTTTTCTCAACACCTTCCCCAGCTATCTCTGAAGACTCTAGCGGGTTTGTAACGGTAGCGCGCGACGGGGAAGAGGGAAGTTCTTTATCAACCACAGTTGGTACGTCTACAGGAACAGGAGAAACAGGAATTTCTGGACAAACAAAAGTCTATAAAAATCCTATCCATTCAAAGAAAACAAAGAAAAGCAATACTTACCAGGAATAGATTCTGAAACAAAAGCATCCAGGTTTCCTTTTCTGGTAATTTTCTTCCTCTGCACTTTCTTGGGAGGTTGACCCTCCGCATCAGCATCAGCTTGCTTTCTCTTACCAGCCTTCCTATGAACCAAACGTTCGGGACTGGAATCCAGGTCAATAGGCTCATTCGGGTTAGAAGGAGGAATATCAGCAGAGTCCTTTGGTTCGGGCTTTGGTTCCCGCATAGTCACTACAGGAATAAGACCCTCCAAAGAGTCAGAAACCACCACATAATCACACCTGGAGTCAGAAGTACGGCGCGTACCTTTCTTCTCTCCAACATTTTTCACCTTCAATGGTTGAGTCTTAACAGTCTCACTTCTCTTCGGCGCGGAAGTGGACGTAGTTGCGCGTCTTTTCTTTTCAGGGCCTACACCCAAATTCAACAACTCACCTACAAAAAGCGCAAGACAGAGAAATTACTCAAAGCAACAAAGAAAGGAAAAACGGATAAACTCACCAGCACCAGCTGCCGGTTGAACAGATAGGTCCGCATCCCGCGGAAGCACAAAATTCTTCATAATACGATGATACCAGAGCTCCTCTTCAGGTTTCTTCTTGATAGTTCCCATTCTTCCGCCTTCCCTCTTAAAGGCAACAACATATAGAGAAACAACTACATTGAAGAGAAAGCAGGTCAAAAAAAAAAAAAAAAAAAAAAAAAGAAAAGAACAGTGACAAAGCCCCAAAACTTACTATGACCATCCTCAGTGTACACGGGTTTATCATCACGTTCCATCTTCCAGTTCAAACTCATGCCGGCTCCAACTAGGGCTTTCTCCGGCAAAGCAATATTGGGAACATCCTTCAAATCCTGGTACCAATTTTCATCAACCGGAGTCTGAAGAGTTTCGATCGGAATATCTTCTTTCCCTCTAAGAACCATCTTCACAGGAATTACTCCAGCTTTGATAAAAAAGAATTTCTGTTTCCAATCATGAAATGATTTTGGGGGCTGATGAAGAATCTTCTTTGCAGAAGCCCTCTGAACGAATGAGTAAAACCCTTGGGTACAGTGCATCTGATAAAAAACCCTAAATCGGGGAACGGTTGGCTCCACATGCATAGTTCAACATACGAATTCGAAATGTTGAACCCTAACCATACCAATAGGGTGAAGTTGGGAGATGTGTAGATTGTAGAATCCAAGAATTTCAAGAAAAAATCTGGTGACGGGCAAGCGAAAGTTACCGTCACAGAAGAAATCCCAAAAGAGGGTAATATACCCGGCCGGAGCATTTGCTGCCGTTTGTCCTTCTCCAGGATATAAAGCACCCCAGTTCTCCGGAAACTTAAGATTCTGAATCAAACCTTCAAAAGACGCCCTGGGCCACTTCAATGGTGGAAGTTCAGTCGACATATCTTCAACAAGTTCCTCTTGACGTTCTCCGGTTGACATAAGCGAGAGAATGATGGAAAGATTTCTCAAGAACAAGGAATAAGGAAAAGTTGTCAAACAAAACAATGATTACACAGAAGGGGTTATCCAAACGATTATATACCCATCGCAATAAATAGCATCGGTAACCGTCACAGCACTATTCCGGGTATCACATTTCCCCAAGCAACAGAAAAAGCAGATGTCAGAACATACACGCGTTTACACGCGCGCGTGTAAGACACGGACAGTAAAAAACAACTGACAATGACAGGTTGTCAAAATCAATTTACTGTGCTAGCTTCAAGTCAAAGATTTTCCATAAAAAAAAAAATCTTTACAAATTCAAATCTTCTCATAGAAGCTTTCTTACCTTTTCGCGCCCAAAAACCCTTTCCCTCTCATAAGTCCAGTGCTCCACTTACTTGCATAAGTACAACACTAGACTGGGGGGACTTGAAGGGGTAAGGTCCCAAAAACCTCATAAAAAGGATTCAAGACCATACCACGAATCAATCTTTTTAAGCTTTTTGACCTTGCGCGGCCGCGCCTTGGTCTTACAAAGAAAGAAGAGCCAGCGATTCATAATCGCGCGCCAAGAAGGAAAACATAAATCCTTGCGCTTTTCCCATTTAAACAAAGGATTAAAATCCTTTGTTTAATACTTCTGCCTAAATATCCAGACTTGGATATTATTTTACCCAGACTTAGGATTTACTCATCTGCGTCCACACGATAAGATGTCACACCAGATTACAGCAGTAATCTTCTAGAAAGAAATACAATCGTGCACTACCCAGACGGTTATAACCGTCTGGACACGTGTCACCACCACAAGCAACCCTGAAATCACAACAAAAGCATGCAATTGAAGAATGACCTCCACTTAATCACTTTCCACGTGGCAATTCCCCAGCCATAGATCAAACCACGATCCGTGTGCATTCACATCGGATCGAGACAACTTAACGTTGGATCAAAGAACTTAACGGAAGAAAATATAACCGCTACGGTGTTAAGCATCTTCCATCATCTTTTCAATAACAGATTTTCCCTCCCAAACTCCCGGCTATAAATAAGAGAACTGTTCAGGTATAAACTCAGATCACTTTCACTTCTCAAATACTTATCTTCTCCGTTACCAATACTTATTCTCACGCCGGAGTCGGGTCAAGGAGAGAACCCTCTTCTCCCCTTGGCGAGGCTAACGGTGTTCTTTTTTGCAGAATCACCGGAGAAGAAATCCCGTTGCAACTGAATCAGCCGAGAGAGAGCTAACCCTTTTATGCGGATTCAAACCCCCTAACTATCTCGGTTCCGACCATTTAGTTAGTGTTTCTTCAAGTCCGTATGGACCTGGTCAGCAACCAGCAACTTTCACTTGTTGACAGATTTAGCCCCTTCACTTCCAAATGCCATTTCCGATACATCTAAGGCCCGTTAAACCATTTTAAGGCTCTACAATGATGCCTAAGTATGGGGAACATGAAACATGCTCAAAAATATGCCGGATGTCGGTTCGTTTGGTCGTACGGTCACGTTGTTCGGTTAATTACGACGAAACACGGACGGACGCGAAAAACGAACCAAATTACGCGACGAATGGAATTTTATCAATCCAATCACTAAAATAAGATATTTTAGTGCTTACATAAATTTTTGGGTGCCCGGGTATATTCAGAATGTGAGATATGCGCGAGAATGCAAACTTGTGCACTTTTTGACACTTTTAGTCCCTGCATGACTTAAAAGTTTATCTTTGCGCACCAAATATCTCTAAGCCTATATCTAAGCTATATAAAGGATAGATAGGGTATGTTTAACTCATGGTCATATTCCGGAAGGTCCGTTATCATGTGAATCGGCATACTTTTGCAGTTTGACGCAATTAGTCTCTCTAATGCGCAAACTTGCGCATCTCATCATTTAATAGCATTGAAGCCTCATCTAATCCATATTAGACATTCTTAAAAGTATTATTAAACATCACGATGCTTCGGGTTTGTTAAAAGGTCACTCAGAGGTAAGAATTAACATGTTGACACTTTTAACCCTTTATTGCGCAAACTTTCAACTAATTACGCAAACGGCTACACTCGATCAACAAGTGGCTCATTTGTGAATATAAAACCATAAAAGGTTATTTAGAAACTTATTTTAAGTATGTTAATACTTCCAGTCCTTTCATAATCAAGGTTTTTGATATTTCGAAAATTTAGTCCCTTAAATTCAACACTTGACTTCATTAGGGTTTGTTACACGTGTCAATACACCATTGGACGTGATTTTACGAGGTGTTACAAGGACATTCCCCTGATTCATGCCCAAACACACAGCAGTGGGTACATCTCGGGGGTTTCCATTCATATTCCACAGATATAGTCTCGGTAACATATTTATTCTCTTCCAATCCAGGAATAGCCATGGTTAGAACCTTTTTAAAATCCTGGTCAGCTGAGATTTCAATGAGAGCTCTAGCATAGCTACTCCGACCCCAAGCCTCCTTACACATAGCAATAGTAAACGTATCCAACCGCACAGGAGTACCAATTTTTGACGCCAACATGCTTAACCCATCATCAGAATACGCCACTAGAGGAACGTCATGCATTTTAACCCAAATCGCGACCTTGTTTATATCTTCTTTTTTAAGGTTGTTTGTAGGAGACCAAATGTTAAGAAATATTGGTTTATTTCGAATCAGCCAAGGTCCCCCTTCAAGCACATCAGTCATACCCTTTCTGTCTTCAAACTTGAAGAAGAAAAACCCATTTGAATTCATCATAGTTTTTTGTAGACCATATTTTTTCCAATTTGTTCGCACAAAATAATCAACAACCGGATAAGCAATTCTATCCCCCAAGAAGTACCCATAAAGAGTATTAGCTAACCTGTTGTTAACCTCACGAACGGACTCAATTGGTAACACAACATCCACTCCATCCAATGAAACATCTGATTTTAAAGATCGAAAGTTGACTTTTGGAGCTTGATCAACCAGTTCATTGGCATTTCTAACTATACCATCACCATTCTGATTCTGATTTGAACCGAGACCCATGTTAACATCACCTTGCTCAGCTTGATCATTTGAGACCACACTAGCATAAGATTGATGTTGCGAATGACTTCCCGGTATCTGATCTTGGATTGGAGAATCAGGACACACGTCATTTAGCGGAAGGATAAAAGCTACCTTCCGTTTATCAACAACCTTAGCGTAATTCTGAATTGGAGAATCAGAACGACCAGCATGAAGCTCATCATTTAACGGTAGCATAAATCTTACCTTCTTCGGAGAATCAGAAAACCTAGCCGCCATACGTAAAGCTTGTCTTGGCTCGTAAGGCTTTCCGTCAATGTTCTTAATCTTCCTAGCGAAGACATTTGCGTTGTCGGCACTGTTTCCATCCATGAATCAGAAACACGAAACACGAACGAAAGGACTGGTTGCCAAGCCCTTTAGGTAATACGAATGATAACTCGAATGAATCAGAAACTGATTAAACCGAATGCCAATCAAACAGCGAACGAATGGATTTGAAATTGCTGAAACCTTAATACAAATCGGACTGCCGAACATGTAATAAGAACCAGCCCTTTAAATCCCGTAATCTGAAATCAGCCGATCGAATCATAAAACTAAATAACTAATTAGTTTTTAGAGTTAACTTCTATTTTGCTTCCTATGGTTTGGTTGTTTTAACAGTTTTGCCCTAGTAGTTTAAAAATAACCATTTTACTCCCTGATATTTGTACTTTTTCTCTAATCTACTCCCCGGTCCTAACTCCATCCAAAATGGTCATTAACTGGAAGGGCATTTCTGGAATTTTATGTATAATAAGTTAATTATTTATTATTTATTCTTTAAATCCGTTTTTCTTTCTTTTTATAATTATTAGTAACATATATATCATTATCAAACATAGACTTTAATCATTTCTCTTCCTCACCAACCACCACCACCACTTGCCACCACCACCACCACCACAACCAATCAAAAAAAAAAAAAAACAAATTAAAGTTTCTTCTTCTTTCTTACTGTGAACCCTTTTTTATGATTTTTTTCATAAACTTCAACAAAAACAACCAGCATTGTCAATTATCAGCACCAACAATTAAATCAAAACAATACAGCTTTTGAATCTGAATTTATTTGAAAGGCAAAATAGAACATAAACGAACAGCTTTTTGGAACTATCCCGATCTGAAACCAACTCGTCCCGAATGTCGGTGTATGATCGTGGGAACCCAATGTAGACGACGATGGTGGTGGTGGTTCCGATCTGGCGAGAGAGGAATAACCATGGGGCGGCGATGGTGGTGATGAGTCGGAGGTCATGGAGGCTCCGATTTTCTGGTCGTCGAATGGTAGCGTGGTTGGCGAGAGGGTTCAGATCTTCAATGAAGACGATGGTGGGTGGCCGGAGGTTTTGGTTGTTGGTTTAGGGTTGAAGATGAAGATGGTCGTAGTCGGATGGGATGGAGATGGTGGTGGCGGGCTCCGACTTCAGGTGGTTTTGAGCTCCAAATTGTCGCCTGGTTGTAGCATTGTACTGTAGCGATGTTTTGAAGTTGTGGCTGGTGGCTAGGGTTAGAAAGATAGTGTGAATTAGTTTATATATATACTCAGATATTGTATGAGAAAAGACTTAAATATCCTTGCTTTTGGTTATAAAATTACTGAAATACTCTTCTAGTTAACTAACATATTCGATGGAGTTAGGACCGGGGAGTAGATTAGAGAAAAAGTACAAAGATCAGGGAGTAAAATAGTTATTTTTAAACTATTGGGGGCAAAACCGTTAAAACGATCAAACCACAAGGAGCAAAACGAAAGTTTACTCTAGTTTTTATAATAAAACTGATAAGCCAATTACTATTGTTATGGTATGTTAACTATAGGTGGTCTGTTGGATGGATCCCTCAAATCGGATGGTGGACCAATCCAACCATTTTAGTTGCTTTTATGTAGAGTTCTAGAAATTGGGGTTGAGTTGTAATACAAAGTATTTAAAAATAAGAAGGATAAGAAGTCACCAGAGAGTGACAAGTGTCCTAGGAGCAATTAAATGGAAAGGGTAATTTTGTCTACAAGAGGAAAGAGAATATGCACATGCAAGTCACATGTTATTCCCCCCCCCCCAATTTTTAAACGTCCGTAACTTTTTGATACATCATTTGTTTTTAAAAAAAAATTATACCATAAAATCGAGCGTTTTTTTATCTTTAATATGAGTACCATATTGTTATATTTTTCAAAAAAAAATTCAAAAACCCAGTTGCATATTACACAATGGACATGATGTAAAACACAATGTAAAGTAGATCAAAAACACAATCAATGACAACAGATAAAGACACAATGGACAACATACTAAAACACAATGACCATAACGTATAACACAATGGCGATAACATATAACACAATAAGTATCAGACTAAATAAAAACACAATTGATGACAACAGATAAAAGACACAATTAATGACAGCAGATAAAAGACATAATGGAGAGCAGATGGAGACACAATGGAAAACAAACCAAAAACACAATACACAAAAAACTAAAACACAATGAACAAAGATAATAAAAAAAAATTGAACAAATTATTAAAACACAATGTACAACATATTAAAACACAATGAATAACATATTAAACACAATGACCTGAACTAGTAACACAATTTATAGAAAACCCAGATATAACACCATCTTCATTGTGTCATATATTGTGTTATAGGTTCTTATAAAAACGCAATGGATAGAACCCAAATTAACATTGTGTTATAGGTTTTGATAATAACACAATGTATAGAAAATCTACTGACCAAAACCCAGTTAAAAGACACAATGACCTGAACCTTTGACACAATGCAAAAAAACCCAGTAAAAATGAAATTTTTTATTTTATTTTTATATGATAATATGGTACTCATATTAAAGATAAAAAAAAACGCTCGTTATTATGGTGAAATTTAAAAAAAAATGTCGTATGAAAAAGTTATGGACGTTTTAAATCGATGGGAGAATTGGCATGTGCCTTGCATGTAGAGAGAGAAAATCCATAAATATATGATTCCCTTTATGCCCTTCTATTATCTTGTTTTCCCTACAACTAATCTCAACCCTTTAAATCTAAGATCAATTGACTAGAATCTTTCTTACCCTCCTTATCTATTTTATCATATGCCCTTCTTATCTATTTTAAAAAAAGAATTAAAATAGTTACTTGAATTTACCGCCCTCGCTCTTCTTATCTAGAAAAATTAGGATAAAAATGTTGCACAGAGACTATAAATGTGAATCTTACGGCATTTATGTGGTAAATCAACCGTCAAATGGTTATACCATGTTCTGTATTTGGATGTCACCGTGGCAATGATGTGTAGACGTAGGTTTGCATTTTTTCTTGGAAGATACAGGTTCGACTCTCACTTGATGTAGAGTGAGGCACTGATTGGATTTGATAGGAGGCTTAGGGAAACGTTGGATCGATCTTAGAGCTAAATGGGGTTTACTGGTAATTTCCCCGTTGTGCCTGCTGGCGGGTAGGTTACTGGGTTTTTTTTCCGGAATTGGTGATAAACTCAAGTTATTTTCGGAGTACTTGGTTTGGTCCAACCGTTCAAAAAAAAATTGGATGTCGCTGCACACGCACTCAGGTTTTGTTTAACATCAAGATATTAACTTTTTTTTATGTAGTATAGAGTGTAATTGTTTTTAAAATAACAAACTTCATTCTCATGTTCCTATCACATAGCTGTGCGATGTATTTAAATGAATTGAGCCTTTAAAATATATTAACTCATATATGTGTTAATATATTATATCTAGTGATCACAGAAGTGTAACTCTTCAAAGAAAAAAAAAATCATTTGTGCTATGGGTTATGATAAGGAATGAATAATATAAAAGGAATATCACATCATTTTTTAACGTTTGTAGCTTTGGTGTTTGCACCTGGAGAGCTAATATACAAATGGTTTTTTTACCTATGGGTCAAAATTGAATATTGCGTTTTATTGATAGTCATGGTGATGTACATGGCTGCTAATTTTTGCATAATGTTTTATCTTGTCAATTTGAACGGGGTTTAACAATTGTGTGTAGAACACTAAAACTACATATAGTATTTTACACTTTTTACACATGTTTTATATTATTCGTTTTAGATTTTGAAGCCAAGTTACACATATTATTTTATCTTAGCGTCATTTTTATGCATGATATTTTACACTTGGATGTCAAATTACACATGGTGTTTTACGGAACAGGTTGTTTGAATTATTTTTTCAAAGATAACCATATCTCGAACCCCAAATCATCTTCCTCCTTACCAGTAACATCGTTAGTTTCGATTTCATCATCTCAGTTTACATTATGCCCAATGATGTTGGCATGAATGTAGAGTTTGATGCGACTTAGGGTTTTCGGTAGTAGTGACAATCGGACTACTAGGTGTGGTGGTTGAAACAAGAACGTTGGCCATGGGTGATCAAAGAGAGAGCCCTTAGTTTGTGAGTTCCATGGCTAGCGCCAATGAAGAAACAATCACATGAATAAGGGTTAATAGCTAAAAAGATCAATTTATCCTTCACTTAACAATTAAAATTAACAGAGTTAGAGGCAAAGGACGTAACATTTAAGATTTGTAAACATAAAGTACAAATCACATCAATTTTTAAGGTAAAAGACATGCGCTGTAATTTGGTATAACAAAGGACAATTTTTTATAATTTTTATAAAAGACATGTATGTGTATTCTTCATATATCTAAAATTACGTATTACATTTTATATATTATATAAAAATAATAATAATTTTATTATAATGTATCTTTTTAATATAACTTTTATTTAAAGTAAATGAAAATAATTTGATTGGTATATCATAAATTAGAATTTTTATTCTTCTTAGTAATTGTTATGCCCGATTTGATTAATGATTAGTTTAAAAATTAGGATATAAGTTAACGATTTATATATGACTAATAAAATATTTTCAGTAAATTTTATAATGTCACACATGTGTAAAAAATATTAATATTAAAATTATGATGGGTTTCTTCATGAATTGATGTATAGACATTATAACCTAGTGGAGACGGATATGATCGGGTAGTTCCACTGGTGACACGATGATACTCTAATGGTTCGTTAGTGTTCCAAATTTGTTGTTCAAAAAAAAGTTACCCTTAACTTATTAAACATTTCTTTATATAGGGTCATGGAGAGATTTGGACGGGAAAAAATTGGTAAGATAAAATATGGTGATAACATGTGTCCAACTTTGTATTTATTAAGTAGTAGGTTATCTATCACATTTTTTCAAATTTGATAGTTCTAGTATACGTAGTTGTAGAAAACCGACTAGGTTATATATCCTTAGGACCCTTTTTAATAGTGTATTCTTGTTTATGATCTTTCTTAACCAAAAAGTTTGATGATATCATATGATTTTCTTCCTAAGTTTTTGAATCAAATACATCAAGATAATTAACCTAAACATATGTTGGTGCATATTTGTGACAACAGCTTTTAGATTTGGTCTTTGGATATCTTATAATTAGTAAAACGATAAACGGTTAGTGGGTTTAGCTTTGTTTTAGTCAATTAATAGTGTTTGGGCCAAACCAAACCCATATTGGGTGATGGGGACGAATTGCGCCTAGCCCATGTGTTGGAAACCCTAGCCCAAGTTGCAACCTTGTGTTATATAAACAAGGCTTTGCATTAGGGTTTAGGTTAATCAGCCAAAACAGTTTTAGAGAGGAATTCGTGAAAGGCATTAGGGCTTTGGACGAATTTGTGATCTTGATTGATTGTAATTCGTGTGATTGATAATCAATAAAGATCGGGTTTAATGGGAATTCTGTTTCTACTCGTTTCTGTGCAAATCTGATCTAAAGGATTCCACACTCTAGGTTAGATTGACAATTCTGTGAAGATCTATACGGACCAGGGGACCTACAATTGGTATCAGAGCATTAGGCTCTTGAAGAGGCTCGGTTCAGAATTGTGTTCTGCAGATTTGGGTGGAAGTTTGAAAAAAAATTTCGAAAATTTTAAATCTGACAATTAGGGTTTCATTTTTTTTTGTTTTATATAATTCTGCGAATTTGTGGTTGTTTTGATCTTATTGCGTTTCTAGTTTTGCTGATTTGCAAGATTTCGAGACAGTTTTGGTGGATTTTTTGAAGAATTTTGGCTAGAAAAACTTGAAGATTCGAAGATTTGTTCTTCGTGTTTTTTCGAAAAATTGTGATGATTTTGGTTGTTTGATCTTGCAGGATTTTGTTAGAAAGAGATAAGATCTTTTAAAATTCTGAGAAGATTTGATCTTGGCGTATTTAACAGTGACTTGGAGGAGAAGTTGCTGATTTCTTATAAATACGCTGACAAACCAGCGTTTTTGTGACCCAGCGAACTTGTTGACCAACGTATTTAAAATCCAAAGGCGACTTTGGTAACCGTGCTAATAGTCCTCCGCGACATTATCATGGTGATCGGCGACTTTACTAGTCGTCGTAATAGCGAACTGATCAGCCGACGTAATTAATTTGAGCGTATTTGGACCAACGAATTTGACTGACTTGGCAGTGTATTTGGACCAGTGTATTTCACCAGCGTATTTGAACAGAACATTTGAACCAGCTCGATTAAACTTATCTAATTAACTAGGATGTAACACCGCGTAAAAACGTGTCCAATTATGTAAAGACACGTGTCCTAAACTCTAAATATGTGAAAGATTGAGTTTGAAGGACTAAAGTTGACAAACGATGAAAATATGTATGCGAAGGGACTAAAAGTGTCAACATGCCAAACTTGTGCCTCTGAATGACCATACACGGATAATATATTCTTAAACGAGTGACTAATTGGATATAAGAAGCCGTTTATGAAAATAATCGGAAGATTATAAACTACAGGGGTTAAACGTGTCAACATGTTAATTCTTACCTCTGAGTGACATTTTAACGAACCCGATGCTTCGAAATATTCAAATATACTCTCAAGAATAAGTGATATAAATTTCACGTGGTTTCGAGATCGTTAAGCAAGTTTTCAAGACTCTGGGTTAAAAGTGTCAATAGCAAGAAACTTGTGTTTATGGAGATCTTTAACGGAACCGGGCCTAACGAAGTTTGGTTATATTCCATGAACCTCTACAAACTAACTACAAGGGCCTTTTATGCCAAAAATGAGGTTATATTAAGTTTTAAAGGACCAGGGACTGAAACTGCCAAGATTGAAATTGTTTTAACCTGATTAGAGGGTTGTAGCGGCCCGCGTAGACTCCCTCTGAGTCTTACGCGGCCCGCGAGAGACTGCCCAGCGCAGAAAAAAGTTGACAGCTGCAAGTTTCAGCTCAGAACCGACTTAACCTCATTCTAATTGATACCAGGGGCTGTATGTCGGTCTTGTAATACCACTAGGACACCTGGGGTGATCCTAGAAGCCTCCATAACACCTGCCTTGATCTTCTTGCATGGTATCTTGCTATATAAAGGCTCCACTTTGAAGTTTTATTTGCTCATTTCAATTGCAAACACTACAACACTCACTTCTGGATTTAGCTGACCTTAGAAGAGGATCAAGAAGTGTAGAAAAGATAGCTAGGACCTTATGTAAGTGTCTTAGCCCTTTATTAATTCAGTTTATTAGCTTAAAAACCAAAAAGTCAAAGATATCGTAAATAGACTTTGACTTTCGGTTTAATCACAAATGGTCCAGCCACTGACCGAAATAAAAGTGGTTACGTGACCACATTAACGTAGGTGATTAACCCTTAAAAGGGCACCTCTTAATTATTTCGTTTGACTAGTTAATTGTCGGGTCAAACTATTAAGTCAAAAAGTCAAACTGGACAGAAATTAAAATATTGATTTAAACTAATAAAACAGAGGTTATAAATTATATTTTAGCATTCTAATAACTTGGTAATTAGTATTAGGACATGTTTAAACATGTCTAACCCGACAATTATCAGTCTAAGGTCGGTTCATAACCGAAAGTCGCAAAAGTTTGACTTTTGCTTTGACTTTCAGTTCTGACCCGTTTAAGCTTAATTCTCCCATGTTTTAAGCTTCCATTAGGACCACATTATATAGTAGTATAACCCCCTGGAGTTATATTGCTTGGTCCTAAGTAGTATGAATTATATGCTCTTGTTTGTTATTATGCTTATAAATGCCATAATTTCCCTTTTGACATATAAATGAGATTTTTAGAAATGTGAGAGGACAAAAACCTTTGTTACTGATATATAAGTTTGTCCCGAAAATTTGACATCAGTTCTTGGTCTCAAACTGAAGTTATGCTCGATATCGTAAATAGAAGCTTTTTATTAATTAAATTGCGATATCTTGCATAAGACACGTTTAAACTTGGATTTTGAACCAAAACTCATTACCTACTGTTAACATATTATTTTTAAGGATTTTTAGGATTTTTGGTCAGATTATAATCTGTTCATATCATGGAGTTCTTGTGTAATTCGGTAAATGACGATAATACCCTTTTCATGCATAAAATGAGATTAACAAATGACTTGAATGCCAAACCTTTTCCTACTGATTTCATACATTAAATAAATTATTTTGAGCATTTAAAATTGATCAAAATCTTAGATTTACATAAACATCTTAATTATCGTCAATTAACGAGTTTTACACTAATTAGGTGCATAGTATGGTTTAAAACCATATCTAACACCTAAGACTTGTTACCTACTGAATTTTTAAACAAATTTTTATATAATTACAGTAGGTACAAGTCATGAACTCAGACTTCCAAAAATGTCCTTAAAAGCATATGTGAAATGACCAAAATGCCCTTTCGGGACATAGTTTGGCCATAAATAGTAAACCTCACATATATGTAATATCTTACTGGTGTAATGTGATAAAATAAATATTTTTACTGATTACCAAAGACCAGAACTTCAGTTTATTATAAAATCTCTTTTACAATCATTAAAATGACCAAAATGCCCATACGGGACTTAAAATGGTTTTAAATATTTTTGGGCATGTATGTTAACATCCTATTGATGTATTAACATATTTTAAGCATAATAACATTTATGACCTGTATATAACTCATTTGGTTACCCGTTATGCATTTATGCGTTCGGATCGGTTTATGTGACTAGTTTACGTAAAATAGCCGAAACGGGTTTAACCTTATCATTAAATCCTCAAATTCCAGAATGTGTTTAGTTTACCCATATTATACAGGTATCCAAACTTGTCGGGTCTAAACCACATTCTATTCCGGTCTCCGCTTAATCTAGCGTTTAGAACCGTAAAGTTTCTTTCTAGCTAGCCGGTCTAAGTCTTTGACTTAACCAAAGACCCGTTAGCATCCTAATAGGTTATTAAACCTTCCATACAGATTGAGTAGCTTTAGTAGAAGGTATTATCATAAAGCTTTAGGAATATACGGCTGAGTTACTTCTCACATTTAGCTCAGGTAAATACTTTTAACTTATTTTCCTTATACGGGCTTGGGATATGGTATTATAGTAATACCACTTGGTCGGGTATGAAATCATTCAATCGGATTGTGATTAATAAATTTACATAACCCGTTTTAATCTGTCTTGCTTGATAACATAAACATTGGGGGTTAATACGACCGTGTCCTGGATATCCTCGGCTCATTTCATTTGAAAATGGCCACGACCTATGCACGGGGTATAGGTGATGTGTGCAAAATGAAACATATAAATTACATCAAATGTGGCATAAAACTAACCCTTTTTTAGTACTAATGTTGGAAAAAGTGTGCTTTTGTCTTCCTTTTGTATTTTCAGGGTTAAAAGAGCTTAAATGGACAAAAGAAGCAAAAATGCAGCTAAATCTAACAATAATACAAGAAAAGGAATAAACGTGGCATGCCCGACCCCTCGACAGCATCTCCCCAAGCAAAAACAAGAGAACAGAAGGCTGAACACGCCTCGTGCTCAATGAGCACGGGGGCGTGCCCAAGTGTCTGCATAAAAGACAAAGTTGTAGAAGCTTCTATCACCCACCACGGGGGCATGCCCAGCGGACACGGGGCCGTGGTCAACGCAAAGATTCGCAGAATCTAGGCAAATCTTGATAGTACAGATACGCTTCTGCACACGGGGTCGTGCCCAGCGGACACGGGGGCGTGGTCAACTGATGCAGACAAACTGCATTTAATGAAGAAAGAGAAGATGGGTGGATACGGGGCCGTGTCCGGGCTTCTGTGCAGGATATAAATAGGGGTGCTTGGCTCACTTGCAACTCATCCCTTGGCAAACCACCTCTCTCACACTTCACCCACCCACCACCACCATCACAACCCACATCAACCACAATCATCCATCATCCATCATAGAGTGTGTGAGTAGTCTCGGGATCCAAGATTGATCGTAAGAGTTCTTGACAATCAAAGGCCATGTTTGCCTAAGTCTCTTACATCACTTGGTGAAGACAAGTGTTTAGTGTAATACTTTTTATTTTTAATCTTTTCGCACTTTTTATTTGGTTATGTATTAATGACTTTAATAACTAGTTTCTTATGTTGATGGTGAATCTTCCTTATCATTTGTCCGTGGTGTCTTGGCATTATTTTACTGTCTATATAAAATAAAAGATTTTTACCATTCATATCTCCACGGTCTATATGGAGATATGTTGGCTACCTGGTCGGGGGTTAAGGGAATGGTTTGGTAAGAGTCTTGCCTTGTTCAGTGTATAGATCCTGCAAGGACTTGGGTCAAGTTCAGTAGGACCTCCTTCAATACCCACTGGTATTGGATGATGGGGGTCCGAACTCCTTGACCCTCTCATATGTAAACTACTATTAAAACTTTAACCCGGCTATTTAGGATTGTATCCCTGCTGACTCAAACTACTTAGCCGAGGGTAACGTCACCTTCAAAAGAGGGGCCTACCACATTATGCATTAATAACTTAATTAATTATCTTTCAATAATCCAACCCTTTAGGATTGTATCCTTGCTAACTCAAACTACTGGGTTGAGGGTAACGTCACCTTCAAAAGAGGAGCCTACTACTATAACTAAGATAATCTCTTAAAAAGTGCAAAAGTGCGGAAATAATCAAAGGTTACACTAAAGGCGAGTCGGATCCAAGTGATTCATCTTGTCTATCTGTTTTATTTTTATTTTTCAACATTTTTAGTTTTTATTTTTTAGTTTAAAACCTTTTTCTAAATTTTTGATTTGATTAGACGTTGAGGATAAACCGGTACTAAAAGCTCTTGTGTCCTTGGACGACCTCGGTATCTTACCAACACTATACTACGCTCACGATGGGTGCACTTGCCCATATGTGTGTTTGGTGTTAGTAAAATATCGTATTTTATAAATTTAAAACTTGACTAAAGTGTAAAAAGGGCTAAAAATATACATAAAAATATATACCACCGCACACACATCAGTAGGCATGCACCTGACATATGCAAATGCTAAAATATAAACCCACATGTTGGGGATAACTCCTTTGTGGGTTCTATAAGTGGTGAGTCGGTTAATCATGACCGGCTTCCAACCGGCCCCAATTGTATGACAAACATATAAATATGTATACAAGATTATTTAAATAATTGTCCCAAGTTATAAATGAATTATGCCTTGTGTACTTAAATCAATTTTCATAAATGTTTTCAAATGAGTCAGTTAATTGTATTTACCATTGTAAACTGACGTATTTTCTAAAGACTGATTGACAGGTACTTCTCGTAAATAGGCTGGAGCTACTAGGTGTCATATAAGAGGATCTTGCAAATCCCTAGATACCTAGAGTCTGTTATTTCCGTTTTCTTGTATTTTATTTTATGATCCGCCTGTGGATCTTATTACAACCAAGTCTGTATATTCTTTCATTCGAACACTCAGACACTATGGTTTGTAATAGTAATTATTCACCAAGCCTTCCGCTGTGCTATTTATTGTGTTATTGACTATGATGATATCAACTACGTCACGATACTCCCCGCCGGGCCCACCGGTAATATGTGGAAATATCGGGGTGTGACATAGGACGATTGACTAAGTGGCGTATTTGTTGGAGAAATTAAAAAAGTGGAGTATTTATTTTGGTGGAGTAATCGGTTGCGTATAGAGTATTTAACATTTTCGTGAATAGAAAATTATCCATAGCTCATCTCAGCAAACCGTTTGCACCGTTGGACTCCACGTATTTTTAGGACAAAAAAAAAATGTTTTCGACATTATATATCATTGGATTCGTTTTTTCGAGACGATTCTAACGGTACAATTTGGTAAAAACAGTTTTTGTACGGTTTTAACCAGTCGGTTGCGTTAAAATGTCGAACATGACAAATTTGAATGAACTTTTGAAGATGGAGCATGAGGTTGGTACCACAAACAAACCGCTTAAGATGATGAAAGTGGAGAATTATCTGACATGGAAGGACATGTTTCAATCTTTCATTGAATATCAGGACACACGGATGTGGATCTGTATTCAAGATGGTTACCCGAACCTAACACACGATTTTGAAGGCAGACAACGTGTCACAGCCTACGTTAACATGCAAGATGCTGATAAAAATATGTATGAGGCTGAAAAGTGAGCCTTGGCCACAATCAAGATGTCCTTACCAGATGGCATCAAGCATACCTTCAAGAAGTATACAACTTCAAAAGAAATGTGGGATGCCCTAGAAAAGAGATATCAAGGTAATGAAGATGTCAAAAAGAACAAAGTAGATCTACTGAAGAAGCAATTTGTTGTCTTCAAGTTTATGAGAAATGAGTCACTTGAAGATATCATCACGAGATACTACTATCTAATGTCAGAAATGGACAACTATGACATAGATAGTTATACTGACATTGAGATCAATGACTAGCTGCTTGATGCATTACCTGCAAAGTGGGATATCTATACTCTCATGATCAAAGGGGAAGCATATTATAACACAAAAGAACTTGAAGAGGTTGTTGGTAAGCTGAGAGCATACGAGCTTAACATGAAGAAGAAGGAAACATGATATGATCAGGTTCAAGATCCAGGGATTTACAATGGACTTCCATCTTCTTCGTCTCACAACGCTTCTAGCGACTCTGCTACTGCGTTTCTGTTATGTGAGAATGAGCTGGTTACTATGAATGAAGATGGTGATGTGTGTTTCGTAGCTGCTTTAGGAGGATCAACAGGAGCTAAGAGAACATCAACTACAAATCAGAGCAGCAATACTAAATCTATGCCTATGAGTGTGAAGGCTGTTGAAGAACATCTTGCCCTACTTGCCTCATTTGTGGCCTCTTATGAGAACTACATTCAGGGAAAGATATCTGATCCTGCTACTTTTGATGAAGATTATGATCAGATTGACCCTGATGACTTAGAGGAGATGGATCTACAATGGCAAATGGCCATGAACTCTAGAAGAGTCAAGAGGTTTATGAATAGAATAGGAAGGAAGTTTGTGGGGAAGAGTGTTGGTTTTGACAAGACTAACGTTAGGTGCTTCAACTGTAAAAGTTATGGACGCTTCGCTAGGGAATGTCAAAGAGCAAAAACAGAGTCTTCGGGTCAAAGTTCAAGTAACAGAAATACATCAGACAACTCTAACTCAAAGGCTTTGATCTCTATAGCACGAGAAGGTTCATATGATTGGAGTGTTCATCTGGAAGGTGATGAGAATGTCACTCAGGCATTTATGGCTGAGATATTCCCAGTTGATGATGCTAAAGCTAAAGTGGAGGATGCTGAAGCAAAAGTGGATGCTGAAGTAGAGAAAGAGAATGAAGCTGAACAGGTTGATTCTGATCAGACTGCAGAAATTCATGAGGACGAGTTAAAGTCTGATGATGAGAAGGATGCTTTAGACAAAAAGAGGGCTGCGGATTTTGCTGCTTTCATGGCTGACTTGAGCAAACCTACAGGAGAGGTAAGTTCTAATCCTGCTAGTTCAGTTTGTTTAAAATGTCATGAATTACAGGGTGAGGTTGATAGGTTGTCAACACAAAACCAAAGTCTGATAAATGAGATGTCGAACATAAAAGAGTCAAACTTTTTCGTAAAAAGAAATGAGTCTAGGTATTTGAAGAAAATTAAGGGCTATGTGTCACACCCCAACCGATGGCGGAAACATCGGGGCGTGGCACTGAGTGAAACAGATTGTCCAGAAGTTTCCATAACAACTATGATTACCAATTATTTAAAGCATCATGTCCCATACCATGACAAAAAAAAGTAATCTAATTATTACAGACAAGATCTAGTCAAATTGTTCTGTTCCGACAACTCAGATTTCAAATACAGACAATTCATTTATTTGTTTCTAGACCTTTCCTAGCCTCGATTTCACAGCAAGCCAAGCATCTAAACATCTTAAGTACCTGCCACATACGTTAAAGTAAAAGTCAATACACATAGTGTAAAGGTGAGCATACAAGTTTCATAGATATAATAGAGTTCGAAATCGTTTACGCATAACCAGCACGTACACAGTGTAAAATGAAGCACGTTAGTTATCGACATGAACCTATCGATACCAATGACTGCGGGTTGACTGCCCAAGGCAGTTCGTAATACACACTCACCACTGTGAGCCATGTAACAAATTGTCCTTAACAACCCCTGAGTGAACAGGTGCTGAGTCCAAACTATAGTACTATCGTTGCTAAGGCAGGTAGACAACTTTCCATATGTAAACATAACAAACAAGCATTCATTAAGTCACGTATAACATGTGGTAACGGTTAGCGTTAAAGTATTGCGTAGTGTGATCGAAGTGATTTAGAATAAGTAACCTATGTAACACCCAAAAGTGCGTAAAGCAAAAATGGTTCGAGTATACTCACAGCGATGATGGATTGAAGGGAGCACTAGAGGGTAAGGTTAGCCTGATCAGAACGATAGCATAAACGATAAGCGGCGCGTAAAATGATGCAAAGCGTCAGTGGATCAGACGGCAATCCGGTCGGGTGGCTATCCGATCGAGTGACCGGTCGATCGGATGACAATCCGTTCGGGTGGTCGCCCGATCGCGTGGCCACTCGACTGGATTGTCATCTTGTTTGGAATGGATGTGTTTGTGTATGATGGTTTGTCTTTTGAAGTTTTCGTTGTAGCATTTTAAAAACAGAGAAGTATCTCTACCTTTCAGGTCGGTCGATCGAACGGCTGTTCGATCGGACAACAATCCGATTGGCGAGGCTTCTCAGGTTGAGAACAAGTTCACAGCAAGACAGTAACTCAATCGGATGGCTATCCGATCGGGTGGCAATCCGTTTAGATTGAGCATGTTGAGAAATTGTTTAAGTGTTTGAAGTCAAACATCACATGGTCGGGTGGTAATCCGATCGGACGGCAATCTGTTCAATGTTCAAAACCTTAATATTGAAATAAAAGTTAAGTGTGGGACCCAAGGTGCAATCCGATCGGGTGGCAGTCCGGTCGGGTGGCAGTCCGGTCGGGTGGCAGTCCGGTCGGGTGGCAATCCGATCGGACGGCAATCCGATCGGACGACAATCCGTCCCAGATGACCTGGTCGTCTTCTTCCTTGGTTGTTTTGGTAGTTTGTCGTTTTCTCGAGATCGTTTGACATCGTGCTAAACAACAGAAACCTCGTCAAGTCCTAGTGACCCGATCGGACAGGAACCACCCTCGTCCGACCAGTTAACTGTTCGAGACGATGTTTCATGTTTAACCCGAAATCAGTAACCTTGCGGATAGAATCCAGATCTTGAACCAACACCTCCACACGAGAGAGTAAAAGATTAGAACAAGCTCCGATTCCATCGGTTTTGAGTGCATTGAGTGTAAAAGAGTTGAAAGAAAGTTGGAAAAACCATCTTTCAATCCTTTTCACCATGAATATGTTCAGATCTATGAAAGATCTTTGTTTATTCATGTGGAAATCATTCAGATCTAAGTTGTTCTTGGTGGATTGAAGCCAAAACATGAAGTTCTTATGAACACCATGATGACATCATCCTAGAACACCTCAAATCTAGTGATTTCTCGGTTAAAAGTTAAGATTCAAAAGATAGAAAGGTGTAGGAGTGCGTGTAGATCAAGAAAGTACAAGATTTAGGTGGAAAACTTACAATAATCGCGAGAAATCTGAAGAAATAGCGGCTGGATCGAGTAGGGTGAAGAGGGAGCTGTCAACATCAAAGGATGTGACAAAGGAGGGTATTTATAGGGTTTCCATAAATGGAAATGAGGAAAGAGGCTGGTTGATCGAGTGGCAGCCCATCCGGGTGGCAGCTCGATCGAGTGGCACTCCGCTCGGGTGGCAACTCTGTCGGCTGGCCACTCGGTTCGAGTGCTCGGCGCGATTAGTTTTGCGATTTCGATTCGAGTGTTGAGCGTTGCGATGCGATAGAGTTTCCTATTCAAATTACTTTTAATCCCAACTACTATATCAACATACAATCACCCTTATTCAACGTTCGTTTAGCGTTTGCGATTGAGTTGTGATTGCGTTTCGATTAATCACCACATCATAAAACATAAATAACATGCACAAGTAACACATAAGGGCACACACACATAAGAACACTAACCAGAACGCATAATTCGAGTTGCGAGTGCGATTGTGATAAGCGATAAAGCGATTAAACATCGATAAATAGCGATTAAACTCGATTATTAACAAATACTCCACATAATACAGCTAACGTAAAGCATAAAATAGACTATCTACAAGTCAAAGAAGCCAAAACAGGAATTGAGCAAGGAGTGACAGATCGCAATTAGCAATCTTGTCTCCCTTTGACTTCAATCTTGACTTTGACTTTGACTTTCGAAACACGGGGTGTTACACTATGAAACTGAAATTGATGTTTTAACTTGCAAATTAAATGATAAGCTTCAAATTATAGACTTAGATCATGATACGATGAGTGAGAAAACAAAAGAGATTTCTGAAAAATGCAAAGAGTTGTCAGATGCACAACCAAAAATCGTTGAACTTGAAAAGAAATTAAATCAATTCAGAGATTCTACTTTTGTAATGAAACACATGATGGGTGGCTTGAAGAAAAGTAATGACAAGACAAGTGTGGGCTTCAAAGGCTTTAATGAGGTCCCACCTCCTCTTAGTCATGATTATTCTTTCTTGCCTGATGAAGATGAGTTAATAGACTTTGTGTCAACTGTACCAAGTAGTTCCACATCAAGTCAAGGTGATGTGTCTAAGAGTGATGATGCTAGTGTTGAGAAGGAAAATAACAGTGAACCCGTCTTGAAAAAGAAAAATTCACCTACTAAAAACAAAAACCAAACTTTTGTTAAAGGTAGTGACATGAAAAATGGGACAACTGTTATTGAAAATGAATCAAATGTAGAGTTTGCTAAAAATAAAAACAAAGAAAAATCTGAATATAAGCAAACTGAACAAAATCCTTCTAAGGCATCATCATCATCAAATGAAGGATCTAGTTCTAAGGCTTCTGTAAAGAAGTCTTCAACAAAAAATATCGTGCTTCAAGTGTCATACAAAGGGACATGTAGCAAGCTGCTGTCCTAACAAAAAGAGTGAAGCACAAGTTAATGATAAATAAAAGGGAAAATCACCAGAGAAGAGTGGTGAAAATGAAGCGAGAGTGTCCAACTCTCCAAAGAAATCTGCTCCTAAGCAACAAGAGAATGTTGCTGTTGGTATAGATAAGGCTGAAAAAGGAAACCCACAAGTTCCTCGTTTTCGAAGAAATCAACAAAGATTTCTGCCTGAATCTACATCGGCAGGTATGAGAGACCTAGAAGAAATTCACCAAGAATGAACAATTATAATTCAAATAATTTCAGAAGTCAAGGTCAGTATCAAAATCGATACCAAAATAATGGTGGTCGAACTTTTTATAATAATAGCTTTAGAAATTATAACAGTCAAGCTTCTTGGATTCAAAACTCAAGGTACCAAAATCAAAATTTTCAAAGGTTATATAGTCCAAACAAATATAGGAACCCTCAGAACCATAGACCTAGTGGAAATCAAAAACAAATTACATCAACAGGTCTGAGATCCAAGACTCCTGTTAGGAGTGATGGATATTGGATGGATGTTCCAGTAGTTGGTGAATTTGGACGACCCAAGACCATCAAGGCTTGGGTCCCCCACTCTAACTAATTTTTGGTTGGTGTGTGCAGGAGCTGCTAAGGAGGATTATCAACTTGTGGTATGTTGATAGTGGTTGCTCCAGGCACATGACGGGGGATGTGAGATTGTTGACTGAGTTTAAAAATTATGATGGTGGACATGTGAATTTTGCTGGTGCTAAAGGTGGTAGGATTACAGGTCGAGGAAAAGTGACCAATAGGAAGATCACACTGGACAAAGTTGAACTATGTTGAGCTGCTTAAGCACAATCTGATGAGCGTGTCACAAGTCTGCGACAAGGCTCACTCGGTCCCCTTTACCAAGACTGAAGCATTAGTGTTGAAATCGGGTTTGGTGATTGCGGACGATTGGATAGTGATGCATGCACCGAGGAGAAATGACACTTATGTCATGGACATGGGTGCTAAGGATCCGTCTGCTGTGGTGGCGTGTTTGCTATCAAAAGCATCTGAAGCTGAATCAATGTTGTGGCACAGACGTATGGCCCATATTCACTGTCGCAAAATGAATTACATTATTAAAAATGAGCTAGTGAAAGGGGTGCCATTGCAGAGGTTTCATGTGGAAGATAAATGTCTGCCATGTCAAAAGGGAAAACAACATAAGAAACCTCACAAATCAAAAACAGTAAATTCCATAGATGCCCCATATGAATTACTTCACATTGATTTATTCGGTCCAGTGAACGTGAGGAGCATAGGTGGAAAGTACTATTGTCTTGTTGTCACAGATGATTACTCACGTTATTCATGGGTTTTATTTTTAGGTACAAAAGATGAGACAACGGAGATGCTGAAAGATCTTTTTACAAAATTGGAGAATGTCCGTGAAGCAAGGATCAAGAGGATAAGGAGTGATAATGGCACAGAGTTCAAGAATCGGATTCTGGATCTCTACTGTCTTTGCAAGGGAATATAACATCAATATTCTGCTCCTTATACGCCTCAACAGAATGGAGTAGCTGAGAGGAAAAACAGGACGTTGATTGAAGCCGCTAGGACTATGCTTTCAGATTCAAAGCTTCCAGTTCTTTTCTGGGGAGAAGCTGTGAATACAGCTTGTTATGTCCTAAACAGAGTTTTGACCGTTAAACATTTTAACAAAACTTGTCATGAATTAATGTTTAACGAGAAACCAAACTTGAAAGGATTTGAACCATTTGGATTACCCTGCACCATTGTGCGAAACAAAGATAAACAAAAATTCGGTGAGGTAGCTGACGGAGGTTACTTTCTAAGTTACGTACCTGGCACACCGAATAAAAGGGTTTTCAATCTAAAACTGGTAAAATTGAGGTTGTTTTTAATGTTGAAATTACTACATACAAACCTCAACAATCAACGAGTGGTCTAGCTATATTATATGATTATGAAAGTGTGTTTAAATCATTTAATATTCTTGAGTTTTCAAATGCAGATGACTCTCAGTTGATACAAACAGTGATCAGTGAAGATGATGAAGGCGAGTTCATGCCTAGATCGAGTGTATTAATGACAAATGCTTCGGAAAGTGCCTCAAGTGCTGCTGTTTATGATTCAAGCGATAGTGAGTCTGAACCTATTCAGGGGGAGGATTTCACTAATCCATTTGCAAATCAAAATATTCAGGGGGAGATTGGATTAAACCTGGGTGATAATTAGAAGTTGATGCCGTTGCTACTACACGAGCAAATAGAGATCATCTAGTTGACATGATACTTGGAGATCCTATTGAAGGTGTTCAGACAAGGAGAAGCATATCAAAGAGTTCAGGTCTGTATGCTACGATTAAGAAGACTGGGATTGTGAACGAGTGCTTGTATAGCTGCTTTATTTCTCAGGAGGAGCCGAAAAACATTCATATGGCTTTGAAAGACAATGCATGGGTTGAAGCTATGCAAGAGGAATTAGCCCAGTTTGCAAAGTTGAAGGTTTGGGAGTTAGTTGATCTTCCTAAAGGTGAAAAAGAGATAGGCACTAAGTAGGTGTTTAAGTGCAAGAAAAATGATAGAGGAATCGTAATGCGTAACAAGGCTCGATTGGTGGTCAAAGGTTTCAATCAGCAAGAAGGGATAAATTACAATGAAGTGTTTGCACCAGTGGCAAGGTTGGAAGCAATTCGTTTGTTCCTAGCCTTCGCATCCTTTAAGGGCTTCAAAGTTTACCAACTAGACGTGAAGAGTGCGTTTCTTTACGGGAAAGTCAAGAAGTGGTGTATGTCTCACAGCCAGATGAGTTTGTTGATCCAGAATTTCCAGATCGCGTTTACAAACTGGATAAGGCACTGTATGGTTTACATCAAGCGCCCAGGGCTTGGTATGAGACACTATCAACACATCTGATAAAGAATGATTTTGAAAGAGGTCAGATTGACAGTACACTATTCATCAAACGGAAGAAGGAAGATTTTCTGCTGGTACGGGTGTACGTGGATGACATCAACTTTGGGTCATCAGATGAAAACATGTGTCACGAGTTCGAGAAGGTGATGAAGAGCAAGTTTGAAATGAGTGCTATGGGTGAGCTGTCCTTCTTTCTGGGATTACAAGTTGAACAGAAGAAGGATGGGATGTTTATTCATCAAACAAAGTACGTGTATGACATTTTGTCTCGTTTCAAAATGGATGATTGCGCTACTTTCAACACACCCATTTGAGAGAATCACAATCTTGGCCTAGATCATGAAAGTACTGAAGATGTTGATCCCACTCAATACAGGGCAATGATTGGTTCGCTGATGTACTTGACTGCTTCAAGACTAGACATTATGTTTGCCGTATGTCTGTGTGCCAGATATCAGGCAAATCCAAAGGAGTCACACATGAAGGCGGTGAAGCGTATTCTTCGTTACTTGAAGGGGAAACCTAAACTTGGGTTGTGGTATCTAGCTGATAGTAATTTGAAGTTTGTTGCTTATACTGACTCAGACTTTGGAGGATGCAAGTCTAACAGAAAGTCTACCACAGGTAGTTGTCAGTTCTTAGGAGGCAGGATTGTGTCTTGGCAATGCAAGAAGCAATCTTGTGTGTCTACCTCTATGTGTGAAGCTGAATATATTGCTGCGGGTAGCTGCTGCTCTCATGTTCTCTGGATACAACAGCAGATGCGCGATTTTGGTTTGGATTTCACTCGTACTCCTATTATGATAGACAATAATGCCATAATTTCTATAACAAATAATCCCGTAAAACACAATCGCACAAAAGATATTGACATTCGTCATCATTTTTTACGGGATTATGCTGAAAAGAAACTAATTGAACTTCATCGAGTCGACACACTAGATAACCTGGCAGATCTTTATACTAAAGCTTTTGACATGGCTCGATTTGAACATTTAGTTGAACTCAACGGGATGAGGAATCCTGAATAATTGGTTTTTCATAAGAATTTTGTAAATATTTTATTATTTTCTGAAAAATAAAAGAATATAGAAAACCACAAAATCCAAAAACATTGAAAAATGAAAAACATAAAAAAATAGAAAATCAAAAATGAGTTATCACTGTGTGAAAAAGAAGAAATGATAGTACATCAGCAAATTAGACTGTCACACTGAAACTGAATTAAAATGCTTAAGTGTGATAGCAGCTTCATCATATGATGTACCAGTAGGCAAAAGCATGAACTAATCAACTTGCCAATATGATATAAACCTAACAAACTGAGTATGAGTGGGGAACACATCAGTGGCGTATGGTTTAATGACCTTAAATCTTGCATTGGTAGATTGCCAAAATCCGAGGTTTTTGGTCTTTATACTATTATTTCATCCGGGGGTATCAGGGTTGTCCTTCTGCTACATCCATATACATGCTGACCTAGGCACAACCAGGATATCTTAAAAGAGCTAGAAATGCCAAAAACCCATAAATGAAGAAGCTCTCCTAGAGAGTCATTCAAATGTGCAAAATGCATAATTCGTACCAAAAATGGTATTTGTCTTAGCCCTCGTTAGATACTAGTCTCTTTGCTATACGGAAGTACTGACCTGATCACCAATTATCTATCGTTGTAAAGCAAAACGGATGAATTCAGTATACTCACCTATTACGAGGAATATTTGTGCATACCTTGATCGCGGGGATATGTCCTGAAGTGGGACACGCTAGTATATCAGTATAATATTACCTTAACGTATCATACGGTAATGGTACTTGAAATGTTCATGCATTTTGTTTAAATGGACAAACATACTGGTAATCGTCTTAGACCGCTTTTCACGAATATAAAGAATTATCTAATAGTGTGAAAACAGTTTGATTTTGCTGATATGATCTTCTTACCGGTGATTCTCACAAAAACAGAGTGTTTATTGCTTTTGTTATTTACTTGCTTTCAGAAAATATGAAAATCCAAAAATAGTGTCTTTTTCGTTTAAAATTCTTAATGTACGGAAAACTGTTATTCTTGGAGGAATTGTTACCGATAGGGGGAGACGGTGTTAGAAAGTGAGTTCAAAATTTTAAATCATGCAGGTTCTTGTGTGTTGGACAAAATTTTTGCGTGTTGGTGCTGAATTGGAATTGCTTAATCTGTGATACAGTTTAACTATCTCTTAAATAATAATAATTTGTTTAACTTTGTTGAAAAGTTCTTATGGTTTCTCGAGATGTTTGTTTTATAGTATACAGATTGAAGCAGAATGTTGCTGAGAAGTTGCTGTGTTGAGAAGATGAGAGTTTGATTGGATGCGTGGTAGAACCTCCTCTCTATATTGCAAACAAAGTTGAAGAGTTTGAAGATTGCTATGCAAATGCTGAACTGGAGTTTACTCAAGTGCTACCGATTTTGAAGATTTGGTGATTGGATGCATCAGCTTAGGGGGATTCTGTTGCTGACAGAAGCTATTAAAGCTGAAGCTATCCAAAGACCAAAGACAATACAAGATTACATGAAAAATGCAAGATGGCTGAAGACAAAGTTGTTTTATAAAGCCATTGTCAAGGGGGAGTTTATTGGTGCATATTTGTTACAACAACTTTTAGATTTGCTCTTTGGATATCTTGTAATTAGTAAAACGATAAACGGTTAGCGGGTTTAGCTTTGTTTTAGTCAATTAATAGTGTTTGGGCCAAACCAAACCCAGATTGGGTGATGGGGGACGAATTGGGCCTAGCCCATGTGTTGGAAAGCCTAGCCCAAGTTGCAACCTTGTGTTATATAAACAAGGCTTTGCATTAGGGTAATCAGCCAAAACAGTTTTAGAGAGGAATTCGTGAAAGGTATTAGGGCTTTGGACGAATTTGTGATCTTGATTGATTGTAATTCGTGTGATTGATAATCAATAAAGATCGGGTTTAATTGGAATTCTGTTTCTACTCGTTTCTGTGCAAATCTGATCTAGAGGATTCCGCACTCTAGGTTTGATTGACAATTCTGTGAAGATCCATACGGACCAGGGGACCTACAACATACAATGTAAAAATCTTCAACATCATCTTCATGGTAGAGGGTGTGTACAAATAACAAAGTCATTATAGTTAAAATGTTGCTACTGTTAAGGTCAAGGGTTCAAGCCTCACTAAAAAGAATTAATGGAAAATTTTCTGTTAAAAAAATCTTCATCGTTATTGGTCTCCACTTCATCTTCATCAACATTAGCTTCAACATAAACATCGATATCATCAAAATGAATTATTTTACATTGTTAGGCCATCCGTAGTCATAAAGCCCCTTGTGGGGCGTTATGCGACACGTGTCATGCCACGTCACACGGGGGCTTTATGGGTGTTATATCACTAGAGCCCGTAGTCATAAAGCCCCTACCCATCATTACCTAATTATTAATGTTCAATTTTATTAATTAATTATAAAAACCTTGCTTTATTTTGATTGGTCAAATTTTGAAAACAACCCCCATCACGGCGCTATATGCATGGCGCCCCCCCCCCCCCCCCCCCCAAATCCCCCATAACGCTGCCCATAGTGGTGTGCGGGGCGTTACGGGGCGCGGAAATTGAAAAATGGGGTGTTATAGCGCCCCATTACACACTCTCTTAAGGGTGGAGGGTTGGGTACAAATAACAAAGTCACAAGTTTCAAGGCTCTTTTAGCATTTTTGAAAGCGAAATTAATAGAAAAAATCTTTATAATTCATACTTTTTATTTCAAATGAATAATTGTCATTGTAAATTACTTAATTATTTCTTTGAAGATTGTAAGTAGAATTTTATTAACTTTAGTTGTTGATAACTTCTTTTTGGATATGTTATGGTTACTTTAATAGTAAAAAAATTGATCATAATACATCTATGCTCCTTCAAAAACAAAATCCAATTATTTTTTTAACAAATTTATTTTTCCTATGAACAACTTCTTCTTGGATATGCTATGGTTACTTTAACAGTAAAAAAGTTAATCATTAATACATCTACGCTCTTTCAAAAACAAAAATCCAGTTATCTTTTTAACAAATTTATTTTCCTATGAGCAAGATAATTTAAGGGGTTGTTTGGTAGCCTTTTAATGATTCCTTTAAAAGGCTATCTCTAAACCCGTAAGAGATAAAGATGTTTGGTTCATAAAAATAATACCTCTTAATGTCTAACCTGGACTCAAGTTTTATGGAAAGATTTTGGGGTACTTCGATCAGTGATTCTGTAAGTATGAATGCCCGAGGTCGTTCGGGAGGTGTTTTTTTTTGGTTTGGGATCCAAGTATATTTCAGAAGACGGGGGTTGTCTTTGATGACACTTTTCTGCTTGTTTCAGGAGTTTTGGGCAACTCGGGTAACATTATCAATGTCATAAACATGTACGCTCCTAGAGATGTGGTCCTTCGCCATATTTTATAGGACAAACAGCTTAGACTGAGGTTCGAGCATCCTGGAATGTGGTTCTTCATTGGCGATTTTAATGAGGTTAGGTACATAAACTTCATTCAGTTTTCGATATTCGGGGAGCTATGTTATTTAATGAATTCATCAGGGACGTTGGGTTATTAGAATATTCTCTGGGAGGTTCGAGTTTTACTTTTATGCCTTCAGATGACTCGAGCATGAGCAAATTAGATAGGGCCTTGGTGTGTGATGATTTTATGCAGCTTTGGCCTGCATCAAAATTCGTTGCTCTTCCTCGATTTCTTTCAGACCACTCACCTATCTTGCTATCTTGTTCAATTTTAGACTTTGGCCCGATTCCGTTCCGATTTTATAATTCTTGGTTGGACGAAGCGGGTATTATGGAGGTGGTTACTAATACAGTGGCAAATGTGACAAGGGATGACAACAGTTTTTGCAATTTTTCTAACACCCTTAGATCTTTAAAATGCAACATCAAGACCTAGCGCTGTAATAGTCTAATGGAAATAAAAAAAGACCTCGACCTAGCAGTGGCTGAAGTGGAGGCGATCGATAAAGTGGCAGAGTCGAGAAGGCTTAATGTTGTCGAAAAACAAAGAAGGGTTTTGTGTAATGCAAAAATAAGGAGTTTGGAAAAAAAGAGGATCATGGACCTACAACAAAAGGCTTGTATCAGCTGGGCGAAATTGGGGGATGAAAACTTGAGCTTTTTGCATAAGTTCGTTAACATCAGAAAAGCCTCACGTCGGATCAATTCCATACGCGTAAATGGGGTGACGTACTCAGAATCGGGAGATATAAAAAGAAAGATTAAGGCGGCCTTAAAAAAACTTTTTTCTGAACCAAAAATGGTTAGGTCGAAATTGTTTCCTTTCGGTTTTAATAGTTTGGAGGAGCATAAGTCGTTGGGCTTGGTTGGGCCCTTTGCGGTAGAAGAGATTAAAGCGGTGGTATGGGCGTGAGGTAGCGATAAGTCACCGAGGGCCGGATGGATTCACTTTTAAATTTGTTAAAAGGTTTTGGAGTGTCTTGGAACCTATGTTTGTTAGTCTTTTTCAGCAATTTTACTCGAGGCCGGAGGCATGTTATATCGGTAACTCTTCTTTCATTGCTTTAATTCCAGAAGTGCGGGATCCTAAAGTTGTAAAAGACTTTCGACCCATTTCTCTAATGGGTTTGATGTTTAAAGTAATAAAGAAAGTCTTAGCCTCTAGATTGAAACCAATTCTCCCTAGTCTTGTCTCCCCGGTTCAGTCCGGTTTTATTAAAGGGATATCAATCTTAGACGACCCATTAATACTTAGCGAAATTCTCTCATGGGCCAAGGTGGTTAAGAAACGGTTACTTGTTTTCAAAGTGGATTTTCAAAAGGCTTATGATTCGGTCAATTGGAGCTTCCTTTTGGATACTCTTAAAGCTATGAACTTCCCGCCTCTTTGGAGGAAATGGATTGAATGTTGTTTGAAGTCGGGTAAATCATCGGTCCTTGTTAACAGCTCCCCTACCCACGAATTCAAACTTTTTAGGGGTCTAAGACAAGGAGATCCAATTTTGCCTTTCCTTTTTGTGCTTATGCTGGAAGCTTTAGAGGTTATTATGAAAAGGGCCGTGGAGACGAGGTGCGTCAAAGGTGTCACCTTGCCTAATGGGGGTCCTACCTTAAAACATCTTTGCTACGCCGATGATATGGTCTTCATAGGCGAATGGTCGGAGGATAATATCTTAAATCTTAATAGGATTTTAAGATGTTTTCCTTTGTTCCTAGTTAAAAGTTGTTATGGGTGGTTTTCTGAGCCCATATCCTGGAATTATATCCTGATTTTATTATTTCTGATTGTGGTCAGGATACCGGATCAGGATATTCGTAACATCCTGATGCAGTATCCTGGCAGTTACTAATTATTCACTTACAGGTCATGGCTGCATGATCATAACGTTCATGTGGACTCATTCTCCTGAAGACTCGCTCTAATCAGTTGGGAAATGGACGTTGAAGCCGGAAGAACAGGTCTCTAACATTTAAAAGGGAATATTCCAGAGCATCCCTAGTTTATAGGAGAATTAGTTTAATATTTGTAACTATAAATAGAAGGCCAGATCGTAGGAACACACACACATCACTTTCTGCTCTCGAACTCTTATTTCTTTTTCTTGCTATCACGCACTAACACTCAACACTTGTAATCGCTGTATCACTTAGCATCGATCTGAGCCTTATCCTGCACTGTATCCTGAACATTCAAGTAATAAGAAGAACAAGGCAGCCGACGATTGTCAGCTCCCGAGGTTTTATGCTAGAGATCTAGATTGATCAAGGGCTTTCCTCGTATATCTTGTGTCCATTTTTCCTTTTTCAGCTCATTGTTTGATTATTGATATAGTTTCATATCCTGAGGCTATATCCTGAAACTGTTTTTATAAACGAACATACCAACATATTTTTCACAAGCATTGCTAGCACACTACCTCACAAACTAATTTGATCACTTAATTGCTTCGGTAATTTTTGACCAAAACAAAAGTCAATCTTCAAAAAAGTTGTGTGTATGGTTCCGATGCTAATGAAGATGAGGTGAACCATATGGCAAGTATTATTTATTGCAAAGCCGGTAATTTTCCTTTCACGTTACTCGGGCTCCCGATTGGAGCAAATATGAAATGAGTTAAATATTGGAAGCCTATTGTTGACAAATTCAACTCTAAGTTTTCCGGTTGGAAGGCTAAATCTCTTCCGTTGGCGTAGAGGGTCACCCTTGCTAAAGCAGTGCTTGGCAAGTTGCCTAACTATTACTTTTCTCTTTTCAAAGCCCCAGTGAGAGTTATCAATTCCTTGGAAAAAATTAGAAGAAATTTTGTATGGGTAGGCAAGCATATTAAATGGGTGGCACGGGACAAGATGGTTGCTCAAAAATGCCACGGGGGGCTCGGCATAGGAGACATAAGGAGTTTAAACATAGCACTTCTAGCTAAATGGTGGTGGAAGTATAAAACCGACAAGTCGGCTCTTTGGGTAAAGGTGATTGATGCTATTCACTTCAAAAAAGTCGGGTACCACTCCTTCCATTTTAACAATCGGTTCGTAGGTGTATAGAAAGATATTGGTATGATCGACAAGGATTTGTCTGTTCTCAACTTGTCTCTAAAAGAAAACTTAAGAGGTATTGTTGGGAATGGGAAAAATATCCGTTTTTGGATTGACAAGTGGTTAGGCGACGTGCCTCTTAACGATCCATATAAGGAGTTGTTCAAGATCGCAGCCGACACGCATGCTTTTATTCAAGATTTTGTGGCACAAGGCAACTCGGTTCAGTGGATTTAGAACTGGGTCCGTGATCCAGTGGTTGGGTCTGAAGCTCATCAGCTGGTCGATTTGCAAAAGGAAGTGGCGGGGTGTGATTTGGGGCTGAAGGCTGATATGTGGGTTTAGGATGGAGACGAACCCTTTAAACTTTCAGTTGCAGGTCTTCGAGCTAGGATTCATGATATCTCAAACCATAACTTAGATAAATGGTGGCTGTGGAATAAATGGGTGAGTCCGAAAATTAATATTTTTTGTTGGAGGGCCCACATGTTTCGCATTCCATCTAAATGGGTCTGATTTATCGAGGCGTTACGTTGGATAATTATTTGTGCTCGAGGTGTGGCATCCGGGAAGAAACGGTCCTGCACATCCTTTGGAATTGTTTATTCGCTAAATCGGTATGGTGGAATATTTGTGTTTGGATAAAAATCCCCTTTCCAAATAATATATCTACTGTTGAAGATATGTTAGCTTACGCCGAAGGCATGAATGGGTCAAAGCAATGGAAGAAAATGATAGTAGGGGCTATTCTTCAAGTTACGGCGTAGGAAATATGGAAGGCTAGAAACGGGAAAACTTTCAACAATCGGCACCTTAATATTGAGAGAACGGCGAACATTATAAAAGAAAATTCTTTTCTTTTGATAAGCAATCTGTCTAAATTTTGTAATCTTGATTGAGCCAGATGGGTAGACTTTAACATTCGTGATGTAATTGTGTAATGTTTTTTTGGGTCCCAGTTTCTTGCTGATCCGTTTTCTATATATTTATATAGAAGTTTCGCCGTTCAAAAAAAACTAAATGGAAAACTCTGTCAAGCTTTTTCGAATAGAGTAGTCATTCTCTATCACATTTTTCCGAATATGATAGTTCTGGCCTACGTAGCTGTAGAAAACTGGCTAGGAAATTTATACTAAGGACCATCTTTAATAGGTGTATTCTTGCTTAAGACCTTTCTCAACCAAAATTTTGATCATGTCATAGTTAAGTCCATCCCAAGTTTTTAGATCAAATACATCAACAAAATTAACCTCAACATCAAAATCATCTTCATCACTACTAGTCTCAACATGATCTTTATTGACATTAGCTTCAACCTATCCAGAGCCTCAATTCCAAACGTTTCTAATTGTTCATTTATTTTCACTTTTAACGTTTTTTACTACTGAAACTGTTTAGAAGCCATAATTTCTTAAACATTTATAAGTTTCAAATTGTTAGTTAACACTATATGTAGGTTGAATCAAGCATAAGTCACATATTCTAATCAATAATCAATTCATAAAATAATTAGTTAAAATTATATAATTATGTTTCTATATTTATCTAAAGACTAAATAAATCAAATAAAAAGTTTGAAGAATACCTACGGATTTGAGAAGAGAGGATGGATTTGAGATGAATGTGGTGCCAAATTTTCGGTTTAGTTCAATCGTGAATTTCCAATTTTTCTGATTTGATAATGCCGATTGCCGAACAGTGTTGTTGATCGATGGACGAATGGCGATGTTGAATCGGCAATCCTCCAAAATTCTTGATCAACTTTACTTTTTCTTTTCCGTTGGTAATTTTTTAGTTACCTTTAATTTCATAATTGGCTTAAATGAATTAAAAACTTAAATTTAAATGGACTAAAACTAATATTGTTAGACCATCCATAGTGGTCATGTGGTAGGCCAAATCACATGCTCAACATCCTCATGTGGTTTGGCATTTTCGGGTGTTGTTCGTGGTTTGTACCACGTAATGCAAGAGATTGAAAGAGAGAGGTTGATGATTGTCTTGACCAATCCAACTTTTTTTATATTTTTATTTCAATTTCAAGTCCACTAATTTCACACAACTCACCATTTCTCTATTTTACCTAATTTTCAGGCCTTGATGACGTAAACGTCACATAGAAAAAAGACATGATCTTAGAGCATTCACGTTATAATTCTTATTTTCATATGTATAATTTAAATAAAAAACACCTTTATCAATAAAGTTCACCATTTAAAAACCTACTACATCTTGTTTAAGCTTATATTTTTACTAATGATTTCTGATTGATAGTTTAACCCTAAAATTAATGATTAAACCAAACTTTAGTAAATGATTTACCTTAAAAGTTCTAATCGATGGTTTTACTTTTTTAACCCAATTTGTTATTTAATAACTTCTAGATAACTACGAACCCGTGGGTATTTAGTTGAACTAGGAAAGTTTTTAACCCAATTTGTTATTTAATAACTTCTCGATAACTCGTGGGTATTATAGTATAGGTGTAGTAAACTCATTTTCTTTTGGAGTTCAACTAGGAAAGTAAGGCTGGCCTACTTTGATATAAAAATTAATTTATTACTTTTTATTTAAAATATATATGTCGATAGTTCAAGAAGCACAATGTACGAAGTATATAATAATCTTATCGAGGTAATAAAATAGAAGATCGAAATTAAATAATAGATATCAAATCCGAACCCCTAGCCAAGTTGGTCCCATGTGGTGGGGTTGGGCCGGTTCCTCCTTAGAGGTCACCGGTTCGATCCACGGCTGCGGCGTTATGGGGGGGAGGATGTCCTAATGATGGATCGTTCCTACCGAGGCATGGTGCGGTCCTGAGGGCAACCCGGTTTTCATCCAACTGTTACCCCAGCGAGTCTCTCGTGTGGGGGCTGTATGGTTTCCGGGCGAAGGTCAGTCAGAGCGGCAGCCGGGGCCCGATCGAACATCGCGTCTGTGAATGCTGGGCTGACGGGTAACCGTCCTTGACGGGGACCCGGTGAGCAATGGTCCATGTACATATTGAAAGTCACCCTTCAAAAAAAAAAAAAAAAAAAAAAAGCTAAGAAGGAAGTTTAAATATATTTATATGTGGAAATATCTTTGCATGATGAAACTGTCACCATTAATCAGAAAGATTATAATTCTATTGGGACCATTAATCAGAATCAGAAAGATTATATATTCTATTGGGACCATTAATCAGAATCACAAAGATTATATATTCTATTGGGCAGAAATATATAACTGTAAAAATACACACGAACTTCTTGACACTGGTGTAGTTTGACAAGTATAACGGTGTAACTGTAGGTAGAGGTGCAAAAGAAAAACTCGAATCCGGAAAAAAACCTGAACCTGCGTATTAGAAAAACTGGGGTTTTTCTAAACCCGAACCCGACCCTACCCGTAGGGTAGGGACCGGGTATGTGTATTCTGTTCAATACCCGACCCTGAACCCGGGTTCTTTTCGTACCCGGGTTTTCGTAATACCCGGACCTGTTGTGTACAATAATTTTTTTTTGAACGTTTAGAGCTTGTGTGAGGCTTTTTGGGCAGATTCCAAGCCATACAATATGTATAAATAAAGGTTTCCATTATATTTCTATGTTTTATACAAAAAAAAAATGACTCGAAAAACCCGATCGATACCCGAACTCGGACCATACCCGAACCCTACCCGGACCCGGAAATAGGGTATTCTAATACCCTGCTATTGAAAACCCGAACTCGAACCCGGATACACAGGGTATAGATTTTCTGGCCAATACCCAGACCTGAACCCGACCTAGAAATGACCAATACCTAAAAATCAAAAGCCGGTCATACGCATACCAGGGTATATACGTGAACCCGAGTATTATAAAAAACCCGGTTTGTGCACCTCTAACTGTAGGGGCACTCTAAGATGGGCCCAAAGTATTTAAATGGGCCCACTAGTGGAAGAGTGTCTTATTTTTATTCAAATTGAACTTGAAGTATCTAAATTAAGGGTTAGGATATAATAGGAAGTTTTTTTGGCTAGAAAGTAATCTTGATCATCAATTGATTTAATCAAGGGTTAAGATTAAATGAGTGAAATTGAAAAGAAGAAAAGAGACGCGTGAGTTTGTGTAAGGGCATTCTAGTCAATCAAGAACAATAGTTTCTCTCTCCTTCAACCCCCCCCCCCATTTTTTAAACGTTAATAATTTTTTCATACGACATTTTTTTTTATAAATATTGCACCAAAAAAGGAGCGTTTTTTATCTTTAAAACGAGTATACTATTGTTATATTTTCGATTTTTTTTTGAAAACCCAGTTGCGTAAAACGCAATGGAAAAAAACCCAATTGCGTAAAACGCAATGGAAAAAAAAACGTAAAAAATGATTTTTTTCTAAAACGCAATGCACAAAAAAATAAAGAAATGTCTTATTTCTAAAACGCAATGGCTAGAAAACACAAAAAAATATCTTATTTCTAAAATGCAATAGCCTAAAAACACAAAAGAAAGTGTACTTTCTAAAACGCAATGGACTGAAAACACATAAAAATGTGTTTTACCTAAAACGCAATGCACAAAAAACACAAAGAAATGTCTTATTTCTAAAACGCAATGGCCAGAAAACAATTAAAAATGTTTTTTTTCTAAAACGCAATGGACTGAAAACACATAAAAATGTGTTTTACCTAAAACGCAATGGATTAAAAACTTTTCAAAAATGTGTATTTCTAAAACGCAATGGCCAGAAAACACATAAAAATGTCTTATTTCTAAAACGCAATGGCCTAAAAACATAAAAGAAAGTGTTCTCTCTAAAACGCAATGGACTGAAAACACATAAAAATGTGTTTTACCTAAAACTCAATGACTAAAAACACTTCAAAAATGTGTTTTACTAAAAACGCAATGGCCAGAAAGTGTTCTCTCTGTCTACGAAAATGAGGGAATATCCAGAAAATTAAATTTTCTGATGGAGTTTTATTAAAGCAATTTAATTAAAAAAAAATTTCGACCCCAGCTAGGGGTTCTGCCCCTTGGACCCTGCTCCCAGGGGCGCTACCCCCGGACCCCCGCCAAGGGTCGTTGCCCCCTTGGAACCCCCGTAGAACGTAATGACTCAATTTAAAAACACAGATCGTAAAAATACAATTCAAGAATTTCTTACATTGATTGAAGCCGATTTCTTCAACGATTGACGAAATTTGAATGACAGAACCACTTATCAGCGATTGAATCGAACGGATCGAGTGATTCGTTTCAAAATCATGGGAAAAAATGAGATATTGTATGAAGTTAAATTGAGTTTCTTCAAAAAAGTTGAAGAACACGTTGATTGGGTGTTTGTTGTTTGGTGACGAAAATCGCACTATAATGTAGTGATTATTGAGATAGAAAGTGAAGAAAAGGTTGAAGATGGTTGGTTTTGAAAATGGTGGGTTTTGAAGTTACTGGGGGAAGAAGGAAGAAGATTGGATACGATTGACTAAAATACCCATCCTCTTTATTTTAAATTTTGTCAAATGTCATAACCCTATTGCTTCCTATCCTTCCTAGCCAAAATAAACTTCCTATTTGATTCTCACCCTCTAAATTAATTATGATAATGTTTTAAAACTACCTCGAATGAACCGATCAATGAGCAAGAGTCACCTTTTCTGCAACCAACCTGTTTTTTCGGTAAATATATCGGGTTTGCTGGCCAACAATTCGATCCCGAAGCATTTGTGGCGGTGTACCCAATTGACCTAGTTCCCAACCCTGGAGGAGCCCCGTTTACTAATCAGGGGTTACCCGATGAACTTCAGGTGAAACCTTCTGATCAGTTCAATAAGATATGTCATTCACATAGTCCAATAATTAACACCAAGTATAACACTTTTGTATGTCTCATTCACCATGACAATTATAGTTGCGAATCATAGTTCACAAAATAATTAGATGAAAATATTCAAGTGCTCATGGTCAAATCTTGTTGAATTTAAAGCTATCAAGACCAATAATCCAAACACAATGCCATTTTTAGTGGACGTTAAGTTCTCAAGGCTTCTCTCTTCACACTTGATAATAATTTGATACGCAACAAGATAACCATCGTGCATATGACATTGTTTTGCACATATTTGGTACATGCTACTTTTAGTAGACATGGTAAATTACTCAAAATTGTGATATTGATATATACGATACACCGATCACATATATGTATTTATGGTGTATACTTTCTTAAGAAACCTCAATGTACTCACATTGGCCTAAATTTGCTTTCAAATCACTCAAGTTTTTCAAGACAGGATGAACTCCTATAATTAGACTGTGTATTGGGCAATAAACCACTGCAACAACACACCATGGGGTGCCATACACCGTGCTGTTGGATATTTTAGTGTAATCGAGATTGACTTGGTGAACAAATTGTTAGAAGACTGGTACTGATAGAAGCTGCACAACAATCTGAAACAGAAAATAAAGAAACAGTAAAATGAGAAAAATGAACCGGGCTTGTGTTTGACACAATTCCCTTAAACAGATTCGCCGTCTGTTCCTAGGGTACGCCGGTTCGAAGTAGCAACAGCGCACTGCCGGACTTGAGCACTTGCCTGAAAAGAAGCTGGAGAATGTCGTTGCAGAGATTGAGAGAAGAGAAGAAGCTATCTGTTTGTTGGTGTGTCTAAACTGATCAAATTGATATGGTTTTATAGTCACAAAAGCATAACCGAATTCTAGCCATCATTGCAGAGAATTAAAACTGAATAATTGTCATTACTACATCAGTTTTGAAACTGATAATAATAACCTTTTAATGACCATCAATCTTGAATAATCATTTCAGTTTCAGTTTTAAAACTCATTAAAAACAAAACGGTTATGAGTCTTGAGTGCAAAAACTGCCTCACGCGGGCCCGGGTTTTCGGAGCTGCATTCGTGTCCGCAGGACGTGCGGGCACACGTGAGTTCAACTAATTCCGGTTCCATTTTTTGCACCACCCCTGCGCGCGCGGGTAGGACTTGTGGTAAAACATGTCATAAGACTTCAAAGGCTTAGATAAGGTTTCACCTTATAAATTGCCTATCCTTTTGTTCCCACTCCAATGTGGGACAAAGTGGTTTTACCACTTGAGACTTTCCATTCACACCAAAACTTTCAACAATCCCCCACATGAATGGAGGTCGATCTCAGAAACAACATTATTTGTCACACCCCGATATTTCCACATATTACCGGTGGGCCTGGCGGGGAGTATCGTGACGTAGTTGATATCATCATTGTCAATATACACAATATAATAGCACAGCGGAAGGCTTGGTGAAAATATACTATTACAAACCATAGTGTCCGAGTGTCCAAATAAAGAATATACAGACTTGGTTGTAGTAGAGATCCATAGGCGGATCATAAAATAAAATACAAGAAAACTGAAATAACAGACTCCAGGTATCTAGGGATTTGCAAGATCCTCTTATTGGACACCTAGTAGCTGCAGCCTATTTACGTGAGGTACCTGTCAATTAGTCTTTGGAAAATACGTCAGTTTACACTGGTAAATACAATTAACCGACTCGTTTGAAAAGAGTTTATAAAATTGATTTAAGTGCACAAGCACAAATCATTTATACTTGGGACAATTATTTAAGATAATCTTGTATGCTGCTTTACATGTTTGTCATACATATGGGGCCGGTTTGAAAGCCAGTCATGATTAACCGACTCACCACTATAGAATCCACAAAGGAGTTATCCCCATCATGTGGGTTATTTAGCATTTGCATCTGTCAGGTGTATGCCTACACCCCGTGCATAGGTCATGGTCATTTACAAATGAAATGAGCCAAGGATATCCAGGACACGGTCGTATTAACCCCCATTGTTTATCTTATCAAACAAAACAGATTAAAACGGGTTATGTAAATTTATTAATCACAATCCGATTAAATGATTTCATACCCGACCAAGCGGTATTATTATAATACCGTATCCCAAGCCCGTATAAGGGAAAATAAATTAAAAGTATTTACCTGAGCTAGATGAAAGAAGTAACTCAGCCGTATATTCCTAAAGCCTTATGAAAGTACCTTCTACCAAAGCTACTCAATCTATATAGAAGGTTTATTAACCTATTAGGATACTAACGGGTCTGTATTTAAGTCAAAGACTTTGACCGGTTAGTTTGAAAGATACTTTAAGGATCTAAACGCTAGATTAAGCGGAGACCATAATAGAATGTGATTTAGACCCGACAAGTTTGGATACTTGTATTATACGGGTAAACTAAACACATTCTGGATTTTGAAGATTTAATGACAAGGTTAAACCCGTTTCGGTTATTTTATGTAAACTAGTCACATAAACCGATCCGAATGCATAAATGCATAACGGGTAGCCAAATGAATTATATACAGGTCTCATATGTTATTATGCTTAAAATATGCTAATACATCAGTAGGATGTTAGCATATATGCCCAAGAAGTATTTAAAACCAATTTAAGTCCCGTAGGGGCATTTTGGTCATTTTAACGATTATAAAAGAGATTTTATAATAAACTGAGGTTCTGGTCTTTGGTAATCAGTAAAAATATTTGTTTTATCACATTACTTTAGTAAGATATTATATATATGTGAGGTTTACAATTTATGGCCCAACTATGCCCCGAAAGGGCATTTTGGTCATTTCACATATGCTTTTAAGGACATTTTTGGAAGTCTGAGTTCATGACTTATACTTACTGTAATAATATTAAAATTTACTTAAAATTTCAGTAGGTAATAAGTCTTAGGTGTTAAATATGGTTTAAAACCATACTATGCACCTAATTAGCGTAAAATCGCTAATTGACGATAATTATAGTGTTTTATGGAAATATGAGATTTTGATCAGTTTTAATTGTTCAAAATAATTTATTTAATGTATGAAATCAGTAGGAAAGGGTTTGGCATTCAAATCATTTGTTAATCTCATTTTATGCTTAAAAAGGGTACTATCGTCATTTACCAGATTATACAAGAACTCCATGATATGATCAGATTATAATCTGATAAAAAATTCCAAAAATCTCTAAAAATAATATCTTAACACTAGGTAATGAGTTTTGGGTCAAAATCCAAGTTTAAACATACTTTATGCAAGATATCGCAATTTAATTAATAAAAAGCTTCAATTTACGATATTTAGCATAACTTCTGTTTGAGACCAAGAACTGATGTCAAATTTTCGGGACATACTTATATATCAGTAACAAAGGTTTTTGTCCACTCACATTTCTAAAAATCTCGTTTATATGTCAAAAGGGCAAAAATGGCATTTATGAGCATAATAACCAACATGAGCATATAATTCAAAGTACTAAGGACCAAGTAATATAACTCCAGGGGGTTATACTACTGCATAAAGTGGTCCTAATGGAAGCTTAAAACATGGGAGAATTAAGCTCATTCGGGTCAGAACTGAAAGTCAAAGCAAAAGTCAAGCTTTTGCGACTTTCGGTTGTGAACCGATCCTAAACTGAAAATTGTCGGGTTGAACATGCTTAAACATGTTCTAATACTAATTACCAAGTTATTAGAATGATAAAATATGATTTATAACCTCTGCATTGTTAGTTATAATTATTATTTAAAATTCTGGTCAGTTTGACTTTTTAACTTAATAGTTTGACCCGACAATTAACTAGGCAAACGAAGTAATTAGGAGGTGCCCTTTTAAGGGTTAATCACCTACCTTATTATGGTCACATAACCACTTTTAATTCGGACAGTGGCTGGACCATTTGTGTTTAAACCGAAAGTCAAAGTCAAAGTCAAATTACGATAATTTTGACTTTTCGGTTTTTAAACTAAAAACTGAACTAAGGAAGGGGGCTAAGACACTTACAAAGGGTCCTAGCTATCTTTTCTACAAACTTGAGCTCCCTTTATGGCCAGGTATCTCCAGATGAGAGTGTAGGAGTGATTGCAAATGAAATGAGCAAATGAATAAAACACTTAAGTGCCTTTATATAGATGATTGCCATGAAACAAGATCACGGCAGGTGTTTTTGGGGTGTTTAGGATCACACCAGGTGTCCTAGTAGTATTCTAAAACCGACAACAAGCCCCAAGTATCAAAAATCAGGCATCTAAGGCGGTGCAACAGGCTGAAACATGCAGCTGTCATTTTTCTGCAGAACTAGGCGTCTGTTGCGAGCCGCGTAAGAATCAAAGGGGGTTTACGCGGGCCGCGACAACCTCCTGTTCAGGTGAAAACTGTTTTAACTTTGGCAGTTTCAGTCCCTGGTCCTTAGAAACTTTATATAACCTCATTTATGGCATATAAGGCCCTTGTAGTTAGATTGTGGAGGTTCAAGGGAGTATAACCAAACTCCGTTAGGCCCGGTTTCATTAAACGATCACCGTAACATAAGTTTCTATACATTGACGCTTTTAACCCAAAGTCTTGAAAACTTGCATAACGATCTCGAAACCATGTGAAATTGATATCACTTATTCTTGAGAGTATATTTGAATATTACGAAGCCTCGGGTTCGTTAAAAGGTCACTCAGAGGTAAGAATTAACATATTGACACATTTAACCCATGTAGTTTATAATCTTTCGATTATTTTCATAAACGGCTTCTTATATCCAATTAATAACTCGTTTAAGAATATATTCTTAGTGTGTGGTCATTCAGAGGCACAAGTTTGGCATGTTGACACTTTTAGTCCCTTCGCATACATATTTTCATCGTTTGTCAACTTTAGTCCTTTAAACTCAAACTTTCACAAATTTAGAGTTTAGGACACGTGTCTTTATATAATTGGACACGTTTTTATGTGGTGTTACATTATTCCAATTAGATTTCAGCAGTTGAGTTTTGCATACGATAGGTAGGTGTTACCCTTTGAACCTTCGCTCATGAAATGCACTTAGCCCACTAGCTCTGAGTAGAACTCGATGTCTTTGAACTCGTCTGCCGTTTGTGTAGACGACAATGCACTTCACACAAGACTCTCCTTGACAAAGTCAAGTCCTCATAGTTATGTTCGTTATGGTCATGAACATGATGCCTGGTTCTGTGAGAGCCATTAGGTATTGTGCCCCAACAATACCCTTCGAAGCGACCCCACTTCTCTCTCACATAGGTGATTCACTATGTATGGTTACCTTAGTCGAATCATTAAAAGCCATAGGCTTAGCCTCACACTTGTCACTTTTAGGAATGGACTAGCAAGTTTACTAAGCTTTGCAATAAACTCCCTTATATATATACGTAGGGTTATCCCCCACAGTGACCTTACTAATTCATACAATTAGGTTTTCCTATTGAACTTATCTCTTGGGATCTTCAGTCTACTGAGTTAGGTTTCCATCATATGAACTTTTATTTTCAAGGGCTTTAGTCCCATTCCCATGGACGACTTCTGTACTAACTCTCTACTTAGGCCTTTTGTTAGCGGATCCGCAATATTATCCTTTGACCTCACGTAGTCAACAGTGATAATTCCTGTAGAGATTAGTTGTCGTATCGTATTATGTCTACGTTTAATATGTCTGTTCCTACCATTATACATTGTGCTACGAGCTCTGCTAAGTGCCGATTGGCTATCACAATGTATACAAATGGTAGATGCCGGCTTAGGCCATCTTGGTATATCCTCAACAAATTGACGTAGCCATTCTGCCTCTTCACCTGCTTTATCTAAAGCGATGAACTCTGATTCCATCGTGGATCTAGCGATAACTGTTTGTTTTGACGATTTCCACGATATAGCAGCACCTCCAGGTGTGAATACATACCCACTTGTTGCTCTGGAATCATTCGTGTCAGATATCCAATTTGCATCGCAGTGTCCTTCTATAACTGCTGGATATCTGTTGTAATGCAAGCCGTATTCTCGGGTGTATCTTAAGTAGCGAAGCAACCGAGTGATACAGTTCCAATGCATTGAACTTGGGTTGCTGGTGTACCCGCTTAGCTTGCTTACAACATATGCTATGTCTGGTCTAGTACAACTCATAAGATACATCAAGCTACCAATAATTCTTGAGTATTCCAATTGTTTTACAGGTTCACCTCTATTCTTGGCTAGATGTTGACTCGTGTCAAGTGGAGTTCTAGCTTCATTAGAGTCATTTGCATTGAACTTCTCAAGAATTTTGTCCACATAATGGGATTGACTTAAAGCAAGACCACTTTGGGTTCTCGTGATTTGGACCCCCAAAATCACATCCGCAAGACCCATGTCTTTCATGTCAAACCTTGCTTTTAGCATGCTCTTTGTAGATTTTATGATTTTGTCATCACTTCCAGCAATGAGCATGTCATCTACATATAGACACAAAATGACATATCCATCAGATGTGTCTTTCACATACACACACTTGTCACATTCATTGATTTTGAACCCAGCATCAAGCATGACATGATCAAACTTTTGGTGCCATTGTTTTGGAGCTTGTTTCAATCCATACAAGGATTTTACAAGTTTACACACTTTCTTTTCTTGCCCAATAGCTGTGAAGCCTTCGGGTTGTTCCATGTAGATTTCTTCCTCTAGATTTCCAATCAAGAAAGTTGTTTTCACATCCATTTGGTGAACTTCCAAATCTCTAATGGCGGCAATGGCAAGCACCATCCTGATGGATGTTATTCGCGTAACTGGCGAATATGTATCAAAGTAATCTAAACCTTCTCGTTGATTATTTCCTTTGATCACTAACCTTGCTTTGTACTTATCGATGGTCCCATCTGGTTTCATCTTCTTCTTGAAGATCCATCGATATCCTAGTGGTTTACATCCTTGAGGAAGATCCACTAGTTCCCAAGTATGGTTTTGTAAGATAGAGTCTATCTCACTTTTGATTGCCTCTCTCCACTGAGGTCATTATAAGGAATGCACCGCTTGTTGGTACGTTTGAGGTTCATCTTCTACCATATAGGTAAGAAACTCAGGGCCAAAGGATTTTTCAGTCCTTTGCCGTTTACTTTTTCTGATTTCAACTTCCTCAGTATTAGATTGTTCTCGAGGTTCATCGTTTTCAACTTCACCCTTGGGAATAATTTCCTCAACCGGTCTAGAAGAACTCGGTTCACTTTTATCTAAGCATGGGAACATATGTTCAAACCATGATGCATCCTTAGATTCCATTATGGTGCCTTTGCATATTCCAGGATTCTTAAAATCATGCACAAGAAAACGACAAGGACCATAAGGACGGGTGTATCCTATAAATACACAATCCACCGTTTTGGGTTCTATTAGTAGGCGCTTAGGTGGTGTGACCACCACCTTAGCTAAACACCCCCACACTTTCAAGGATTTATTTGGTGGTTTCTTTCCGGTCCATAATTCGTAAGACGTTACATCCTTTTTCTTATTGGGTATCATGTTCAACACATAATTTGACAATAAGATTGCTTCCCCCCCCCACATGTTTTGGTTTACACCAGAACTTATCATCATGGCATTCATCATTTCTTTCAAAGTACGATTTTTCTGTTCTGCTATGCCATTTGATTGAGGGGAGTAAGGAGCCGTGAGTTCGTGGATGATTCCACTTTTTGCACATACGTCAATAAAAGGTGAAACATATTTACCTCCTCGGTGATTTTCCGATTTAGTTGATTCTCAACTTCGGCTTTGAACAAGATAAACTTGTCAATAGCCTCGTCCTTACTCTTAAGTAAATACACATAGCAATACCTAGTACTATCATCAATGAACGTGATGAAGTACTTATTCCCACCACGAGTAGGAATTGCCTTTAGATCACACACATCAGTGTGGATCATCTCGAGGGGTTCGGTGATTCGTTCCACCTTTTTGAATGACGATTTCGTTTGTTTTGCTTCTACGCAAGTTTCACATTTATTAATTGAGTCGATATCGAATGTTGGTATGCAATCAAGTTTGATTAAACGACGAATGGAATTATAATTTATGTGACCTAGTCTACCATGCCAAAGATTAGAAGACTCAATCAAGTAAGTAGAACTAGTAACGTTTTCTTTCATTGCATTCAAGACAATTACATTTAGTTTAAACATTCCATTGAGGGCATAGCCCTTACCAACATACACACCATTTTTGGTCAACACGACCTTGTCCGACTCAATCACCATTTTGAACCCAAATTTGTTCAACTGCCACCCCGACACAAGGTTCTTACGAATTTCTGGAACATACAACACGTTTGACAAGGTGAGTTCCTTTCCAGAAGTCATTTTTAGAACCACGTTCCCCTCACCTTTAATTTCGGCCGTGGCGGAGTTTCCCATAAAAACCTTTTCGCCATTAGTCACCTCTTTGAAGGTGTTGAAAAGGCTCTTGTCGAAACACACATGACAGGTAGCCCCCGTATCAACCCACCAATCCTTGTTATTTTGCCCGACCAAATTAACTTCAGTCACCAAAATCGAGAGATCCGTGACCATGGCAACCAGGTTGTCGACTTCATCAACCATGTTCACTTGTCGAGCATTTTCCTTCTTGGGGAGCTTGCATTCACTGGCCTTGTGGCCTTGCTTTTGACAATTATAACAAGTTCCTTGGAACTTCTTTTTCCCAACTCCTCCCTTAGGACCAAGGTTGGAGCGTTTCCCTTGACTTTTCTTTCCACCCTTTCCACTGTTTTTTCCCTTTGAAGATTGGCCATGTTCAACAAGATTGGCCTTCACTGTTTCAGGACCATCAACTTTTTTTAGGGCCACTTTGTTGTCTTCTTCAATCCGAAGACGAACAACAAGATCTTCAATGGTCATCTCCTTTCGCTTATGCTTGAGATAGTTCTTGAAATCAACCCAACTTGGTGACAGTTTTTCGATCATTGCAGCAACTTGGAATGTTTCACTGAGCATCATTCCTTCCGCATGAATATCATGAAGGATAACCTGCAATTCTTGGACTTGGCTCATGACCGTTTTAGAGTCTATCATTTTAAAGTCCAAGAACTTAGCCACCATGAATTTCTTAGTGCCCACATCTTCTGTTTTGTATTTGCGATCCAAAGACTCCCACAATTCTTTGGTAGTCTTGGCTTTGCAATACACATTATACAATGTATCCACCAAACCATTCAAAATAAAGTTGCGGCACAGGAAATCCGAATGATTCCAGGCATGCATCGCGCTCACAGATTGACCATCCATATCCCCTTCATCAACATGGGGTTTAGGTTCAGTCAAGAACCTTGCCAGGTTCAGCGTGGTCAGATAAAAGAACATCTTTTGCTGCCACTATTTGAAATTCACCCCACTAAATTTCTCTGGTTTCTCAGCATGCGACACTGCATTAGGTAGTGGTGTCACTAGACCGGTAGTGACAGTAACAGCAGAAGTCATGACCGCAGAAACAGCACTGGTCATGACAGTAAAAACAACAGTAGTCATCGGCTGGGATTCCATTCTGAAAAGAACAGAATGTAGAAACAATTAGTAAAATGGATCTGTTTAAGTTTGTTAGAAAACTGGTACTGATAGAAGATGCACAATAATCTGAAACAGAAAATAAAGAAATAGTAAAACGAGAAAAATAGACCGGGCTTGTGTGTGACACAATTCCCTTAAACAGATTCGCCGTCTGTTCCCAGGGTACACCGGTTCGAAGCAGCAACAGCGCACTGCCGGACTTGAGCACTTGCCTGAAAAGAAGCTGGAGAATGTCGTTGCAGAGATTGAGAGAAGAGAAGAAGCTGTCTGTTTGTTGGTGTGTCTAAACTGATCAAATTGATCTGGTTTTATAGTCACAAAAGCATAACCGAATTCTAGCCATCATTGCAGAGATTTAAAACTGAATAATTGTCATTACTACATCAGTTTTGAAACTGATAATAATAAACTTTTAATGACCATCAATCTTAAATAATCATTTCAGTTTTAGTTTTAAAACTCATTAAAAAAAAAAACGGTTATGAGTCTTGAGTGCTAAAACTGCCTCACACGGGCCCGGGCTTTCGGAGCTGCATTCGTGTCCGAAGGACGTGCGGGCACACACGAGTTCAGCTAATTCTGGTTCCATTTTTTGCACCCCCCCGCACGCGCGGGGTTAGGACTTGTGGTAAAACATGTCATAAGACTTCAAAGGCTTGGATAAGGTTTCACCTTATAAATTGCCTATCCTTTTGTTCCCACTCCAATGTGGGACAAAGTGGTTTTACCACTTGAGACTTTCCATTCACACCAAAACTTTCAACAATCCCCCACATGAATGGAGGTCGATCTCAGAAACAACATTATTTGTCACACCCAGATATTTCCACGTATTACCGGTGGGCCCGGCGGGGAGTATCGTGACGTAGTTGATATCATCATTGTCAATATACACAATATAATAGCACAGCTGAAGGCTTGGTGAAAATATACTATTACAAACCATAGTGTTCGAGTGTCCAAATAAAGAATATACAGACTTGGTTGTAATAGAGATCCATAGGCGGATCATAAAATAAAATACAAGAAAATTGAAATAACAGACTCCAGGTATCTAGGGATTTGCAAGATCCTCTTATTGGACACCTAGTAGCTGCAGCCTATTTACGTGAGGTACCTGTCAATTAGTCTTTGGAAAATACGTTAGTTTACACTGGTAAATACAATTAACCGACTCATTATTTAAGATAATCTTGTATGCTGCTTTACATGTTTGTCATACATATGGAGCAGGTTTGAAAGCCAGTCATGATTAACCGACTCACCACTATAGAACCCACAAAGGAGTTATTCCCATCATGTGGGTTATTTAGCATTTGCATCTATCAGGTGTATGCCTACACCCCGTGCATAGGTCGTGGTCATTTACAAATGAAATGAGCCAAGGATATCCGGGACACGGTCGTATTAACCCCCATTGTTTATGTTATCAAACAAACCAGATTAAAGCGGGTTATGTAAATTTATTAATCACAATCCGATTAAATGGTTTCATACCCGACTGTAACAACTCTCATTAAAAGTATTATTTCTTATTTTAAATTGTCCAATAGGAAACCCTAATTAAGACCCCCAAGTAATACTGCATGACCCCTGAAATTTTCAGAACAATTGGAACTAGGATCAGGGTCCCTAAAGCTCAGGGGGGGGGGGGGGTATTCCCTAATTAGTATTATCCACACAGTTTGCTGTAGAAATTGAATTTTATCGAACCGCTGACTCACCCATGCTATAAATCCACGAAGCTACCCTACTCTAAAAGTGCCCCCGTCGCGCCACGCTACAGCCTGTCGCACCACGTGACCGGGACAACTTTTCAGTATAAGTAGCAGGGTTTGGCACTTGCATGGCTGCGTTGGTTCGACGTTCAAACTCATTTTATACACTGAGTTATACTCTATTTTGTTCAAAAACACACACTAGCACGAAGCTCTGCTGCGATAACAGGGTAATAACTCGATCACTGCTACGATACATTGTCCGATTGATTGAAACCGATCCGATGGATGTTTAAGTACTGCCCGAATACGGGCTATACTTTGTCATTCGTCGTGAGGGTTTTGATTTCGTGAGCTTATCGTAAATGTTGTATTAAGTTACTGACCTAGTTTTGTGTGCATTGTTGTTTAAATTAGGTTATCAGGCTTATTAGTAGGCTAAACTCTGCCCGATTAAACTTGCAATGTGAGTCATTCTCTTTTATCAAATTGCTTTACAAAACCCTAACTGTTTTCCAGTTATGCTTTGCAGTGATTAAGTCTTTGCTAATCTTTAATTACTCGCAGTATGTGGGGGTTTTGTGCACATTACTACTAATGATTTATCACTTAGGTGGGCGAGCCTAATTTGTGATATGTCCACAGTCATAGATTCGGTCGAGTGACAGCTGAACCAGATAATTATATGATAGGGGCAAATATAAAAACCCTTAATGCTGTAAATTTATAACAATGTGTCTTTTGTGCAACTTGAATGACTCGCCATTATTTCCCCGCTGATAAAATGTTTTTAAACATGTTTCAGGTGATCTGCTGTGATCCAAGGAAAAGTGCTATGTAGCACTGCAAGCTTGAAGAGGTGGCTCAATAAAATAAATAAACATGTTTTTGTAAAACAGGGATTTCCCAGTGAAATCGCCTTTGTTGTAAATTATGGGTGTTATTACCAAATTGTACAATAAAAATAATTGGGCATTTTCAAGTTTAAACGATCCTGTTAATACTTCTGATGCCAAACTAAATACAATTACCACGGGTTTTCTGTCCTGCGGCCTCTGGACCGGGTCACACCGGGCGGGGGGCCGTGACAGAAAAAGGTGGTATCAGAGCCACTGATTTAAGCCTATTAAGTATTCAGAAATACTTAATTTTCCTGGTTGCCATTTTTTGATTTTGTGAAAATTTTAACTTAATTTTGTGTTTCTTCATGTATGCTAACAGCATGAATGAATTATCGGAGGCACTCCAAAACTTTACTATCCATAGCACAGATATGGATATTATAGGAAATCCATTTGGCTACCAGGCTGATACTGAAGAGCCAATAGTATTCCAGGCCCAGCCGCAGGAGAAACCAAAGCCGAAAAAGAGAAGTAGACTCGTAGGCTGGAGGCGTGTGCGTAGGAAGAAACCAGTGACACAGAAAGTTATAAAGACTAAGGATCCCAATGATAAAGGCAAAGGAAAGGAGATCGGGGAAAGTTCAAGGCAAGCCCAGGAAATGCCATCGTGGGAGGAGCTGGACCGCAAACTGGCATTTAGCGATCTCATCGGACCTGCCGATGAAAACCTCTTCAATTACCCAGCTGAAATAAAACTTCCAGTTAATTTGGAGCCTGCTATCCCAGATCCTATTATCCACCCCCGACCTCTACCAGGAGAGCTGGAAGAATGGTGGACAACTGACTGGCAATTTCAGAACCTCTTGAATAAACCTAACACCTTCTTTCCCCAGTTTGACCCTGAGCCTGCACCAAACCCACCTATGAGCGCTGAGAACTTGGCTGAACTTCGTCACTATGGCGAGGAACTGGTGGACACAGGGAATCGAATCCGGGAAGTAGGAGAACAGATCTCCTGGAAATACGACGAGAGGGAGCGTCGTTTCTGAGACACCAGTTGGTTGTGGTTGCATGGTGGTGTGGTTATGTGTTTAATAATAATAAAATAATAATAAAAATATAATCATGTAAAATAACTTAAAATAAAACTTTTGTAAGATAATCGGTGTGTACGGATGCATACTAAAATATATAAAATATGGAAGTCGCAAAGTCGACAATTTTGGCTATACGTGTTGACGTGATTATGTGCGATTCCTCTATTGCGTTTGGTTGATATTTATTTGTGCCAATAACTTATATATATATATATATATTGTTAATTATCATATGGAACCCGCTGTTAATGAACCAGTTAATGAAGTTAACCAATCTGAGCAAAACAATGAGGATCACTTTCTTAATAGGCAAGATATAGAAAACATCGTCGCCCAGGGAATAGCAAATGCTATTCCAGCAATTCTTGCTGCTGCCCGAAACCCAGTTGAACCTCAACCAACTACTCCCAGCAAACGTACTCACAGTGACAATTTCATTAATAGTGTTAACGGAGGCGGCAATAACGACAACTTGATTCAGGCCCCAATACTTAAGAAAATGAAAGTTGCAACACCTGGTTGCACCTATAAGGAATTTCTTGCCTGTAAACCTATCGAATTTGCAGGCAATGAAGGGGCAACCGCCGCACTACGTTGGTTGGAGAAAACCGAGGCAGTAATCAAAATAAGTAAATGTGTCGAGGAGGATAAGGTTATGTATGCTTTTCACCTTTTCAACGAAGAAGCATTAGAATGGTGGAACACGGTACTGCAAGCCAAGGGTAGTGACATGGCCTATGCCGTGAATTGGGAAGAGTTTAAGCATTTGGTGGAAAGGAAATTCTGCCCTGAATATGAAAAAGAGCAAATAGCGAATAAGTTCCTGAGCCATCGAATGGTGGATGTTGACTGTCGAGGGTATACTTCGAAGTTCTTCGAATATGCCAGAATTGTGCCCACTCTGGCCTCGCCAGAACCGGTAGTTATTTCTCGCTACATTTGGGGTTTAATTAGCGAGATTCGTGATATCGTCAAAGCTGCGAGACCTCGCACAATTGACGATGCAGTGGAATTGGCCAACACTCTGACTGACGGGCTGGTACGTACGAGAGAAGAAAATAGGAAAAAGGAGTTAGCCCAAAAGATTACCCAAGGATTTCGTGTGGGTAATAATAGAAACTTCAAGAGAAAAGGGAACTGGGTCCTCTTCCACCCTGCCATTTTGCGGGAATTGCAAAAAGAAACATTTTGGAAAATGTAGAGAAAATTGTAATTTCTGCAAAATTCCGGGCCATCGGGAGGAGGAATGCAAGAAGAAATTAAAGGTCTGCTACAACTATGGGGAAGCTAGGCATTTCAGACCAGAATGCCCTAAATTGGTCAAACCAGTGGATAACAAGGCCAAACTTGCTGAAGGAACTAATAAGAAGAATGCAAGAGCCTTCCAATTGACCACGCAAGAAGCTGAACTGATTCCCGACGTAATAGATGGTACGTTTCTGGTACACAACGTTTATGCAAAAGTATTATTCGACTCTGGTGCAAACCAAAGTTTTATAAATACTTCTTTCTGCCAAGCTCTTAAGCTACCCTTAACCAAACTTAGGCAGATTTTTACAGTAGAAACAGCAGACGGGAACTCTATTAACATAGATACGGTTTTGCAAAAAGAAAATATAGAACTTTCAGGTTATAAATTTTCTGCAAACCTATTACCCATGAATTTAGCTGGATTCGATGTTGTATTAGGGATGGATTGGTTAGTAGTCAACCATGCTTGAATCCTCTGTGATAAGAATTCCATAGAAATCCGTGCACCCACAGGAGAAGTAATTATGATTACAGAGGATAAGCCGCATAAACCAATGAAGTTCATTTCGGTAATGAAAGTTGCTAGTTATGAACGAAAGCAAGGAATAGTGTATATGATTTCGGTAATCATAAGCACTAAGGGTAAGGAACTTAAGGAAATTCCTGTAGTATCAGAATACGTGGAGGTATTCCCAGAAGAACTACCAGGATTACCACCAGATAGGGAGGTAGAATTTAGAATTCATCTGATTCCTGGAACAACACCCATAGCTAAAGCACCCTATCGGTTAGCACCCACCGAAATGTTAGAATTGAAAAAGCAATTAGATGAATTGCTCAGTAAAGGATTCATACAACCTAGTTCATCCCCTTGGGGAGCACCAGTGTTGTTTGTAAAGAAGAAGGACGGTTCAATGCGAATGTGTATCGATTATAGGGAATTGAATAATGTTACAATTAAGAATCGATACCCATTACCTAGGATTGATGATCTTTTCGATCAACTTCAAGGAGGTAGATACTTTTCTAAGATAGATTTACGCTCCGGATATCATCAGTTAAAGGTACAAGAAGAAGACATACCTAAAACTGTTTTCAGAACTAGGTATGGTCATTACGAGTTTACAGTCATGCCCTTTGGACTAACAAATGCTCCTACAGCATTTATGGACATGATGAATAGAATCTGTAAACCATACTTGGATAAATTTGTAATTGTCTTTATCGACGATATACTCATTTATTCCAAAAGTCAGGACGAGCATTGTGAGCATCTACATGCACTCTTAACCTTGTTAAGAAAGGAAAAGCTTTACGCCAAATTCTCGAAGTGTGAATTTTGGCTACAGGAGGTGCAATTTTTAGGACACATGGTGAATCACGAAGGTATTCACGTAGATCCCTCCAAAATAGAAGCAATCACCCAATGGAAGGTTCCGCAATCAGCTATGGAAATTAGAAGCTTTCTAGGGTTAGCTGGATACTATAGACGATTTATTAATGATTTTTCTAAGATAGCTGTGCCATTAACTAAGCTAACCTGTAAATCAGTTAAGTTTGAATGGGGACCTAGGCAGGAAGAGGCTTTTAGGATTTTAAAGCAAAGGTTAACAAACACCCCAATTCTTGCCTTACCCGAAGGGACATAAGATTTTGAAGTTTATTGTGATGCTTGTAAGCTAGGATTAGGATGTCTGCTAATGAAACGCAAAAAGGTAATTGCGTATGCCTCAAGGCAATTGAAAAAGCATGAGGAAAACTATATGACACATGACTTAGAATTAGGGTCAATAATTTTTGCCCTTAAGATTTGGAGACACTATCTGTATGGCAGTAAGTTTACAGTCTATACGGATCACAAGAGTTTAAGGTACATATTTGGGCAAAAAGAATTAAACATGAGGCAAAGAAGATGGACGGAAATTCTAAGTGACTACGACTGTGATATCCAATACCACGAAGGAAAAGCAAATGTAGTCGCAGATGCTCTAAGTCGTAAGTATCATGAAAAGCAAAAGTGAGTTCGTGCTCTTAGATTAAATCTACAATTAGATTTAATGGAACAACTGAAGACGATTCAAATAACAGCAATTGAGGATGATGCTGAAGGAATGAAAGGAAGAATAAAGGAATTAGAGCAAGGATCTGATGGAATTTGGAGATTCCACAAGAAAAGGATTTGGGTACCTAAGCAGGGAGAGTTAAGAAATAAGATTCTAGAGGAAGCCCATAAGTCTAGACATACCATGCATCCTGGTAATAATAAAATGTACCAAGATTTAAGAAATAACTTCTGGTGGATAGGAATGAAAAAGGATATAGCTAGATATGTATCTAAGTGTCTAACTTGTTCACAAGTTAAGGCAAAACACCAGAAACCTTCAGGATTACTCCAACAATTAGAAATGCATGTTTAGAAATGGGAACTAATAACCATGGATTTTGTTACTAAATTACCTAAAACCAGAAAAGGTAACGATGCGATTTGGGTAATTGTGGATCGATTAACCAAATCAGCTCATTTTCTACCCATGAAAGAAACCTTTAGCATGGAAAGGTTAGCAAAATTATACGTAAACGAGATAGTATCCTTACATGGAGTCCCACTCTCTATTGTATCGGATAGAGATAGTCGTTTCACTTCACATTTTTGGACAAGTTTCCAAGAAGCAATGGGGACACGATTGAATTTAAGTACTGCATACCATCCCCAAACAGATGGACAAAGTAAAGGACGATTCGAACCCTAGAAGACATACTTAGGGCATGTGTAATAGATTTTGGTGGAAACTGGGATTGTAACAACCCGCACTTCCGTGCGTTGTTACTACTCGATATACTCGTTACGCCTAGCACCAGAGATTCGGATCATAATGTAACTAAATCGCATATATCGCTATTCGAAGGATAATCGCATATTTTCGAAATACATTAATGCTATGCTACACCAATCGCAAACACTAACACTCACGATGACACTGAGTGAGGACCTATTCTACCCTCCTCGGTGGCCATGATGTGTCGAAATGCAGACAATTAACGCTAACAAGGACTCTCGGGTGAGTGCTATAGCTCCAGTCGGTGTGACGATGACGACAATACGAGTGAATGGTACCCTGTCAGTCTTTGTGGCACAACACACAATAACGTTCACGATGACGTCAAGAAAGGACCTATACTACCCTCCTTGATGGCCATGAAACGTCGCTAATAATCGCATACTCGAATCGAAAACCGATTGATAATTATCGAAACTTTGGTATATGGATACGTAAATACGACCCCTAGTGATATATATATGTATATATAATAATGATATAAACAGCACGTACTTCAAAAACTATCGAAACGGTAAAAAACGGAGAAATCCATCGCGTCGGAGTGGCCATCCGGACAGATAGCCATCCGGACGGATGGGCCATCCGGACGGATGGGCCATCCGGACGGATAGCCATCCGGACAGATGGGCCATCCGACCCAAATTCCACTTCAGCCTCATTTTCGCCCATAAATAACATGTCACACCACTGTTCAAGTGATGTGATAGCTCCCACTCGACCAAACACGCTTCAGGACCCTTTTCTCTCAATTTTCTCGCGATTCCGGTAAGATTTCAACCTACAACTTGTACTTCTACGATCTACACTCAATTCTACATCATTCTATCTTTCAAAACATCATTTTTGACCGTGAAATCTACTGATTTGAGGTGCTTTAAGGTGATGTCACCAAGGGTTCATATGAACTTCAAGATGTGACCTCATCCCACCATAAACGACTCAGATCTGGGTGATTTCCACATGTTTTGATAACAAATCTCGCCTAAATCTATGTATTTAACCAAGGAACTGTGCGATTTCGAGTTAACCATGAAGAACCATCAAGAACGGCCAGATCGGATGGGACGGGGTGATTCCCGGCCGTCCGAACAGGTCGGAACTGATGGGATTTCGATTGTTAATGCGAAGTTACACTGCCCTAGTAAAACCGCATGCATTCCATCCAAAAACACTCGAAAACAGTCGTTCGAAACGCTAAAACAGACGTGTCATCTACACGGATCACATGCCATCCGGACGGATCACATGTCATCCGGACGGATAACATGTCATCCGGACGGATAACATGTCATCCGGACGGATAACATGTCAATCCGGACGGATGAGCACCACCCGACCCATGACTGTCATCCGATCCATATGTCATCCGATCGGATGAGCCCATCCGGACGGATGAGCACCATCCAACCAAATAACTAACTGTTCGATGTTATTCTCGCTTAACCGTACGTCGTTTACTATATCATTCAATGATTCAACGCAGACGCACTTGCAACCGATCCAATCAAGTTGTATTCCCGTTAAATACGCACTGTGAGTATACTTGAACCCCTTTTTATCGTATTTTGGGTGTAACATACGTTTCTAACAAATCGAACTCATTAAACGAATTATTCAATCAATCGAATTACCACTTACGAATAACTGTTATGCATAGATATACGTGATGCTAGTTGCATATGTGCTAGGGCTTATACTCGCGACGTCCCACCATGACTAGTATAGTACTATTGCGCCCGACGGGGTCTAGTTTGCCATCGCATATTCGAGCATCGAGGACTTAGTTGGTAGTATCAGCTTTGTGAGTATATATGTCGTGTGTTACGTTCTTGCATATGGAAATTCGCTACACTTTTTATCTATTACGCTATACATATCAAACCTGTATACTCGCCAATACTTTCGTATTGACAAATATTTTTAACGTATGTTGCAGGTTAGATTGCAGACTATATCAAATCAAGCTAGGAGGTCTAGAAACTCAACTAAAATCTAGGTTGTTGGATTTGTATTGTTCGAGAGGACAAGAAATCTGTGATAACTTATGTGATTGTATTATTTGTTAGTATGGGATAACGAATGTATTAAATATTATCGCAATATAGTTGTTATGGATTCTCTTGAGTAATCTGATTCGCCTAGTGCCGCTCCCCGATGATTCCGCCATCGGTTGGGGTGTGACAGATTGGTATCAGAGCCATAACTATAGGGAATTAGGCCAGACTCGACCTAGTCCGGGTCGATGTCTTAGAAATTGACCTAGCCTATAGTCTAAGTACCAACAGGCCGACTTGTATGAACCCAGAAGGGTTTGTTTCGGGCCTACTTGATACTCTCGATCGAAATTGCTAAAAGCTACAACTTTGTGTGAACACGCGCACTACAGCTTTACACGAATGAGCCTTTCCTAAGGCCGGAATACTACTTAGCCTTTCCTAAGGCTGACACAATACACGTGTTTTCAAAAATACTCGCATAACGAAACCGAGTAATCCAGTCGAGATCAGGTGTGAAAACCAAGAACTTTTAACGAGATCGCTCACTCAGCGCATTTTTCTAGCACGAGAACCTTTCATCGAGTTAGGAGTGACGTCCACATCTCGACGAAAGTCTCCATTTTGAAATCTAGTGGAACTCACGAATTTATTCGAAGAGCATAACCACAATTAGGAACGAAGCTGTTAAGTCAGGGGTGAAACCCATACCTTAATAAGCCGTTCCACTCTCTAAACTGGTTTTCAAAAAGCTCTCACCAGGGACTCGACTATCACGATAACTCGAGCCACGCGATGACTAGGAAGACGAATGCCATGAGCTGCATCCCAGTGGAAGCATGGAGTCTTCTAGGTCAACGCGCGTGCACGAACTTGTTAAACATAGTTGGGTTACCTGGGGTAGTCGACGCCTAAACACCCAAGGCATTCTATCATACGACCGCCGATTTTACCAATGGTTGGAACTTATTTACATTTTGAAACTTTACGCTTTGTCGATTTCTCGATTTAACGATTTTCACTCCCTGCTTTATAAACGCACAAATCGCACAGCCATCGCAATCTAAAACGAAACCCGAATGTTCGCAACAAAACTAATGCATAATCTATCGCCTTCGCTATCGTTTTCTCACCTCAACGCGTCCTCGTATATTCTAAATCGCCCTGTATGTGTACGCTTACAAACTACATTTATATAAGTATATATATACGTATAAACAAACAAGTCAATGTGTGAGAACTTAGGGATTTCGTGTCTCCTATGTGGCTCCTATGTGATTCACATTACTAATATACTATCACATCAAGTTTTGAACGCGCTCAATCGCATCACGAAACTCAAAATCATTATGATCGAATCTCATTCCAAGTCTCTTCCTTTCTAGATACCTTCCAACAACTCTACCTTGAGACGAGTAGCCAGGAGAAGAGCCAAACGAAGCGCCGATAAGAGGATTGCATCACTTGTGACTAAGGAAGTGGTTAAGCGTATCCCTCAAATTGCCGCTCGAGTGCACTCTCTCAGCCACTCTCGAGCCTCGGAAGACTCCAAGACGGAAGCGCCGCAATCTACTTTTCTCTACAAACACTTCAAAGCCTATGACCCGATGGAGTTCACGGGTGAAGGAGGTGTATCTCAACTACTCCAGTGGTTCGATTCTATCGAAGTTACCCTTCGTCAAAGTGGGTGTCCCGATAGTTTCCGTATTACTTGCGCTACCGGAGTATTTCAATCACGAGCACTCGATTAGTGGACCGCCGAACGTAACAAACGTGGAATCTCTGCAGCTTACGCTCTCTCTTGGAATGAGCTGAAAGAGCTCATGAAGAAAGCGTATTGTCCTCCTCACGAAATTCAGAAGCTGGAAGACGAATTCTGGAAAATCAAGCAAGTCGAAAGTGACAACGCTGGCTACACCTCCAGGTTCAAACAGCTTAGCATAATCTGCCCAAGCCAAGTCAACACTCCAGAGAAGGCCATCGCGAAGTACATTCGTGGCTTGCCTGAGTGTGTGGGTGATTTTATCGTAGCTGTAAGACCTGCTACCATCGAAGAAACCTATCGCTTAGCCGCAGAAATCAACAACAAACGACTCCTGGAAGGATTCTTGTCAAGGAATCCTGTCAAGCAAGCTTATCAAGCAATCGCCACTAATTCTTCAGGCGATCCTGTTGACGATTCACTTGACGAATCTGCCGACGATTCTTCTAACGAATCTGCTACCGATTCTTCTAACAAATTTGCCGACGGATCTTCCGACAACTCGACCAAAGATTCTGCGAATGAGTCCTTAGACGAATCCTCCAACGACGACACCTCTTCGCAAGACACCGACAAACCCAACCGCAAACGAAAGACTTCAAACCCGAACTCATCAACCGCCGAACTGCCACAGCCGAAGCCTCTTCAAGCAGTTCCGATGTTTCCAAAACGAGCCTACACTGGAGCTCATCCCCAGTGTTACTCATGTACCTATCATCACCCAGTTGGGGCTGACTGTCGCTATTGCAGTAACTGCAACTGTTACGGTCACTTCACCCGCAACTGCCGCATCTAATCGCGAACCTGAGTACAACAACAACAGCTCCAGCAAAAGTTTTCAGCATCAAACATCTAGCAAGCGTAGGATAAGGATGTAATGATACAATTTTCGACGTTAATTTCCAAGTTTTGAACCTACTCTATAATTCGATACTGCCAATATGTGTAACACTAACTCTCGTTCTCGTGTTCCCTTCACTCTCTAGTCGCCGCACTTAGACTAGATTCACACGCATACTATATACTATATCACAAAATAATGTGTTTTACCCTCACTACACTCTTAGAACGAGGTACGATAAACGTGCAAGGAATGACTAATCACGGGTGCACACGGGATTATTTGGGTCAGTGCACGGAGATCGTAGTAAATTCTAAGGTGCCATAAGCGTTTCAACAAAGTATGACACCGAAACACGAGATTTAAGTAATAGGGGTAAAGCAAGGTGTGCTTTACCATACTACCGAAGTTTCGTGAAGAAAGTGCCACCTGGAGTTGAACGTTATTAGACCTATTATACTATTGTGATTATTTTCAACACACACTACACTCAATCGCAAGGCGTAACAAACCGTATCATCGCGAGACTTGTCGTAAGTCTGCAAACGAAGTTCAATCGCCTCATCGATGGACTCTGGGGAGTCTACCTCGCAGGGCAATTGCATCGACGCAAGACTGGTCGTAAGTCTGTTGCAACGAATCTCATCAAGTACATAAACGCTCACGGCATTGTTGAGTGAGGACCTATTCTACCCTCCTCAATAGCCGTGATGCGACGCAACGTAACGTAACGTTAAGCTTATTTGAAACAAAACTCGACTAATCGCAATCATTTGTCACGTGTATCTCGCAATCTCTATCGCTTATTATGTGAACCTATATCGCTTGCTGTGTATCAACCTATCGTTGTCGCCTACCGTTATCTGTGGTGTTTGTGTTAAGTTAGCACACATGACCTCGCTTCACGAGATGAAGCTCATATGATTAAAGCAAGGTGTTTTAGTCATAACGGCGGGCTTTCATGGAAAAAGGCCATGTGGGGTCTGATGTCAGTTAACCTCTGTGATGTAAATCAATCAATCGAATCGAACCGCATGAATCACGCATACCTCCATCGCTTGCAACGCAACAACTGCCGCTCATCGTAACTCGTTTATCATCGCCGTCATTGTTGGTGTTGCGTTATTCGCTAAATCACCTAATCGCTTATCGTGTATAATCTACCGCTTATTCGCTCGTTTGGTACAACCTATGTGGTAATAACACACATGACATTGCTTCACGAGGCAAAACTAGCCTGGTTAAACGTGGTGTTTCACCATGTTAGCAAACTCTCGTGGAAATGTGCCATGCGGGTTCAATGTGGAATCTAATCAACATCGCGCTAATCGCTTATCGTCTACCGCTCGACGCCTAACCAGACATGACGCATAAGCATTTCGTGTCACCAGGCTATTCGCGCACGCTGTTATAGCAACGTTCGCAATACAACTCGCTTGTTTAACCTATTCGATTCTATTTTCAACTTGGTCCGACTTCCTATCGATTGGACCGAGGTAGCGAAATTCTATCTGTGTCATATCGGCCCACATGACACCGCCTCACAAAACGGAAGTGATATGGATACGCCGTTGGTACTTCCTATATATAAGTGTTTTAACCATATTACCAAACTCTCGTGAGGAAGTGCCAAGTGGGGCTCGATGATAATTTTTCAAATTGTTAAAAAAACTGATTTTTATAAATTTTTTGTTAAAACCCTTGGACAAGTGAAATTTCCTCACAATGTGGAGGTAACATCGAATCAGCTTAACTCCATGCCCAAGGGAAGTCTCATAAGTCCAGTTTTTCTTTAAAAACTTTTGCAATATCAAAACGAAATCTTTCTTAAGACGTTGGGTCGACATCGAGTTCAGCATTGAACCCAGGTCCTAGGAGAGTTTTCGTAACCCCAGTTTTCATTTTCGAATTCCTTAAAATGTTGGAAACCTAAACTTTCTTGCAATGTTTGGTTAACAATCGACTCAGTTAACCCTACGTTATGAGAAACCTTTCAGAGTTCTTTAAAATTTCAATCGCATCGAACTTACAAATTCTTCGCGACTCGAGGTACTCTTGGAACGCCAACTCGTGGGATGCTCCTTTGGTCATTACATCGCTTCTCGCTATCGCAATCGATTTCTTTTATTCGAGGCACTCTTGTTCGTCAACTCACGGTCAAATCACTCGCTGTATCGCTACTCATACAAGATCAACTCTCAGAAGTCTACCTATTGGATTAATTTCGGGACGAAATTTCCTAAAGTAGGGGAGACAGTAACAACCCGCACTTCCGTGCGTTGTTACTACTCGATATACTCGTTACGCCTAGCACCAGAGATTCGGATTATAATGTAACTAAATCGCATATATCGCTATTCGAAGGATAATCGCATATTTTCGAAATACATTAACGCTATACTACACCAATTGCAAACACTAACACTCACGATGACACTGAGTGAGGACCTATTCTACCCTCCTCGGTGGCCGTGATGTGTCGAAACACAGACAATTAACGCTAACAAGGACTCTCGGGTGAGTGCTATAGCTCCAGTCGGTGTGACGATGATGACAATACGAGTGAATGGTACCCCGTCAGTCTTTGTGGCACAACACACAATAACGTTCACGATGACGTCAAGAAAGGACCTATACTACCCTCCTTGATGGCCGTGAAACGTCGCTAATAATCGCATACTCGAATCGAAAACCGATTGATAATTATCGAAACTTTGGTATATGGATACGTAAATACGACCCCTAGTGATATATATATGTATATATAATAATGAAATAAACAGCACGTACTTCAAAAACTATCGAAACGGTCAAAAACGGAGAAATCCATCGCGTCGGAGTGGCCATCCGGACGGATGGGCCATCCGAACGGATAGCCATCCGGACGGATGGGCCATCCGACCCAAATTCCACTTCAGCCTCATTTTCGCCCATAAATAGCATGTCACACCACTGTTCAAGTGATGTGACAGCTCCCACTCGACCAAACACGCTTCAGGACCCTTTTCTCTCAATTTTCTCGCGATTCTGGTAAGATTTCAACCTACAACTTGTACTTCTACGATCTACACTCAATTCTACATCATTCTATCTTTCAAAACATCATTTTTGACCGTGAAATCTACTGATTTGAGGTGCTTTAAGGTGATGTCACCAAGGGTTCATATGAACTTCAAGATGTGACCTCATCCCACCATAAACGACTCAGATCTGGGTGATTTCCACATGTTTTGATAACAAATCTCGCCTAAATCTATGTATTTAACCAAGGAACTGTGCGATTTCGAGTTAACCATGAAGAACCATCAAGAACGGCCAGATCGGATGGGACGGGGTGATTCCCGGCTGTTAGAACGGGTCGGAACTAATGGGATTTTGATTGTTAATGCGAAGTTACACTGCCCTAGTAAAACCGCATGCATTCCATCCAAAAACACTCGAAAACAGTCGTTCGGAACGCTAAAACAGACGTGTCATCCGCACGGATCACATGCCATCCGGACGGATCACATGCCATCCGGACGGATCACATGTCATCCGGACGGATAACATGTCAATCCGGACGGATGAGCACCACCCGACCCATGACTGTCATCCGATCCATATGTCATCCGATCGGATGAGCCCATCCGGACGGATGAGCACCATCCTACCAAATAACTAACTGTTCGATGTTATTCTCGCTTAACCGTACGTCGTTTACTATATGATTCAATGATTCAACGCAGACGCACTTGCAACCGATCCAATCAAGTTGTATTCCCGTTAAATACGCACTGTGAGTATACTTGAACCCCTTTTTATCGTATTTTGGGTGTAACATACGTTTCTAACAAATCGAACTCATTAAACGAATTATTCAATCAATCGAATTACCACTTGCGAATAACTGTTATGCATAGATATACGTGATGCTAGTTGCATATGTGCTAGGGCTTATACTCGCGACGTCCCACCATGACTAGTATAGTACTATTGCGCCCGACGGGGTCTAGTTTGCCATCGCATATTCGAGCATCGAGGACTTAGTTGGTAGTATCAGCTTTGTGAGTATATATGTCGTGTGTTACGTTCTTGCATATGGAAATTCGCTACACTTTTTATCTATTACGCTATACATATCAAACCTGTATACTCGCCAATACTTTCGTATTGACAAATATTTTTAACGTATGTTGCAGGTTAGATCGCAGACTATATCAAATCAAGCTAGGAGGTCTAGAAACTCAACTAAAATCTAGGTTGTCGGATTTGTATTGTTCGAGAGGACAAGAAATCTGTGATAACTTATGTGATTGTATTATTTGTTAGTATGGGATAACGAATGTATTAAATATTATCGCAATATAGTTGTTATGGATTCTCTTGAGCAATCTGATTCGCCTAGTGCCGCGCCCCGATGATTCCGCCATCGGTTGGGGTGTGACAGGGATGACCACCTACCCTTAATTGAATTCTCCTATAACAATAGTTATCATACAAGCATTGAAGCTGCCCCATTTGAAGCACTGTATGGACGAAAGTGTAGAACTCCAGTTTGTTGGGCAGAAATAGGAGAAAGCCAATTATCAGGTCCTGAAATCGTACAAGAAACCACCGACAAAATAACTCAAATCAAGGAAAGACTAAAGACAGCTCGAGATCGTCAGAAGAGTTATGCTGATAATAGACGCAAGCCGCTAGAATTTCAAGTTGAAGACAAGGTACTCTTAACAGTTTCTCCTTGGAAAGGGGTAGTTCAGTTCGGTAAGAAGGGAAAACTAAGTCCAAGGTACGTAGGACCATTCCCAGTAATCCAGCGAATATGACCAGTTGCTTATCGCCTACAACTACCAGAAGAGCTAGCCGGGGTACATGACGTATTTCATGTATCCAACCTTAAGAAATGTCTATCTAACGAATCCCTGATAGTACCTCTTCAAGATATAGAGGTAAATGAGAAGTTAAAATTTGTGGAGAAACCACTGCAGATAGAAGACAGAAAGGTCAAGTTTCTCAAACTCAAACGACTAGTGTTGGTCAAAGTCAAGTGGGATTCAAAGAGAGGACCGGAGTACACTTGGAAGCTGGAATCAGAAATGAAACGGAAATATCCTTACTTATTCCAGTAAATCTCGAGGACGAGATTTTAATAAGGTGGGGAGGATGTAACAACTCTCATTAAAAGTATTATTTCTTATTTTAAATTGTCCAATAGGAAACCCTAATTGAGACCCCCAAGTAATACTGCATGACCCCTGAAATTTTCAGAACAATTGGAACTAGGATCAGGGCCCCTAAAACTCAGGGGGGGGGGGGGGTATTCCCTAATTAGTATTACCCACGCAGTTTGCTGTAGAAATTGAATTTTATCGAACCGCTGACTCACCCATGCTATAAATCCACGAAGCTACCCTACTCTAAAAGTGCCCCCGTCGCGCCACGCGACAGGGACAACTTTTCAGTATAAGTAGCAGGGTTTGGCACTTGCATGGCTGCATTGGTTCGACGTTCAAACTCGTTTTATACACTGAGTTATACTCTATTTCGTTCAAAAACACACATTAGCACGAAGCTCTGCTACGATAACAGGGTAATAACTCGATCACTGCTATGATACAATGTCCGATTGATTGAAACCGATCCGATGGATGTTTAAGTGCTGCCCGAATACGGGCTATACTTTGTCATTCGTCATGAGGGTTTTGATTTCGTGAGCTTATCGTAAATGTTGTATTAAGTTACTGACCTAGTTTCGTGTGCATTGTTGTTTAAATTAGGTTATCAGGCTTATCAGTAGGCTAAAATCTGCCCGATTAAACTTGCAATGTGAGTCATTCTCTTTTTTATCAAATTGCTTTACAAAACCCTAACTGTTTTCCAGTTATGCTTTGAAGTGATTAAGTCTTTTCTAATCTTTAATTACTGGCAGTATGTGGGGGTTTTGTGCACATTACTACTAACGATTTATCACTTAGGTGGGCGAGCCTAATTTGTGATATGTCCACAGTCATAGATTCGGTCGAGTGACAGCTGAACCAGATAATTATATGATAGGGGCAAATATAAAAACCCTTAATGCTGTAAATTTATAACAATGTGTCTTTTGTGCAACTTGAATGACTCGCCAGTATTTCCCCGCTGATAAAATGTTTTTAAACATGTTTCAGGTGATCTGCTGTGATCCAAGGAAAAGTGCTATGTAGCACTGCAAGCTTGAAGAGGTGGCTCAATAAAATAAATAAACATGTTTTTGTAAAACAGGGATTTCCCAGTGAAATCGCCTTTATTGTAAATTATGGGTGTTATTCCCAAATTGTATAATAAAAATAATTGGGCATTTTCAAGTTTAAACGATCCTGTTAATACTTCTGCTGCCAAACTAAATACAATTACCACGGGTTTTCTGTCCTGCGGCCTCTGGACCGGGTCACACCGGGCCGGGGGCCGTGACACCGACCAAGCGGTATTATTATAATACCGTATCCTAAGCCCGTATAAGGGAAAATAAGTTAAAAGTATTTACCTGAGCTAGATGAAAGAAGTAACTCAGCCGTATATTCCTAAAGCCTGATGAAAGTACCTTCTACCAAAGTTACTTAATCTGTATAGATGGTTTATTAACCTATTAGGATACTAACGGGTCTGTATTTAAGTCAAAGACTTAGACCGGTTAGTTTGAAAGATACTTTATGGATCTAAACGCTAGATTAAGCGGAGACCGGAATATAATGTGATTTAGACCTGACAAGCTTGGATACTTGTATTATATGGGTAAACTAAACAAATTCTGGATTTTGAAGATTTAATGATAAGGTTAAACCCGTTTCTGTTATTTTATGTAAACTAGTCACATAAACCGATCCGAATGCATAAATGCATAACGGGTAGCCATATGAATTATATACAGGTCTCATATGTTATTATGCTTAAAATATGCTAATACATCAGTAGGATGTTAGCATATATGCCTAAGAAGTATTTAAAACCAATTTAAGTCCCGTAGGGGCATTTTGGTCATTTTAACTATTATAAAAGAGATTTTATAATAAACTAAGGTTCTCGTCTTTGGTAATCAGTAAAAATATTTATTTTATTACATTATATCAGTAAGATATTATATATATGTGAGGTTTACCATTTATGGCCAAACTATGCCCCGAAAGGACATTTTGGTCATTTCACATATGCTTTTAATGATATTTTTGGAAGTTTGAGTTCATGACTTATACTTACTGTAATAATATTAAAATTTACTTAAAATTTCAGTAGGTAATAAGTCTTAGGTGTTAAATATGGTTTAAAACCATACTATGCACCTAATTAGCGTAAAATCGCTAATTGATGATAATTATAGTGTTTTATGGAAATCTGAGATTTTGATCAGTTTTAATTGTTCAATATAATTTATTTAATGTATGAAATCAGTAGGAAAGGGTTTGGCATTCAAATAATTTGTTAATCTCATTTTATGCATAAAAAGGGTATTATCGTCATTTACCAGATTATACAAGAACTCCATGATATGATCAGATTATAATCTGATAAAAAATTCCAAAAATCCCTAAAAATAATATCTTAACAGTAGGTAATGAGTTTTGGGTCAAAATCCAACTTTAAACATACCTTATGCAAGATATCGCAATTTAATTAATAAAAAGCTTCAATTTACGATATCTAGCATTACTTCTGTTTGAAAACAAGAACTGATGTCAAATTTTCAGGACATACTTATATATCAGTAACAAAGGTTTTTGTCCACTCACATTTCTAAAAATCTCGTTTATATGTCAAAAGGGCAAAAATGGCATTTATGAGCATAATAACCAACATGAGCATATAATTCAAAGTACTAAGGACCAAGTAATATAACTCCAGGGGGTTATACTACTGCATAAAGTGGTCCTAATGGAAGCTTAAAACATGGGAGAGAATTAAGCTCATTCGGGTCAGAACTGAAAGTCAAAGCAAAAGTCAAGCTTTTGTGACTTTAGGTTGTGAACCGACCCTAAACTGAAAATTGTCGGGTTGAACATGCTTAAACATGTTCTAATACTAATTACCAAGTTATTAGAATGATAAAATATGATTTATAACCTCTGCATTGTTAGTTATAATTATTATTTAAAATTCTGGTCAGTTTGACTTTTTAACTTAATAGTTTGACCCGACAATTAACTAGGCAAACGAAGTAATTAGGAGGTGCCCTTTTAAGGGTTAATCACCTACCATATTATGGTCACATAATCACTTTTAATTCAGACAGTGGCTGGACCATTTGTGTTTAAATCGAAAGTCAAAGTCAAATTACGATAACTTTGACTTTTCACTTTTTAAAGTAAAAACTGAACTAAGGAAGGGGGCTAAGACACTTACAAAGGGTCCTAGCTATCTTTTCTACAAACTTAAGCCCCATTTATGGCAAGGTTTCTCCAGATGAGAGTGTAGGAGTGATTGCAAATGAAATGAGCAAATGAATAAAACACTTATGTGCCTTTATATAGATGATTGCCATGAAACAAGATCACGGCAGGTGTTTTTGGGGTGTTTAGGATCACTCCAGGTGTCCTAGTAGTATTCTAAAACCGACAACAAGCCCCAAGTATCGAAAATCAGGCATCTAAGGCGGTGCAACAGGCTGCAACATGTAGCTGTCATTTTTCTGCAGAACTGGGTGTCTGTCGCGGGCCGCGTAAGAATCAAAGGGGGTTTACGCGGGCCGCGACAACCTCCTGTTCAGGTGAAAACTGTTTTAACTTTGGCAGTTTCAGTCCCTGGTCCTTAGAAACTTTATATAACCTCATTTTTGGCATATAAGGCCCTTGTAGTTAGATTGTGGAGGTTCAAGGGAGTATAACCAAACTCCGTTAGGCCCGGTTTCGTTAAACGATCACCGTAACATAAGTTTCTATATATTGACGCTTTTAACCCAAAGTCTTGAAAACTTGCATAACGATCTCGAAACAACGTGAAACTAATATCACTTATTCTTGAGAGTATATTTGAATATTACAAAGCCTCGGGTTCGTTAAAAGGTCACTCAGAGGTAAGAATTAACATGTTGACACATTTAACCCCTGTAGTTTATAATCTTTCGATTATTTTCATAAACGGCTTCTTATATCCAATTAATCACTCGTTTAAGAATATATTCTTAGTGTGTGGTCATTCAGAGGCACAAGTTTGGCATGTTGACACTTTTAGTCCCTTCGCATACATATTTTCATCATTTGTCAACTTTAGTCCTTTAAACTCAAACTTTCACATATTTAGAGTTTAGGACACGTGTCTTTATTTAATTGGACACGTTTTTACGTGGTGTTACATTATTCTAATTAGATTTTAGCAGTTGAGTTTTGCATGCGATAGGTAGGTGTTACCCTTTGAACCTTCGCTCATGAAATGCACTTAGCCCACTAGCTCTGAGTAGAACTCGATGTCTTTGAACTCGTCTGCCGTTTGTGTAGACGACAATGCACTTCACATAAGACTCTCCCTGGCAAAGTCAAGTCCTCATAGTTATGTTCGTTATGGTCATGAACATGATGCCTGGTTCTGTGAGAGCTATTAGGTATTGTGCCCCAATAATACCCTTCGAAGCGACCCCACTTCTCTCTCACACAGGTGATTCACTATGTATGGTTACCTTAGTCGAATCATTAAAAGCCATAGGCTTAGCCTCACACTTGTCACTTTTAGGAATGGACTAGGAAGTTTACTAAGCTTTGCAATAAACTCCCTTATATATATACGTAGGTTTATCCCCCACAGTGACCTTACTAATTCATACAATTAGGTTTTCCTATTGAACTCAGCTCATGGGATCCCCAGTCTACTGAGTTAGGTTTCCATCATATGAATACAATTAGCCCCCAAATCTCTCTCAAAGTGTGTCTCCCTAAAACCCTAATCATCACTTTCTATTTATTGCCAAAACAACTTTTGACTAATTACATTTAGGACCCTAGAGATAATAATTTGCCAAAACTAGTAATAAACATGAAAACTAATTAAATAAGATAATAAATATATTTTGTCTAAACAGAATATATTTAATTATCCAAAGCAGTATAACTATCAAATCTCGAACGTTCACACACCATATCTTTCTTCGATCTTCTCGTGTCGACTTGTGCGTTGACTTTGACTTGTTGGCATTGGCTTTGTGTGGTTCAATAATTTTACATCTATTTTCCCATTTGTTAGCTTTGTCTCAACGTGCGGGTCCTAGATCGACCTGTGCTAGTGGGCGCTGGTAGTGATGTGGCATTCATGCTATTTGGTAGGATTTTACGCCTTCTCTGCAATGCGAGAGAGGGAAGGACTTAATTCTAGTTAAAGCTAATTACCTCCTAACCAAGTCAACTACTAGCCTCAAATTACAACTTGGATTAAAAACAACTAAGAACTCATAAAAAATAGGATTACAAAGAAACTCATTTAACTAGCAATAAGACCCTCGCACGTTGCGGCACGGGTACTTCGCAAACATCAAATGAATTAGTCCAAACCTTATGTGATGCGTTAACCATATGAAAACACGCGTTTCGACGTATCTGATCGAACTCAATGTAACCTATTTAAGCATTGTGATTGGATCAAAACATAAAGTAAATCAAATTTATACCGTACAATCATAACGTATTATATGTCACTCGAGTCATATATAGAAAATGTAACTGGTATAATGGAAAAGCTGACATGTATAATAAGAATAGATTAATTAGAGCTTTTAAAAAAGAAACCATAATTTGACTCCACTTGGATCAAAACAAAATTTACAACACATTTATAAAATAATCACGAAAACATATTATATTTGACCTGACTCGTTTCCCAAAAAAAAGTTAGTCAAAACATACACCAACTCGAATCATACCGAAACGTACATAAAAATATGCACATAAAAATGGTTTTTTAAACTAAAACGTATTATATTTAACCGGAATCGTTTCTAGGAAAAGTTTACGTTGAAATGTAGAGCAAATCAAATTTATACCAACATGTACATAAAAATATGCCTGTTAAAAAAATTAGTTTTTCTTAAGTAAAGGAGGTATAGCGGTAAACTCGAAACAAACTATTTGCAAAAAATTTAATTGGTTAAATAAGTTCGTAAAATCTGGCCAAGTAGCACTAATGTCACACCACTGTCATAGACCACCAACATCAGAAGAGCTCGTAAAAATAAAATAAATAAAAAAGTAAAAAATAACACCGAACGAAAAAACAGACGTAAAATCATTGAATCACGCACGCCCGTTGCGGCGTATTAATCCAAAAAATTAGACATAAACGTTAAACGTATAAAAAAGAATAACTAAGTCAATGTAGGTCCCTCCCGTTGCGACGAACTTGTCAAACGGAGAAAAATAGACTCGTTGTGACTGACATGTAAAACGGGAAAAACAAGGCGAAAAACGGTTGAACCCTACACGCACGTTGCGGCGTGTTGACTCGCAAAATTTAGAACGATACGTAAAATGAAAAACTTGCGAAAGATGAAAAGTATGGGGGGACGAAAATTGAAAATAAAAAAGTGTTGGGGTTGAAGTGTAAAAGATGAAAAGCTTTGGTTAAAAGTAAAAAAGTCAAAGAAGTTAAAATGGAAAAGATAAAGTGAAAAATGCAATTCTTTTTTTAAAACTTAGAAAGCATATGTTACAACATAAAACAACAAAATATTGCTAATTTACACTTTGTAAATTTGGAGGCCAATCATGAAAGTTATTGGAATCTTCTTATTTATCAAAAGTGTAACACCCCAAAAAGGGTTAACATGAAAATGGGTTTAAATAATTAAAAGAATTAACTTAGTTAGTAAAAATATTACAAAAGCTAGTTAAAGGATGGAAAGTGCTAAATTAAAAATATGTGAACTCTATGGGGGTTAAACATGGGCAATGATAAAATAAGAGTATTAGAAGGTGAAAACCCAAAAACACACACATTGTGCGTGTCTGGGATCAAACAAGGCAGGGGAAACAAGGGTTTCACCCTTGTTTATCAAATTCAATCAATTGGATAGGAGTTTAGAAGAAAATCAACTGCATGAACCCAAATCTACACTCATCTAAACTCGATTTTTAAAGAGGTAAGTCCAATTTCTTGAAATCATGATTTGTAGGAAGTGGGTCATAACCCAATCTTGAATTTATGCAAGTAATTGTGTAAAATAGAGTTAGGATTACTCTCCAGGACATGAATCATGTTTGATTTTAAGTCAATCGAAAGATTTTAGTATAAACCCATTTGACTTGAAATTATATGAAAGTAGGATGATCAAAATTTGAAGTAATCATGTATAGCCTTGAGTTCTTGATGATTGATCATGTTTGTGATACATGGACACTAAAGGAATTTATGTAGAATGAAGGGATCATATGAACTCGTTTGATTGTTGATTAATTTCTAAAAGAACTAGTTAAAATTATGTCCTAGGATAAAGATGCTTAGTGTCCTACCAATGCGAAACCCTCCAAGTGTTCGATGAAATGCTTAAGTGAATATACATGTGAAATTGTAAAGATTGTGAAAATGTTGTCATGTAATAAACTATGTGAGTGATGAAATGATGTTCGGATGGACTAAATGATAGAATGAATATGTTAATGTAGGTGTGAAAGAAGGAAGTTCAAGTGCCAGGAAGACGGAAAACGCACAAGACCGATGTATGTTATTATGCATACTAACTCCTATTAGTAATTCATTATTTATGCCAAAACCATAATTTGATATTTGTGTTAGTTCAATAGTAAATGGTTTAATCCGTTTTGAATGATTTGCATGAACCGTGGATTTGTAAATGAAAATACGTTATGACCGGTCCCTTATGGGATAACCGGGTAATGAGAAGGTAAGTATAAAAGGAAAGGAATTCGTTCGTTGTAAACGAAGCGAATGAAAGTTTGATCATGAATGATATTATCCGTCATTAACGGATAATTTATGAATGAATGAAATTTAACTCGATCCGTCACTCACGGGTTTGAGTGTATGTAAATGATAGGAAAGAATGTTTTCGTTCGTTGTAAGTGAACCGAATGAAGGTTATGTAAGAATGAAAGTGCCAGTCTCAACAGGACAAGTATGGCAGGATATATCTCAAATTTTGAAGTTGTATGCTTTTACCCGTTTCATGGGATGAGATAATGTGTGAATAAGATGATTGCATGAATAGGATTAAAGTTGTATTACTAGTCTAGAAGTGACGTAACTAACAAGTTTTAAACTTGATGTTTAATGTAGGTAAATCCTTGACTTCATAGCTTGGCGACTCGGAATGAACACACTCGATATCACTGTCACACCCCGATATTTCCACGTATTACCGGTGGGCCAGGTGGGGAGTATCGTGACGTAGTTGATATCATCATAGTCAATAATCACAGTTTAAATGCACAGCGGAAGTCTAAAAGTAATAATTATACAAACCGATTCGAAAGTAACATAAAATATTACAAACGGGTTGTAAGATGGATCCACAGGCGGATCTAAGATAAAAAGAAATATTGTTCAACAGATTTAAGCATCAAAAGCTTGCAAGACTCTTTATTTGATACTAGGAGTAGCCAGCCTATTTCGCTTAGTACCTGCACTTAACCTTTTTGGAAAATACGTCAGTTTACACTGGTAAATACAATTAACCGACTCATTTTGAAATCGTTTAAGAAAATTGATTTAAATGCACAAGGCACAAATAATCTTTTATAACTTTGGATAATTATTTTAAAAAAATAATCTTGTAAAAGAATTATATGTTTGTTATACATTCAGTAGCCCGGGTTAGAAGTGCCGGGTTAAAGACTAATAGACACACCACATAATATAAACCCACGGTGAGTTATTCTCAATAAGCGGGTATATCTTTTTACATACGCACCGGCAGGTGTATGCCTACACCCGTGCTTAAGTCGTGGCTATTTCAATGAATGAGCCGAGGATATCCAGGACATGGTCATTAACCCCCCAAAGGCTTAAAACAAACAAAACAGATTAAACGGGTTCCACAAGTTAATATGCTTTAAATATGTTGTGATATCAGTAGGATACCTTCCATTATGCCCAAAACGAATTAAAAATCAAATTAAGCCCCGAAAGGGTATTTTGGTCATTTTAAAGTTCATAAAAGAGGTTAAATAAAAATCTGAGGTTCTAGTATAATACAATCAGTAAAAATATTTATTTTAGTAAGTTATATCAGTAAGATATCATACATATGTTAATTTTATCATTTATGGCCAAACTATGCACCGTAGGGGCATTTTGGTCATATCACATATGCTATAAGGGTCAAATTTGGAAATCTGCGTTCAAAACTTTTACTTACTATTAAATTACAAAAATTTATCCATAACATCAGTAGGTAACAAGATTTAGATGCCAAATATGGTTTTAAACCATACTATGTGCCTAAATCGCATAAAAGTCGGTATTTGACGATATTCGGGTTAAATAAGGAAATCTGAGATTTTGATCAGCCTTTACTGTTTAAAATAACTTATTTAATATATAAAATCAGTAGAAAAAGGTTTGACATGTAAAGGATGTATAAAACTCGTTTTATTAGTAAAAGGGCATTATCGTCAATTACCGAGCCTATGCAAGAACTCTAAGTTATGATCAGTTTAAAATTTAATAAAAATTTTCAAAAATCCCTAAATATTATATTACATCAGTGGGTAAAAGGTTTGGTGTCAAAATTTGGGTTTAAATAGGATTTATGTCGAAAATGTCGTTTAATTAATAAAAAGGCTTTCATTTACGATATTGAGGATAACTCCTAATTTAGACCATAAACTGATGTCAAATTTTTAGGACATGTTTATAAATCAGTAATAAAGGTTTTTGTCCGTTTTCAAAAATCTCGTATTTATATAAAAAGGGCATAATGGTCAACATTTAAGCATTTAACGAAAACATGCAAATGAATCGGATTATTAAGGAACCATGTAGCATAACCTCAGAGGGATTTACTAACCTATAATATGGTTCTAAAGGAACCTTAAGGCATATCTAAAATAAGCTAAATCAGGTCAGAACTGAAAGTCAAAGTAAAAGTCTACTTTTGCGACTTTCGGTTGCGAACCGAGCCTAAACTCAGAATTGTCGGGTTGAAACATGTTCCATAACCTCTGCATTGCTAGTTATGAATTTATTTGCAAAAATAGATTCTGTTGACTTTTTATTAGTAAGTTTGACCCGACAATTGACCAAGTTAGAGTGATAATCAGTAGGTGCCCTCTTAAGGGTTTATTACCTACATAATTACCAACTCATAGCCACTTTCAATTCGAATAATGGCTGGACCATTAGTGATTAATCACTAAGTCAAAGCTTAATTACGATAGCTTTGACTTTTGGTCATTAAACTAATAAAACTTAAACTAGAGAGGCTAAGAATGCTTACAAGGACTCTTAGCACGAGATTAGAATAGAAGAAAGCTCTCTTGAACTCCAGGAAGCTCCAGAGAAAGAGTTGTGAATAAATTTTGAGAATGTGCAAATGATCAATGAAAAACAAGAGCCTTATATAGCAAAATCCACTTCACAAGATCACTCCACATGCCCCTATATTGATCCCTGATGATTTCAGGTGTCCCTAGTGCATGAAAAACCATTGGTACAGTCCCTGGTATCGATTTGAGGCATGCAAAGGCGGTGGAACTGGTTAAACATGCAGCTGTCCTTATCTTTCTGCATCTGATACTCTTACGCGGGCCACGAAGCTCCCCTATGACCGGAAAACAAGTTTCATTTATTGCAGTTTTGGTCCCTGGTCCATAATAAGTTTATTTATCTTTCATTTATTGCATTTAGGACCCCCATAGTTAACTTTTAAGGACCTTGGGTCATTAACTAACTCCGTTAAGCTCCCGGTTAATTGTACGATCACCCGAAAAGTCTTGATTTCTTCGAAACTCCACAAAATAAATATCCAATATTCTTGAGAGCGAAATAAATAATTATTACAATGTTCTTGGGATCGTTAAAAGGTTACTCAGAGGTATTTTTTAACATGTTAACACTTTTAGCCCCTATGTTTCGCAAGATCCTTATTATAAATACAAACGACTTCTAATGTTTGACAAATTATTCATTAAAGAATACGAACGTCGTATGAGGTCAATCAGAGGCACAAGAATGTCATGTTGACACTTTGGATCCTTTTACTAACATATTTACATTGTTTGACAATTTTAGTCCCTCGAAAACAATTCCTTACATGTTTAAAGTCCATGACACGTGTCTTTATTATATTGGTCATGATTTTACAAGGTGTTACATCCTCACCCCCTTAAAAGAAATCTCGACCTCGAGATTTACTGAAATAAGTGAGGGTACTTCTGCTTCATTGTGGATTCGACCTCCCACATGTATTCTGGGCCTCTTCGGGCATCCCATTTTACCTTTACAATCGGTACATGGTTCCTTCGAAGCTTCTTAACCTGTCGATCCTCGATCGACAAAGGTTTTTCAATGAACTTCAAGCTCTCATCTATCTGCACGTCCTTGTGCGAGATTGCTAGCGATTCATCAGCTAGACATTTCTTCAAGTTGCAAACGTGGAACACATTATGTATTCCACTAAGCTCTTCTGGCAGATTTAACTTGTAAGCTACAGTTCCGACACATTCGATGATCTCAAATGGTCCTATGTATCTAGGGCTCAACTTGCCCTTCTTGCCAAAACGCATTACCCTTTTCCAGGGTGATACCTTAAGTAACACTTTGTCACCTACCTCGAATTTTAGAGGTTTACGCCTTTTATCTACGTAGCTTTTCTGCCTATCCCTGGCAGTTTTGAGACGATCACGTATCTGCACAATCTTATCTGTCATCTCCAGGACTATATCAGGTCCTGGTAGTTGGACATCACCAAGTTCCGCCCAATAAATTGGCGTCCTATACTTTCTTCCATACAAAGCTTTGAAAGGTGCAGCTTGAATACTCGAATGATAGTTATTATTATACGAAAATTCAATCAATGGAAGATGTTCATCCCAACTTCCACCTAAATCAATGACACAAGCTCGAAGCATATCCTCAAGTGTTTGAATTGTACACTCGCCTTGACCATCCGTCTGAGGATGATAAGCAGTGCTGAAGTTTAATCGAGTGCCTAAAGATTGCTGAAAGCTTTTCCAAAAATGCGATGTGTATCTTGTATCCCTATCAGAGATAATAGACAATGGCACTCCGTGGAGAGATACAATCTCATCCACGTACAGCTGAGCTAACTTGTCAAAGCCGTATGTTTCTTTAATCGGCAAGAAGTGGGCTGACTTAGTTAACCTATCGACTATAACCCAAATAGTATCATTTCCTCGCTTAGTCTTTGGTAACTTTGTGATAAAATCAATGGTTACCATTTCCCATTTCTAGGTGGGAAGTTCAGGCTGTTGTAGCAAACCTGACGGCTTTTGATGCTCTGCTTTAACTTGTGCGCATGTCAGACATTTGGCCACATAAGTGGCTATAGATTTCTTCAAACCTATCCACCAATAATTTGCCTTTAAATCCTGGTACATCTTATCACTGCCAGGATGAACAGAATATTTGGAGCTATGAGCTTCTTGAAGAATCACATCTCGAAGTCCTCCATAAATTGGAACGCATATTCGAGCATTCAATCTTATGATTCCATCCTTGCCATACGATAACTGTTCAGCAGTTACGCCCAACTTCTCATTCGGATAGTTCGCTTCTAATACAGCTTCCTTTTTCATGACTAATAACCTTTCATTCAAGCTGTTCTTTAATTCAATGCTCTTGGCATTGATTCTAATAGGCTTAACCCTTTCTTTTCTGCTCAAGGCATCAACGACTACATTCGCTTTGCCTGGATGATATCGGATTTCACAATCATAATCATTCAGTGTCTCCATCCATCGACGCTGCCTCATGTTAAGATCCTTCTGGTTAAACAGGTGCTGAAGGCTCTTATGATCAGAATAGATCACACACTTAATCCCATAAAGATAATGCCTCCAAAGCTTTAGTGCAAATACAACGGCACCCAATTCCAAATCGTGGGTGGTGTAATTCTTCTCGTGCACCTTTAATTGTCGGGAAGCATATGCAATAACTTTTCCCTTCTGCATAAGCACATATCCCATACCTGTGTGCGATGCATCGCAATAAACCACAAATTCTTCAATTCCTTCTAGCAATGTCAACACAGGTGCATTGCTTAACTTCTGTTTAAGAATCTCAAAGGATTCTTGTTGCTTGGGACCCCAATCGAACTTTATATTCTTACGAGTTAACGAAGTTAGGGGTGCATCAATCCTTGAAAATTTTTCAATAAAACGCCTGTAATAACTTGCTAGACCCAAAAAGCTGCGAATCTCTGTAGGAGTCTTAGGTTCTTGCCAATTCATAATTGCCTCAATCTTAGCGGGATCCACCTGGATACCACGCTCGCTTACCACATGTCCAAGAAATTGGACTTCTCGAAGCCAAAATTCGCACTTTGAAAACTTGGCGTAGAGCTTCTCTTGCTGTAGAAGTTTAAGGATGCACCGGAGATGTCTTTCATGACCGGCTTGATTTTTCGAGTAAATAAGAATGTCATCAATGAAGACAATGACAAACTTGTCCAAGTATGGCTTGCAAACGCGATTCATGGGATCCATTGTTAGACCTTTAGATCAGGATCTATTCGTACGAAACGTGGATGAATCGACCTCGATCAATGTGCGGAATCCATGGATCAAGTCACAGAATCACAACAACGTATTCAACGATTAAATCCGTCTGATCTTTCTATTAGAATGATGTGAAAGTACACAAGAACCGGTAGATAATCAGACTTGACAGAGTCTCCTGACAGAATGAACAAAAAGTCTTAAATGACATACCCATGCTGGGTATTTATAGGCAACAGCAGGGAGGTTATTAAGTGTCGTCCGATCGAGTGGCTGTCCGATCGGGTGGCTGTCCGATCGGGTGGTCATCCGAATAGGTGGCCATCCGATCGGATGACATCAGTCAGCCTTCACATCACATTACCATTCCCCGTGTTCTCGTTCTACACATACATACAAAATACATACATATACATTACAAAATAAGACTCAATGCTGACAGAAGCTACATACATATGAACTAACAGACTCCCCCTTGGATGTAGCTGTAGTTCCTTCCAGCATAGTCTTCATTCCTTTCTCTTACGCCTTCGTTCCTTGGCCCTATGTTTCCTCTGTTCGGCTTTTTCTTCTAACATTTTTCATCTCAGAATCCTTCCTTCCTCAATCCACCATTTCCTGTACACTGGATCACCATCACACTTTCTATCCCACTTGGGAATCTTGTTCTCTTCTTTTTCGATTGGTGTATGATCCGTTAGCGGCAGTCTCATCAGCTTAAACTTCCCAAGCTTTACTGCTTTCTCAGATATAGCCTTGAATCTTTGTTCGTGTTTGTACTTCTTCAGAAACTCATCAATCTCCAAGTCTCTTCATTTAGACTTCCAATATCTGCCGGAGTTGATATCTTGAGCAAAGCACACATCCACAATCTTCTGATATTGCATTGCTTGCACTTTGTCACGTTTCTCGTACACTATCTTGTTATAAAACAAGCAATCAATGTCTTTCTTTGAGCAGTTGACTAGCCCCATCGGGTCTAGTACACAAATCCTTCTTGATTCACCCTTTGACTTGTCAAATAAGGAAATTACTGCTTCTGCTGTGGTTTCATTATATAGCCAACCTTCGAAGTCTTCATAAAAATCTTGTTCCATAGCTCGAAGTGGCATGTTCTTTAAACATCTCGGCGGCTTCACATCCAAAGTAATATCCTTTCCACCATTCTCCAAGAAAGTCACAATCTGCTTAGGATATTGAGGCTGCCAATCAGGATATCTTGCTTTTGATTGCTGCTTCACATAATCCCACAGATGTTGATCGTGCTACTTCACCTCCAAACCATAATAGTACTGCTTGATGTTCTTAATTTGCACCAACTCATCAACGTCCCACCACGGGAGGGTCTTTATATCTAACAGAAATTCGAAATACTGTACACCCTGTTCCCGTCTAATTGCATAAACCTGCAAATCTTCAAGATAACCCCATGACAGAATGTCTCCCCATGAAATATCTTTGTCATGTGTGAAGAACTGAAGTGGCCTTATGTACTTTCTTTCCTTTGGCATAACTTTAAACCATTTCTCTCTCCTCTGCAAGATTCTCTCTTGGAATGGTCTTTGGCACACCTTCAGTTGTAATCTTTTCAACAATCTTTCTCCTTATTTCATCTTCGTTTTGGTCTTTGAACATTTCAGCCAATGAAGGAAACATCTCATCAATACTAGAGTAATGAAAATATGTTTCTTCATCTGATGAATCAGACGCATCTTCAATAATCACATCATTGTATTTGTCAGCTTCTTGGGCATATACGAACTCATATTCTTTTTCTGGAGATGCAGGAATTTCATTCTCTATATCAAACTTGAATTTCCCATCATCTAATCCCAACTCCTCCAACATTTCTGCCCTAGACCTCGGTACCTCAAGCTCCCCCTCATACTGAGCATGTAAATAAATGACAGTTGGTTGTGTGAGGAATACCTGGTCTGCATGTTGTTTCCTGGATGAAGAAGACTCTTGTTGTTGATCATCATTTTGTTCATTGATCTCGTCGTTCATCAGATCATCAATCTTCTCTAGAACATTAGGATTCACAATAAGTAACCAGTAGAACCTTGGTCTTTGTCTTCATCTTCATCTATGAACTTATCCCAAGATGGATCATAGTTCTCAACAGCATCAAGAATATCATCCAAATTTTCATTCTCTTCCTCTTCTTCTTCTACTTCAACTTCTTCCTCTTCTTTCCATTTTAACAGTAACACTTCTTTCTCCTTCTTTATCCTTTGAATAACATGCACTCGGCGAACTATATCATTGAGATCAAAAGATAGAGTAGAAGACTCACCAACAAGCACGAATCCCATAGGATCTGCTTCAGCATCAACCATCTCTTCATCAACTTGGCCTGAAGAACCTCCTGCTTCTGGTTAACTTGAAGACCCAAGAGTTTCTTCTGTATCAACTACCAACCCTTTTCTTCTTTGAGTTGCTTCTTGTGCCAACTCTCTTTCTCTTTCAATTCTACGTTCTTCAGCTCTTTTGACTTCAAGGTTGTTGAAGGCAGCATGAACATCAATGTTTAGATGACTTTCCAGCACAGTGTATAACATATTTAGCTGCTCATCCTTCACCACTTTGTCAGCCTTCATTGCCTCCATTTCAAGCTTCATCGCTTTCATTTCATTTGATGATGCTTCATGTAATTCACTTATCAACTGGCTATGTGACTTGTTTATATCATTCATCTTCATCAGCTTCACATTCATATCATAAATCTCTTGTTGCATAACTTCAAAGAGCTTTGCATTATCTTCAACATCACCTTCCATCTTCTTTATCTTTTTTTGTTGCTTTATCATGACAGTCTTTATTTCTTCATTTACTTTCATCAATTCCTCAACCTACTTCTTTAACACATCGCGCTCAGCTTCAGCTTTAGCCTTTTCTTTTTCAAGATCACCAACTTTCTTCTTCAATTCTTTCACAGCTTCATTGTTGAACATATCATAATCTTCTTCTGGAATATCATCTCTATATACCCCAATTGCATAAGGAAGCTCTCCAAATAGATCAGCAAAAGTTGTATTCTTTGGTTGTGAGGATTCAAGAATATCTGGATTAGGTTGATCTTGTGGTGGTGGTGGTGGAGGTGTAGCTGCTCTAAACCCAGTGATTTCAACATAATCATCACCACCTACCTTTTTTTGAACCTCAACCTCAGGCACCTCAACACTTTGGACTTCAGGTTCTTTTGGAACTTCAACACTTTGTATCTTTTCTGCTTCATGAACCTTTGAAGTAGCAACATGTTTCTCGCTCTTTCCACCTTTATCTTTAGGCAATGTAGCACCACCTTTCTTTGCACGAACATTCCTAGGAATCACTCCTGTTTGAACTGCCTTACACTTTGCTTTTCGCTTCTTTGTCTTTTCAGGTGGCACATAGGTGGAATCTTCTTCGTCAGATCCTTTCTGCTTCTTTGTTGGCTTCTTTTTCAACTGAGCCTTTCCTCGACCAAGTGTAGTCGGATCAAGTTTTGTTTCTGTTTCAGTTGACTCATCATCAGCATCTTCACTCGAATCATCACGTGCAACACCTTCAGGCTCTTTGTCTTTAACACTTTCAGGTTGCTTTTCTTGAGCACTTGAACTTTGGGCTTTTGAAGTTGCAGCTGCAGTGTGCTGTAGATATTGTTCAAATGTTGCTTTAGCCAAATCAACATCTTCTTGTGGAATGCTTGATGGATCCAACACTGGCTCCTCTACCAACCTTTGTTGTGGTTCTTTTGAAGGCCCTGCAAAACAAGCATTGACAAATTCATTAGAAACATATAACATTTTGAAATTCTAACTATCTTATGACTCCCCCTTTCACTATACCCTTAACATGTCACACCCTGGCTTTGCGGAAGCGTGGTTATTTTGGTGTGACTTCTTAATACCATAGCTTAACCATAACAAAGCTATATGAAATAAAACCATGCAAGATCATCCATTTAATTAAGTTTTGAAAACCAAATACAACAACATTGTCTTAGCAGAAACACGTCCTAATGACATTGTTCAACAAACATAAACATCAACATGACATAAACACAGTTTAAGGACTGTGACTTGTCCAGGAAAGAGTCACATTCCCCAAACCCGGATGATCCTCGTAACCCATATGCAGCGGGAAAACATAACATACCGCGCCAGATCTTTAGTTCCCTGAAATACATGTAAGTTGAAAAATCAACAATAATGTTGAGCGAGTTCATGTGTAAGTGAGTAAATAAACCTTTGTATGTATAAAAATCCTGGTATGTAGCAAATAAGGAAAAGAGATCACCAATGGTTTGCAAGGCCATTGATATGTGTGAAGTGCAAGTAGGAAGACTCAAACCTAGCAGATTTAGCGTTGGGTACAAAGTCACTCCAAGGTCCGTTCTGTTGGGCCTCCCTGAGGTCCGTTCTGTTGGGCCTAGAGTTGGGCTCGCTACACCCAGATAGATCTACCGCTTACGTCCCTCGGTCCTACAATGAGGATTAATGGCCTCCAGTTTCTGCCTACCCACTCACATGATCTAAGTAGTAAACCTCCTTACGCTAACCATACCATGTATAAAGTACTTGTAATCAAAGTAACATGTATTTCACCCCCGCAGTTAAGAAAACTGAAAACAGTTAGAGAAAAGGGGGACATGAACTCACAGTGGTGCGTCTCTACCAAGTATGCCTCCAAATCAAACAGCTGTGTGACGACCTACACGTACTAATTCTATTAGACGGACGGCCGTGCCTTAGCTTTATGGTTTAAGTTTTTGGGAAATAGTTAGACAACTATTTTGTGTTTACATTCTGTATATATACTTGGTAGTTATTTTCCTTCCCAAGGATGGGGGATTTAATACATGTGCGTTCGTATAATTCGGATTACACTATTAAGTCTCACTTAATATATCTTATTTCTAATTCCAAAATATAAATATTCTTCTCAAAAATATTATATTTTAATACATGTGATTTTCCCAAAATAATACTTAGTAATATTATTTTTATTCTAAAAATAATATTTACGTAGTTCACGAAATAATCATAAACACTTATGCAAGTGATGTTGTGAAAAATATATACTAAATATATTTATGTATCACGTTTTATTTTGTGAAATCCCACCTCCGGTATTTTGTAAATAAGTTGTGGCGAAATCTATAATTTGAAAACAAGTCAAATTGTATTTCTAACACTTATAGTGAAAATATTCCTAAGTGTTAGGTTTTTGGAAAAATTTCGCCAGAGTTTCCTCTGTAACTGGAGGTGGCCACGCTTTCTAGCGTATCATTTTCTTTTATAAATCAAACCAACAATCTTCTTATTCAATCAAAACAATGTTCAAACCACAACTAGTCAAAATATGTATATAAATCGCATAAATTTCATGAACCTGTGATTTATCCAAACTACGAAGTAAATCTCATTACTTTTAGTGGATCTTTATATAAAACAATCCGATTTTGTAAAAACCTTGTTTTTAAAGAAAATAAACTTCCACAACTTCTTGTCAACATTTACAAGAATAGTTATTTTGTCGAAACTTTGTGTTACACAAGTGCTTACACACTTGTGTGTTCTAAAAATCATTCTTGTTTATGAATGGTCCGTCTTTAAAAGTATGTTTTCTCTTGACACGTGGTCCTTTGAAAATACCACTTGTAGATTCGTAGATCTACTAGTTTTAAACACTATTTCACAAGTTAAACACTTTTACACAAGTTCATGATTCGAGTGTGGTAGAGTTTCATCTTCTAACCCTTGTTACACTTAAACAAGCTTTATGTCATAATCCAAGATCATGACTAAACCGGGTTAAATGATGATCCGAGCTACCACAACATAGATCGGGTCCAATTAATCACACAAATCAAATACTACATGATTTACACAACATATGAGCTTTTATCCAACACTTATAGCATTTTAAGTAGACTTTTAAGCTTCAACTTGTATGTTCATGACTTTTAACCGTTACAAATCATATTAACCACTTTAAAATAGTTCGAGTAGGTGATTTAAGCAACATACCACTAGCTCGAGGCTAGGGAAGAATCTAGACGTAAATCGGGTGGATAAAAGCAAGATAAAGAGGTCCTTCGCCTTCCGATTGCACCAAGCTTCTTCGTATGAGATCCTTATCACTTGTAGATGATTGGAATGGCTTGCATGGAATCGAAAATGGATGGGTGGGAGTGGGGTGCTCTCGGCCGAGACCTCCAAGAGAGGGAGATAAAGGTGTGAGGTGGTGATGAGTTAAGTGAATGATCTTGTGTGTTTAGGTTATTACTTATAGACAATTAAAATGGTTATTATCCAAAAGTTACTATGTGTAATTGATATTAGACATGAGGGATTTTTATAATCCATAATAGTACAAGGGTGTCCCCCAAGGGGACCGAATTCGTGAAGGGGGGGGGGGTCTAGTTAGTTTGTAACTAAATGGTTAGGTAAATTAGTTAGGTTAAGTAAGTTAGTTAAGTGCTTAACCCGGTTAGTGGTGTGTCATGCGTTACAATGGGTGTTAGGGTATTCAGGGACCCTAACTGGCTCAGAAAAAGGTAAATAATGAAAATGACATTATTTTCATGCTTCGGGTATAGTCCGGTTGTTCGGTTGGATAGTAATCCGTTAAAGTGCTTAACAAAGCTTTAAAGTGTCGTTAATACCCTTTTTAGTGACACAACTCATTTCTGACACTTTGGAAAGTGTCTAGTAATATTTTTCTCATGTATTGGCACTTTATTAGGTAGCTAAAAGCTGAATTATTATGTAAAGTGCTGAATTTTGTACTTAGAGTACGTTTTAGGCACATCCAGTCATTGTAACTTATTCCTAGAGACGCAGTTCTACAACCCTTGTATCCCTACACTCACCACTAGTGTAGTAAAATATTTCAGGCTCATACAGGCCTTAGAGGCAGTGTTTGCCTGATGCTGGCTTTATCAGCATGTTCAATAGGTTATCCGTTATAGTGCTACTGTGCTTTTGTGCATCATGTTTGTCACTAAGGTTCAGCATGTAAATAATGTAGTGACGGTAAGTACAGTATGATGCAAGTAAGTGCATGTATCAGTATTCAAGTAGCAGTTTATTCACAAGTTCAAGCAAGCACAGTAATTAAGCAGTAATTAATTATTAATTAAGTCGTACGGATACCTGGTTTAGTGAGGGTTGTCACATTCTCCCCCCGTTAAATAAATTTCGTCCCGAAATTTAAGTTCTGCTACTAGATGCAGGGTTCTTAGGAAATAAGTGGGGGTATTTCTCTTTCATCCGGTCCTCGCGCTCCCAGGTGTATTCAGGACCTTGTCTGGCATTCCAACGAACTTTGACGAGCTTGACACTGCTCCGGCGGGTCTTGTTTACTTTCCAATCCGTGACCTCAACTGGTTCTTCAACGAAATGGAGCGTGTCGTCAACATGAATCTCGTCGATGGGAATGGCAATGTTATCTTGAGTTGGACTTTTCTTCAGGTTGGATACATGAAATGTATCGTGAACACCATTCAGTTCAGCAGGTAAATCCAACTTGTATGCTACTAGTCCTATTCTTTCCAAAATTCTGAAAGGACCAATGTAGCGCGGATTTAACTTTCCACGCTTTCCGAAGCGTGCCACACCCTTCCAGGGTGAAACTTTCAATAAAACCATTTCTCCAACTTGGAATTCCACATGTTTCCGGTTCGGATCCGCATAGGCCTTCTGTCTGTGGCGAGCGACTTCGATGCGTTTTAGAATCTGCGCAATCTTGTCTGTCGTCTCTTGGACGATTTCGGGACCAGCAAGTTGTCTATCACCTGCGTCAGCCCAGCATAAGGGTGATCGGCACTTGCGTCCGTAAAGGGCTTCAAATGGCGCGACACCAATACTGGTGTGGTAGCTATTGTTGTATGAAAATTCGACCAAAGGCAAATGCTTATCCCAGCTACCGCCCAAATCCATAACACACGCTCTCAGCATGTCTTCCAAAGTCTGTATCGTTCGCTCGCTCTGACCGTCAGTTTGCGGATGAAACGCAGTGCTCAGATTTAATTGTGAGCCAAAAGCTTCTTGGAAGGATTGCCATATCCTTGACACAAACCTTCCGTCTCTATCAGAGATGATCGAGAGAGGCACTCCATGACGTGCGACGATCTCTCTCATGTAAATTTCAGCCAGTTTGCTAGTGTTATCCTTTTCTCTGATAGGTAAGAAGTGTGCTGACTTCGTTAATCGGTCTACTATCACCCAGATAGTGTCATGGCCTCTTGGCGTTCTTGGCAACTTTGTAATAAAGTCCATGGAGATTTGTTCCCATTTCCACTTGGGAATCTCAGGTTGCTGCAGAAGTCCTGACGGCTTCTGGTATTCGGCTTTAACCTTAGCGCATGTTAGACATTTGCTCACATAAACAGCAACATCGCCTTTCATCCTAGGCCACCAATAATAATCTTTGAGATCCTGGTACATCTTATCCGCTCCAGGGTGGATAGAGTACCACGACTTGTGAGCTTCATCGAAAATAACCTTCCTTAAACCTCCAAACAAAGGAACCCAAATCCTTTTCTCAAAACATAACGTTCCTTCCTCGTTTGGCAACAGTAGCTTCTCCATCCCACGGAGATATTCCTCTTCAAGGTTTCCTTCCTTGAGAGCTTCTTTCTGCGCGGCACGAATGTGCAAGGAAAGATCGGTTCGGATAATCATCTCTAAAGCCCTAACCCTTATGGGCTTGATCCTCTCCTTTCGACTTAGGGCATCGGCGACCACATTCGCCTTCCCTGGATGATACTTTATCTCGCAGTCGTAGTCGTTCAACTACTCAACCCATCGTCTTTGCCTCATATTCAGCTCCTTCTGGTTGAATATGTGTTGTAGGCTCTTGTGATCTGTAAAAATTGTACACTTTGTACCATAAAGGTAGTGTCTCCAGATCTTTAATGCAAATACCACTGCGCCAAGTTCCAAGTCATGTGTGGTATAGTTCTTTTCGTGCACTTTCAATTGACGTGATGCGTAAGCAATAACCTTTTGGCGTTGCATCAACACACAACCCAATCCTTGACGCGAAGCGTCACAGTATACCACAAAATCATCTGTACCTTCCGGTAGTGCTAAGATTGGCGCATTGCAGAGCTTATCCTTCAATATCTGGAATGCTTCTTCCTGTTTGATTTCCCAGTCAAACTTCTTATCTTTCTGCGTGAGGAGCGTCAATGGTTGAGCGATCTTCGAAAAATCCTCAATGAACCTTCGATAATAGCCAGCCAAACCCAAGAATTGTCGAATCTCGGTTGGCGTCTTAGGCGTTTCCCAATTCTTGATCGCTTCGATCTTTGTGGGATCAACATGGATTCCATTTCCATTAACCACATGTCCAAGAAATTGGACTTCACGTAGCCAAAATTCGCACTTAGAGAACTTGGCATACAACTGTTCCTTCTTCAGCAATTCCAAAATAGCTCTTAAATGCTGTTCGTGCTCAGCCTTTGTCCTTGAATAGATCAAGATGTCGTCGATAAACACAATCACGAACTTGTCCAAGTACGGCTTGCAAACTCTATTCATCAAGTCCATAAAGACTGCAGGTGCGTTTGTCAAACCAAACGGCATAACAAGGAACTCGTAGTGTCCGTAACGAGTTCTGAAGGCTGTCTTCGGGATACTTTCCTCTTGTATCCTTAACTGATGGTAACCAGATCGAAGATCGATCTTTGAGTAAAAGCTTGAGCCTTGCAGTTGATCAAACAGATCATCTATCCTTGGCAGAGGGTATCTATTCTTGATCGTCAGCTTGTTCAACTCTCTGTAGTCGATGCACATACGAAAACTACCGTCCTTCTTCTTGACAAACAGGACTGGAGCTCCCCAAGGCGAGAAGCTTGGTCGGATAAATCCCTTGTCTAACAACTCTTGAAGTTGTGTCGACAGTTCCTGCATCTCAGATGGAGCAAGTCTATAAGGAGCCTTAGCCACAGGTGCGGCGCCTGGGACTAAGTCAATGCGGAACTCTACTTGCCTCTGAGGTGGCAGTCCAGGTAAGTCCTCTGGGAAGACTTCTGGATATTCCCTCACGACAGGGATGTCTTCGATTCTTGGCTCAGCAGCCTTCTTATCCACAATGTGTGCCAGGAAGGCAACACATCCCTTCTGCAAACACTTTCGCGCTTTCAGGCAGCTGATAATTCTTAAAGGCGTATCACGCTTCTCCCCGTGAACCACAATTGTTTCACCATCTTCGGTTGGGATACGAACGACTTTTTCGTGACAAACTATCTCAGCCTTGTTGCCTGATAACCAATCCATTCCTACCACCACGTCGAAGCTTCCCAACTGGACTGGTAGTAGATCCAAAGCAAACTCACGCTCTCCCAATTCGATCACACAGCCTCTGATCACTTCATTGGCTTCTACTAACTTTCCATTGGCCAATTCGATTGAGTAGGGAATATCTAACTTATTAGCGGCTAAACCAAGCATATTCTTAAATTCTAACGATACGAAGCTATAGTCGGCACCAGTATCAAATAAGACGGATGCATAGCGTTGGTTTACAGGGAACACACCAGTGATAACATTGGGATCCTGGCGCGCCTCCCTTGCTTCAATATTAAACACTCTTCCACGGGCTTGGTTTAACTCTGGGCAGTTCCTCTTGTAATGCCCGAGATCACCACAGTTGAAGCATCCGGGTCTCTGCCCGTTTCCACCAGCTTGATCATTCCTCTGGTTACGATTCACGGCGCCCGCTTGGTTAGCATTGTTTCCTTGTGGGCGATTTCCATTCCCACCCCGGTTGTTATTTCTGTTTCCGAATCCTCCCTGGCCTCCCTGGCCAGCAGTGGCCCAACAAGTGTCCTTCAAGTGGCCACGTTTCCCACACGCTTCGCATACTTTTGGCCCGCATTGGCTAGAATGGTGGCGTTGGCAGTTGTTGCACTTAGGTTGGGTGCCCATGTATCCCTTTCCTTTCTTCCCACTACCAGCTGTAACCTGAGCTGGCGCATTTGATCCTCCTTTCTTAACCACCACACTGGCGCCTTGCTTGAAGTTCGAGAACTTCCGTTTGTTACCTCCTGATGACTCGACGTGAGTCTCTTTCTTCTTGGGCTCAGCATCGTCAAACTTGTTCAGGCGAATAGCCTCCTCTGTGAGAGCCACGCTCAAATCGATTGCCTCAGTAATTGTCGCAGGCTTGGATGAGGTCACCATGCTTATGATTTGAGGAGCTAATCCCCAAATGAAACGTTCAATCCGCTTGAACTCCGGAGTGACCATGTAGGGTACCACATGCGATAAGTCATGGAACCTTTGAACGTATTCTGCGATCTTTGGACCTTCCATTTTCAAATGCCAGAACTCGGTTTCCAATCTTTGGATTTCAGCGCGCGAACAATACTTTTTGCGCATGAGTTCCTTCAGTCCGGTCCAGGTTAGCGCGTAGGCAGCAGCTTCACCAAGTGTCTGTACTTGCAAATTCCACCAAGAGAGGGCTCCATCCAAGAATAGCCCCGAGATATAGGTGACCTGCTGGTCTGGTGCGCATTTGCTCATGCGAAGAACAGATTCAGTTTTCTCAGCCCAACGAACAAAGGCGACAGCACCTCCTGTGCCATCAAAGTTGACAGGCTTGCAGTCCAGAAACTGCTTGTAAGTGCACCCTGCACATACGTTACAACATGTGAACGGCATTAGCATCTTTGCTATAGATATCTAATTAGGTCATGGTATGTCTAAATGACTCAGTATTACCATGAGGTGGATTGTTGATGCCATTGTTGTTCGAGCTGCTTCCGCTGGGTCCTCCTTGCGAGGCGGCGTATTGCGCGATGGCAGCAGCGATGACTTATTGGAGTTCTGCCTCATTGGTAGGCATCGGCGTTGGACGTTTCGGCGGCATCTTCTAAAAGATGTGTTCACGTCGGTCAGGCCATAAATAAGCTTATATAATGATAGTAATAGTACATAACATCTCATGTTATAATCATATCAATCACACATCATCTCATGTCATAGAATATAAATCAAGCATCAAGTATGATGAGAATACTGCGATTGCCATATATTGAGACCACATAGTAAGCGTACAAGTACATCACAGTGTCATACAACATCAATCGACTAAGGGCTACATCACCCCAGTCCAAAAACCATATCGAATCAGTGTCAATACATCAAATACATGTCAACAAAAGTCAGAATCAAAATGTAGTCTCCAAAAATGCTGTGCAGTCAAAAGCATTCGCCGTCTTCTCACCAACGTCTACCCATACGGTACTGAAGAGCTCTACACGGATGGCGGTGGAGGAGGGGGAAAGTGAGTGTAAAACAAACGACGCAACTGGAGCCAGTCCTCCTCCATGGCTCTCTGGGTACGCAACCAAGAAGCAACCTGCTGCTCAAGTGCCAAAAGGCGTGCAGCATAGTCTGGTGGTAAAGGTCGAGAGGGCTGCAAAGGAGAATGGGTCTGACCCTGGCACTGACACAGCGGTGGCTAAGCTCTCTCGAGCTCCTGAATGCGCTGCGTGTGTGCCTCGTGCTGGGCGACAAAAGACATCAAAACGTCCTCAATAGTATACCCCCTATGGAAAGAATGGTAGGGGTCAGTCGGAGGCATAGCAGAGTGTGGCGACCAGAGAAACGGCTCACTGGTGGGATCAAAAGGTGCCACATGAAATGGAGAAACAGGGGGAAAAGTAGCAGACGGTGGCATAGCAGGGATAGATACCGGTACATGTCCAAAAGGGTGAGCCGAAGAACCTTCTCCAGGTCGTGCTGGAGGTGTAAACCGAGGAAACGAAAAGGAGGTATCAATGTGACGGGTATCAGTGATCTGAGGGGGAAAAGGTGGGACCTCATCATCAGCAGGAATCCACCCACACTGGGCGTGCTCATCTCGTGGGTCAATCTGTGCCTCAAAAAGGGCACGATCAAACTGTACAGGCATAGGATCATGGTGAGGTGCAACAAGAGGGTCAACTGGTGCATCAGCAATAAATGGGGGATCAACATGATCAGCAGCAATGACATGATCGCCCTCCAACAATGGAGCATCAACAGGGTGATCATCGATAGGTGGGTCAGCAACGACAGGCTCAATAAACATGCCAGCATGAGCAGGGTCATGCTCAAGCACTGGGTCAGGAGCAGGGTCTAGTGGCTGCTCGGGATCAACGAAGGCCATCTCAAAATCAAACTCAGGGTCGATGGGATCAACTGGGTCAAATGGGTCGACTGGATCCTCCATAGGCTGATCCATGGGTATAAACTCTATATCCTCATCTGAGTCGTATCCTGGGGGAAAGACAGGATCGGAATCCTCCAAATCATCGTGGTCAAAAGCAAAACTAGGAATAGGGGCAACAGAGGATGCCTGGTCGGGATCTGATCCAGGAGAAAAGTGTTGCGCACTCTGGGTGTGTGAAGGTGCGGAGGCCACAGACTCGAAAGAGTCTGGGACCGGAGAGTGAGCAGGTGACTCCTCAGCGGGAGCATCTGCGATCAACAAAAGATCTCCAGCAGCAAGAAGGGCCTCGCCCTGAACCTCATCCTCTAAGGGCTCGTCGTCAAACAGATCGACGTCGGCGTCGAGAAGCAAATCGTAAGCAGGATATGAAGCAAGTGGTATGGGAGCAGGGATCACCACTAGTGGTAGGTCCCCGGCCAAAGGGCCATCAGCGAGCTCATCAGCACCATCAGGTAAGGCAAAGGGCTGAAAGTCATCCTCGTCTGTGCTAGTAACGTCGGATGTGTGGACCTCGCGCTCTGAAGACTCTAGGTCGTCTGATACAATAGGTCTAGGTCCTGTGGTGTCCGAGTCACCTGTGCCAGAGGTGTCCATGGTGTCTGTAACATAAACACGAACATGCACAAACAGTCAATCATACAATCAAATAATCACATAAGTCACCAAGTAAGCATTCAGATCATTCTCCTAGTCCCACTAGCCTCCCAGTCTCCTAGACTGATACTCCTAGTCTCACTAGCCAAATTCTCCCAGTCTCTAAGACTGCTCTATCATCTACCTCGACCTCTTAGATCGAGCCTCGGTCTCCAAGACCGAGCCTATTCTTCCTAGTCCAACTAGCCAACTACCTCGATCTCTCAGACCGAGCCTCGGCCTCCAAGACCGAGCCTTAGCCTCCAAGACTGAGCCTATAAATAATAAATAAAATGTGCTCAACATGTGTTTATAAAAGTTTTGGATCTGGACTTAAGTGGTATGCAGTAAAAATGTTTTCGTGAGAGCCCTAGTGATCATAGTCTAGACTCGAGAAAGAATCCTAGTTCGCTATGATCAGAGCTCTGATACCAAGCTGTCACACCCTGGCTTTGCGGAAGCGTGGTTATTTTGGTGTGACTTCTTAATACCATAGCTTAACCATAACAAAGCTATATGAAATAAAACCATGCAAGATCATCCATTTAATTAAGTTTTGAAAACCAAATACAACAACATTGTCTTAGCGGAAACACCTCCTAATGACATTGTTCAACAAACATAAACATCAACATGACATAAACACAGTTTAAGGACTGTGACTTGTCCAGGTAAGAGTCACATTCCCCAAACCCGGATGATCCTCGTAACCCATATGCAGCGGGAAAACATAACATACCGCGCCAGATCTTTAGTTCCCTGAAATACATGTAAGTTGAAAAATCAACAATAATGTTGAGCGAGTTCATGTGTAAGTGAGTAAATAAACCTTTGTATGTATAAAAATCCTGGTATGTAGCAAATAAGGAAAAGAGATCACCAATGGTTTGCAAGGCCATTGATATGTGTGAAGTGCAAGTAGGAAGACTCAAACCTAGCAGATTTAGCGTTGGGTACAAAGTCACTCCAAGGTCCGTTCTGTTGGGCCTCCCTGAGGTCCGTTCTGTTGGGCCTAGAGTTGGGCTCGCTACACCCAGATAGATCTACCGCTTACGTCCCTCGGTCCTACAATGAGGATTAATGGCCTCCAGTTTCTGCCTACCCACTCACATGATCTAAGTAGTAAACCTCCTTACGCTAACCATACCATGTATAAAGTACTTGTAATCAAAGTAACATGTATTTCACCCCCGCAGTTAAGAAAACTGAAAACAGTTAGAGAAAAGGGGGACATGAACTCACAGTGGTGCGTCTCTATCAAGTATGCCTCCAAATCAAACAGCTGTGTGACGACCTACACGTACTAATTCTATTAGACGGACGGCCGTGCCTTAGCTTTATGGTTTAAGTTTTTGGGAAATAGTTAGGCAACTATTTTGTGTTTACATTCTGTATATATACTTGGTAGTTATTTTCCTTCCCAAGGATGGGGGATTTAATACATGTGCGTTCGTATAATTCGGATTACACTATTAAGTCTCACTTAATATATCTTATTTCTAATTCCAAAATATAAATATTCTTCTCAAAAATATTATATTTTAATACATGTGATTTTCCCAAAATAATACTTAGTAATATTATTTTTATTCTAAAAATAATATTTACGTAGTTCACGAAATAATCATAAACACTTATGCAAGTGATGTTGTGAAAAATATATACTAAATATATTTATGTATCACGTTTTATTTTGTGAAATCCCACCTCCGGTATTTTGTAAATAAGTTGTGGCGAAATCTATAATTTGAAAACAAGTCAAATTGTATTTCTAACACTTATAGTGAAAATATTCCTAAGTGTTAGGTTTTTGGAAAAATTTCGCCAGAGTTTCCTCTGTAACTGGAGGTGGCCACGCTTTCTAGCGTATCATTTTCTTTTATAAATCAAACCAACAATCTTCTTATTCAATCAAAACAATGTTCAAACCACAACTAGTCAAAATATGTATATAAATCGCATAAATTTCATGAACCTGTGATTTATCCAAACTACGAAGTAAATCTCATTACTTTTAGTGGATCTTTATATAAAACAATCCGATTTTGTAAAAACCTTGTTTTTAAAGAAAATAAACTTCCACAACTTCTTGTCAACATTTACAAGAATAGTTATTTTGTCGAAACTTTGTGTTACACAAGTGCTTACACACTTGTGTGTTCTAAAAATCATTCTTGTTTATGAAAGGTCCGTCTTTAAAAGTATGTTTTCTCTTGACACGTGGTCCTTTGAAAATACCGCTTGTAGATTCGTAGATCTACTAGTTTTAAACACTATTTCACAAGTAAAACACTTTTACACAAGTTCATGATTCGAGTGTGGTAGAGTTTCATCTTCTAACCCTTGTTACACTTAAACAAGCTTTATGTCATAATCCAAGATCATGACTAAACCGGGTTAAATGATGATCCGAGCTACCACAACATAGATCGGGTCCAATTAATCACACAAATCAAATACTACATGATTTACACAACATATGAGCTTTTATCCAACACTTATAGCATTTTAAGTAGACTTTTAAGCTTCAACTTGTATGTTCATGACTTTTAACCGTTACAAATCATATTAACCACTTTAAAATAGTTCGAGTAGGTGATTTAAGCAACATACCACTAGCTCGAGGCTAGGGAAGAATCTAGACGTAAATCGGGTGGATAAAAGCAAGATAAAGAGGTCCTTCGCCTTCCGATTGCACCAAGCTTCTTCGTATGAGATCCTTATCACTTGTAGATGATTGGAATGGCTTGCATGGAATCGAAAATGGATGGGTGGGAGTGGGGTGCTCTCGGCCGAGACCTCCAAGAGAGGGAGAGAAAGGTGTGAGGTGGTGATGAGTTAAGTGAATGATCTTGTGTGTTTAGGTTATTACTTATAGACAATTAAAATGGTTATTATCCAAAAGTTACTATGTGTAATTGATATTAGACATGAGGGATTTTTATAATCCATAATAGTACAAGGGTGTCCCCCAAGGGGACCGAATTCGTGAAGGGGGGGGGGGTCTAGTTAGTTTGTAACTAAATGGTTAGGTAAATTAGTTAGGTTAAGTAAGTTAGTTAAGTGCTTAACCCGGTTAGTGGTGTGTCATGCGTTACAATGGGTGTTAGGGTATTCAGGGACCCTAACTGGCTCAGAAAAAGGTAAATAATGAAAATGACATTATTTTCATGCTTCGGGTATAGTCCGGTTGTTCGGTTGGATAGTAATCCGTTAAAGTGCTTAACAAAGCTTTACAGTGTCGTTAATACCCTTTTTAGTGACACAACTCATTTCTGACACTTTGGAAAGTGTCTAGTAATATTTTTCTCATGTATTGGCACTTTATTAGGTAGCTAAAAGCTGAATTATTATGTAAAGTGCTGAATTTTGTACTTAGAGTACGTTTTAGGCACATCCAGTCATTGTAACTTATTCCTAGAGACGCAGTTCTACAACCCTTGTATCCCTACACTCACCACTAGTGTAGTAAAATATTTCAGGCTCATACAGGCCTTAGAGGCAGTGTTTTCCTGATGCTGGCTTTATCAGCATGTTCAATAGGTTATCCGTTATAGTGCTACTGTGCTTTTATGCATCATGTTTGTCACTAAGGTTCAGCATGTAAATAATGTAGTGACGGTAAGTACAGTATGATGCAAGTAATTGCATGTATCAGTATTCAAGTAGCAGTTTATTCACAAGTTCAAGCAAGCACAGTAATTAAGCAGTAATTAATTATTAATTAAGTCGTACGGATACCTGGTTTAGTGAGGGTTGTCACATAACAACTATCTTCGGAACTGACTCCTTAGGAATAGAAACTACTGGGGATGTCTTCGGAGTTCTTTTCCTTTTTCCATCTTTCACAAACCACCAACGGGTTTTCTTCTCAACCAAAACACTCATCTTTTCGTCTTCATTATCAGAATTACTGTTTTCATGTCTCCACGCATCATTTTCTGGAGCAACATATGCTGGATTGTTAATCCTGCATATCATTCTTTTCACTCTTGGTTCAGGACCCTTGGTAAGTCTGCTAATTGTTTCTGCCGTCATGTGCCTTAGACCTAAAATATCATCATCATCCTTCTCAAGGTCCTTGAATTGATCATCAATCATCATTTGTATAAATCGAGGATACATGATGTACTTTTTACTTCCAGCTTTCGCATTCTCAGCCATGTAGTCAAATATCACTTGTGAAACATTATATGGCCTGTTCAGCACTATGCATGCGATTATGTTCATGATATAGTCAGATGTTTTTTCATACACACCCTTCTTGTGAGATAGAGCATGTACTACACAGTGTATCATGAACTTGTAAGAATGACAGAACATAGTTTTTCCCATTTTCCCGTTTACGTGTCCTATGAATCCCATCCTGCGCCATAATCCTTTGCAAAGACGTTCTGAAATAATGGTGGGATCATCATCAGAATCACCTAATTCTAACACTCTTCTAACATCACCAACATTAAACTTTATTTCCAAATCCACATACTGTCCATTCTCATCTTTCTTTCTTACTGCAGAGTAGATCATCTTATCTTTCTCTTCATATCTCGCAGAGCTCCAAAATCGTCTAACATGAGATTCATAAACTATAGTCTTGTCAGTTAGTGCCTTAGCAATCCTGCTTTCCCTAAAAAAATTAGCTACATCTTCGAATATAGTTTTGTCTGTATACTGCGATTCTAACAGATAATAGATGTTGTGAGTTTTCTCCCAGTCCTGCAAAAATATTTATTATTAACAATTGCACAGTATTCGAGACAAATATGACAAATGATAAAGATTTGAGACTTAAAAAATTTCCAACTCTGAAGTTCACACAATGCATAGTACTGCGGATCAGATGGTTGTCCGATCGGATTGCCACCCGATCGGTTTGCCATCTTGTGTAATGAGAAGTCAACTCTAGTCAACAGCATGTGAATCGGATGACCACTCGATCGGATTGCCACCCGATCGAGTTGCCACTCAATTCATGACAAGGTAGAACAATTTCAATACAAAATGATTTGAATCGGATGACCACCCGATCGAGTTGCCACTCGATTCTTGGCAAATTTGAAACAGTTGAAAAATTTTGTCTGTTAGTGAAAAGGATCGGATGGCTGTCCGATCGGATTACCGCCCGATCGGATTGCCACTCGATCAATGACATGAGTGCACAATTTTCATGACATAGTAATGTGAATAGGATGGCTGTCCGATCGGATTGCCACTCTATCCATGACAAGTTATGAACAGTGAATGAGTGCATTTGGAACGAGTTGCCACCCGATCGGGTTCCCATACTTTCCAAGACCTTAGTGATAGCACAAATACCTAGGCAAACACTATGAAGTGATATGAATCGGATTGCCGCCTGATCGGATTGCCACCCGATCGGATTGCCAAACAAATCAAAACACTTTGACAGATAAAAGCACAGTATCCAAGGTAACATTGTCAAAACACTTAGCACAGATTTCAATGCATCAGATACTTAGAAAATTCTAACAAGTAATCATGCAATGGGTCGGGTGGTCACCCGATCGGATTGTCACCCAGTCGAGTTGCCACTCGATTCAAGATCAGTGAAGAACAACTTGAACACAATATGAACATCAAAATTTTCTAAGTCTAAACATCAAATTGAACATAGATCTACGTAGAGAATCTAAGCGCGATCAAAACCCTATGTTCATCATGTTCTAACTCGACCTAATCAGTGACTAATTTCACAAAAACACTACCGATAGCCGACACATTCTAGACATCAAATCTATGGATTTCATCATGTTTTGGCACAAATTGAATCAGTAAACTTGTAGATCTAACACTTATGATCAAAACCGTATGCTCAGATTTCATCAAAACAACCTAAAAATGACTAGATCTAACATTAAAGCTCTGAACAATTCCGTCATCAAGAACAGACAACAAAATCATCAATTTTAACAGTTTAGATCTTGAAAAACTTACCTTTTCCATTGAGAAGGTTGTGCAAACCAACAATCCAATGTCTTGTGCAAAGAAAAAGTGAAGAAATCAGATCAAAAGTGAGAGTGTGTGTGAGATAATAGGATGGTCGGTCGGTTGAGTGAAAGGTTTGACTGAATGATTGACCTCCTATTTATAGTGTGACCTTGAGTCGGATGGCTGTCCGATCGGATTTCCACCCGATCGGATTGCCGACCGAGCCAAACACACATCTTTGACTTTTAAAACCTTGACCTTTTGACTTTTTGACATTTTTCTCAGATTTTATCAGTTTTAGAAATCCACTTAAGTATCTAGGTCCAAGTTAATGACCCTAGGCACTTAATTTTGCCGACCAAGTCCAAGTTAATGACCTTGGTTGACCCGAAACAAAGCATACTGACATTTTGTTTATTTTTTTTAAACATTTTTCTGAAAATTACAAGTCTCAACTGAATGAACTTGCATAGACTTTGCATTTTGCCAGGTTTTTCATGATAAGCTCCCAACCCATCTGTCCAGTACAGAAACTTCCTGCATCTGCTTCAAAACTGCGAGTCTGAAGATCAGCTTTCCACTTTGGTTTGTCGATAAAACAAAGCAGAAATGTAAAATCTTTTTGTGATTTTAAGAAAGTTAAGACTAGAGAATTATGAAATCTTTTTGGGTTTTGAGTGCTAAACTGAAATGAAGTGAAATGCAATAAACGTAAACTATTTACGAACATATTTTTGGTGAGCGTGTTAAGGGGTCATATCAGCTACCTACAAGCTACAAGTACCGTTAAGCTTGATTACATACTAAGAATTAAACAATTCGCTTAGATTGCCGATATACTGATCCTCTTAAATTTTCACACAAGTTTCAATTAATCAGGATACGAATTAGTGATTTAAGATCTTAACTTATACGCGTGTCCCACCTCAGAATATACTCCCGTATCCAGACTCCTATATTCAGTCTTACAGGTGAATGTACACTAATGATATCTGTAACGGGTAAATGCGAGGCCATGAGAGCTCAGGTTAGAACTTCCGTTCAGACAGAGAGATGATGGCTCGACTTTAGGTGTGTCCCCCTAGGGGATCTACTCTTCAACAGCACATGATTAGCATTTTTCAATGTTTCATCATTTTTTATGCTGAGAGTGAGCTTTATGAATAAAGCAGTGCAGAGTATTATACGAGGACTAGGCTATTGCTCCCGTAAAATCAGAAGTCCTGGTATAATACCCCAGATATCATCACGTACAAAGACCTAGTATGTTAGAAATAGAAAGCCCTTCAAACAAGATTTCAGGGGTTACCTATATATCCGAGAGATGTTCCCCACGCAAAAGCAAGTTGTGATTTAGGTTTATATCCCGAAAAATCTACTAAGTGTGCAAAAAACTATCGGCATATCATCAGCGAGACTGCTTAATGCTTTTAAAAACATTACATTTCTTTGGCGTACTGCAACTGTCTAGCTGATGTACTATCATTTCCCCTTTTTACACAAACCCTTTTTCAGTTTTCTATTGTTTTTGGGTTTTTGCATTTTTTATTGTTTTTGTATTTTCTGAAAATATTACCTATCTCCCCCTAAATACCAAAACAAGTAAAAAATCGACAAACCATTGCAGATTGCTTTTCAATGTTGGTGCATGCGTCTGTTGACTTCGTCTTGTATCGAGTCTTGCATTACAATTGTTAGATCAGGACGCATTGTACGAGAAATAGGGTAGGATTTATGTGTAATTGAGCTAATTTCGTTTGAACATGACATGTGACACTTTCAAACAAAATTACTTTGTTTAATTTCGTTTGAAGGACTCCATGCCACATTCAAACGAAATCACTCACCCTATATATACTGTCACACCCCGACCACGTAGAACATACAAAACGTGGCGGAAATGTCGGGGAGTGTTGTAACAGAATTAATTGTTTCAAATCCATGGCAATTGAAGTTTCGTTTTATTGATTAGAAGTGTTACAATGTCTTAACAAACAAGGAAAAACAACATAATTAACTAGTCTTGTATCTTTTATTGTCACTAAAGCCCAAGTCTGCCTATGTGTATCTTGATCATCTTATGCAACAGCTCCTGAAAAACACATGTGAAAATAGGTACGTCAGCATAAAAATGCCTGTGAGATACATAGGTTTTGTGAAAATAGGTTTCATGACTTATGTTTGAGAAAATGTTTAGTCATGAACCTTGTAATTTGCTTTGTCTTGTAAATCATTTGAAAAACAATGAGTTCAGATGATATGTATAAATAAGTGAATAATGTATGGTTAAATGAATAACCATGTAAAAATGTGTTTGTATAAGATAAGTTGTTTGAAAACCAATGTCTTGTGAAAAGTATGATATTTGTAATAAATGTTATATATATCTCAAACTGAAATGATTCAAATAATGCTACGATATGTAATACCATACAAACACTTATATATAGGAAGTACCAGCGGCGTATCCACCATGCTTGTATCATATTACACATGCCTCGTTACTTAAATCACTTAATCAAACCAAACCATCAAGATGTAAAATGTTCATGTCTAATGTAAACCATGTAATATGTATCCAAAATGTAAGCCTGTGATGAATAACAAATGTACTAAGTACGCGACAATAGACATACGTAGCATGTGACCTGTACTAAGTATGCAACAATAGACATACGTAGCATGTGACCTGTACTACGTATACAACAATAGACATACGTAGCATGTGACCTGTACTACGTATACAACAATAGACATACGTAGCATGTGACCTGTACTACGTATACAACAATAGACATATGCAGCATGTGACCTGTACTACGTATACAACAATAGACATACGTAGCATATAATGTAATGTAAAACGAGGTACTAAGTAATGCACACAATGGGCACACCTAGCATAAGATGTAATGAAATCATGTACTATAATGTACTAACGAACATAGCATGTATATGATGTGAAAACAGGAAAGCATGAAAGTAACAAGTAGGCACATGTGTTTCACCCCAAAACAGTTTGGAAAACAGTAAAAGAGGGGTCTATGTACTCACTTAAGATTGCTTAGTAGTCCTTGAGTAACAACCAAACAATGCTAGAGATCGCGGATATCAAACGGCACCTAATATAGGTAACTATGTTAATAACCGGACCTAAATCGGATGATTGGATAGAATGAGGGTTCGTAAACCAAACGAGTATTGAGACTCGTGTCATATGGTTTAACAAAGCCTACATACTAAATGAAACCTTAATCTAAGCGTTTTCGACCCATTACGACCCGTTTAGGTAGCTTATGCTACTTTAACGCGTCGTTCGCGTGAAACGCGTTCGGACCGCCTAACTAGTCCTATGACAAGTGTTATATGCCTAAACATGTTATATAATCAGTTATGTGACAAAAGATTAGGTTACATATGCTTAATTACCAATTATACATGAAAAGGGTATTCTGGTAATTTACCTAAGGCATATAAACTACCTATCATACAACTACTCAAACGATGTGACCATAAGGTATAACCTCGGAAGGTTATTCCCTATACACTATGGTCACCTAATGTATTTGGTCGGATCCTAATGATCGACCAAACTGGTTCGGGTTCGAAGGTATAAGCGATTTATTAGATCGCTTACCCTACGACCCTAGACAACGTGGTAATCAGTAGGCATAGTCCCAAGGGACTATAACCAACGTGATTACACTCACGTTGCGAAGTTCAAACGAACTTCGCATTGACCATAACTGGTCAACGCAGAAAGTCAAACAAAGTTTGACTTTCAGACTCGAAAGACTCGAAAAGCAATAAAAGAACGAAAGAATACTTACGAAGGGTCCCCGAATGCTAATTTCGATTCAAAAATCTCAGGTATGAAACAATAGTTTCAACTTAGAGTTTCTCAAATCAAAATTCTAGTGATTTAAGCAATGGGGGGTATGGGGTATTTATAGTTTTCGGTCCACCGTTAAGATCGTTTCATGGAAACCGTGCTCGAATCTCATGCGTACATTTGTCGGAAAGTTATGGTGGCTAAAAAATGGGTTCTTATCAGCTGACTAGACAAGTGTGAACTTGTGGTTGTGGATTAATCAGCTGATAACAGGCTGTTAGAAACACTGCATCTGGTCTGCAGACCCCTTGCGCACCGTAACAAATAACCCTTACGGTGCGCAAGGGCCAAGTTTGGCAGATTTACCATTTTGGTCCCTGCAGCCCAGAAACTTGTATTTTGATGCATATTTGACACTTTTAAGCCCCGTTAACCTCATTTCAAAGCTATAAAATGAATTTAAAGTATAGGGAACTCAAAACATGCTCAAAAATATTTCGGATGTTGGTTCGTTTGGCCGTCCGAACGCGATGTTCGCTTAATTACGACGGAATGCGCATAAGCGCGAAAAACGATCCAAATGACGCGACGAATGGATTTTTGGCAAGCCAAACACTAAAGCATAATATAGTCATGCTTACATAAATTTTTGGATGTCCGGATGTATTCAGAACGTAAGTTATGCGTAAAAGTGCAAACTTGTGCACTTTTTGACACTTTTAGTCCCTAAATGACCCAAAAGTTTATTTTAGCACACCGAACCCCTCAAAGCTTATTTCTAAGCTATGTAAAGGATATTTATGGTATGTTTAACTTATGGCCATGTTTCGAAATGTCTGTTACAGTTCAAATTGGCATACTTTCGCAGTTTGTCAAATTTAGTCCCTGTAAGCGAATAAACTTTGATTTCACCACACCAAACCTTCCAAAACTTATATCTAAGTTATGTAAAGGTTATTTAAGGTGTGTTAAGCCTATTTCACTATTCCGGAGTGTTTGTTGCATTAAACTGGTTATATCTACGCATTAGTGCGCGTATAACCTTCCAGAAAGCGATTTAGAGCTTGAAATCGAACAAGAGTTGATATGTGCAAAAGCTACACATATTTATACAAGTTCAAAGTATGAAATACAATATTTCATTGGTTTGGTATTTGTTTGATGGTCGCAGTGACCCAGGTGTTACATATACCCCTTGTGCCATTTCATTTGGAACGGTTCCGGTTAGTGTAACGAAGTGCTGCCGAAGTGTCCACAGGATTGTATTTGATTTAAAATCAATATACGGACAGTTTAAAGTGTGAATCTAGCTAAATTGAACTCGATACGTTTGTTTCCGCCACTCGTATTGAGATAAACTCTTCTGATCGACTCATTCGGGTCTGAAAACGATCCTACAAGTGGTATCAGAGCTCAGGAGGAAGAGTTCATACCAATTCAGTTGCAAAATCTGTTTTTCTACACCTTCTTTCAAAATTAAACAAGTTTTCACGGTTAAAAACGGCTGATTTTCACATATCATGTGCGTATTGTTGTTTTAACAAACCCTATAGAGTTTCAGACCTAAATTCGACCATTTACTTGATCAATTTGACAAAAATTGGACTGAAAAGATGATGTCATCATGATTTCGTTTGAACTTACTAGCTGATTTCGTTTGAAATTGAACATTGGGACTGATTTTGTTTGAAGTTGCTTGCCTATTTCGTTTGAAAGTGCACAAATTGTCTGATTTCGTTTGAAGTTACCAGTTAATTCCGTTTGAATGAGGAATTTCGTTTGAGGATTTCGTTTGAACTAGGTTATCTCGTTTGAAATTGCAATTTTGTTTGAAAGTATATCAGATTCAGCAATTTTGTTTGAACTAGTGTTGTTTCAAACGAAATTAGTCATCTTGTTTTAAAGGGTATTTCGTTTGGTGTGGTATTCCGTTTGAAGTTGTCTGTTTGTGAATCTTTGAAAATCAAACCATGGACAACGAGTTTTACAATGCTTTTGCTAGTCCGATATCAATTACGCAGAACACGATGTTTGAAAATGAAACGGGAACAACTCAAAAACCGCCTAAGCTTTTGGATATTGATGATTTTAGTGGATGGGCCGAATGTTTTGGTGACTGGGTTGAAGCTTATCATTTAGATGCATGGGAACATACTGAAGTTCAATATTTTAGACCAGTTGGTAGTGATCGAGAGAAAATACCAATTAGAGATTTGAGTGCTGAGGAGAAAAAGAAATATAAAGATGAGAAGTTGATGGTTAGTTTGTTGCAACAGGCAATTAAAGAAGACATCTTGATTTTACTTCAACATAATGGAACTGCACATTCGATATGGACAGAATTAGAAGCAAAGTTTCTTGGTAGTGATGACATGCTTAAGAACAAAAAGTCATTGATGAAGAAGGAATTCGATTTGTTTCGAGGTTTAAGAAATGAAAGCACCAAGCAGATCATTGAAAGATACTGCAATTTATTGAAAAACATGAACAGATTGAGTATCAGAAAGGATAAAGATGAGTTGATAGAAAAATTAGCTGATGCGTTGCCACATGATGAGTGGGGCACGTATCTTATGATGTTGAAAAATAAACCGGGTTTTAATGATTTAACATTGAGTGATTTTATTAAACAGCTTGAAGCTCAAGAAATGGAGCAACGAAAGATAGCGAGAATGAAGAATTATGATGGAGAGCAAGACATTGGTTTGTACTACAAAAGTGGTGTTAATGACAAAACCAAGTTTTTGCCAAAAGTTGAAACTGCTTTCAGTACAACAGGATCTTCTGAAAAGTCATCTCAAGGATCAAGTGACAAGACGGGATTTTCTTCATTTCCATCATTTGATCCACACTTTTCTACAACAAAGAGTGGCAAAGTACTTCAATGCAACATTGCTTTAAACCTTGAAAATGATCAGAATTATACAGAGGAAGTTGCTAAAAGTCACATGTCTTTGTTGGTAACTGTGCTTGAATCCTATGGAGGTTTAGTTGCAGGAAAGATCGGAAATCCAATGCTAACAAAAGAGGATTACGATCAAATTGATGCTGAGAAGATGGAATTGATGGATATAAAATGGTGCATGGCTAGTGTACTGAGACGAGCTGAAAAGTTTAAAGAAATTACAGGCAGAGATGATTTTCGCGATGCACATGTTTCAGCTTTAGGATTTGATAAGTCTAAAGTTACTTGTTTTCGATGCAGGGAAAAGGGGCATTTCAAGAGGGAGTGCACAAATCATGAAGCAGGTGGAGCTCAAAATCCTTTTGGAAACAATGATTACTATCGAAAAGTATTATATCATCAAGTTGCTCAACAGCCACATCAACAACAACAGCCACAAACAGCTCATGGTAGGAAAGAAATTGAAGATTCAAAGAGAGCATGTCTTGGTAATCAAGATAATGGAAAAGGATTCAGTTGGGATAAATACATTCCAAAAGATAGTAAAGCATGTTTGGTAGAACAAGAAGATGAAAAATTGGCAGAAGGTTTCAGTTGGGACGATTATTGTCCAGACAAAGAATTCCTGGCTAAAGGATTTGTTGCTCAGGTTATCAATGATTATACTGATGATTATTGGGTAGAAAAAGTCAGAAAACGTTTAAATGGTGAAGTTGAGAAAAAGAAATTAGTTGCAGAAGAAGTTCAAGTGAAAGTAGTTAAAGAAGTTCCGGCATTTGAAATCAAAACTGTAGGATCGATTTCGACCTAAACGAGTCGTTCGGAAGAGTTCAAATCCGTTTCAGAGGCGGAAACAAAGAAACGGACGTGTACACAGCTAGAATCACACTTTAAATCTCTTGTATATTGATTTTACAGCGTTTACATTGACAAGGAACACCGGCAATACCTCGGTATCAGATCTGAACTACGTTACAAATGAAAATGACAATGAACCTATTTATAGAGTTTCTGGTTCGCTTATGTGTCACATGTCCATATAAGCGGACCAGACATGACAATTAAGCGGACCAGACATGACAAATAAGCGGACCAGACATGTCTATGTCCCTATGAGCGGACCAGACATGTAACACCTATACAGACTCCTGTTTTCTCGTAAAACATGCCCTATGCTATACAATACGATGTAAGACCTGATCCTAGACACATAGACGGAATCAACAGATGTAGTGCACCAACAGACTCCCCCTCAGATGTTGATGGAGTCGCTTATACACTCTGACTGCAAAACTGTGTCTTCACATCTTCAATCTAGATCAGTCTCTGGGCTTTCTCTTCTCTCAATCTTCAGACTCCCCTTCTCGATTTACTGGCATTCTTTTGTTCTTCAGTAACATCTTCAGGATCGTTGTCTGATCTACACAGGCTTTTAGAATTGATTTCCAGGATCGAAACTTGGCTATCTTCCAACAGAGATTTTCAGAATATCGAAACCTGGCTACCTGCACAATCTTAACCCAGACATAAATTTTCTAATTTTATCACATATCAAATACCTGTGCACCAACACATGACTTTCATAATCACTAAAACAAACATATAATTGCAACATCTCAGGCTCTCTTTCAAATATCTATGATGAACCACTTGAAGAAGGTTAGATTTAACGAAAACAATTTGATTTACACAAACACTCCCCCTCAAATGCTGCTCATCATGTTTAGCACTCGGAATTTTGAAAATCAGTTTTCCAACATCAGTCGTCGAAAATCTTTTTGAATTTTTCAAAAATTTATGCTAAAACACACTAAAAATCTTTTTGGATTTTTGACATAAGAGAAATGAAATGCAGAAATAAAATATTTACATACAATATTTTTGTGAGTTTGTGTAAGAGGATCATATCAGTTTCTGAGACAAATCACCAACACCATTAAGCTTCATTTCATTTTCAGTTCTAAACAATTCACCTAGATTGTCAGTATATTGATCCATTTAAATTTTCACACAAAGTTCAATTGATCCGAGATACGAGATTAATGTTTTAAGCTCTTGAACTTATTCGTGTGTCCCACTACTTGAATATACTCCCGTATCCAGATCCCAATATTCAGTCTTACAGGTGAATATACCACAGATGATATCTGTAAGGGAATAAATTATAGTGCGAGGGCCGTGAGAGCTCAGGTCGATCTTTCGATACGCAGAGAGATGACGGCTTCGACTTTTGGTGGGTCCCCTTTAGAGGATCTTTTGCATTACAACAGCAGCGACTATCAATTTTATTGTTTCATCAGCTTGCTGAGGGCGATGCTATGTTCCAAGCATTTGCAGAAAGCATTATCCGGGGACTAGGTCAGAAATTTCTTTCAGCAGAAGTCCCGGGATAATACCCCAGATATCACTGAGTATAAAGACCTAGTATCTCAGAATAAGGGATCTTTCAAACAAGATTTCAGGGGTTACCTATATATCCAAGTTTGTGTTAACCCACAGAACAAGCAAGTTTAAAATTTATGTTTATATCTCATCACAATTTACTAAATGTGTAAAAACCTACTGACACATCCACAGTGAGATCGTTTATCACTTTTTAACTTTCCATTTCTTTAGCATGCCGTGATCGTCCACTGATGTACTATCATTTCCTCTTTTTTGATATCCAACCTACCCATTTCCAAAACTAAATGACAGTATCTATCTATAGTCTGTTTGGTTGTTTCATGATCAAATGCAGTAAACATGTCAAATGATTTCTTCAATAATGCCTTCTTGTTTTTGATCATATCAGCACTCCCTCTGAATTTCTGAATCAAAGCTTCCCAGATGGATCTAGCAGTTCCGTTATGTTGAAGTAAGACAAAGATGTCTTCTTTAACAGCTTGCTGAAGGATGCTGATCATCATCTTCTCACTAGTGTACTTCAACTTATCAGCTTCTGTAAAATCATTGAAACCCTTTTCCAAACCACGTTCATTCTTTGGCTTCTCGTAATCTTTCAGTAAAGAACACCATGCTTCGAATCTGTAAGCTTGAACCCAGTTCTCGAATCGGTTCTTCCAACCCTGAAAATCTTCAATATACATAAGTTTCGGCGGTTTTTGATGAGTGCCTGTCTCATTCTCATTATACAACGCTTCAGCAGGAGTTACAGGGGCAACGGGTGTCGCGAACGCATTGTAGAACTCTTCAGCCATGTCTCAAAACGCAGATGATGCTTCGGGAAATACCTGATAACACACAAAAAAAACACAATTAGTTTAAAAATTTATCAATTAATGGAAACGAACTGGTACTTGAACTGGTGAAATTTCTGTGCGGACTGAAAGTTGACAGACTGTGCGGACTGCTATGACCAGGATGCAATTTGAACGACTTGACCCTATAAAACTTTTGAACTTTAAACTGAACGAACTGACAGAAACCACGACTCAAACCAAACGACCTTAAACAAATCTCGGTATCAAACAACTGTCAACGAATTAAGCTGAGTGATAAGATATCAATGAGCTAAACGGCTTTAAATGATGATCGGGCCAAGGACTTTGTATAACTGTTTTGGGCCGTAGAAATGTAATGTTGATGGGCTGTCAAAATGGTAACAAAAAAAAAAACAACTATGGCCCAATGAACTCTTGAAACAAAAACCAATAATGTGCAGCCTTGAATTCTTAAACCTTTTCAACCTCCTCGTGAATCGCTGAACTGTCAACACCTTTTAAGCTAACATTGTCAAGACATAACTCACATGCACAAGTCGAAAATATTAATAGCTGACACACGGCTTCACATGTACCAAGTAACTTCAATTTACGATGACCTCAAAAAGATAATATCACATGCAAGACTTTTGTCCACTAAAATCTCATTTGACCGCAATTTATAACTAGCTGACAACTCAGTTAATTATCACATGCATATTGAAAAGATTCTGATCAATTGATACATCCTCGTGCAAACTGACACAAGACGCAATATAATTTTCCCAACTACTGACAACAATTCATGTGATAATCCTGTTCGATGACTGACAAACGAACCACACAAGTATCTACAAAGTCACAATAAGCAGACTCTTTGAAGTGGAATTATCAGAGATTGTTCAAATAGACGGACCAGATGAGCGGACCAGATAATGTCTGGATAAGCGGACCAGAAAAATGTCAGATAAGCGAACCAACTGTGTCCGGATAAGCGAACCTGACAGTGATCTAAGAGCGAATCTCGATGACGTCAGTACTAGCGAACCAAATGCAAGCGAAAACTCAATTTGAACCAATTTTAGGCCGATTTAAGTTCTGAAAACTTCTAGGTTTTGTTAATTCATGATTACGCACACACTGTGTGAATTTTAAGCGATTTTGATCGTAAAAAGTTCTGTTTTTTCAAAAAAAAAAGAAAGGTGTAGAAACAGAAATCGCTGCTGAATTGTAGAAAACTCTTCTCCACTGGCTCTGATACCCATTGTAGGATCGATTTCGACCTAAACGAGTCGTTCGGAAGAGTTCAAATCCGTTTCAGAGGCGGAAACAAAGAAATGGACGTGTACACAGCTAGAATCACACTTTAAATCTCTTGTATATTGATTTTACAGCGTTTACATTGACAAGGAACACCGGCAATACCTCGGTATCAGATCTGAACTACGTTACAAATGAAAATGACAATGAACCTATTTATAGAGTTTCTGGTTCGCTTATGTGTCACATGTCCATATAAGCGGACCAGACATGACAAATAAGCGGACCAGACATGACAAATAAGCGGACCAGACATGTCTATGTCCCTATGAGCGGACCAGACATGTAACACCTATACAGACTCCTGTTTTCTCGTAAAACATGCCCTATGCTATACAATACGACGTAAGACCTGATCCTAGACACATAGACGGAATCAACAGATGTAGTGCACCAACAAAAACAGATGAAGAGGTAGTTAAAGTTGAAAGAATCATATGATACTTTGAATAGAGAGATGAATAAGTACAACGAGTCAAGCAGTGAATAAGCTGTAGCAATGAATACACTAAAAGGAGCTTACATGAGACAGCTTGACGATGTCAACTACTACACAGAGAAGTGTGCTGAGCTTGAATTGAAGTTGGCAACACAAAGAATTGAAACTGAAAGAGTTAACAATTTATTAAAAAGTTACTCATGTTCTACTTTTGTTGTTGACAGGATTTACCCCATAGTGGAAAAATTGAAGACGTTTGAAGAAGAGAAGACTTCGGAAGAGGAAAAGTCTGTGACAAAAGAAGATAATGAAATGAATACATCTGGTAAGAAATCAAGTGTGGTTTATAACAAATGTTCGCCTCCTGTTGAAAATGCATATTCTCCACGAAATGCTAATTCTGAAAGAGTCAAAAAGGCAACGAACTTACAGTGGGAGTCTAAGTCGTCAGATAATTTGCCAGAAAGTATAGATGTCACTTTTACGTCGTCCGATACTGATCATGAGTCCGAGTTAATTAAAAAGGTGGTTGATCAGGTGTTGGATATGGATGAATCAGAGGAGTCAATGTCGGAGTCGAAATCAGAGTCCAAGTCAAAGTTCGACATGTCAAGTCAAAAAGTCAAACAGGAAAATCGGGTGTATAATAAAGTGTTTTTGTTATCAAAATATAATTTGAATGACGAACCAGTCAAAGTAGCATATACTTTGATAGATTCTGACAAATTATATTATGATGAGGTTTTTCCAATAAGAGGTGTTAAACCGGTAATGATTAAAAAGGTTTTCAAACTTACAGAAATTAATATTTCTGAAATAAAAGATGTAAATCTTTCTGAAAAACCTAAACCTTACACCTCAAGAGTTCAACAACGTTTAAACAAGAAAATGGGTTACAATTATGGTTATAGTTTTCAAAAGAAACCAAACCATAATGATAATTTCAAAAAGAAAGGACTTGGTTTTATTCCACCGAAAAACTATAAAAATGAGAAAATTTATAAACCTAAAACTGTTTTTGTTTCAGGAACAAGTGCTGAGAAAGAACAAAAGAGTTCATTCTGGAAATAAACGGACAAAGAATTCCTTGCAAAGAAGCAAGAAGAGATGAAAAAAAGTGTTGTTCAGAAGAAGACAGAGACAAGAACATGTTTTCAATGTAAAACAGTTGGTCATATTGCCAGGAATTGTCTAAAGACAATGCAAACAAAACAGGAAGTCTCTGGTAAACTAAAAGAAAAACTTGTTGAGGAAACTGAACTTCCAACCAGAAAATTTAATGGTTTTGAAAATTCAATATTTGAGGTTGGAGAGTGTTCAAAGAATGTTTTAAAAAGAAAAGAAAATTTAAAAAATAAAAAATGGGTGGTTAAAGGTTCAGGGAATAGTTCTGGTGATGAATCTGATTCCACAAAATCAGAGGAGCCAAAAGTTGTTATGAAAGAAGAGAATTCAGTTCCGATTGTGGATGATGCAAACTTTCCACCACTGCGGGCTGAAAATTTTAAGAAGAAAGTTGGAAAAGTCGAAATCTCAAATCAATTCTATTTTCAAAAGAAAGAATTTGATGTTGAGAAAGTGTTTAATGGAAATGTTAAAAAGATTTTTGGTAAAATGGTTGATGGGAAGGTAAAAGGGGTGAAAGAATTTTATGAAACAAAAAGAAGTGTTCAAATCCCTGAAGAAGTTGAGAAGGTTACACCTAAAGCTGGTCAGGCTTGGGTGTCTGTATTCTTTACTTAAAATCCTTACTTGCCGGAGCTCCCAAGTTGGTAATCGTGGAGCATGAATCGGCATCTTTCTTATATTGTTTGTTTGAAAATTGAAAATAGTTCACAAGTGTGACTTTCCGGAACTCCCAGGTTTGTAAGTGTGGAGTAGGAATCAACATCTTGAGAATTCAACCTACATGAGGTATTGGTTGGTAAGACATGTGGTTGAAAAAGGTTTTTATTTGCAAGTGGGAAATCAAGGACATTAAGTTGTACTTGCATTTTCCTACAAGTGGTTGAAAGACAAAATGATGAACCAAACCCCTAATCTACAAATTTTGAATACCTATAAGTGGTAAAATCAACAAAACTTATTTTCCGGAAAAACCATTTGATTAAAACAAACTTAATTGTTTTGAAATCTAAATGGGAAAATAGTTTGTTGTGAGGGGGAGTTCTGATTGTTTATGCCAAGTAGATGGCGATGTGAAGCGATTTGATATCAGTTGTCAATTTACTTGTACAGTTTGTTTTCAAATTTCCTGAAATGTGTTTGCATTTTAGGGGGAGTAAGAAATTTCAGAAAATCCAAAAACATTTGAAAATTTTGAAAAATTCAAAAACATGATAAAAATGCAAAAATGAGTTTTGTTGTCAAAAAGAGGAAATGATAGTAAATCAGTTGGACTGTCACAACATGCTAAAGAATTGGAAAGTAAAAATGTGATAAACGGTCTCACTAAAGATGTGACGGTTGGCTCAGCTAGACTAGTAGATTTGCGATAACGATACAAACCTAAATGTAAAAGCCTAGTTCTAGTGGGAAACATGGTCAAAAGCATAGTACTTAGTTTTGTCCTTCTTGATTGTGTGCCTACTCAGTAATCGCTGATTGTCGAATGACATAAAACTGGTTAAGTTTGTGAACGTTCACAACTTTGCTAAAAAGTCGCTGTGATTGTGTATTTTATTTTGCAAAGATTTAAACTTGTTTTATTTCTTTATTTTGTTTAAGCATTGGACATCTTCTGCGTATACGTGAGTATCGACCTGGATGTTATTGCCTAAACGTTCTGCTTTATTTTCTTTGGTGTTTTGTTTAAGCTTTGGATTACCTCTGCGTATACGTGAGTATCGAACTGGTGGTTAAAGCCTAAACAATTTCAACTTGTTTTATTTTTCTTATTTTGTTTAAACATTGGACTTTCTCTGCGTATACGGAAGTATCGACCTGATTGTTAATGTTTAAACATTCTGTTTTATTTTCGCACAAATCACAGTTGATAAAAGTTTAAAGGCATTACTTGAGTTAGTGTATTGCATGATGAGGAGATATGCTGAGATCGTGGGGTCCATAAGAATTTAGTGCAAAATTAATATACCTTAAACGTATCGGTAAGCATTTCGAAAGTTTTTAGATTGAGTTTAAGTTGACAACAATATCGTCAATCTACGTGAATCGTTTAGAACTGAAAATGTTTAAAGCTTAACGGTGTTGTTGATTGGTCTCAGAAACTGATATGATCCTCTTACACAAACGCACAAAAATAGTGTCTGTAAATATTTCTTTACTGCATTTCTTTACATTCAAAAATCCAAAAAGATTTTCAGTGTGTTTTAGCATAATTTTTTGAAAAATACAAAAAGATTTTCGACAACTGATGTTGGAGAGCTGATTTTCAAAATTCCGAGTGCTAAACTTGATGAACAGGTTTGGGAAAGAATGTATGAAGATGTTGTATTTTCAAGTGATTATCAAAGATTAAATCATTTTTTGAATGTTAACCGCAAGTGGTTTCTAAATTTGCCAAATTTTAAAATTTGTGAAACTTATTTTTGGGTAGAGTTATGCAGGATAAACAGGTTCCGATACCTAAGTTAGATGAGTGCTAGGTTACGATCTAAGAACCTGCAGAAAGTGAATTCCAGACTGCGATCCTAGCTTAGCGAAAGGAGAAGTCTGAAGACATCAAGAGGGAGTCTGAAGATAGTAGAGACAGATTCAGATCCTGAAGATTACGAGAAAGAGAAATAGATTGATTGAGGATACTTACAATAGAGAATTTTGAAGAAAGTGAGTAGACTGATAAAGACTGAAGGTTTGACAACCGAAGACTCGACACTGAAGACTCGTCAACATTCGAGGGGGAGTCTGTTGGTGCATGCGTCTGTCGACTTCGTCTTGTATCGAGTCTTACATTACAATTGTTAGATCAGGACGCATTGTACGAGAAATAGGGTAGGATTTATGTGTAATTGAGCTAATTTCGTTTGAACATGACATGTGACACTTTCAAACGAAATTACTTTGTTTAATTTCGTTTGAAGGACTCCATGCCACATTCAAACGAAATCACTCACCCTATATATACCCCTTGTGCCATTTCATTTGGAATGGTTCCGGTTAGTGTAACGAAGTGCTGTCGAAGTGTCCACAGGATTGTATTTGATCTAAAATCAATATACGGACAGTTTAAAGTGTGAATCTAGCTGAATTGAACTCGATACGTTTGTTTTCGCCACTCGTATTGAGATAAACTCTTCTGATCGACTCGTTCGGGTCTGAAAACGATACTACATTCAACATCATCTACAGTGGCACCTTCATCTACGCCAAGAATCCCCTCCGCAACCGATAATAACTTCATACCATTAAGGGGCTGTTTGGCTAAGCTTATTTTGGAGACTTATTTACTTATTGACTTTTTGGAAAAGTAAATAAGTCATAATGGAGTGACTTATTTACTTATTCCTGTCGCATAATAAGCTAACCCAAACACCTTTTAACTTTTCAAAAAGTCAATAAGTAAATAAGTCACTAAAATAAGCTTAGCCAAACAGCCCCTTAGTTTTAAAAGATATTGAAAACGTGTTCTGTCGAATGCTTTGGTATGTAAGTCAGCTTTTTGTTCATCGGTGTGGATTTTTTCTATTCGTAACAACTTCTTCTCGAAACAGTCTCGGATGAAGTGATGACGAATTTCAATGTGTTTGGTTTTAGTGTGATGAACAAGATTTTTTGTTATGTTAATAGCTGCCTCATTATCAACAAAGATAGGGGAGGTAAGAAATTGCAAACCGTAGTCACGCATCTGTTGCTGGATCCACAAGATCTGAGAGCAGCAGCTGCTAGCAGATACATACTCGGCTTCACATGTAGACAAAGCAATAGAGGTCTGCTTCTTACATTGCCAGGTGACCAATCGGGGTCCGAAAAACTGGCATCCCGCAGTTGTTGACTTAGCATTGATTTTACAGCAGCCGAAATCGGAATCAGAGTACCCCTCAAGTGTGAAATCGCCTTCTTTTGGATACCACAACCCCAAGCTTGGAGTTCCTTTTAGGTAGCGTAATATCATCTTGACGATTATCATATGCGAAGCTCTGGGACTTGATTGAAATCGGGCTGCGAGGTAGGTTGGATACATAATATCAGGTCTCGATGCCATCAAATACATCAGCGATCCGATCATGGAGCGGTACAACGTTTCATCCACCTTCTCTCTGGTGAGATCAGGGTTTATTCCATGGTTCGTCGCTAACGGGGTGGAAGTTGGAGCAGTCCCGGACATCCCTAATTTCTCTAAGATGTCGTGAACATACTTCGTCTGATGTATGAATGTTCCCTCGGGCAGTTGATCAACTTGAAGCCCTAAGAAGAACTTCATCTCTCCCATTGATGACATTTCAAACTTCTGCTTCATAACCTTTTCAAAATCTTTGCAGAGTTCTTCATTTGTTGACCCAAAAATTATATCATCCACGTAAATCTGGACTATCAGAAGATGGTCGTCGACTTCTTTTGTGAAGAGGGTGGCGTCTACCTTGCCTCGGATGAAGTTGTTGGCTAACAGATGTTGAGACAGCGTCTCGTACCAGGCTCTCGGTGCCTGATGTAAGCTGTATAACGCCTTATCCAAGAGATAAACCTTATCCTTGTGGATTGGGTCGGTGAAGCCCGGTGGCTGTCCGACATATACCTCCTCCTTCACTTTTCCATAGAGAAATGCCGACTTCACATCTAGCTGAAACACTTTAAATCCTTTCCAAGATGCAAATGCTAGGAAGATTCTGATCGCCTCAAGTCGAGCAACCGGAGCATATACTTCAGTGAAATCTATCCCCTCCTGCTGACTGAAACCCTGGACCACGAGTCGAGCTTTGTTGCGAACAATAACCCCTCGGTCATCCCTTTTGCACTTAAACACCCATTTTGTGTTTATCTTCCTATGACCATCAGGCAAGTCCACCAGTTTCCATACATCCAACTTCTCAAACTGACTCAACTCCTCCTGCATCGCGTTGACCTAGGAATCTTCAGTTAGTACTTCCTTATACGTTCACGGCTCAATCTGCGAAATAAAACAACTAAGTGAAAACTCTGTTTGTAGAGGAGCAACTTTTGTATAAAAACAAGTAAGGCCCGGTCAATTTATCGTCTGGTGCGAATGCCTGACTGCAGCTCTCCTATAATCAAGTCTTCTAGATGATATGAAAGAGTCCTTGGCATCACCTCACCTGGAACATCTACCTCACCTTCCAAATTTGTAACGTTCTAATTTGCGACTTGTTCATTGATAGGAATTGTCTGATTTGAAGACTGGATTTGCTCCCCCTCAGACTCTGAATCACCACGATCGAATGTTTGCCTTTCATCATATTCTGAATTATCATTGACTGTCGTCTGATTATTAGGAGCATGTTCACGTTCCGAAGATGTCGGAGTTTGCTAAACTTCATCATTTTCTCCAGCGTTACTTGGACCAGCTTCATCATCGTTTGAAGTTTGTCGTTAATATCTAGAAGATTCTGCTGGGAATCTTTCCTGTGCTGCTTCATATTCTCTTAGAATATCCAACTCATCAAAGAACCCTGGTTCTTCCTCTGGCTTGAATGAATCCCATAGATTGTCATAATTGAAGCGCCATGAGTCAGCGGGTTTCTGTGGTGGCATTGTGTAGCCTTGGCACTCAACATGTTGTGCTTCTATGATCCACTTCATATTTGGAACAAAGACTCTTTTCATTAGACTTGTATATCCTACGAAGATACCTTCAAAGCACTTTGGACCAAATTTGCTATCAGGATCCAGAACTGTACAGGGAGACCCAAACGGTTCCAAATACTCGAGATTAGGCTTTCTATTGTTGATCAACTCGAAACATGTCTTGTTGTGCTTTTTCACAGTGAGAACCCTGTTGAGAGTATAGCAAGCGGCTAAAACTGCCTCTGCCCAGAAATTGATCGGTAATTTGGAATCAGCAAGCATCGTCCTGGCCATTTCTATCAGCGTTCTATTCTTTCTCTCTGCGACTCCATTTTGTTGCGGAGTATAAGGCGTGCTAAATTCTTGCAGTATACCCCTCTCATCACAGTATTCTTCCATTATGTCATTCTTAAATTCAGTACCGTTATCACTTCTCAATCTTCTGATGCGGGTTCGGTATAAATTCTCAATTTTTCTGAAAAGTCTCAGCAAACTCTCAAATGTTTCATCTTTTGTCTTCAAGAACGACACCCACAAAAATCTCGAGTAGTCGTCTGTGACTACTAAACAGTAAAGATCACCAGTTATGCTTTTGACATTCACAGGACCAAAAAGATCCATGTGAAGTCTCTCCAACGGCCTCGATACTGAGTTCATCTTCTTTCCAGGGTGGGATTTCTTCCGTTGCTTACCTTTGACACAGCTAATGCACTCCCCCTCAAGATGGAAACTCTTCAAGTGAACACCTTTAACCAAATCGTTGTGCACCAGGTAGTTCATCTTGCGCAGGTGAATGTGGCCCATCTTCCTATGCCATAATTGCAACTCCTTTTCAGTGGCCCTTGACATGAAATAGTGAGTTTGACCCGTGGTAGTTGTGGCTACGCTCATATCCAACACGTACAGATCAACAACTCATGGTGCTCTCAAGATGATCCATTCCTCGGGGATGACAAACCCCGGTTTCAAGATCAGACATTCTTTATCTGTGAAGTGTGTCGAATACATTCGGTCACAAATTTGAGATATGCTCAGAAGATTGTTCTCTAGCTCGGCGATGTAGTTGACTCTTTCAAATGTGACAATACCATTCAATAATGTTCCCTCTCCAATGATACGACCTCCCTGATTACCGGCAAAACCAACATAACCTCCATTAAACCCTCTAACGTCATAAAGTAGGGTTTTAATCCCCGTCATGTGCCTCGAAGCTCCACTATCCATTATTCAACGTCAGATGGATCTCGGAAGCTCCTGCACATTTCACAGTTATTTAGTGAGATTTTGAAGCAACCCAAGCCTCTTTCGACTCAGGTAGCTTGACGTTAATGCTTGTGGTTTTGGTGTATAATGGTGGGAAATTCTTGTCATTCATCTTTAAACTTTATTCAGACCCAATCTCAACCTCTTTGTATAAAAAGAAATCATTTTTAGGAGGTTGACCAGATGATTGGTCTTTCTTTACAACATACTTCTTCCCTGATGAGGTAGAAGTTTCTTTCTCAAGTTTCTCATAGTAATCCAAAGGAACATTCATTTTTACCGGTGTGGTAGAAGATGATTGTTTTGCAGACTCAGAAACCTTTGGTTTTGGAGAACTTGCTTTCTTATCATCAGATTTTGGCTTCCATGTTTGTTGATATGAAGCAACCTGTTTGTAGAATTTATCAGTTTTAGTTACCAACTTCTTTACGGGTTCAGTTTTGACTTTGGTGTTTTCATTTTTCAAAACTTTCTTCTCAACAACCATTGGAGCTTTGCCTTTTACACGTCTTTCTTTTTCGGACTCTCGACAACCGCAGACTTAGGCTTTGAGTTGGTGCACTTTCGTGCAATATGTCCAACTTTGTTGCACTTAAAGCATGTACGGGTATCAACTTCCCGACTTGTGCCTTCGGTCTGAGGCTGTGAGGCCTTCTTCTCAAAGAATTCTTCATTTGATTTTGAAAAAATCTCATATTCTTGCTCAGAATGTGAACTCAAGCTTTTCACAAAAACCTTTTTCTCAACAAACTTCTTGTTTTGAAAGTTCCTTCTTTGATTGTTCTTACCACCCTGATAACCACCCGACCATTTGTTTTGGTTGTTGTTAGAAAATCGTGGCGATACAACAGGTTTTTTGTAGTAAGACTTATCTTTTTCAAAGTTCAATTGCCTTTTGGAACATTTCAAACCTTCGATTTCAGAAACATCAATCTCAACCAGTTTAAACACATTTTTCAATTTGTCAACATTCACGTTCTCAAGTGGAAATTCAAGATCCGAATACAACTTATCTGATCCCGACATCTTGTACATCACAAGAGTAGGTTCTTCACTTAAGTTGTTTTTGGATGTTGATTTCGGAATGTAATTATTCAAAAAGCATTCTTCGTCCTCAGTTGAATCACTATCATATTTTAAAATGCTTTCAACCACATTTTTAACAACCTCGGACTAAACACTGTCTTCATCAGATGATGAAGTGAATGTGACATCGATCGTTTCTGGAAATTTAACCTCATTTGTTTCATCATCGTTAACCAACACAGACTTTTTCTTTGAAAAATTATTCAACACTGGTGGTGGAACTTGATGATACCCTACCCCAGTTCCATCTGAATATACATCTTCACCAGCTTTGTTCTTCCCAATGGGTTTGGGAACTATGTGTTGAAGAACAAAGCTCGCGGAGTTGTAACTGTTTAGATTCAGATTGATTCGTTCGTTTTCAATCTTAGCTTCCTGAAACTGAAGCTTTAGATTAGCAATCTCATCCAACTGTTGGTTGATTTGCTTTTCTTTTGACTGAAGGACTCCTGACAATTGAAGGTTTTCTTTGGATGTTTTACTGTTTCGCTCATCAGAATCTTTTATCGTTCTTTTCAGCTTCTCATGATTTTCAGAAAGTTTTCGGTTTTCAAGAATTAACTTTTCATTTTCTTTCCTAACTCGTTCTACATCAATTTTATCTTTTTCAATCTTCTCAGTTAATTCCTTAATTCTGTCATTTGAAGCTTTTACCAATTTATCACGACTTAAGATTTGATTTTCAACTTCTTTAACTCTTTCAGTTAGTTCTTCAGTCTTTTTGGCGTTGAGATATGCATGTGTGCTACAAACCTTGCATTCTTTCATGCAATTTTTGCAGTCACTCTCAGTTTTAGCCTTATCAGTCTTACCTGACCCATTTGTTGAATCACTATAACTGACCTGGCTCTTTGACTCAGATGCAGACTTAGAATCTACCTCTAATTCCTTTGCTGCTAACACTTTATCTGCCATCTTCGTCAGATTCTCTGCAGTCATTTCTTTTGATGTGTCGATTATCCCATCATCGACTTTCTTTAACTTTAACTCTTTCTCTTCAGCTTCTCTTGCCCACATTCTCTGTCTCTCTTCTTCCTGTTGTGCTATTTGTTCAATGAGAGTTTCAACAATGAGTGTTGATGGTTCAACAAGTATATTGCCTTTAGGATCCAAATAGCACTCTCGATCAGTATCCCATCTGTTTGCACTTTTAGCCTCTTTCCAGGCTCGATAATGTCTATCCTTCATGGTTTGTGCTAACATCTTTCTATTCACGTATTTCTCCTCTTCAGTTCGAGTGTCTTTGAATGGACCGATTTTTGCCATGAAAGCGTAACCCACAACATCTTCTTCAGGTAACAACTCACTCCAGTCAAAGCCCTCATCATCATGGATAACTGCTAAGGCTCTTGACTTTTCTTTAGGAGTTTCTTCAATTTGTTTCATTCTCGGTGGTTCCTCTCGATTTCTGTGATATACAGCCTTTTTGTAATAGTCATCGTGGAATGGATTTGCTGTTTCATCTGAAGCTGCATTCCTGCATTCTCTTTTAAAGTGCCCTTTCTGTTTGCACTTGAAGCAGGTAACCTTAGACTTGTCAAATCCCAGCTTCGTTGACGGTCCACCAATCAAGTTTCTCCCTGTTATCTCCATGAACCTCTGAGCACGTCGGATAACGCTGGCCATGCACCATCTTATGTCAATCAATTCCATTTCCTCGGGATCGATTTGATCATAATCTTCTTTGGTCAGGTTTGTGTTTCCAATCTTTCCGGCAACTAAGCTTTCATAGGATTCAAGGATTGAAGCCAAGAATACCATCTGCTGCTTAGTTGTTTATTCGTTAAAGTTTTGTGCATTGTTGAGATTCACAGCTATGTTACATTGGAAAACATTCTTCGGGATGTTCTACTGCTGCTGGCTACCTGAACTTGAAGAGGATGACCCTCCATGATATCCACTGCTTGGAGTAGAACTGCTACTTTGTTTTTCTTCAGTGACTGTGTTCCAGTTCTCAGCTGAAAAAGCAGTTTTTGGTGAGACAGTCTTTGGTATCATGCTTCCCCGATAGTACAGATCAACGTTTTGTTGGTACGGGGTGTTGTTTACTTTATTCGTCTTTCTAATCTCAAGTTCGTGGCTTTCAAATCTCTCAATTAGCCAATCGACAGTCACATCAGACAACTTCATTGTGTTTCTCAAAACTAGTGAATAGTATTGCCAATCCCTTTCGTCTGGCAATGACTCCAACAACTTTTCGACGAATTCTTCCTCGGTAACAGTAATCCCATATCTCACAAGCTCTATCTTTAAGTGACAAAACCGCTCTATCATCTTCAAGACCGACTCATTCTTCATACAACCGAACAAATCAAATTCTTTCTTTAATAATTTTTTCTTGTTCTTAACGATTTCTGCTCCTCCTACACACTTCTTTTCTAATTTTCCCCACAAATCTCTTGAATCTTTGTAATCGATCAAGGAAATGATATCATCCCTAACGGATTGATGTAATAATGCAATACATTTCTGTTCAGCAATAAAACTTTCTTGTTCAGTATCGATCAGATTTTCATAATCACTCCTTCCAATATTGAAACCATTTTTCAAACACTTCCAGCTTTGGTAGGCGAATGCCTTCAACCAGTCCTCGAACCTGTTCGCCCATCTGTTATAATCTTCAATTGCCATGAGCTTAGGCGGTTTGTTGTAAGTGCCATAAGCGTTGTCCACGCTTAGTGAGTCAGCAATCACTTTCTTAGGATTTGGGTTTGGAGCTGTGTTGTTCGTGGTACTTGTCGTGGCATCTCCCGTGTTGTAAGCAAACACGTCGCTAAATGGGTTTAGGAAATCGTCTCCCATTGTAGAGTACCTAAAACAATTTTCAAACACTTAGACAAATTTTTAGAATTTTCAAAAATTCACACTTATGCACTTGAATCGGATGGTGATCTGATCGAGTGGCACACTCAGGTAACAAGAGATGTACACGAGTCGGATGACAACTCGATCGGGTGGTAATCTGGTCGAGTGGTTGTCCGATCGAGTGACACAAAGACTTTTGAAAAACTTTAACTTTTCAACCCTTCACCGATCGGGTGGTAATCCGATCAAGTGACAGGATGACGTCAGCTAATGAAAACAAGAACTACCAATTCCAATCCGATCGGATTGCTGTCCGACCGGGTGGGATGTGTTGGACTCTGTATGCCCAAGACACATATTAAATTGATGTGGCTAGTACGTTATGAACCAAGTCGAGTCATACCCAATAACAAGCTAGACAAACACTTATATTATTTATTTGTGATATGATCAAACAAATAAATATTAACACTTGCAATATTTAGAAATTGGTGTTCTAAATAATTACACTTGAGAAACCAATAAATTATATGGATAATTTATTTTGAGAGAATATTTTATTTTGTTATTTAATGGGTTAAATAACATTTTAAAAGGTTGTATAAAGTCTTGAATTTATGTAGTGTTATATTTATAAAAGTTATAAATATATAATACAAGACTTATATTTTATAAAAGAATTTGAATTTTTTTTAATAAAATAAAAGCTAGGCCGCCACCCCCCTCTGTGTTCTTCCCAAAGAAATGTTGGTCCAATAATGATACATGCACTTGCATGTGTTTTCATTGGGTGGTCTTCCCTAAAGGTTTTGGCCAATCATATTACATGCACTTGCATGTGTTAGGAGACTCTTGATTGGGCAAAGGGGAGGTGATGCTTTCTCTCAAGTTTTATAAACATTATGGATGATCAAAAATGAAGAGAAGACATAGAGAATTGCTCTCAAATTTTCGGTCATAAGGGGTATCCTTCAAGTGTTCGGTTTTGATTTTAGTGTTGAAATCCTAGCTACAATCGTAGTGTTTGTTGGAAGCTTGGGGTATACAAGCTTGAGGCCTTCTACTCTTGAAGGCAACCATTTAAGAATCATCATCCATTTCAACATCCTATTACTCCAAGAAGGTAGTTTTCTAAACACCCTATGGTTGTGTTTGATAGTATGCATTTTCATATATGGATCCCGGTTTTGGGATTTTGCATATAAATGGTTTTATATCTTTTAAAAGTAACATGTTTTAAACATTATTTCCGCTGCGTTTTTATTTCATATGGATGAAATTGCTTTGATAAACATGTTAAAATCCCATCAATGGCATCTAGAGCCGCTTATATGAGTGCATACTTCAATAGATTAAAAATTTTGGGTTTCGGGTTTGAATAAAACCCTATGGCTGAAAATTTTAACATGGTTAACCCTTTGTTTTTCAAGATTATTTTCTTACATGCATAAGAGAATCTTGAAAAATTTATTTCATATGGATGATTTGTTTGTTTGGACAAAACTTACCTTTTCGGTTTTTTTGAACAGAGCCGAAAATGTTTATAAAAGGGAACCATTTTTTTATGCTTCTTGAAATTAATATATATATATATATATATATAGATATATATATATATATATATTTGGATATATATTTTGGTGCATATGACCTAGCCATGACCTTGTGTTGAATGATTGTGTTGTTATTTATTATTTCAATGGGTTGTAATAATTATTATTTTGTTCTTCCATTAGAAGATATGTAATTTATTTATTTTCATTTGGTATGTAAAATAAATAGATTAGGTGCATTTTATTTTACTAGAAAAAATGTATTAGGATATATTTTGTAAAAGAAGATGCACACAAAAATGCGGTTTTGGTTTGGACCATAATATTCGGTCCAAAGAACTTCATCGTTCTCAACGGGATTTTAACCCGATAACCAAAATACATTTTTGAAGTCCAAAAGAGTTTGGAGCTGAATATAAAAGACTTTTGGAAGCTCAAAGAAGGTGGAGAAATCACAACACAAGAAGGAGACTTGAAGCATTTGGATGCGGGATCAAGTGGGAGTTAATCAACACATTACTTGTGTCATTTTTCACCCCTTAGGAAGGACCTTTTGGCACACTTGTTTCGGCTAACAAGTGTTGTCAAAATAGTTGGCTATGGTTATGCACCTATTGTTATGAATGATGTGCTTGTTTGGTTGTTTATTTTGTTCTTTAGATGATATGTAGATATGCATGACTTAACAAACTAATAATCAACAACAAGCGTAAAAATGGTTCTTAACAAAATCATTAAAATGGTTAATAAAGGTTTTATTAAAAATTAATGATTTTATAATAAAATGGGTTTTATTAAAAAGAACCTTGAAAATTAGTTTTCGTTAAAGTACCATTGATTTGAATGCATGCAAATGTATGGTACATAATATTTTCTAAACTAGAATTTTGAAATATTAAAAAACCCTTTTATAAAACAAGTCAAACACCATCCTTTTATACAACACTCGAAACACTTGGGAACTCTTATTGTGGGATAAAGGTCACCTAACCACATTTGAAGGAACTTGTATGTTCGAGGTGGGTTTACCATGTTTGTGGGATAAAGGTCACCTAACCACTTATGTGTATAAACTCACACGTGTGTGTAAGTTGGACGACTTGATTTGGAAACCATGAACTTAGGGTCACCGAAGCATGGGGAACATAGGTGTTGATGGGATTAAACATGCCAACTAAACATAAAGATGTTTAACTGATCCCATATAGCTAGAAATTGCAAAGAGTTGCAATTGTCAAACGTTGACTACCTTGTTAATTTAAATAGAGGGATAAAGGTCACCTAACCAATATTTAAATGTAACGTTGGATTCTAGATTTTAATTATTAATTGTCTTTAAGACACAAAAGGGTATTAATGATTAAAATATAATAATATCAAAAATACTAAAATTGAACTTGTTAAATTTTGTAGATGGCCACTAACAATGCAAACCCGATTAACCAAACCGTCCGAAACCTATCACTAAGAACCATCCTTGAAAAGGATCGTCTCAACCATAACAACTTCATGGATTTGTTTCGAAACTTGAGAATCATTCTCAAGCAAGAGAAGATATCCTATGTGTTGGACGATCCTATTCCCGATGAACCTAACGTGGAAGATGTGGAAGCCTACAATGATTGGGTTAAGTATACCGAGGACTCCATGCAAGCCTCATGCCTCATGTTGGGAACTATGATTCCCGAAATTCAAAAGGATTTTGAACACCACGGGGCATACGACATGATTACCCAGTTAAAGGAAATGTTCCTATAACAAGCAAGGGTAGAACGCTTCGAAACTGTTCGAGCGCTTCATGCATGTCGAATGGAGGAAACCCAATCGGTATCATCTTATGTCCTTAAGATGAAAAGCCACATTGATCACCTCGAAAGGCTAAATTGTCCCGTCTCTAAAGAGTTGGCTATGGATTTGATCCTCAACTCTTTAACAAAGAAATTTGAGAGCTTTGTAATGAATTACAACATGAATGGATGGGACAAGAGCATTGGTGAACTTCATGCAATGCTTAAAACGGCAGAAGCAGGAATGGGTAAAAAGGCTTTACCCATCCTAGTGATCAATGAAGGAGGTAACAAGAAGAGGCCCCACCCCGACTCTAAAGCAAACTATGCTAAAAGAAAGGGACACGTCAAGGGAAAGGGAAAGGGAAAAGCTAAAGCAGAACCCGCCAAACCAAAAGAGAAGAAGCAAAAGGTTGCTACGAATGACCCATGTTTTGAATGTGGTGAGATAGGACATTGGAAGAGAAATTGTCCAACCTATCTCAAGGAGTTGAAAAACAAGAGGGATGCAGGGCAAACCTCAGGTACTATCTTTATGATACATGTTGAGCTTAATGTTATTTCTTCTAACACATGGGTACTAGATACCGGATGTGGAACTCATATTTGCAATTAGTTGCAGGGGTTCAGAAGAAGTAGACATTACAAGAAGGGAGACGCTAGTCTCTTTATGGGCAACGGAGCAAAAGTTGAAGTCGAAGCTCAAGGAGACTACGTTTTAAAGCTTCCAAGTGGTTTGGAAGTAATTTTGAAGAATGTTCTATATGCTCCAAGTTTGACTAGGAACATAATTTCAGTTTCCCTTTTAAAACAATCTGGTTTCAATTTCGAATTTGTGAACTATGACATTTATGTTTCTAAGAATGATGTGTTTTACTTTAAAGCTATGTCTTTAAATGGTATTTATGAATTAGATCATGATAACACATCATATGACAGCTCAATGTACCATGTGACCAACAAGAAACTCAAAATGGATTTGAGTGATTCCTACCTTTGGCATTGTCTCCTTGGACATATAAGCAAGAATCGCATGCATACACTTCAGAAAAATGGTCTTTTGAATACAAATGAAGATAAGTCATTTGATGTATGCGAATCTTGTTTACAAGGCAAAATGACCAAGACACCCTTTAGTGGAACTTTTGAAAGGGCTAAAGATTTACTAGGTATCATACATTCAGATGTATGTGGTCCTTTTAAGCCGATGACTAGGAATGGTGAAAGATACTTCATTACCTTTATCGATGACTATAGTCGTTATGGTTATGTGTATTTACTAAGACACAAGGATGAAGCATTTGAAATGTTCAAAGACTTCAAAAGTGAAGTAGAAAATCAACTCAAGAAAACAATCAAAGTCCTTCGTACTGATAGAGGAGGTGAATACCTTAGTGGTGCTTTTCAAGATCTTCTTAGGAGTTGTGGGATTATCTAACAACTTACTCCACCTGGAACACCACAACATAATGGTGTGTCCGAAAGGAGAAATCGAACTCTATTAGATATGGTTCGATCTATGATGGCTAGAAGCACATTACCTCTATCGTTTTGGGTTACGCTTTGCTCTCCGCAGTCCGTATATTAAATATGGCCCCAACCAAGAAAGTGGAAAAGACACCTTTTGAAATATGGCATGGAAACCCCCCATCATTATCATTCTTAAGGGTTTGGGGTTGTGAAGCTTATGTTAAGCAATACACTCCAAATAAATTGGAAGTCCGATCTACTAAGTGTATCTTTGTAGGATATCCTAAAGATGATATAGGATATTATTTCTACGACCCAACCGAGCGAAAGGTATTTGTTGCTCGAAAGGGTAAGTTCTTAGAAGCTAAGTTCCTTATGGAAGGAACTAGTGGTAGAACAGTGGAACTTGAGGAGGATCAAGAACTACAAGACGATACACGTTTGGTTGATACTAGCACTCAACAAGAGGTTGTTGAAAACGATCAAGAGGTTGATCAGAACACACAAAATGTTCGCAGATCTGGTAGAATTAGTAGTCCACCTGAAAGATATGGATTTTTTATGGATGGATGCTACGTGGTAGATTCAGATGAACCAACCACATACCATGATGCAATGTCAAAATCCGATTGTGACAAATGGCTTGAAGCCATGAACATAGAGATGCAATCCATGTATGACAACCAAGTTTGGGAATTGGTTGTGCCACCACTCAACTCCAAAGTAGTTGGAAGTAAGTGGGTTTTCAAGAAGAAAACAGATATGCATGGTAACTTGGATACTTACAAAGCAAGACTTGTAGCAAAAGGTTTCACTCAAACTCAAGGGATTGATTATGATGAGACCTTCTCGCCCGTGGCGATGCTAAAGTCAATCAGGATATTATTTGCCATAGCTGCATATTATGACTATGAGATCTGGCAATTGGATGTCAAAACGGCTTTTCTTAATGGATATCTTGATGAAGATGTCTATGTGGTTCAGCCTGAAGGTTTTGTCGATCCAAAACATCCTGACAAAGTATGCAAGTTAAAGAAATCAATCTATGGATTGAAACAAGCATCTAGAAGTTGGAATCACCATTTTGATGAAGAAATTAAGAATTTTGGATTCATCAAGAACGGCGATGAAGCTTGTGTGTATAAGAAAGCTAGTGGGAGCATCATCACTTTCTTAGTACTGTATGTCGATGACATTCTACTATTTGGGAATGACATTCCAACCATGGAAGGTGTAAAAGCTTGGCTTGGAAGTTGTTTTTCCATTAAGGATCTTGGTGAAGTAGCCTACATTTTGGGAATAAAGGTCTATAGGGATAGATCAAGGCGCTTGATAGGTATAAACCAAAGTGCATACATTGACAAAGTCTTGAATAGGTTCCAAATGGAGAACTCTAAGAGAGGTTTTGTACCTATTCAAAAGGGGACAATATTGAATACATCTCAATGTCCAAGCTCAAAGGATGAGCAAGAGAAAATGAAAAGAATCCCATATGCGTCAGCTATAGGATCCATCATGTATGCAATGATATGCACCAGACCGGACGTCTCATGCGCCTTGAGCATGACGAGTAGATACCAGCAGAATCCAGGTAACAGTCATTGGATGGATGTTAAAAGCATATTGAAATATCTTAGGAGGACTAAGGATATGTTCTTAATATATGGGTCTGGTGAGGAGGAACTCGTTGTAAAGGGTTACATGGACGCGAGTTTCCAAAACGATCGAAGTGATTCTCGATCACAATCGGGGTATGTCTTCATTTTAAATGGAGGAGCAGTCTCTTGGAAGAGCTCAAAACAAGACGTAGTAGCATTGTCCACTACAGAATCAGAATACATCGACGCTTCATTGGCAGCCCAGGAAGCTGCATAGTTGAAGAAATTCATTGCCGACCTAGGGGTAGTCCCTACCATTCAAGACCCCCTAGAGATCTTTTGTGATAACGAGGGTACGATTGCTCAAATCAAGGAACCTCGTGCACACCAAAAGACTAGACATATTGAGCGGAGATTCAACTACATAAGGGATGAAGTTGAAAAGGGAAAGATATGTATCCGCCAAGTTCACACCGATCAAAACATTGCGGATCCACTCACGAAGCTCCTTGACAGGGCAAAACATGAGGGTCATACATGTGCCTTAGGACTTCGATATTCTAGTGATTGGATTTGATCAATTTTGTATTTGGAAATTAAAACAATTGTTATTTTAACTCTTTTATGGTATTTTGAGTTACGTTTCATATTAGCATGTTTAAATCCGTGAATAAGTTAATTATTCTAAATGTCCGTAGTCGATCATAATTGTGGGAACAGATATGAATGTAAGACTATTATGAATTTGGATTGGTGGATATTCATTAGATATGAATATAGAGCAAAGTGTTGCTACCAAAGTTCATAGATATTTGTGGGATACAAATATTGGACTGACTCGCTCTCAAATATTACTGCATGGAATCATTTGTGATTGATCATAAGTAAATTTTGAGTTAAGGAGAATATCATAGTATCCTCTGACCTGAGATACATATTGGGTCTTGATATTCACCAAGTATTATACCTTGACCTAGTTCTTAGCTGTCTGTAATAAGGCAGTACACAAGGCTAAACTCAGGTGTGGTACAAGGTGATTGTGAGAGACGTATGTAGTCAAGAAGGGATTTGTTCCTCTTATTCATTGAGAGTAAGATATCTAAGGCCTGATAAAGTTAAATCAACTGAGAGTGATCACTCTATGTCTCTGGATTTAACAGTACATCTGTAACTAAAGGATAAATGATAGATTCACCTAAATCATGTTCAAGTAAGGGACTTGAAAGGGATGATGTTATTGAATGTCAAATATAGTCATACGTATTGGGGGTAGTAAACCGTAGTTAGGCGTCATTTACTGCTTGCATCAATCTTCTATGTATCTTGTGCAAGTGGGAGATTGTTGGACTCTGTATGCCCAAGACACATATTATTTATTTGTGATATGATCAAACAAATAAATATTAACACTTGCAATATTTAGAAATTGGTGTTCTAAATAATTACACTTGAGAAACCAATAAATTATATGGATAATTTATTTTGAGAGAATATTTTATTTTGTTATTTAATGGGTTAAATAACATTTTAAAAGGTTGTATAAAGTCTTGCATTTATGTAGTGTTATATTTATAAAAGTTATAAATATATAATACAAGACTTATATTTTATAAAAGAATTTGAATTTTTTTTTATAAAATAAAAGCTAGGCCGCCACCCCCTCCATGTTCTTCCCAAAGAAATGTTGGTCCAATAATGATACATGCACTTGCATGCGTTTTCATTGGGTGGTCTTCCTTAAAGGTTTTGGCCAATCATATTACATGCACTTGCATGTGTTAGGAGACTCTTGATTGGGCAAAGGGGAGGTGATGCTTTCTCTCAAGTTTTATAAACATTATGGATGATCAAAAATGAAGAGAAGACATAGAGAATTGCTCTCAAATTTTCGGTCATAAGGGGTATCCTTCAAGTGTTCGGTTTTGATTTTAGTGTTGAAATCCTAGCTACAATCGTAGTGTTTGTTGGAAGCTTGGGGTATACAAGCTTGAGGCCTTCTACTCTTGAAGGCAACCATTTAAGAATCATCATCCGTTTCAACATCCTATTACTCCAAGAAGGTAGTTTTCTAAACACCCTATGGTTGTGTTTGATAGTATGCATTTTCATATATGGATCCGGGTTTTGGGATTTTGCATATAAATGGTTTTATATCTTTTAAAAGTAACATGTTTTCAACATTATTTCCGCTGCGTTTTTATTTCATATGGATGAAATTGCTTTGATAAACATGTTAAAATCCCATCAGGATGATGACGTAAGCTGATAAAACTTTGAACAATCAATGTTACACCAATCGGATGGTGATCCGATCGGGTGACAAGATGACGTCAGCAAACAAATATTAGGAACTGTCTAGGCTAATCCGTTCGGACAGCAGTCAGAGCAGGTGGATGACGTCAGCAAGCATGAACAGTTCAACATGGTTTTTGATGATGTTGATTAAGTTTTTGAAGGAATTTTCTTATGAAATTTTGAGGGATTGTACTATGATTGATTGCGAATCGATTGTTATCAAAGTTTTCAAATTTTAACCGTAGATTCCCATTCAATTTTACGTTTTTCTCATTTTTAAGGTATAAAAGTGTAAAACACAGCTAGAAATAAGTAGATAGTGAGAGAATTCGTCAAATTTCCGGTGAAATTCGACTGTAATCGGCAAGAATAACTGAAATTCCGGTGAATTCACTGTCGTAGTCCTCGATTCAGCCTCCTATGGCTCTGATACCACTTGTTAGGCCTTTGGATCAGGATCTGTTCGTACGGAACGTGGATGAATCGACCTTGATCAATGTGCGGAATCCATGGATCAAGTCACAGAATCACAACAACGTATTCAATGATTAAATCCGTCTGATCTTTCTATTAGAATGATGTGAAAGTACACAAGAACCGGTAGAGAATCAGACTTGACAGAGTCTCCTGACAGAATGAACAAAAAGTCTTAAATGACATACCCAAGCCGGGTATTTATAGGAAACAGCAGGGAGGTTATTAAGTGTCGTCCGATCGAGTGGTTGTCCAATCGGGTGGCTGTCCGATCGGGTGGTCATCCGATCGGGTGGCCATCCTATCGGATGACATCAGTCAGCCTTCGGACGTCACTTTTACATCACATTACCGTTCCCTGTGTTGTCGTTCTACACATACATACAAAATACATACATATACAATACAAAATAAGACTCAATGCTGACGGAAGCTACAGACATATGAACTAACATCCATGAATGCTGCTGGTGCATTAGTGAGCCCAAATGGCATCACCAAGAACTCGTAGTGGCCATAATGAGTTCTGAATGTAGTTTTATGCACATCTTCATCTCTAACCTTCAGTTGATGGTAACCTGACCTTAAATCAATCTTGGAGAAATAACTTGCTCCTTGAAACTGATCGAATAGATCGTCGATCCTGGGTAGCGGATATCTGTTCTTGATCGTCACTTTATTCAGCTCGCGATAATCGATGCATAGACGCATCGAGCCATCCTTCTTTTTCACAAAGAGGATTGGTGCTCCCCAAGGGGACGAGCTAGGTCGAATAAAACCCTATGCCAATAAATCATCCAACTGAGTCCTTAACTCTTTCATCTCAGTTGGAGCCAAACGATAATGTGCTCTTGCAATTGGTGCAGCTCCAAGAATGATATTGATTCTGAACTCCACTTGCCTATATGGGGTAAACCAGGTAGTTCTTCAAAGAATACATCTGGATATTCAGAAATAACAGGGATGTCTTCGATCTTGGGCTTTGGTTCATCAATAGTCACTTGTGCTATGTAAATGACACAACCCTTCTTCAAACACCTTGATGCCTTAAGCATAGACACTTGCTTAGGCAAACCGTACTGGGTATCTCCTTGAATTGTTAACGGCTCACCATAGGGAGTCTTGATAACCACTTGCTTCTTATCACAAACAATCTGAGCTTGATTAGAAGACAACCAATCCATGCCTATCACTATGTCGAATCCCGCCAATTTCAAAGGAAGCAAAGAAAGTGGAAAAGAGTGGTTCCTAATGGATATAAAACATCCATATAATACAGTTGAAGCAGTCTCTATCGTGCCATCGGCCAATTCTACTTCATATTTAATGCTTAGGGTTTTAACAGGCAGATTTAATAACTTACAAAATTTATTGTCTACAAACGACTTATCTGCACCTGAATCAAACAATACCCTTTCATAAACATCATTGATAAGAAAGGTACCTGTTATCACATTGTCGTTCTGAACTGCTTCTTGAGCATTCATTTGAAAGACCCGTGCATTGGTCTTTTTACCCTCTTCAGGTTTCTTTGCATACTTTGGGCAGTTGGACTTGATATGCCCCTTCTCGTTACAGTTGTAACAAGTCGCATCCTTTATCTTCTTACAATCCAACATTTTATGCTCACTTGATTTGCAGACCCACAGGCTCTGGGCTGGGATTGGGATTTTGATTCGAACCTGCACTTCCCTAGATGACGCTTCTTGCAGGTTTTACACTTGGGTTTCTCACTCGACTGCTGACTATCCTTTTTAAACCCGGAACTCTTTCTGTGATCAGAGTTTCCCTTATGCTTCTTATCAGAACGGCGTGAGTTCTCATCCTCACGTTTCCTTTTTCCCTCTTCAGAATTTTTGAGCGATCTCTGCCTGACCGCATCGAGAGTAAGAGATAGGGATAGATCAGCCACTGACCTAAAGGTTGTAGGTCTTGATGCCTTCACACTTGCCTTAATTTCCAGAGCTAAACCTCCAATAAAACAAGCTATACGCTTTGGTTCTGGCGTGACCAAGTATGGAACCAAACGAGACATGGTGTTGAAACTGGTAAGGTATGCCTGACAATCCAAGTTCTTCATGACCAAGGTCAAGAAGTCAATTTCAATTTTCTCAACTTCATGTTGAGGACAGAAATTTTCTTTAATTAAAGCAACAAACTGATCCCATGACATGTTGTAAAGTGGGATCTTTCCGGTAGCTTGGATTAGGGACCTCCACCATGCTAACGCTTCACCTTTAAACGACTGCGACACAAACTTCACAATGTCTTGTTCGGCACAACCACTAATATCAACCACAATGTCCATCTCATTGAGCTAAGTCATACAATCTATGGCTCCTTTCTCTCCTGTAAAGTCTCTGGGCTTGCAGGAGACAAAATATTTGTAAGAGCAGGTCTTAACACGTGGCTCTTCATTGAGCACTACCTTCTTAGATGGAACACTCCTCTGATTCGATCAGTGATGAGATTCGTCCTTATGAGATACATGAGTCTTGGAGGGTGGTTTTGTATGTGGTATGGACTGAGTTCTGGCGCGAGTACCACTTGATTCATTAAACTGTCTGTCGAGAGCTCGAGTAACGGCATTATCTATTAATGTCTGCAGTTCCGCACCAGCTACATTAACTCTGGTAGTATCATTATTCTCCCTCGGATGACTGTTAACCTCATCTGATCCGGCCATGTAGCTTGATTGCTACATAAAATATTAATAATGATTTATTCAAAAATCTATTATGGAATTGTCATTTATGGCAATTCATTAATCATGGTAATACTAAACCACATCGGTTAATTTGTTAGGCATAATTTATCTAGGATCTTCTTTATAATTAATCCTTAATTGTAATTTATCAAAATATTAGAATGGCACAAAAGCCTAGTCACAAAGACAATCTTAAATTATAAGCCATGATCTTATAGGATTGAGGCATTAAGGCTTGAACATAGTTCATTACCTTTTCTTGACAGGGAGTCGTAGACTACAACTGTCTTTTGTTTCAAAGGACAATAAGTATGGCCCGTAGGCACTTCATCACTAACGGATGTTTAAATAATGAATAAGGAGAGGAATTTGAAGAATCCAATATAAGGAAGACTTGTGTGATTATATCGAATCACATTTTCCAGGAGTGTTAACATGTTTTCAGATGTTAACAAGGATTTGAATCTTAAAAGGGGACTACCATCATGGCCCTGTCTTAGAATGACACATGGGCTAGGTTTTTACCTTTAAGATTTCATTTAATAATTAATGGCAGATTGTTACAAAAAAGGAATGATATTTTGATTTATTTCATATATTATATTCATGCATATGATGACAAATGAAATTTTAAAGTTAAAACATTCCATAAATAAATAAGAAGAAGTACATATTTGCCCTAAACGGGACTTTTAAACAATAACTTGCCCATGCAAGGGCTAAACAAGAAAGACATGTCCACGCAGGGACCAAAGATAGAAAGAAAAGTCCACGTAGGGACCAAGTACGTAAATAAATGTCCACACAGGGACTTAATTGAAAATAAAAATTACAACACAAATAAATAAGGAATCTTCAAAAATCCCTCTTCTTCTTCCCCTTGATCAGATTCGCCAAACCCTTAAGAAATCCCCGGTGGCTTCTACGCTCCTCTTGAACCTCTCGTTCCACCTGGCTCAACCTTTGAAGAATCTCCTGCTGCTACGGTGGCTGGATCTGTTGGTGCATGCGTCTGTCGACTTCGTCTTGTATCGAGTCTAGTACTAGAATTGTTAGATCAGGGCACGTTGTACGAGGAAAATAGGAGGTTTTGATTATGAATGAGCTAATTCCGCTTGAAAGAGACTTGTGCAGTTTCAAGCGAAATTAACTTGGTTTATTCCGTTTGAAATGGCAACTGCCACTTTCAAACGGAATCAACTCATCTATAAATAGCCTCCAAACGAAATCATTTGTAACTTTGAGATTTCCGGTACCGAAGTGCTGCCGATGTGTCTACTGATCTGAAAACTTGTTAATTCGATAATACAAGACATTTTGAAGTGAATCAAGCTGTTTTACAAGTCTATTTCATTGTTTCCGCCTTTGAAATAGATAAGAACTCTTCTGATTGACTCGTTTGGGTCAGAAAACGATCCTACAAGTGGTATCAGAGCTCAGGAGGAAGAGTTCTTGCCAAAACAGCCGTTATTTCTGATTTCTACACCTTCTTTTGCAAAATTCACCAAATTTTATGGTCAAAATGGTCTGAATTTCACATATTATAAGTAAAACAGTGTTTTAATGAATCCTTGAAAGAATTGGACCTTAATTCAATCTAAAACTGGTAAAATACGTAATTCCGTTTGAATATCAGATCGCATAAGATGACGTCAGCAGCATTTCAAACGAGATTAGCACTTGATTCCGTTTGAAAGTGGTATTTCGCTTGAAAAGTACACCTAATTCCGCTTGAAATTACCTGATTTCACTTCAGTGTGTGATTCCGTTTGAATCGTTCCAAACGAAATTAGTTATTTCGCTTCAAGTTGTAATTCCGCTTGAACTGATTTCGCCTGTGACAGCTATTTCGCTTGAAAAGGGATTCCGTTTGAGAGTTGATTCTGTTTGAAAGAGAATTTTGTTTGAGGAGTAATTTCGCTTGTATTGATATTTCGTTTGAACTTGTAATTTTGTGAAAAATTTGCCAAATCATGGAAGAGGAATTCTACAATGCGTTTGCTACACCTATTGCCCCTGTTACTGCTGCCGAAACATTGTACAGTGAGAATGAAACAGGAACTTACCAAAAACCACCTAAGCTAATGTTCATTGAAGATTTTAAAGGTTGGCAAAATTGATTTGAGAACTGGGTGCAAGCATATAAGTTTGACGCATGGTGTGCTTTAAACAAAGATTATGAGAAACCGAAAAACGAGCGTGGGCTTGAAAAAGCTTTTTGTGATTTTTCAGAGAGTGATAAATTGAAGTATACATGTGAGAAAATGATGATTAGTCTTCTACAACAAGAAGTAAAAGAAGATATCTTTGTTTTGCTTCAACATGAGGGTACTGCTAGATCGATTTGGAATGCGTTGATTCAAAAGTTCAAAGGAAGTGCAGATATGATTAAAAACAAAAAGGCTTTATTGAAGAAATCATTTGATATGTTTGTAGCTTTCGATCATGAAACAACTAAGATGACCATTGATAGATATTGTCACCTGGTATTGGAAATGGGAAGATTGGATATTAAGAAAGATGATGATGAATGGGTTGATAAACTTGCTGATGCATTACCACAGCAAAAATGGGGAACTTATCTGTTGATCCTTAAACACATGAGAAAATCTGAAAACATGAATCTGGCACAGTTTATACAGAAGATTGAAGAGCAAGAGTTGGATATTCAGAAAACAGCAATCATGAAGAATCCAAATGCTCAACAAGATGTCAGTTTATACTACAGAGGAAACAAATTTGAAGCTACTTCTAGCCCAAAGATCCAAACTGGTTTCAGTGCTGATTGTTCTTCTGAAATGAAAAGTAGTACTGTGACTCAGAGTGGTGGATCTTCGTCTTCGTATTCAAGTTTTGATCCAAATCATACAACATCAAGTCCTCAAAGATAGAACTCAACAAATCTTCAATGTAACGTCACTTTGAACATTCAAAATGGTCAAAATCTGTCTCCAGAAATAGCCAAGCAACACATGGCATCACTTGTTGCTATGTTGGAATCATACGAAAGTTTGATTGCTGGCAAGATTGGAAATCCGATGCTTACAAAAGAAGATTATGACCAAATTGATGCAGAGGAACTTGAGTTGATGGATGTGAAGTGGTGTTTAGCCAGTGCTGTTCGAAGAGCAGAAAAATTCACACAAGTCACTGGAAGAAATGACCTTCATGAATTGTCTAATTCACCGTTAGGTTTTGACAAATCTAAGGTTGCATGTTTTCGTTGTCATGAAAAAGGTCATTTTAAGCGTGAGTGCAAAAACAAAGAAGCTGATGGAAGACAAGATCAGTCTGGAAAGAACAATTATTATCAGAAATCAATTTTTTATCAGATTACTCAACAAAAGGAACCAAAAACTGCTCATGCTAGAATGATCGAAGATGCAAATAAGAAAGCTTATTTTGGCATCATTGATCAAGATGATGAGAAAGTGGCTGAAGGTTTCAGCTGGGATAAATACATTCCAACAGGTTCAGGTCTTGTTGCTAGAATTCTGGGTGAAGATGAGGCTAGTCAGAAAAGAATTCTGATTTTTCCAGATCTAGGAAGTGATATTGATACCGATGATGAGGAAGAATATCTTAACAAAGCTAGAAAAGGCATAGATCCTAACAGTTTTAATTTGTTTTTTGCAGATAAAGTTGAGTTGCTGAATCAGAAGAAGATTGCCAGATTGAGGAGAGAGCTGGAAGCAGCAAGAATTCTTGCTGATGAAAAAGCAAAGACAGAAGCTAGAGAAGCTAATGTTGATCAAGTAGCTGAGAAAGTAGTAGAAAAAATCGTTGAAGTGGAGAAAGTGGTAGAAAAAATAGTTGAAGTTGAAAAACTTGTCGAAGTTCAGAAAATTGTTGAGATAGAAAAAATTGTTGAAGTTGAGAAACTTGTTGAAGTTGAAAAGACTATTGAGATTGAAAAGATAGTTGAAGTCATTAAACCTTGTCAGAAATGAGTGGAGTCTTGCACACATTGTGAAGAGAAAGACAAGAAGATTAGTGAGTTGGAAGAGCTGAAAGAAAATTTGTTGTCTGATTTGAAGTATGTGAAAGAGTCATATGATGTTTTGAATAGAACAGTTGATGGTCTGAAAAAGACAAACTCAGAAATTGATGCTGCTATGTCAAAAATGAGCTCAACATTAATGATGAAACAGAAGATCATCAATGAGTATATTGAAGATTGTGCTAAGCTGAAACAAGATTTAGAGCTTGAAAGGATTGAGAGTGAAAGGATTAAACGTTTGTTGTTGAGTTATACAACTTATGATTATTTGATTGATCGTGTTTATCCTACTGTTGCAGGTCTTGAAGCATTCAAAGAGGAAAAGACTGAAGATACTGATACTGGTAAGAAACAAAGTGTCAAGTATAACAGATGTCTGCCCCCGATCCATGAAAGTTATTCTCCCAGAAAGCCAAATGAGGAACGTGTAAATAAGGCTCTCAACATCAAGTTAAAGTCTGAAATCATTGATGAATTACCAGACAATATTGATGTCACATTCACAGCGTCTGACACTGATCATGAGTCTGAGTTGTTAAAGAAAGTGGTCGATCAGGTGTTGGATATGGATGAAGAGTCAAAGTCGGAGTCTAAATCTGAAAGTTTGAGTTCGTCAGAAAAGAGTCCGAGTTCACCGGTTAAAAGGGTTTACAATAAAGAATTCCTGTTATCAAAATCTAATTTGAAAGACGAACCAATCAAAGTAGTATATACTTTGAATGATTCAGACAAATTATATTCTGATGAGGAATTTCCAATAAGAAGTGTCAAAACGGAAATGATCAAACAGGTTTTCAAACTAATAGAAATTAACATTTCTAAAATAAAAGATTTAAATCTTACTGAAAAACCTAAAAGGTACACTTCAAGAGTTCAACAGAGATTGAACAAGAAAAAAGGTTACGGTTCTGGTTCAGGTTATCGAAAGAAACCAAACCATAACGGTAATTTCAAAAAGCAAGGTTTAGGTTTCATTCCCCCAGAAAACTATAAAAATGAGAAAAATTATAAACCAAAAACGAAATTTGCTGCAGGAGGAAGTTCTGAAGAATAGTAGAAGAAACCATTCTGGAAACAGTCAAACAAAGAGTTTCTTGCTGAAGTTAAGAAGAATATGTTGAAAGAATCAGAACGAAGGGTTGATAGAAGAACTTGTTTTAAATGTCAAAAAGTTGGACATATTGCTTGGAATTGCCAACAATTCAACAACACAAAACCGGGAGTTTCTTTTAACTCAAAATTGAAAGAAAAATGTGTTGATGAAAAGAAACAACCAACTGAGAAATATAAAGTGTTTGAAAATTCGACTTTCGAAATTGGTGATGTTTCAAAACGTTTTTATAAAAGAAAAGTCGATTTGAACAAACAAAAATGGGTTGTAAAATCTGAAAGTAGTTCTGACAATGAATCTGATTCCATAAAATCAGAAGAGTCATCTGTTGAGAAAAAGTTTGATAATTCCGTTCCAGAGTTGAACGAGGAAAACTTTCCGTCATTGTCAAAGGAAAATTTGAAGTCAAAAGGTAGGTTTGAGATTTCAGGTCAATTCTTTGCTGGTAAGAAAGAATTTGATGCTGAAAAGGTGTTTAATGGAAATGTTAAACATATTTTCGGAAAGATGGTTGACAGGAAAGTGAAGGGTGCAAAAGAATTTTACGAATAAAAAAGATGGTGGGATAGATGTGTATCACCCAAGGCTGGTCAGGCTTGGGTGACAGCATTTTCAAACTAAAAATTCTGACTTGCCGGAGCTTCCAGGTTGGTAAGAGGGGAGCAGGAATCGGCATCTTTCTTGAAAATGGTTGAGTGGTAAATCTACAAGTGGTAGTTTATCTTGAAATTGTTATATTTTGATTTACAAGTGGTGTTGATTAATAAGTGAATCTACAAGTGGCTGAAGAAGGTTTTCACTTTTAAATGATTAATCAAGGTCATTAGGTTGAACTTGATTTGATCATTCCTAAAAGTGTTTGAGAAGGCAATGTGATGAATGAATCCCCATACCTACAAGTGGTTCGTAAAATCAACAAAACTTATTTTCCGGAAAAACCATTTGATTAAAACAAACTTAAGTGTTTTGAAATCACAATGGGAAAATAGTTTGTTGTGAGGGGGAGTTTTGATTGTTTATGCCAAATGGATGGTGAATTGAAGCAATTCACAACAGTTGTCACTTTACCTTGTACAATTTGTTTTCAAATTTCCTTTATATGATTTTGAATTTTAGGGGGAGTAAGAAATTTTCAGAAAATCCAAAAACATTAGAAAAATTTGAAAAAGTCAAAAACATGATAAAATCAAAAATGAGTTTTTGTTGTGAAAAATAGGAAATGATAGTACATCAGTGGACTATCACAGTATGCTAAAGAAATGGAAAGTAAAAAATGTGATAAACGGTCTCACTGATGATGTGTCAGTAGGTTTTTACACATTTAGTAGATTGTGACGAGATATAATCCTAAAATTCAAACTTGCTTATATCGTGGGGAACATCTCTCGGATATATGGGTAACCCCCGAAATCTTGTTTGAAAGACCCCTCTTTTTGAGATACTAGGTCTTTATGCTTAGTGATATCTGGGGTATTATCCCGGGACTTCTGATTTTGCGGAAGCAATGGCCTAGTCCCCGGAGAATACTTTACGCTTGCTTGAAATATAGCCCCCCCCCCCTCAGCATAAAAAATGATGAAACATTGAAAAATGCTAATCATGTGCTGTTGTAAAAAAGATCCTCTAAAGGGGACCCACCAAAAGTCGAAGCCGTCATCTCTCTGCTGAACGGAAGTTCTGACCTGAGCTCTCACGGCCCTCGCAATTTAATCCTTACAGATATCATCTAGGTATACTCACCTGTAAGACTGAATATTGGGATCTGGATACGGGAGTATATTCTGAGGTGGGACACGCGAATAAGTTTAAGTCTCTAAATCATTAATCTCGTATCTCGAAACAGTTGAATTTTGTGTGAAAATTTAAGTGGATCAGTATACTGACAATCTAAGTGAATCGTTTAGAACTGAAAATGTATAAAGCTTAACGGTGTTGGTGATTTGTCTCAAAAACTGATATGATCCTCTTACACAAACTCACAAAAATATTGTATGTAAATATTTCTTTACTGAATTTCTTTAATATCAAAAATCCAAAAAGATTTTCAGTGTGTTTTAGCTTAATTTTTTTAATAATACAAAAAGATTTTCGACAACAGATGTTGAAAAGCTAATTTTAAAAATTCCAAGTGCTGAACATGACGAACTGGTTTGGGAGCGAGTGATAAAAGATTTTCTTACAAGTGGTTCATCAGAGATTAATATGTTAAATCATTTTGTACGATATTTAAAAATGATGTGTTATGTTTGTGTCTACAAGTGGTTAGCAGAGTTTAAATTTGTCAAATTTTATATTTGTGAAATTTATTGTTGGGTAGAGATTTGTGCAGGAATCAGTAGAGCCAGGAATTGGTCCTGATCCTGTAAAAGCCAGACTACGATCCCAGCACAATTCAAGGGGGAGTCTGCTGGTAGAACAACATCCGAGGAAGAAAAGAGTCTGTAAATGCAAGAGTCAGAATCAAATCCTGATCAAGAGAATATAGAGTTAGATTGAGATTCTGGACAAGAAAGATAAAGATTGAGGATGCTTACTCTGTCAGATATTTTGGAAGAGCCCAAAGACTGATAAAGACTGAAGACGTTGAAGACTCGACACTGAAGACTCGTCAACATTCGAGGGGGAGTCTGTTGGTGCATGCGTCTGTCGACTTCGTCTTGTATCGAGTCTAGTACTAGAATTGTTAGATCAGGGCACGTTGTACGAGGAAAATAGGAGGTTTTTAGTGTGAATGAGCTAATTCCACTTGAAAGAGACTTGTGCAGTTTCAAGCGAAATTAACTTGGTTAATTCCGTTTGAAATGGCAACTGCCACTTTCAAACGGAATCATCTCATCTATAAATAGCCTCCAAACGAAATCATTTGTAACTTTGAGATTTCTGGTACCTTAGTGCTGCCGATGTGTCTACTGATCTGAAAACTTGTTAATTCAATAATACAAGACGTTTTGAAGTGAATCAAGCTGTTTTACAAGTCTATTTCATTGTTTCCGCCTTTAAAATAGATAAGAACTCTTCTGATTGACTCGTTTGGGTCACAAAACGATCCTACAAGTGGTATCAGAGCCCATTGGTTCTTCACTCATGTTTTCCGGGTTGAACCGGCTCTGAAAGTATGGGGTTGGGTCTTGGAAGGCCCGGTGTGATCCCGAACGCTGCAACGGGAGGTAGGAGTGGCGCGAGTGGCCGGACTCGTTGTTTTGGTGGAGCCCGAATGAGTCATGGTACGATGGCGATGAACTGAGAGAGACTGAACGCCTCGCCGGCTCCAGGTAAGTCCTTCAATCCTCGTGGGGACTTGAGCTTAAAGTTGCTGATGGAGTTCGCCGGTGTGATGGCCCGGCCTCATGCTCATTAGGAGCAGTGATTAGCGCCTTGCCTCGTCCACCTCGTCCTCTGAATCGTGGTGGCATTTTCTTGTTCCTGCCAAAACAAACAAAAGAAACCAACAAAATAAAACAATAAGATTAGGATTAGTCCTATGTCGTTAGCATAGACTCGGAGGTCAAGGAATGTGCAACTGTGTCATTGAGATTAAACACAAAAGGCTAGTGTTTAGTTCACTCAATGTTGGTTCTAATACCAACCTGTCACACCCCGATATTTCCACGTATTACCGGTGGGCCCGGTGGGGAGTATCGTGACGTAGTTGATATCATCATAGTCAATAATCACAGTTTAAATGCACAACGGAAGTCTAAAATTAATAATTATACAAACCGATTCAAAAGTAACATAAAATATTACAAACGGGTTGTAAGATGGATCCACAGGCGGATCTAAGATAAAAAGAAATATTGTTCAACAGATTTAAGTTTCAAAAGCTTGCAAGACTTTTTATTTGATAATAGGAGTAGCCAGCCCATTTTGCTTAGTACCTGCACTTAACCTTTTTGGAAAATACGTCAGTTTACACTGGTAAATACAATTAACCGACTCATTTTGAAATCGTTTAAGAAAATTGATTTAAATGCACAAGGCATAAATAATCTTTCATAACTTGGGAAAATTATTTAAAAAAAATAATCTTGTAAAAGAATTATATGTTTGTTATACGTTCAGTAGCCCGGGTTAGAAGTGTCAGGTTAAAGATTAATAGACACACCACATAATATAAACCCACAGCGAGTTATTCTCAACAAGCGGGTATATCTTTCTACATACGCACCGACATGTGTATGCCTACACCCCGTGCTTAAGTCGTGGCCATTTCAATGAATGAGCCGAGGATATCCAGGACATGGTCATTAACCCCCCAAAGGCTTAAAACAAACAAAACAGATTAAACGGGTTATCTCAATGATTTAATCATTATTCGATTAAAGATTCAATACCCGACCAAGCGGTATTATTAAATATCGTACCCCAAGCCCGTATAAGGGAAAATAAGTTAAAAGTATTTACCTGAGCTAAATATAATTTAATCCCAGCCGTATACCGAATCAGCAAGTACAGATAGCTTTTACTGGGCTCCTAATCTGGAACAAAGGTTTTAATAACCTATTAGATTCCTAACGGGTCTTATTTAAGCTATAACTTAGACCGGTTAGTTTTAATGAAAGGTTTACGGTTCAAAACGCAAGATTAAGCGAAGACCAGATTAGAATGTAGTTTAGACCCAACAAGTTTGAAGACTTGTATAATATGGGTAAACTAAACACATTCTGGATTTTGAAGTAAAAATGATAAGGTTTGACCCGTTTCGGTTAATTTATGCAAACTAGTTACATAAACCGTGCCGAACGCGTATAATACATAATGGTTAACCAAATGAGTCATGAACAGGTTCCACAAGTTAATATGCTTTAAATATGTTGTGATATCAGTAGGATACCTTCCATTATGCCCAAAACGAATTAAAAATCAAATTAAGCCCCGAAAGGGTATTTTGGTCATTTTAAAGTTCATAAAAGAGGTTAAATAAAAATCTGAGCTTCTGGTCTAATACAATCAGTAAAAATATTTATTTTAATAAGTTATATCAGTAAGATATCATACATATGTGAATTTTATCATTTATGGCCAAACTATGCACCGTAGGGGCATTTTGGTCATTTCATATATGCTATAAGGGTCAAATTTGGAAATCTGCGTTCAAAACTTTTACTTACTGTTAAATTAAAAAAATTTATCCATAACATCAGTAGGTAAGAAGCTTTAGATGCCAAATATGGTTTTAAACCATACTATGTGCCAAAATCGCATAAAAGTCGATATTTGACGATATTCGGGTTAAATAAGGAAATCTGAGATTTTGATTAGCCTTTGCTGTTTAAAATAACTTATTTAATATATAAAATCAGTAGAAAAAGGTTTGACATGTAAAGGATGTATAAAACTCATTTTATTAGCAAAAAGGGCATTATCGTCAATTACCGAGCCTATGCAAGAACTCTATGTTATGATCAGTTTAAAATTTAATAAAAATTTCCAAAAATCCCTAAGTATTATATTAAATCAGTGGGTAAAAGGTTTGGTGTCAAAATTTGGGTTTAAATAGGATTTATGTTGAAAATGTCGTTTAATTAATAAAAAGCTTTTCATTTACGATATTGAGCATAACTCCTAATTAAACCATAAACTGATGTCAAATTTTTAGGACATGTTTATAAATCAGTAATAAAGGTTTTGTCCTCTCACATTTTCAAAAATCTCGTTTTTATATAAAAAGGGCATAATGGTCAACATTTAAGCATTTAACGGAAACATGCAAATGAATCGGATTATTAAGGAACCATGTAGCATAACCTCAGAGGGTTTTACTAACCTATAATATGGTCCTAAAGGAACCTTAAGGCATATCTAAAACAAGCTAAATCGGGTCAGAACTGAAAGTCAAAGTAAAAGTCTACTTTTGCGACTTTCGGTTGCGAACCGAGTCTAAACTCAGAATTGTCGGGTTGAACATGCCTAAACATGTTCTTATATTATTTACCAAGTTATTTTAGTGTTTAAACATGTTCCATAACCTCTGCATTGCTAGTTATGAATTTATTTGCAAAAATAGATTCTGTTGACTTTTTATTAATAAGTTTGACCTGACAATTGACCAAGTTAGAGTTATAATCAGTAGGTGCCCTCTTAAGGGTTTATTACCTACATAATTACCAACTCATAGCCACTTTCAATTCGAATAATGGCTGGAGCATTAGTGATTAATCACTAAGTCAAAGCTTAATTACGATAGCTTTGACTTTTGGTCATTAAACTAATAAAACTTGAACTAGAGAGGCTAAGAATACTTACAAGGACTCTTAGCACGAGATTAGAACAGAAGAAAGCTCTCTTGAACTCCAGGAAGCTCCAGAGAAAGAGTTGTGAATAAATTTTAAGAATGTGCAAATGATCAATGAAAAACAAGAGCCTTATATAGGAAAATCCACTTCACAAGATCACTCCACATGCCCCTATATTGATCCCTGATGATTCCAGGTGTCCCTAGTGCATGAAAAACCATTGGAATAGTCCCTGGTATCGATTTGAGGCACGAAAAGGCGGTGGAACTGGTTAAACATGCAGCTGTCCTTATCTTTCTGCATTTGATACTCTTACGCGGGCCGCCTAAGACTCTTAAGGAGTCTACGCGGGCCGTGACGCTCCCCTATGACCGGAAAACAAGTTTCATTTATTGCAGTTTTGGTCCCTGGTCCATAATAAGTTTATTTATCTTTCATTTATTGCATTTAGGACCCCCATAGTTAACTTTTAAGGACCTTGGGTCATTAACTAACTCCGTTAAGCTCCCGGTTATTTGTACGATCACCCGAAAAGTCTTGATTTCTTCGAAACTCCACAAAATAAATATCCAATATTCTTGAGAGCGAAATAAATAATTATTACAATGTTCTTGGGATCGTTAAAAGGTTACTCAGAGGTATCTTTTAACATGTTAACACTTTTAACCCCTATGTTTCGCAAGATCCTTATTTTAAATACAAACGACTTCTAATGTTCGACAAATTATTCACTAAAGAATACGAACGTCATATGAGGTCAATCAGAGGCACAAGAATGGAATGTTGACACTTTGGATCCTTTTACTAACATATTTGCATTGTTTGACAATTTTAGTCCCTCGGAAACAATTCCTTACACGTTTAAAGTCCATGACATGTGTCTTTATTATATTGGTCATGATTTTACGAGGTGTTAGAATCACGCCCATCTAGCACTTCCGAAGATGTCAATTTAGTATGGTCTTAGTTTTTGTCATATGTACCTTTAACATATGTAATCTTTTTGGTGTCCTTGTGATTTGGGTAAAAACTTGGTTAGTTTGTAGCTTTTGTAATTAAACAACTTAAACATGTTTTTTATCTTTGGTTTTTGAAAATGGGTCTTTTAAGTTAAGGCGTTTTGTTGTCAAGCAGGAAATTGACTATGTTACGAATGGGTTATGCCCAATTTTTTGGTAAAAGTTTATATGTTTTCGTATTATTTAAAAGGGTAAAGATTAGGGTGTTTCAAGTTGGTATCAGTGCCCAGGTTTGAGGGATTTGAACACAATGTAGTGTTCGGACTCAAACCAAAAGCTCGTAAGAATGGGTGTGTTCGCTACGAGACGCAAAAAGAGGTAAACCTTTTAAGAAAATTTTATAGTAATTGTTGCAATGAGTTAACAAGTAATAGAGAGATTAGAAGGAGTTTAAAATGTACCTATAATAGTGGATGGTGTATTACGATCTTCAGGGAATGGCGGAATTAAAACAGTACTCGGAAATGGTTCAAAACGATTACAAATATAAAAAATCTGTTCTTTTTAGCTGGGCATTACCGTAGCTTACGGTAGCCACCGTAAGCTACAGTGGACACTGGGCAAAAATGGGCTACCGTATGACAGTAGGAATCCCCCGGTAAGGATTCAGTCAGCACCGTAAGCTACGGTAGCCACCGTAGCTTACAGTAGCTTTCTCGCACCCCGTGTAAGACCAAGCCTAGGCTTTCGCGGCCCGCAAGGGACCTAAAAGCTGGCAAAAATTTTAAATGTTGCTGATTTGACTATGGAAACTTGTTTTAATGAATTTCTAAAGCCCCGTAATCATACATGATGATCGTCAATGACGAAAATGTATAAAGAATGAAATGTAAAACTGAATGTGGTATGATAACATGAGTTTAAATATGACAAGGAGAAGTATGAAAAAGAACTTTAACGAATGACATGAATGTTTTATGTAGATGGCAGATGCAGGGATTATAAACGATGCTGAAGTAGCACGACAAGAAGCATTCAATAATAAGGTTATGGAAGCGGCAGAAAAGGTTATACACGCTAACCTTCCCCAGTTAGCTCAAGAAGTTGAAAGCCGTGTCTTAGGGGTGGTAGATGCAATGATGACGAGTATGATTGAGGAGTTAAAGGAGTTGATTGAGGGGTCTAGAAGTAAAGGCAAGGAACGAAGGTGCATGTATAAGGAATTCATGGCATGCAACCCTGCAACATATGATGGCAAAATCGATCCGATAGCATGCCAAAGATGGATTTCAAACATAGAGGCGGTGTTTATACGGAGTCGGTGTGATAAGGAAGATCAAGTGATGTTCGCTACTGGTCAACTCGCCTTTCAAGCAAAGGATTGGTGGGATGCGTATAGTAAGGAAGTTGGTGAGGACAAGCTTCAAGTGATGACTTGGTAGGAATTCAAGGAACCTTTCTTGAGATATCACTGTCCTCAGTCAGCCATTGATAAGATTCATGAGGATTTCTGTCACACCCTGACTTTTGCGGAAGCGTGGTTATTTGGTGTGACTTCTTAATACCAAAGCAATCAATCATAACAATGCTATATGATAAAACCAAAAGATTTTTATCCATTAATAAAGTTTAGAAAATACCACAATACCATTGTCTTGAAAACATTGACGCCAATTAGTTACAAACCATAACATGTTCAAATGAGTTCCCATGGACTCGACAAAAGACTTTAAATAATCCTGAGTTTAGAAACATGTATCCCGTCCAGGAGTAGGATACATCTTTTAAACTCTACGACCACGGATGACATCCTTTATTTAACACGCAGCTTGTAGACACATGCATACACCTGCCAGATCCGTTTAGTTCCCTGAAATACATGTAGTTTGAAAAATCAACAAAAGTCGAGCGAGTTCATGTGTATATGTGTATGAATAAACCTTTGAAATATGTCTGTATGTATGGAAGTCCCTGGTATGTAGCAATAAGGAAAAAGAGATCACCAATGGTTTGCAAGGCCATTGATATGTGTGAAGTGATGCAGGAAGACTCAAACCTAGCAAATTTGTTACCGGGCTTCGGCTGTAAGACACAGTCACCTCATGGTCCACTCAGCGGACTCAGGAGTGGGGCTCGCTACAGCCGAATAGATCTATCACTCATGTCCCTCGGTCCTACAACGAGGATTAATGGCCTCAAGTATCCGCCTACCCACTCACATGATCTAAGTAGTAACCCTCCTTAAGCTAACCATACCATGTATAAAATGTCTGTAATAATTGTAACATGTATTTCACCCCCGCAGTATAAAACTGAAAACAGTTAAGAAAAAAGGGGGCATGAACTCACAGTACTGCGTCCTCTGAATCGAATCGTCAACCCAAACTTTGTCTGCTACGCGATGACCTACACGTACTAATGCCTATTAGACGAATGGGCCGTGCCTTGGCTTAGGGTTTAATATCTTTTGAGTTACGACTCTTAAGTTTCCGAGTATTATTCCAAGTTATAATTATTAGTTAAAATAATTATCTTAACTTTAAATTATATTTTATTATGGAATAATCGTTAAACAATATTTCGTATTTACTTCCCAAGGATGGGGGTATTTATACATGTATTATTGTGATTCCGAGAAATATATTTTAAGTCCCACTTAGGAAAAATATATTTAACTTATGTGTCCGAAAATATCCTATTCCCAAAATATATGTATTTTTCATGGTATTTGTCAAGTTATATTATTTTACCCTAAAAATAATATAACTAGTTCACAAGGTATGCAAATACTCACGCAAGTGTATTAGTGTAAAATATATACTCTAAACATATTTTTATCCGTTTTTATTTATAAAATCGACCTCCGTTACTTTATATTTTTGTATGGCGAAGTTTATATTTGAAACACAAGTTATAAATTATACTTGTAATGTTTGTCTAGAAAAATATTTTCTAAGTGTTGGATTTTTAGAAAATTTCGTCAGAGTTTCCTTTGTAAACGGAGGTGTCCATGCTTACTAGCATGTCATTTTCTTTTCGGAAATCGTTCAAATCAACCAACAAATTACTAAACAATATTACACTATTCAAGTGCCAAAAACAATGCATTTTTCATGACAACATAAACTTGGTGTTTCATAAAAACGCGTAGTAATTTAGTGGTGTGTTTAGTGGGTTTAGTCACCCTCCAAGGTGTGTTTATTTTTGTAAAAATTTCGCTCTCGGGATTTTTAGAGGTTCACAACTTGTTAACTTATTTTACAAAAATATCCATTTACAACTTTTTCATGTTTCTCTAGTATTCATAATTTATTTCCTTCCAAAAATAATGTAAGAATCATGACTTTTCAAAAATCCGTCTTTTAACTTGGTTTGTCTAGGAGAATTATTTGTAACCCTCGGGTCCATACGACCATCTACACACTTAGTTCACTTATTTTTCAAGACATTACTTTGTTACCAAGTTTATGTTGAAACATGGATGTGATTCTTTTATGTAGTTTTCTAATCACCTCCGAACTTGTTAACTTAGGTTTTTGAATCCTACTTTAACAAGTTCATCCATGATGTTAAAACACCCTATTACTAACAATCATCAAAAAAAATAATAATAACAATATCAAAACAACTTTATTTTAACAAGATTTCATCTCATTACATCATCATTTTAGCTTTATGTTCAAGTTTGTGTTCATTATCTTTTTAGTGTTCTTGTGGTTACATCCCAACATAACTATTAACCACCATAAATGAGAAGTAAATGAGGATCAAAGGGACTTACTACTAGCTTGGAAGCTAGGGAAGAAACGAGACGAAAAATGAGTGGTTAAAGACAAACGAGAGAGGTCCTTGGCAATCCGTGAGCTCCACACTTCGTGATTCACCTTGGTGCACCTTGTAGTGAGCTTAGAACACTTGAACAAAAATTGAAAATTTGATGGTGGTGGCAAGGGGTTCGGCTGAGATTTTAGTGGAGAGGGAGAGAAGGTTTTGTGTTGTAATGATGTGTAGAAGGTGAGGATAATGTTGGTTATTTTATAAACCAATTTCTTTTAACCTTTGGGTTATGTGTACAAGAAGTACACTACAATATCACCTCAAAATATCTAAAGGGATTGTATGGGGAAATGGAGGATTCATTCAAATTTGTGGGGTGGGCCTTGGGAGCCGAAAGTCAGCCAAGAAATGGGGGGGCTTAGTGTAAGTTATATGGTAGCTAGGTAAGTATTTAGGGTGCTATGTGTAAGTTGATGGTGAGTGCAAGTATAATCAACATCTTCACATTTCCTAGGTAACACATGGGGATTTGTAGGATTCTTGGTGGCCACATGGGAAGTCGCATGATAGAGAGGGGGAGCCATGTGTGCCGCCATTTTCAGGGGGGTTAAGTGTATTATTTTGGGGATAAATAAGTTAATTAGTGGGAGTTTAATGTTATGCCTAGTGTTTAGCGTGTACCGGGTATTATATAAGGTGTTATAGTGCTCGGGGACCATAACTAGCTCAGAAAAAGTGTAACAATGTTTTTAATAATATTTTTGTGTTCCGGGTAACGTCCGGTTGTCCGGTTATATACCGTTCCGTAAAAGTGCTAAGTGATATTGTAAAGTGTCCTTTATGTAACTTTTAGTGACCCTTTTTATTCCCGACAATTAGGAAAGCATACATGACCATTTTGTCATATTTTGCAAGTGACTAGCATATTTAAATGCTGAATTCTATTTAAAAGTGCAGAATTTTGCAGTTAAAGTGGGTTTTAGGCACTTTCCGGCACCTAAACTATCACCTAGTAGCGCAGTTTTATGGTCCTCACTTCCCTACACTCAATACTAGTGTAGTACCCCGTCTCTGGCTCATACTGGCCTAAAAAACATTGTCTGTCTATGGGCTGGCATTGTCAGCCTGTTCTCTGGGTTATCCGCTCACTGTGCTATCTGTGCTTTGTGCATCAAGTTTGTCACTAATGTTTGTATGTAATGAATGTAGTGACAGTATGAAATGTGATGCATATGTATGTATGTAACAAAAATCAGAAAGCAGTTTATTCATCAGTTGAAATCAAGCACAGTCATTAAGCATAAATTAATATTAATTAAATGTACGGATGCATGCAAATTTGACAGTTGTCACATTCTCCCCCCGTTAAGAAAATTTCGTCCTCGAAATTTGTACTACCTTAACTCCCTATGGTTATGTCACACGTGTATGTATATGAATAATACCGAGGTAGATAATCACCAACCCGAATCAAACCTTACTCACATCAGGTGAGTCCAAGAATATATAACAACCCGAATCCTATGGTTAAAAGGTGTGTGCTTTTAGCATTTGATGTCAAAGGTGCAAGACGTATTTGACGTATAGGCTAGTGTAATTCAGTTAACAGGGGTTCCACAAAAGAGGATTTTTGACTAATAAGATCCTCAAACGATCGATCGCAAAATGCAAACGAGTATTCACAAACTATAGCATCCGCTATATGAATTCAAAATCAACAACTCAAATGTAATAGTAAAATGATCTATCAACTCCTGAATAAATGACTGGTAAGGTTTAGTGTGTTGACGTTTTTGAATTGTGAAAGTACGCAGAATGAAATACAAGCGAATCTGATGTATCATTGTCTTGATTCGTAGTTGCATCAGAAATGTTTAAATGACAAGTCAAACGAAAGTATATGCAGTTTTGTGTGGAACGGTTGACCCGGATTAGCACAAGTTACAAGTTTGTAATGACACCACAAGGTGTCACAATGACATAATTCAAGTATAGTGGTGACTGAACAAGTTCACCATGTTGGAAATCAAATGAATATGTACCGAACAAGCCTGAAGATTTGATTTACACAATGTCATAGAGTTTTTTTTTTCAGTTGAATATGGAACATCAAAGAGCCACTGTTTTTGGTCGACGGTGAGAAAGCAATAAGTACCGCAGGGTATTCAATTTATAACGAAGGAATCGTTCGGAGGTACACTGTGGTATGAAATGAATCTATGTACCCTTGTCTTAACACACAACTGTGTCGAGACTTCTTTGATTGTGATAAACGAAACGGATTTAGAGCAAGTCAATAAATAAAAAATTAAATCCGTGTATGAGGTGCGTAACCAACTTAGCGCAAGCTTCAATCTTGGGAAAGTATCCCCACAAGGTGTCGTAACCAATCAAACGATTTAGTGGAGTCGTAGACCAACCGAATCTACTACGACTCATAAAGAAAGAGTCTTTGCAAGAATATTTAAATATGATGCTCCCAATACATCATAGGACGTCTTGAACTGGATATGCGAAATGGGCAAGTTCAAGCAATTGAACTGGGTTTCAGCGTAACCTGACAATAACTGTATGTACCAACAAAGGAATCTCTGCATGGTCACAAAGATAAACCATGAATGTAACTTGAAGTGAGAGAAGTTCCAAGAAAGTGTGTTGACTTGATAGCAAAAGAGCCAAGAATTACAATAATGTAGGTCATTCGAATCACAAATCAGTAATTAGATTTAGCAACATAATATTTGAACTTCAATGAAGCGTTTGAAATAAAACCGCATGCGTAGCAGATGGTGCATGCGTAACATATGAGTTTTCCAGTAATGTAACAATGAGTGTTTGCTAAAATGGAGAAATAACCAAGTATTTGAAGTAATTGTGTGTTAGCTCTCAGCGAAGAAAATTAACGCGATGCAACTACCATTAGGGGGAGTAGATGTGCAAACATCTACTCGCTAGAAGCAAAAGTGAAGATTTCAACAAAAGAAATCTAAGTACTTTCTATTTTGTTGACTGAAATGGCATATATGCCAGGTTAATGGTGTTCGATTGAGTTAATAGATGTGGTTCCTAAGTAACAACCTTTACGAATTTGGACCCAGGGTTCCCGATGGTCCTAAGTACATGTTTCCTAGATTCTCAGAGTTTCGTATTTGGTGTAGAATCATTCTGTTCATCGTGTAGGAAACGCCATTTTTGTGTATGTCTAAAACAAGTTATTGTCCCACAATTTTCCCGGTATACTTTATCCCTGAATTCACAGTTAATGACACTCGGTCATCGATCAGTCGTGTGATAGTAGTTGGATCCTCACAGTTAGTTAAATAAGTAATTCGTTAATCCTCGGCAAGGGTTATCGACTCTCGTGGGTTAGCTCATTCGGCTCCTGGTAGTTTGATGTCCATACGAAAGGTATCATCCTTCTTATTGATGAGCAGAACTGGGGTTACCCAAAAGGGAATCTTGGTCTGTTATCTTCCTTCTCTATCAACCACTGAGGTTACACTAACAATCCTTGCATTTCCGAAGGTGTAAGCCGTTAGGGTGCATTGGTTGCAGGCCCGACGCCTGGAATCAAATCGATGCAAAATTCGACTTGTCGTTGAGGAGATAATTCTGGCAAGTCTTCGGGAAGGACTTTAGGATATTTCCCTATCACAAGAATATCTTCGAGTTTTGGTTCTTCGGCTCCCTTGTCCCCGACATGAGCCAAGAAAACAACACATCCTTTACGCAACAACTTTCGTGCCTTCCAGTATTTAGTAATTTGTAGAGGCGTATCCTGCTTCATGAGTCACGATCGTTTCTTCGTTTGCCATCGGGATGCGGATATCAATCTCCGCTCGATCACTCGGCAATTAATCCATCCCAATTACTTTGTCGAAGCTTCCCAACTCAACTGTCAGTGGATCAAGCGTAAACTTACGCTTTCCGGATTCTATCTTGCCGTTTCTAGTTACTGCGTTGGCTTCCACTAGCTTCCCCTTAGCTAGTTCCGTTGAGTGCGGGTTATCTAACTTACTTGCTACTAAACCAAGTATACTCTCACTCTAGAGATGCGAAGCTAAAATTTACAACAGTATCTAGTAGCACAGATGCATAACGTTGAGTAATATGGGACGTACCGATATCCACGCTTGGATTCCTGGTGTGCTCCCTAGCTCTGCTACTGAGCTATTATCCTTGTGCCTGATTTCTCTTAGGGAAATATTTTCTGAAATGCTTTTTGCTTCCACAGTTAAAACAACCTTGAGCACGTTTCTGTTTGTCACTCGTTCTGCCTTGATAATTGTCATTGTTGTTGTTTCCTTCGTGATTCTCGCTACCATCTTGGCCTCCATTACTATGTTCAGTATCTTGCCTACAAGTTTCTTTAGGATGCCCCCTCTTGCCACAGTTATCACATTTTCCATATTTACATCGCCTGACATGATAACGTAAACAATTGTCGCACTTAGGTAGGATACCCATGTAGTCTTTTCCCTTTTTGGCCTTCTTCTTGCTACTCCCCCGAGTAACCATCTTGAAATTTGCGAGCTTTCTCTTGTTATCCCCAGATGACTCTACAGGAGTCTCCTTTTTCTCCTCCGCAGTGGAAAATTCTCCTCGTCTAACTGCTTCTTCCGTGAGCGCCACGCTTATGTCGATAGCCCCGGTGATCGTTGAAGGTTTAGATGTTGTTACCAGGCTTAGAATCTGAGGTGCCAATCCCCCTATGAAACGTTCGACTCTCTTAAACTCTGGTCCCACCAGGAGCGTAGCAACTTGTGATAAATCGTTAAATTTTCGCACATACTCAGCTATCTTTGGTCCTTCCATTTTCAAGTTCCACAGTTCAGTCTCCAACTTCTGGACTTCTGCCCTAGAGCAATATCTTTTACGCATCAATTCCTTTAGTTTGTCCCACGTCAAAGCATTCGCAGCGGCCTTGCCCAACGTTTGAACCTGAAGGTTCCACCATGACAGAGCCCCATCTACAAATAGTCCAGCTATATACGTGACCTGATGTTCTGGGGCACATTTTCTCAATCGTAATACGGAATCCGTCTTCTCAAACCACCGCACGAAGGCTAAGGCACCCCCGGTGCCGTCGAATTCTCGAGGTTTATGGTCTAAGAACTGCTTGTAGGTGCAGCCTTCGCTGTGCTCGGAGCGAAGGGCCTCGAGCTGTGCAATGGCCTGTGAGATGCGCTCTTGTAGTTCTGCCGCTGTCGCCGGCAGAGGGTTGTTGGTAACGGTGTTCCCTTGTATCGACATCTTCTAAAAAGAAAAGGGGTTAGGTCAGTTGTATTTGTTCAGGGAGTGCATATAGTTGTTTAGAGGTCATATGTACACACGTGTATTTGATTTTTATATCAAGCAATCAAGTAATAGCATAATCATAGCATAACCAAGTAATTTGGTATTTATGTTTAATGAGCATAGCAGGTAAGCACGTAGCATTATAATTATAGCACACACATATAGATCAATAACGTGCTTAACGAAGACATAGCGATTGAGCTCTCGTTGGTCATTGGTCACAAAGTATTGTCGCATGTTTAATGAGGATTGGCTTATGATTATTCCCTGACCACAATTGTATTGTCTTCCAAAATATATCACATCAAAAGGGACACAGGGTCACCCTACCCTTGTCCAACAAGTATATCAGTGTGTTAAAATCACGTAGTCAGTAGTGGTCTTCAAAAGTCTCCACGATCCCGGCTTATCATTAGTGTCTTTACCCATGTGTGATGCAATCCGCATAATCCAGAAACCAACTATACTGGTGACTGAGGTGGAGGAGGAAAGAAAAGTAAACTGTTAACATGCGTGAATTCCTCCTCGAGCTTGTATATACGTCGAAGTAATTAACTGATCTGCCGCTCGACAATAAAGAAACGAGCATCAAAAACCTGGGAAAGGTGTAATAGCAGCAGGCGAGAGTTCATAAAGGAATCTTTGATGAATGTGGAGGACCAAAGTACACTGGTAATAGACAGGGTGGAGGACGTGGTGTCAGCTCAAGCTCCAAAACTTTGCGACTTATATCCTCAAACTATAGCTGATGAGACAGGTGTACTCATCCCGTGTGTAGCCTCCATAAAGTGAGGGATGGTAAAGGTCTAAAATCAGTATAGTGTATTATAGGAACCATCGAAATGGCTCGTCCAGCGATGCAGAGGTGAATGTAGCAAACGGTGCGGCCTGTGAGGTCGTAGGAAATGCTGTTGTAGCAAAAGGGATCGTTACGCGGGTGCTGAGCTGGAGTACCTTTCCGGGGTGCGGGTATGTCTTGAAAGAAGGCGATAGGCAAGCCAGTGCAATGGACGTCGGTCTCCATAGGGGAAAAGGAGCAACATTATCGGTTGCGGGTGCAAAAACAAACGTCTCAACCAATAAAGAGATCGTCAGGTGCAGGTACTGGGTCAGATATAAGGGGTGTAATGCCTGGTAAATCAAAAGAAACAGGGTCATGATCAAGTAAAGGTGCAGGTTCAGCAGGTGCAACATCAAGCTGACCCAAAAGGTGCAAAAGCTAGCTCAGGAGCAGGCTTTGGGTCGTGTAATGGTGTGGTGCCTTGAGCAGGTGATAGTGCAGCAGTCATGTCATCGTCATCTGCGTCGGTAGTAGAAAGCTGTAATCCGGCTATCTGTAAGGCTGCAGATGTCACAGACTCAAAGGAGTCTGAAATCGAATATATGCTAGAATCAGAGGGTGGCCTGCTAACAGGGGCCTTAAGAAGTGAAATTAGTAACAACGTTCTCGTCTAACTTTCCATAATCATAGGTGTTATCAGAAGGGCCATCAATAACATGCCAATGTCATCATCAATTATTCGTTGAGTAGCCTACCTTCGAAAGGAATGTCCACAGGAGGCGCATTGTCGAGGATCGGAACCACGGTGTGTTCACCATCGAGATGACCAGTGATGAAGTGGTCATGGACTGAAACAAGAGTGACAGGAGGATTCTTGTCGGAGAAGCCATCGGCTAGGGTAAATTGTTGCCAAAAATCTGGTAGCGCCGATGGTTGCAAGTCGTCCTCGCCCTTGGTCAGCATGTCAGGGTCATTCTCAGTGTCTGACGTAATTATCTCTGGCACAGGTACAGTCTCCTCATCTGTGGCGGTGGCCATAGGGTCGTCATCGTCTGACAATTCGTTCCATGAGGAAGGTGACGTGTGTGCCGGTACATAATAGTCGTAGCATGCATATTCACAGTAATCTTTAACACTTTGTGTATTGCAAATAAAGACAATTCATAATGTAACCATGTATTCACATATTTGTCCCAGTCTTCCCAGACTATCCCACCCAGCCTCTCAGACTGAACTCCCTAGTCTCTCAGACTAACTTCCTAGTCTCTCTGACTAACTCCCTGGTCTCTAAGACCAAATCTCCCCAGTCTCTAAGACCAAATCTCCCCAGTCTCTAAGACTAAATCCCTGGTCTCTAAGACCAACTTTCCCAGTCTCTAAGACTAATTCCCTGGTCTCTAAGACCAATCCTCCCTCAGTCTCTAAAACTGATCCTCCCTTAGTCTCTAAGACTGATCCTCCCTCAGTCTCTAAGACATAAATTTGGAAAGGTGTATTTGTGCCCTTTTTGTTTGTAAAAATGTTTGTTCCCTGGATCTGGACGTTTTGTGTATGCAATGTAAAAATGTTTGAAAATGTTTTCGTGAGAGCCCTGATGATCATAATCTAGACTCGAGAAAGAATCCTAGTTCGCTATGATCGAGGCTCTGATACCAAGCTGTCACACCCTGACTTTTGCGGAAACGTGGTTATTTGGTGTGACTTCTTAATAACATAGCAATCAATCATAACAATGCTATATGATAAAACCAAAAGATTTTCATCCATTAATAAAGTTTATAAAATACCACAATACCATTGTCTTGAAAACATTGACGCCAATTAGTTACAAACCATAACATGTTCAAATGAGTTCCCATGGACTCGACAAAAGACTTTAAATAATCCTGAGTTTAGAAACATGTATCCCGTCCAGGAGTAGGATACATCTTTTAAACTCTACGACCACGGATGACATCCTTTATTTAACACGCAGCTTGTAGACACATGCATACACCTGCCAGATCCGTTTAGTTCCCTGAAATACATGTAGTTTGAAAAATCAACAAAAGTTGAGCGAGTTCATGTGTATATGTGTATGAATAACTGTTTGAAATATGTCTATATGTATGGAAGTCCCTGGTATGTAGCAATAAGGAAAAAGAGATCACCAATGGTTTGCAAGGCCATTGATATGTGTGAAGTGATGCAGGAAGACTCAAACCTAGCAAATTTGTTACCGGGCTTCGGCTGTAAGACACAGTTGTTGGACTCTGTATGCCCAAGACACGTATTAAATTGATGTGGCTAGTACGTTATGATCCAAGTCAAGTCATACCCAATAACAAGTTAGACAAACACTTATAATATTTATTTGTGATATGATCAAACAAATAAATACTAACACTTATAATATTTAGAAATTGGTTTTCTAAATAATTACACTTGAGAAACCAATAAATTATATGGATAATTTATTTGGAGAGAATATTTTATTTTGTTATTTAATGGGTTAAATAACATTTTAAAAGATTGTATAAAGTCTTGCATATATGTAGTGTTATATTTATAAAAGTTATAAATATATATAAACCAAGACTTAAATTTTATAAAAGAAATTTATTTTTTTTATATAAAATAAAGCTAGCCCCCCCCCCCCCCCCTTGGTGTTCTTCCCAAACTTTTTGATTGGGTGGTCTAACCAAGACCATTTTGGTCCAATGGGGTTTCATGCACTTGCATGTGTAAGTTGGCACATGATTGGTCAAGGTGGGTGGCAATTCTCTCTCATGGTTCTATAAATACTTAGATGACAAATGCAAGAACTTGGAAGAACTAGAGAAATAACTCTCTAAATTTCGGTCATCATAAGTATTTCTCAAGTGTTCGGTTTTTGATCTTTAGTGTTAAAAATCCTAGCTAAACTTGTGGTGTTTGTTGGAAGCTTGGGGTATACAAGCTTGAGGCCTTCTACTCTTGAAGGTAACCATTCAAGAAGTATCATCCGTTTCATTCCTACTACTCCAAGAAGGTAGTTTTCTAAACATCCTATGGTTGTGTTTGATAGTATGCATGTTCATATATGGATCCGGGTTTTGGGATTTTGCTTATAAATGAAATTTATATCTTAAAAATAACATGTTTTAAATATTATTTCCGCTGCGTTTTAATTTCATATGGATGAAATTACTTTGATAAACATGTTAAAATCCCATCAATGGCATCTAGAGCCGCTTATATGAGTGCATACTTCAATAGATTAAAAATTTCGGGTTTCGGGTTTGAATAAAACCCTATGGCCGAAAATTTTAACATGGTTAACCCTTTGTTTTTCAAGATTATTTTCTTACATGCATAAGAGAATCTTGAAAAATTTATTTCATATGGATGATTTGTTTGTTTGGACAAAACTTACCTTTTCGGTTTTTTGAACATAGCCGAAAATGTTTATAAAAGGGAACCATTTTTTTATGCTTCTTGAAATTAATATATGTATATTTGGATATATATTTTGGTGCATATGACCTAGCCATGACCTTGTGTTGAATGATTGTGTTGTTATTTATGATTTCAATGGGTTGTAATAATTATTATTTTGTTCTTCCATTAGAAGATATGTAATTTATTTATTTCCATTTGGTATGTAAAATAAATAGATTAGGTGCATTTTATTTTACTAGAAAAAATGTATTAGGATATATTTTGTAAAAGAAGATGCACACAAAAATGCGGTTTTGGTTTGGACCATAATATTCGGTCCAAAGAACTTCATCGTTCTCAACGGGATTTTAACCCGATAACCAAAACACATTTTTGAAGTCCAAAAGAGTTTGGAGCTGAATATAAAAGACTTTTGGAAGCTCAAAGGAGAAATCACAACACAAGAAGGAGACTTGAAGCATTTGGATGCGGGATCAAGTGGGAGTTAATCAACACATTACTTGTGTCATTTTTCACCCCTTAGGAAGGACCTTTTGGCACACTTGTTTCGGCTAACAAGTGTTGTCAAAATAGTTGGCTATGGTTATGCACCTATTGTTATGAATGATGTGCTTGTTTGGTTGTTTATTTTGTTGTTTAGATGATATGTAGATATGCATGACTTAACAAACTAATAATCAACAACAAGCATAAAATTGGTTCTTAACAAAATCATTAAAATGGTTAATAAAGGTTTTATTAAAAATTAATGATTTTATAATAAAATGGGTTTTATTAAAAAGAACCTTGAAAATTAGTTTTCATTAAAGTACCATTGATTTGAATGCATGCAAATGTATGGTACATAATATTTTCTAAACTAGAATTTTGAAATATTAAAAACCCTTTTATAAAACAAGTCAAACACCATCCTTTTATACAACACTCGAAACACTTGGGAACTCTTATTGTGGGATAAAGGTCACCTAACCACATTTGAGGGAACTTGTATGTTCGAGGTGGGTTTACCATGTTTGTGGGATAAAGGTCACCTAACCACTTATGTGTATAAACTCACACATGTGTGTAAGTTGGACAACTTGATTTGGAAACCATGAACTTAGGGTCACCAAAGCATGGGGAACAAAGGTGTTGATGGGATTAAACATGCCAACTAAACATAAAGATGTTTAACCGATCCCATATGGCTAGAAATTGCAAAGAGTTGCAATTGTCAAACGTTGACTACCTTGTTAATTTAAATAGAGGGATAAAGGTCACCTAACCAATATTTAAATGTAACGTTGGATTCTAGATTTTAATTATTGTCTTTAAGACACAAAAGGGTATTAATGATTAAAATATAATAATATCGAAAATACTAAAATTGAACTTGTTAAATTTTGTAGATGGCCGCTAACAATGCAAACCCGATTAACCAAACCGTCCGAAACCTATCACTAAGAACCATCCTTGAAAAGGATCGTCTCAACCATAACAACTTCATGGATTGGTTTCGAAACTTGAGAATCGTTCTCAAACAAGAGAAGATATCCTATGTGTTAGACGATCCTATTCCCGATGAACCTAACGTGGAAGATGTGGAAGCCTACAACGATTGGGTTAAGTATACCGAGGACTCCATGCAAGCCTCATGCCTCATGTTGGGAACTATGATTCCCGAAATTCAAAAGGATTTTGAACATCACGGGGCATACGACCTGATTACCCAGTTAAAGGAAATGTTCCTACAACAAGCAAGGGTAGAACGCTTCAAAACTGTTCGAGCACTTCATGCATGTCGAATGGAGGAAACCCAATCGGTATCATCTTATGTCCTTAAGATGAAAAGCCACATTGATCGTCTCGAAAGGCTAAATTGTCCCGTCTCTAAAGAGTTGGCTACGGATTTGATCCTCAACTCTTTAACAAAGAAATTTGAAAGCTTTGTAATGAATTACAACATGAATGGATGGGACAAGAGCATTGGTGAACTTCATGCAATGCTCAAAACAGCCGAAGCTAGTATGGGCAAAAAGGCTTTACCCGTCCTAGCGATCAATGAAGGAGGCAACAAGAAGAGGCCCCACCCCGACTCTAAAGCAACCTATGCTAAAAGAAAGGGACACGTCAAGGGAAAAGGAAAGGGAAAAGCTAAAGCAGAACCCACCAAACCGAAGGAGAAGAAGCAAAAGGTTGCTACGAACGACCCATGTTTTGAATGTGGTGAGATAGGACATTGGAAGAGAAATTGTCCAACCTATCTCAAAGAGTTGAAAAACAAGAGGGATGCAGGGCAAACCTCAGGTACTATCTTTATGATACATGTTGAGTTTAATGTTATTTCTTCTAACACATGGGTACTAGATACCGGATGTGGAACTCATATTTGCAATTCGTTGCAGGGGTTCAAAAGAAATAAACATTACAAGAAGGGAGACACTAGTCTCTTCATGGGCAAAAGAGCAAAGGTTGATGTCGAAGCTCAAGGAGACTACATTTTAGAGCTTCCAAGTGGTTTGGAAGCTATTTTGAAGAACGTTTTGTATGCTCCTAGTTTAACTAGGAACATAATTTCTGTTTCCCTTTTAAGACAATGTGGTTTTAAATTTGAATTTGTTAACCAAGACATTTATATTTCTATGAATGATGTGTTTTATTTTAAAGCTATATCTTTAAATGGTATTTATGAATTAGATCATGATAACGCATCATACGATAGATCAATGTACCAAGTAACCAACAAGAAACTCAAAATGGATTTTAGGGCTTCGGCTGTAAGACACAGTTGTTGGACTCTGTATGCCCAAGACACATATTAAATTGATGTGGCTAGTACGTTATGATCCAAGTCGAGTCATACCCAATAACAAGTTAGACAAACACTTATAATATTTATTTGTGAATGATCAAACAAATAAATACTAACACTTATAATATTTAGAAATTGGTTTTCTAAATAATTACACTTGAGAAACCAATAAATTATATGGATAATTTATTTAGAGAGAATATTTTATTTTGTTATTTAATGGGTTAAATAACATTTTAAAAGATTGTATAAAGTCTTGCATATATGTAGTGTTATATTTATAAAAGTTATAAATATATATAAACCAAGACTTAAATTTTATAAAAGAAATTTATTTTTTTTATATAAAATAAAGCTAGGCCGTCCCCCCCCCCCTTGGTGTTCTTCCCAAACTTTTTGTCCAATCACAAGACATGCAATTGTCATAAGCTAGAGAAGATTTGATTGGGTGGTCTAACCAAGACCATTTTGGTCCAATGGGGTTTCATGCACTTGCATGTGTAAGTTGGCACATGATTGGTCAAGGTGGGTGGCAATTCTCTCTCATGGTTCTATAAATACTTAGATGACAAATGCAAGAACTTGGAAGAACTAGAGAAATAACTCTCTAAATTTCGGTCATCATAAGTATTTCTCAAGTGTTCGGTTTTTGATCTTTAGTGTTAAAAATCCTAGCTAAACTTGTGGTGTTTGTTGGAAGCTTGGGGTATACAAGCTTGAGGCCTTCTACTCTTGAAGGTAACCATTCAAGAAGTATCATCCGTTTCATTCCTACTACTCCAAGAAGGTAGTTTTCTAAACATCCTATGGTTGTGTTTGATAGTATGCATGTTCATATATGGATCCGGGTTTTGGGATTTTGCTTATAAATGAAATTTATATCTTAAAAATAACATGTTTTAAATATTATTTCCGATGCGTTTTAATTTCATATGGATGAAATTACTTTGATAAACATGTTAAAATCCCATCAACAGTCACCTCATGGTCCACTCAGCGGACTCACGAGTGGGGCTCGCTACACCCGAATAGATCTATCACTCATGTCCCTCGGTCCTACAACGAGGATTAATGGCCTCAAGTATCCGCCTACCCACTCACATGATCTAAGTAGTAACCCTCCTTAAGCTAACCATACCATGTATAAAATGTCTGTAATAATTGTAACATGTATTTCACCCCCGCAGTATAAAACTGAAAACAGTTAAGAGAAAAGGGGGGCATGAACTCACAGTACTGCGTCCTCTGAATCGAATCGTCAACCCAAACTTTGTCTGCTACGCGATGACCTACACGTACTAATGCCTATTAGACGAATGGGCCGTGCCTTGGCTTAGGGTTTAATATCTTTTGAGTTACGACTCTTAAGTTTCCGAGTATTATTCCAAGTTATAATTATTAGTTAAAATAATTATCTTAACTTTAAATTATATTTTATTATGGAATAATCGTTAAACAATATTTCGTATTTCCTTCCTAAGGATGGGGGTATTTATACATGTATTATTGTGATTCCGAGAAATATATTTTAAGTCCCACTTAGGAAAAATATATTTAACTTATGTGTCCAAAAATATCCTATTCCCAAAATATATGTATTTTTCATGGTATTTGTCAAGTTATATTATTTTACCCTAAAAATAATATAACTAGTTCACAAGGTATGCAAATACTCAGGCAAGTGTATTAGTGTAAAATATATACTCTAAACATATTTTTATCCGTTTTTATTTATAAAATCGACCTCCGTTACTTTATATTTTTGTAACAACAATATGGCGAAGTTTATATTTGAAACACAAGTTATAAATTATACTTGTAATGTTTGTCTAGAAAAATATTTTCTAAGTGTTGGATTTTTAGAAAATTTCGTCAGAGTTTCCTTTGTAAACGGAGGTGTCCATGCTTACTAGCATATCATTTTCTTTTCGGAATTCGTTCAAATCAACCAACAAATTACTAAACAATA